>JBBGZY010000431.1:797500-3197500 GCA_037952925.1 Lithobates clamitans | reverse complement strand
TTAAGGAGTATTTTAAGACAAAAATATAAGGTCAACTTATCAGATTCCTTATCCCCTCTGATGGCCCATTGGAAAAATTTTAGGGGAGAGGGTTATAAATGAGTTTGGCACCCCAAAAACAAGCCTCTGGCATTCTGCCTGAATTTAAGGACAACAATAACATTTGGACACATTTTAGGGGGTGTTTAGGGTAAAGCACTACTATGGAGCTGACAAAATACATTGTTAGGTGACTAGGCTAGGTGTGTATGGGCCCAGGATAGCATGCCGGGAAGGTTAGTGAAGGAAAATATGCATGTAGGCCAAAAAAGGAGCACTAAAAGCTTAAAGCATGCATGAGGACAATGGGGACTTTCACATCATATTACAATCATGGTAATTAGGGAATGATGAAAGAAATACAAACCATTAGCATACATTAAATTCATAGAATCTGATGTTAAAGGAGAAAACTTTCCCCAATATAGTCCTTCTGCAGGAACTGAATGATGTCAGAACAGGTCTCTGGAATAATGATCCCCAGAGCCTGGGGGGAGATGCCTGTAGAGAACTTGAGGTCCTGTAGACTTCTCCCTGTCGCCAAGTACCGCAACGTGGCGACTAGCCTCTGCTCGGGAGTGGTGGCTTGCTGCAGGTAGGTGTCCTGCCTGCTAATATAAGGGGACAGCAAAGCCAACAGACGGTGAAAAATGGGGTCCGTCATCCAGAGAAAATTCCTGAAATCATCAGGGTTTTTCTCCTGGATCTCCTGCAGCAAAGGCATATGAGAGAATTGGTCATGCTGGAGTAACCAATTCTTGGTCCATGAACTCCTCCCCACCCTGTTCATGGACAGGGCTTGGGTCAAAGCAAGAACCCCAACACCAAGCCCCGCATAACACGAACTCTGTGATGAGTACGTAACCGCAACATAGCTTCAAAACGGTCGGCTGGTTAGAACGAACTAACAGAATGCACTGAAGAACAGAAAGGCCTGTGAAGAGCGAAATTAAAATCAGCAACAAGCGGACAAGAACGCACTGAAAAACAGATATGAACTGACTACACGCACTGAAAACCAGATACAAACACACAAGCACAAACAGAAGAGCAGTAACAATCTGAAAAGCAAAGGTCTGAAAAGCGTGAATCGTCTCTCACCAAACTTCTACTAACACGAGAATAACAGAAGGAGCCCAAAGGGTGGCGATTTGGTATTTGTCAGGGTACCATTGGCCCCGAACCGGGGCGTCGGCGTACGCCTATGCGCCGACGCACTCCGTTACGCACTGTTCAGCAAATCCCTGTTGTTCCCGGGCGTTGGCGCGGCGCTAGAGCGCGCGCTGGTACGCGGCGCTTGTGCGAGCACGCGTGTGCACGTGCATGCGTACGGGTGTGCGCGCGTTCGCGATAGAGCCGGTTTGGCGCCAAAGTACACATAAAAGTCCCTCTGTGCCTCTGGCACATTGCTGCTTCGTCTCAGCTTCGTGATCCTTGTATTTGAACCTGATTGCTTGCTACTTATCTGACCCGGCTTGTCTGACCATCCGTCCTGCTCCAAACTGACCCGGCCTGTCTGACTACTCTTCTACTACCTGCCTGATATCGTTGCCGATCTCTGCCTGCCTACCGACTCTGCCTCTGCCTGCTGTTTTTGCCTGTCTCATATCTTTGCTGACCCGGACCGTCTGACCCTGCTTGTGACTGTTTGTCCTTGCTGTGGCACCTTCAGCTTCAGCTCCAGAGACCTCTGCATCTCCAAGTGTTCCAGTTTGCTGCCTCCAGTCTCACCTGATCTGCAGTCCAGCCATCCCTGTGGGATCTCTCATCATTTCAGCATCAGAGACTCAGCTCAACAGGCACTCCTACCCCACTGTGCTCAGGAGACCACTGTCCCCACTCCAGTGGCTCCTGAACCAGCGTTGTATGAGAGGTCTTCTCCTACAAGTCAGGCTCTACTACCAAGTACCTAACAGTACGAAGCAGCCATGTCTGAGCCTGCAGGAGATACCTCTCCAATGAAGGAGATATGCACACACCTGGCGGCTCTCACCCAAGCAGTGCAAGCCCTTCAGGACAATTATAACAGACTGGAAGGACAAGTTCAGAATCTTGCAGGGTCTAACCCTTCAACCTCCTCTTCAGCTGCTGCCCCAACACAGACTGTTCCAGGGCCTTCAGTGGTAATGCTTCCGCCTGAACCATGGGTCCCCATTCCTGAAAGGTTCTCCGGAAACCGGGCTCAGTTTCGGGGTTTCCGCAATGCTTGCCAGCTCTTTTTTGCCTTACAGCCCAGAACCTTTTCACTGGAAGCCACTAAAGTTGGATTTGTAATTTCCCTCCTACAAGGGGAACCACAGACCTGGGCACATCGTTTACTTGAAGGGGACTCTGCTCTAACTCAATCCTTATACGCTTTCTTCGAAGCCATGGCACAATTATATGAGGATCCTCAACAGACTGCCACAGCCGAATCTGCTCTGCTCGCGCTCCAACAAGGCCGCAGACCTGCGGAGGACTATGTTACTGAATTCAGACGTTGGAGCGCGGACACCCAGTGGAATGACGCGGCTCTGCGTCATCAGTTCCGCATTGGACTATCTGAAAGTTTAAAAGATGAACTTGCTCGAGTTGGTATTCCAAAAACCTTGGAGGCCTTGATCACCCTAACCATTCAGATCGATCGTCGCCTCCGAGAACGCCGATCTGAACGATCAGTTCAACCAAACCGCCCGACCTGGATGACACCACGAGCTCCGATTCCTGCATCACGCTACTTACCTGTGCCCAGTCCAAATTCAGTCAATACCACACCAGATACCTCCGAACCAATGCAGTTAGGTCTGATGCGACCTGCCCTGTCTTCCAAAGAACGTGCCCGACGTCGACAATTAAATCTGTGTCTTTACTGTGGAGGAACCGGGCATTATGTCCAAAATTGCCCAATCAGAATAAGTAAGTGTTCATCTCCTATACTTACCAGTCTCTCTGCTTTATCTACAAATTCTACCCATCTTGCCATTCCTCTCTCGTTACAGCTTCAAGAAAAGACACTCCAGGTCAACGCAATTATTGACTCCGGGGCATGCAGCTGCTTTATAGACTTAAACTTTGCCAATCAGCACAACATCCCTTTATGGACTAAAACCCATGGACTTTCTGTCTTTCTTGCCGATGGCTCCCGTATCAGATCCGGACAAGTGACACAAGAGACCCTGCCATTATCCACTACAACTTCTTCTCAACACAAGGAATTGCTGATCCTTGACGCCATCACCTCCCCTATGTTTCCCATTATCCTGGGCATTCCCTGGCTACAGGCCCACAATCCACACATCCATTGGGCATCAGGAGAAGTAAAATTTCTGTCATCCTACTGCCAGGAACACTGTTTGGCGAAAAATTCGGATCCTCAAGCAACCCTGCTTTGCCTGGACTCCGACCAGACAAATTGTCAGGTCATTCCCAAACACTATCATGACTACATTGATGTCTTCAGCAAAAAGGGGGCAGATTCTCTTCCACCTCATCATCCCTACGATTGCCCCATCGAATTGCTGCCAGGATCCGAAATTCCCTTTGGACGCATCTTTCCCCTATCTGAGAAGGAACAAGAAGTGTTGAAAACATATATAGATGAAAACTTGGCCAAAGGATTAATTCGCCATTCTACTTCTCCACCAGATGCGGGAATATTCTTTGTTACTAAGAAGGACAAATCTCTCCGCCTGTGTATTGATTACTGAGAATTGAATAAAATCACGGTCAAAAATCGTTATCCCCTACCCTTGATACCCGAACTGTTCCAGAAATTAAGGACTGCCGTCATTTTTACTAAGCTTGATCTAAGAGGGGCCTATAATCTGATCCGCATTCGGGCTGGGCATGAGTGGAAAACAGCTTTTCGGACCCAATTCGGGCATTATGAATATTTAGTCATGCCTTTTGGACTCTGCAATGCCCCTGCGACCTTTCAACACTTAATTAATGATGTGCTTAGAGACTTCTTAGATCTGTTTGTGATCGCATATCTAGACGATATTTTGATCTTTTCTGAATCCCTAGATCTCCATCGGAAACATGTTTGCCAAGTGTTGGGTCGTCTCCGCTTACACAGACTTTATGCAAAGGCGGAGAAATGCGAGTTTGAACAACAGAGCATCCAATTCTTGGGCTTGATTATCTCCTCAACTGGCATCAAGATGGACCCACAGAAGGTTTCTGCCGTTCTGGACTGGCCGGTACCCCTGGACAAGAAAGGGGTTCAGCGATTCATCGGGTTCGCAAACTTTTACAGGAAGTTTATCAAGGGTTTCTCTGCAATAATCGCACCAATCACACAACTGACCAAACAGAATACCCGTTTTTCCTGGAATCATCTAGCCCAAGAGGCTTTTGAGAACCTCAAGAGACTTTTTACCTCAGCACCTATTCTCAGTCACCCTGAACCATCCTTGCCATTCATTTTAGAAGTGGACGCTTCAGAAATAGCGGTCGGTGCGATACTCTCACAACGAAAGGGCAGTAAAGATGTTATGCACCCGTAGGGTTCTTCTCCCGAAAACTCTCCTCTGCAGAGAGAAACTATGATGTCGGTGATCGGGAACTTCTTGCCATCAAGACTGCTTTAGAGGAGTGGAGGTACCTGTTGGAGGGGGCTGTGCATCCAGTACTAATTTATACTGATCACAAAAATTTTGAATATTTACGATCTGGTAAAAGATTAAAACCCCGTCAAGCCCGTTGGGCGCTGTTTTTCTCACGCTTTTCCTTCCACATTACGTATCGGCCAGGTTCAAGAAATGTCAAACCAGACGCATTATCACGAATGCATGACAACCCAAGGGACTTATCTGCTCCGGACACCATGTTACCTGCAAACAATTTTTTGCTCATACAAACTGATCTTCTCTCTCAGATTAAGGAAGCATCTTCTGAATCAGCCAGACCCACAGGGTTTACCTTAAGTAACAAGGACGGACTGTTCTGGAAAGGTAGCCAAATTTTTGTTCCTGAGGAGGTTCGGGTCAAGGTCTTGGCACTCCTTCACGATCACCCACTGGCAGGTCACTTTGGGGTTCGTAAAACCCTGGAATTGGTACAGCGTACCTTCTGGTGGCCCAATTTAAAGGACTTTTGTGAGAAGTATGTCAAATCTTGCCCTACCTGTACCCAGAATAAGACTTCCAGGAGTCGAGCTTGGGGCCTGTTAAAACCTTTACCAGTACCCGATAGGCCCTGGAAGATGATATCCATAGACTTTATTGTAGAGCTTCCATGTTCTGAGGGGTGTTCTGCTATCTTCGTGGTAGTAGACCGTTTTACCAAGATGGCCCACTTTCTTCCATTAAAAGGAACTCCGTCAGCTATTGAAATGGCTCACATCTTCATTAAGGAAATCATTAGACTTCACGGAATCCCTGTAAACATAACCTCTGACAGAGGGGTACAATTTACCTCACGTTTCTGGAGAGCCCTGTGTGAGTCTTTAAAAATTAAACTGGCCTTGTCTTCGGCCTATCACCCTCAGACTAATGGTCAGACGGAGAGGACCAATCAGACTCCTAGATTTATGGGACCATTTCCGGTTAAAAGAAAGATCAATGAAGTTTCGTATGAACTGACTTTGCCTGACTCTCTTAAAATACACCCCGTGTTTCATGTGTCATTGCTCAAACCTGCTGTACCTGATCCCTTCCCCGGTAGAGGAACTAGACCTCCTAAACCTATTGTGATTGATGGCAACGAGGAATTTGAGGTCGAGGCTATCCTTGATTGCAGGAAAAGACAAGGGCAGATCCAGTTCCTAATTAAGTGGAGGGGCTACGGCCCAGAAAGTAATTCATGGGAACCAGATAGTAATGTGCATGCTAGGCGTTTAGTGCGAGCCTATTTTTCTAACCATCCGGAGAAGAAGAGGCTTTTGGGCACCCGGCGGTTGCCCCTTGGGGGGGGCAATGTCAGGGTACCATTGGCACCGAACCGGGGCGTCGGCGTACGCCTATGCGCCGGCACGCTCCGTTGCACGCTGTTCAGCAAATCCCTGTTGTTCCCGGGCGTCGGCGCTAGGGCGCGCGCGGGTACGCGGCGCTTGTGCGCGCGCGTGTGCACGTGCGCGCGTACGGGCGTGCGCGCGTTTGCGATAGCGCCGGTTTGGCGCCAAAGTACACATAAAAGTCCCCCTGTGCCTCTGGCACATTGCTGCTTCGTCTCAGCTTCGTGATCCTTGTATTTGAACCTGATTGCTTGCTACTTATCTGACCCGGCTTGTCTGACCATCCGTCCTGCTCCAATCGGACCCGGCCTGTCTGACTACTCTTCTACTACCTGCCTGATACCTTTGCCGATCTCTGCCTGCCTACCGACTCTGCCTCTGCCTGCTGTTTTTGCCTGTCTCGTATCTTTGCTGACCCGGACCGTCTGACCCTGCTTGTGCCTGTTTGTCCTTGCTGTGGCACCTTCAGCTTCAGCTCCAGAGACCTCTGCATCTCCAAGTGTTCCAGTTTGCTGCCTCCAGTCTCACCTGATCTGCAGTCCAGCCATCCCTGTGGGATCTCTCATCATTTCAGCATCAGAGACTCAGCTCAACAGGCACTCCTACCCCACTGTGCTCAGGAGACCACTGTCCCCACTCCAGTGGCTCCTGAACCAGCGTTGTATGAGAGGTCTTCTCCTACAAGTCAGGCTCTACTACCAGGTACCTAACAGTATTGAACTTCCCTTTTATAGTGCCGTCGTACATGTTGTACGTCACCTCGTTCTTGACGGTCGGAATTTGGTGTGACCGTGTGTATGCAAGACAATCTTGAGCGGAATTCTGTTGGAAAAACCATCCAAGACTTTTCCTATGTAAATTCCGATTGTGTGTATGCGGCATTACTGTCCTGAATGGCTTTGCATTTATAAAAGCTTGCTTACTGTTGACGTGCTGTGCTGGCTACAGCTAATCACATGGTACAGCGTGCTGTGATTGGACCAGGTACCATGTGATAGCTGTGAGACAATCACAGTATCACAATAGTATGCAAGCTGTTTATGAGCGAAAGCCATTCAAGTGAATGTGAGAGATGACATCGATAAGGGAGCTGGGGAGGAGGTGGAATCCTTATGGGTAGAGCTCCAAAGGGATGAAGCTAAGGAAAACATAATAATGGGAGTATGCTATAGGCCCCCTAACATGAGGGAGGAGGGGGGGTAGACCTCCTATCACAATCTGGATAAGAAGCAAGGATGGGAAGTGTTATCATAATAGGCGATTTTAATTACCCAGACATAGACTGGGTGGAGGGAACCACGCATTCATCTAAGGCTCACCAGTTCCTAAATGTCTTGCAGGACAATTTCATGGGTTAGATGGTAGACGCACCAACTAGAAACAAGGCGTTACTAGATCTACTGATTACCAACAATACAGACCTGATCACGGATGTGGAAATATGGGGCAATTTAGGAAACAGCGATCACAGGTCAATTGGCTTCAGTATAAATCACACAAATAGGAAACACAAGGGGACCACAAAGACATAGAATTTCAAAATAGCCAACTTCCCTAAACTACAAACCTTGTTAGAAGATATTAATTGGGATAAAATCTTAGAAACAAAGAACATGGAGGAGAGATGGGTTTGCTTTAAGAGTATATTAAATGAATAGGAAATAAATTTAAAAGAGTGAACAAAAGTCCTGGATCGCTTAACTCCAATGTAAAAATGGATATAAAAGCAAAGGAGAAGGCCTTCCAAAAATACAAGGCTGTGGGATCATCATCAGCATTCAGACTTTACAAAGAATGCAACAAGATACGTAAGGGTGCAATTAGGGCGGCTAAGATAGAACACGAAAAACACATAGCGAGGAGAGCAAAAAAAATCCCAAGAAATTCTTTAAAGTGGAGTTCCACCCACTTTTACAACTCTTCAGCATCCCTCACTAAACTTTGCACTGTAAACAAATTGGATATTTTTTTTATTTTTTTTCTCAGCACCTACTGTATATCTGCTGTATTCATTTTTCACTTCCTCCTCCCTGGCCGCGGCCCATCGCATCATTTCCTGTTTGCAATGCCTTTTGGGAAGGGGCAGCAACTTCTTCTGAAACTGCCGTTGCTATGGAAACCTGACCTGAAACCTATTACACTGCTTGTGCTGCACTGAGCATGTGCGAGATCTGCAAGGATGAGATCCAGGAAGAAATACAGTCTGGCTTCAGATGCCCACACTTAAGATGGCCACGGCCTGCTGTAATTTTATAAAATAACAAACTACTGCTATAAACTAACAAAACAGACCTTAGTTTACAGACTAACTTTACTAGAATACATTAAGCTTGTGTATTATAGGGGTATTTTTATTTAAAAAGTATAATTTCGGCCGGAACACCACTTTAAGTATGAAAACAGTAAAAAAGGGAGGACAGACCATATTGGCCCCATAAAGAATGAGGAAGGACATTTGGTTACAAAGGATTGGGAGATGGTGAAGGTATTACATTTATTCTTCTCCTCAGTCTTCATAAGGGAATCGGGGGGCTTCAGTAGCCAAAACTGCAGTGTTTGTCCTCATGACACATCACAGGAAGCACCCTCATGGCTATTAGAGGACAGAATTAGAAATGGACTTGGGAAACTTAACATTAATAAATCACCGGGACCAGATGCCTTGCACCCAAGGGTACCTAAGGGACTCAGGCAAGTAATTGCCAGACCATTGTTCCTCATTTTTACTGATAGTCTACTGACTGGAATGGTACCAGCTGATTGGAGAAAAGCCAATGTAGCATCAATATTTAAAAAAGGGCCAAAATACATCCCTGGGAATTACAGACCAGATAGTCTAACATCAATAGTATGCAAGCTCTTGGAGGGGATAATAAGGGTCTATATACAAGATTTTAGCAAGGAAATTAGTATCATTAGCAGTAATCAGCATGGATTAATGAAGAATCATTCTTGCCAAACCAATCTATTAACCTTCTATGAGGAGGTAAGCTGCCATCTAGATAAAGGAAGAAATTAAAGAAATGACTGCACACCACTGTAGATCAAAATCCTCTTTATTTGGACATCCCAAAAACTACAGGTATCAGAATACCCAGCATTCTAAGTGTAAAGTGTAAATCCAAAACTTTGAGTTGTCAAAAGAACAGGAATAGAGGAGAAATTCTCCAATGGGGTCATGTGTTTCCTGGACAGCTGGCTAAGAATGGATATTCCTTACATCAGAAATGTAGCCTCTGACTTCCTGTTGAATCTACAGGACATGGAGTGAAGGCAAATATCTCTAATAAGAAAAAAAACCTGATGGGGGATTTCAGTGCTGCTCTACTCAATTTAACCGCTTCAGCCCCAGGCCATTTGGCTGGCCAAAGACCAGAGCACTTTTTCGTGATTCGGCACTGTATCGATTTAACTGACGATTGCGCGGTCGTGCAACGTGGCTCCCAAACAAAATCGGCATAGGGGATGGTTTATGGCATTTTTATTAGTAATTTTTTTGTTACTAATAATGGCAGTGATCAACGATTTTTATCTTACTGCGCCATTATGGCAGACACGTCGGCCAATTTTGACACATTTTTGGGACCATTGGCATTAATACAGCGATCAGTACGATTAAAAATGCATTGATTACATTAAAAATGTCAATGGCAGTGAAGGGGTTAACACTAGGGGGCAGTGAAGGGGTTAATGTGTGTCCTAGTTTGTGTTCTAACTGAAGGGGAATGGGGACTGTGCAGGGAAGCTAACAGATCGCAGATCATACTCTGTATGAACAGACGATCTGTCAGTTCTCCCCTCTTTACTCACACAGTTCCGGGTTCTCCCTGTGCCCCGAGCAATTGCGGGAGCCCGGCGGTGATTGAGACCGCCGGGCACTCGCATCGGACGAAGCGACATTACATAACGTTGTTTCGCCCAGCCGTGCCATTCTGCCGCAGTACCACTGTGGTGGCTGGTCGGCATGTGGTTAAAAAGCGTCAGCTTTATAAACTGTTTACTTTAACAGACTCTCCCGCATCTTTCTGAGTGCTGAAAAGTGGTGCTAATTCTTTTTTGAATTCCTCTGAAATTTTCTAAAGCAAAGGCCTCACACTGTCTAAAGCAGTGTTTCTCAACTCCAGTCCTCAAGGCGCCTCAACAGGTCATGTTTTCAGGATTTCCTTCAGATGAAATGGCTGTTACTAAGGCAGTGAATCTGATGAAATCACCTGTGCAAAATAATGGAATGCCTGAAAACATGACCTGTTGGGACGCCTTGAGGACTGGAGTTGAGAAACACTGGTCTAAAGTGTGCTCAACGTTTTTATTGCTGAGGTAGGAGGTTGGGCAAATCTGTCTGGGTGCCATTAGTGGGGGGTTCAGCAAATCCTATTGAAGTCTATAGGGTGAAATTTTTATAGTCCTTCTTTTTGTGCTGACCAGAAAAGTTATTTGGAATGTGCAGAATTGTGTGACAAGAGACTTTCTTCCTGGCCAGGAGCAGTGTGAAAATCTGATGGCAACAAATTTAAAAACCTGAATTAAAGCGTATGTTTAGATCCTTTTTTTTCAATAGAGTAGGAAAGTCAGTTTATTTTGCTCTCCACTGGAGCAAATTCCCTTCACTTCCTATCCTGGAGCTGCAACAGGAAGTGAGAGGAAATATTTTTAAAAATGGGAGTTCCGATTAAAATATTAACAATCACATTTTGTTTTGGCATTGACATGACTTTCCCATCACTTTCTCATTGACATTGGTCACCAGGACAAAGAGAGGGTGAATCTACCTAGTAGGGACAATGACAGCAATAAAAACCAGTGGAAGTGTGGGGGGGCTGGACAGTTGTTCTTGATTTTCTTATCAGGTAGCTCTGCAAAAAGTAATGGCCATAGAACAGTATACACTCACCAGCCACTTTATTAGGTACACCTTGCTAGTACCAGGTTGAACCCACTTTTGCCTTCAGAACTGCCCTTATTCTATGTGGCATAGATTCAACAAGGTGTTGGAAACATTCCTCAGAGATTGTGGTCCATATTGACATGATAGCATCATGCAGTTGCTGCAGATTTGTCGCCTGCGCAACCATGATGTGAATCTCCTATTCCACCACATCCCAAAGGTGCTCTATTGGATTGAGATCTGGTGACTGTGGAGGCAATTGGAGTACAATTATCTCATTGTCATGTTCAAGAAACCAGTTTGAGATTATTTGAGCTGTGTGACATGGTGCATTGTCCTGCTGGAAGTAGCCATCAGAAGATGGGTACACTGTAGTCATAAAGGGATTAACATGGTCAGCTACAATACTCAGGTAGGCTGTGGCATTTAAACGATGCTCATTTGGTACTAAGGGGCCCAAAGTGTGCCAAAAAAAATATCCCCCACACCATTACACCACCACCACCAGCCTGAATCATTGATACAAGGCAGGATGGATCTATGCTTTCATGTTGTTTACACCAAATTCTGACCCTACCATCTGAATGTCACAGCTGAAATCGAGACTCATCAAACCATGTAACATTTTTCCAATCCAATCTTCTAATGTCCAATTTTAGTGAGCCTGTGTGAATTGTAGTCTCAGTTTCCTGTTCTTAGCTAACAGGAGTGGCACCCGGTGTGGTCTCCTGCTGCTGTATAGGGATGGGCGAACGGTTTGGACCGAGCATAAGTTCCGGCTGAACTTAAATGGTTTGGTCATTTTGCGAGCATCCCCGTTTGTTCGCCCCCCCCGAACCGACCACAATGAATTGCGGCGCTGAACAGTGCATTGCAAGCCCTGATTGGTTGAAGCAGTAAAAGCTTCAGCCAGTCAGGGCACAGAGCACTGTCAGAGCCATGATTGGACACTGTCATTGTGACTTTATCCAATAATGGCTCATTCCCGCCCCATAGTATAAAAGTATTCTTTCAATGGCAGCCTTTTAAGTGTGATTTCGACAGAGAGAGATAGAACAGGGCTCTGTTCAGTGCTATTAGTTAGTTAGTGTGCTATACTGTGCTATTTTGCTTCAATTGTCAGTGTAGAATATTAGTGTAATGTCAGTCTAGGGATAGGGTGAGTGTAGTGAGGAGGACCATCATTCAGCTTTGCATAGTGTGCATCTACAGTAGGGACAGTTCAGATAGTTTCACTGTAGTGTAGTGAGACCGTGTCATTCATACATACATTAATGTCGAGTAGAGAGAGCTCATATAGATTCAGTGTAGTGTAGTGAGACCGTGTCAGTAATCTTTACATTAGTGTATAGCTAGAGTAGGGACAGTTCAGATAGCATCAGTGTAGTGACGGTTGATTACTGTCTATTTGATTGCGTTACTGCCAGTTTAACACCATATAGTTTTGTGTGCGTTACTGCCAGTTTAACGCCATATAGTTTTGTGTGCGTTACTGCCAGTTTAACGCCATATAGTTCTGTGTATGTTACTGCCAGTTTAACGCCATATAGTTTTGTGTGCATTACTGCCAGTTTAACGTCATATAGTTCTGTGTGCGTTACTGCCAGTTTAATGCCATATAGTTCTGTGTGCGTTACTGCCAGTTTAACGCCATATAGTTCTGTGTGCGTTACTGCCAGTTTAAGGCAATATAGTTCTGTGTTTGTTACTGCCAGTTTAACGCCATATAGTTCTGTGTGTGTTACTGCCAGTTTAACACTATATAGTTTTGTGTGCGTTACTGCCAGTTTAACACCATATAGTTCTGTGTGCATTACTGCCAGTTTAACGCCATTTACTTCTGTGTGCATTACTGCCAGTTTAAGGCCATTTAGTTCTGTGTGTGTTACTGCCAGTGTAACGCCATTTACTTTTGTGTACGTTACTGCCAGTTTAACGCCACATAGTTTTGTGTGCGTTACTGCACGTTTAACGCCATTTACTTCTGTGTGCATTACTGCCAGTTTAACGCCATTTACTTTTGTGTATGTTACTGCCAGTTTAACGCCATATAGTTTTGTGTGCATTACTGCTAGTTTAACGCCATATAGTTTTGTGTGCGTTACTGTCAGTTTAACGCCATATCGTTTTGTGTACGTTATTGCCAGTTTAACGCCATATAGTTCTGTGTGCATTACTGCCAGTTTAACGCCATATAGTTTTGTGTGTTACTGCCAGTTTAACGCCATTTACTTCTGTGTGCGTTACTGCCAGTTTAACGCCATTTACTTTTGTGTGCGTTACTACAAGTTTAACACCATATAGTTCTGTGTGCGTTACTGCCAGTTTAACGCCATATAGTTTTGTGTTCATTACTGCCAGTTTAACGCCATATAGGTTTGTGTGCGTTACTGCCAGTTTAACACCATATAGTTCTGTGTGCGTTACTGCCAGTTTAATGCCATATAGTTCTGTGCGTCACTGTACATTTGGCACATTATATTGCAGTATATTATAGTGTATCTGTGGAGTGTGTCTGTGTAGTGTGAGTACTCAAATGAAAGTGCACCAAACACCTCTTTACATTGAATAAAGTGCATCTACATACAGATTTCAACTTCTTCTTTACATTTGCTTTTAAGCACCACACCCTCCCTCCCAATAATGTCTGGGAGGACAACAAGGAGAGGCAGATGTTCCCTTGGCACTGTAAGGGGGTCAGCAACAAATGTGTCCACAGGCAAAGGTGGACGTGGTGGTCAGTCCTCAGGCAGGGCATAATTTCCTCTGTAAGTTTGCCCGTGCTATCCAGCCACAGCATGCAGAGGAGGTGGACTGGCTTACTAAACCTTCATCCTCCTCATCTTCTGTCATGCAAGCGGAGACAAGTGTGCAGTACCCTGCAGTTGCCAGAGTAGATAAACCTGCTTCCTTGTCCTCATCTATTCCTGCCATAGCCCCAACATTAGCCATTGAGGAGTCAGCTGAGTTATTTGACCACAGCATCAGCCACTTGCACCTTGATGATGCCCAGCCATTACTGGATTCAGATGTTGGTTCTGAGGTTGAGGATGACAGGAACATGAGCCTAGAGGGAGGGAGGAACACTGGTAGACAAATTGGCATTCATGTTCCCCAAGCCGCAGTGTATTGCCAAGTTGTCTCCAGTGGTAATGATGAAGATGGAGGAGATGGAGATGGGGATGAGGTCACTGATGCTACTTGGGTGCCAGATAGAGCAGAGGAGGAAACTGAAGGTGAGGTGGCACAACCCCAAGGAGGCTGACATCAAGAAAAAGTAGAGAGCAGCCACCCTATTCCATCACATTCTGCAGCTGTTATCCCCCGGCCTCCACTCCACAAAGCTCAGCTGTCTGGGCCTTTTTCAGCACATCTGCAGCAGATCGCACTGTTGTTATCTGCAAACTGTGTCTCAGGTACATCAATTGCGGCAAAAACACCAACCATTTGGGTACCACATGCTTAACAAGGCATTTACCGTCCAACCACTTGTTGGCAAGAGGATAAAAAAAATTGGTAGAAAGGAGCCAATAGTGAGCTAATCCTGGAGATTTCTGACACATCCCATGAAAGAAAGAAGACCAAAATTGTATATGCCCCAAAAAAGGGATATTATGGGCAGTACATCACCAGGAATTCAAAGATTGTAGGTGCAAATAGAGTACAAAAGATGTTTTTAGAAAATTAACAAAATTTTATTACATAATGCATAAAATATACACAACACATATTAAAATTGAGTATGAAGAAAACAATGGTTATTACAAGTACACCTGCTGTATTGCTATAACGAACCACCCAAAAGGCCAAAAAATTTGTCACGTGATTAGAGTGGAGATGCAGCAAAAAACACCCTACATGTTTCGGAATAACAAAAGAAGACTCATTCCTTTTGATGATGAATACTTCCTTCCTCAGGGGTTTCAAAGAAGCAGATTGGTATATTTCTAGAAAAAAAGGGGATATATGTACATATGTATGAGTAAATATATTTAGCACCTACATATAATATAAGAGAGGTAACAAAGTGGATTGAGTGATTTAGAGAATTCCTCTCCCATCAAAACAGAAAAGCATCATCAAATTAAATATCTGTATATCTATATACTCACAAAACATTTGTTTCTTCATTGCAACAGTAATGAAAACAGAGATGTTTAAAAGATGAGCTCCCACGTCCATGGGTCCAATGGGTTAACTTGGTTTTCACCAGTAATGCCGCGTACACACGGTCGGACTTTACGGCGGACTTTGCCCGGCGGACTTTTCGACGTACTTTCCGACGGACTTTGTGAATGAACGGACTTGCCTACACACAATCCACCAAAGTCCGTCGAATTCGTACGTGATGACGTACGACCGGACTAAAACAAGGAAGTTCATAGCCAGTAGCCAATAGCTGCCCTAGCGTGGCTTTTTGTCCGTCGAACTAGCATACAGACGGCGGACTTTTCGACCGGACTCGATTTCAACGGATAAATTTTAAACAAGTTTCAAATCTAAGTCCGTCCAACTTTTGAGAAAACAAAGTCCGCTGGAGCCCACACACATCGAATTGTCCGACCAAATCCAGTCCGCCGGGCAAAGTCCGCCGTAAAGTCCGCTCGTGTGTACGCGGCATTACTCCCACCAAGGGGTTTGTTACATAGAGGTAAAAAAGACACTCTTAAGCACTGAAAGGAATTGACTTTAGTGTCCCCACAAGAAAAGACGGCAGATCAGGGCTCACAAGAGCCACCAATGATAGGCATAAATGGCGTGCATCTAAAAGTAAAAGATAAGGAACATTGTATGTATCTGCGCACTGAAAAATCCATACACTTTAAAATAAAATGCAGCATAAGTATCAGTGTGCTATCAGAATACACACTGATACTTATGCTGCATTTTATTTCCTTTCAGTGCTTAAGAATGTCTTTTTTACCTCTATGTAACAAACCACTTGGTGGGAGTTACTGGTGAAAACCAAGTTAACCCATTGGACCCATGGACGTGGGAGCTCATCTTTAAGCCCGGGTTCACACCATAATTCGCTGCGGACCGCACAGGAGCGCTGTGCGTCCCTGTTCTATGCCTGAATTCGGCCCTGAAACGCAGCCAAAGACGCACAGCGTTTTTGTGCAGTGCACACCGCAGCCACCCCGGAGATATGTGAACCGGCTCCATAGGGAGCCAGTCACATTCTCCTGCTATGCGAATTAGATGTGCGGAAACGCACATCTAATTCGCATAGGTGTGAACCCGGGCTTAAACATCTCTGTTTTCATTACTGTTGCAATAAAGAAACAAATGTTTTGTGAGTATATAGATATACAGATATTTAATTTGATGATGCTTTTCTGTTTTGATGCTAGAGGAATTCTCTAAATCACTCAATCCACTTTGTTACCTCTCTTATATTATACGTAGGTGCGAAATATATTTACTCATATATATGTACATATATCCTATTTTTTTGTAGAAATATACCAATCTGCTTCTTTGAAACCCCTGAGGAAGGAAGTACACATCATCAAAAGAAATGAGTCTTCTTTTGTTATTCCGAAACATGTAGGGTGTTTTTTGCTGCATCTCCACTCTAATCACGTGACAAATGTTTTGGTCTTTTGGGTGGTTCTTTACAGCAATACAGCAGGTGTACTTGTAATAACCATTGTTTTCTTCATACTCAATTTTAATATGTGTTGTGTATATTTTATGCATTATGTAATAAAATTTTGTTAATTTTCTAAAAACATCTTTTGTACTCTATTTGCACCTACATTCTTTGAATTCCTGGTGATGTACTGCCCATAATATCCCTTTTTTGGGGCATATTCAATTTTGGACTTGTTGGCAAGAGCACCTAAAAGCCACACAAAAGGGGCGCAAATCTGTCCCTCCTCCTCCTCCTTACCCACTTCAGTCTGCCCAGCTGTAGACTGTAGCTGGCAAATTTCTCTGCCCCATCTGCTGCAGCGGAAAAAAAATACAGTCCCTGTCACCCACATGCCCAGCGTCTAAATGCAAGCTTGTCAAAACTGTTGGCTCTCCAACTTCTGTCTTTCAGCCTAGTGGATCCTGCCCCACTTCTATGAATTCGCACAATGTGCTGTACCAAAATGGCAGGCAGGGGCGAATCCAGAGTCTAGTCTCGGGAGGGGCACTGCCAGAAAATATGTTTTTTTGCAGGCAATTTATCAAGGCAATGGCTGATGTTGGCGCTATCATCATCACTGCACCATGGTTGTTATGGTGTCAGGATGATGGAAGAGGATTATTTATATTATTACATTGTAAAATAAAATGAAATGGTTCAACTCACCATAATGCAGAATCAGTGGGAGCCCCGAGTGTGTCACTTTCCACGTCGACCTGCCTTCAGATGTAGCTTGTCACTTGCCACGTCCCTGCCACAAGCTGCGGATTGTCACTTGTTTGCCACCAGATACTGATTGTCACTTGCCACGTCACCTGCCACACATTGCGGATTACACTTGCCACGCCACCTGCCACATGTTGCTGATTGATACTTGCCACGCCACCTGCCACATGTTGATGATTGTTACTTGCCACGTCACCTGCCACACATTGCGGATTACACTTGCCACGTCACCTGCCACATGTTGCTGATTGTTACTTGCCATGTCACCTGCCACGCATTGCGGATCGTCACATCACCTGCCACACGTTGCTCATTGTCGTTGGCCTGCTAAGGTGCAGATTGTCAGAGTGAAGGCAGGCAGCAGAGAGATGATGTAATCTCTCTGCTGCCCGCCCGCCATCTCACTGACTGGCCAGTCTCTCCGCTCACCTGTGGACTGGCCCGCCCCCTCACTCAATGTCTGCCCTGCACGCCCGCACACTCAGCTGGCGAACCCCCCCTCACTCGTCTGCCTACCTGCCCGCTCGTTAACCTGCACAATCAGCTGGCGACCCCCCCTCACTCGTCCGCCAACCTGCCCGCTCGTTAACCTGCACAATCAGCTGGCGACCCCCCCTCAGTCGTCCGCCGACCTGCCCGTTCAGGCTCTCTCTCACTTGGCCCGACTGCTCGTTAACCGGCACACTCGGCCTCCCGCCCGCTCACTCCTCCGCTGACTGGTCTGTCACAAATTTCTCTGAGGGGGCAATTGCCCCGTTGCCCCCCCCGATCCGCCCCTGATGGCAGGTTCCCGGTCGCTACTACTTTTCACATAAGGCTGTTCCATCTCTCTACCATCACGTGGAAGGTAATGTTCTGGCATCGTTGGACGAGGCAGTCAGCCGTAAAATCCACCTTACTGTTGACACGTGGTCCAGCAAGCATGGGCAGGGATGATATATTTTGTTCACAGCACACTGGGTAACGCTGCTTGCAACTCAAAAGGATGCAGGACAGGACTGGGTGCTGCAGCTTGTTGTGCCCCCACGTCTCAATACAGCTGGTGGTGATAATGCCAGACCTGTGAGCTCTACTCACTCCTCCTCCTCCTCCTCCTCCGCCATCCTCTGCAGAATTGTCCTATGAACATCAGGTACCCCCTAAGCGTTCAAAGGGCTATTCCCAGAGTCAGGCTAAAAGGTGCCATGCAGTGCTTATCTGGTGTGTTTAAGGGACAGGAACCACACTGGAGCAGCTCTGCAGGGACAGGCCCAGAGATGGTTCACAACACGCCAGCTGGTGCCAGGAATGGTGGTGTGCGATAATGACTCAAACCTCCTGTCCGCCTATTAGATAGGGAAAGTTGACGCATGTGCCATGCCTGGCAAAATGTCCTCAATTTGGTGGTGCAGCGTTTCCTAAATATGTACCCAGGGTTGCAAGGTTTGCTAAAGCTGGCCAGAAGAGTCTGTAGCCATTTCAGGTGGTCATACACAGCCAGTGCTCGGTTGGCTGAAATTCAGCAGGAAATCCACCTGCCCGTAAACTGCAGTGGCTATACATGTAGCAGAGGGCTGTCAATGAGTACCTGTGCGAATATGGCACAATGTCAGAGAACCATCACAAACGCTCGTTCCCGGGTGCCAGCCGGACGTATGGGAAGAACGAGCGAGCCCCGGACTAGGTACGCACGCGATGCGATCGTACGAACGAGGGCACGTCAGCGCGTGCACGCTCGCACTCCAACGAATCACGGCGCAAGGCGCCCTATTTAAACGATCAGCAGACTAGCATCAATGCTGGATTGTCTCAGCTCGTTCCTGAACCCTTGCTGTTGCCTTGTTTACTTGACCCTGATCTTGAACCTCTGCTTGCCTTGACTACCCTCTCGGATCACCCCTACATCTCTGCCTGCCTTGCTTCCTGTATTGAACCCGGCTTGGACTCCTGACTACGGCTCTGTCTCCTGATTCGGTACCCCGCTGCCAGTTTGTTGCCAACCTCCGCCAGTCCCTGACCACGTCTCTGCCTACCGATTGTGTACCTCGTTGCCAGCACATTGCCAACTACTGCCTGCCGTGACCCTGCAAGTTCCTCTGCTGGACCTCTCCTGCATCCATTCAGGGATCAGCACCTCAGCTTCCTACCGAAGACTTCTGGGCTTCTGATCCTGCCAGCAGGCACCTGCACCCTTCCGCTGCCCTAGCAACCCTGTCTCAACCTCCAGGGACGCTAGGACCGGGACCGTGCAAGAGGCTGCCCTCGTCATTTCAGACTCCGCTGTAAGGTACGTGACAGTACAATCCAGCCAAAATGGAGTCTGAAAGGGGGGCCTCAGCTATGGACGCTCTGTGCCAACAGATCGCAAATCTCACCCAAGCAGTTCAGGGCCTGCAAGATGGCTACCAGCGACTTGAACAACGAGTGGAATCTCTCTCTCCAAACATCTCAGCACCTCAGGCCACAGCACCTGCATCATCAACTCCAGTTTCTACACCCACAGTAGTGGTGCCACCCCCAGAACCACGAGTTCCTGCCCCGGATAAGTTTATGGGTGACCGCAGCAAATTCCGTGCTTTCAGGAATGCCTGCCATTTGTACTTCTTGCTTCAGCCCCGCACCTTTTCTTTGGAGAGTACCAAGGTGGGGTTCATCATTTCATTACTGCAGGGAGAACCTCAAACCTGGGCCCATCATTTACTGGAACAAGCCAGTCCCTTGCTGGTTACCATGGACTCTTTTTTGGATGAAATGGCCAAACTGTATGATGATCCCCAGCGTACGACCACAGCCGAGGCCAGCCTCCACACCCTCCAACAGGGTCATAGGCCCGTGGAGGACTATGTTACAGACTTTAAACGGTGGAGTACTGAAACACATTGGAACGACGCCGCTCTCCGTTTTCAGTTCCGTTTAGGGCTTTCGGAGGCACTCAAGGATGAACTAGCTCGTGTGGGGATCCCCGATTCCCTCGAAGGACTAATTCAACTGTCCATTCAGATCGATCGCCGGCTGAGGGAGCGAAGATCTGAAAGGACCAGCCAGTATCGGCCCATGTGGATGCTACCCAGAGTACCCAGTCGCCTACCTACCTCCACACCCCCACTGTCTGCTCCTACCATTGAACCTCCAGAACCAATGCAGTTGGGTTTGCTTCGTGCACCCTTGACTCCGGAAGAAAAACAACGCCGTCGTATGAATAATCTTTGTCTCTACTGTGGGGAAGCCGGTCATTACGCCAATATGTGTCCCAACAAGACCCGTAAGTGTGACTCTCCTCTTCTTGATCGTTATGCATTAACTCTAGCAAGAACGACTCACATTGCTGTTCCTGTTTCTCTACAGCTTCCAGAAGGGGTGCTTCAGTTCCAGGCCATAATTGACTCCGGTGCCTGCAGTTGCTTCATTGACCGTGTCTTTGCCCTGCAACACAACATCCCGCTGCGATCGAAGCAACATAAACTGTTCATCCGATTAGCTGATGGGTCCAACATCAAATCTGGGCCTATCATCCAAGAAACCCAACCTTTGCCTGCCGACATCTTACCCAATCACCAAGAACTGCTGTGCCTGGACGTTATATCCTCACCACTTTTTCCGATCATCTTAGGAATGCCATGGTTGCAAGCACACAACCCACAGATAGACTGGACAACCGGCCAGGTAGTCTTTCAATCCTCCTACTGTCTCAAAAACTGTCTCCAGATCTCCCACACCACAGCTCCAGTTATTGGATGCCTCAAATCAGTATCCGAATCCCAGGACCTTGTCCCATCCGTGTACCATGATTTCTTGGATGTTTTCGACAAGCAGAAAGCCAATACTCTTCCCCCGCACCGGGCCTACGATTGCCCGATTGAACTTTTACCAGGGGCAGAAATTCCATTTGGGAGGATCTTTCCTCTGTCAGAGCCTGAACTCGCAGTCCTAAAAGACTATGTGAATGAGAACCTCAAGAAGGGGTTCATCCGTCACTCAACATCACCAGCCGGGGCAGGAATATTCTTTGTTGAAAAGAAAGACCACTCGCTCCGTCCATGTGTGGATTACAGAGAGTTAAACCGGATCACCGTTAAAAATCGCTACCCCTTGCCTCTGATTCCAGAATTGCTCCAGAGACTCCGCTCTGCAAGAGTCTTCACCAAATTGGATTTACGAGGTGCTTACAATCTGATCAGAGTCAGGGAAGGAGACGAGTGGAAAACGGCCTTCCGGACTCGTTTTGGCCACTTTGAATACCTCGTCATGCCCTTCGGATTATGCAATGCTCCAGCAACCTTCCAGCATTTTGTGAATAATATATTCAGAGACTTTCTAGATCTATTCATGATAGTCTACCTAGACGATATCCTAGTTTTCTCAGCCTCTCTAGATCTTCACCGTGTCCATGTGAAACAAGTCCTTCTGAGGCTAAGACAGAATGGACTCTATGCCAAGGCCGAGAAATGCGAATTTGAACGACAGACCATCCACTTCCTCGGACTGGTGATTTCTACAGGAGGTATGGCAATGGATCCTCAAAAAGTCGCAGCCATAACGTCCTGGCCACCTCCCACTGATAAGAAAGGGGTACAACGGTTCGTCGGCTTCTCCAATTTCTACAGAAAGTTCATTAAAAACTTCTCTGGTATCATCATGCCCATCACCCAGCTCACCAAGAAACAGAACCGTTTTCAATGGACGGAGGCAGCCCAAGCTGCTTTTGATAAGTTAAAGGGACTTTTTACCTCAGCTCCGTTATTAAAACACCCTGACCCCGCTCTTCCATACATCCTGGAGATGGACGCCTCAGAAAGCGCCGTAGGGGCCATCCTGTCCCAGCGCCAAGGACCCAAGAATCTAATGCACCCTGTGGCCTTCTTCTCAAAGAAGTTGGGACCTTCAGAGAGGAACTATGATGTGGGGGACCGAGAACTGTTGGCAATCAAATTGGCTTTAGAAGAGTGGCGGTACCTCTTGGAAGGAGCAACACACCCAATACTGATCTTCACGGATCACAAGAATTTGGAATACCTCAGGACCGCCAAACGCCTCAGGCCCAGACAAGCAAGGTGGGCTCTTTTCTTTTCACGCTTTAACTTCCACATAACCTACCGGCCTGGCTCCAAGAATGTGAAACCTGACGCGTATCGCGTATGTTTACAGAAGTTGAAGTTCCACCTCAAACTGATACTATCCTGCACGCTGGAAATTTTCTACTTATGCAAACCGACCTAATGTCACAGATCCGTCAAGCATCCAAGGAAGTCTCTCTGTCTCCGGATACAGACCTTCAGGAGAACGATGGGGTCTATTGGCGGGATAATAAAATTTTCATACCACAGAATTTACGTGCTACCATCCTACAAGTGTGTCATGACTACCCACTAGCCGGCCATTTTGGGGGATACAAAACCATGGATTTGATCCAGAGACATTTCTGGTGGCCTAGTTTAGCAAAGGACTGCAGGAAATATGTTGGCTCATGTTCAATCTGTCTCAGGAACAAGAACAGCAAGAACAAAGCATGGGGACTATTAAGACCTCTACCCATTCCTGAGAGACCCTGGGATAAAATTGCAATGGACTTTATCGTAGAGCTCCCCCCATCAGAGGGGTTCTCATCTATTTTTGTAGTAGAAGACCGCCTCTCCAGGATGTCACATTTCATCCCTATGAAAGGGACCCCATCAGCAACTGAAACTGCTAAAGTCTTTGTTAAAGAAGTTGTCAGACTGCATGGAATCCCTAGTGACATCGTCTCGGATCGAGGAGTACAGTTTACTTCAAGATTTTGGAAAGCACTGTGCGAAGCGCTGGGCATCAAACTCAACTTTTCTTCGGCTTATCATCCCCAGTCCAACGGACAGACTGAGCGTACCAACCAAACGCTGGAGCAATATCTGCGTTGCTTCACCTCCTTCTCCCAAGAAGATTGGGCCTCACTTCTGCCGCTGGCAGAATTTGCATTTAACAACTCTGCTCATACCGCCACCAACCAATCACCCTTCTTCTCCAACTACGGGTTTCATCCTTCCTTCTTGCCTACATTGATTCCGGACTCTCCTTTGCCTGCAGTTCAGGACAGATTAAATTTCTTTGCTACCAATAACCAGGTGTTAAAGGATACCATTGCCAAAGCACAAGAGGTTAATAAGAGGTTCTTTGATAGAAAGAGGAGGGGAGAACTGGATTTGAAGGTTGGTGATCGTGTGTGGCTGTCAACTTTGAATCTAAAACTTACCTGCCCATCCAGGAAATTGGGGCCTAAATACCTAGGACCCTTTCCGGTCAAGAGAAAAATTAATCCAGTGGCTTATGAGCTCGAACTTCCCGACTCCTTTAAGATTCACCCTGTGTTTCATACCTCCTTGTTGAAGCCTGATGTGGTTAATCCCTTTCCTGGTCGTGAAAGAGGGCCCCCAGAGGCCATAATGGTAGATGGGGAAGAAGAGTTTGAAATTGAGACCATTGTAGATTGCAGGAGAAGGCGGGGACAAAATCAATATTTAATTAAATGGAAGGGCTTTGGTTCAGAAGAAAACTCCTGGGAACCAGAAGCGAACCTCCATGCCCCAAGACTCATACAAGCCTTTCATCGTGCTCATCCGGAAAGGAGGTCTCAGGTGGGCATCCGGAGGCTGCCCTTAAGGAGGGGGCAATGTCAGAGAACCATCACAAACGCTCGTTCCCGGGTGCCAGCCGGACGTATGGGAAGAACGAGTGAGCCCCGGACTAGGTACGCACGCGATGCGATCGTATGAACGAGGGCACGTCAGCGCGTGCACGCTCGCACTCCAACGAATCACGGCGCAAGGCGCCCTATTTAAACGATCAGCAGACTAGCATCAATGCTGGATTGTCTCAGCTCGTTCCTGAACCCTTGCTGTTGCCTTGTTTACTTGACCCTGATCTTGAACCTCTGCTTGCCTTAACTACCCTCTCGGATCACCCCTACATCTCTGCCTGCCTTGCTTCCTGTATTGAACCCGGCTTGGACTCCTGACTACGGCTCTGTCTCCTGATTCGGTACCCCGCTGCCAGTTTGTTGCCAACCTCCGCCAGTCCCTGACCACGTCTCTGCCTACCGATTGTGTACCTCGTTGCCAGCACGTTGCCAACTACTGCCTGCCGTGACCCTGCAAGTTCCTCTGCTGGACCTCTCCTGCATCCATTCAGGGATCAGCACCTCAGCTTCCTACCGAAGACTTCTGGGCTTCTGATCCTGCCAGCAGGCACCTGCACCCTTCCGCTGCCCTAGCAACCCTGTCTCAACCTCCAGGGACGCTAGGACCGGGACCGTGCAAGAGGCCGCCCTCGTCATTTCAGACTCCGCTGTAAGGTACGTGACACACAACGACAGGCTCAGGCCGCCTCGGCTTTTTTTCTCCACGCCAATGGCTGATCATTAAGGATGCAGGCACTGTATTGTCACCATTTAAGGAGGCCACAAGGATGGTGAGCCGTGACAGTGCATGCATCAGTGACACAATCCTTGTTGTGTTCCTGCTGGAGCAGACTCTGCGTGGCATTGGACAGGGCACTGGAGGCAGAGCAGCAGGAGGAAGAGGAGGAATTCCTTTCCTCTCAAGGACCACTTTATCCAGACACCATCATTCCTATGTCACAGTACACACAGGAGGAGAGAGGGGAGGAGGAGGAGGAGGAGGATTCTGGCACTTTCATAGGCTTCGAAGAAGAGGAAGACATTTGTCAATCTGTAAGCGATGGCTTTCCAACCTCCGGTCCCTTGGGAGTAGTACGTGGCTGGGAGGAGGAAGTTCCAGATGCTGTCATCCTGAATGACCCAGAGGAGTCTGCTTCTCAAGCCTCAGCAAATTTGAGGTGCATGGGCAACCTCATGCTTCAAAGCCTGCGAAAGGACCCAAGAATACGTGGCATAAAGGAGAAGGATGATTACCGGTTGGCAACCCTCCTTGACCACTGTTATAAGGGAAAGGTCTCATAACTCATCCCATCCCTACAGAGAGTGCAGAAGATAAAATATCTTGAGGACATGTAAAGAGGATTTCATTGAACGTTTTTCCTGACTCCAGTAGGTACAGTTTCATTGAAAACATAGTTTTGAGTGTTCTGTTCAAGAGAGGAACGTTGAAGAAGGCGTCTGCCTAAGTGAGGCATTTCAGAATTTTTTTAGTCCTTGCCACCCAGGGCTGTCAGCTTCCACATCCCATTAGCAGCGTCTGCATCACATGGTGGACAATTACTTCGGGACCAAAACAGAGATGGAGAGCTTTCCAGTTGACAATCCACTGACTTACTGGGTCATGCGAATAGACCACTGGCCAGAACTTGCCCAGTATGCTACTGAGTTGTTGGGCTGCCCTGCATCCATCGTGCTTTGAGAATGGGCATTCGGTGCTGCAGGAGGTTTCGTTAATGATCATAGAATGTGTCTGTACCATTTGACTTTGAGACTGCCTAGCTTTGAGGGTGTTCAATCATTTAATCTGGAAAAATGTATTTGGTATAGGTTTCATGAGTACAATTAACACCCAAAGACGAATTTTTCAGCACCTATTTGACAGGTGCATATCATTGCAATTTTTTTTTGCCTTCACCAAGAGCACCTCTATAGGGTTACGGTGGGAGAGCGCCACTGACACCCAAAGACCAATTTTTCTGCACCTGTTTGACAGGTGCATAACATTGCAATTTTTTACAGCAAGGCCAATTCTTGCTTTCATCAAGAGTACCTCTATAGGGTTATGGTGGGAAGGCATCACCTAAAGACCAATTTTTACGCACCCATTACTTCTATCCAAAGTCAAAGTGACACCAGAATGTATCCAAAAAATCTCTAATCTTGTTCCCAGTGCGCTACATTGTGTCCTCATCATACACACTGCCTCCCTAGCTGTTGCTGAGCAAAATAAAGGCAGCTTGCAGGGAAAATGTAATTTTTTGGCTATAAATGCAATTATTGCTGCAGCAGATTGTAGACATGGTACAGATCTGCCACTTTACAGGTAGACTAAGGGGACCCCCCCAGGCACTATTTTGGAAGGAATTTTTCATTTTTATGCTTTCACTTTAACCAGTTCAGATCCACGCTATAGCCAAATGACGCCTACAGGGCAGATCTAAATTGCCGGGACTACGTCTATTGCCGTCCTCCCCTTTCCTCGCTCCCCGCGTGCTCTCGTGAGTGCGCATCAGAGATAATCTGTGTTGGCCATGTCCCTTGGACACAGCCAATCACAGATCGCTGTAAATATCCATTCACAGCGACTGCTTACATCGCGATCGGCGTGGCCAATGAAAGATGATCTCAAATGTAAACATATGAGATCATCTCTCATTGCCGGCTCTCCCTCCTCACACAGAAACCGAGTGTGAGGAGGGAGAGCTTCTTTGAAGAATCGTGAGTGCTAATTCAGTGAAAAAAACACACAGTGTGCCCAAACAGTGCCCAATCAGTGCCCAATCAGTACCACAGTGACAATTAGCATCTATAGCTAGTGTTACTGTGCCCACCTGTGCCATCAGTGCCCACCTGTGCCCGTCAGTGCAACATCTGTGCCTGTCTGTGCAATCAGTGATTATCTGTGCAATCAGTGCACATCTGTGCCACCTCATCAATTCCCATCTGTGCCACCTCATCAGTGCCAATCAGTGCCCATCTGTACCAATCAGTGCCCATCTGTGCCGCCTCATCAGTGCACATATGTGCAATCAATCGGTGCACATCTGTGCGGCCTCATCAGTGCCCATCTGTTTCACCTTATCAGTGCCCATTTGTGCCACCTCAACAGTGCCCATCTGTGCCACCTCAACAGTGCACATCTGTGCAATCAATCAGTGCACATCTGTGCCGACTCATCAGTGAACATCTGTGCCGTCTCATCAGTGCCCATCTGTGCCACCTCATCAGTGCCCATCTGTGCCACCTCAGTGCCACCTCATCAGTGCATATATGTGCCCATCTGTGCCACCTCATTAGTGCACATCTGTGCAATCAATCAGTGCACATCTGTGCTGCTTCATCTGTGCCGCATCATCAGTGCACATCTGTGCAATCAATCAGTGCACATCTGTGCCGCCTCATCAGTGCACATCTGTGCCATCAATCAGTGCACATCAGTGCTTATCAGTGCCACCTCATCAGTGCCCATCAGTGCAGGCTTAGCACACACCTGTGCAGTCTCATCACCACCAGCAACCATGTCCAAAAGACATAAATTATGAGCCAGTCCTCAGTAGTGGCACACTGACAGACTCAGAGGAGGAAGATATTCGGCCCGCCAAAAAAAAAGGCATTCTGGTGAGGAGGCAGTGGCATCCACCAGCACCGCAGTGGCATCCACCAGCACCGCAGTGCCATCCACCAGCACCACAGTGCAATCGACCAGCACCGCAGTACCTCAGCAAGAAAGGCCAAGTACCAGTGGGGTCTCACCTCAGCCCCAAAGGGTTAGGACCCATGCCAGCCTTCCCTATGCCCTTCAGAAACCCTTGTGGCTTCCTCCTAATTCAGGGGAAGCTAACGTTCCCCATTTCACTGCTCAGCCAGGAGTCCAGGTGGACACGGAGAATTTTACCCCAATCAATTTTTTTAATTTAATTTTTACGGAGGACATGTTAGCGTCAATTGTGGCCCAGTGCAACCTGTATGCACAGCAATTTATTTTGAAAAATCCAACATCATATTATGCCCGTCCCTACGAGTGGAGAGACCTAACAGTGGAGGAGTTGAAGGTTTTGTTTGGGCCTCACATTTAATATGGGACTCACCAAAAAAAATCAATTGCGTTCCTATTGGTCAACCCACCCCATCCACCACATGCTGCTCTTCTCCCCGTTAATGCCCAGAACCAGGTATCTGATGATCATGAGGTTCCTACATTTCAGTGACAATACCCAGTGCCCTCCCCGAAAAGACCCAAATTATGACAGGCTTTACAAAATTTGGCCAATACAAATTATTTTTCAGAAATATTCCCCCAGTTGTTTACCCTGGACCAACACATATTTGTGGATGAGTCCCTTGTTAAATTTAGCGGCAGGCTTAAAATTAAGCAATTTATCCCCAGCAAAAGGACCCGCTATGGGGTGAAGGTGTACAAATTATGTGACCGAGCCATAGGGTACACACATTCCTTCATAGTGTATGAAGGGAAGGACACCCAGCTGCAGCCCCCTAATTGCCCGGACTACTTGGGATTTAGCGGGAAAGTTGTTTAGGACCTCATATACCCCTTACTGGAGAAAGGCTACCATTTATACGTAGACAACTTCTACACATCTCTGCCCCTGATCCACAACCTTCACCGGAAGAAGACGCCAGCATGTGGCACCGTAAAAAAGAATCGGAAGGGCTTTCCTCAAAGTCTTGTCAATAAGCAGTTGAGAAAAGGAGAAACAGCAAGTCTGCAAAACAAGGAGATTCTGGCAGTGAAGTGGAGGGACAGAAGGGATGTCTACATGTTGTCTTCGATCCACAATAACACCTACGTGGAAATACCCAGAAGGAATGGCCCCATCCAAAAGACAACATGCATCCATGAATACAATTTGTTTATGGGGGGAGTCGACTTCAACGACCAAATGCTCAAACCATACCTTGCCACAAGATGGACATACTATTGGTGTAAAAAAGTAGCAATTTATTTTTTTCATTTGGCCATATTCAATATATTCAATGATATCCTATATCATTTACCGCAACTCCACCCAAAACCCCCAACCCTTCCTTGGCTACCAGGAGGAAATTTACACTGCCCTTATATTCCTGAAAGGCCCACCAGATAACATCGGATCAGATGTTCTTAGTCAACAAACAGGCCAAAGACGTCAAAAAAGATGTAGGGTGTGTACCAGTGGAGGAGTCAGAAGAGACACATCTTATTATTGTGCACAATGTCCTTCCCAACCAGGCCTCTGCATAGGTAAATGTTTTCGCCGTTAACATACTTCACTAAATTATTAGTGAAGTATGGTAAACGTAATCCTCAGTTCCTGCCTGCACACACCTTCATACCTGTCACTGATGCTTGTGCTCACAACCAAACTCTCTAGCCATCATATCGCTGGTGTTATAAATGATCACACCAGGTAAAAATAAAGCAAAAAGCCTAAAAAAGAAACCTAATGCAGACAACACATCTAAGAATTGGTAAACTGAAATGTATTACATTTTGTTTTTGGGTTAGTGGGGGTCAGAGATGTGGGGATAAGGCCCCTGTCCCCATCAACATGGGAACAAGGTTTCTGAGAGGGAGGGGGCCCTTCCCATATTGAGGGAATATGGAATGGTATGGTTCGGGGGGGAGGGGGGGCACACTTGCTGTAACAACCCTTTTTAAATAGATATACAGTGGAACCTTGGATTACGAGCAAAAACCAGGAGACTGCTTGTAATCCAAAGCACTCGCATATCAAAGCGAGTTTCCCCATAGAAGTCAATGGAAACAAAGATAATTTGTTCCGCATTGACTTCTATTGCATGCAATACTGCATGTGGCCAGAGGTGGGGGGGCACCGGGGAGCCTCGTAAATACTCGGGGACAGCTTGGCTGAACTCGGAAACCCTCGGAAAGGCTCAGAAACACTCGGGAATGGAGTATTTCCAAACCATTCCGAGTGTCACCGGCGTCCCCGCACCTCTGGCCAAGTGCAGTACTACATACCACAATAGGTTGAATTCTGCACGTTTTGCGAGACAACACTCGCAAACTGAGTCAGGATTTAAAAAAAAAGTTGCTTGCCTTTCAAAATGCTCGTTAACCACGGTACTCGTTAACTAAGGTTCCACTGTACTGTATATCTGTATATCTCACCGGAGCGTAGATTATTGTTTTGCATCATAGCCTATAATCCTATTCCCCACTAGAGGTCATTAGATAATTGTAAATACTCACTGAAACTTGTTAGATAGAACTATAGGATACATTTTATCACTGAAGCTTTTAGCTGAAACATTTGTACAACAAGTACATACTTAAATGTCTTCTGATCAATGATTATTTTATGTATATGTATTTAGGCGTATATGCCTGTTCTTTATCTATATGTTAGCTTTGATCATTAGGAAAATACTTTTTAAATAAATATTTTTCATTCTTAGATTGGGTGTACAACACTTTGGTAAATGCTATTATAAATGTATAATATTATAAATATATATTTGCACATACAGTATCTCACAAAAGTGAGTACACCCCTCACATTTGTGTAAATATTTTATTATACCTTTTCATGTGACAACACTGAAGAAATTACACTTTGCTACAATGTAAAGTAGTGAGTGTACAGCTTGTATAACAGTGTAAATTTGCTGTCCCCTCAAAATAACTCAACACACAGCCATTAATGTCTAAACCGCTGGCAACAAAAGTGAGTACACCCTAAGTGAAAATGTCAAAATTGGGCCCAAAGTGTCAATATTTTGTGTGGCCACCATTATTTTCCAGCACTCTCTTAACCCTCTTGGGCATGGAGTTCACTAGAGCTTCACAGGTTGCCACTGGAGTCGTCTTCTATTCCTCCATGATGACATCGCAGAGCTGGTGGATGTTTAGAAGAGACTTCCTTCTGGAACGACAGCCATGCATACCAATTTGATGCAGTGTGCGGCCTATGATCTGAGCACTGACAGGCTGACCCCCCCACCCCTTCAACCTCTGCAGCAATGCTGGCAGCACTCATACATCTATTTCCCAAAGACAACCTCTGAATATGACACTGAGCACGTGCACTCATCTTCTTTGGTCAACCATTGCGAGGCCTGTTCTGAGTGGAACCTGTCTTGTTAAACCGCTGTATGGTCTTGGCCACCATGCTGTAGCTCAGTTTCAGGGTCTTGGCAATCTTCTTATAGCCTAGGCCATCTTTATGTAGAGCAACAATTCTTTTTTCCAGATTCTCATAGAGTTCTTTGCCATGACGTGCCATGTTGAACTTCCAGTGACCAGTATGAGAGAGTAATGCCCCAAACACACGATCAGAAATTCTGCCAGCAAAAGTCGTATGTGAGCTTTTGGTCAGAAATTCCGACCGTGTGTATGCTCAATCGGACTTTTGCTGGCAGAATTCCAGCCAGCAAAAGATTGAGATCAGGTTCTCTATTTTTCGGTCGGAAAAGGTTCCTATCCGAAAATGCATTTGTCTGTATGCAATTTGGACGCGCAAAAAATCACGCATGCTCGGAAACAATTCGACGCATGCTCGGAAGTATTGAACATCATTTTCTCGGCTCGTCATAGTGTTGTACGTCACCGTGTTCTTGACGGTCGAAAGTTCAGAGAACTTTTGTGTGACCTTGTGTATGCAAGGCAAGCTTGAGCGGAATTCCATCAGAAAAACCATCCAAGTTTTCTCTGACGGGATTTCTGATCATGTGTACGCGGCATAAGAGCGATAACACCAAATTTAACACACCTGCTCCCCATTCACACCTGAGACCTTGGAACACTAATGAGACACATGACATCGGGGAGGGAAAATGGCTAATTGGGCCCAATTTGGAAATTTTCACTTAGGGGTGTACTTTATTTGCTAACGTTTTAGAGATTAATGGCTGTGTGTTGAGTTATTTTGGGGGGACAGCAAATTTACACTATTATACAAGCTGTACACTCACTACTTTACATTGTAGCAAAATGTAATTTATTCAGTGTTGTCACATGAAAAGACTAATAAAATATTTACAAATATGTGAGGGGTGTACTCACTTTTGTGCGATACCGTATATTCAACTTGTTTATCACTACCAGGTGTGTCTGTTTTTTTGGTAACAAGTCACAGCCAGGATAACGGTATTTTCCACTTGTGTCCTTAAACGTGTTTGCACTAATTTTATTTAACCAGGTGTGCCAGAGGGGCTGAGGACATTCTTGGAGTTGAGGAGCAGATCAGAGAACCCAAAAACACCAAGCGGCTTCTTCAGGGATGGCGCTACATTTGCGTAAAAAACTTTTTGCAGATATCAACACCCATCTCACCTCCTTTCTCTGGGCCTCTTGCCCCCCTATAATTTCCCTAGAAGCATTTCAATTATGGGTTCTGGGGGGGGGGGGGTTGGTGTTGCCTGATTTGCATTCTTATTATTTAGCCACTCAGCTGACACATATATACAGTTAAGCCTCATACACACGATCGGATTTTCCGACGGGAATTGTGTGATGACAGGCTGTTGGCAGAAAATCTGACTGTTTGTACGCTTCATCAGACAATTGTTGGCCAACTTTTCATGGACAAATGTTGGATGGCAGGTTTATAAATTTTCCGAGGACAAATGTCTGTTATCGGATTTTCCGAGCGTGTGTACACAAGTCAGTCGGACAAAAGTTCAAAGTACAAACACACATGCTCGGAAGCAAGGACGAGCCAGAAGCGGTCGCTGTTGTAAACTAGTGTTCGTAATGGAGAATTAACATTTGTGACACAGCAAAATATGAAATCTAGAAATGCAGCGCACAATTCTCTTCTTCTTTAATGTGATAATAATGAAGATGCTTTGCTGGTGATACTGATGGAGTTCTGACAAACGTATTTTCAAAAGCTTTTTTTTCTAGTTTATTGAAAGATTCATTTTTGGATGAGGACTTTATAGGTATAACACAGGTATATATAAAAAATATATTTATTACAAAAATAGAATGAAGACAATTACATAAAATTTCATAAATTATTCACAAAATATGCCTATAAGCATAAACAACACAGCACCTACATACATAAAAAAGTATTAATCAAAAAATCTCGCTTTTTATTAATGTAAGTAAGAACCTGTTTGTAATTATAATCATGTGCTGGCAAGCTCCCCCCATATTGCCCAATTATTTAATCATCTAAATGTTACATCCGTTCCCATAATCTTCATGCGCCATATTCAATCCAGGCCTATGGGGGGGTGTTTGACTAGCTGGGGGTGGTTGTGCGGCTTTACTGAGCTCACAGAGGCAATACTAGTATATGTTAATGTTGAATAAACATATAAAATGTGATGAACTTAATTACAAATTTTTCTGATCATAGAATACGCCACAAACTCCTGAAGAAGCGTTTGTTGAATACGCGTAACATGTAGAGATGACACACTACCTCTTCAATCTTTCTCAATACTGTAGAGTGATCTGTTTGGTCCTCTGATTTTTTTATTAATACTTTTTATGTATGTAGATGGTGCGTTGTTTATGCTCATAGGTATATTTTGTGAATAATTTATGGAATTTTATGTAATTGTCTTGATTCTATTTTTGTAATAAATATATTTTTTATATATACCTGTGTTATGCCTATGAAGTCCCTTATCCAAAAATTCATCTTTCAATAATCCAAATTATCGGGATGTGGCATTATATACAAAAGTGTTGTATCCACAGCAGTGTGGGGGGGGGGGGCAAGTTACCACAACACCATTATCCCGTAGTTTTTAAGATCAAAGATACAACTATGTTTTTGTCCCTTGTTAATTTTACATTGTATTTTTTTTAAATGTAACTGCCTACTCTCAAACTGTCATTTGAAGTAAAACATGTAGCCAAATATTATTCTACACAATTTTTTTAATGTGCATTTAAAAAAAAACAAATAAAATTTATGCTATCTGTCAATAAAACTTAATCAGAAAGTGTATTCTATGCATCCAAAAATAGAGAAAATATACCAAAAAAAAAATAAAATAAAATAAAAGCCTCATGCATGTGTCCTGCTTCTTTATATAGGGGGTCAACAATGCCAAGAGTTGGTGAAAGCAGGGATCTGTCATCCGGAGATAATTCCGAAAAACATCCGGATTATTCTTCTGGAGCTCCCACAGCAAAGGCATATGACATAATTGGTCACGATTAATAAAGCAACAAATCTTTAGTCCAAGAAATCCTCCTCCTGTTCCTGGACTGGATCTGGGTCAAAGCAATAACTCCAAGGCCAATAATAAATAGCACGTTATCTCCCCTGATTCCTCAACATGGCTGGTTGACGAACGGCCGTTCAGAAACAAACTGAAAAGCACGAAATGAAAAGCGCAAAATGAAAAGCGCAAATCAACACTCACCAAACTTTTACTAACAAGAAATTAGCAGATGGAGCCCAAAGGGTGGCGCTAAAGAGCTGAAAAACCACGTAGTATGTCACTAAGTTTGTGTTTGTTGGCTGACAATTCCTTGCCGTTTGGATGCAAGACATGTTCCTGGCCAACGCCCTTCGGTCAAAAGTCCAAAGTTTTGTCTGCGGAAAATCTGATCGTGTGTATGAGGCTTTAGTTTTTTCCTGACATATAATGCTTCAGTAACAGCTGCTCTTATGCATTCATATGAAGCCTTGATTAACTTACTTTATAGAAATGGATCCTATCCCACTATAGGGGTGGAGGTCCTGAAGCTGTTATATAAAATTTTTCACATATGTAGTCGGAAACTGAAAGGCTCCTCTCTTACTTCTTCACTGAAGGCCCCCTTGTGGTTTAATGACGGTTTGGCTGAGCTTGCTCGGCTGCATGATGTGCAACGCTGGGTTCGTGTTGGACTCAAGTATGCTCACCAGCTATTTTCCTCTGGAATCTTTAAATCATTTGCAACCCTGAGGGCTGAACTTGGCATCCCTAACACCTATTTTTTCTCCTATCTACAATTAAGGCACTCCGTGGCAGCCCAGTTTGGGCTACGGGGTGTCCACCTTTAGCCCTCGGTCTTGGAAGCTCTGCTGTATGACACAGATCATTCTAATTGGTCACTAGGTATTATTTCTTGTTACTATCCTTGTTTACCATCCATATGATCAAGGTAAAAAAAATCAATGGCAAACTGATATACCTACATTGCAGGATGAAACTTGGGAAGAGGTTTTGGGTGCTCAGTTACCTGGGGTCATAGTTGCAGGAGATAAGGCAATTCAACTGAATTATCTACATAGATTTTATTTCACCCCGATTCGTTTATGTAAGATGGGTAAGCTGGAGTCTCCTGAACACCAGTTCTGGTCAAGTATTACTTGCTTTGAGGAAATTAAATTAGCTTTACCTAATATACTGTATATACTCCCGCCAGGTGCCTCCTTTGGTGACCTGGAAGAGGAAGATTTGGGTGCCGCTCAGAAGGTTCTGATTTGATTTCTCTTTTTCTTTGCCAAAAAAGCAATTGCCCCTTTGTTGGAAGAAACCAGACTTCCCTATCTTACAGATGTGTTTTGATTTGATCAACCATGCCCTGCCTATGTACAAAATGACCTAGGGGAAAGGGGATGTTGGAAAAAGTTTGATAGAATATGGTCAGAGTGGACCACTATGGTCTCGGGAAAAGTTGAAATTTAACAGGAGTAGGGGACATGCTTGCATGGGGCTATGGACATATGCACATGTGTATTGGACTGAAATGCTATACTTCTTCTAAACTGTTTTAATCACCAGTTGTTTTGTTACTGGATGATATATACCCTGTTCATAGGCGTATACACTGTGTGTTTCCCGGGTGTGCCTGGGCACACCCTAATAACCCCCTGCGTGATAGTGATAGTGTAACTGCATGCCTGCTGTCTCCCGAGATCTGCTGTGAAATGCTGCAGGAGACAGTTTCCCAAAGAGCAATCAGGGAGGCTTGTAAGAGCCGCTCAGTGCGTCACACTGTCATGTAAGAGACCAGCTGTCAAAATTTGGAGGTGATGTTGGGGGTGGGCGGGACAGAATAGTCAATGGGATAGGGGCTGAGCGGGCCACTCTGTGTATGTGGCTCCACCTTCTTTCTTAGTGAAAAAAAAAATTACTAAGAACTGTTATTAAGATAAATTTAAAGCGTATCTATGCTCAAAACTGTAAAAGCATTGTATTTCAATAGTTTCTAGCCTACTCCTATTAATCTGAATAATCTTGAAGCTTGTAATCTCAGTTTGTGAAGATCCCCACACATTAACCACTTCAGCCCCGGAAGGATTAACCCCCTTCCTGACCAAGCCCTTTTTTGCGATGGAAGACCTCTACAGCCTGCCCATGTGACTCATGAGACTGTTCCATTGTCAATGGCTGTAGGGACTCTTCACCATGAGATAATCCAATTCCAAGTTATTTCCTCACCTAAGTTTCTGCTGGTTATTGGTTATCCTTGGTTACAGAGGCACAACCCCTCTTTTGATTGGCTCCGTGCTGAGGTTCTCTCCTGGTCGCCACAATGCAGTAAAACATGCTTCCATAAGGTAGCCAAGGTCCTGTGCACCTCAAGGTCAAGCCGGTAGTTTTCCTCCACACCGGTCCTCCACCGGTATGATTGCGCAATTGACCTTCAACCTGGTGCCATACCCCCTTGTGGCCAGGTTTATATGTATGTTGCAGAAGCACTTTCTTGAGGTTTCATCCACAAATCCTCGTTTCCTGCTGGTGCTGGTTTCTTCTTTGTGAAGAAGAAGAGTGGTGAACTGAGATCTTGTATTGATATTTTTTTGGGATATTTATTATAGCAAAAAGTAAAAAATATTACTATTTTTTTCAAAATCTTGGCTCTTTTTTGTTTATAGCGCAAAAAATAAAAACCGCAGAGCTGATCAAATACCACCGAAAGAAAGCTCTATTTGTGGGGAAAAAAAAGGACGTCAATTTTGTTAGGGTAAAATGTCGCATGACTGGGCAATTGTCAGTTAAAGCGATGCAGTGCTTCATACAGCATACTGCACTGTGTTCCGAGTTCGAGCTGAGACCTCCTGTCTCATACCCAGAACAAAGTAGAACTGATCGGCGCTCAGCCATTTGGAGAAAGCAATGTATTTTAGCAATGAATACAAAGCTTCTTCTGACTGGCTTAATTAGAGGTTGTGACATGATCAGCTCGCCTCTCTGACTTAGCCAATCAGAGGAAGCTTTATATTCATTGCTAGAAAACAATACCTTCTCTAAATGGCTGACCGATGATCAGATAGACTTTACTGTGTTTCAGGTATGAGACAGGAAGTCTCAGCTTGAACCTGGAACAGTGCGGTATGCTGTATGCAGCCTCATACAGTTTATACCGCACATCCATCAACCTCACATGTTAGTGAGCATAAATGAACTGTAAAGTCTAACAAAAGCTGGAGTTCGGCTTTATTCCTATGGCTCAGGTCACATGGCTACACTATGCTCATAGCAAAAAACACCGGCATTCAACTTTGATTGCCCCAGTTGGATGACACTCTTGCTGCTTGAAATGCTGCTAAAGTTTAATTGCTAGTGAGAAAGCAGCTAAGGAGAGACATGCCATTGGTTAGGCAATAAGAGGCTGTTTCCCACAATCTAATGTAAATTAATAATTTACATTGTTGTTGCTGCCAAGAATTCCCGTATGACATGGCCTTTAGGCTAATTATAATAAAGAACAAGCACACCTAGAAATTAAGTAATGCAAATTTTATATCAAAGTCAAAGAAACATTCCTGAGAGAGATTCATGGTATATTTATATCATACAACAGTTGAGGTACGTAACAATGTGGCTCAATATACAACAGAGCTTCAACAATACAGTATCTCACAAAAGCTAGTACACCACTAACATTTTTAAAAATATTTTATTATATATTTTCATGTGACAACACTGAAGAAATGACAATTTGCTACAATGTAAATTAGTGAGTGTACAGCTTGTATAACAGTGGTATTTTCCGTCCCCTCAAAATAACTCAACACACAGCCATTAATACATGGATGGTAATTTGGAGTGGTGACAGGTTCAAAAAATGCACCAACCTCCCTGAATGAACAGTAATGGACAGAAGATAAGGTATACATTGGTACAACTGGTATGGAGAAGTGCCAAGTATGGAGAAAAATATCTTGTCATGCAGGTGGTGGTATATTTTTATCTCCCCACCATGGGCTTCCTCGGGGGCAGGGGCATTGCTAGGTGGCAAAAAGACCAGGGGCTTCAGCCAGAAGTCCAAAAACCGGGGGGAGGCGTGGCTTTTTTTTTGGGCTGGGTTGTGTAATTTACCAGTGCCCATCAATGCTGACCAGTAAACACATCTACCTGATACTGACCATTACACTGACCTGTCTGACCTACATACACTGACTACTGACCTACATACACTGACCTGCCTGACCTACATACACTGACCTGCTTGACCTACATACACTGACCTGCCTGACCTACATGCATTGACCACTGACCTGCCTGACCTACATGCACTGACCACTGACCTTCCTGACCTACATCAATGCTGACCAGTAAACACACCTACCTGACACTGACCATTACACTGACCTGTCTGACCTACATACACTGACCACTGGCCTACATACACTGACCTGCCTGACCTACATACACTGACCTGCCTGACCTACATACACTGACCTGCCTGACCTACATACACTGACCTGCCTGACCTACATGCATTGACCACTGACCTGCCTGACCTATATGAACTGACCGCTGACCTGCCTGACCTACATACACTGACCACTGACCTGCCTGACCTACATACACTGACCATTGACCTGTCTGACCTACATACACTGACCACTGACCTGCCTGACATACATACACTGACCTGCCTGACCTACATGCATTGACCACTGACCTGCCTGACCTACATGCACTGACCGCTGACCTGCCTGGCCTACATACACTGACCACTGACCTGCCTGACCTACATACACTGATCACTGACCTGCCTGACCTACATACACTGACCACTGACCTGTCTGACCTACATACACTGACCACTGACCTGCCTGACATACATACACTGACCTGCCTGACCTACATGCACTGACCACTGACCTGCCTGCCCTACATGCACTGACCACTGACCTTCTTGACCTACAACAATGCTGACCAGTAAACACACCTACCTGACACTGACCATTACACTGACCTGTCTGACCTACATACACTGACCACTGGCCTACATACACTGACCTGTCTGACCTACATACACTGACCTGCCTGACTTACATACACTGACCTGCCTGACCTACATGCATTGACCACTGACCTGCCTGATCTACATGCACTGACCGCTGACCTGCCTGGCCTACATACACTGACCACTGACTTGTCTGACCTACATACACTGACCTGCCTGACCTACATACACTGACCACTGACCCGTCTGACCTACATACACTGACCACTGACCTGCCTGACATACACTGACCTGCCTGACCTACATGCACTGACCACTGACCTGCCTGACCTACATGCACTGACCACTGACCTGCCTGACCTACATACACTGACCACTGACCTGCCTGACCTACATGCACTGACCACTGACCTGCCTGACCTACATACACTGACCACTGACCTGCCTGACCTACATACACTGACCACTGACCTGCCTGACCTACATACACTGACCACTGACCTGCCTGACCTACATACACTGACCACTGACCTGCCTGACCTACATGCACTGACCTGCCTGACCTACATGCACTGACCACTGACCTGCCTGACCTACATACACTGACCACTGACCTGCCTGACCTACATACACTGACCACTGACCTGCCTGACCTACATACACTGACCACTGACCTGCCTGACCTACATACACTGACCACTGACCTGCCTGACCTACATACACTGACCTGCCTGACCTACATGCACTGACCACTGACCTACATACACTGACCACTGACCTGTCTGACCTACATACACTGACCTGCCTGACCTACATACACTGACCTGCCTGACCTACATGCACTAACCACTGACCTGCCTGACCTACATTCACTGACCACTAAGCTACCTGATCTACATACACTGACCTGCCTGACCTACATGCACTGACCACTGACCTGCCTGACCTACATATACTGACCACTGATGTCAAGACTATACTCACCGAGGCCAAGATGCCAAGAGCAGCTCGCCCTTACGACCACGCGCACCCGAACCCCTGGAAGTGATACAGGGAGTTGGGGGCACGCGGAGGCACGGGCTTCCGGTAGTAGCAGGATTCCCGAGGGGCCAGAGGGAGGTCTGGGTAGCCGTTGGGTACTGAGGAACTGCAAAGAGAAGAAGTTAGATCTGAACCGGGGTTTCAGGCAGAGCAGAGTCCGTAATTCAGGCAGAGGTCAGAACCGGGGTATCAGGCAGAGCAAAGTCCGTAATTCAGGCAGAGGTCAGAACCGGGGTATCAGGCAGAGCAAAGTCCGTTTAATCAGGCAGAGGTCAGGGGTATCAGGCAGGCAGAGTATCCGTTAATCAGGCAGAGGTCAGGGGTATCAGGCAGGCAGAGTATCCGTTAATCAGGCAGAGGTCAGGGGTATCAGGCAAGCAGAGAATAGTCCGTTAATCAGGCAAGGTTCAGGGGTATCAGGCAAGCAGAGAATAGTCCGTTAATCAGGCAAGGTTCAGCACAGGGTCACTAGGTATCACAGGGAATAGTAGCAGGTACAGGGAGCAGGGCACAGCTGACGACAAACCAGCAACCCGACTGGGTGCTGGAGCCGTCAGATGTAGCACTCCGGCGAGCGCGTCAGCGTGACGCGCTGCCGGGCACCTGCACGGCCACGGCGCGCACACGGGGACCGCCGTGCACCCGCGCGCTGCACCATCGGGCCGCGAACGGATGTACGGCGTAGTGTGAGTCCACCGCGCATGCACCCTGGAGCCCGGCGGACGGAGGCGGCCTGTGCCTCCTGACAGTGCCCCCCTCCTAAGGGCGGACACTGGACGCCCAGGCTGGACATCAATTCCGGATGGTCTCGATGGAAAGCTTGAATTAAGCGTGGTGCATGCAGATTCTTTGCGGGTTCCCAAGAATTGTCCTCAGGTGGGTATCCCTTCCACTGGATCAAATACTGCAGTTGTCTGCCCTTCTTCCTACAATTAAGGATGGACTCCACCTCGAACTCATTCTCCCCATCCACCCTAATTGGTGGAGGAGGAAGTTCTCCTCTTTCTGGAAAAGTGCTGTCCACCACGGGCTTCATCAAGGACACATGGAAGACAGGATGGATCCTGTATGTTCTTGGTAACGCTAGCTCCATAGCCACAGGATTGATAATCCTCTTGATGGGAAAAGGACCAATGAACTTGGGCCCCAGTTTCCGGGAAGGCACGGATAGTTTAAGGTTGGTGGTGGACAACCAGACCTCCTCTCCTATATTAAAGGTTGGGTTCTCCCTCCTGCCCCGGTCATACTGTTCCTTGTAATCCGCTTGAGCTTTTTGCAACATGTCTTGAATCCTCTGGAAATTAACTTGTAAAGAGGTTATTCTGTCATGCACTGCAGGGACTGCTATCTCAGGAACATCGTTGGACAGAAACGTGGGGTGGAATCCGCAATTTGCCCAGAAAGGCGTTTGGTTGGTAGCAGCGTGGACGGAATTGTTATAAGCGAACTCCGCGTATGGGAGAAGACTTGCCCAATCATCCTGGGATCCTGAGCAGAAACACCGTAGGTATTGCTCTAGGGTCTGGTTCGTCCTCTCCGTTTGGCCGTTGCTCTGAGGGTGGTAAGCTGATGAGAGGCAGACCTTGATATCTAGGGCTTTGCAGAGCTCCCTCCAGAATTTGGACGTAAATTGTACACCCCTGTCTGACACAATACTCTTTGGTACACCATGGAGCCTGATGATTTCCTTCAGAAAAAATATTGGCCGTCTCCAAGGCCGAAGGAGTGCCCTTCATGGGCAGAAAATGGGCCATCTTGGAGAGACGGTCAACCACGACAAAAATAGTGGTAAAACCCCCCGAGGCTGGCAAGTGCACTATGAAATCCATGGATACGTCAGACCATGGCCGTTCTGGAATGGGCAGGGGTTTTAGTAAACCCCAAGACTTGGCGTTTTGACCTTTGTTCCGCTGGCATAGAGGACAAGAAGCCACATATTCCTTGCAATCCCGTCTCCACCCAGGCCACCAAAAAGAGCGAGAGACCAGCTCGGACGTCTTCCTTATTCCAAAGTGCCCTGCGAGTTTATGGTCATGGCACATTTTAAGGGTTAGTGACCGTGTCTCCCGAGGTACAAAAATTTTCCCACGGATCCAAAAAAAATTCCCATTTCTTTTCAAGGATTGTACCTCTGGTTCCATACAAGAGTTAGACGAGGATTTGATGGATGACATCAAGTCCACCTGTGCCATCCCAAAGAAGTTTTGAGAAGAGAAGATTGTACTAGGTTCTGGAGTTTGGGAATCTGCTGAGAACATCCGCGAGAGTGCGTCTGCCTTTCCATTCTTTGTGCCAGGTCTGTAGGATATGTGAAAGTTGAAGCGAGAGAAAAAGAGAGCCCAACGGGCTTGTCTAGGTTTTAGCCGCTTTGCTGTCCGTAAGTACTCAAGGTTCTTATGATCTGTAAAGATCATCACTGGGTGTAATGCGCCTTCAAGCAGATACCTCCATTCTTCTAGAGCAAATTTTATGGCCAGCAGCTCCCTGTCACCCACGTCGTAGTTTAATTCCGGTGGGCTGAGTCTCCGGGATGCGAATGCAACGGGGTGAAGGATGGCTTTGGGCCCTTGTCTTTGGGAAAGAATTGCTCCTGTTGCAATTTCTGAGGCGTCCATCTCCAGTACAAATGGCTGAGAATGATCGGGGTGGCGAAGAATTGGAGCAGAACTAAACAGGGTTTTCAATTTCAGAAAGGCCTCTTGTGCGGCTTCGGACCACCGGAAGGAACCGTGCTGGCGGGTTAGCTGGGTGATGGGTGCCACTATGGCCGAGAATCCGATAATGAATTTCCGGTAAAAGTTGGCGAATCCTATGAACCGTTGGACCCCTTTTTTATCGGATGGAGCTGGCCACTCCTGAATGGCTTGTATCTTTTGGGGATCTATTGCGATCCCATTTGCTGATATGATGAACCCCAGGAATTGTACCACTGATCTGTCGAATTCGCACTTCTCCACTTTCAAATAAAGCTTGTGCTGCTTCAATATGGTAAGGACCCTTTTGACGTGCCCCTTGTGTAGCTCAATCGTGGAGGAGAAAATGAGTATATCGTCTAGATAGACAACAAGGAAGTCATCCAGGTATTCTCGGAATATATCATTGACTAGGTGCTGAAAAGTGGCTGGAGCATTACACAGCCCGAATGGCATCACCAAGTACTCGAAGTGTCCAAACCTGGACCTGAAGGCCGTCTTTCATTCATCCCCGGCTCTGATTCTAACAAGGTTATAGGCACCCCGGAGGTCTAATTTGGAAAAGACCTTGGCGGATCGGAATCGTTGGAAAAGCTCCGGAATAAGCGGCAGTGGATACCTGTTCTTGATGGTGATATTATTAAGCTGCCGGTAGTCCACACATGGTCTAAGGGATCCATCCTTCTTCCCAACAAAGAATATCCCTGCTCCGGCAGGTGAGGACGAGGGACGTATAAAACCTTTTTCCAGGTTCTCATTGATGTATTGTTCTAGAGCCTCCAGTTCAGTCTTTGAGAGGGGAAATATACGCCCGAACGGGATCACTGATCTGGGCAGCAGATCGATCGGACAGTCATAAGGCCGATGAGGTGGTAGGCGGTCGGCCATCTGTTTATTGAAGACCTCTTAGAACTCAAGATATTCGGAGGGAATCTGCTGGAGTTTATCTGACGGAACAGTAACCGTAGCACAAACCTTTGGGATCGAAGGGAGGCAATGCTCAGAGCAATACGGAGAGGAGAAGGATACCGCCTTAGTGCTCCATTGGATCTGTGGATCATGAGCCTGTAACCAGGGCAGGCCTAGGATGACTGGAAAAATGGGAAGTGAATGAGGTCAAGCCGTAGGAGCTCTTGATGCCCGGAGTCGGTGGTTACTAGAATAGGCCGAGTCTCCTGGGTGATTGGACCCGAACTAGGAAGAGGCCCATCAGCCAGATGCACTTGTAGACCTTGAGCTTTCGTTTGCAAGGGAATACGTAGGCTGCGGGCCAGGGCTGCATCCATGAAGCAGCTACAAGCTCCCGAATCAATGATGGCGGGTAGGCGAGACTCCCCTTCCGGTAGCTGCAGAGAAACAAACAACATCACATAAGACTTTGGAGCATTCTTGTCTTGGCAATTCATCAATTTTGGCTGAAGAGACTTACTGGGCCTTAATGGACAGCTGCGCAGGAAGTGTCCAGCTCCCCCGCAATAAAGACACAAGTTGGACTGCCGTCTGCGTTGCCTCTCTTCTGAAGTTAGTGGAGCCCAGACCAGGCCAAGCTGCATGGGCTCGGCCTCGGGAGGTGTTGTAGGAGATGGTGACGGCATGGGTGAGGCTCTGAATGGCGTCCACATAGGGCGTGGACCCTGGAACCGCTCTGAGCGACGTTCCCGCAGGCGCCTGTCCAGTTTCGTAGCTGCCTGAATTAACTCTTCCAAGGAATCAGGAGTCTCCATTCTGGCTAGTTCATCTTTGAGGAGTTCGGACAAGCCTTGACGGTACTGGTAGCGCAGAGCCGGCTCATTCCAATTTGTGTCGGCCGCCCATTTACGGAATTCTACCGTATAGTCTTCAATTGGTCTCTTCCCTTGGGACAGGTGGTGTAAGATGGCTTCAGCTGTAGCCTTCCGCTGAGGGTCATCATAGAGTTTGGACATACTCTCGAAGAAGGTATCTATGGAGTTTAACACAGGACTTCCCTGTTCCATTAAGCCGTGGGCCCAGGCCTGAGATTCTTCTGACAGCAGTGAGATTGCGAATCCTACCTTGACGATCTCCGATGCGAACGTCCGGGGCTGAAGGGCAAAGTAGAGAGAGCATGCGTTCTTAAAAGCCCTGAATTTTTTACGGTCCCCTGAGAACCGTTCAGGTGTAGGGACCCTAGGTTCAGGAAGCGCCATGACAACCGTAGGGTTGGTGGTGGCCTGGGGAAGCGGACCTTCATTGCTGGGTGCGGGAGCTGCAGCGGCAGGAGGGAGTACCCCGGTAATTTGTTGGAGGCGGTTGTCAATCTGAGTATACCCCTCCTGTAGTTTCTGAACTGAGTCGGCCAGAGTGGAAACTTTGGACTCTTTATATGCATGTTTGTATGTTCTAGCGCCATTTATCCTTTCTGTATGCCAGAGTGGAAACCTGCTGACACAGGATCTCCAAAGGAGAGTGCGCTCTGTCGGCCTCGGACATCTGGCTAGTTTGTACTGTCAAGACTATACTCACCGAGGCCAAGATGCCGAGAGCGGCTCACCCTTACGACCACGCGCACCCGAACCCCTGGAAGTGATACAAGGAGTTGGGGGCACGCGGAGGCACGGGCTTCCGGTAGTAGCAGGATTCCCGAAGGGCCGGAGGGAGGTCCGGGTAGCCGTTGGGTACTGAGGAACTGCAAAGAGAAGAAGTTAGATCCGAACTGGGGTTTCAGGCAGACCAGAGTCCGTAATTCAGGCAGAGGTCAGAACCGGGGTATCAGGCAGAGCAAAGTCCGTAATTCAGGCAGAGGTCAGAACCGGGGTATCAGGCAGAGCAAAATCCGTAATTCAGGCAGAGGTCAGAACCGGGGTATCAGGCAGAGCAAAGTCCGTAATTCAGGCAGAGGTCAGAACCGGGGTATCAGGCAGAGCAAAGTCCGTTTAATCAGGCAGAGGTCAGGGGTATCAGGCAGGCAGAGTATCCGTTAATCAGGCAGAGGTCAGGGGTATCAGGCAGGCAGAGTATCCGTTAATCAGGCAGAGGTCAGGGGTATCAGGCAAGCAGAGAATAGTCCATTAATCAGGCAAGGTTCAGGGGTATCAGGCAAGCAGAGAATAGTCTGTTAATCAGGCAAGGTTCAGCACAGGGTCACTAGGTATAACAGGGAATAGTAGCAGGTACAGGGAGCAGGGCACAGCTGACGACAAACCAGCAACCCGACTGGGTGCTGGGGCCGTCAGATGTAGCCCTCCGGCGAGCGCATCAGCGTGACGCGCTGCCGGGCACCTGCACAGCCACGGCGCGCACACGGGGACCGCACCATCGGGCCGCGAACGGGTGTACGGCGTAGCGTGAGTCCACCACGCATGCGCCCTGGAGCCCGGCGGACGGAGGCGGCCTGTGCCTCCTGACAACTGACCTGCTTGACCTACATACACTGACCACTGACCTGCCTGACCTATGTACGCTGACCTACATACGCTGACCTGCCTGACCTACATACACTGACCACTGACCTACATACACTGACCACTGACCTACATACACTGACCACTGACCTACATACACTGACCTGCCTGACCTACATGCACTGACCACTGACCGGCCTGACCTATATGCACTGACCACTGACCTGCCTGACCTACATACACTGACCTGCCTGACCTACATGCACTGACCTGCCTAACCTACATACACTGACCAGTGACCTGCCTATCCTACATACACTGACCACTGACTTGCCTGACCTACATACACTGAACACTGACCTGCCTGACCTACATGCACTGACCACTGACCTGTCTGACCTACATACACGGACCACTGACCTGCCTGACCTACATACACTGACCACTGACCTGCCTGACCTACATACACTGACCACTGACCATCCTGACCTACATACACTGACCTGCCTGACCTACATACACTGACCTGCCTGACCTACATACACTGACCACTGACCTGCCACGGGACTCAACAGACAGGCACCCAAGCCAATATGGCACTTCTCCATGCCAGTTGTACCAATGTATATCTTATCTTATATCTTATCTGACACTAAAATATCTGTGTTTTTATATGTCTTAAATAAAAAGTGATATTTTTATCATACATGGTTTCTTACTATATCTAGCACCTGAAAAGTCCCATAAAAACTCCCTTCTGTCCACACAGCCATTAATTTTTAAACCACTGGCAACAAAAGTGAGTACACCCCTAAATGAAAATGTCCAAATTGGGCCCAATTAGCCATTTTCCCTCCCCGAGGTGACATGTGACTCGTTAGTGTTACAAGGTTTAACAAGACTCGTGACCACTCATTAAAATTAGAAGAAAAGAGGTTTAACCTTAAACTACGTAGAGGGTTCTTTACTGTAATAGGGCGTACACACGGTCGGACTTTGTTCGGACATTCCGACAACAAAATCCATGGATTTTTTCTGACGGATGTTGGCTCAACCTTGTCTTGCATACACACGGTCACACAAAGTTGACGGAAAATCCGATCATTCTGAACGCGGTGACGTAAAACACGTACGTCGGGACTATAAACGGGGCAGTGGCCAATAGCTTTCATCTCTTTTTTTATTCTGAGCATGCGTGGCACTTTGTCCGTCGGATTTGTGTACACACGATCGGAATTTCCGACAACGGATTTTGTTGTCGGAAAATTTTATCTCCTGCTCTCCAACTTTGTGTGTCGGAAAATCCGATGGAAAATGTCCGATGGAGCCCACACACGGTCGGAATTTCCGACAACACGCTCCGATCGGACATTTTCCATCGGAAAATCCGACCGTGTGTACGGGGCATTAGAGCGGCAAAGATGTGGAATTCCCTTCCACAGGTTGTGGTCTCAGCGCGGAGCATCGATAGTTTCGATAAGCACCTGAATGACCACAACATGTAGGGATATACAAGGTAATACTGACATATAATCACACACATAGGTTGGACTTGATGGACTTAAGGTCTCAGGTGTGAATGTGGAGCAGGTGTGGTAAATTTGGTGTTATCGCTCTCACTCTCTCATACTGACCTATGGAAGTTCAACATGGCACCTCAAGGCAAACAACTCTCTGAGGATCTGAAAAAAAAAATTGTTGCTCTATATAAAGATGGCCTAGGCTATAAGAAGATTGTCAAGACCCTGAAACTGAGCTTCAGCACAGTGGCCAAGACCCTACAGCGGTTTAACAGGACAGATTCCACTCAGAACAGGCTTTGCCATGCTCGCTCCAAGAAGTTGAGTACACGTGCTCAGTATCATATCCAGAGGTTGTCTTTGGGAAATAGACATCTGAGTGCTGCCAGCATTGCTGCAGAAGTTGAAGGGGTGGGGGGTCAGCCTGTTAGTGCTTAGACAATATGTCGCACACTGCATCAAGGTGGTCTGCATGGCTGTCGTCCCAGAAGGAAGCCTGTTCTAAAGATGATGCACAAGAAAGCCAACAAACAGTTTGCTGAAGACAAATAGACTAAGGACACTGATTACTGGAACCATGTCCTGTGTTCTGATGAGACCAAGATAAACTTTTTTTTTTTCAGATGGTGTCAAGCGTGTGTGGCGGCAACCAGATGAGGAGTACAAAGACAAGTGTGTCTCTCCTACAGTCAAGCATGGTGGTGGGAGTGTCATGGTCTGGAGTACATAAGTGCTGCCGGCACTGGGGAGCTACAGTTCATTGAGGGAACCATGAATGCCAGCATGTACTGTGACATACTGAAGCAGAGCATGATCCCCTCCCTTCGGAGACTGGGCTGCAGGGCAGTATTCCAACATGATAACAACCCCAAACACACTTCCAAGATGACCACTGCCTTGCTAAAAAAATATGAGGGTAAAGGTGATGGACTGGCCAAGCATGTCTCCAGACCTAAACCCTATTGAGCATCTGTGGGGTATCCTCAAACGGAAGGTGGAGGAGCGCAAGGTCTCTAACATCCACCAGCTCCGTAATGTAGTCATGGAGGAGTGGAAGAGGACTCCAGTGGCAACCTGTGAAGCTCTGGTGAACTCCATGCCCAAGAGGGTTAAGGAAGTGCTGGACCTGATGGCATCCACCCACGGATCCTAAAAGAATTGAGCTCTGTAGTTTCAAAGCCATTGTATCTAATTTTTAGGGACTCATTAATGACGGGAATAGTACCACTGGATTGGCGCAGGGCAAACGTGGTGCCTATATTTAAAAAAGGATCAAAGTCTTTACCAAGTAATTATAGACCTGTTAGTTTAACTTCTATAGTCGGGAAGATACTGGAGCGTTTAATAAAAGACCACATAGACGAGTTCTTGCTGGAAAAAAACATTTTAAGCAACAGACAGCATGGATTCATGAAAGACAGAAGTTGTCAGGCAAACCTGATTTCTTTTTATGAAGAGGTAAGTAAAACCTTGGACAGAGGGGTGGCTGTGGACGTGGTATACTTGGATTATGCAAAAGCGTTCAACACAGTTCCCCACACACGGCTCATGTGAAAGGTAAAGTCTACATTCTTGGAAATATCAGTTTGTAAATGGATAGAAAACTGGCTAAAAGACAGAATTCAGAGAGTAGTGGCTAATGATTCTTATGCCGCGTACACACGATCGGACTTTACGGCATACTTGGTCCGGCGTACCGGATTTCGTCGGACAATTCGATCGTGTGTGGGCTCCAGCGGACTTTGTTTTCTCAAAAGTTTGACGGACTTAGATTTGAAACATGTTTCAAATCTATCCGACGGACTCGAGTCCGGTCGAAAAGTCCGCTCGTCTGTATGCTAGTCCCACGGACAAAAACCGACGCTAAGGCAGCTATTGGCTACTGGCTATGAACTTCCTTGTTTTAGTCCGGTCGTATATCATCACGTTAGAATCCGTCGGACTATGGTTGATCGTGTGTAGGCAAGTCCGTTCATTCGGAAAGTCCGCCGGGCAAAGTATGCCGTAAAGTCCGGTCGTGTGTATGCGGCATTACTCTGAATGGTCTAAGGTTATCAGCAGTGTACCCCAAGGTTCAGTGCTGGGACCCTTACTTTTTAATATCTTTATAAATGATATTGGGTCTGGGATCGAAAGTAACATTTCTGTCTTTGCAGATGACACCAAGCTATGCAGTGGAATAACGTCCTTACAGGATGTCTCCAATTTACAAGCCGACCTCAATTCATTGTCTAATTGGGCGACTATGTGGCAGATGAAGTTTAATGTTGAAAAATGTAAAGTTATGCACTTGGGGGCTAAGAATATGCATGCATCATACATGCTAGGGGGAGTACAACTGGGGGAATGCGTGGTGGAGAAGGATCTGGGGGTTTTGGTAGATCATAAGCTCAATAACAGCATGCAATGCCAAGCTGCGGTTTCCAAAGCGAGCAAGGTCCTTTCTTGTATTAAGAGAGGTATGGACTCTAGAGAGAGAGATATAATTTTGCCCCTGTTCAAATCATTAGTAAGACCTCATCTGGAATATACAGTTCAGTTTTGGGCACCAGTTCTCAAAAAGGATATCGGGGAACTGGAGAAAGTGCAGAGAAGGGCAACCAAACTGATAAGAGGCATGGAGGAGCTCAGCTATGAGGAAAGATTAGAGGAACTGAATTTATTCACTCTTGAGAAGAGGAGAATAAGGGGAGATTTGATCAACATGTTCAAATATTTAAGGGGTCCATATAGTGAACTTGGTGTTGAGTTATTCTCTTTACAGTCAACCCAGAGGACACAGGGGCACTCTTTACGTCTAGAGGAAAAGAGATTTCATCTCCAAATACGCAAAGGTTTCTTCACAGTAAGAGCTGTGAAAATGTGGAATAGCCTCCCGCCAGAGGTGGTTCTGGCCAGCTCAGTAGATTGCTTTAAGAAAGGCCTGGATACTTTCCTTAATATACATAATATAGCTGGGTACTAACATTTATAGGTAAAGTTGATCCAGGGAAAATTTGATTGCCTCTTGGGGGATCAGGAAGGAATTTTTTCCCCTGCTGTAGCAAATTGGAGCATGCTCTGCTGGGGTTTTTTGCCTTCCTCTGGATCAACTGAGGGTATAAATTTGGGTATATTGGATTGTACGATATTTTTTATTTTATTTATTTATTGTTTTTATGGTTGAACTGGATGGACTTGTGTCTTTTTTCAACCTGACTATGTAATGGTGGCCACACAAAATATTGACACTTTGGGCCCAATTTGGACATTTTCACTTAGGGGTGTACTCACTTTTGTTGCCAGCTGTTTAGATATTAATGGCTGTGTGTTGAGTTATTTTGAGGAGACAGCAAATTTACACAGTTATACAAGCTATACACTCACTACTTTACATTGTAGCAAAGTGTCATTTCTTCAGTGTTGTCACATGAAAAGATATAATAAAATATTTATAAAAATGTGAGGGGTGTACTCACCTTTGTGAGATACTATAAGTACATGTGAAAACATTTACCAATAGCATATTACCAGGATGTTTTGCTTGCGTCTATCTAGCAAGGTTACTTTGTGTTATAAGCAAGGAAGCTCAGACTTGTGTAGTGTATAAATGTGCTTTTATTATCCAAAAATGCTGTAGATTACAAGACTATTACAATAATAGGAATATAGTACAAGGCTAACAGATACAGTGCCTTGAAAAATAATTCATACCCCTTGAAATTTTCCACATTTTGTCATGTTACAACCAAAAACGTAAATGTAATTTATTGGGATTTTATTGGGATTTTATGTGACAGACCAACACAAAGTGGTACTAAATTGTGGAGTGGAAGGAAAATGATAAACAGATAAAAGTGTGGCATGCATTCAGCCCCCTTTACTCTGATACCCCTAACTAAAATCTAGTGGAACCAATTGCCTTCAGAAGTCACCTAATTAGTGAATATAACCCACCTGTGTGTAATATGTGTGTAATATAATCTCAGTATAAAAACAGTTGTTCTGTGATGCCCTTTAGAGGTTTGTTAGAGAACCTTAGTGAACAAACAGCATCATGAATGCCAAGGAACACACCATACAGATCAGGGATAAAGTTGTGGAGAAGTTTAAAGCAGGGTTAGGTTATACAAAAAATATCCCAAGCTTTGAACATCTCATGGAGCGCTGTTCAATTCATTATCCGAAAATGGAAAGAGTATGACACAAGATATGGCTGTCCACTTAAACTGACAGGCTGGGCAAGGAAAGCATTCATCAGAGAAGCAGCCAAGAGGCCCATGGTAACTCTGCAGGAGCTGCAGAGATCCACAGCTCAGGTTGGAGAATCTGTCCACAGGACAACTATTAGTTGTGCACTCCACATATTTGGGCTTCATGAATGAATGGCAGGAAGAAAGCCATTTCTGAAAGAAAGCCATAAGAAGTCCTGTTTGCAATTTGCAAGAAGCCATGTGGGGGACACAGCAAACATGTTGAAGAAGGTGCTCTGGTCAGATGAGACCAAAATTAAACTTTGTTTCCTAAAAGCAAAACGCTTTGTGTGGCGGAAAGCTAACACTGCACATCGCCCTGAACACACCATCCCCACCGTGAAACATGGTGGTGGCAGCATCATGTTGTGGTGTTGTAGGGGTGCTTTTCTTCAGCAGGGACAGGGAAGGTGGTCAGAGTTAATGGAAAGAGGAATGAAGCGAAATACAGGGCAATCTTAGAAGAAAACCTGTTATGCCTCGTACACACGATCGGACATTGCGACAACAAAATCCATGGATTTTTTCTGACAGATGTTGGCTCAAACTTGTCTTGCATACACACAGTCACCACAAGTTGGTCAGAAATTCAGAACGTCAAGAATGCGGTGACGTACAAGACGTATGATGGCACTAGAAAGAGGAAGTTCACTACCAAGTGCGCCACCCTTTGGGCTCCTTCTGCTAATCTCGTGTTAGTAGAAGTTTGGTGACAGACGTTTTGTGCTTTTCAGCCTCCTGCTTTTCCAATCATTACTGCTCTTCGGTTTGTGCTTGTGGGTTCATATTTCTATTACGTATTTGTTTTAGAGTTCGTTCTTGTCTGCTCATTTCTGATTTTCAGCTCCGGCCTTTCTGTTTTTCAGTGCTTTCTGTTAGTTCATTCTGACCAACCAAGTGTTTTGAAGCCATGAGGACCCTCACCCTGGACCAGAGGGTTTATAGCTACCGTCTGGCCAAAGCCAGAAGAGTGGTGAGAACGTTTTCGGGATAATGGCCAGCCGGTTCCGCCTATTCCCTTCGCCAATCAACATGGCGGAATATAAACTTAATCATATAATCCTTGCCTGCTGCATTCTACACAACTATTTAAGGAGAAATTCAATGAACTATGTGGCCTCAGTTGGGCCCGAGGCCGGACTTCAACAAGAAACCCTGACGGCGCTTGAAGCTGGCCGTCCTGGCTTGCCCCCCCAAAGCGCCCGCGAAATAAGACAGAAGTATGTTGAGTACTTTGTGGGTGGGGGGCCATTGATATGCCAGAAAATGTTTAAGAAACATTTTATCAAAAATGTTTGAACTTAAACTGAAAGAAGATTTCCATGGGTTTCTCTGAGCTGTCTCCTAGGTTATCCAATGTGCTTTTCTTTTTGGACATTTTCTTCAATAGTGCAAATGTAATTTTTTTGATACATGAGGTGACAATCTCTTCTTCAGCGAACTATTATTATGTTGTGGGTCTGCTACACACACACCCTGTTTTTGTTGTTAATGTATGTAATGCATTACTGACAAAAATATTTATCATTTTCAGCACCATGAATGAATTTTGTGGAGTCATAAAAATGGCGTAATTGTGGCAAATTAGAAAGCACTGTGGGAGTTATTTACTAAAGGCAAACACTTAAAAGTGCACATGAAACTGCACTGAAAGTGCACTTGTAGTGCAAAGTGGATTTGCCTTTAGTAAATAACCCCCATTGTCACTGTAAACACCAACTTACTACAAAAATTGCTATTGAGCATTGAAAGAAGAATCCACACATTGTTGAGTAGAAAACATTTTATTCAAAGCACATTCAGATGTGCGTTAGAAAAGGGTTTTTGAACAAACCAACATCTTTGGTGTATATTTTTTTCACATTGTAAAGATCCTTTTTTTGGTTAAACAGGCATGTTTCAAAGCATAACATACACAACTCAGGAACTTACAAAGTTTAACTTTGATAAAGTGAAGGCAATATCAGACATTAGTATGTCCAAAATGTGTTGATATTGCCTTCATCAGATAGGTTGATGTCGCCCCTGTAAAAGCCAAATTTTGAAGATGCCCACAAATTGAGAGTAAAAATTGTGATTTCCCTCCTGATTCCATGCCTAAGGTCAACATGTGCTAGCTCCCATCATGGGGGATCAATGGGTGTGTTTTGGGGGTTCAACCCCTTCCTCTCACCTAATTGAGTTGGGAGGAAGGGGTTGCACCCACAAAATGCGTACATTGATATCCCCTGATGGCAGATAGCACATGTTGACACACTGTGTGCATCTTCAAAATTTGGCTTTTATAATACTTTAAAACTTTTTTATTTCAAAAATACACAATAAAACTGTACAATTTTGTTATTTTTTATATTCTGCCTAAAACATCAATGATGTTCTTCATTTTTTGTTGAACACCATTGATGTTTTCCTTTATATTTTCTAAATCCCTATTGCACCCCTATTGCAGACCATTCTCTCCCCGATGAGGATCTGGGCACTTTCACTTGTGAAATGAGATTCTTCTTCCACAACATCCACATCACCTAAAAGAAAAAAACAAACCATGTATTATAAATATGCAGGCATAGATCTCTTACCTGAAGCTGTGGTCTCAGACACTCACCTGTTCAGGTGACAATTTTGCTAACTTCATAAACCTCTCCCTCCTCATCCTCTGCTTGTGTTTTGGTGACTTCCCCTTCTTTATGAGGTGGAGGGTCCCTGGTATCCTCAGCTGTCCCAAGTCTTTTCTCCCCTATGTGAATAAAAAATAGGTATTCTTAGCACACAGATATTTGATGGCAGAAATAGGAATATGAAACATTGCTTGGAAGTGTCGTACAATTGTCTGTTTTGGCAGAGTTCCAAGCTATAGAGCATTTTTTTTCCTTTCTCAAGCTGGAATACTTCCTTTTTTTGTTAAAGTATCACACATGAAGACACCCTTAGTATCCAGTGGAGCACCTGTGTGGGACACCCAAAAAAGTTTGTTCTGGTGTCCCACACTAGTGCTCCTGTGTCCAGATGTGTAAACAGCTGCTGAGTGTCCTCTCCTTACACTGAATCAAGTTTACATTTCATTGTAGTTACAAACCCATCTAGACAACAAACTTCTTTAAATACAAATAGGCATGAACAAATATAGTTAACCTGTATCTGCCAAAATCATCATAAAGTGGGCGAACGAACGATGTTTCCTATGACCGATTACTGTGCCCATAAACATCAAAGTAGCCATTTTAAAATGTACAACAGTAAAGAAAAGCACATGGGGCAGCACAAACGTTAAGAAGGATAGCAACACACAACAAAATACTTTTTTGCAGCACTCTCTTGATTCTTCTGTACTGATCCTTCTCCCTCAATTTGAGATCTGACCATCGTTTCCTCAGTTGATCCTTGGATTGCCATACCCCAAAATTCCGGCGCAGACTCTTCACAACTTCGGGCATGATCTTGGCCTTTCTCACATTTGGTTTTGGGTAAGGTCCTTGCTTCCCATCATAGTCGGCCCCCTTCAAGATGTCCACCCTCTCCAACATCTCTACAAAGGACATATTTGAGGCCTTCAATCTCCTCCGGGATCGTGAGGTTCGGGGCCCCAGCCTTTCGTTGTTGCTGCTCTCCTCTGCATGCGCATGTTGTCTCTCTGCCATGTTCTCTCCCACTGCCCCAAAAGAGAAGGGGCAGGGAATAGACTACAAAGAACGTCAGGGGTGGGCGGAGTTTCACACATGCGCAGTGTATATAAAGCGTAACACACGTGCGTCATACGTATGATCTGTGAGCAGAGGACCAAGTAACGGAAGCGACGATCGTTATGACGAAGGTACAATTTTAAGGTGCATCAGTGGCCTATACTGCTTATAGATTGAGGCCTATATTGGGTCAAGATTAGGAGAGTTTCGCCTGACATTACGGTTTGTCTTGTGCTGTGTCTTGCATAGAAAATGGATCTATTCAACAATGAGGAGTTTATCCCCATAGTCATTGATATGTAAAGGGAGCTGCCCTGTCTGTGGCAGGTAAACCACCCGTTTTATAACAATAAACCAAAGAGGAAGGCAGCGCTGGATCAATTTCTGGAATTTGTGAAGCCAGTGATCCCCACGGCAGACATCCCCTATTTGAAGGCCCTAATTGGTGGCATGAGGAGCACTTATAATAGGGAGCGTAAGAAGGTCAAGAAGGTCCAGGATTCCCAGAGATCAGGAGCTGCAGCAGATGACATTTATGTACCCAAGCTATGGTACTATGACAGACTGCATTTTCTGGCAGGCCAGACTGAACCCAGACGAGCACTCTCCAGTCTTCCTTCAAGGCTTCCTTCCCCCCCAGCTGAGGCTTCCGATGACCAACCTTGGCCTTCCAGGCAGCAACATGTGGAGGAGCCCAGCTTGAATCAGGTATAGCATTCTTCTAAACATTTCTGTTTGTCAAATTAATGAGGTTAAATATATGTTAGTTTTGATAACTAATTTCTGATTTCACAAAGTGTTTTACATATCAATAGACAGTAGTGGCCACAAATGATTGGGACAAGAATGAAAAATGCTGTGGTCAGAATGATAGTCTTTTCAATTTATTAACATTGAATTTGCAACAGTCATGAGCTGAAAATTGTGTGTGATTGATGAACAAAAAACGAAAACTATGTCCCATTTTCATACACAGGAAAGTCTCAGCCAGGAGGAGGCTGTGGAAAGTGGCAGCCAGAAGGCGGCGGGGGTAAGTGGCAGCCAGGAGGTGGCCGGGCCCATTGGCCTGCCAGAATCCCAGGTCCCTCCCCTCGGCCTTCCACAAAAAAGTGCCAGGAAGAGGAGTAACCTGAAGGAGGCAGCAATTGGCCTATTTTTTTTTTATATTTCTGAAGGCTACTGCGGCTCTCAGAAACCCCCCCAGTGTTCAAGAGGACTATGCCTACATGACAGCCTGTAAAATGCTGGAAATGGAGGAGGGCCAACGCCTCTTATGTGAGGAAGTGATGTTACAAGCCCTAAATAAGGGGTAGAGGGGCGAACTCACAAGCCAAAGCCATGTTTGTGAGTTCAACCATGGTCCTCCTCCTCCAGGTCCTCTTCCTCCTCCACCTCCTGCCACAACTCCAACACCAGAGCCAAAGCCCGGAAGGAAGCTTGTAAGGAAGACAAGATTGTGATGGCTTGGGTTCAGTCTGGTCTGGCAAAAGATGCAGGCTGTGGTATGACCACAGCCTGGGGACATAGATGTCATATGCTGCTGTTCCTGATCTCTTGTAGTCCTGGACCGGATTGTGCTCCCTATTATAAGGACTCCTCAGGCCACCAAATTTGACTGTAAAATTATTGATGTCATCAACCCTGTCCTCAGGGCCCATTAACAGGCCAGGTTTTATGTATTACCTTGGGGAGATGCAGACTATAATACTGCAATCACTGAGCAGCAAATTCTGAGCATGCATGGCACTTTGTGCGTCGGAATTGTGTACACATGATTGGAATTTACGCGAACGGATTTTGTTGTCGGAAAATTTGAGAACCAGATCTCAAACTTTGTGCGACGGAAATTCCAATGGAAACTGTCTGATGGAGCCTACACACGGTAAGAATTTCCAACAAAAGGCTCCCATCGAACATTTTTCATCGGAAAATCCGACCATTGTACGAGGCATTAGAGTCTGCAAAAAAATTGAGACCAGGGTGGAGGTTCACCTTCCAGCAGGACAACTACCCTAAATATACAGCCACAGCTACAATGGTATCAAAGCATATTCATGTGTTGGAATGGCCCAGTCAAAGTCCAGACCTAAATCCAATTAAGAATCTGTGGCAAGACTTGAAAATTACTGTTCACAGAGGCTCTCCATGCAATCGGACAGAGCTTGAGCTATTTTGCAAAGAAGAATGGGCAAAAATTTCACTATGTGCAAAGCTTGTAGAATGTAGAGATATACCCAAAAAGACTTGCAGCTGTAATTGCAGTGAAAGGTGGTTCTACAAAGTACTGACTCAGGGGGGCTAAATACAAATGCACACCACACTTTTCAGATATTTATTTGTAAAAAATAAAACATTAATCATTTTCCTTCCACTTCACAATTATGTGCCACTTTGTGTTGGTCTATCACATAAAATCCCAATAAAATACGTTTACATTTTTGGTTGTAGCGTGACAAAATTGTGGATAATTTCAAGGGTTGTGAATACATTTTCAAGGCACTGTATATCAAGCAAGATGCCTAGCAAATTAGCAGAAACTATGGTCTGTAACAGTAGAAATACGCTTAAAAGTTACTTAAAGTGGAAGTAAACCCTCCTATCATTTTCAGCCAAGGAAGCTACCACCATGGCCTCTGTTTAATCTACAACTTCCATGATGCTGCACATGTGATCCGTTATGACACCAGCCATTGGATGGTTGACAGTTTGGTTGAGAGCACAGCCAATGTGACAGCTAGCATTTCCAGCATGCTGGAAATGTTAACAATTTTTTGAAACTATCAAATTGATTGGGTTTACTTCCACCTTAAAACTTCGGTTACTGTGTGTTTGTGATCTCTGTTAATAACGAGTAGTCAGGCTTCTTAAGCAGTTGCTGGAAATCAGGCACAAGCTTTTTGTATCTTCTGGCTGCTTACGTACTGTCCTTGGTGTTTAAGGCATGATTCACAGTAACCAGATTTAAGTAACTTTTAGGGGTATTTCTACTGTTACAGACCAAAGTTTCTGCTTATTTGCTAGGCATTTTGTTTGATATATCTGTCAGTCTTGTATTGTATTCCTAATATTCTAATAGTTTTGTAATGTACAGCATTTTAGTATAGTACAAGCACATATATACACTGCACAGGTCTGTGTTTCCTTGCTTTTTCCGCAAAGTAACCTTACTAGATAGACCAAAGTAAAACAATTGGGGGCTCGCCCGCAAATCGCTTATAAGTTCAACTGAAGCACACCTGTTCTTCTGTGGTGTGTTGTGTAGCTTGTGCTAGGTAAAAATGCTGCATACGCTGCTTAGGAAAAACAAGGCTGCAGAGGTTTCTGATGTCCCGAAGGGAGTGTGCAGCTTGCACACTCCCTTCGGGACAGAAACAATGAGAGGGAACCTCTTGATAAAGAATTTGCTAGGCATCTTGCTTGATATATCTGTCAGCCTTTACTGTAATCCTAATATCAGCCCTCAAATTTTCCACTTTGTCAAAGCTGGGCTCAGCCCTTCCTTCTCTGAGCTGGCTGCTCAGCTGTTGGCTAATTGCCAGCTCCCATCTCTCTCCACAGTTACTCAGCTATTGCTGATATCCTGTTTGTCAGTCCTGTTTACTTAAGCCATCCAGTCCAGAGGAGCACTGCTTTCACCTTGGTCAACATCACAAGAAACTTCTCCTGCGTCCCTGTTTAAAGACTGGCTTTGCTGACATCCCTTCTGGCTCCGGATCCTGCTTGCTGTTCCACTACTTTGATCACTGACTTATGGCTTAGCTGACTATCCATTACAGTTACAGAACTTTGGCTATGTTTTGACTACATTTGTTCTTTTTACTTTTATTTTTAAACAAGTGTGGTTCAACTGTACTTCTGTCTCGGTCTGATTTCATGATTTCTGACACACTTGCCTACTCGCATTTTGCGAGTGGAAAATGATTGCTGGGGACTGGAGTGTGGGGCTGCCTCGGAGGAGGGGAGGGAGCGAGCAACACCAGCAGGCAGGGTTGAATGGGAGCCGTTCTCCCAGTCAGGAGAAGAGAGAGGAGAGGAAGAGGCGAACCGGCCGATTCATCAGAGAGCAGAAGAGGCGAACCGGCTGGATAATCAGAGAGCGGGGATTGCCCATTGTAACTGCTTTCATTTGAATCGCCCGGTGTTCCCGGAGCACACAGTCCCGCTTCCTGGCCCGTACCTTTTAAGACAGAAGTGAATAAAAATAATTATTGCGCTTACCCTAGATCAAACACAAAGAAAGGAGCAGCTACACAAGAATATGACAAAAATTCAAAAAGTGGTGGAGGTAAATGTGTAGCGCTGAGTATTCAAAACAGTGAAATGTGTGTAAATCAGTAAATAATAATAAATAGTAATATGCACCCTACTGGGTGAAATAGTGAAACAATAAATCCATGAGTGAGGCAAATACAATGGAAATGTCCATCATAAAAGGATGAAGAATATCACGGTGGAGATGTCATAAAGCCATATGAACTATCCCATGGAAATTTCCTTCAAACAAATGGTATGACTTAAACACGCTTACCGGAACTGTTGGACCCGTAACTGGAGAGGTCAGAAGGAAGTAAAGAGGAGACGTTGCTGGAAGAAGTAGCAGAGGAGTTTTTTTTGGGTTCCTCTATTGGGTCCTCATTACCCCTCTCAGGGGTACTCTATACCAGAATCCATTTGCTGCTTTTGGATTTCTCGTGGATACCCTTGGCTGTTTGATCCAGCTACACGATTGGGACACCAACATCTGATCAGCCTATAGCTATCTATCCATTGGCTCCATCTGTGGTTAACACCATTGGGATATCAGCGAGGCGTCCCCATAATCTTCAGGATTCCTGTGTCAGCCCGGTCCATCTGCCGATTGGGATTATCCATGCTTGATTGATCCGTTGTCGCTGACAGTCGGGTCCAACAGTTCCGGTAAGCGTGTTTAAGTCATATCATTTGTTTGAAGGAATTTTCCATGGGATGGTTCATACGGTTTTATGACATCTCCACCGTGATATTCTTCATCCTTTTATGATGGACATTTCCATTGTATTTGCCTCACTCATGGATTTATTATTATTTAGTGATTTACACACATTTCACTCTTTTAAGACAGAACACCGGTCCAATGCCGGGACGTTTGACGTCATCAAAGGCGCTGGGCAAGGAGGAGGGACTGTGTGACGGTGAGCTCCGGGAACACCGGCAATTCAAATGAAAGCTGTTACAGCGGGCAATCACTGCTCTCTGATGATCCAGCCGGCTCACCTCTTCCTCTGCACAGGTGAGGCTGCATTGACAGGCAGTGGCACTGGTTATGCTGCATTGATGGGCACTGGTTACGCTGCATTGATGGGCAGAGGTCATGATGCATTGTTGGGCTCAGGTCATGCTGCATTGATGGGCACTGGTTACGTTGCATTGATGGGCACAGGTGAGGCTGCATTGATGGGCACTGGTTATGCTGAATTGATGGGCACAGGTCATGCTGCATTGATGAGCACTGTTTACGCTGAATTGATGGGCACAGGTCAGGCTGCATTGATGGGCATTGGTTATGCTGCATTGATGGGCACAGGTCAGGCTGCATTGATGGGCACTGGTCATGCTGCATTGATGGGCACTGGTCACACTGCATTGATGGGCACAGGTCAGGCTGTATTGATGGGCACTGGTGAGGCTGCATTGATGGGCACTGGTAAGGCTGCATTGATGGGCATCGGTGAGGCTACGCTGATGGGCACTGATGGGCACTGATAGGCTGCACTGATGAGGCTGCGCTGATGGGCACTGGTGAGGCTGCAGTGATGGGCACTGATAGACACTGGTGAGACTGCACTGATAAAGTGGTTGTTAATATTTATTTTTGTAACTTAATTCTGCATAAAACATTTAAGTGTCATTTCATGAGATAATTTATGAGGGCGTGTTTGGGTCGGGCAACTGGTGGTGAGTAACCCTTAAGGCCTTGATAGTAGCTCAGCACTTGAAATTTTGAGCCCTGCTAATATTGTAATAGTTTTGTAATGTACAGCATTTTTGCATAGTAAAAGCACATTTATACACTGCACAGGTCTGAGATTCCTTGCTTATACCGCAAAGTAACCTTGCTAGATAGACACAAGCAAAACACAGGTATACACAAGGAGTTTATTTTGTTCAATGCACCGGGCTGAACAAAAAAAACCCAGACAGATCGCTCTACCTACACAAACAGTGTTTGTGCAGCAACCACCCTTGCTGAGGTATTGTGTTCTGATGGGGTGCCCTTCCCCATTGGCTGCCAGCCCTAAACAGATGCTGGTTTTCCAGCATGCCAGTTCAATTAAAGCCTGTCCTTAGACTGGCTTCTGTTGGACAGGCTGCTGTACACACGGGGCGAATGTTGTCCGGTTTCTGTTGAAATGGCTGATACCAGCCAATTATCGGCTCATGTGTTCCAGACTTAAAGCTGGCCATACACTACTAGAATTGTGTTTAAAAAAAATATTTTAAGGTTTGTTCGATTTTTTTTTAATTTTTTTTTCAGTGGGGTCAAATCGGCATTTGTTTTTGATAAGTGACAAGAAAATTTGATGATTTGGAGCGCTATGGAAATGTTTTCTCTGAACAAATTTCTTACACTATATTTGGTTTTTGTTCAGGAAATGCAATCATTCCAGTACTTTAGAATGGAATGTATCCAGTTGTCAAATGTGCAAAGAATTTCTGATCAAATATTTGTATGAACATTTGTTAGAAAGTCTACTAATGTATGGCCAGCTTAACAGCCAGGTGGGAAAAGAGGTCCAGAAACTCAACATTTTAGGGTGCTCACACATCCACATTTCCCATTGTGTGTAAACAAGTCTGTCGCACAAAAGTTCACGTATGCTTGGAATCAAGAACGAACCTGAAGCGCTCGGTCTTGTAAGACTAGCATTCGTAATGGAGATATCACGTATGTCTTGTACTTCACTACGTTCGTAATTGTTGGCCAACATTTGTGAGACCGTGCAAGACAAGTTGTTGCCAACATCCTTCGAACAAAAATCCACAGTTTTGTTGTCGTAAAGTCTGATCGTGTGTACAGGGCATTAGACTTCACAAGGAAGTTCAGATATGCAGGAGGCAGCAGTGACATCTGGGGATGGGATAAATAAAACAACCCAGCACTAAATAGATTATTAAAAGCTAATGGCACATATATACAACATGCTGCACATCTATCTACATAATATACAGGACATCATACAAAAAGTTAAAACAAGATAGCAAATACTGTAGCTATTATGAAGCAATCTATCTAAATACACCAGATCCAAAATAGACAGATAGGTCACATTCAACATTTAGGCATACAAAATGATTCTGTCTGTGACAACCTTTCAGAGAATTCCCTTCCTTGTTTAGTAGAGTTATAATTGTAAATCGTAGTTGCGATGCTTTGTGCCTTGCTTCCACAGAATGCGTTGAAACGAGAAGATACTTGCTGCATACAGATATCGCCTCTGTCTGCCAGCGCATGCTCATGTTTTTTTGTGTTTGACCAACATAGCCCAAACTGAATGAGCAATTATAGTGACACTATACAATATCTTTGTATCTTGTACAGGGGGAAAATTATATTTCTCTCTCTGGAGTCCATACCTCTCTTAATACAAGAAAGGACTTTGCTCGCTTTGGAAACCGCAGCTTGGCATTTTCTTTCTATTATTGAGCTTATGATCTACCAAAACCCCCATATCCTTCTCCAGCATTGATTCCCCATTTGTACTCCACCTAGTATGTATGATGCATGCATATTCTTAGCCCCCAAGTGCAAAACTTACATTTATCAACATTAAACCTCATTTGCCACCTAGTTGCCCAATGAAACAGTGCATTGAGGTCGGCTTGTAAGTTGGAGACTTATGTTATTCCACTGCATAGCTTGGTGTCATCTTGAAAAACTGAAATGGTACTTTTTTTTAACATAAAGATTTTATTATAGATTTTCAAGAAACATACAGCGTATTGTAGCAAATTAGGATACAGGTTCCATTTGTAGCACCTCAGACATTAATCTACAGATTACAAACACAGAAAGTAAAAGGAAAACCAACCAATGTGTAGGACCACATTTGCATAATAATCAATGTCTAAAGTTGAAGGGTGTAGTGGATTACCTATTAATTTCCTGACCAAGTCCAAACTGGCCTTCCACCAGTCGAGCTAGCAATATGTATATCAGAACCACTTGAAAAAGCCCGTTCTCAAGGGCTCTTCATTTCCTAATTGTTCAGTCAGTCAATGGCAGCACGGAGGTCAGAGCTGACTACCCCAGTCAGCCCTCAGCTCCACAGCTACCATGTAGTAGGGCTCAGATAACGAGGGAGAAGAAAGAATAAGAAAGAAAAATAGAAGGGGAGGTGGGGGAGAGGGAACACACACAAAAGGGGGACAGACAGGGAGGGCGTGGTATCCCACCAGCTACCCCCTCCATCTACTGTTAGCAGAATACATCAACGGGGTCCCCCATGTCACCGGATGGACCGTCAAAGAGAACAATGCATCTTGAAAATAGGTCATATGTTGTGTCGCAACAATTTTTGATACATCTGGGAGTTTCTATAAGTGATCCATGCCTCCCAAGTAGCTGAAAAGCTAGAGATTCTATCTTGCAAAGTGTATATCAGCTCCTCCATCGTCGCTATGCGGTGGATACGTAGTGTCCATTCATTGAGTAAAGTAGGCAATGTGGACTTCCAATGCACCGGTATACAAAGCCTAGCAGCGTTTATCAAATGCATAGCTAACGATTTATAATATCTTTTTTTGGGGATTTTGGAAAAATGAAGGAGGTATTGTGCTGGTGAGAACTCCAATAGGAGTAAAGAGATGGCCCTCATCACCTCATGTACCTGTAGCAATAACTCACGGTGGAGCTACTGGTTTAAAGTGGGCTGTTAACGTAATCTTCGTTACCTCTATTTCACCAGAACCGGGTCTAGGGTCCCGTTGAGTTTAATACCAGACAATGTAGGCACCGGACACTTGAGTATCTTTTCCAATGCTTTAATAAACATAAATTGAAGGAAGTAGCAGGAAAGAGGTAGAAGAAGAGTTGCAGGGAAGTTCAAATACCTTTTCGTAGTGAAGTATTTGGAATTGAAATCTGGTAGATGAATATGCTCTCTCTCTAGAGTTGAATCTTTGCCCGCCTGGATAGGTTTCTCTCACTAACCTAGCAGCCAGTACGTAGCACGAACAAAAGTCTCTGCCACAGACTTGATTAGAACAAAACCCATACAATCCTCTGCCACAGGATGAAGTGGTTTACGATGAACAGCAAACATAGCACTAGAACCTTTAAGCCGACCCGGCATTACTATGCGGTAGGATTACTTTAGGATGCGTCCTCCAACTGAGTCACCAGGCCCCTCTCCAGACCAGCACTCTGCATGATCCTTCCATGACGGATCCTCCCCTGGGATCTTCTCAGTTGTCCAGCTTCTTCACATAGGACAGACAGCCCAGGACCATTCCTCTGCCGCTGTGGTAGGCCCCAGACAGGCTTCTGGGCCCACCAACACGCTGCAGCAACGCGGGCCTCCCGAACGGAGGACCACGAGGTAGTACTCCTTGTAACGATATCACGTACGGGACATGAAAAGCTATAGCTAGCTGCCATCTTGTGTGGAAGTAGCCATGACAGTTTGGCTAACCATGTAACCTCACAGAGAACTCTGAACTCCCTCCTTCCTTGTCTTAGGAATTCAAAGCTTTTTAAGTTCAACAGAAAAGGTTATCTCAACAGAGAAAACAGAACCAGGTTAGGTCAGTAGAAAACATTTGTTGCAAGGGCAGTGTCAGGCCTGTCGTAAAACTGTCACCCTCCCCATTCAGAGACCTAACAGGCCTCGGTCGTAAATTGTCTGAATACACTTCAGTAGAATAAGTATGAAATTTCAGCATGTTTCATAACTTCTGACTTAGTAATAGCACAGCCATAATCTGGACATATTTAGTTTCCTCAGATAATATGGAACGTTTCAAGTCCAGACACCCCTATGTCAGGTCATATGGGAAACCCCTGGGACCACTTATTCCTCCAAAGCAGGCTATACGTTATAGATATGGCATGTTTAGACTTGTTTTGAAGGAAATCTCAAGTTGAATAATAATATGGATATTTGGAGTCTGTAAACACTATAGATGCAGATATATGAATATGTATTGCAAAATCTACCTGGGACGTGGTCATGAGTGTAGACACCTCCCAGCAACCAACCCCTAAAACAAGATGACCAGACGATTGGTTACTGGTCACTGTCAACACCCCCTTTGATTTGACAGAAAAGAGGAGATGCCAAGACAATGGGCAGTTCTCCTTTTACCATCCAAGAAGGAACATCTGCCAAGTCGAGAACCGATTACCCAGCTCATCGTTCGAACTCTGATCAACCCTCGGACATTAATTGCAAGTATTCTTCCTTCCCAATTCTACCTTATTGCTTTGTGGCTGTATATTGTCTTTATCTTTTGGAAACATCTTTTTTCTGTAAATATTTTATTTGCATCAACTTTGACCTTTTCATAATAAACCCTTATGTTGAAAAGTGTTAACCTTGTCTCTAAAGCTCTTAATGCAAGCTATAAACGAACCTGCCTCTTGAAGGGCGCTACTGTTGTAGAGTAAGACTCTGAGCAGACCTGTCTGTGGTGGCAGTGTGTGTGGCAGACGCTTATTCTAAAATTATAATTGGTATTGCTAAAATTACGAGTCTCCCCCGGCTCGGTCTTTTAAACGGGGGTGGTGGCAGTTAAAGGGTTAATTGTGTAATTAGCCCAGTGACAATCACTCTCAGGCTGCTCACACCTAGATTGTGGTCCTGCAAGCTGGAAAATCTTTGTGCTGGGCGCAGCTGAGAGTGGCATTGTTACGTAAGTGACAGCGTGGTGTGAGGTTGGCCGGTCCTTCCTTGCAAGTTAGCGAGGAGGGCAGGGATCTGACACCCGCGTTCGTCACACTCCTAGCACATACCTGTCTGCCAGGAGGGCCAGCAGGTGGAATAAAAACAAACCCTAAAACATGGCGTCTGCCCCATAAATACCCTCTCCCAGAATGCAACTCGGAGGACCACCTCCACCGAGTTATCTCCGGGACAGAGGAGTACTCATACGCTTCAGCGTGTTGCCTTTCCACACCGACCCATGGTGACAACGACACCCACAGGCACAGTCTGAAACTACATGCAATTCAGCCAAGCTGGAACAGAGGCAAATCTGACTATGTATGAACAGATAACCCACTAAATTTACCTATCAGCAGTAGATTGAAAATCTACCAGCGCTACATACCTTATGCCAATACGGCTGGATCAGTGGGCATGATCACCAAATGTGGAGAAAAATGCCTATTTCCTTTTCACAACGCCAGCAATGGTCTGGCACCGTCAAAAAGATCCTATGAAGCAGCTCTGGAGTCTTATACCATCTAGTTTTAAGCTTATACCCATTTTCCTGCGTGTTTACATTTAGAGATCCTTTGTGGATAAACAAGTGAATGCGATCCCAGCTAAAGTCCAATTGCCATGTGCAATGCGGATTCCCAGAATGCATGATCCGAACACATAGAGGAGTACGGCTCCCCAAACATGGAAGCGTATAGCGCTGCGATCACATGACTCTGGGACAAGGAGCTCGAACACAGAGCTTTCGTGTATTTTTCTCTTTTCGCTGGATCGTCTAGATAGTGTTTTAATTGCATATAGGACCAAGAGGGGAAAGACTTATGGGCCGTACACACGATTGGATTTTCCGATGGGAAATGTTCGATGTGAGCTTGTTGTCGGAAATTCCGTCCTTGTGTATGCTCCATTGGACATTTGTTGTCGGAATTTCCGATAACAACTGTTTGAGAGCAGGTTCTCAAATTTTCCGACAAAAACTTTGTTGTTGTAAATTCCGAGCATGTGTACAGAAGTCCGAGGCACAAAATTCCACGCATGCTCAGAATCAAGTACAAGATGGAAACGCTCGGTCTGGTAAAACTAGCGTTCGTAATGGAGATAGCACATTCGTCGCGCTGCCAAATTTTTAAATCTTTCAATGCAGCGCATTCTCTTCTTCTTTATAATGCTAGAATAATGAAGTTGCTTTGCTGCTGATATTCACACACAGTTCTGACAAACTGATTTCTTTATTATTTCTCGTGATCTCCTGAATAATTTTTTTTTCGCCAGATCTTCAGAATAATGTGTCTTATTTTTTTTTAGAGTGAACTACTTTTTTTTATTTTTTTTTTTATCAAGATCTCCTGAATTTTTTTTTTTTTAATAGTGATCTCCATAATATTTTTGTCGTTTCATGTGTCAAGTTACCACAACACCATTATTATCTTGTTTTTTTAACCTCAAAGAGGTTGGTTGGTGTTGGTGTCTCTTGTTAATTTGACATTGTATTTTTGCAATGTACCTGCCTACTCACAAACAAACTGTCTTTTTTGAACTAAAACACATAGCCAAGTATTTGTAAAAAAAAAAAATAGTAATTTATTAGGGGTCATAACAAACTAAAGAGGAAGGTAACGCTGGATAAACTGTTGAAATTGGCGAAGCCTTTGCGCCCCAGGGCAGACATCAATTATTTGTCAGGCAAAATTGGTAGCCTCAGGAGTCCATTTAATAGGGAGCACTCCAAGAGATCGGGAGAAGCAGCAGATGACATATATGTCCCCTAGCTGTGGTCTTACAACAGCCTGCGTTTTTTGCCAGACCAGACCGAATCCAGGCCATCACTCTCTTGACTTCCTTCCACGCTTCCTTCCAGGCTGTGGCTGTGGTGTTGGAGTTGTGGCAGGAGGTGGAGGAGGAGTATGGTCCAACTCACATACATGACTTTTGTTGGTGAGTTGGCCCCTCACCCCCTTATTTAGGGCCTGAAATATGACCTCCTCATAGATGAGGCATTGGCCCTCCATTTCTTGCATCCTACTGGCCGTCATACACGCAAAGGCCTCCTTGACATTAGGGGGGTTTGTGAGGACCGCAGTAGCCTGCCGAATGAAACGAAGCGCTGACTCCTCCATGTTCCTCCCCTTCTTAGGCCTTTTTGTTTGAAGGCTGAGGGGAGGAACCTGGGATTCGGTCAGGCTACTGGGCATGGCCACCTCCTGGCTGCCACTTTCCATGGCCACCTCCTGGCTGCCACTTTCCCCCGCCACCTCCTGGCTGCCACTTTCCACACCCTCCTCCTGGCTGAAACTTTCCTGTGTATGACAATGAGACATAGTTTTAGCTTTTTGGTCATCAATTACACACAATTTAGAGCTCATAACTGTTGCAAATTGAATGTTAAGAAATAGAACAGACTATCATTCTGACCCCAGCATTTTTCATTCTTGTCCCAATCATTTTTGGCTACTACTGTCTATTGATATGTAAACCACTTTGTTAAATCCAAAATTAGTGATCAATAATAACATCTAGTTAACATCATTAAAATTTTGACCAGAAATATGTTGAACAATGCTATACCTGGCTCAAGTTGGGCACCACCACATCTTCCTGGGTGGAAGGCCCAGGTTGTACGTCGGAAGCCTCATCTGAGGTCGAAGGAAGAGTGGAAGGAAGGGTTGAGAGTGATGGCCTGTTTTCACTCTGGTCTGACAAAAAACACAGTCTGTCATAGTACCACAGCCTGGGGACATAAATGTCATCTGCTGCTGCTCCGGATCTCTTGGAATCCTGGTCCTTTTTGTGCTTCCTATTATATGTGCTCCTCAGGCCACCAATTTTGGCCTTCAAATAGGTGATGTCTGCCGTGGGAATCACCGGCTTCACTAATTCCAACAGTTGCTCCAGCGCTGCCTTCCTCTTTAGTTTGTTGTTCTAAAATTGGTGTTTCACTTGCCACAGACATGGCAGCTCTCTGTACTTATCAATGAAGTTGGGGAGGAAGTCATGGTCATTAAATGTATCCATTTTATCTGCAAGACACAACACAAGACAAACCCTAATGTCAGGCTAAATTCTCCTAATCTTGTCCCAATATAGGCCTCAATCCATAAACAGTATAGGCCACTAACCACTGATGCCCCAAGTTAAAATGGTACCTTCGTTTGCACGATCGGCGCTTACGCTACTCCGTCCTCCGCTCACAGATCACACGTACGACGCACGCGTGTTGCGCTTTATCTACACTGCGCATGCGTGAAACTCCGCCCCTGACCTTCTTTCTAGTATATTCCCTGCCCCTTCTCTTTTGGCGCAGTGGGAGAGCACATGGCGAAGAGACAGCAGGTGCATGATAATCTCAGCAATGAGGAGGAGGATGAAAGCCTGGAGCCACAAACGTCCTGATCCAGGAGGAGATTTAAGGCATCAAATATGTCCTTTGTAGAGATGATGGAGATGGTGGACATCTTGAAGAGGGCCGACTATGATGGGAAGTATGGACCATACAGCAACCCAAATGTGAGAAAGGCCAAGATCATGACTAAAGTTGTGAGAAGTCTGCATAAGAATTTTGGGGTACAACGATCCAAGGAGCAATTGAGGAAACACTACTACGTAGGTCCGTAGTAAACATCGTTCGTAGTAAACATTGTTCGTCCGACCCCTAATACGATGTTTTTGGCAGATGCAGGTTAACTACATTTGTTCATGCCTATTTGTATGAAAGAAGTTTAGTACATTGTTGTCTAGATGTGTTTGTAACTAGAATGAAATGCAAACTTGATTCAGTGTAAGGAGAGGACACTCAGCAGCAAGTATTTCAGCTTTAGAAAGGGAAAAAAACATATTTTCAGCTTGGAACTCTGCCAAAACAGACAATTGTATGACACTTCCAAGCAATGTTTCATATTCCTATTTCTTGCCTCAAATATCTGTGTGCTAAGTATAACTTATTTTTAATTCACATAGGGGAGAAAAGACTCGGGACATCTGAGGACACCAAGAACACCACACCTCCTAAAGAAGGGGAAATCCCCACACACCATGAAGAAGATGTGGAGGGAGAGGTTCCGGAATTGTGTGAAATAGTGACCACTAGGGATGGGCTGTCTGTTCGAGTCAAACATGAGTTCGTCTCGAACATCGGCCGTTCGCTTGTTCGCCGAACATTATGGGCCGTTCGCGATACATTTGAGCAGCGTGTCACGGCCCATAATGCACTGCGTCATCACAGTGCATTGCTGGCTGATGATTGGCCAAGCATTGGCCACAGGCAGGGTGCACGCCCCACACTATATAAGGCCGCCCACACGTCGGCCTCGTGTAGTGTGTTGGTGGCGTTTGTTCAGAGAGAGACAGAGAGAGTGCCATTTCATTTAGTTTGAGCAGGCAGGCAATTCCTGGTGTTCTGTTGCTAATATACTTCAGGCAGGCAGGCAGGCGAGAGAGTTGGTATGGTTTTGTATTTATATATATCTATATAGATATATATATAGATATATATACACTGTATACAGTTTAGCTAGATCTCACTGCAGACCGTTCCTGGTGTACTGTTGCTAATATACTTCAGGCAGGTAGGCGAGACAGTTAGCTGCAGTGTATTTAGTGTATATATGCATCCCGGATTTGTATATATATATATATATATATATATATATATATATATATATACACTGTATACAGTTTAGCTTCATCTCACTGCAGACCGTTACTGGTGTACTGTTGCTAATATACTTCAGGCAGGAGGGCGAGACAGTTAGCTGCAGTGTATTTAGTGTATATATATATATATATACACTGTACATTATATACATCCCGACTTTGTATATATATATATATATATATATATATACTGTATACAGTTTAGCTTCATCTCACTGCAGATCGTTCCTGGTGTACTGTTGCTAATATACTTCAGGCAGGCGGGCGAGACAGTTAGCTGTAATGTATTTAGTATACATATATATATATATATATATACATCCCGGCTTTGTATATATATATAATAATATATATATATATATATATATACACTGTATACAGTTTAGCTTCATCTCACTGCAGACCATTCCTGGTGTATTGTTTCTAATATACTTCAGCCAGGCAGGTGACTCGCTGAGCTGCAGTGCATTTAATATATACAGTGGGGACGGAAAGTATTCAGAACCCCTTAAATTTGTCACTCTTTGTTATATTGAAGCCGTTTGCTTAAATCAATTTTTTTCCTCATTAATGTACACACAGCACCCCATATTGACAGAAAAACACAGAATTGTTGACATTTTTGCAGATTTATTAAAAAAGAAAAACTAAAATATCACATGGTCCTAAGTATTCAGACCCTTTGCTGTGACACTCATAATTAACTCAGGTGCTGTCCACTTCTTCTGATCATCCTTGAGATGGTTCTACACCTTTATTTGAGTCCTGTTATGTTTGATTATACTGATTGGACTTGATTAGGAAAGCCACACACCTGTCTATATAAGACCTTACAGCTCACAGTGCATGTCAGAGCAAATGAGAATCATGAGGTCAAAGGAACTGCCTGAAGAGCTCAGAGACAGAATTGTGGCAAGGCACAGATCTGGCCAAGGTTATAAAAAATTTCTGCTGCACTTAGGGTTCCTAAGAGCACAGTGGCCTCCATAATCCTTGAATGGAAAACGTTTGGGAGGACCAGAACCCTTCCTAGAGCTGGCCTTCCGGCCAAACTGTGCTATCGGGGGAGAAGAGCTTTGGTGAGAGAGGTAAAGAAGAACCCAAAGATCACTGTGGCTGAGCTCCAGAGATGCAGTCGGGAGATGGGAGAAAGTTGTAGAAAGTCAACCATCACTGCAGCCCTCCACCAGTGGTAGAGTGGCCCGACGGAATTCTCAAGTACAGGGATATCCTGGACGAAAACCTTCTCCAGAGTGCTTAGGACCTCAGACTGGGCCGAAGGTTTATCTTCCAACAAGACAATGACCCTAAGCACACAGCTAAAATAACGAAGGAGTGGCTTCACAACAACTCCGTGACTGTTCTTGAATGGCCCAGCCAGAGCCCTGACTTAAACCCAATTGAGCATCTCTGGAGAGACCTAAAAATGACTGTCCACCAACGTTTACCATCCAACCTGACAGAACTGGAGAGGATCTGCAAGGAGGAATGCCAGAGGATCCCCAAATCCAGGTGTGAAAAACTTGTTGCTTCTTTCCCAAAAAGACTCATGGCTGTATTAGATCAAGAGCTTGTTTCTACTAAATACTGAGCAAAGGGTCTGAATACTTAGGACCAAGCCTATACCTGACTAGGCCATTACCTGAGTGTGTGTTCAAAGACATGTGCAGCCAGGCAGGTGACTCACTGAGCTGCAGTTCATAAAATATATATTCACTGCATTGTAGTCCAGCCAAGCCTATACCTTGCTGTAGGCCATTCCTGGTGCACTGTTTTTAGTAAACGTAAGGCGTTGTTTTGCTAATCTAATTGTACAGTATGTGTGGAAGGCCACCAAGGAGAGGCAGATGCTCACAGGCCACTAAAAGAGGGCAAGCAGGCTCTGTGTCTACAGCAAACAATGCTGGTCGTGGACATGGTGCATCCTCAGCATGTGGCCGTGGGGCACGCTTATCTTTTTTTTCGGCAGCTGGCCATGTTGAGCCACAACATGCAGAAGAGTTGGTAGAGTGGATGACCAAGCCGCCCTCAACCTCCTCATCCTCTGTCACCCAGGCTCAGGGTACTTTGTCTGCCAATGCAGCTGCCAAAGCGGCCTCTTCCATCGGCTCAATGTCATCAGTCACTCCTTCCCTAGCCCCACCATTATACCCTGAGGAGTCCCCGAACTGTTCGACCACAGTGTAGGGTACATGCTGCAGGAGGATGCAGCATTTTGAAGGCTCTGATGATGGTACCCATTTTGAAGATGAAGGCAGCCCAGAGAGAAGAGGGGGTGCCCAAGAAGGACAATAAACTGGCAGTCATGTTCACCCAGCTGCAGCATACTTCCAGATTTGCTCCAGTGGCGAGGAGGGAGGGGATGATGAGGTCACTGACTCTACGTGGGTGCCTGATAGAAGAGAGGAGGAGGAGGAGGCGGCACATCTCCAACGAGGCAGGATGCCCTCCAGGGGCCAACCGACTGCATTACACCGCAGAGCTCCGCATGTGCAGGGCGCTGCTGACTCTGCACGTTTTTCCAAAAGTTCTTTGGTAAGGACCTTTTTTGAGATGTGTGCAGCAGATCGCACTGTTGCTGTTTGCAACATATGTCTGAAGCATATCAAGCATGGCCAAAACAGCAGTTGCTTGGGAACCACATGCTTGACCAGACATATGTCGAGCTCCCATGCAGTTCGTTGGCAACAGCACTTAAAAGACCCACACCAAAGAGGCGGACCTCTCCTTGCTCCTCATCAGCTGGGATCTCCAACCCCACTATACCTTCGGTCCTCTCAGAAACCAGCACTGACAGGAATGAAGGTGTAGAATTAGGTGTGCCAAGTACTTGAGGGCAATCTGCTATCGCTACACCAACGTCCGATTGTAGCAGGCAAATTCCCCTACCCCACTTGCTAAACCAGCGAAAGAAATTCTGTACCAGCCATCCACATGCTCAGTGGCGAATGCTAGTTTGGCTAAATTGCTTGCACTCCAACTACTGCCTTTTCAGCTGGTAGACTCTGCCCCCTTTTGAGAATTTGTGGAATGTGCGGTACCTCAGTGACAGGTTCCCAAACGCCAATTTTTTTCTCGTAAGGCAATTCCGACTCTCTGCCGACATGTGGAAGGCAATGTCTTGGCCTCATTGGACAGGTCAGTCAGCGATAAGGTGCATATTACCACTGACTCATGGTCCAGCAGGCATGGACACGGACGTTACCTTTCTTTCACGGCGCACTGGGTAACCCTGCTGGCAGCTGGGAAGGATGCAGGACAGGGTGCAGCATTATTGGAGCTTGTTCCACCACCACGCCTCCAAAATGCTGGTAATGGTGATTCTGCCACACCTCTCTCTTCCACTCCCTCCTCTTCTTCTTCCTCTATGGCCTGTTCCTGTGCAGATTTGTCCTCAGAACCAGCGGTGCTCCGTAGGCGTTCTAGAGGCTACGCAAGCATTTAGGCAAAAAGATGCCATGCGGTGCTTGAGTTGGTCTGCTTAGGGGACAGGAGTCATACTGGCACAGAGATTCTGTCAGCTCTACAGGGGCAGGCTCAGAGGTGGTTGACGCCACGCCAGCTTCAGCCAGGGATGGTGGTTTGTGACAATTGCACCAACCTTCTCTCCGCCCTCCGACAGGGACATTTCACCCATGTGCCCTGTTTGGCTCACGTCCTTAATTTGGTGGTGCAGCGGTTCTTGTGCAGGTACCCGGGTTTACAGGATATCCTGAGGCAGGCCAGGAAAGTCTGTGGGCATTTCCGCCGGTCATATAATGCCAGTGCTCGGATGGCTGACCTTGAAAAGGAATGCAACCTGCCCAAGAACCGCCTCATATGTGACATGCCCACCAGGTGGAACTCAACGTTGGCAATGCTGCAGCAGCTGCACATGCAGCAGAGGTCCATCAATGAATACCTGCGTGAGTATGGCACCAGGACAGGGTCAGGGGAGCTTGCCTTTTTTTCGCTACGCCAGTGGCTCATGATCAAAGATGCATACACTGTCCTGTCACCATTTGAGGAGGCCACGAGGATGGTGAGCAGTGACAGTGCATGCATCAGTGATACTGTCCCTCTTGTCTACCTGTTGGAGCACACGCTACGTGGAATAATGGACAGGGCACTTGAGGCAGAACAGAGGGAGGAAGAGGAGGACTTCCTTACCTCTCAAGGCCCCGTTTACCCAGACAGTATTCCTGCGGGCCCGCTGATCTCACAGGAAGAGGAGGAGGAGGAGGAGGAGGATTGTGTCAGCATGGAGGTGGAGCCTAGCACTCAGCATCAGCAGCAATCTTCAAGGGATCGTTTACAGTCCCCAGAAACCCATGGACTTGTACGTAGCTGGGAGGAAGTGGCTGTGGATCAGCTTGTCCTTAGTGACCCAGAGGACTCCGGCTCGAATGCCTCAGCAAACCTACGCAGCATGGCCTCCTTGACCCTGCAAAGTCTGCAAAAGGACCCTCGGATTTGTGTGATCAAGGAGAGCGATCATTACTGGCTGGCAACCCTTCTTGATCCACATTACAAGGGTAAGGTTGTGGAACTTATCCAGCCATTGCAGAGGGAGCAGAGGATGAAACATCTTCGGAAGGCCTTGCAGAAAGGTTTGTGCAACGCGTTTCCAGAGCCTGGGAGGGTGCAAATTCCTGGTCCTGGACAACATGTTGCTGACGCTTCGGTCAGTCACAGAAGGAGCGGTGGAGAAGGTGTTTTAGTCCGCATCCCCAAGGTATGATCGGTTCCAGCAACCATCGCCAGCGTCTGTTGTACATGGTGCAGGAATACCTTGGGGCAAAATCAGACTTGAAGACCTTTTTTTTTTTTTAAAGATATTTTTATTGATTTTATTACAAACCAGTTGTACAAAAAAACAAGCACAACAAACAGTCACTAAATAAATCACGTTTAAGCATTGGTATACCCTGTCAAGTACATTGCCTATATGTGGGGGGAGGAGAAAAACGAACAGATAGCTAATGATAAGGCTATCTGAGGTTGACTACATAAGTATATAAACAACCAGTTATTGATGAATAGGAGTTAAAGTAATTCACATATATGGTGCATTTCCTGGCACGACCTGTGAGTGGTACAGATTGAACACACATTATATAGAGAGGGTCAAGGGGCTAGCCAGCTACCTGTCCCATATTTTATGGAACTTTTTTTTCGTTTCCTGAGTTCAAAGGTAAGTCTATACAACAGTATAACGTCATTAATTAATTTTAGCCATAAAGATTTCAAAGGTGTTTGTATACCTTTCCAGGATAGCAGTATAGTCTTTCTAACATAAAAATAAAGGATACGTAATAGTCTCTTAGCTTGTGTTGGTATCTGTAAATCACCAAAGACCCCCAGTAAGCCATTCTTAGAGTGAATAATATTGGGGAGTCCTAGAGCAGAGGAAATGAAAGAACACACCTCCCTCCAAAAGTCCTGAACCACCGGACAAGTCCAGAAGCAATGTAGGAAATCAGCATCCCCCCCACATCCCCGGAAACATCGAGCAGTGGGCTTCAATCCCATCTTACATAGCCTAGCTGGGGTAAGATGAGATTGATGGAAAATCTTGATCTGTATTACCCGGTCCTTAGATGAGATAACAGTATTTTTGTATGTGTCACTAAATTCAGTCCAGTCTTCCTCCGTAAGTGAAATGTCCATGTCTGCCCATTTTTCCTGTGCTTTACTGAATCTGGGGTTAAAATCTGTCATTAGGGCAGCATAATAAGCAGAGACAAGTTTATTAGGATCAGGTTGTCTCAGCAGTCTCTCCAGTGGGGGCAAGTCTGTGGGGTCCTTTAGGGAGCCAAACTGAGCTCGGATAGCATGTCTAAGCTGAAAATAGTGGAACAGGTAGGAGCGTGGTAAGTCAAAGTCAAGTCTCAGTTGTTGAAAAGTTTTAAAGCCTTGGTCGTTGTATAGATGGCATAAATACTTTACCCCTTTGGAGTACCAATGTTTAGTGTCGGGCAAGGAGTTTAGTTCCTGTAGAGTAGGGTTTAACCAAGGAGGGTTGTTCGGGGATGAAGACCAAGTATGTCGGGAAATTTTTTTGACTATGTGTTGAAAGATTGAGAGTGTAGTTGCCAGCATGGAGGTACCTGGTCGATTTGGGACTCTGCCCCTATAAATGATATTGTGGAGAGTTTCCATGGAAGTCACAATGGCACCTGCAGTAGTAGTACATGCATTTGTCAAGGCTGGATGTAACCAGTCATGTATATGCACCAATTGTGACGCCAAGTAATAAAGAAAAAAATTTGGAAATGCCAGGCCTGCCATGTGAGACGGCAGCCTTAGCGTCTCAAGTGCCACTCTAGGGGATCCCCCCCCTCCACAGGGACGTCACACATATCGTGTCAGTACGCTTAAAAATAGATTTAGGGATTGCACATGGGGAATTAGCCAGAACATATAGCAATTTCGGGAGATAAACCATTTTGAGGAGATTCGCTCTTCCCATGAGGTCAAGGGGCAGATCCATCCATTGTTTAGTTTGCTCCTGTAAGCGGCTCAGTAAGGGATTTAAATTATTAGTAATGTAAGTGGATAAGGGCGACTATACCAGGACCCTGAGGTATCGGAAAGAGGACACCACTTGTAGTTTAGAATCCGGATGAATCTGGGGAATCGCTGCTGTATCCAAGGGGAAAAGACTCGACTTATCCCAGTTCACCCGGAAACCTGAGAAATTTCCAAATATAAAAATTTCGGCCAGCAAGGACTGAAGTGACCCGTTGGTATCTGCCAGATACACCAGTGTATTGTCAGCATAGAGCGAAATTCGCTCTTCTATAGTGGCAATAGGAAGACCTTTAATAGATGAAGAGGAACGAATACGTGCCGCTAGTGGCTCCATGGCCAGGGCGAATAGGAGCGGGGACAGCGGGCAACCCTGCCTTGTACCCCTAGTAATGGGGAATGTCTCAGTGACTGAGGAATTAACTCGAACCCTGGCCTGGGGGGAGGCATAAAGGAGTCTTATCCATGCCACCACACGTGGGCCAAAACCATACAGCTGCAACACCCGAAAAAGATATGGCCATTCCACACTGTCAAATGCTTTGCAAGTATCTAAGGATACTATGGCCCGCGTTGGGTGGCAATCATGTTGATATTGCAAATTGTGAAACAATCTACGAATATTCATTCTGGTGGATCTTCCTGGTATGAAGCCCCCCTGGTCACTATTAACCAGAGTGGAGACTACCTTATTTAAACGGTTTGCAAGCACTTTAGCCAGTATCTTAACGTCCACATTTATGAGGGATATTGGTCTGTATGATTCACATTTAAGTGGATCCTTTCTGGGTTTCAGCAGAAGTGCGATCAAGGCCTCTCGCATAGTGGGGGGAAGGACCCCAGTGTCTAAAGCTTTATTATATGTATGCAATAGATGTGGGCATAGCAACTCCCTAAACTGTGTGTACCATTCGGTGGGGTAACCATCCAACCCGGGAGTTTTATGGGCTGGCATTTGTGAAATGATTGCAGCAATCTCTTCCACCGATATGGGTGCCTCCAACTCATCCCTCCTCTCAGAAGACAGGGAGGGGAGGGATATGTCAGCGAGGTAATCGTCTAGCTGGGTTTCAGTGTAGTCAGCCCTAGATGTAGAAAGGTCTTTGTAAAAGTTAAGAAAAGCCTCCATGATATCTCCAGGAACATCACTAACTTGGCCCTGTACGGTCTGGATACGTGGAATAGATACGGGAGGTCGGTCTGGTCGCGTCAGATATGCCAGGAGATGTCCAGCTTTGTTACCGTGTTCAAATGCTTTCTGTGTGGTGTGTAATAGTCGTTTTTGTGTAAGATCTAGTAAACGAATCTCATATTCTCTACGCCTCTGTAACCATACCTCTCTCTTGTCAGGGGACGGGTCCGTGGCATAGCTAGACTCTGCCCGTACCATATCGGTCTCTAGTTCTGCAGTAAGTTGTTGATTATTTTTTCTCAAAACCCCAGTGATGGACATGAAAGTGCCCCTCAGTGTGGCCTTAAAGGCCTCCCATTCTGCAGAGGGGTCCGCCGTTCCCACATTGTCTCTCCAGTATTCCACAATACCCTTCCTACATGTCTCTTGCACCATCTCATCCTCCAGCCAGTAAGAATTTAGCGGCCAAATGGCTGGACCTGAGCCTGGAAGGATGTCGAGGTCCACAGAGAGAGGAGCATGATCCGAAACCCCTCTGGGCAAGTATGTAACCGCAGAGACAAGGGGAAGAGTGTCCGCAGGGGCAAAGGCCATATCAATCCTAGATATGGTGCGGAAAGAGTCCGAGTGACATGAAAACTGTTTATCGTCTGGGTGTTTCCATCGCCAAAGTTCTGTAAGGTCATGAACCTGTATCCAATCCAGAAGGGAGGGAAAGGATCTACCCCCACCTCCCAAGCGGTCCATGGCTGGATCCAGTACAGCATTAAAATCACCCATATAGAGTAAAGGCCCTGAGGAAGTCCCTCTTACCCCATAAGCAAAAAAAAGGGGAACATTATCGAGGGTTCAACTATTCGGTGGCCACGCCACTAACCGGTGAGGGGGTACTGTGGAGTCCGGTGTGGCTCCTAACCAGAAAAAAAAGAAAAAAAATTGTATGTGTCCCAATCCAGTGCATAGAAGTTCAGGGAGTAGGTGGTCCTTCTATATGGTAGAGAAAAAACAGTAGGCCATTCAAAGGAAAAGAAAGAAGAAAAAAAAATAATATATATATAAAAGGGGAAAATTCTCGTAGTCCAAGTAGTAAAGGTGAGCGACCATCCTAATATGAGTCAGGCACATTGTGAATAAGGGATTGTAGTGCTATTACAAGATGGAAGGCATCAAGGAATCAATGGGCTTGCTATCTGTTACCTCTTCTTCTGTCTGTGGGTCCGTAGCGGTCATTCAGCCAAGCCATGGCTTCTTTAGGACTGGTGTAGAATTGAGCTTTACCATCGTGGATGATACGGAGCTTGGCGGGAAAAAGCATGGCGTATTTCAGTCCCTCTTCACGTAGCCTATTCTTCACTGCTGAGAAGGAGTTACGCTGGCGTTGAACTTCAGCTGAGAAGTCAGGATAGATTGAAATATTATTGCCATTATATTTAAGCGGACCTTTTTCTCTTGCAATGCGCAGGATAGCCACCTTGTCTTGAAAATTAAGAATACGTGCTATAATGGGGCGTGGGGGTACCCCTTCTGGGGGAGGATGTGGAGGGGTACGGTGTGCCCTTTCAATCACATAGGAGAACGAGGGTGCATCAGTGCCAAAAATGTCCCTTAACCAGGAGTAAAGAAACTTTTCAGGGTGCGTGCCCTCTGCACGCTCAGGAAATCCTACAAAGCAAAGGTTGTTCCGTCTGGAACGATTTTCTAAATCATCAACTTTAGCGCGGAGGGCCGCCATTTCCCCAGTATGATCACGCACTTTAACAGAAAGGGGATGCACATTATCTTCTATGGAACTAATGCGTTCCTCCATGTCCCCAGCCCTGTCACTGAGATTTTGGACGTCTTGTTTCAGGAGAGAAAAGTCCATCCTTATAGAGGCTATTTGGGAAGTGAGTGAGGCTTTGCAGTCTTGTATTGCTAGCATAATGGAGGCTAAGGTTGGCTCAGCAGAGGGAGAAGCTTCCTCTGAGTCATTATCAGCAAAATGTTGGGAGTCCTGTGCTGAATGGGGGTTATGTAGCTGCTGGGGGTCTATTTGTGACTGAAATATGGCTGGAGTAGAGGCACTCACCCCACTAGCAGAGCTCCGGTCAGCAGAAGAGAATGTCTGCAGCGTGTCTGTCTGAGGAGCCTGTGTCCCGGCGCCATCTTGCCTCCGAAAGCCTGCCAGCCGGTCCGACGTGGATGTGGCCCAAGCCGGACCGTATTTCACCATAGTTACCAGCCTGTCAGGTGCCCACAGCCGTGGGGAGCAATTAGCGACCTTCGGTGAGGAGATAGGACGCAGGATGCCTGTAGGATGGCAGTTAGGAGCCGGAGCGGTGTGTCTATGCAGCCGCTCGCTCCACCATCAAGCCAGACTTGGAGACCTTTCCCACCGAAAAACCACTGTGTTACTGGGTCTTGAGGATGGATCACTGGCCAGAGCTTGCACAGTTTGCAATTTAGCTACTGGCCTGTCCTGCATCCAGCGTTCTTTCGGAACGTGCATTCAATGCCGCTGAAGGCTTTGTAACCGATCACAGAGTGCGCCTGTCCACCGACTCGGTTGATCGGCTCAACTTCATAAAAATTAGTCAGTCTTGGATCACCAGCTACCAAGCACTTGATGCTGATGTAACCGAATAATTTTTTTGTGAATGTGAGATCCCTTGAAGACTGCCTATGCTGATGCTGACTGACTATTCTGTTATGCCAAGTGAAAATCCTATTCCTCCTCAATGTTCATGATGATAGCTTCTAAGAACATTTTTGGTTCTGGGCACCAGCACCAGTGCCTAAAGCCCAATTTTTCTTCCCGTTTAACAGGGGCAAGTAATTACAATTTTTGCTATAATATTTTGCCGCAGGGCTCGTTCCTGCACTCAACTAGAGTATCTGTGATGGGTTGCAGTGTTGTGGCACCAGCACCAGTGCCTAAAGCCCAATTTTTCTGCCCTTGTTTAACAGGGGCGCGTAATTACAATTTTTAAATCTAATATTTCACAGAAGGGCTCTTTCCTGCACTCAACAACAGAATCTGTGAGGGGTTACAGTGTTGTGGCACCAGCACCAGTGCCTAAAGCTCAATTTTTCTGCTCCTGTTGAACACGGGCATGCAATTACAATTTTTGCTGTAATATTTTGCAGCAGGGCCCGTTCCTGCACTCAGCTAGAGTATCTGTGAGGGGTTGCAGTGTTGTGGCACCAGTGCCTAAAATATCATTTTTCTGCTCCTGTTTAACAGGGGCGTGTAATTACAATTTTTGCTGTAATATTTTGTAGCAGGGCTTGTTCCTGCACTCAGCTAGAGTATCTGTGAGGGGTTGCAGTGTTGTGGCACCAGCACCAGTGCCTAAAGCCCAATTTTTCTGCCCCTGTTTAACAGGGGCGCGTAATTACAATTTTTAAATCTAATATTTCACAGAAGGGCTCTTTCCTGCACTCAACAACAGAATCTGTGAGGGGTTACAGTGTTGTGGCACCAGCACCAGTGCCTAAAGCCCAATTTTTCTGCTCCTGTTGAACAGGGGCATGTAATTACAATTTTTGCTGTAATATTTTGCAGCAGGGCTCGTTCCTGCACTCAACTAGAGTATCCATGAGGGGTTGCAGTGTTGTGGCACCAGCACTAGTGCCTAAAGCCCAATTTTTCTGCTCCTGTTTAACAGGGGCATGTAATTAAAATTTTTGCTGTAATATTTTGCAGCAGGGCTCGTTCCTGCACTCAACTAGAGTATCTGTGAGGGGTTGCAGTGTTGTGGCACCAGCACCAGTGCCTAAAGCCCATTTTTTCTGACCCTGTTCAACAGGGGCATGTAATTACAATTCTTGATATAATATTTCACAGCAGGGCCCATTCCAGCGCCCACCAAGAGTAACTGTGAGGGCTTACAGTGTCGTGGCAACACCACCACCAAAGGCCCAATTTTTCTGACCCTGTTCAACAGGGGCATGTAATTACAATTCTTGATATAATATTTCACAGCAGGGCCCATTCCAGCGCCCACCAAGAGTAACTGTGAGGGCTTACAGTGTTTTGGTAACACAACCACACCACCAGCAAAGGCCCAATTTTTCTGACCCTGTTAAACAGAGGCATATAATTACAATTCTTGATATAATATTTCACAGCAGGGCTCATTCCTGCGCCCAGCAAGAGTATCTGTGAGGGCTTCCAGTGTTCTGGTACCACCAACACCTAAGGCCCAATTTTCTGCAGAGTATATAGGGCAGGCCCCTACTTTCAAACATCCGACTTACAAACGACTCCTACTTACAAATGACTCCTACTTACAAACGGAGGGAAACAACAGAAAGTGAGAGGAAATCTACCCCTAGGAAGGGAAATTCTCTCCTGTAAGAGTTACTATGGGAAAAAGGTGTCTCCTCCACTGATTTATCACTAATCCTTGTTTCCCTTAAAAAACTCAAATTTTCAAAATCCAATTGTCTTTGGGACAGAAAGTGAGGTGAAATCTTCTGAACAGGGGCACAGACAGCAAAACAAATGTAACAGGGGTGATGATAACCATTTCCTATGTTTTCCAAAAAGCTTTAAAAGAGATTTTTTGGCTGGAGCTACACTTACAAAATGTACCTGTTGCAAATTACAAACAGATTTTACATAAGAACAAATCTACAGTCCCTGTCTTGTTTGCACTGCCTGTATACTGCTGTTCAGAGTATATAGGACCTGGGGGCCCAACGCCTTTTCTTTTTCTAATTTGGGTGCGGGGTTCCCCTTAATATCCATAGAAGACCCAAAGGGCCTGATAATGGACTGGGGGGGTACCCATGCCGTTTGTCTCACTGATTTTCATCCATATTGCCGGGACCCGACATTACATTAAAGCCGCAAGCAGTTTTAAATGACTTTTATTCCTTTAAAAATGTCATTTTGTGCAGGGACTGTTCTAAGCGTGGGAAACACGCGCCACTTTACAGGCATACTATAGACACCCCCAGGTATGATATATAAAGGAATATTTCACTTTTACTTTGTTACTTTAAGCATCATTAAAATCACTGCTCCTGGAAAAACAGCCGTTTTTAAAACTTTCTTTAACATTGATACATGTCCCCTTGGGCAGGACCCGGGTCCCCAAACCCTTTTTAGGACAATAACTTGCATATTAGCCTTTAAAATTCGCACTTTTGATTTCTCACGTTCAAGTCCCATAGACTTTAACAGTGCTTGAATGTTCGCGCAAACTTTCGGTCTGTCCGCATGTTCTGGATGCGAACCGAACTGGGGGGTGTTCGGCCCATCCCTAGTCACCACATGTCAGGTGAGTACTTACCGAGGCCGAGATGCCGAGAGCGGTTCGCCCTTGCCACTACGCGCACCCCGTCCCCTGGAGGTGAAACAGGGAATGGGTGGCACTAAGGAGCACAGGCCACCAGCAGGTATGGGTCCCTTGTGGGAAACTGCAGAGCCGGGTCTGGGGATGCAGGAGTCCAGGAACTGGTGGAAGTCCCGTTGCTGGGTGAAGCAGACAAACTGTAAGCAAGTAGAGGGTCAAACACAGGCAATAAGCAAGACAAGTCCGTACAACAGGCCGGGGGTCAAACACTGGTATCAAGCAGAGGAAGTCCGTTAATCAGGCCGAGGGTCAAACACTGGTATCAATCAGAGGAAGTCCGTTAAGCAGACCGGGGGTCAAACACTGGTATCAAGCAGAAGAAGTCCGTTAATCAGACCGGGGGTCAAACACTGGTATCAAGCAGAGGAAGTCCGTTAATCAGGCCGAGGGTCAAACACTGGTATCAATCAGAGGAAGTCCGTTAAGCAGACCGGGGGTCAAACACTGGTATCAAGCAAAGGAAGTCCGTAAATCAGGCCGGGGTCAATCCAGGAGAGAGGCAGCGTGGTGAGAGCAGTCCGGGTCACAACAGGAGATCAGGTGAGCATAAACAGGAAACAGGAAACATGAAGCAACAGGAGCTGAAGACAAACCAGCAACCAGTCTGGGTGCTGGAGCTGATTTAAATAGCCCCGCCAGAGTGTCACGTGGGCATGCATGAGTCACCGTGCCCACCCGTGTGCTATCGCGCACGCTCGCCTCTCCATCGGGCTGCGCGCACGCATGCGCCAAAGCGCCAATCCAGCGCGCACGCGCCCAGGGACAGGATGAATGTGACTGGAGAGGACCCTTCTCTGACAGTCCCCCCCCAAGGGGCGGACTCCGGACGCCCAGACTAGACATCAATTCAGGATGTTCCCGATGAAAAGCTTGGATTAAACGTGGGGCATGGAGTTTCCTAGCAGGCTCCCAGGAATTGTCTTCAGGAGGGTATCTCTTCCACTGAATTAGATATTGGAGCTGTCTGCCCCTCTTCCTGCAACTCAAAACAGACTCCACTTCGAATTTGTTCTCCCTATCCACTTCAACAGGTGGTGGATGAAGTACCTTTCTCCCAGGGAAAGGGCTGGCCACCACAGGCTTAAGCAGGGATGCATGGAAAACTGGGTGTATTCTATAAGATGTTGGTAGTGCCAGCTCAAATGCCACGGGGTTGACCATCGTCTTGATTTTAAAAGGCCCGATGAACTTTGGCCCCAGTTTCCGTGAGGGCAGAGGTAATCTGAGATTTGTGTTTGCCAACCAAACTTCCTCACCCACTTTGAAGATTGGATTTTCCTTCCTTCCTCGGTCATACTGTTTCTTGTAATTGACCTGAGCTTTCCGTAGAGTGTCTTGGATCCTTTGGAAGTTAGATTGAATAGAGCATATTCGGTCTTGTACGGCAGGAGCAGACATTTCGGGGAGGATGTTAGGGAGGAAGGGAGGATGGAATCCAAAGTTTGCCCAGAATGGTGTTTGGTTTGTTGCGGAGTGAACGGAATTGTTATAGGCGAACTCAGCATATGGTAGGAGAGTCGCCCAATCATCCTGTGAACCAGAACAAAAACATTGGAGGTACTGCTCCAAGGTTTGATTTGTCCTCTCTGTCTGGCCGTTGCTCTGAGGATGGTACGCAGAGGAGAGGCACATTTTAATTTCCAGGGTCTTGCAGAACACCCCTGTCAGAGATGATGCTCTTGGGCACACCATGGAGTCTGATTATTTCCTTGAGGAAGATATTAGCTGTATCAGAAGCAGAGGGGGTGCCCACCATGGGTAGGAAATGCGCCATCTTGGAGAGGCGATCAACTACGACCAAGATGGTGGTAAACCCCACCGAAGCAGGTAAGTCCACAATAAAGTCCATTGACACTTCCGCCCATGGTCGTTCCAGGATGGGCAAGGGTTTGAGTAGACCCCAAGATTTGGTGTTTAGACCCTTATTGCGTTGGCAAGGTAAACAAGAAGAGACATAATCTTTACAATCCCGTCTCCACCCCGGCCACCAAAAAGAACGGGAGATCAGTTCAATAGTCTTCCTTGTTCCGAAGTGGCCTGCGAATCTGTGATCATGGAAGGTTTTGAGGACTAGAGGCCTTACATCCTGTGGAACAAAAATGTTCTCTTTGGCCCAGAGCAGCTCATCATGTTTTTTAAAAGTATGTGTTTCAGGAGCGGAAAGGCGGCTAGACGAGGATTTGATGGAAGTCATTAGATCAGATTGGGTGACTCCAAGGAAGTTTTGCGGAGAGAGGATGGTACTAGTGACAGTGGCACAGTGATCTGAGGGGTCTCAGAGAACATCCGAGAGAGTGCATCTGCTTTTCCGTTCTTAGAACCCGGTCTGTAGGATATATGGAAGTTAAATCTAGAGAAGAAGAGGGCCCAGCGGGCTTGTCTGGGCCTCAACGGTTTTGCTGTCCTGAGATACTCTAGATTCTTATGATCGGTGAAGATCATAACAGGATAAGACGCCCCTTCCAACAGATACCTCCACTCTTCTAAGGCGAATTTGATGGCCAGCAGCTCCCTGTCACCTACATCGTAACTGAGTTCTGGTGGACTCAGTTTCCGGGATGCAAAAGCTACAGGGTGAAGAATGGCCTTGGGCCCATGTCTCTGGGAGAGAATGGCTCCTGTAGCAGTTTCTGAAGCATCCACTTTTAACACAAATGATAAAGCCGGATCAGGATGTCGTAGGATTGGTGCAGAAACAAACAAGGTTTTGAGCTTGGTAAAGGCTTCCTGTGCTTACTGTGACCATTGGAAATGGATGAAAAGCCACTAATAAACCTTCTATAGAAGTTAGCAAACCTGATGAACCGCTGTACCCCCTTTTTGTCTGATGGAGCCGGCCATTCTTGAATTGCCTTGACCTTTTGTGGGTCCATTACGACCCCATTGGTGGAGATGATGAATCCCAAAAACTGCACTACAGTCTTCTCAAATTCGCATTTCTCAGCCTTGAGGTATAATTTTTGATTCCTGAGTATAGTAAGGACTTTTTTTAACGTGGACTCGGTGAAGCTTAATGGTGGCAGAGAAGATGAGGATATCATCTGGGTAAACGACTAAGAAATCGTCAAGGTATTCTCGGAAGATGTCATTAACTAGATGTTGGAAAGTGGCCGGGGCGTTGCATAACCCAAAAAGCATCACCAGGTACTCATAATGGCCAAACCTGGACCTAAAGGCGGTCTTCCACTCATCCCCTGGCCGAATCCTGATGAGATTGTAAGCACACCGAAGATCCAGTTTAGAGAAGATCTGGGCCGACAGAAATCGTTGGAACAGTTCGGGAATGAGTGGTAGTGGGTAACGGTTCTTTACCGTTATGTTATTTAGTTGCCTGTAAGGACCCATCTTTTTTCTCTACAAAAAAGATACCAGCTCCGGCTGGCGAAGAGGAAGGACGGATGAAGCGTTTTTCTAAGTTTTCATCAAAATAATCCTTCAGGACCTTCAGCTCGGTTTCTGACAGTGGAAAAATGCGGCCAAACGGGACTTCTGAGCCAGAAAGGAGGTCAATGGGGCAATTGTAGGGCCGGTGAGGCAGTAGGCAGTCTGCCTTCTGTTTATCATATACATCCCGGAACTCAAGATATTCTGAAGGGACGTGTTGGAGATTGTCAGGCACGGGTGAAATGGCTGAGCAAATACCAGGAGCTGGGGTGAAGCAGTGCTGGGAGCAGTATTGAGAGGAGAAGGATACTTCCTTGGTCTTCCAGTTAATTTGAGGTTCATGCTCCTGGAGCCAGGGCAGACCTAAGATTACAGGAAAGATAGGTGAATGGATAAGGTCAAATCGTAGAAACTCTTGATGGCCTGAGTCGGTGGAGGTAAGGATGGGCTTGGTTTCTCGGGTGATGGGTCCAGAACGGGAAAGAGACCCATCAGCCAAATGTACCAGGAGACTTTGAGCTTTAGCCTGAAGAGGGACATGTAGATTTTGGGCCAGCGAGATGTCTAGGAAGCAGCTACAAGCTCCGGAATCAATTATTGCTGGCAGACGAGTTTCCTCTTCCGGTAGCTGTAGAGAAATAAGGAGAGAAACATAAGTCTTGGGTATACCCATGGATCGGTAATTCACAGTGTCTTGCAGGTATGACTTACTAGGCCTCACTGGACAGCTGCGGAGAAAAAGACCGGAACCTCCACAGTACAGGCACAGATTGGATTGGCATCTGCGTTGCCTTTCTTCAGCAGTCAGGGGGGCACGGACCAGTCCAAGTTGCATGGGCTCGGCTTCAGGAGCCGAGGAGGTAGCAGCAGTAGGAGGTGGAGTATGGATAGGCATTGGCCTGAAGGGGGTCCAACTAGGTCGTGACCCTTGAAAACGTTCTGCGCGTCGCTCACGTAAACGCCTATCCAGTTTGGTGGCTGATTGGATTAGTTCCTCTAGAGAGGCTGGGGTTTCTATCCTAGCCAGTTCATCCTTAAGGACCTCAGACAGACCTTGACGGTATTGGTACCTCAAAGCAGACTCATTCCAACCCGTGTCGGCTGCCCACTTGTGGAATTCCACTGTATAATCCTCTATGGGCCTCTTTCCCTGGAAAAGGTTATGCAGGGTTGCTTCAGCTGTAGCAGTGCGTTGTGGGTCGTCATAAAGTTGAGCCATGCTCTCAAAGAAAGTATCAATAGAATTCAAGACAGGGCTCCTTTGTTCCATCAGACTGTGAGCCCAAGCTTGTGGCTCCTCAGCTAAAAGGACAAAACCCACTTTTACTGCGTCAGAAGAAAAAGTCCTTGGCTGGAGGGCCAGATAGAGCGAGCAGGCATTCTTAAAGGCTCTGTATTTTTTACAATCCCCTGAGAAGCGCTCAGGTGTAGGGACCCTGGGCTCAGGAAGCGCCATAACTACCGTTGGGCTTGCAGTGGGCTGAGGGGCGGAGGCCCCACTAGTAGGTGCGGGAGCTGCGGCTGCAGGTAGAGGTGGACTGGATAGTTGCTGAAGGCGGCTGTCAATCTGGGTATAGCCCTCCTGTAGTTTCTGGACTGCATCAGTGAGGGCTGAGACCTGCTGGCACAGGATCTCTAAAGGGGAATGCGCTCTGTCGGCCTCAGACATCTGGCTGGTTTGTACTGTCAGGTGAGTATTTACCGAGGTCGAGATGCCGAGAGCGGTTTGCCCTTGCCACTACTCGCACCACTTCCCCTGGAAGTGAAACAGGGAATGGGTGGGACTAAGGAGCACAGGCCACCAGCAGGTATGGGTCCCTTGTGGGAAACTGCAGAGCCAGGTCTGGGGATGTAGGAGTCCAGAAACCAGTGGAAGTCCCGTTGCTGGGTGGAGCAGACAAACTGTAAGCAAGCAGAGGGTCAAACACAGGCAATAAGCAAGACAAGTCCGTAGAACACTGGTATCAAGCAGAGGAAGTCCATTAATCAGGCCGGGGGTCAAACACTGGTATCAATCAGAGGAAGTCCGTTAAGCAGGCCGGGGGTCAAACACTGGTATCAAGCAGAGGAAGTCCGTTAATCAGGCCGGGGGTCAAACACTGGTATCAAGCAGAGGAAGTCCGTTAAGCAGGCTGGGGGTCAAACACTGGTATCAAGCAGAGGAAGTCCGTTAATCAGGCCGGGGGTCAAACACTGGTATCAAGCAGAGGAAGTCCGTAAATCAGGCCGGGGGTCAATCCAGGAAAGAGGCAGCGTGGTGAGAGCAGTCCGGGTCACAACAGGAGATCAGGTGAGCATAAACAGGAAACAGGAAACAGGAAGCAACAGGAGCTGAAGACAAACCAGCAACCAGTCTGGGTGCTGGAGCTGATTTAATAACCCCGCCAGAGTGTCACGTGGGCGTGCATGAGTCACCGCGCACCCGTGTGCTATCGCGCACGCGCGCCGCTCCATCGGGCCGTGTGCACGCATGCGCCGAAGCGCCAATCCAGCGCGCGCGTGCCCAGGGACAGGATGAATGTGACTGTAGAGGACCCTTCTCTGACACCACAACAGGTCAGTGTCTGAGACCACAGCTTCAGGTAATAGATGTATGCCTGCATATTTATAATACATGGTGTGTTTTTTTGTTTTTAGGTGATGTGGTGGATGTTCTGGAAGAAGAAACTCATTTCACCAGTGCAATTGCACAGATCCTCACCAGGGAGATAATGGTGTGCAATCGGGAATTAGAGAAGATAAAGGAAAACATCAATGATGTTGAAAAAAGACACAACAACATCATTGATGTTTTAGGCAAAATATAAAACACCCAAAAAATTTTACATTTTGTCATTATATTTTTTAATTTTAAAAAAGTTTTAAAGTAATTTAAAAGCCAAATTTTGAAGATGCACACAGTGTGTCAACATGTGCTATCTGCCATCACGGGATATCAATGTATGCGTTTTGTGGGTGCAACCCCTTCCTCGCAACTAAAGTAGATGAGAGGAAGCGGTTCCACCCCTGAAACACGTCCATTGATCCCCCATGATGGGAGCTAGCACATGTTGATATTAGGCATGGAATCAGGAGGGAAATCCACATTTTCACTCCCAATTTGTGTGCATCTTCAAAATTTGGCTTTTACAGGGGTGACATCACACCATCTGATGAAGGCAAAATCAACACAGTTATGACATACTAATGTCACATATTGCCTTCAATTTATCCAAGTTGAACTTTGTAAGCTCCTGAGTTGTGTATGTTATGGTTTTAAACATGCCTGTTTAACCCAAAAAAGTATATTTCTACTGCCAAACATAAAAATGTTATACACCAAAGATGTTGGTTTGTTAAAAAACCCTTTTCTAACGCACATGTGAATGTGCTTTCAGTAAAATGTTTTATACTTAACAATGTGTGGCTTCTTCTTTCAATGCTCAATACCAGTTTTTGTAATAAGTTGGTGTAGTTTACAGTGACAATGGGGGTATATACTAAAGGCAAATCCACTTTGCACTACAAGTGCACTTTCAGTGTAGTTTCAGTGCACTTTCAAGTGCACTTGCAGTGCACTTGTAGTGCAAAGTGTATTTGCCTTTAGTAAATAACCCCCACAGTGCTCTAAAATCTAACCCAATCACGCCACTTTAGGGACTCAAAGCAATTAATTCATGGAGCTGAAAAGGATGAATATTTTTATTATTAATGCATTACATATATTAACAACAAAAACAATGTGTATGTGTAGCAGACCCACAACATAATAGTTAGCTAAAGGAGAGATTGTCACCTCATGTATTAAATAAATTAAGTTTGCACTGTATTTTAAAAATGTTTCATACATTGGCTGGCATATCAATGGCCCCCCTACCCGCAAAGTACTCAACATACTTCTGTCTAACTTCGCGGGCGCTTTGGGGGGGCAAGCCAGGACAACCAGGTTCAAGTGTTGTCAGAGTTGTTTTTTGAAATCCGGCCTTAGCCCCAACTGAGGCCACATAGTTTGTTGCATTTCTTCTGAGGTAATTGTGGAGAATGCAGTAGGCAAGTACAATATGGTTCAGTTTATTTTCCGCCATGTGGATTGAGAAGAAATAGGTGGAACTGGCTGGCCATTATTTTGAACGCATTCTCCACGACTCTTCTGGCTCTGGCCAGCCGGTAGTTAAAAACCCTCTGCTCGGGGGTGAGGGTCCTCATGGGGAATGGCCGCATCAGGAGATTACTCAGCCCAAACGCTTCATCAGCGACAAACACAAACGGAAGACCACCTACATTGTCTTCCGCAGGTGGCAAGCCCAAGCTACCATTCTGGAGCCGTCTGTAGAACCCCGTCTGGGCGATATGTCACCGACACCACCGCCAACACCACAATACTATTAAACCCCTTATAATTATAACAGTATGACCCCGAGTTGGGGGGTGGGACGATGTGGACGTGCTTCCCATCGATTGCCCCTCTGCAGTTAGGAAAGTCCCACGGCTGAGCAAACTGGGATGCCACAGTGTGCTATTCCTGTGGGTTTGAAGGAAACTGTGGAGTCAAACAAGAAAAAAAAAATTGGTACTTTTGCACATAACATTGCAAACAGATTAGACACAAACATTCTTAGCCAACATAAGTATAACATTTATTGAAATGAGTATTTTAAGACAAAAGTATAAGGTCCACTTATCAGATTCCTCAACCCCCCTGATGGGCCATTGTAAAAATTTTATGGTGGGGGGGTGGGGGATGTTTCGGACAGTTAACCCTCTCCACTTCATTGAGAGCTGAATGCATAAATAATGTGTGTTACTTTGGCCAGCCCCTCCTTTTTACACTATTGGCAGCCCACTGGACAGGTAAGAAGTGTCATAATACAAAAATATGAATACACACTGTACAAATTGAAGCACATTTTTACATTCAGCAATTACCTATCACGATAATAGTATACAAAACTTTAAACAGTACCATATGAAAGTATTCAGGCAGGCCCTTGCACTACATGCTTTGTTGAATTCATCCATAAATATGACCACAAAAGAGGTAGGTATAGTGTGTATGGGTTTGGCAAAGTCAGCAGCTATTGATATCGGCTGACTTAGTGGTTGGGGGGGGAGGGTTCCAAATGAGTTTGGGCTCCCCTAAAAAAAGCCTCTTGCACTCTGCATGAATTTAAGGACAAAAAAAAACATTTAAACACATTTTAGGGGGTGTTTAGGGTAAGCACTACAATGGAGCTGACAAAATACATTGTTAAGTGACTAGGCTAGGTGTGTATGGGCCCAGGATAGCATGCAGGTTAGTGAAGGCAAATATGCATGAAGGACAAAAAAGGAACTTTAAAAGCTTCCAGCATGCATGAGGACAAAGAGGACATTCACAGCATATTGCAATCATGGTAATTATGGAATGATGAAATAAATACAATACATTAGCAAACATTAAATGCATAGAATGTGATGTTAAAGGATAAAACCTAATATAGTCCTTCTGCAGGACCTGAATGATGGCAGAACAGGTCTCTGGAATAATGATTCCCAGAGCCTGGGGGGAGATTCCAGTCGTGAACTTGATATCCTCAGATGATGTCTTGATGACGAAACGCATAAGGCGTGGTCACGTGGTATGCATACGTCGCTCCAGCTTCTTTCTCTGTTTAGGCTTCCGGTTTTTGGTAGACAGGCTGTGGAACGCACGCCGCTACCACGCTGTTGCTGCGGTAATTGACTTTGAGCCAGCGGAGCACAGTCAGCTCCCATTTTTAAAGCTATATTGTTTTAATAAACTTAAACTTTTTGGATTTACGCTATGAGGCTCCTCTTTTCTCATCACATAGTGGAAACCATTAAAAGGACAACAGTGATATATGTGGAAAGGAGACCACGGAATCGTAGAGATGGATATCGATCGATAAGGAACTTGGCTACTGGATTCACATACACATGCCTATTACCCGTGCAGGGGTTGGGCGTTCCGGTGAGTGAGGGCACAAGTGGGGGTTCAATAGAAGACGGATAGCATCAGTCACAGCAGATCTGTTTGGGATTATTTGGATGCACACACCGTTATTTTTTCACAGGGATTTTTTCCACACTCATAGGACAATTTTTATTGGAGTATTTGGATGCACATAGTATTATTTTATCGCAGATTCTTCTTGATTGAAAAAAATCATCAAATTTGAACATTTCTTGCTTGTTTTTTATTTATTTTTTTATTTTTACATCATTTTTGGTATTTTTCAGTCACCATTAGAGGATTTATAGCTGCCGTTTTGATATATGGTGTCACATTGTTTTGAACATTCATTATTGGGACTTTTAAAGTGGATGCAATTGATGTTTTAGTTTCACCATATACAAGTTTTTATTTTCACTTTATATAGTTTTTGTGGTGTTTTGTATACTTAATATTTTATATGGCACATACATTTTAAAGGGTTTTAGCACTTTTACAGGTTTTTTTACCTAATTTGTTGATGCACCTTGATGCACACATTTTTTCACGTTGAGGATTCAAAAAAATTTTTTGTGAACAGCGCCAATTCCCCTATCAGAGTATTTTAGCACTTGGTATTGAACTTCCTTTTTATAGTGCTGTCGTACGTGTTGTACGTCAGTGCGTTCTTGACGATCGGAATTTTCAACAACATTTGTGTGACCGTGTGTATGCATGATAATTTTGAGCCAACATCCGTCGGAAAAAAATCCACGGTTTTGTTGTCGGAATGTCCGATCGTGTCTACAGGGCTTTAGTGTTAGCCAGTTCCTGTAACCGTAGAAACTTGCCCCTGCGAACAAAAATGTTTCGCCTGCATCTCCGCATATGGCCATTTATTTTTATAGGTAGGTTCTCGGCAATCCTGGAGGGAAGTCTGGATTGCCTCTAATGGGAGTTATCAGGCAGTCCGTGGCCAAAAGCGCATGGACTTTACATACCCTGTCAAAGACCTGGAGAGATGCCCCAGTAAGGAGATGCGTGTGGAGGCTAGGTGGCATGTGCTGTTTAGAGACCCAGGGTATCGAGCTGTGCTCAGATCCCGAAATCAGTCGCTCAAGATTCACCCAGCCTTTGCAATGGGCATGAACCCTTCAATCCACCACCCTAGTCATGTGAACTGCCCAGTAATATCGCTGTAGGTCAGGGAGGCTAATTCCGCCTTTAGCTTTCGGTAGTACTAGTTTCGCCCATCCGATGCAAAACGATTTTGTCCCCCACAGGAAAGATCTACACGTCCTCCTGTAGGCCGTAAAAAAAAAGAGGGCGGTAAGCGGATCGGGGACAGTAGGCGGGGTAACACCGTCATCTTTAAAGCGAGATTCAGTCCTAAAAAAAAAAAAAAATTTAAACTCAGTAGCTACTAACACTGTAGCTGCTGACTTTAAATAAGTACTTACCTGTCCTGGGTGCCCGCGATGTCGGCTGCCCGAGGCCGACCCATCCCTCGGCTCTCGGGTCCCGGCACCTCCATCCTAGGAAAGGGAAACAGGCAGTGGAGCCTTGCGGCTTCACTGCCAGGTTCCTACTGCGCATGCGCAAGTGGCGCGGCGCTCCGTTCTGTGAATGGCCCAGTGGTGTTCTGGGAACACACACAGTTCCCAGAAGACAACGGGGCCACTCACCGAGGAGAAGAACTCACCGCGGAATAGGAAGAGGCAGATTAGGAAGACTGCCTAGCAACAAGGGTTTAGGTAAGTTTATTTATTTTTTTTTTTTTTTTTTTTTTAGGATTTTTGGTGATTTTTTTTTTTTTTTCAGGGTGGCCCTCCACTTTAAGATGAGGCCCGTCCAAACCAAAACTGGGTGGGCACATCCCACTTAAGGAGATCCTGTTGTATAACTTTTAGTTCCGATAAAAAGTTTTTATCATACAATTTTGCTAGCTTACCAGGGAGTTGGATACCCAGATAGGTGATTGCCTCTGTTTCCCATTTAAAAGGAAAATGTGTTTGGCATTGCTGCACGAGATCTGTCAGTAGAGAAATGTTTAGTGCAAATGTTTCGGAATAATTGATTTTTAGATTCAAAATGTGATTAAAGTGGTCTAGGACTGGTATAAGGTTGGGTAGGGACATCAGCAGTGATGAAAGAAAGAGCAGAATATCATCCGCAAAGGCCGCAGTCTTGTATTCCCTGTGATGAACCTCTATGCCTTTTATATTCGGATTGGCCTGGATGCAATGTAGTAGAGATTTTAGTGTTAGGATATAAAGTAAAGGCGAAAGAGGACATCTGTGCCTAGTGCCATCATGGATGGGGAAGGCATCCGATAAGGGGCCGTTCACTTTAATTCTAGCTCGTGGAATCGCATAAAGGGATCCAATGAAGGCACGCATACAGCTTGTCAAGAAGGGCAAGCCAGCAACAAAGATGACAGAAAAACACCTGTGTGCAGGTCTCCCGCAAGAAGAGTTGTTTGGCGCACGCGCGTGCGCAGATGTGCATTAGGCGGCACGCGTGCGCGCGCATCATGACAATTCTTGGCGCCAGATGTGCTTTTTAAAGAAGACTGATGCCCAGATCTTTTGCTGTTTGGTCTACAACGTTTCCTGGAGATCCCTGCCTTCTGCCTGCCTCTGTTCCCGGTTTGTCCTGACTACGCTCCTGTCTTCTCCCTGGTCTGCCTGCTGCCCGCCTGCTACAGACCCGGCCTGCACCACGACTCTGCTTCTGCCTCTGAAATTGTACCTGATTTGCCTGCCTGTTACCGACCCGGCCTGTCTCCACCTGCTTGTGCTCCGATCTACAGAGCACTTCCCTCTCTGACTGCTGTGACCGGCTTCCAGCTGTTCCTGTCTTCAACCAGTCTGCAGTTCCAGTCATCTTCTACACTGCCAGTATCCTTGCAGAGTCTTCTGAGACCCAGCTCAGCTCCAGCACCAGAGTTCCTGTCAGGCACTTGTGCCACGCTGTACTCCCGAGCCTCCTGTCTGTCCTATCAGGGGTTCTCGAGTCAGGGTTGTAAGAGAGGCCTCTCCCTGCATATCGGGCTCCACCATCAGGTACGTGACACAGCTCCCCAATCCAAGAGCTGCTAACACCTCCTCCATGTAGTCCCAGGCCACTCGATCAAATGCCTCTCCGCATCCATTACCAAGAAAAATCCCTCCCATTGGGTGGAGGTGAGCCAATGATGTAAATTAAGGGCTTTAATGGTTTTGTCCCTGGCTTCCCTGCCAGGGACAAAACCAACCAGATCTAAGCCTACCCAGACGGGTACATGGTAAGCTAAGCGGGTTGCCAGGATTTTAGAGAAAAGTTTTACGTCCATGTTCAGAAAGGAAATTGGCCGATAGTTAGCCACATTAGTGGGATCCTAATTTTCTTTGGGGATCACTAATATGTAAGCTTCCCGCAAGGTTCCCGAGGGGCAAGGGGTAGTAGCTAGTGTGTTAAAAACTTTAAGGAAACGTGGACCAGAAGGTCCGCAAAACATTTATAGTATTGCTCTGAGAAGCCATCCGGCCCCGGGCTTTTGCCAGGTTTCGTTGCCTTCAGGGCTTCTGTCCATTCCTCAGAGGACAATGGGGCTTCCAAAGTGGTCCGGTCACTTTCCAACTGGGCACTAGGGCTATATTTGCTAAGAAAGTCCGTATTAATTTGGCAAGTTTTCAATGGTAGTGTCCGTAAAGTACTTCAGGTCTGCCTGGTGAATAAAAAGATAATTCAGCCTCGAGTAGCGATTATGTGGTGATGACAAAAATGTGTAATCCTTCTCTCGAGAGTTAAGAGTTCGCCAGGTAACATAAGGAATGCCAGTTGAAGCTTCACCTGACGCAGAGCAGCGAAGGGAAATGAGGAGGTGTCGGTGGATGTATCCATCCAGCAGCGGGTCTAGAGCCATGTTAAAGTCCCCACCTAGGATTAAAAGGCCCGCCTGAAATGAAGCAAGTTTCAAAAGAGTCTCACCTCTTGGAATTGGGACAATAAACGTTTTCCAGAGTCATTGGTCTGTCTTTCCAGGTGCACTTTAAAAAGAGAAATCTGCCCTCAGGGTCCAGCATTTGGTCAGTAAGGTGAAACATGAGCGACTTGGCCAGCAGAATGGAAAGCCCCTTAGTTTTGGAGTCAGCACAGGTCGCATGGTACGCCTCAGGGAAGCACCTATTAGCTAGGCGGGGATGGATCCTGTTTTGAAGTGGGTCTCCTGCAGGAATATTTGGGCTCCATATCGGTGAGCTTCCGCCAAAACACTGCTGCGCTTTTCCGGGACATTGAGGCCCTTAGTATTGAGGGAATAAACTTTGAGGGATAGAGGATCTGAAGAATGCACTGTAGAAGACATGGATGAGCAATATTAGTGTGTGTGGATGGCACTCGTGAGTCGTAGATGGAGAGGGTTCACAGAGGGGAGGGGTAGGGAGAGAAATTAGAGCGAGTATAGAAGGAGAGAGGGTCGAGAGATACCTCTAGCCTATGTATGCACTGCAGGTGTTTCCAGTAACGGACGGAAGACCCTACCCGTATGTGGTGGACACCCCTAATACAGGTAGAGCGTGAAAAATATCGGAGGTGGGTGTAGCCCAGCTGGCCCACCTAATCAGGGGAAACTAAGGGTATAGGGACAGGGAGAAAACTATTCAGGTTACTTTCAAAGGGGAACCTGTCTCTTTGTGGTGAGAAAGAGGTCTAACACCAAGGTAGATACATACGTAGCTACCACCCAGAGACTCCTGAATTGAAGCTTACAAACTATGGGACAAGCCTCAGCTGTTTATACCAGAGGGTTCCAGGTAGAGCCCACCCAGGACAGGTGGCCACTGGCTCTACCCCAAAGCCCCCCCCACTGCATTTCCAGGATCCAAGCAAAGGCAAAAGTGGTATGTGGCAGATAATACATGTAACCCGTGCAACCGCTATGATTGGTACCGTGCTGCATGCCTGGGCCTCCACCTCCAGGGCCCCACCTAGGAGGCATGGGCCCATGGAGCAAAAGCTCCAGCACCCCGCCCTGCACCACTGGGGACACCCCAGACTCACACAGACAGAGGGACCACATCACCCCAACCAGGTAACAGACCCCACAGTACGTAATGTAGATATAATAGAAAGACATCCATCAGGTTAGAGGCCATCCCTGAGCAAGTTATCACTTTACTTAACACTTTGAAGCAAGTAGAGGGCCGTACCCCCTGGACCTCTAATATGCAACAAATCTTGAGCATTTTAAATGTTATCTTAACTGAGACCCCCGACCCCCAAGATCCCAACCACCAGGCTGCAGCGGAAGCCGTGGGTCTGAAGTATCGAGAGCTTCGGGGTACAGGGTCTCATACTCAACTAAGGATCAATCCCATTTCTATGTCAGGAGAGGAAACGCCCTCCCTCTATTTTACATGTGAACATAAGCATTGCTAACATTAACATCAATTCCAGGGTACCTTTTCTCTTGCTGTGAATTTAGGCTGAAGTTCTACCAAAATAAAAAAGGGAAAAAAACTAGCACCCCCGGTGCCCAGCTATGGGGAGAAAAAGATAACCATAAAAATCAGAATAAATCCGTTAAATTAAAAGTACCATTGCTGCGATGTCCATCGTGAACTGTATATACTTACTGCTTATGCAAGAGAATATTGACACATATATATCAGCTGGCGGAGTAGAGCACAGGTAAAGCTGCTGTATATGAGACCACACAACTAATGTCCAGCGGCCTGCAGGTGTCTCAGAGGGCCGAGTGTGGGAGCACTCGCATCTTCCATAAGATCAACTGTGACTGCGGCCAGTGCGTTTTCCTTTGGAGCACAATCAGCACAGTACCTACAGCACACAAATTTAGGGAGTCCTGAGAGAGGACGCGTGTCTCCACTCATTGTAGTCACAGAGTCCTGCATCTAGGAGACCTGGGTTCCCATGTAGTGTCAGGTCAACAACACAAATAAGGACAACAAAAACCTCCCCCCATGCTTGGGAGGATTACCTGAGTACCCATGTATGAGAGGATGTGAGTCACAAGGCCATGTAGCGTATGCCATATATGTGGTCATCGCAGCCCGGTACCTATGTTCTGGAAGCTCTCCATGGATTAAGGGTCAACGATAACAACGTGGTCATTGAAAACAATTATAAGGCCTCGGGACTAGAGGCAGAAACTTAAAGGTGATGTAAGTCATCTCACCCAACCATTGGTTGTACAGCTAGCGGTCCGTTCTATGGACTATGGAGAAGCTCGTGGGCTCCCATCTGTCTCCATGAATCCTCGGTGGGGAGTTGGCTGAGGGTCTACGACACCTTTGTCTGTGTCTTTGCAATCTTGGAGTGTCGTCGGGATGTTTGGGTATACAGGGATCTGGTTTCAGGAATGCGCTCTACCAATCTGGAACCTCTACCAACGGGATGCCCAGGGTGTCACAAAAAGGCTGCAAGTCGGCTGGGGTTCTCAACTGTGCCATGCAATTGCCAGTAGTGGCTAGTAAGCAGAAGGGGAATTTCCATCGATAAGCAATGCGTCTATCACGCAAAGCATGCAGCAGGGGACATAGGTCTCTCCTGTGTTGAAGGGTGATTGCTGAAAGATCCTGGAATAATTGTATGCGTGCACCGTCATGTTCCAAGCGATCATGGTTGCGGGCTAGGCGCAGTATTTCTTCCTTCTGAGTAAAATTAACCAGACAGCACACCGCATCTCTGGGGGGATCAGTGTCTCTACCTCTCGGTCTGAGAGCTCTGTGGCACCTTTCCATTTCCACAAGGGCATCTGGCGGCCTCCCCAGCAGAGTATTAAAGATGGCCCACAGGTTGTAGTTGGGGCCCTTCCACTGACTCTGGTATGCCTCTTACCCGTAAGTTGCGCCTGCGTCCCCTGTTGTTCAGGTCTTCCATATGTCGGTGCATATCCATCAGATGCTGGGCATGGACACTGGTGACTCTTTGGACTTGCTGAATGGCCATCCCATGTGTCCTGGTTGTTGTCTCCACGTGCTCCAGCTGAGAGGCCACTGCTCTGATGTCCGTCTTGTGGTCAGATATAGCCGCGAACAAGGTGCTTTTAATATCTATTACGACCTGTTGGAGATCAGCCAAGCACAGTAGGGGAGAGGTGTGCGGAGCAAGCATACCCACAGCAGAGGCAGAGGCACCCAGGGAGTCAGCGGTGGCGGCGTGACTCGTCTCCGCACTCCGGTCCGAGGCTTGAGATGCGGCCTGTGGATCAACATGCTGGGTCCGGAACATCGCTGGGACTGGGTGACTGACAAACTCCTCCCAGTCATCGTCACACATAGGTGTAAGGGTTGCAACTGATCAAAGGCAGTACAGGAGCTCTAGGTGGCGGAGCTCTCAGTTTATGCTGCCATCTTCCTCCGGTGCTAGGCCACGTCCCCGAAATGGTACTTTTAATCCCAGACCCTATATCATTTTTAAAGATATAAAAAAATAAGGGTCCCACCACTGACCTTGGGGTACCTTGGGGTACACTACTGATAACCTTATATCATTCAGAGTAAGAATTATTAACCACTACTCTCTGAATTCTGTCTTTTAGCCAGTTTTCTTTCCATTTACAAATTGATCTTTCCAAGCCTGTAGACTTTACCTTACACATGAGCCGTGTGTGGGGAACTGTGTCAAACACTTTTGCAAAACGTTAACCACGTCCACAGCCATCCATCTGTCCAAGGTTTTTCTTACCTCTTTATAAAAAAGGAACCAGGTTTGTTTGACAATTTCTGTCTTTCATGAATCCATGCTGTCTGTTGCTTAAAACATTTTTTTCCAGCAAGAACTCATCTACAGTATGTGGTCATTTATTAAACTCTCCAGTATCTTCCCAACTATAGAAGTTAAACTAACAGGTCTATAGTCACTTGGTAAAGACTTTGATCCCTTTTAACCACTTCCCGCCCGCCATATAGCAGAATGACGGCTAGAAAGTGGTTTCGTTATCCTGACTGGATTTCATATGACGTCCAGCAGGATAAGCCGCGATTATGCACGCCAATCATTGGTGTGGTGTGTCAGTCTGACACACTGCATCACCAATCTCGGTAAAGAGCCTCTGGTGTAGGCTCTTTACTTTGTGAACAGCTGTGTCCAATCACAGCTGATCACAGCGTAAACAGGAAGATCTGTGTATTTTCTTTTCCTCCGCTCGAACTGACAGATGCTCATTTGCTCATTTTTTATGTGAAAGGTTTACAGGCACTTTAAATAAAAGGGCTCATTTACACTTGCAGCCACAGCCATGCGATAGTAAAAACACATGGTTGGGCTGTGTTTTTACTGCCCCCACTTAAGCTCCAAAGGCAGTAGAAAGGGGTATACATATATTGTGGCTACGGTAAAAAATAATCTACTTTAACAAGTAACATACAGTACATTCCACATGAATAATTATGCTACCAAAATAAGTGTGTGCTGTAAATTTCCTCCAGCATTGCTCCTATTTATTCTTGCTGGATGCTGCCATTTTGCTGAGGCACAGAGCCCCTGAACAGTAGTAAATCATTAAGCAGAACTAAACCCATCGATTTACTGGTTTAAAAAAACTGTTACATTCCTGGAATGCCAGGATTGCTGTCACATTTGCTTGTGTCCTCACCCAAACTGTCAAGCCATCAAACGGCCGGTATCATAACTGATCACCTGTGCAGCGCCATGGCAGTTGCAGATCAAACACAAGCAGCTTCCTTTGCTGTAAAGGATAGGAGGGTTTAATTCTGCTTTAAGGCTGTCAGCAGATCAGCCTCTACAAATTTGACACATTGCCTAAAAATGGAGAGCAACTGAGCATGTGCAGTGCAGGATGAGGCAGTGTATTACTGGATTAAAAAACTTGAAGGGCTTAATTTTCTGACTAAGTCTCCAGTCACACCTAGGCAATTTGAATTACATGCAGAATCGCCATTTAGAAGTAATGGCATTGCAAATGCTTTCCACGCTTCGCCATGATTTGGAATAGCGGGCAGAGTTACGGCGATTCCACCCACGATTCAAATTGCCTAGGTGTGAATGGAGCCTTAAAGGGTACGTTCACCTTTGCAGAAAAATCTGTAAGGTGAACTTACACAGGACCTCCTCCCCCCCCCCAGTCCCATTGACCTGGAGCGCGGCGATCACCTACTAGGAGACATCAGGTCACCACCGCACCATCTGGGGCTTAGAAATTCCCTGCAGCCTAATCTCCAAAGCATACCTCGTCAGGAGGTACGTTTAGGAGCATTTTAATTGGTCGGCACCGTCACATGGGTGGCACGACCAATCAGAACCCGCGTAGTCCGTCCTGTCACCGCAGGTGAAGAGGAGAGAAAGCCGCTGGGATTTCAAACCCTCGAACAGGTACAGCGGCGATGCGATCTGTCAGTGTGGGGGATCGCCAGACTCCAGGTTAGCAGGACTAGGTGCAATGGGAAGGGGGTCCAGTGTAAGTTCACCTTACAGATTTTCTGTAAAGGTGAACTTGCACTTTAAGTTCCACATGAAGAGAATAAAAAACAGATGTCAATTTTTGACATCTGGACGCTGAGACGCTGAGACTGCCATCAATCAAGGCAGCTGGCAGATCCAGACTTGGGAAGTCAGGATGACGAGCTGCCTCGACTGATTCCAGTGACGTCAGCAGAGAGCAGACTTCAGACTGCTCTCCGCTAAAAACAGGTCACAGGAGTGCAAAACAAATTTCACTCCTGTGACCCATAGGAGAAGCCCAGCCTAAAAAACTCTGTCTGGACTTCTCCTTTAAGATTTGTTTTACCTTCAGGCATGAAGTGGTTAATATGCTACATTGTAATTAGTTAGCAGATTCTAGTTGCTTGTGTAATGAAATCGCCTTCATTTACTCATACACCTAATGATGACTTGTCACTCTATACTTCTAAACAAGTTCTTACTGGTCTGTTTTATTGAGAATTCAGCAAACCATAGCAACATATATTTTATAATGCTATAATTCACTTTCTCCCCAAAACTGAGGTTTTGGATAATCCATCATTTATTACTAAATAAATACCCATACAGCAGCTTAAAACTTCTTTGTTTAAGTGTTATAATAAGTGTTCAAAAATCTTTATGTCCAAATTACTGTATACAGTGTGTTAGGGCTAAAAGTTTTTACAGCTGTCTGCGTACCCATTGGGGAGAATTCCCACTTCCTGTACATGTCACAAGGTGCAGGGACTCACCTGTAAAAACACGAGAAAGGTTCTAAACCTTCCTCACGATGTCCAAATTAAACGTTTTGGTGGAAGTTGGGTTGTTGCTGTCAATCAAATCAAATGATGCAGGCGCCAGGGGGCGGAGCCGAGTCATACATTCAGCAGCTATGGACGCCGAATGCAGGACTCGGGAGCGCGCCCAAAAGGTAACCCTCTCAGGAGAGCGCTTCTCCTAGGGGGTTATCTGATGTGGGGAGGAGCGGCGAGAGCTGCCATGGGGACCCCAGAAGACGAGAATCGCGGCCACTCTGTGCAAAACGAGCTGCACAGTGGAGGTAAGTATGATGTGTTTTTTTATTTTTAACCCTTACAATCACTTTAAATAAAAGTAAATAAAAAAAAGACTCAGGATCTTTATTAATAGTCATAGAGATACAATGAAATGTAGTTGACCTAGAAGTTTTTGGTTGATTATTTGCATCATTTGAATTTCACATATTGGGCAAAAGGCCTGTGCTATTAACCTACTTTGTTAGGGAGATTACTGTTATTATTATTATACTAATATATATATATATATATATATATATATATATATATATATATATAGATATATAGATATATATATCTATCTATATATATATATATATATATATATCTATCTATATATAAATATATAAATAATTTATATAGCGCGAACAGTTTGGGCAGAACAGAAAGGATAAAATAAAGATAATAGAAGTAAAGTTGAATGTCATAAAATATTTGAGAGTAGATCTCCAGTTTTGAAAAAAAATCTGTTCTCCCTAACCCCCTCCCTACCCCCTTTGAAAAATGCCCCTTAAACATACAGTACCTGGTGGGTTTTACATACAGTACCTGGTGGGTTTTACTTCCTCTTTATTTCCCAGCAAAGGTAAAACACAATGGGCTATGCAACAGTGCCTGTATACTCTTCTCTGTGGTTTTTTTGTTTTATCTCTTGTGTTCTCCTTAAGCATATGCTTTGGCCCATGGAGATTCCACTTAAAGTAGTTGTAAAGGCAGAAGGTTTTATATCTTAATGCATTCTATGCATTAAGATAAAAAGCCTTCTGTGTGCCTCAGCCCCCCTAATAATTACCTGAGGTCCATCTAGATCCAGCGATGTTGCATGAGAGACTCGGCTGTCAGGGACTCCCCTCCTCATTGGCTGAGACAGCAGTGTGGCGCCATTGGCTCCCACTGCTGTCAATCAAAGTCAGTCAGCCAATGAGGAGAGAAAGGGGGCAGGGGCAGGCCACGGCTCCTTGTCTGAATGGACACAGGGAGCTGCGGCTTGGCTCAGGTGCAAGCTGCTTGCCATGGGGGCATTCAACAGGAGAGGGGGGCCAGGAACACCAAAGGGGGATCCTAGAAGAGGAGGATATGGGCTGCTCTGTGCAAATCCACTGCACAGAACAGGTAAGTAAAACATGTTTGTTATTTTTAACGAAAAAAATGAGACTGTCATCATAATGGGAGATTTTAATTATCCAGACATAGACTGGGCGGAAGGAATCGTGCATTCGTCTAAGGCTCGCCAGTTCCTAAATGTCTTGCAGAACAATTTCATGGGTCAGATGGTAGACACACCAACTAGAAACAATACATTACTAGACATACTGATTACCAACAATACAGACCTGATCACGGATGTGTCAGAAACCATGAAATCAGACCAAGACAGAAGTACAGTTAAATCACACTTGTTTAATAATTAAAGTAAATAGAACAAACGTAGTCAAAACATAGCCAGAGTTCAGGAACCGGAACAGATAGTCAGACAAGCCAAATGTCAGGGAGCTGGAGATGAGCATAGTAAAACAGCAAGCGGTATCTGGAGCCAGAAGGGATGTCAGCCAAGCAAGTCTTTTAACAGGAATACAGGAGAGCGTCTCTGTGATGTTGACTAAGACGAAGGCAGAGATCCTCTGGGCTGGACGGCTTAAGTAGGCAGGACTGACGAGCAGGAAATCATCAACAGCTGAGTAACTGTGGAGAGATAGGAGCTGGCAATTAGCTGACAGCTGAGCGGTCAGCTCAGAGAAGGAAGGGCTGAGCCCAGCCCAGACGTGGAAATATGGGGCAATTTAGGAAACAGCGATCACAGGTCAATTAGCTTCAGTATAAATCACACAAATAGGAAACATAAGGGGAATACAAAGACACTGAATTTCAAAAGAGCCAATTTGCCTAAACTACAAACCTTGCTAGAAGATATTAATTGGGATAAAATATTAGGAACAAAGAACACGGAGGAGAAATGGGTTTGCTTTAAAAGCATATTAAAAAAGGGAATTAGCCAGAGGATCCCATTGGGAAATACATTTAAAAGAGCGAATAAAAGTCCTGGGTGATTTAACGCCAATGTAAAAATGCATATAAAAGCAAAGGAGAAGGCCTTCAAAAAATACAAGGCTGAGGGATCATCATCAGCATCATCATCATCACCTTTACAAAGAATGCAACAAGAAATGTAAGAGTGCAATTAGGGCGGCTAAGATAGAACACAAAAGACACATAGGGGAGGAGAGCAAAAAAATCCCAAGAAATTCTTTAAGTATATAAACAGTAAAAGAGGGAGGACAGACCATAATGGCCCCATAAATAATGAGGAAGGAAATCTGGTTACAAAGGATGGTGAGATGGCGAAGGTATTGCATTCATTCTTCTCCTCAGTCTTCGCAAGAGAATTGGGGGGCTTCAGTAAACAAAACCGCAGTGTTTATCCTCATGACACATCACAGGAAGCCCCCTCATGGCTAAAAGAGGACAGAATTAGAAATAGACTTGAAATACTTAACGTTAATAAGTCACCGGGACCAGATGGCTTGCGCCTGAGGGTCCTTAGGGAACTCGGTCAAGTAATTGCCAGACCATTGTTCCTAATTTTTACAGTCTACTGACTGGAATGGTACCAGCTGATTGGAGAAAAGCCAATGTAGCACCAATATTTAAAAAAGGGCCAAAATACATCCCTGGGAATTACAGACCAGAGAGGGGATGATAAGGGACTATATACAAGATTTAATTTTAGTAATGAAAACATTTTTGCCAAACCAATCTATTAACCCTCTATGAGCAGGTGAGCTGCCATCTAGATAAAGGGAGGCCCGTAGATGTGGTGTATCTGGATTTTGCAAAAGCATATAATACAGTTCCCCATAAACGTTTACTGTACAAAGTAAGGTCCATTGTCATGGACCATAGGGTGAGTACATGGATTGAAAACTGTCTACAAGGGAGAGTTCAGAGGGTAGTGATAAATGGGGAGTACTCGGAATGGTCAGGGGTGGAAAGTGGGGTCCCCCAGGGTTCTGTACTGGGACCAATCCTATTTATTTGTTCATAAATGACCTGGAGGATGGGGTAAACAGCTCAATCTCTGTATTTGCGGACAATACTAAGCTAAGCAGGGCAATAACTTCTCCGCAGGATGTGGAAACCCTGCAAGTAGATCTGAATAAATTAATGGTGTGGGCAACTGCATGGCAAGCAACATGGCAAGCCGAAGGAAAAGAGGGGGGGACAAGAGAGCGCCCCCCCCTCCTGAACCGTACAAGGCCACAGGCCCTAAACATGTTGATGGGGACAAGGGCCTCAATCCCCACAACTCTTGCCTAGTGATTGTGGGGGTCTGCGGGCGAGGGGCTTATTGGAATATGGAAGCCCCCTTTAATAAGGGTGACAGGTTGACCCCGCCCCCCTCTGATGCCCCGGGAAAGCCATAGGGAAGTCCTCGTGCGTCAGAGGGGGCGGGGTCACCCGGGAACGTCACGGTGTGGCTCCGCCCTCAGTTATATATTTTTTAATAAAGGACTTGTCCCAAGCCGTGTCTTGTCAGTTTTACCATTTTTACACTTTTTTTGTGAAATGGGGTACATTTGTACCCCATTACCATTTCACATGGGGGGGTGGCCGGGATCTGGGGGTCCCCTTGTTTAAGGGGCTTCCAGATTCCGATAAGCCCCCGCCCGTAGACCCCCACAACCACTGGGCAAGGGTTGTGGGGATGAGGACCTTGTTTGCTACCCCAAAGCACCCTCCCCATGTTGAGGGCATGTGGCCTGGTACGGTTCAGGAGGCGGGGCGCTCTTTCCTTCCCCCCTCTTTTGCTGCGGCCTGCCAGGTTGCGTGCTCGGATAAGGGTCTGGTATGGATTTTTGGGGGGACCCCCACGCCATTTTTCTTTTTAAATTTTGGCACAGGGTTCCCCCTAGAATCCATATCAGACCCAAAGGGTCTGGTATGGACTTTGAGGGGGACCCCCACGCCATTTTTTAAATGTAATTTTGGCATGGGGTTCCCCTTAATATCCATACCAGACCTGAAGGCCCTGGTATGGAATTTAGGGGGACCCCCATGCAATTTTCTTTTTAATTTTGGTTCTGGGTTCCCCTTAATATTCATACCAGACCAGACCCAAAGGGACTGGTAATGGACTGGGGGGATCCCATGCCATTTTTTTCAATGACTTCTTTTATCTGTATTGCCAAGGCCCGACAATTCATTACAGCCGCATGTAGTTTTAAGTGACTTTTTTTCCTTTAGAAATGTCATTTTGCTCTCGGACTGTTCTAAACACGGGAAACATGCGCCACTTTACAGGCATACTATAGACACCCCCAGGTACGAAATTTAAAGGAATATCTCACTTTTATTGTTTCACTTTAAGCATTATTAAAATCACTGCTCCCGAAAAAACTGCAGTTTTTAAAACTTTTTTTTGCATTGATACATGTCCCCTGGGGCAGGACCCGGGTCCCCAAAACACTTTTTATGACAATACCCTGCATATAAGCCTTTAAAATTAGCACTTTTGATTTCTCCTATAGACTTTTAAAGGGTGTTCTGCGGCTTTCGAATTTGCCACGAACACTCCAAATTGTTCTCTATTCGGCGAACAGGCGAACACCCGAAGTTCGAGTCGAACGTAAGGCTCATCCCTACTACTGAATCCACAATACGGATAAAACGTTTCCGCAAAAGGGAGTTTAATAAGACATATGGCCACTCATTAAATTTAGAAGAAAAGAGGTTTAACCTTAAACTACGTAGAGCAGGGATATGCAATTAGCGGACCTCCAGCTGTTCCAGAACTACAAGTCCCTTGAGGCATAGCAAGACTCTGACAGCACAAGCATGACACCCAGACGCATGATGGAACTTGTAGTTTTGCAATAGCTGGAGGTCCGCTAATTGCATATCCCTGGCGTAGAGGGTTCTTTACTGTAAGAGCGGCAAGGATGTGGAATTCCCTTCCACAGGCGGTGGTCTCAGTGGGGAGCATCGATAGTTTCAAAAAACTATTAGATAAGCACCCGATCGACCACAACATACAGGGATATACAATGTAATACTAACATATAATCACACACATAGGTTGGTCTTTTTTCAACCTCACCTATTATGTAACTATGTAACTTTAGTATCACTTTAATTGTTAAGTTTTCTGCCTTTGGATTACTATTGGTAATATGTCTATCTTAAACCTACAGTTAGTTATATAAAATGGGGAACAGAGGGGCGCCAAACTGAGTGCAGTATTTCCAAGAATTTTAATTAAAAACAAGTAGTAACTCACGATGCAGGTAGAAAGAGGTTAGCATGTAATAAGATCGCCAGTCCTGGATCTCTAAAAAGCGCCTAGAGAGCAACCTGATTGTCTTCTGCAGCCTGGGATGATCAGGACGTTCTCTAGACGCTTTCTAGAGCTTTCAGGACTGCCGATCTTATTACATGCTGATCTCTTTCTACCTCAGTTGTGAGTTACTACTTGTTTTTAATTTAAATTCTTGGAAATACTGCACTCAGTTTGGTGTCCCTCTGTTCCCCTTTCTATACTCTAATGCCACGTATACACGATCGGACATTCCAACAACAAAATCCATGGATTTTTTCTGAGGGATGTTGGCTCAAACTTGTCTTGCATACACACGGTCACACAAATTTTGTCGGAAATTCTGAACGTCCAGAATGCGGTGACGTACATGTACGACGAGCCGAGAAAAATGAAGTTCAATAGCCAGTGCGGCTCTTCTGTTTGATTCTGAGCATGCGTGGAACTTTGTGCATCGGAATTGTGTACACACGATCGGAATTTACAACAAAGGATTTTACATAGTTACATAGTACATAGTTAGTCAGGTTGAAAAAAAGACACAAGTCCATCCAGTTCAACCTTAAAAACAAGGTGTTGTCAGAAAATTTGAGATCCAGATCTCAAATTTTGTGTGACGGAAATTCCAATGGAAAATGTCCGATGGAGCCTACACATGGTCGGAATTTCCAACAACAAGTTCCCATCGAACATTTTCCATCTGAAAATCTGACCGTGTGTACGGGGCATTAGGGTGCTGCCTCCAGGTGCTGAACACACAAGAAAATGGACCATTGATGGACTATTTGTTTTTAATATATGTTTTAGAACATTTGTGTATGTGTGTATGTTCTAACACACATCTTTTTATGTGAACACATTCCAGTTGCTATATAACCTTTATGCTATCACCCTTATCTAGCGCCGCTGTTTACTATTGTTAGTTATGTAAAATGCATACTTTTCAGACATTGTTATAAACATATTAGGAGAATATTTCATTGCTTTAACATTTTTAGGCATCTCACAGCAAGATAAAACATTTTACTAGTTACCTGTGCTTTGCTACCTCTGCTTACGGCCCATATACAATAATTAAAAGATTAACTGGATTAAACAATCTTATTTTATTTTAGTGCATCATCATAAAAATGACATATTTACTAATCAAAACAGCCCTGATGAAGACATGTTTTGTTTGGTATTAAGGCTTTTTAAAGAGCTATTTTGCACATCACGAAAGGAATCACATAAAGAGATATCCATCTAGCTGACTCATTTACAGAGCAGTAATTAAAGTCACTGCCAAACAAACAAATATATACCACAGGAAGATTTGTTGACGTAACATTGATTATGTTTACTTTTGTACAATAGCTCATAAGATTGGGTCTACACCATGTACACGTTGAGCGTTTTGCTCCTTTTTTTTTCTGTTTGATGTATTTCCTCGATATTTCAATAAACTTTACTTTAAAAAAAAAAAAAAGATTGGGTAGCTTGACTTTTAATAAGGAATATGATAAATGTATTTAAGTTGATTTCTTTAAGACTACTGTTCTTATTTACTATCAAATGTGTTAGTATTTGAAAATGGTCATCGGACTACTAGTTATCTAAAATGTGTAGCTCTATTGGAAAAAAAAAATTACCTTGATTTTTAAAAATTTTTCTTTTTTTTTTTTTTAATTCTGTTTATTGGTTTTCTTTTTCAAAGACAAGAAAGTACAGAACATACAACACTCAGACGTGTCATTTGGACATCGTCCGTAATTGGCCAACATGGCCTATAATTAATCGACTAACTAACATAGATCCACTATCTAACACACAAACCCCTCACTTCCTTCCCTCCCCCCTCCCCTTAACCCTCCTACCCAACCTTGAGTCAGAGCTCGAAAAGAATAATCCTTCAGAAATTGTTTAACATCCGATTGATTATGTTGGGTTAGCTGTATCTAGGTGTATGTTATATTTAGGCCATCCTCACCATTTCATAAAATATACTAATCCTCTGTATTACCGGGGTGGAACAAAAATATAGTATATTAATAAAGAAAAATTGTATTTATTCCTTTTTTTCCTGTTTTGTTATTTAATTAAATAAAACAAAGGGGAAAAGAAATGGGTATACAGCCCCTCCCCCATGTGAGTATTTCATTGACACCAGATGCCATTAACACAGATTTCGATTTCTTCCCTAACCTACCGAATTACTGGGTTTATACCAAGTGTGCCAAACCTTGTCAAATTTTTTTCATACAGCCCCTAGCTTTATATGTAGATTTGTAATATGGCAACATAGCATTTACTAGTCCCTTCCAAAAAGCTATTCCCGGCGCCCCAGGTTTTTTCCAGTGTAATAAGGTAGCTTTCCTCCTATAAAATAATGTAATGTTGAACATAGTCCTCAAAGCACGTGATGGCACTACTTTGTCTACGAGACCCAAAAGGCAAACCTTTACGGTCATCGGTATTGGTACCGACAATAATTCCGAAATAAATGAGGTGACATCCGTCCAAAACCTTTGAATCTGTTGACATTCCCAGAAAATGTGATCGGCATCTGCTGGTGAGTGAGAACACCTCCAACACCCTGGTGAGGCATTGGGGAATATCCTAGCCAACCTAGCCGGTGTATAATAACTCCTGTACAAAAATTTGAACTGGATCAACCTATCCCTGGCTGATACTAGATGTTTGAATGGTTGTGTCCATAGCTCGTCCCAATCCTCCCCTTGTACATCAGGGATCTCTGTTACCCACTTTTCTCTACACCTGACAACCGCCTGTGGAGTACTTTTGAAAAACTCTTTGTATGAAACCGAGAGGGGCTTTGTCAGTCCCTCACTTAACAATAACGTTTCCAGAGACGAGGGCAAAGATTCTACCCTCATCTCTCAAAACTGCATCTGAAAGGCATGTTTAACCTGCAAAAACCTAAAGAAATATGAATTTGCAAGGTCATGTCTTGATTTCAATTGGGAAAATGTCAGTAGCTCTCCAAAGCATGTAATGTCCTTCAGTACATTCACTCCCTTGACTGCCCATATCACAGGATCCGGAAAGTTGTAAAACTGAGGTAGAGCTGGGTTCATCCACAGAGGAGCCGAGGGCGAAACTACCCCATAACTAGGACATGCCAATTTTACCGCTGTTTCCCACGCCTTGATTTTGGCCTTCATTGTCGTAGTCAAAGGTAAATCAGATCTACATCCCTGAAACAGAGCAAATTTTAGACTTTCGTATGACCCCAAATGAGCTGCCTCTAATACTGTGGCCGCATCTCCGTCTTCCGCTATCAGCCATCTTCTAGCAAAAACCATCTGGCCCGCTAAATAATATTTTTGCCAGTCGGGTAACGCTAGTCCCCCCTGATCACCCGGTTCTTGCAGTGTTTTAATGCCAATTCTAGGGGGTTTGGGAGCCCATAAAAAAAGGAAATAATACTATCTATCTTTTTAAAGTATGATTTCGGGACCCAGATCGGTGCATGTCTCAGAAAGTAGAGGATTTTTGGGAGAAATTTCATTTTTATCAAACTGATCCTACCTATCAGGGACAATGGTAGTTTGATCCATGCCTGAACTTTTTGTTTTAATAATGCAATTAATGGTAAAAAATTTAGGGGCATGTAGTCCTGTATGTTAGCTGTGATCTTATTTTATGGAGGTAACCCACTGAAGTGGCAAATTCAGGTCAGCCTTGTCCCTAGCTTCATTATCTAGGGGTAAAATAGAAGATTTATTCAAATTTACTTTTAGTCCTGAAAATTTGGCGAAGTGGTCTATAATCCCCAGTGCTATTTGAAGAGAGTCCCCCGGGTCACTAAGAAATAGTAGCATATTATCGGCATACAGTGCCAGAGATTCTTTAATTGTGCCTACCTTGATGGACTGAATCATCTCCGACGACCTGCGTGCAACCGCAAGGGGCTCCAGGGCGAGGGCAAACAGGAAGGGAGAAAGTGGGCAGCCCTGCCTAGTTCCCCTCCCCACCTCAAAATAATCTGACACCGATGAGCCCAACTGGATTGCTACTCTCGGGGATCTATACAGCATGGAGATCCATCTCCTGAACTGTGACCCAAACCCCATGACCTCCAATACCTTGAGCATGTACTACCAATACACGGAGTCGAATGCCTTCTCAAAATCTATGGAGACTACCACCCTAGTTTTGGCATTTTCTGGCTGAATTTGAAAGTGGGTGAATAGTCTCCTCAGATTTGTGTCAGTTGACTTACCCGGCATAAAACCCGTCTGATCAATGTTAACTATAGTAGGTATAACAGTAGCCAATCTAAGAGCCAGTATTTTGGTTAAAATTTTTAGATCCATATTCAACAGGGCTATAGGTCGGTAAGATGCACATTCCATGGGATCCTTTCCTGGTTTTAGCAAAAGGACCATATAGGCCTCCAACATGGAGTCTGGTAGAGTGTCATGCTCAAGGCAGTATTCTAGAAGCAGATTTATCCTGGGGGCTAAAATCTCAACATTTACCTTGTTGAAGTCCGCAGGAAGGCCATCCGGCCCAGGGGCTTTATGCGGAGGAAAGGCAAAAATTGCCTGTTGTATTTCTTTAATCGTAATTTTAGCATCCAAAATGTTGATATCATTGTCTGACAACTTTGGAATTGGCAGATCCTCCAATAAAGAGTCTAAAGCCGATTTGTCATACGATTTGATGGGGGCATATAGGGAAGAGAAAAAATTAACAAATTCTTTCATGATAAGTACGGGGTCACTAATCAGGTCACCCCCGGGGTTCCTAATTACCGGAATGTTAGTGATCGGATGGAAATCTGCCACCAGCATCGCCAACAGCTTACCATTTTTGTCCCCTTCTGCAAACACTGTATGAGCCTTCCTCGTCATTTCAGATCTGGCTTGACCCGTGATGTGTAAAGACAAGGAGCGACGCGCCTCTAGTAGAGATGTATATGAGGCCCTAGTAAGGGATCCCGCATACGCCTCCACTGCAAGTTCTCACTCTCCTCATTATCTTGTACCGGCGCCGTCTTAATAGCGGAGATACATTCTCCCCTAGTGACTGCCTTAAAGGCATCCCATACTACCGGATGATCCACTGTATCAGTATTATATGACCAATACAATTTTATTGAGTCTTCCAATTGGGCAGCAACCTGTTCATTCTGTAGCCAACTAGGGGAAAGTTTCCACCCCCCCTTCTTGCCCCCGACATGAATGACAGAATGAGAGAAAGAGGGTTATGGTCAGTTAAACCCCCAGCCAAGTATGTAATATCTTCCACATATAGGACAAGGTCATTCCCGAAGGCCAAGTCAATCCTAGCCGAGGATCCATGAGCCGGGGACACATGTGAATAGCATCTGTCATCTGGATGTTTCCAGTGCCATAGTTCCTCAAAACCTGTCACGGACACCCAGCTCTTCAAGCCGGCAGATTCCTCTCTGTTTGGGTTAGAGGAGTCCAGCGCCACATCTAGTACGGCATTGAAGTCCCCCATCACAAACACAGGAAGATGGGCGTACGGCGCTATCCTAGTCAATAAATCACTCCGAATTTGTACCTGGAAGGGGGGGGGGCACATATACATTTACCATCACTATTTTCTTGAAGCAAACATCCATTACCACCGCCACATATCTACCTCCTGGGTCAGAGAGCACCTGGTGGATCGAGCAGGGAATTGTCTTACTGATTAGGATAGTTACCCCCCTCGCAAACATGGAGTAGGTTGAGTGTAAAGCTCTTTGAACCCATGGTCTGCGAAAGAGAGGATCCTGCTGCCGTCCAGGTGTGTCTCCTGCAGGAACACGACATGAGGCTTAAATTGTTTAAGGTATTGGAACATCGAAGCCCTTTCAAGCTTATGATTGAGGCCTCAAACATTCCAAGACACTATTTTGACATCATCCGTCATCTTTGTCCTTCCTACCAATCATATTCCACGAGGATGGATTCCTAGTCAGGCTGTCCCCAGCAGTAGTACCAAACAGCCTAAAAGCTATATAAATGATATCTAAACTTAATACCTTAAATTGAGATGTGACTCGAGAAAAAAACAAACCCTCCCCTGCCTGTATGCTAGAAACAAAACTTTTCAGTCCGGCATATAGCTTAATCCCTAAACAAAAAAACAAAAAACTTTTGTTGTTGAAGTCCTGCCGCAGCAATTGAAAGTCCGGCATTTCCGTAGATGGTTCCACACCGCCATGCTCCAACACAAAAAAAAAAAAAAGGGAACTGGAGCCATGCCGAATATAGTATACGTTTGGAGTGTATAGGGTAGGTATATCTAATCATAACAAAATACAATGAAGTTGAAAAAAAAAATATACATATATCTTTCACGGAGTGAGCCCATTTACAGTTTTGCACATCAGAGGAAACGGCAACCCTCATGCACCATCAAGGCCTAACTCAGGGTGCCAGCAGCACTGTATGTTTGGCCACACATATTTCAGTCCCATCCGCTAGCTAACCCTTGGGCTTCCTTGACCACCTCCTCTCCTCCGGCAGAGCAGGAAATAAATAATATATTTTTAGATTTTTAGAGCGAGAAAGATTTTTAAAAAATCTGCAGTTTTCATTAAAATAATACCTGATTATACCTGATTATCCTGTATAAAGGTCCTTGTTCTGGCACTTGCTGTTATGGTGTGACAACTATCTGATTGCTCTCCTATAGTGTCACCTTTTCATAAGTGCTCCCAATGGAGAATACAAGTTGTTGTGTTAGCATATATTGCTAAGGACTATGCTGCCATTGTTAACATCACAAAGCCAAAAATGAATTACTACCACAACATGATGTGTAGCTGCTACTTTAGGAAAAGTGCCCATCACATTTCTTAAAGCCCTAAAATACAATAAAAAACCAATGGGTGCTGGGATCTCCCTCTTTCTGGCACCATGCATCTACAGTACCTGTTTTCTTCTCTCAGTGTTTGTAATTGGGCACTGTGGATAGTGTGGTGATGGCAACATTACTGCCTGTAGCAGGGTGTTGGGTCTTGGGTGACAAGACCAGTGGCTGAGACTGAAGGAAAGGGCTGTGTTTACGTTTTGTGTTTACACCTGTGATCATGTGATTGGTTCACAGCGATCAAAAGGCACAGTGCCACTCTGACTGGCTCTGTGCATTTTGCCCATGATCTGTAATGTCTAATGACAGTGCAAACAAAGGCATTATGCATGCTCCTGGTGTGCGCACATGCTGTATACACAGGGACGTTTAATAAAAAAAACGACCTGATCAGCTGTTTAACTACAGTGGTGAGTGGGGAGGTGGGTAAAGTGAAATGAGAGTTTTTCTTTACACACTTGGTCAGTCTACAACAATGCTAACAATGATTTGTTGTAGTCTCTTCAGTCGGGTGAGAAAATAGTGAGTGTGGGTTAAAGGGCAAATCAAAAAGTCTTGATTGAAGTGAACTTGTGAAAATAGAAATACAGTAGTAAATCTCCCCAAAAATTACATGATTAATTAAAGTGCTAATTAAACCCCACCCAGTTGTATTTATGAATAAAATCAAAAAGATATTGAATATAAATGATAATAAAAATAGTGCTAATCACAAAAATAAATAATACAGTTTTAAAAATTCCTAATTCATTTCATAAAACTACTGACCCAAACCTTGTATAATGCACAGTGGCTAAGTGGTTAGCACCCTGCCTGCCAGCCCTAGGGTTGTTGGTTCACATCCCAACCACGGCACTAACTGTCTGGAGTCTGCATGTTCTCCCTGTGGGTTTCCTCTAACACTTCAAAGACATGCTGCTATGTTATTTGGCTCCTGTCTAAATTGACCCTAGTATGTGTATGCATGAATGTGAGTTAGGGACGTTAGACTGTAAGCTCTTTGAGGGCAGGGACTGATGTGAATGTTCAATATATGCTGTGTAAATTGACGGAGCTATATAAGCACCTGTAACTATAATGTGCTCTTTTTTTGTTTATCAAACAGGTTCTTTATTACACTGTAGACAATGAAATACAATCCGGTGACATAAAAACACTTTCCACATCAGCATTAACCCCCCCCCCGGTTTGGTTCTCACCAGAACATCTCGAACAAACAAAAAGTTTGAGCGAACTAATGGCTATGGGACACACAAACATGAAAATCAAAAGTCCTAATTTTAAAGGCTTATATGCAAGTTATTGCCATAAAATGTGTATGGGGACCCGGGTACTGCCTAGGGGACATGTATCAATGCAAAAAAAAGTTTGTAAAATAATTGTTTTTAAAGGAGCAGTGATTTTAATGATGTTTAAAGTAAAACAATAATTATGAAATATTCCTTTAAATATCATCTCTGGGGGTCCCCTTAGTCTGCCTGTAAAATGGCACATCTGTGCGATGTATAGAAAATGCTGCAGCAATAATGACATTTCTAAAGGAAAAAATGTCATTTAAACTTGCTTGTGGCTGTAATGTACTGCTGGCTCCCGGCAATACAGATTAAAAAAAATGAAAAAGCGGCATGGGGTTCCCCCCCCCCCCATTCAATACCGGGCCTTTTGAGTCTGGTGTGGATTTTAAGGGGAACCCCACACTAAAATTGAAAAAAAAATTGGTGTGAGTGTCAGGGAAATAGGCACATCCCTGTGCGCAATGGTGCAGGATTGGCAAAGGCAAGGGCACGTTGGCGCGCACTGGCACACAAGGATGCGTGGTGCCATGACTAGGCGCACGCAACGCCGTGTGCTCGCTGTAATCTGGGCGCCACTGCCTATTTCAACCCACTGCTTACAACAATGCTGTCCGAATACCTCAAGGATGAACTGTCCAGAGTCAAGACCCCATAAACACTAGAAGGTCTCATCCTACTGACCATTCAACTCGACAGACGCTTATGGGAGCGCCGGTCTGAACACATCTATCCCAGTTGCTCGAAGCTCTGCCCACATCTAATCCCATGCAGCTTGGCCTGGCCCATCCAGCATTAACTTCAGGGGAGAGGCTTTGTCGCCGACAGGCGAACCTTTGCTTCTATTGCGGGGGAACCGGACAGTATATAACCTTTTACCCCATAAGACCCAGGAAATCAGTCCTCCGCACCCTGGTCAACTTTCAGGTGTCCAGGTCTTCCTCGACTCATATTGCTCTTCCTGTCACATTACTGATAGCAGGAGAAGAAGTTAACCTCCAAGCAATACTGGATTCCGGGGCATGTAGTTGCTTTTTGGATCTGACATTGGCAAAAAGACTCACTATCCCTCTCCATCACAAGAGACAAAGACTGACAGTGCATCTGGCCGATGGCTCAATGCCTAGTTCCAGGCATGTCACCCAGGAAATGACACCTATCTTTACCTCCATCAATTCTAGTCACAAGGAATTTCTACGTTTTGATGTCCTGAGCTCCCCTATATTCCCTGTCATCTTGGGAACCCCATGGCTAGAGGCGCACAACCCTCAAATTGACTGGTCCAAAAGGGAAGTTTTCTTCACTTCTCCCTACTGCCGGCAGCATTGTCTTGCTCCTGAATCCAAGGACTCTTCCAGTTGCATGTCTGTCCTACCCACACCCAGAGTGTACCAGCAGCATATCAGGAATTCCAAGATGTCTTTGACAGGAAGAAAGCAGATACTCTACCCCCGCATCGTCCCTACGATTGTCCTATTGAATTGTTACCGGGGGCTGAGATTCCTTTTGGCTATATTTTTCCCCTCTCTGAGACTGAACTTGAAATTTTGACGCAATATATCAATGAGAACCTTGAAAAGGGATTTATCCGCCCTTCCTCTTCTACTGCCAGTGCTGGCATTTTCTTTGTTGAGAAGAAGGATAAGACTTTGAGCCCATGTGTGGACTACAGAGAATTAAATAGAATTACTCTTAAAAATCGATATCCGCTCCCCCTCATCCCAGAACTCTTCCAGAGGTTCTGCACAGCTCACATCTTCACCAAACTAGACCTACATGGAGCTTACACTCTTGTCCGCATCTGGGAGAGGGACGAGTGGAAAACAGCGTTCAGAACAAGGTTCGGACATTTTGAATACTTAGTAATGCCGTTTAGATTATGCAGCGCCCCGGCCACATTCCAACATTTCATAAATTATATCTTTCGGCAGTACTTAGACTACTTCATCATCGTCTATCTCGAAGACATTCTCATATTTTCAGCTACTCTAGAGCTTCACAGAACGCATGTAAAAAAGGTACTGGGCATCCTCAGAATACACGGACTGTATGTGAAAGCCGAAAACTGCGACTTCGAGAAGACGACCATCCAGTTCCTCGGGCTCATTATCACCACCAATGGGATAGCCATGGATCCTGCTCCCTATATTAAGACTCGGCTCACCCCTGGTCATTCTGATTCAGGATTGTCTTCCTGTGAATGACCCCCGGCCTGGCTCCCGGCTCTGCTATCCAGTTACTCCACTGGTCCCTGTCTCCTGGACCTGTCAAAGCACGTCTGTCTCCAGCAACCAGGCACCCGTGCTTCTGTGGGCACCACACCTGCTGTGTTATCTTCCGTGGTGTGCTGCTCTTGGCCGCAAGGGGAGCCCTCCCAGCATCTCGGCCTCCTACCAAATTCCCGACAGTGGGGTCCCCTCCAAAATTCATACCAGTCCCTTATCTGAGCATGCAGCCTGGCAGGTCAGGAAAAGGGGGGGCGAGTGAGCACCCCCCTCCTGAACCATACCAGGCCACAAGCCCTTAACATGGGGGGTGGTTGCTTTGGGGCAGGGGGGCTCTGCCCCAAGGCACCTTGTCTCTATGTTGATGGGGACAAGGGTCTCTTCCCGACAACCCTGGGCTGTGGTTGTTAGGGTCTGAGGGCAGGGGGCTTACTGGAATCTGTAACAAGGGGGCCCCCAGATCCCGCCCCCCATGTGAATAGGTATCGGGTACATCGTACCCCTAATCATTCACCAAAAAGTGTCAAAAAAGTAAAAGCCACAAGAAACAGTTTTTGACAAATCCTTTATTAAAAAATAAAATGTGTGCCGCGATGTAAATGCACCGTCAATCACGCCGCCTGACGGATCTGAAAAATAGGAAACATGGAAAACGTTCCCCTTACATCGGAGGCTACCCACCGTATGCACTCTCTTCGCTTTGACACCTTTTATATAGGTAAGGGCGGTGCACATGCTGTACACACAAGGACGTTTAATTAAAAATTAGTACCTGATCAGCTGTTTAACTACAGTGGACAGTGGGGAGGAGGTTAAAGTGGCATGAGAGTTTTGCTTTGCATGCTTGGTCAGTCTACAACAATGCTAACAATGCCCCGCCCCCTTCTGACGACATTTGATGTCACATGGCATCAAATAGGGACAGGGTCACCTGGTTACATCACCGGGTAGCCCTGCCCTTGCCTATATAAGAGCTGTCAAAGTGAAGAGAGAGCAGTAGGCGGGAGGCCTCCCATGGAGGCAGAGCATTTTCCATTTCCATTTTTTTTCCATTTTCCCATTTCCATTTTTCCATCAGGCGGCGTGATTGATGGTGGATTTACATCGTAGGACACTTTTTTTTTTTTTAAATAAAGGATTTGTCAAAAACTGTCTCTTGTTGCTTCCAGATTCTGATAAGCCCACAGACCCCAACAGCTCAGGGTTGTTGGGAAGAGGTACAAACAAGGCCAAGGATAAATCCAAGGTAAAAACGAAGCTTAACTTACCACCAGCCCACAGACAACCAAATAACCTGTCTAACAATATGCGTTAAAATCAGGGGTTTTTTGGTCAGGCAACGCACTGACACCTTTGCAGCTATTGTGCTATATGCTGGGTGTTCAGTGTGCCGCTGTACCTTTAAGAAGTGGTGGCTCCCCTTCAGTCCACCTGCTCTCACCTATCCATCAGAATGCATGTGCCTCCACTGTGGGGACACTAATAAATTAGTGTTAGGTACCACAGATACCAGGGTGCCTTGACGAGGCTCTGCGGCCAAGTTGCTTTGAGATGCACAAGTTGCTTTGAGAGGACAAGTTGCTTTGAGAGGCACCCCAAAGCACCCTCCCCATGTTGAGGGCAAGCGGCCTGGTATGGTACAGGAGGGGGGGGACTCGGCACTCACTTGTCCCCCCCTTTCCTGGCTTGCCAGGTTGCATGCTCGGATAACGGTCTGGAATAGATTTTGGGGGGACCCCATAACATTTTTTTTCTTAATTCTGTCATAGGGTTCCCCTTAACCACTTCAGTACACTGTATTATATATTCTGCACTACACTGTATTATTTATTCTGTACACTACACTGTACTATATATTTTCTATACTCCACTGTATTATATATTCTCTACACTACACCGTATTATATACTCTCTAAAAAGACACATGGAGAGAGGCTCCTCTGGGTGCAGATATAGGACAGGTTTAATAGCCCTTAGTACAGGCAACTCACATTTGAGAAGTCATAGATAGGCATGAACAAGTCCCAGCATGTGGGTGATCTGGTCATTAGTGTGTCAATCCGAGCCAGCGAGGAGGAGGCACCTTGCTCGATACAACACTGCTTATGGTAGGAAGCTGGCCGCTGTAGAGACCACTGAAAACGAGGCTTGAGGCACAGTTGGTTTGCAGGCGAGGAAGAATGACGTCACTGGAAAGCTTTCTTGAACGTATGTGCTGCAGATGACACGGCAGCCGCGCTCCTTTTTCAAGCTCCTCAAGCCTTGTTTTGAGTGGTCTCCACCGCGCCTCCTCTTCGCTGGACCGGATTGACACACTGATGACCAGATCACCCCCAAGCTGGGACGTGCTATTAAACCTGTCCTGTATCTGCACCCAGAGGCGCCTCTCTCCTTGTGTGTTTTGAGTGTACTGGAACATGGTTTCCGTTCCCCCCTGACGCCAGCCCTGTGCGTGGGACAGTCCATTACCACCTGATACGGTCCTTGGACTTTTTATTTTACCAAAAGATCATGGACTTTTTACACTTTATCTCATGTTTGCATAGATTACTATGCTTTTAAATTAATTAACTTATGGTTAATAACACTGTGGGATAATTATTATTATAGTTCCCTGTGCCTTTACTTTTAAATTGTATATTCTCTAGTCTACAATGTACTGTATTATATATACTCTTTACTACACTGTATTAAATATTTTACAATACACTGTATTATATACTCTACATTGACTGACGGCGCACTACACTAACTACCCCGCCTAATCTCCATTCATATACACTATATACGGCCATCGTGTAAGCAGCCTTATATAGTGTGTGTCAGGAAGATCCTGCCAGTAACAGGCACCCCAGGCGGATTGGCGCACGTTCGTGGATGCCATTGCGCATGCACACACGCGCACGCACTTGGGAATGTGCGCGCAAGCTCCTGTTGGCGCCAGGCGGGCTATTTAAACCTGCCTGTCACATACAAACTTCGCTGTCTGCTCTACAGCGTTCTGTGTGCCTTTACCTGATCTGAGACTTTACCTGTGAATACCCCGCTATCCGTGACTATCCCAGCTATCCGCCTGCATCCGACCTCCGGCCTGTTTTTGACTACTCTCCTGCCTGTTCCTCTGGTCCCCTTGCTGTCCGCTTGATATCCGACCCGGCCTGCCTGACTACTCTCAGTGTGTTCCAGTTCCAGCCTGCTTACCTGTCAGCTGTTCCTGTTTCCAGTCCAGTTCTCCAGTCCCAGCCTGCTTGCCTGTCAGCAGTTCCTGGTTCCAGTCCAGTGCTCTAGTTCCAGCCTGCTAAATTATCAGCTGTTCCCAGTTCCAGTCCAGCACTCCAGCTCCAGCCTGCCAACCTGTTCCTGTCTCCTGCAAGGAATTTCTGGACTTCTGGACTGACTTTCTCCGCTGTTGATTCTGCCAGGTACTCGTACCACTCCTCACTCCTGTGCCTTCTGTCACCTTACCAGTGGCCGCGAGTGGGAGCTGTAAGGGAGATCCCTCTGCAATTCAAGAGAAAAGGGGAGTTGGGACTTTATATGAAGCAATTGAATAGTGGAGGAAGATTAATATAAAGAATTTTATTGGTATTGATCTCAAAACATTAAATCATAGTTCATTTCATATATATACATATAGAGCGTGCAGAAGCTAAGCAAAATAAATAAAAACAGTACATACATAACAACGCATGATCAGAATAGTAGATGCATAAATAAGTAAAAAAGGGGAGGTGATACAGACACGTGCCACAGCCCACCGCTAGCATATGCATCCACAAAATGTCTGCGTATCTATAAATAAGTATAAAAACATTGTAGAGTAGACTGGTGATAGATGATTGAGTATTGGTCCGTATGGAATGTAGCTGCGGCATCAAGTAAAGCTCTACGCATTTCGTGGGTTTTCCCACTCGTCAGGAGCGGATGCAGCAAGTTATGCTATGGAAAATGTGTATAAAAATTGTAAGAAACTATACTCTAAAAGGAAAATATCTCAAAAAATGTTGTTCATAAGTATGGATGATTATCCAACAACACTCACTAACTAGCTCAAACTACTAGGTATGTGACAGTGTGGGGTGTGGACTTAGCCCCTGAGTCATAATTGGTCAAAGGCACCCTGTCTTTGGCCAATCATGGGTCTCACAGCACATCATGCTGTGAGTGGCCAAAGCATACAGGTCAGGTGCATGCTTTGGCCAATCAGCAGCCATCAATGCACTGCGATCTCGCAGTGCATTATGGGGCGCTCGCCGGTGGGTGAACTTCCCATGAGCGCCCCATTAGTTTAACTCCAGCCCATCCCTATTCACATATAGGCACATTATTTACATATGTATATCTCCAATTACAAGAAACATAGCAAAGGACAACAGCATAAGCACCCTCCAATCTAGCGTCATCTAAACCAAGTGGAGTTAAGTTGGTCGACCAAGGCACTGCAGTAGTTGCATCTGGACACTTAGGATGCCTAACAAGCAATATTTAGGGTCAAGAGGTACCACAGACTGGAACACCCTATTAAAGGTACTTGGTGCAACCTTAGCATTTATATTTTACCAAAAAATGGGGTAGTTTATTGCACTTTTGTGTCCCCAAAATTAAAATTCAGCGTGAAGACGAAACGCGTCGGTTAGGACCCCACTGTCGCCACTTTTTTTACAGCGCTGTCTTTTAATGGATCTGCATGTGAGTGTATACCCATTTTAATAAAATTCTCAGTTTTATAAGGATTTACACTATTTGGCCCTTTCTTTCTTTGCCCCTTTATCATTTGGTCTACAACATTGCTCCGAGGGACCCGGTCTATGTGTCGGCTGTTCCACACTCCTCGGTTCAGACATCCGTTTGGTTGACACAGCAACGTGAGAGCCACTTCATCACTCCTCCAGGCCGTCTGCAGACACTCACCACCTAAGCCTATCTGACCCCTCTTGGCGTATGCCCTGGCGGGTCCACTCTATCTGGTAAGCCTCTTCAATATTGGTGGTGGTGTGTATATTTTTACTCCAGATGATACATGAATTTGAAGTGTCTAGCTCCTGAAGATCTTTCTGTCCCATTCCCCAGGAAGTCTCTTCTTTGTCAGGTCTACTTTGGACTGCCAGTTTAATGGTTATGACACTGGACTTTTCTACATATTCTTTATAGCGCTACACTTACTTTATATTTTACAATATATATTCTTGTACATATTTTTGGTAAAAAAAATCGCAATAAGCGTATATTGATTGGTTTGCGAAAAATTATAGCGTCTACAAACTATGGCATTTATGGCATTTTTATTAATATTATTTGTGTTACTAGTAATGGCGATGATCTGCGATTTTTAGCGGTACTGCAACTTTGCTGCGGACAGATCGGAAACGTTTGACACATTTTTGGGACCATTGACATTTATACAGCGATCACTGCTATAAAAATGCACTGATTACTGTCTAAATGTAAATGGCAGGGAAGTGGTTAACACTAGGGGGAAATCAACGGGTTAAATGTGTGTTTCCTAGGTGTGTTAGGTGCTGTGAGTGTAGACACTCACAGCTTGGCTGGGGATCGAGCCTATACATGTACCACCATACCATCATTCCTATAGTGACACACAGAGAAGAGAAGGAGCCCAGAGTGTCGGGGGGGACCCCAGAACAGACGTATCTTTTTTACAATCATTTAGACCCCTTTTACACTAGGGCGGCAGGTCCGTCTGTTTAAGCAGCGCTTTTCGGCCACCAGCAGGGCGCTTTTAACCCCAAAGAAGGGGTTAACAAGGGATTAAAAGCACCCATGTTGCAGCGCTTCTGAAGCGCTTTTCAGGTGCTTCGGAAGCTCTGCCCATTCATTCCAATGGGTGGGGCAGTGGAGGAGCCGTGTATACAGCACTCCTACACCGCCCCAAAGATGTTGCTTGCAGGACTTTATTTCCCGTCCAGCAAGCGCAGCACCCCAGTGTGAAAGCACACTGGGGAGGCATTAGAGGCAGTTTTCAGGTGCTTTACAGGCGCTATTTTACCGCTAAAATGCCTGAAAACTGCTTCAGTGTGAAAGGGGTCTTAAAGATAGGTAAGCTGAATATGTTATATTTTTGTTTTTGAGCTTTTACCCCTTTAACTGTCTCTATTTCTTTAGTAACAGAGATGTGCAGTATTTTTTTTCAGAACTTTAAATAATTAACAATTATTTTATATTATTATTTTATTTATTTATTTATTTATTGTATTTATTATTATTTATTATTATTTTATTTATTTATTTATTTTATTTATTTATTTTATTTATTTATATTTATTAACATTAATATAACTTCCACAACTCCAACAAGTGTAATATAGGAACGTTCCCTTTGCTTTTTGGGTATGCGTTGGAAGTGATAACATATACAATGCTTCTGTTCAAGAAGGCATGCTGTAATAAACAATATTTTACTAATGGAAAGCTGTTCATAGTGATGTAATTCTACATTAAGTATTGCGTACACCCATAGACACAAAGGAAATATTCAAAACCTTGCTATACAAGATTGTTCTTATCGTACTTGACATCTAATATCATAACCTAATTACCACACCCAAGTTTACCTTCCAACAGAGTCAGAGTTCCTTTATTCATCAGATACATTACAGAAGGCCTAATTTGATTGTCATGTTGTTTTTTTAAGGATTACTTTGCATTATGACTCATGTATGATGGATTTGTTGAAGGAAACCATAAGATTTTTATTTTAAAATAAAGTTATCAATTAACAATGTCTAGATAGCCAAATAACAAGTAGTTTAACCACTTCAGCTCTGGAAAGTTTTAACCCCTTCCTGACCATTTTTTGCGATACTGCACTGCATTGCTTTAACAGACAATTGCACAGCTGTGTGACAATTTACCCTCCAAAAAACTATATTTTTTACTTTTTGCTATAAAACATACCCAATAAAAAATGTCAAAAAAATAAAATTTCTTCATCAGTTAAAGCCAATATGTATTCTGCTACATTTTTGTTAAAAAAATCTCAATAAGCGTATATTGATTGGTTTGCGCAAAAGTTATAGCATCTACAAACTATGGGATAGATTTAGGGACTTTTTATTTTTTATACTAGTAATGGCGGCGATCAGCGATTTTTAGAGGGACTGCGACATTGCAGGGGACACATCTGACACTAAGTGACACTTTTTGGGGACCAGTGACACCAATACAGTGATCAATGCTAAAAAAAAAGCACTGTCACTGTACTAATGACACTGGCAGGGAAGGAGTTAACATCCAGGGTGATCAAAGGGTTAAATGTGTTCCCTGGGAGTGCTTTCTAACTGTGTGGGGGATGGCTTAACTGAAGAATGACAGAGATACGTGTTCCTGCTGAGCATAAACACAAGATCTCTGTCTTTCTTACTAGCAGAACGGTGATCTGCCTTGTTTACATAGGCCGACTGACATTCTGCCTCTCTACGAACGATCGATGGGTTCCCTGTGGACATTGCATCCGCCGGACCCGTAGATTTGCTCCCTCTGTGCACAATCACCTTGGGAGCGGGCCTGCATCTTTTTTTAATTTTTGTTGTTGTTCCCCTGCCCCCTTTTTTTAACCGCTTTGGCCCCAGAAGATTTTACCCCCTTCCTGACCAGAGCACTTTTTGCGATCTGACACTGTGTCGCTTTAACTGACAATTGCCCGGCCGTGCGACTTTGCACCCAAACAAAATTGACATACTTTTTTTCCCACAAATAGAGCCTTCTTTTGGTGGTATTTAATCGCCTCTGCGGTTTTTATTCTTTGCACTATAAACAAAAAAAGAGCGACAATTTTGGAAAAAAAAAACGCAATATTTTTTACTTTTTGCTATATTGAATATCCCCCAAAAATATTAAAAAAAATCTATTTTTTTCCTCAGTTTAGGCTGATATGTATTCTTCTACATATTTTTGGTAAAAAAAATCGCAATAAGCGTATATTAATTGGTTTGCGCAAAATATATAGCATCTACAAAATAGGGGATAGTTTTATGGCATTTTTATTTTTTTATTTTTTTTTTTATTAGTAATGGCGGCGATCTGCAATTTTTATCGGGACTGCGACATTATGGCAGACAGGTCGGACACTTTTGACACTATTTTGGGACCATTGTCATTTATACAGCGATCAGTGCTATAAAAATGCATTGATTACTGTGTAACAGACACTGGCAGTGAAGGGGTTACCCACTAGGGGGCGGTTAAAGGGTCAAGTGTGTCCTAGGGAGTGATTCTGACTGTGAGGGGGCTGGGCTTCAACACACAAGACAGTGATCACTGCTCTCGATGACAGAGAGCAGTGATCTCTGTCCTGTCACTAGGCAGAATGGGGAAATGCTTTGTTTACAAAAGCACCTCCCCGTTCCTCCTCTCCGTGACACGATCACGGGCACCCGGCAGACATCGAGTCTGCGGGACCCGTGGTCACGGAGACCGCGGTGGGTGCGCGCCCAAGACACCGCTTCTTAAAGGGGACGTACCTGTACGTACACTGTTTTAAAAAAATAAATAAAAATTGTGTCACTTTTATTCCTATTACAAGGAATGTAAACATCCCTTGTAATAGAAAAAAGCATGACAGGACCTCTTAAACATGAGATCTGGGGTCAAAAAGACCTCAGATCTCATATTTACACTAAAATGCAATAAAAAAAAAAAAAAAAGTAATTTAAAAAAATGACATTTGAAAAAATGTGCCTTTAAGAGGCGTGGACGGAAGTGACGTTTTGACGTCGCTTCCACCCAGCAGTGTCATGGAGACGAGTGAGCGCCATCTTAGCCTCACTCGTCTCCAGGCACAGGACAGAGACGGATGCGATCGCCTCCGCCTCTACCGACGGCTCCGGTAAGCGGCGGAGGGCACCGGATCACTGCGGGGGGGGGGGCCCCCTCTCCCGCCACCGATAAAAGTGATTTCGCGGCGAATCCGCTGCAGGAACCACTTTTATCTGAAAGCCGGTCGCCGCACGAAAACAGGGATACCGGGTTTATGGCAGCTAGCTGCTTCCATAACAACAATGTACCCCTTCACAGTTTGGACGTTCATCGTCGTGCGGCGGTCGGCAAGTGGTTAAGAGATGGTTTTCTTTCCCAGAAACCTTGGGAGTAGTACGTAACTTGTATAGTGTAATCTTCAGTGACCTTGAGGACTCTGATTCTCATGCCTCCACAAACTTGTGGTGCATCGGCTCCCTTTTTCTTCAAAGCCTGCAAAAGAACCCGAGAATTTGTGGCATCAAGGAGAAGTATCAACCCTCCTTGACCACAGTTACAAGGGGAAAGTCTCTGAACCCATTTTTCTGCACCTGTTTGACAGGTGCATACAATTTCAATTTTTACAGCAAGGTCAATTCTTGCTTTCATCAAGAGTACTTCTATAAGGTTACAGTGCGGAGGCACCACCAACACTCAAGGCCCAATTTTTCCACACCTGTGTGACAGCAAACAATTAGAGTTTTTTTTGCAGCAGGGTCCAGTCCTGCGCCCACCAAGAGTAACTGTGAGAACTTACAGTGTGCAGGCACCACCAACACCCAAGGCCCAATTTTTTTAGGGAACCTGTGTGACTTAATTTTTAAGAACAGAATCAAATCCTGCGTTTGCCAAGAATAAATGTAAAAAGGCTATGGTGTGAAGGCACCACCAACACCTAAGGCCAAATTTTGCCACACCTGTTACTTCTAGCCAAAGTCTGCGAAAGAGACACCAGACTTTATCTAAAACAAATGTTAATTTTGGCCTGAGTGTACTATAATTTGGCTTCTTCATATAAAGCTTGCTCACTGTGGTGCAAAACTTTTTTTATTTCCATCCAAAGTCTACCAAAGAGACATCAGAATTTATCCAAAAAATCTATAATCTTGTTCCGAGTGCACTTAAATGTGGCTTCATCATACAGAGGAAAATCTATTTAAATGTCATTTTGTTTTTTTATATATGTCAGTTTTGCTGCAGCAGGTTCTATACACAGTACAGATGGGTCACTTTACAGGCAGACTAAAGGGAACCCCCCCCCAGGCACTATATTTAAAGGAATTTTTAATTTTTATTGTTTCACTTTAAGCATCATTAACCACTTGCCGACTGGGCCATAGGAGGGCATACAATGACGTCCTCCCAGACTCGCACTTCCCGCACGCCCCCTTCAAGGATCGCGGTAAAGGGCCAATGACAGCAGTCCCTAACCCGTGATCGCTCTGTTCAATGACAGAGAGATTACAATGTAAATAATTCTGGTCATGCAAGGGTTCAGCTTTCTCCTCTCCTCACACTGATACAGTGTGCGAGAGATCGAGTGAAGCACAGTAAGTCTAATTGATTTTTACTGTGCTTCATAGTGCCTAGCAGTACCCAGCAGTGCCCTACAGTGCCCCCTGTGCCACATCAGTGCTCCCTGTGCCACTACAGAGCCAAATCAGTGCCCACTGTGCCACTACAGAGCCACATCAATACCCACAGTTCCACTACAGAGCCACATCAGTGCCGCCTGTGCCACTACAGTGCCACATCAGTGCCCCCCATGCCACTACAGTGCCCCCTGTGCCACTACTGTGCCCATCAGTGCCCCATGTGCCACTACAGTGCTACATCAGTGCCCCCTGTGGCACTATAGAGCCACACCAGTGCCCCCTGTTCCACTACAGTGCCCATCAGTGCCACATTACTGCCCCCTGTGCCACTACAGTGCCACATCAGTGCCCCCTGTGCCACTACAGTGTCCATCAGTGCCCCTGTGCAATGACAGTGCCCATCAGTGCCCCCCGTGCCCATTAGTGCCACATTAGTGATCTGCAGTGCCGCATTAGTGCTCATCTGTGCCACATAAGTGCCACAACAGTGCTCTACAGTGCCCATCAGTGCCACATCAGTGCTTATCTTTGCCATCAGTTCCACTACAGTGCCACATCAGTGCCACTACAGTGCTCATCTGTGCCATGACAATGCTCTTCAGTGCCACTACAGTGCTCATCTGTGTCACTACAATGCTCTACAGTGCCCCATTAGTGCCACCAAAGCCACTACAGTGCTCATCTGTGCCACATTAGTGCCACTACAGTGCCCATCAGTGCCACCTGCTCTACTACAGTGCCCATCTGTGTCACATCCGTGCCACTATAGTGCCACATCAGTGCTCATCTGTGCCCTACAGTGCCCATTAGTGCTACTACAGTGCTCATATGTGCACTACAGTGCCCATGAGTGCCACATCAGTGCCACTACAGTACTCATCAGTGCCACTTCAGTGCCCAATAGTGCACGTCAGTGCCCATAAGTGAGTGCTCATCAGTGCCACCCTATCAGTGGATCCTGGAGGTGCTACTTGCATGTTGGGCATCTTTATGTGGCCAGGTTGTGTAAAAGTCTCACACATGTGGTATCGCCATACTCAGGAGGAGTATCAGAATGTATTTTGGGGTGTAATTTGTGGTATGCACATGCTATGTGTTAAAAAAAATCTTTTAAATGGACAACTTTGTGTTAAAAAAATGTGATTTCATTTTCTTTCCAGATTTTACAAAAACCTGTGGGAAAAATGACATGTTCAAAAGATTCATTATGCCTCATTGAATATACATTGGGGTGTTTACTTTCCAAAATGGGGTCATTTTGTGGGTGTTTCCGTTTTCCTGGTGCTCCAGGGCCTTCAAAAGTGTGATAGGTTGCCAGGAAATTAGATATGTAATTTATGTTCCTAGAACACCTGGAGGTGCTGCTTGCATGTTGGGCCTCTCTATGTGGCCAGGCTGTGTAAAAGTCCCACACATGTGGTATCGCTATACTCAGGAGAAGTAGCAGAATGTATTTTGTAGTGTAATTTGTGGTATGCACATGCCATGTGAGAGAAAAATCCTGTTAATATGACAATTTTGTGAGAAAAAAAAAATCTTTATTTTGCAAAGGATTGTGGGAAAAAATGACAACTTCAAAAAACTCACCATGCCTCTTACTAGATACCTTGGAATTTCTACTTTCCAAAAAGTGGTAATTTGGGGGGTATTTATACTTTCCTGGCTTGTTAGCGTCTCAAGAAATGAGAGGCCGTCAGTACATTAGGTGTGATCAGGTGTCATCAAATTTCAATGATTAGCACCATAGCTTGTAGACTCTATAACCTTCACACAGACCAAAGGTATGCAGCAGTATAAATTTTGGCCAAAATTTATGAAGAAAAATTACTAATTTGCTACATTTTATAAGAAAAATTAGGAAAAATGCATTTTTTACAAAATTTTCGGGTCTTTTTTAATTTATAGCGCAAAACATAAAAAACCCAATGGTGATTAAATACCATAAAAGAAAGCCAAATTTCATATAGGTACAGTGTTGCATGACTGAGTAATTGTCATTCAAAATGTGAGAGCACTGAAAGCTGAAATTTGGCCTGGTTAGGAAGGGGGTTTAAGTGCCCAGTGGACAAGTGGTTAAAATCACTGATCATTTAAAAACGATATTTTTAAAAAGTTTTTTTTTTTGCATTGTTCCCCAGGGCTATACCTGGGCCCCCATACCCTTTTTATGGCCAATAACTTGCATATAAGCCTTAAAAATGGGGACTTTTGATTTTTAGAGTTCTGGTCCCATAGACTTTAATAGGGTCCTGGGTTCAGGTCAGAACTTTTTTCCTGTTCTGGAGTTCTGGTGTAGAACATAACCCAGGGGTGTTCTGTCAATCACAAATTAACAGGGGTATACATTAACCATTTTGCTGCCAGAGTAATGTTTGCGTTTTTCACATATATGTTTAAAAAATTATTTTAGCCTGAAGATTCCATAAACCCCCATGTATTATATATATTCTGAAAGCAAACACCCTAGAGAACAAAACAGTGGTAGTTGCAATTGTCCAATCTTCCAAAATTGTCATGCAGTAATAGCCCAATGGTCAGTGAAAAATACACTAAAAATGTCAGTGAAAAATACACTAAAAATGTCAGTGAAAAATACACTAAAAATGTCAGTGAAAAATACACTAAATGTAATTTTAGGGCACACAAACAGGGCCATCTTAATGAGTGGGCACACCTGGGCACTGCCAAGGGGCCCCAGCTGCATGGGGGGCCCCTGCACGTTCCCTGTCCCCTAGCTTAGTGTGTAAACTTGTACTGTTTTGTCAAGTTGAACGGGTCAGCAGGAGCATCAGCGGTGCGGGGGAGGCTGCCTGTAACACTCCCCTCTCATTTAATCAAGTTAGGCTGTTCCTCGGAGATCTTCAATATCTCCAGAGGCAGCTGGAGTTCGTGGGCGGAGCCAGTGGTGTGGCTGCCTCCTCCACCCCTTCTACAGTCTTGTTCACTCAAGCTGAGGAGGAGAGACCACAGCAGCCCCGGGAGTTTTGTATCCAGCAATGCTGTAAGTGACCAAGCACATAGTCACAGCATACAGCCCTAACCTGGCACTATTTCACCCTATACTATCCAAACCTTCACTTATACCGCACTATACTACCCAAACCTTCACCTGTGCTGCTCTATACTATCCAAACCTTCACCTATACTGCCCTATACTACCCAAACCTTCACCTATACTGCCCTATACTACCCAAACCTTCACCTATACTGCGCTATACTATCCAAACCTTCACCTGTACTGCTCTATACTATCCAACCCTTCATCTATACTGCCCTATACTATCCAAACCTTCACCTATACTGCTCTATACTATCCAAACCTTCCCCTATACTGCCCTATACTTACCAAACCTTCACCTGTTCGCCCTATACCATCCAAACTTTCATCTATACCACCCTATAATATGCAAACCTTCACCTATACTGCCCCATACTATCCAAACCTTCACCTATACCGCCCTATACTATTCAAACCTTCACCTGTACTGTTCTATACTATCCAAACTTTTACCTATGCTGCCCTATACTATCCAAACCTTCCGCTAAACTGCCCTATACTACCCAAACCTTCACCTATACTGCCCTATACTACCCAAACCTTCTACTATATTGCCCTATACTATCCAAACCTTCCACTATACTGCCCTATACTATCTAAGCCTTCAGCTTTACTTTCCTATACTATCCAAACCTTATACTGCACCCTCCTGACCTCCCCTCTACTGTGCCCTCCTGCCTCCCCCGTACTGTGTACAGTCATACATAAATACGGGCCGCTAGAGAGGACGAGACAGTGTGTATAGGAAGTGAATTTAATTTGGGATAATATATTGGTTTTGTGTATTTGTTGTGTCTAATTAGACTCAAAAGCCACACCCAATATGTAGCATTATTTAGCCACACTAACTCCATGCCACCACACGCATAGCGAGCCGCAGGTCACCATCTCCCTGGTAGGAGCCCTCGTGCATTACTTTGCCCAGGGGCCCATAATGTTATTAAGATGGCCCTGCACACAAATGCATAAATTACCCAACTTTTGGCAAAATATAAAGGAGTGGTTGCACCAAGTAACCAGATACCCAACTTGTCAAATTTTAAGATGGTGTACACCTGTGAAATGGGGACAAACTTCAGTACCCTATATTTTACATAGGCAATACATAAAAAGCCCCATACAGATCATCAGTTTAGAGATAGCCATGAATAATGGACCTAGAATTATTGCTCTCACTCCAGCATGTGCAGTGATATGTAACATGTGTATTGCAGTTGATGTTTCCATGCATAGGAGTCCTTGACACATTAAAGGAAAACAGATCCACTGCTGAACCCAAACAGCCTGCTCTGAGTGTAAGTAGCAGTGCACGGAGGCTCCTGTCAGCCAAATCTTAAGTAGGAACACTTAATACTGGCACCTGCTGCTGGAGTAACATGTGATACTTTATCAAGACAAGATGAATGTCCTCAACGCATGCATTACCTTTGTATGTTTGCGTATGTGGGGGAGGGTTCAAATATTTTTTGGGAGGGGATTTTAAGCGCTTGGGTGTAAGTTTAATTTTTCACACTCTTTAAAAGAGTTTCGCTATGTGATGCATTTTGAGTGACAGGTTCTCTTAAGACATCAGATGAAGAAAAAGATGAAGCTGATGGAATGCAGATTGTGTACCATTAACTTCTTCCTCAGCCATACTAGCTGGGGCAAGTGACTCCAGGACCCAGAAGTGACGTTTTACACATCATTTCCACTTCAGTAAAAGAAAGGGGAGATCTGTAAATGGACGTTTGCTGATATTCATCCCTTATACCCAGTGGCACCCACCATGCCGGTCCTGCATCCTATGTTGTTCACGCGGAGCCTTGAAAAAATGGTGAGGGGTATGTGAATACGATCCAGTGGCTGCACAGCTGCCGGATAGCTTCTATTGGACAGCCAACAGTCATCTTACCAGATTTGCACACACTCCTGGCAGCTACAGTATTTCTTTTTTCTCAAAACATATCCTCATATACTAAGATTGAGGATTGCCTCAGTATGTGTATAATTTGTCATACATTTAACCTACCATTTAAATTAGGCATGGGACACCTAGCAACTGTAATGCATTTTACAGATGAACTCTGCTTCTTCATTCAGATGTTAGAAATCGCATTCTAAATATACAGATATGGTAAATAAGCATATATTGTACCAATTTTTTTATATAAATATATATCCAAAAACAGTGGTTGTGTCCTATGCCTACATCATTTTGCTACTAGGTGTCCCTCGTTCCTATATAAGAAAGTTGGGAGGTGTGTACATTTATTCTAGGTTCAACAAGCACTCTAAAGCCCACTAGACACTAGCTTTTGCTATGCCCTTTCAATATAGCACAAATGGATATCGGGTACAGGAAGTGGATGGCGCCATTCCTGGAGAAGTCACTGTGCCTTGTGCATTGGTGCTTCCAGGGAGAGGATACTACTACTTATTCTGTTCTTTGCCCCATTTTACAAGCTGTCCCACTCATACATCCCTGTACTAACATAAAAATCCTTCTCTTTCCTCTGATAGTGGTGGAAAACTTCTCTCAACATTCATAACATGTACTACATTGCTTTTCACCTGTGCTCTGACAGCTCTCTACCCACTAGATAAATGCCTTTATTGCATGTATCAAGCAGTTTTATAGTCTTCTATTGTGCCCTAACAGCCTGCTGAATGCCACAGAATTATTATTTTTTGTATAATTAGTATTTATTTTCAAAACAACACATAACAAGACATGTCCAACAATTTGTAAAGATATAAGACCAATCACCACGCAGGGTCGTATAGGTGATAATTATTCAGTGAGTAGGTTTAACAAAGACATATACAACAAGAGAAGTCTTGGGTATGGGGAGAGTCTAGTAAGCACGAGAAGGGGGGCAACAATGTAACAGTATGAAGGTTGCGGGGATGAGGAAGGCATAGAACGCGTAGAATCTAGCCCAGGAGCACCCCAACTCCAGGAGTAAACCAGGGGTGGGTTGCCGTCATAGGTGTATGGTCCGGTGGCCTGCAGCTGGGGTAAGGTGGGGGGCCCAGTAGCCTCCATCAAACCGCCCCCAACCCATCCGCATGCCAGGGAAACCAGGTGGCAACAAAACGTGCCCAAACGGGACTGCTAGTGTTCCCAGTAGTACTGGGGCCAGTCCCACGGGCATTGGGGCTATGTGAGTCAACTTCTAACCAACAATCCTACATGAATTCCCCAAGTGCTTGCAATATATGAACAAAGAGGAATAAAAAAAAAGGGAAAGAGGAACTTTCATCTTGTAGAGCGTACTAAGGAAGGAAAGAATAGTAGGGGGGAGGAAAGGAAGAGAGAGTGAGAAAAAGGTGGAGGGGGTAGGGGGGTTGGACCAGGTTACCTGCAGATTAGAAAGAAGCATCATCCACATCCGCACCGAGCACACCACGCAAGGGCTCAGGTATCTGAGAATAAAATCTAATCTCTATGGTTTACCGGGGGGGTGGTCCCGCCCCCTGGGCCCCAGCCATCCTGAGAGCCTTAAGTGTGGGATCCGCCAATTCCAATAATGCAACATCTAAACTAGAAAGTACATTGTCACGATCTGAAGCATATTCAGTCCAGGGCGTCCAAATGCTATGAAATCAATCTCCGGACCCTTACAGGTAGCCACCCATTCCTCAGCCTCCTTAATCGCACTCACTCTGTTGATCCACTCTTCACGAGTGGGAATCCTGGGTTTCTTCCAATAGATTGGAAGCAAATGCTTCGCTGCATTCAGCAGATGAGGCAGCACGCTTTTTTGTATTGGTGGAGTGGGATCTTGGGGACATGCAGGAGAAAGTGTATTGGAGAGAAGGGGATATCTATCCTTGTCACTATTTTAATTTGGCCCTGTAAATCTTCCCAAAAGGGTTTAATCAGGGGGCACTCCTACCATATGTGGAATAATGTTCCTCGGTGCCCACAGCCTCTCCAGCACAGCTCGGATGCAGAGGGACAAAAATGGGTCAAATCTGCTGGCACCCTGTACCATTGAGACAGTAGCTTAAAATTCGTTTCCTGGGTTTTGGAGTCGATAGAGGACAAGTGGGTGAGGTGGTATTGGTGGGATAAATGCGTCTCCATAAAAGTTAGCCCCAGGTCAGTCTCCCATCGGCGAACGTAGACGGGTGTAGTTTGGGGGGCAGCCGAGCTTAGGACTTGGTATAATTCCGAAACCAGGTGAGGTGTCGGTTCTTCTGCAATGAAAATGCGTTCAAATAGGGTGAGGGATGAGGAATCTCTAATCGTGTGGCCGTGTACCTGGAAGAAGTGGTGTAATTGCCTATACTTCCAAAAGTTCATCCGTGAGCCCTGCCTTCCTACAGGTAAGGCGTCATAACTCAAGAGTCTGCCATCTTTCATGAGCCTACCACAACTGGCGCTTCCATCTTCCACCCACGACTCAAAAAAAGCCATTTGTTCGCCCGGGGGAAACCAGAGGAAACCACCCGGTGGAGCCAATGGGGACATAGAGGGGGCCAACTTCAGTAGCGGGTTGATCTTATCCCAGACCGACAGCACCTGAGCCGTCAAGGGGGAGGTCGTCTCCGATAATCCCCTATGTTCCCGGGGTAACCAGGGTGCATAGGATAAGTTCCTACCCGCTACGCATTTCTCCAGGGGAACCCAATGTTTCGAGTGAGTATGGAAGCACAAGTTAAGTATCCTCTGTAGGGTCAAAGTTAGAAAAGCTATAAACAATAAGAAAAGACCTTTAAAAATCTAAAAATGAAGGAACACTAGTGTCGTTTAAATGCTACAAAGAATTTAACAGAATATGTAAAAAGGAAATCAAGGATGCAAGAAATTCTAAATGAACGACAGATCACAAAAAATAGTAGGACAAACCCCAAAAATTTCTTCAAATATATTAATAGTAAAAAGGTCAGGTCTGAGCATGTAGGCCCTTTACAAAATAATCTGGAGTGGGTGACTGGGGACAAGGAGAAGGCTAATTTATTAAATACTTTCTTCAGCTCTGTGTATACAAAGGAGCATGGGGGAGCTCATGTCCATAATAGGGGTGGTATTGACACAGCCCCGAATGATCCACAATGGCTCAAAAGTGATATGGTCCAGAAATATTTAGACAGAATAAAGGTGGATAAAGCACCTGGACCTGATGGCATCCACCCACGGATCCTAAAAGAATTGAGCTCTGTTTCAATTCAATTCAATTCAATTTCAATTCAAAGCCATTGTATCTAATTTTTAGGGACTCATTAATGACGGGAATAGTACCACTGGATTGGTGCAGGGCGAACGTGGTGCCTATATTTAAAAAGGGATCAAAGTCTTTACCAAGTAACTATAGACCTGTTAGCTTAACTTCTATAGTCAGGAAGATACTGGTGCGTTTAATAAAGGACCACATAGACGAGTTCTTGCTGGAAAAAAACATTTTAAGCAACAGACAGCATGGATTCATGAAAGACAGAAGTTGTCAGACAAACCTGATTTCTTTTTATGAAGAGGTAAGTAAAACCTTGGACAGAGGGGTGGCTGTGGACGTGGTATACTTGGATTTTGCAAAAGCGTTCGATACAGTTCCGCACACACGGCTCATGTGTAAATTAAAGTCTACAGGCTTGGAAATATCAGTTTGTAAATGGATAGAAAACTGGCTAAAAGACAGAATTCAGAGAGTAGTGGATAATTATTCTTACTTTGAATGGTCTAGGGTTATCAGTAGTGTACCCCAAGGTTCAGTGCTGGGACCCTTACTCTTTAATATCTTTATAAATGATATTGGGTCTGGGATCAAAAGTAACATTTCTGTCTTTGCAGATGACACCAAGCTATGCGGTGGAATAACGTCCTTACAGGATGTCTCCAATTTACAAGCTGACCTCAATGCTCTGTCTAATTGGGCGTCTATGTGGCAGATGAGGTTTAATGTTGAGAAATGCAAAGTTATGCACTTGGGGGCTAAGAATATGCATGCATCATACATACTAGGGGGAGTACAACTGGGGGAATCAGTAGTGGAGAAGGCTCTGGGGGTTTTGGTAGATCATAAGCTCAATAATAGCATGCAATGCCAAGCTGCGGTTTCCAAAGCGAGCAAAGTCCTTTTTTGTATTAAGAGACGTATGGACTCCAGGGAGAGAGATATCATTTTGCCCCTGTTCAAATCATTAGTAAGACCTCATCTGGAATATGCAGTTCAGTTTTGGGCACCAGTTCTCAAAAAGGATATCGGGAAACTGGAGAAAGTGCAGAGAAGGGCAACCAAACTGATAAGAGGCATGGAGGAGCTCAGCTATGAGGAAAGATTAGAGGAACTGAATTTGTTCACTGTTGAGAAGAGGAGAATAAGGGGGGATATGATCAACATGTTCAAATATATAAGGGGTCCATATAGTGAACTTGGTGTTGAGTTATTCACTTTACGGTCAACACAGAGGTCAAGGGGGCACTCTTTACGACTGGAGGAAAAGAGATTTTATCTCCAAATACAGAAAGATTTCTTCACAGTAAGAGCTGTGAAAATGTGGAATAGACTCCCTCCAGAGGTGGTTCTAGCCAGCTCAGTAGATTGCTTTTAGAAAGTCCTGGATACTTTCCTAAATGTACATAATATAACTGGGTACTGACATTTATAGGTAAAGTTGATCCAGGGAAAATCCGATTGCCTCTTGGGGGATCAGGAAGGAATTTTTTCCCCTGCTGTAGCAAATTGGAACATGCTCTGCTGGGGTTTTTTGCCTTCCTCTGGATCAACTGTGGGTATAGTATAGGGTATATTGGATTGTACGATATTTTTTTTTTTTATGGTTGAACTGGATGGACTTGTGTCTTTTTTCAGCCTGACTAACTATATACTATATATATACTATATACTATATAGGGCTATGGCTCGGTAATATTGTCTAATGTCCGGAACTCCCAGGCCACCACCCCGCTTCGGATGTTTCAGGACCCGTAGAGCTATCCTGGGTTTACGTGCGTTCCAGATAAAGTCAGACCGTAGCCTGGACAGTCAGTCAAAAAAAAAAATCGGGGTAAGGGGACGGGTAGCATCTGTAGATAGAAGAGTATGCGGGGAAGGATATTAATCTTTATTATGTTCACCCTACCCAGCCATGTAAAGGCAGTCTGCGTCCATTGGGAGAGGTCTTTTTTTACCGCAGTAAGCAACGAGAGATAGTTAGCGCTATATAGGGTGTCAAAGCGATCTGTGAGTTGCACATCTAAGTATCGCAGGGACGACGTAGCCCAGGCAAAGGGGAAAGCAGCCTTAAAGGTCGTGGCCAAGTGGGGCGCCAGGCAGATGGGGAGAATTTCGGACTTAGAGAAATGTATTTTGAAGTTGGAAGGAGACCCAAAGAGCTTCAGTTCCTTCATCAAGTTGGGCAAGAAGAGCAGGGGGTCCGAGAGGTGGAACAGGACATCATCGGCATACGCCGAGAGTTTGTGCTCTGTGTTACCGACCTGAAGGCCTTTAATGTCAGGGCTAGCTCGCACTGTGCGGAGAAATGACTCCAGAACTAGGGCAAACAAAAGGGGTGAGAGAGGACACCCCTGCCTCTTGCCATTTCTGATGGGGAATCGAGTCGAAAGGGTCCCATTTACTTTGACCTGAGCGCAAGGTTTTAAATACAAGGCCGTAACTGAAGCCAGCATTCGTGGACCTAACCGTAATGACTGGAGCACTTCTGTCAAATAAGACCAGTCTACGCAATCAAACGCTTTTTCCCCATCTGTTGATAACATAATATAGGGTGGTGGAACCAGGCGGGTATGAGCCCAATGTATGAGGTGCACTGCTCTGAGGGAGTTGTCCCTGGCCTCCCTAACCGTTATGAAGCCCGTTTGGTCTGGATGGACAATTTCAGGGATATGGTGTTTAAGCCTATTTGCCAATATTTTCGCAAAAATTTTTTATGTCTAAATTGAGGAGAGAAATGGGGCGATAGCTCTGAGGGACGCTTGGGTCCTTGCCCTCTTTCGGAATCACAGCGATGTGGGCCAAGAGGGCCTCTGGGGGGATGTCCCCACCCCCTGCTATAGAATTAAAGTAGCTACACATGGGAGTCGCTAGTTAAGTCAAAAAGGCTTTGTAATATGCCTTGGTGAACCCATCGGGCCAGGACTCTTCCCATTGGGCAAGGATTCCACTGTGGCTCTAAGCTCGGCTGTGGTGATTGGGAGTTCTAGGGCCAAGGACTGATCGTCTGTAAGTGTTGGGAGACCAGCTACAGTCAAGTAGTCTCGGGTTGTGCGCTGTCTGGCATCTCGTGAGGTGGGGAGAGGTCAGAGTCCAAGTTATATAGTGTGGCGTAATAGTCCCGGAACCCCACTGTGATTTTGGAGGATTGTACGATCGGGACCCCTGAAGCGGTATGTAATTTGTGTATGCACGTCTGTGCGTGTCGTTTCCAGAGAGCACGAGCCAACATCCGCCCGCATTTGTTCCCGTGTTCATAGTATTTATGTGCGATGAAGCGAAACTGTTTGTGGGTTTGACGGTCAAGCAGATGCAGGAACAGTTCCCGCAGCTCTGTCAGGTCTTTCAGCGCCTCTGGACTCCCATTGGCTTTGTGTCGAAATTCAGCCTTCTGAAGTGCAGTAAGCACTCTCAAGAAGTCTACCCGACGTTCTCTCTTAAGTCTGGATCCTTGAGAGATCAGTGCCCCTATGACCACAGCCTTATGGGCCTCCCAAGCCATCCCCTCGTTTTGCTCATCAACTGGGTTTTCCCTTAAATAGTAGGTTAGGGTGTCCATAACCTCCTTCACCACCACCACGTTGTCCAGTAGGTTGTCGTTGAGCCGCCACGTCCAGGCTCTCTGCATGCCCGGAGGCAGGGCAAAGGCCACCATCACCTGGGCGTGGTCCGAAATGGAAATGGTGCCAATGGATGCAGACTGTAGGAGTTCTAAAATATTGTGGTCCACATAGACGTGATTGATGCGTATGTATATGTCATGCACTTTAGAATAGTAGCTGGAGTCACGGTCTGAGGGGTGAAGTGTCCCCCAGCTATCAGCCAGGAGGTGGGACTGAATGGTCTTGCGGAAGTGTTTAAGGAACGCATAGGAATGTGGGGGTCTCGCATGGGACGTATCTAGTAAGGGGTCAGGGCTTACGTTGAAGTCACCTCCAAAAATTAAGAAGCCTTCTCTAAAATCTGCTAGGTGGTCCAAAGTATTATCAATAAAGGTAAGTTGGTCAGCATTAGGGGCATAAATTGTTGCAAATGTGTACGTCTGGCCAGCAATACAGAGAGTCCCGGAGCAAAAGACAGAAAAGAAATGGGCGCAGGGACGGTATGACAGTGCTGGACAGCACAGTTGCCTTTTTAGAGCGGTGTTTCCCCTTTTAGAAAAGGGGAAGGGTCTGGGAGAAGGCGGTGCCCAGAGCCGAAGAGAGGAAAGGTGAGGGGGAAGTGACATCAGTCGAAGAGCGGAGGAGGAAGCGATTCCCACCCACCCGCTCTGAGTTTGTTAAGAAGGGGGTAAGGGACAGGTCAGGATGACCCGGCAGTGTTGGGTCGCTGGAGAAGGCGAAGATAGAGGTTACATGTATGGAACATGTGGTACCCATCCATGGGATGGGGGTTGTTTTCTGGTACCCATCCATGGGATGGGGGTTGTTTCTGGTACCCATCCATGAAAGGATTGGGGTTGTTGCTGGTACCCATCTATGAAAGGATGGGGGTTGTTTATGGTACCCATCCATGAAAGGATGGGGGTTGTTTCAGGTACCCATCCATGAAAGGATGGGGGTTGTTTCCGGTACCCATCCGTGGGATGGGGATTGTTTCCGGTACTTTCAGGTTATGAGGAGTTAACCTGGGAGGGTTAAAAAGGGTAGGTCACTGCGAAGGTTGGGTACCACCTCCGAGTCAGGGGTTTCCGACTGGAGGTCTAAAGTTTACAAAGAAGTTATTCGCAGTGATCAGTGGTATGTTGTTTCCCTTTATGACACTATAAGTATATTTAAAGTTTAATGGTTTTTTATGAATATGTTATTTATTTAATTGTATAAGTTGTTAATAAAAGGCCGTCAAGGCCATTTACTCCAAAACCTGGTCAAGTCATTTTTGAAGGATTTGGAGGGAGGGAAGTTTTGGGGATTAAAAGGGTGATCAAGATACTGGGCTTAAGTCCTACAAATGTCATGCCCTTCAAAAAGACATACCTGCCCAAGGGGTCTACCTTATGGTCTGAGGGTTGAAAGGGGCATGTCTTGTGTATGGTGATGGCCGTCCCCTTAGATTTAGGTGTCTGAGAGGTGCTAATGAACCATTGGATGTAGAGATGGGTAGGCAGTTTGGGAAGGGATTTTGGCGTAAAATGAGTCTTCTGAAGGAAGACCACTTGTGTCTTCAGCCGCTTCAACTCCCCCCACAACTTGTTACGTTTGTGTGGGGAGCAGAGACCCCTGTCATTATATGTACTCACCTGCAATGCAGCCATAGAACGGTGTGAAGATGGTCAAGGCGTGCAGGTTGGTGGTGCGCTCGGTGCAGACGTTGAGAAGGCAAGGCTAACCTGGAAAGGGGGGGACAGGAAAAGAGAGGACAGGGGAGAGGAGGGAGGGAAAGACAAAACATGTATGAGACAGATACAAAAAAATATAACCATCAAAACAGGATGGTCGATGCCATCAGAGCTCATGAAACAACTAAGGGCCATGTTAGGGGCCCCGTCCCCTGAAAGGGGAGGAGGTCCGAACCATGAACTGAGATCCCAATGGGGATCACTACCCATAGAAAAAGGGTGGCCTACGGGGGGTGCGTGTATCAATACAGGGAGAGGGCCTCCGTCTCCATCCACTGCATTTAACGTGGTGCGATGGGAGAGGGAGAAAAGTGGTGGTATGTAGAGGGCAAAGGGGCATCTAGGCCTGAAGAGAGCATTCTGACTAGCGTTTGAAGGAAGTTCCAATTGTAGTACTCAGAAATACACAGGTCACGTTAGCGTCTCGCCGTCAAGGAAGAGCAAGTCTATCAGTTTATTGAGGGGGCCGGGCCTGCTGAAGAGTCTGATGGGTGTCGCCTGTGGTTTTGTCTGCGGTTCTGGCTCTTAGCGGGTTGCCATGGCTGTGGTGTGGACAATCTGGTTGCTAAAAAGTCCAAAGAGCCCCTCCAGTCAGGAAAATCAACCGGATCCAGGTCCAAGGAAGTCAAGAAATGCGAGAGGTCATCTTTAGTGTGAAGAGTCACAGATCTGCCCTCCTTGGTAACTTGGAGGCAGAAGGGAAAACCCCATCGGTATGACAGGCCTGACATCTTGAATGGCTGCCAGGAGAGGACGAAGTGACCTGCGTTGCATGAAGGTGCGTCTTAAAATGTCTTGGTAAAAAGCTAAGTGTGCACCATCAAAGTCAAAATAGGGTTTGCCTCTCATTTTCTGCGGTTCTTGAGTGTATATTTATGCAGTTTGCAGATAATATCCCTTGGGTTGTTCACATCTTGAGAAGGGGGTTTCAGGGCCCTGTGTGCATGATCAATTTCAATAGTGGCAGTAGCAGGCAGTCCCAGAGTTTATTTAAAGACGCCTTCCAGGGTGGGGATAATGTCCCTAGCACCAGTGGCTTCAGGTAGGCCTAGGATCCTGATGTTGGCCCTGCGGCTACGGTTCTCTGCGTCGTCTAACTGGCAAAGCAGGGCCGCAATCTGGAGGCCCTGTATAGCGCATTTATCCTGTAGCATGGAGATGACAGGAAGGGCTTCCTCAAACTTTTGCTCCAAGGATTCAAGCCTACCCCCCAGGTGCGTTGTATTAGCTTTGTGCTGCGCAATGTCCTCCTTGAGGGCTTTTTCCACACTATCAGCAAAGCGCTCAAGATCAGCTTTTGTGGGTAGGGACATAATATGGCGTCTAATGTCGGTGTCAGTCAGGGGATCTGGGTCAGCAGGATCACCCTCCTGGGATGCGGAGGAGCCCGGGGAGGCCGGGGGAGCTGAATCACTTAACGACCGTGGGGACGGTATGGGAGAGTTGTTCTGCCGGCGCCATCTTGGACATTCACCAGCCCCTTCCCTCACTCTCCATCCCGAAAGCATCACCTGCAGGAGCCCGCATGAGAGGAAAGGAGGGAAGCAGGTAGCACTGCAGGGGGGCAGCAGGGGCAATCCATTGGGCAGTTGAGGGTTATGGGTGGAGGGGCTCCCTCTATGGCTATCCATGAAGCAGCTGAAAGCAATGGAAAGGAGAGGAGGAGAAGCTGGCTTTCAGCTGCTGCACAGAGAACCATAAAGATATAGTGATTCATGTAATTGCCCCCCCATCGCATCGATCACAAAAAATAGTGGGAGAAAAAAGGAAATTAAAAGTTGCCATAAATAACCCCAAAGGAAGAAATGAGTACTCAAAAATTATTTTTAATAAAAATAAAAATTGTATTTTATTTACACATCATGTTCCACAATTTTGTGGAACACTCTGTTTAGCATTTCTCAACTTGTAGTGTTGAGCAATATTTGTATTGAAACCTGTATTTTATGGCCCAATCGCATGTGTAGTATAACTGATAGAGAATCCTCATATACTCAGTCAGGTGCAGGGATTAATAAATTGTCAAACAGGATCTCAATGCGTTTCGCCAAATGGCTTCCTCGGGGGAATCCTATTTATGCTAGCAATTGCATTCCAGTTAGAGTCATACCATATATTATATGATGCCAAGCATAAAAAAGGGCCAAAATGTATACACAAAACATACATTTCAAAAATTACATTCAAATTGCAAATTACATGAAAATATTTTTTTTTTGTCTAACTACAACTAATAATGAGTATTTACAAAAATGGCTACAGCCATGAAGAAAAGATTTAGCCAAGACAGATGAGAGAGAGAGATGGAGAAAGGATGAGTCCAGCCAAATCACAGGAAGGCACCACATCAGGGTCACCACGGTTTCAAAAGGAACCCACCTGGGCTACTCCTTATCTATTAAATATTAACCAGTCCCTAGTAAGAAGCGGGGCCTTCCAATGTTGAAGGTAGGGGATCAAACGTAGACTGGTCTTAATGAAAGTTATTCAAAAAGTAGTTCAAAAAATACCAAAGGACGGGGGTAGTATATAGGCTGTATATCCTCACAGGGTGTCACTAAAATACAGCAAAATGCAAAACAGAAACCACCATGATGTAAGGCCATCTATTGGGAAATTGTATCCAAATATAGTCTTATAAGGGGGCATCCCATCCCATTACAATCAATAGTACATGCAACTGACCTGGGAAAAAAACTCTGTCCAAGTCTGGTCCTCAACAATCCCTCCGTCTCCGTGGAAAGAGGCAACTGCCCTGGATGTATGTATACATTCCTATATATAGGGAGATGAAAATGGCCCCTTATGGTGCAGCTTCTCCCAGTGCCCGCCACTTGCACAGATGACGCGGTGGAGGCGTGGGGGCGGGTATGTCTCCGGGCATGTGCAGACAGGGGACATCCATGCATGCCCGGAAATGGCAGGGTGGGGTATGGAAACATACTCCTGATGAGCACCCTGATGCGAGCGCCCACAGCCCCAAACCAAAGGGGAAGCAGTTATGGTTGGAGAAAGGCCCTGCCCAGGACCATGATGCATCCTCCCATCCAGGAAGCAACGGGTGCCTGTCTGGATTGCCCCCAAGGACAACCTACCACCACCTGTCAACCAATCACCTCGACCTAGGCACCAGCAGCCAGGCGATCCGCCAATACACACATAAGCAATATACCACTAGACAGTCCCAATCGCACCAATCATACACACCAGATGGAACCACAGCCATGGATGGAAGACTGTAGCACAAACCACAGAAACCACATCCATACAATCACGATAGGAGAACTAGGTCCTCATATACCATATAAGCCGAGAAAAAAAATTATATATATGAAGTAATATTAAAAACAAATATAAATGTGTAAATAAAAATAAGAATAAATTTTAATTAAAAATTATTATTAATGAATATAAAAAAATTAAATGATAAAAATAAATAGCAATGAATAAAAATAAAGATAAATGAAAATAAATATGAAAAATAAAGAATAAAGATAATAAATAAAGTGATACTTACACCGATGCGGTTCCCTTCCCAGGAGGAAGCCAAGACTCCGTACCTCTGTTCTCTCCTCAATCACCCTGGCATGACTCAAAAGGCTTGTAGTACTCTATAAAACATTTAATATTTATGTTGATAAGGATAAATGACAATGTAATGAATACTAGTCGCTAAGACCTTCGATTGCGTCGAGTGGAGATACCTATGGGCAGTGATGCGGAGGTCCAGAGTGGGGAAAACATTTCTTCCTGGGTACAGCTGCTGTATGCGGATCCCAAAGCGAGAGTCAGAATTACCAGGGCTTTATCTGAGGCCTTCCCATTATTTAGGGGGACTAGGCAGGGGTGTCCTCTCTCACCCCTGCTTTTTGCTTTGGTCTTGGAACCGTTAGCAGCCAAGATTAGAGCCTCCCCAGAGATTGTCAGATTCCGTCAAGGCGAGAGGGAGGATAAACTCTCCCTTTATGCAGATAATACCCTGATATATCTGGGGCACAATGCTCGCTCCCTGAATCTGTAATGTTGAATCTGTAATGCACTTGATAAATCAGTTTGGACAATATTCAGGGTTTACCATCAACTGGCACAAGTCCTCTCTTATGTTGCTGGATTCTCTAGAGTCTCCTCTTCCGGATTCGTCATCTCAAATAGACTTTCAAATATTTAGGGATTGTAGTGATGGGGCATTGTGGAGATTATATTAAGCTAAATCTCAAACCTATTCTACAGAAGTTTATACAGAAGTTTAAACACAAGTGCGCTAGCTGGTGCAAACTACCTTTGTCAGGGCTTATCTTATCAAAATGGTATGGGCTCCCCAATTACTATATATCTTGCATAACACTCCAGTGTGGATACCACGTTACTGGTCTAATGGCATAGACTCCCAATACAGAGCGCTAACATGGAAGAATGGAGTGGCCCGTATTAAGCTGTTCACTCTACAGTACCTTAAGGACCTGCGTGGAATGGCAGTTCCTCACTCCTCTACATACTTCCTGGCTGCACAGTTGCAGCACCTTTCCAGGTGGGACCTGCTGGGAATGCTGGACCCTTCCAGGACCCTGTTGATTAAAACCCTTGCGGAGTATTCGGGGATGTCCCAACTACAGGTGAAGTCCCGGCGGCGCAGGAATTCCCAACTGTGCAGCTAATTGTTAAATTATGGAAGGAACTTAAAAAGAGAATGGGAATGACAGGGTTCCTGGAATGTACCCCCATAGTTCATACCCCGAAGTGGCCAAAATTCCTGGTTACTCACTATGGCAGAGGGCTGGCATTAAATACCTCTCGCAGTTATTCAATGGGTCCAATATGAAAACTTATGACCAATTGTGACAGGAATTTCCTCGGCTTCGCAATAGCCATTACCTGTACTTACAAGAGCAACATGCCTTGAATTTACACTTGGAAGAGTCTAACTTTCTCACCTCTGTTTTTGCTACCTCGGACAAAAGGGGCAGTATTTCTTGAATATGTGCCTGTTTGCTATCCTATACATAGGCCCCAGAATTGCTACCCTGCAGGGAAAGATGGACACAATTCCTGGCTGCTGGTCTGTTGGTGTCTCTATCTGCTTCACAGAAACTATCACATTTGGTTATTCTCCATTGGGCCTACAGAACTCCTATTAAACTGCATAAATGGGGTAGGAGGGACTCCCCCTTGTGTCTGAAATGCCAAATATACCCTGGCACTCTGATACACCTATTGTGTAAATGTCCAAAACTGGTGAGATACTGACAAGATGTGATTAGTCATTAACAGTGTCTATCAGTTAAAATTGTAAAAATGGGAACAGGGGGGTGCCAGACTGAGTACAGTATTATTTATATATTTAATAAAAACAAGTAGTAACTCACAGTTTTTTTTTTTTTTAAAGAATTTTTATTGTGCACATAAAAGAAGAAAGCATACATCACAGTAGATAGGGTTACATCATCAATTACAAAGCAGAAATCACACACCCATTACACAACCAATGCAGATATCCATCTATCTTTCATGCGCCATTTGGGTCTCCGACCCTATTCTACTTTTGTAATATATGTACATTTTTATTTTTTTAACAACAAAACAAAAAAGAGAAATCTCTCATAACAATAAAACACCATGCCCCCCCCTCCCAGCCCCCCACCTGTTGCTCTCCCAGGGAGAGAAGACAGACCAGGCGTCCCCCCCCCCAGAGGGTGGACGCCTCCTCTGCACACCTCAATCAGAGAAGAGAAATTAAAACCTCCCCCTGGGGATGTCTGCATTCAATGTTTTGTGCAATAATACATGTGAAACCATGCCCTTCCACAGTAAGAGAAGAATGTCTCCTATCCTCCCTTCATCATCTGTTTGACAACAAAAACAGTCCTTACTACCTAGTGGTCTGTGTCTCTTTCTCCTCCAGTATGTTTTCAGAGTCCACCCATCTAAACCATACCTTCCTAAACTTCTTGGGATCTCCCCTAGCTTCATAGGTCATCTTATACATCATCATGTCCACATTTACTATTTTTATCCACATTCCCACAGTCAATTGTTCATCATGAATCCATCGTCTGGCAATGAGTGTCCTCACCCCAAAGTATAGAATCCTAACGAACGATTTAGTACATGCATTAATCTCCTCTTGATCAAAGACCCCGAGGAGGCAGCGTAGGGGGGAGCAGATGTTAGGCAAAGCAAACTTATCGGAAATAAATTCAGTCACCTGCGACCACAGTGGTCTCACCTTTTTGCACTCCCACATCATGTGTAGGAAAGTGCCTTCCTCCTCCATACATTTATGACATACAGCAGTTTCCCTTCTTTGCATTCGGTAGAGTCTAACTGTTGTATAATACTGTTGATGAAGATACCGAAACTGAATCATTTTGTCCATAGAGGAGATAACAGACACCAAATATGTCTCCAGAACCTCCTGCCACAGTTCCTCCGACAACTCCGGGACAATCATCTTCCACCGCACCTTGGTCCTAGTCGTTAACATCTTTACCCCTGGACCCACTGCCCCATAATATCTAGAGATTTGATTAGATGGATCCGGGTCAATCAGAACCTTCTCCAAGTCCGTATTGTGGACCAGAATTTTATCCCCCCCAAACTGGGCGTTCGCTGCATGTCTCAGATGCGTATATCGAAAAAGCCAAGTCTTGGGTACTTCAAATTGTTCTCTCAATTGGGCAAAAGTACATAAACGATCATTCTGGCAGATGTGGTGTAGGTACTTAATATCATATTTTGCCCAGGTCTTCTGTCCATTAGGTAGTTTTAAAAACTCCCCCAAAGATCTATTACACCATAAAGGGCTATTCGAAGACAGCCACAAGGGTGTATCCTTCCGCCATTGAGAGCACAAGTGAAATACTTTCCCAGGCAGTGCCATAACTGATCCCACCCTCCTCCCCGGGAATCCCCTTCCTATAGAGCATATTCTGCAGGGTTTCTTGAGAGGTAGTAACTGCTGTCTCCAACAATGTAGTGGCATTAGGCTTCTGTGGAAAAAGTCGCCAGTGCAAAAAGGCTAATTGCGAGGCCATAAAATAGGAGCGCAGATCAGGAAGGGCCATCCCTCCCATTGTAACTGGTAACTTCAATATCGCCAGGGATACCCTGGGTGCTTTAGAGCCCCAAAGTAATCCCACAACGATAGAGTCAATGTGTCTGAAAACCCGTAGTGTCACAAAAACCGGGGAGTTCAAGAGGAGGTAAAGAAACTTAGGAAGGAAAATCATCTTAAACAGATTTATCCGTCCCATCAAGTTGATCGGTAAATTCCGCCATCTCTGTACCCTCTCTCAAAAACTTCCCACAATAGGCGACAAATTGGTCTCCAGGTACCTAGAGATGGGAAGCTGCACCTCAATCCCCAGGTACAGTACCTGAAAGAGGTGGATAAAGGGATGGGACAATCCGGCGGAACTACCACTGCCTCATCAATAGGAAAAAGGGAGGTTTATTTATTTATTTATTTATGCGAAATCCGGAGTAGTCTCCAAACTCCTGAAACAATCGGAAGGCTTCTGAGAGCGAGGACTCCCCAAGCCTCAGACCAGTCAAATCTGAAGTAGATCTTATCTTAACCGCTAAGGGCTCAATTGCCAGGGCAAACAGGAGGGGTGAAAGAGGACACCCCTGCCTGGTGCCCCGGAATATAGTGAATGGGTCTGAAATAATACCATTAACCCTCAGTCTAATCAACGGATCCGTGTACAAGAGCCGTACCCATGAAATGAAAACAGGGTCAAAGCCATATGACTCCAATAGGTGGAACAGATAAGACCACTCTACGGAGTCAAAGGCCTTCTTAGTGTCTAAAGAGGCCACCATTCTAGACCCCGGGTTTGTCATGGACAGTTTGGAGATTCACAAAGAGTCTTCTAATCTGTGCACATCGTCCCTGGATAAATTCTGTTTGATCCGCATCTACCAAATTTTGGATAACTGTTTGTAGCCTGCAGTCAACGTTCATCAGCGAGATCGGACGGTAGGAGTCACATTCTCGGGGGTCCTTCCCCCCCTTAGGAATCAGAACAACCAAGGCCTCCCTCATTGATGGAAGTAGTCTACCGTCTGATCTCGCCGCATCGAACACCCTAACCAAGTGAGGGGCCAGACCATACCTAAAAGTATAATACCACTCCGAGGGGAGACCATCTAGACCAGGGGACTTCTTAGGAGAGAAGGAGGCAATTGCCTTCTCCACCTCCTCTACCGTAATACTAGATTCCAAGGCAGTGCTGTCTTCTTCTGCCAGCTTAGGTAGATCAATGTCATTAATGTAGTTCAGCAAATCCTCCATCCTCAGAGGAGCACAAGACTTGTATAATTCTGCATAGAATTGAACGGCGGCGAGTTTTCAAAATATCTTCTGAGTCACAGACTTCCAGCCTGCAGTTGTCATAAACTGACTTAATACACACCGGAACATATTCATAGTTCCAAGTATGTCAGGAGTCTGCCATTCTTGTCGACTAATTCAAATATACGCCTGCGTTGAGCAAGGCTAAGTTTTGTGGAACGCTCAGTGAGGACCGTCCCTGGTTCTCATGCGCAAAGTCAACAACCTCTCACTAGTGGGATCCGTAATATATTCTGCTTCTGCTAACGTCACCTCTGTTTCTTTACACTGTATTGTAGAAGCTAACTGTTTCTTGAACCCATGTACCTCTGCTATGAACACTTCCCTCAGCGTGGCCCTAAAAGCCTCCCACTGAAGAGGAGGTGACCCAAAATTACCATTTTTTACCCAGAACTGTTTAATGGCCTCTGTACACTTAAGCTTTATATATTCCTCCTGAAGCCAACTAGCCTCCATCCGCCACAAGCATATAATTGGTTTTGGTCCTAACTTAAGTTCCAATAACATGGGAGAATGGTCAGATAGGGCTCTGGGTAGATAGGAAACCTACCCAACCATATCCATTTCCTCCCCCTCTGTCAGGATAGTGTCTATTCTGGAGAGAGTCTTGTGCGTGTCTGAATAACAGGAGTACTCCCTAACATTAGGATAATGAAACCACCAGACATCTCTAAGTCCATGAGTAGACATCCACCCCGCAAGGGGGGCTGGAGTGTCAGTTGCTGCCCCCAGTCTATCCAAAGTTATTACAGATACAGAATTGAAATCACCCAAAATGAAGATCCTCCCCTCCGCTATATCATAAGTAGCCTGTATCATGTCATCCAAATGAGCTAGTGAAAAAGGAGGAGGGACATATAGGTTTACAATCGTTAGTAGTCTATTCATCACCTGTATCACCAATATAACATACCTCCCTTCAATGTCCGTCCGGACTGCATGAATGGATATAGGCATAGCCTTAGTAACTAAAGTAGAAACCCCCCTCGCATAGGAGGAGTAACTGGCATGGTAAGCCCCCGCAATGTGAGCCCTTTTCAGAGAGAGGAGCCTGGAGCCCTGGAGATGATGTATCTCCTCAAAAAGTATTAGGTGAGGCATGTATTTGTTAATGTAGTCAAAAACCAACAAGCGGTTAAATTTAGCATTGAGGCCCCTGACATTCCAGTCCAAATTCTTAAGATTTACCTCCATAAGTTAAAGATATGAGAAAACGGGGCGTCCTTCCCCCCCTTGAGATATAGACGGCCAAAAAAAAATGAGGCTCTAGGCTTCTCCTCCCACAAATACAGAGCACAGTATTCCTGACCACTTAACAGTCCCACTTTGATCTCACCGAATGCAGACAATCCCAGCCAAATACAGAAATAAAATCCCCAACAAACAGAACCCCCCCACCCTTCTCCCACCCCCCCTCCCCGCAGCCAGCCCCAACTTGCTAGGCACTTTTTACCCATAACCTGAGTTCAGATAGGCAGCAGAAATGCGACTTAAAACTGTCACATAAAACAGGTCATCCAAAAAAACGGCCTTTCTTTACCAGAAACCAAAAAACAGCCAATCAATGACATCTCAGGGCCCGTTCTAGCCCCTCGCAGTATATTCTCCTGGTCCCGGAAGTGCAGTATCTTCGCTATCATGGATTTAGGAGGGGCTCCCTTTGGGGGTGCCCGGCCTGGAATACGGTGTGCCTGTTCAATGGCAAACATTTTTTGTAAAAGTGCCAGGATCCGTGTGATCAGCCATTTCTCTAGAAACTAGTAACTCACAGGTTAAATAAGATGAGTTCAGTATGTGTTGAAAATTACCAGTGCTGTAGTCTGATTTATACTGCCCTCAGTCTGGCACCCCTCTGTTCCCATTTGTACACAGAGTCCATTGCTTCTCTCTAAGGGAGCTGCCTCTAGGTGCTAATCATACAAGATCTCGGATCATTCATGGATATTATGTTTTAACAAATGTTTTAATATTATGTTTGCTTATTCACACACGCATTTTATATATATAAGTGGCTATAAAATTTTTTGTTATCACCATATCTAGCACCGCTGTTACCCCTGTTTTTACAGTTACAATTGTGCCCAGTTACTTTTTTGGTTGGTGACCTAGAAGAGGAATTATACTCTCTGCATACCTATGTTGCTTTACTTAGGCTACTTTATCTTGCTAGGAAATTGATAGCATGCTACTGACTCTCTCCTTGTGCGCCTACAATACGACACTGGATACAACAGGTTAATGCTATACTGATTAGAGAGAAGTTTGCATATCAGCATAGGAAGGCAAGTGAAAAATTCACCAAAATCTGGCAGGAATGGCTAGACACCCCTGCAGTTTTTTTGATTTATGCCAATAACAAACTCTATTCTGCTGCTGCAAAATATATACCTAGATGTGGCATATGAACACTGTTCATATGAATATGAATATGAATCTCTGTATTGTACAGCCATTGATGTACTGTTTATCTTGCCAGAAATTTCTTTCCAATCCGGTAGTTTGTAATATTGTACTTGTTTACAATTTTGTACAATAAAAACTCTTTTCTGATTAAAAAAAAATGACTACTACTCCCTCATATGGCGAAGGAAGGGAAAGTATGGGGGAGGAAGTAGAAGGGAAAAAGTTGAAATGGGAGGGAAAGGGTAAAAGGAAAGGGGGACAGGAGAAAGAAAAGAAAAGGAAGAAGAAAAAGAAAAGAAAAAAGAGAAAGAAAAAAGGGGGAGAGGGGACATGGGGAAAAAACATGGTAGACAACATAACATATGTCACACAAAAATGTTCCCCTGATAACCCTAAATCAAGTGCAGAAGGAAAGATACATTATGTACCGCAAAAAAACCCAAAAAACACAACAATCCAGGGTATTGTTACAAGAAAGGTTTGTATAAGATATGTTCATTAAGGCCCGGGGATTTCGTGGCCTTAAGAGTAATTATCCATTTTGTTTCCAATCGTAACAACTTTGGGTCAATGTCACCTCCTCTATCAGAGGCGGGAACATGCTCTAGTGCAAAGAAACTGATTATGGACAGGTTAACCCCACGTGTCTACTTATGGATGACTCCATTTTGCCATTTCTAATCAGATAGACGTGATCTCTGATCCTCTTCCAGAAAATCCTGCGTGTCTTCCCAATATAAAATGCATTACATTTACATGTCATGATATAGACTACTCCCACCGTATGACAATCTATCTGGTATTGTCAGCAACAGGTGTGACCAGAAATGGGTGGACTACAGCTGTCAGGAAGATTCTGCGAGTAACAGGTGCCCCAGGCACATTGGCGCATATTCGCGGGCGCCATTGCGCATGTGCATGCACACACATGCAAGCACACGCTTCTGTTGGCACCAGGCGGGCTATTTAAACCTGCCTGTCACATACAAACTTCGCTGTCTGCTCTACAGTGTTCTGTGTGCCTTTACCTGATCTGAGAATTTACATGTGAATAACCGGCTATCTGTGTCTATCCTAGCTATCCGCCTGTATCTGACCTTCGGCCTGTTTTTGACTACTCTCCTGCCTGTTCCTCTGGTCCCTCTGCTGCCCGCTTGATATCCGACCCAACCTGCCTGACTACTCTCAGTGTGTTCCTAACTTGTCAGCTGTTCCTGGTTCCAGTCCAGTGCTCCAGTTCCAGCCTGCTAAACCGTCAGCTGTTCCCGGTCGAGTCCAGCACTTCAGCTCCAGCCTGCCAAACTGTCACTTGTTCCTGGTTCCAGTCCAGTACTTCAGTCCCAGCTTGCCTCCTGTTCCTGTCCCCTGTCTCCTGCAAGAAATTTCTGGACTTCTGGACTGACTTTCTCTGCTGTTGATCCTGCCAGGCACTCATATTACTCCTCACTCCTGTGCCTTCTGTTACCTTACCAGGGGCCGCGAGTGGGAGCCGTAAGGGAGGCCTCCCTCTGCAATTTGGGCTCAAGCCACTAGGTATGTTACAGCCACAGAGAATATCTGGCTCAAGTAAAGTGTAAAATAATATAATTTATTTAAAAATAAGTGAATAACACAAATGTAAATGCACCACCAATATATTAAAACTATGTAAAGCAAAACCAGATAACCAAATAATAGTGACACACAATGAACAACTGCCCAAACCAAGTATATGCAGGAAACAGGATAAACAAATCGTAGTCGTAACAGAGCCAGGGTCATACACGGGAGATCAAGCAGAGGGAGCTGGGAACAAGACAGGACAGGGAGAGGAAAACAGGAGATGGAGTGAGCAGGTAGGAAGAGATCAGGCTGCAGGGTCAGTATCAGAGTTCAGGATCAGGAACACAGGAACACGGGAACACAGGAATACAGGTCAGGGGCACATGGAGGCAGAACACCAAGGTAGGAATGAAGCGCATGAACAGAGTTTTTAAATACACTTCCTGCAACCAGAATTAGATAATGACTGATTGCATTAGATATTGTGAGCTTCTGGCTGCTGAGGGACACCTGCTGCTGGACATCGGAACCACAGCCTGTGGGTCTGGGAGCCACATTGCCACCAGCAGGTGAGCCCTTTCCTGACAGGTACCGGGGGGGGTCCAATTTTTCCCGTTGGGTAACCTGATCCACTTGCAAAATTCACAATCCCTGCACTGAAAGGTGCCTTGTATCTTTGTCTCTAAATGTAAAGTGGTCTTTCAGAGATTTTGCTCTCTTATATGTGATGGTAGGTGTATTACTAATATATTTTACTGCGATAGCGTCATCCGTTAAGAGATGCCAATGTCGTGTGAAAATCAGGGGCGTACCAAGAGGTTGGCGAGACTGGCGCCCGCCAGGGGCGCAGGCCCAGGGGGGGCGCAAACAGGGCCGGACTGGCCTACCGGGATACCAAAACATTTCCCAGTAGAATGCCTGCCCTGGGGCCGCTTTGAGCTAAGCCGTGGCTGCGGGTGGCTGCAGCGCTCCCCCTCCCTCCTCCTGTCACACACAGCAGGCACGGAGTTCAGTGTGAAAAGTTTGTCCGCGCTGTGGCAAAAGTCTCTGTCTATCACACGAGCTGGTCTAGGAGGAGGGTGGGACTTTTGTCACAGGCAGCGCGACCGAACATTTCACACTGAACTCTGACCGTGACACAGCGGGAGATGGATGCCTGCTGTGTGTAATTCAGCCAGGCATTGACTGCAGTGAAGCTGCAATGATGAGCACGGTAAGGTCGCAATTATGGGCACAGTAAGGCTGCAATGGGCATGGTAAGGCTGCAATTATGGGCACGGTAAGGCTGCAATTGTGGGCACTGTGAGGCTGCAATTATGGGCGCGGTAAGGCTGCAATTATGGGCACAGTGAGGCTGCAATTATGGGCATGGTAAGGTTGCAATTGTGGACACGGTAAGGCTGCATTTGTGGACATGGTAAGGCTGCAATTGTGGGCATGGTAAGGCTGCAATTATGGGCATGGTAAGGCTGCAATGGGCATGGTAAGGCTGCAATTATGGACATGGTAAGGCTGCAATTGTGGGCACAGTAAGGCTGCAATGGGCATGGTAAGGCTGCAATTATGGGCACGGTAAGGCTGCAATTGTGGGAACGGTGAGGCTGCAATGATGTGCACGGTAAGGCTGCAATTGTAGGCACGGTAAGGCTTCAATTGTGGGCGCGGTAAGGCTGCAATTGTGGGAACGGTAAGGCCGCAATTATGGGCACAGTAAGGCTGCAATGGGCATGGTAAGGCTGCAATTATGGGCACTGTATTGCCGTGTACACACGGGCGGACTTTTTGACCGGACTGGTCCGACGGGACGAATCCGTCGGACAATCCGAACAAGTGCGGGCTTCATTGGACCTGCAGCGGACTTTTTCAGTCAAAAATCAGACAGACTTCAGATTTGGAACATGTTTCAAACCTTTCTGACCGACTCGAGTCCGGTCTAAAAATCCACTCGTCTGTAGGCTAGTCCAACGAACAAAAATGCTAGGGCAGCTATTGGCTACTGGCTATCAACTTCGTTATTTTAGTTCGGTTGTACGTCATCATGTACAAATCCATCGGACTTTGGTGTGATCGTGTGTAGGCAAGTCCGTTCATTTGAAAGTCCGTCGGAAGTCCATCAAAAGTCCGTCGAAAGTCCGTTGGAAAGACTGTCAGACCTTTGATGACGAAAAGTCCGCCCATGTGTACATGGCATTAGGGTGCAATTATGGGCACGGTAAGGCTGCAATTGTGGGCGCTGTATGGCTGCAATTGTGGGCAATGTAAAGGGCCGTACACACGATCTGACTTTTTGACAACAAACATGCAAATTAGCTGTTTTGGAGCAACATCCGACCGTGTGTACGCTCCATCGGACAAACTTTTTCAGTTTCCATCGGACTTTTATTGGCTGTGCGAACGGACAAACTTTCCGGCAACAAAAGTCCGATGGAGCAAAGTCCGATCGTGTGTACACAAAGCCATCTGACTTTTGTACAAACTACAGTACGCAGTCGCGAGAATGTTTCCAGCACGGTTCTCGGCGACAGGGTACTGTACATCTCGCGCTAGTTGCAATAGGAAAAACACATTTTTTCCTATTGCAGCTAGCAATAGGAGGTCTCTTGCGACTTCGGGGGTCTCTCCGGCATCTTCTCCCGGTGTCTGCATCTCTGCCGGCTCCACCGCTATCTTCTGGCGCTCTTTTGCCAGTGGTGGTCCGGACTTCTGGATCGTCTTCTTCCGTTGCAGAGCGCACAGAGACCATCATGGCTGGAGAGAGCGTCGTGTCAACATCTCTGGAAGATAAGAGGGAAGAAGACGATCCAGAAGTCCGGACCACCGCTGGCAAATAAGCACTAGAAGATAGCGGTGGAGCCGGCAGAAGATGCGGACACCGGGAGAAGACGTCGAAGTTGGAAGAGGACCCCCAAAGTCGGAAGAGGACCCCCAAAGTCGGAAGAGGACCCCCAAAGTCAGAAGAAGACCCCGGAGCTGCCTAATAAATTACTTTAAAAACCTGGGTACTGTGTTTTTTATTGACACTTTTGACACCTAGGTGAATGAGTAGGGGTACGATGTACCCTATACTTATTCACATAGGGTGGAGGGCTGGGATCTGGGGGCCCCCTTATTAAAGGGGGCTCCCAGATTCCGATAAGCACCCCGCCCGCAGACTCCGACAACCAACGGCCAGGGTTGTCGGGAAGAGGCCCTTGTCCTCATCAACATGGGGACAAGGTGCTTTTGGGTGGGGGCCCGCAGGGCGCCCCCTTCCCCCAAAGCACCCACTCCCCCATGTTGAGGGCATGTGGCCTGGTACGGCTCAGGAGGGGGGGCGCTCGCTCGTCCACACCCCCTTTCCTGACCGGCCGGGCTGCGTGCTCGGATAAGGGTCTGGTATGGATTTGGGAGGGGGACCCCCACGCCGTTTTTTCGGCGTAGGGGGTTCCACTTAATATCCATACCAGACCTAAGGGCCTGGTATGCCCCTGGAGGGGAACCCATGCCGGTTTTTATTTAAAATTTGGCGTGGAGTTCCCCCTCAAGATTCATACCAAACAGTGTGCCGGGCATTGGCGGGGATCCAACTTGGATCCCCGCACCAGTGTCAACCCGGCTCGCAAGGTGTCAATCTCGCCAATAAAAGTGGCAAGGTTGACACAATATCAGACAACAATACACAAGTTGACCAAAGGGTGGTGGTAAAGAGCTGGAAAAACCACGTGATATAGTGAAAGTTGGCTGGAAAAGTCCCGTCGTCTGTATGCAAGAGAAACTTTTGGGCAACGCCCTTTGTACAAAAATCCAAGGGAGAGTTTGTACAAAGTCCCATCGTGTGTATGGGGCTTAAGGTTGCAATTGTGGGCACAGTAAGGCTGCAATTGTGGGCACAGTAAGGCTGCAATTGTGGGCACGGTAAGGCTGCAATTATGGGTACGGTAAGGCTGCAATTATGGGCACAGTGAGGCTGCAATGATGAGCACGGTAAGGCTGCAATTGTGGGCACAGTGAGTCCTCTGCACAGTATGCACCTAAAGCTACCTGAAGAAAATTGGTGGTGTTCTTATGAGCCTATTAGTACCACAGGCAGCTGCAGTATTTACAGTTAGTGTAGTGCGTCCTCTGCACAGTGTGCACCTAAAGCTACCTGAAGAAAATTGTTGGTGTTCTTCTGATCCTATTAGTACCGCAGGCAGCTGTAGTATTTACAGTTAGTGTAATGCGTCCTCTGCACAGTGTGCACCTAAAGCTACCTGAAGAAAATTGGGGGTGTTCTGATCCTATTAGTACCGCAGGCAGCTGCAGTATTTACAGTTAGTGTAGTGCATCCTCTGCACAGTGTGCACCTAAAGCTACCTGAAGAAAATTGGTGGTGTTCTTCTGATCCTATTAGTACCACAGGCAGGCAGCTACAGTATTTACAGTTAGTGTACTGCGTCCTCTGCACAGTGTGCACCTAAAGCTACCTGAAGACAATTGCTGTTGTTCTGATCCTATTAATACCACAGGCAGGCAGCTACAGTATTTACAGTTAGTGTAGTGCGTCCTCTGCACAGTGTGCACCTAAAGCTACCTGAAGAAAATTGTTGGTGTTCTTCTGATCCTATTAGTACCGCAGGCAGCTGCAGTATTTACAGTTAGTGTAGTGCGTCCTCTGCACAGTGTGCACCTAGAGCTACCTGAAGAAAATTGGTGGTGTTCTGATCCTATTAATACCACAGGCAGGCAGCTACAGTATTTACAGTTAGTGTACTGTGTCCTCTGCACAGTGTGCACCTAAAGCTACCGGAAGAAAATTGGTGGTGTTCTTCTTATCCTATTAGTACCACAGGCGGGCAGCTGCAGTATTTACAGTTAGTGAAGTGCGTCCTCTGCACAGTGTGCACCTAAAGTTACCTAAAAAAATTGCTGTTGTCCTGATCCTATTAATACCACAGGCAGGCAGCTGCAGTATTTACAGTTAGTGTAGTGCGTCCTCTGCACAGTGTGCATCTAAAGCTACCTGAAGAAAATTGGTGGTGTTCTTCTGATCCTATTAATACCACAGGCGGGCAGCTGCAGTATTTACAGTTAGTGTAGTGCGTCCTCTAAACAGTGTGCACCTAAAGCTACCTGAAGAAAATTGGTGGTGTTCTTCTGATCCTATTAGTACTGCAGGCAGCTGCAGTATTTACAGTTAGTGTAGTGCGTCCTCTGCACAGTGTGCACCTAAAGCTACCTGAAGAAAATTGGTGGTGTTCTTCTGATCCTATTAGTACCGCAGGCAGCTGCAGTATTTACAGTTAGTGTAGTGCGTCCTCTGCACAGTGTGCACCTAAAGCTACCTGAAGAAAATTGGTGGTGTTCTTCTGATCCTATTAGTACCACAGGCAGGCAGCTACAGTATTTACAGTTAGTGTAGTGCGTCCTCTGCACAGTGTGCACCTAAAGCTACCTGAAGACAATTGCTGTTGTTCTGATCCTATTAATATCACAGGCAGGCAGCTACAATATTTACAGTTAGTGTAGTGCGTCCTCTGCACAGTGTGCACCTAAAGCTACCTGAAGAAAATTGCTGTTGTTCTGATCCTAATAATATCACAGGCAGGCAGCTACAATATTTACAGTTAGTTTACTGTGTCCTCTGCACAGTGTGCACCTAAAGCTACCTGAAGAAAATTGGTGGTGTTCTTCTGATCCTATTGGTACTACAGGCAGGCAGCTGCAGTATTTACAGTTAGTGTACTGCATCCTCTGCACAGTGTGCACCTAAAGCTACCTGAAGACAATTGCTGTTGTTCTGATCCTAATAATACCACAGGCAGGCAGCTACAGTATTTAGTTAGTGTACTGTATCCTCTGCACAGTGTGCACCTAAAGCTACCTGAAGAAAATTGGTGGTGTTCTTCTGATCCTTTTAGTACCACAGGCAGGCAGCTATAGTATTTATAGTTAGTGTACTGTGTCCTCTGCATAATGTGCACCTAAAGCTACCTGAAGACAATTGCTGCTGTTCTGATCCTATTAATATCACAGGCAGGCAGCTACAGTATTTACAGTTAGTGTACCGTGTCCTCTGCACAGTGTGCACCTAAAGCTACCTGAAGAAAATTGGTGGTGTTCTTCTGATCCTTTTAGTACCACAGGCAGGCAGCTACAGTATTTACAGTTAGTGTACTGTTTCCTTTGCACAGTGTGCACCTAAAGCTACCTCAAGAAAATTGGTGGTGTTCTGATCCGATTAGTACCACAGGCAGGCAGCTACAGTATTTACAGGTAGTGTACTGCGTCCTCTGCACAGTGTGCACCTAAAGCTACCTGAGGACAATTGCTGTTGTTCTGATCCTATTAATACCACAGGCAGGCAGCTACAGTATTTACAGTTAGCGTACTGTGTCCTCGGCACAGTGTGCACCTAATGCTACCTGAAGACAATTGCTGGTGTTCTCATACTAATAATACTACAGGCAGGCAGTTTATTCTGCTAGCTGCAGTATCAATATATATATATACATCCCAGCTTTGTGCAGCTACATCTCACTGCAGGCCATTGGTATGTCTGGAAGGCCAACAAGGAGAGGCAGACAGTCACAAGCCAATAAAAGAAGGCAAGCAGGCTCTGTGTCTAGAGGCAACAGTGCTGGTCATGAAGACAGTGCATCCTCATCAGCACGTGGCCGTGGGACACGCTTGTCCTTTTTTTCGGCAGCTGGCCGTGTTGAGCCGCAACATGCGGAAGACTTGATAGAGTGGATGACTAAACCGCCCCCATCCTCCTCATCCTCTCTCAACCAGGCTCAGGGTACTTTGTTTGGTAAAGCAGCTGCCAACGTGGCTTCTTCCCTCAGCTCAATGGCATCAGTCACTCCTTCCCTAGCCCCACCATGTCCTCCTGAGGAGTTCCCCGAACTGTTTGACCACAGTGTTGGGTACATGCTCCAGAAGGATGCCCAGCGTTTTGAAGGCTCCGATTATGGTACCCAGCTAGAGGAAGGCAGTAATGTGAGCCCAGAGAGAGGGGGTGCCCAAGAAGGACAGCAATCTGGCAGTCATGTTCCCCCAGCTGCAGCATATTGTCAACTTTGCTCCAGTGACGAGGAGGGAGGGGATGATAAGGTCACTGACTTCACGTGGGTGCCTGATAGGAGAGAGGAGGAGGCGGCACATCTCAAATGAGGCAGGATGCCCTCCAGGGGCTAGCTTAAGGGCAGCACACCGACTGCATCACACCGCAGAGCTCTGCGTGTGCAGGGCGCCGCTGTCTCTGCGCGTTATTCCAAAAGTTCTTTGTGCATCTTTTTTGAGACGAGTGCATCAGATCCCACCGCTGCTATTTGCAACATATGTCTCAAGCGTATCTCGCGTGGCCAAAACATCACCGCTTGACCAGACATATGTTGACCTGCCATGCAGTTTGTTGGCAAGCATACCTAAAAGAACCACACCAAAGAACAAAGCGGACCTCTCCTTGCTCCTCATCAGCTGGGATCTCCAACCCCACTATACCTTCAGTCCTCTCTGAAACCTGCACTGAGAGGAATGAAGGTGTAGAATTAGGTGTGTCATAGCCAAGTACTTGCGGGCAATCTGCTATCAGTACATCAACATCAGACTGTACCAGGCAAATTTCCCTGCCCCAGCTGCTGCACCACTGAAAGAAGTTCGCTTCCAGCCATCCACATGCCCAGCGGCTGAATGCTAGCTTGGCTACATTGCTAGCACTTCAACTGCTGCCTTTTCAGTTGGTAGACTCTGCCCCCTTCAGTGAGTTGGTGGAATGTGCGGTACCTCAGTGGCAGGTTCCCAAACGCCACTTTTTCTCACAGAAGGCGATTCCGGCTCTCTACCGGCATGTGGAAGGCAATGTCTTGGCCTCGCTGGACAGGGCGGTCAGAGGTAAGGTGCATATTACCACTGACTCATGGTCCAGCAGGCATGGACAAGGATGTTACCTATCTTTCACCGCGCACTGGGTGACTCTTCTGGCAGCTGGGAAGGATGCAGGACAGGGTGCAGTAGTGTTGGAGGTTGTTCTGCCACCATGCCTCCAAAATTCTACTAGTGGTGATTCTGCCACACCTATCTCCTCCACCCCCTCCTCTTCTTCTTCCTCCATGGCCTCTTCCTGTTCCTGATTTGTCCTCGGAACCAGCGGTGCTCCGTAGGCGTTCAAGGGGCTACGCAAGCAGGCAGGCAAAAACATGCCATGCGGTGCTTGAGCTGGTGTGCTTGGGGGACAGGAGCCACACTGGGGCAGAGATTCAGCTCTGCAGGGGCAGGTTCAGAGGTGGTTGATGCCACGCCAGCTTAAGCCAGGTATGCTGGTTTGTGACAATGGCACCAACCTCCTCTCCGCCCTCCGACAGGGACAACTGACCCATGTGCCCTGTTTGGCTCACGTCCTTAACTTGGTGGTACACTGGCTCTTGGGCAGGTACCTGGGCTTACAGGATGTCCTGAGGCAGGCCAGGAAAGTCTGTGTGCATTTCCGCAGGTCATATAATGCCAGTGCTCGGCTGGCTGACCTCCAAAAGGAATTGAACCTGCCCAAGAACCGCCTAATCTGTGACATGCCCACCAGGTGGAACTCAATGTTGGCCATGCTGCAGCGGCTTCACACGCAGATGGGCCATTAATGAGTACCTATGCGACTATGGCACTAGGACAGGGTCAAGGAACCTTGTTTTTTTTTTCCCCACGCCAGTGGGTTATGATCAGGGATGCATGCACTGTCCTGTCACCATTTGAGGAGGCCACGAGGATGGTGAGCAGTGACAGTGCATGCATCAGTGACACTGTCCCTCTTGTCCACCTGTTGGACAACATGCTGCGTGGAATAATGGACAGGACACTTGAGGCAGAACAGAGGCAGGAAGAAGAGGACTTCCTTACCTTTCAAGGCCCACTTTATCCAGACAGTGTTCCTGCGTGCCCGTCGATCACACAGGGAGAGGACGAGGAGGAGAAGGAGGACAAGGAGGATTGTGTCAGCATGGAGGTGGAGCCTGGCACTCAGCATCAGCAGCAGTCTTCAAGGGATCATTTACAGTCCGAAGAAACCCATGGACTTGTACGTGGCTAGGAGGAGGTGGCTGCGGATCATGTCATCCTTAGTGACCCAGAGGACTCTGGACCGAATGCCTCAGCAGACCTACGTTGCATGGCCTCCCTGATCCTGCAAAGCCTGCGGAAGGATCCTCGTATTTGTGGTATCAAGTGTAGTGTAAGGGGGCACTGATATAAAAGTTTCCCTCTTATATCAGTAACCCACCCCCCTTACAGCAGGTGGAAGCACATCGCCACCTGTAAGGGTCATACTGACAACAGCCTAAACTTGTCTGTGCTGGGGATGTACTACTACTCTGTGTACTGTGCTGGGGATGTACTACTACTCTGTGTACTGTGCTGGGGATGTACTGTACTACTCTGTGTACTGTGCTGGGGATGTACTGTACTAATCTGTGTACTGTGTTGGGGATGTACTGTACTACTCTGTGTACTGTGCTGGGGTTGTACTACTACTGTGTACTGTGCTGGGGATGTACTGTACTCCTTGTGTACTGTGCTGGGGATGTACTACTACTCTTTGTACTGTGCTGGGGATGTACTGTACTCCTTGTGTACTGTGCTGGGGATGTACTGTACTCCTTGTGTACTGTGCTGGGTATGTACTGTACTTGTGTACTGTACTAATTGTGTACTGTGCTGGGGATGTACTACTGCTCTGTGTACTATGCTGGGGATGTACTACTACTCTGTGTACTGTGCTGGGGATGTACTGTGCTCCCTGTGTACTTTGCTGTGGATGTACTACTACTCTGTGTACTGTGCTGGGGATGTACTGTGATCCCTGTGTTCTGTGCTGGGGATGTACTGTACTCCTTGTGTACTGTGCTGGGGATGTACTGTACTCCTTGTGTACTATGCTGGGGATGTACTGTACTCCTTGTGTACTGTGCTGGGGATGTACTGTACTCCTTGTGTACTGTGCTGGGGATATACTGTACTCCTTGTGTACTGTGCTGGGGATGTACTATTATACCTTGTGTACTGTGCTGGGCATGTACTGTACTACTTGTCTACTGTACTGTGCTGGGCATGTATTGTACTGCTCTGTACACTGTGCTGGGCACGTACTGTCCCCCCTGTGTACAGTGCTGGGCATGTGCTGTACTACTTGTCTACTGTACTCGTTGTGTACTGTGCTGGCGATGTACTATACTACTCTGTGTACTGTGCTGGGCATTTACTCTGGGTGTACTCTGCTGGGTTTGTACTATACTCTGTGTGTTGTACTAAGTGTGACTGTACTCTGTGTGTACTGGGCTGAGTGTATACTATACTGTACTGTGTCTGTGCTATGCTGGGTATGTAGTGGGCTGAGTGTGTGCTTTGCAGGGGCTGTAGTAAGTGTGGGCTATGCTGGGTGTGAAGTCTACTGAGTGTTTACTGTGCTATGTTGTGTTATGTAGTGTGCTGGGTATGTACCATGCTGTGCTGGGTGTGTAGTGTACTGTGCTGGTACGTAACCCACTGACTGTGTGCTGTGCTGGATATGTAGTGTAGTTTGCTGTGCTAGGTATGTATGTAGTGTACTCGGTGTGCTGTGCTGTTCTGGGTATGTAGTGTGATGTGCAGAGTGTGTACTATACTTGATTTGCTGGGTATGTAGTGTTCTGTGCTGGGTGTATAGTGTGTTGTGCTGTGCTCAGTATATTCTGTGCCAGGTGTGTAGTGTACTGGGCTTGTACTGTACTGTATTTGTAGTAACTTGTGATGGGTGTGTAGTGTGCTTGGGTATGTGTTGTGCCGAGTTTCCATTATCTTTAATGGATATGTAGACAATTAAAAATTAAAGGAAAGTGATGTAAAAAAACAAACAACTGAAATTCTAACTCTCTAATGGGGGGGGGGGTGCCGATACAGATTCTCGCCAAGAGCGCTGGAGACCCTAGGTACGCCTCTTATGAGAATGTTGTTGGGATAATCTAGTTATTAGTCTAGTCTGATGGGGTTGGATCTCCTTTCTTCTGGAATGGATCAGCCCTGTTAAAGGCTTTCTTTATCAGGTCTTGCTATAGCCATGTCTAAGAAGTTTGATTTGTAATTTTTTTTTTTTTTAGGAAATCCTCTTCCCTGGTGCAATTTCGCCTTAACTTTACGTTTTGGCCATAGGGTATACTGCAGGTAAGTGTGAACTGGGCACATTAAAAACTATTGTTTTCTGTGTGTCCTTGCAGAGAGCTGTATTTTTTTATTCAGAAAAACGCAGCTCTCTGCTATAGTGTGAATAGGTCCTAAATGATGAGGCAGAAGTGCTCATGTGCTAAGACAGAAGGCAATGTGGCATGGCTGCCCAAACAACTTGTGGACCACAGCTAGCTATGTTTTACACTTTTTCTGTGGCTCCCCTGCCAGGAGAGTGAATTGTCAGCTGGTGGAACACTGTATGAAACATTGGCATTCGATGCCCTTTTACATTTAAAATGTAAAGTTCGGCCCGAACATCGCTTGTTCGTTCGGGGGAGTGCTGTTTGGTCGCTGATATCACAAGGGGGGCGAGTGCCACCAGATGATGTCACCAGGTGGCCCCGCCCCTTACAAGAACTGTCAAACGACGGAGCAGGTATTTGTTGGTTAGCCTTAATCGTGGGCAGAGCGTTTTTTTTTTTTTTTTCAGGTCCAGCGGTGCGGCGGGCGTCGTGATTGACAAAGGATCTACATGGGAGGAAAAAAGAGAAGTTTATTAATTCTTGTACATGATTGGCTGATCAAAGTGAACACATCCTTATCTTTTTTACTAAGCTCAGTGACGTGAGGATTTACTTTGTTTAAGTAACATCTAGATAATTCCAGTAAATCAACCCCATTGTGGCTGTCTAATTTTAAATGTTTGCCGTCTATATGTTGAATAGACATTAATAAGCCAGAATGCCGTGAAAGAGCTTTTTTTATAACTACTACTCCCTGCCTTTCACGTTCCTCATGGTGGTGCCATGCTGTCTTTTTTAAGCTGTGAATAGTTTCTAAGCATAGTCTTCAGATTAATTTAGCTCATCTGTAGCTTTATAATGCACAGCATCGCCCCACCTGATTTATTTTCAGTCCATACTTTAATTTGCCTCCAAAAATTAGATAATTATTGCTTGAACATAATTAAAGCAATCCCTAAATCTATTGTCACTGATCATTATCCAGGCTTTGGCTTGCCTGTTTATCCTGCCCTGCTTTATTTACGTACTCTATAATTAAAAACAAAAACATTGACATTTGTACTAGTATTAGTACCTACTAGAACTAGAAATATTTATTAGTATCTACTAGAACTAGAAATATTTATTAGTATCTACTAGAACTAGAACTGCCGATTAATGCCCACGCATGCTAGTTAGGGATAAAAACTTTTAGCACCGATACCTCTAGAGCCCACATAAAAAAGAAACACCAAGAACACACATAATAATATTTATACTGTATTTTCTTTGGCAAAAGCTATCATTTAAATGATCTTCGAAATCAGAGTAAATATAAGTCCCTTATGCCGCATACACACGATTGAAAATGCCGCCAGCAAAAGACCGATGAGAGCTGTTTGTCGGAAAATGCAACCGTGTGTATGCTCCATCGGTCTTTTGCTGGCGGAATTCTAGCCAGCAAATGATTGGGAGCATGTTCTCAATTTTTCGGTCGAGAAAAGTTCTTATCCGAAAATGTGATTGTCTGTATGCAATTCTGACGCGCCAAAAAATCACACATGCTCAGAATCAAGTACGAGACGGAAGCGCTCGGTATGGTAAAACTACCGTTCGTAATGGAGATGGCACATTCATCACGCTGAAATGTTTTAAATAGTTTAATGCAGCGCATTCTCTTCTTCTTTATAATGCTAGAAGAATAAAGTGGTTTTGCTGCTCATATTCACAAAGACTTCTCACAAACTGATTTCTTTGTTTTTCTCGTGATCTCATGAATAATCTTTTTTGTTTTTAAAGCCAGATCTCCATAATAATGTTTTTTTTTTTTTAATAGTCATTTTTATTTAATTGTTTTAATCAAGATCTCATGTTGGGTTTTTTTTATTTTAAATTATTTTATAGTGATCTCCATATTTTTTTTATTTTGTATGTCACGTTTCCACAACAACATTATTATCTTGTATTTGTAAACCTCAAGGAGGTTGCTTGGTGTCCCTTGTTAATTGGACATTGTATTTTTTAAATGTACCTGCCTATTCACAAACTGTCCTATTTGAAGAAAAACATATAGGCAAGTACTGTATTTTCATATAAAAAAAAAATCTCCATTTATTCTGGCTCATAATAACAAAATAAAAGAGGGAAGGCAACGCTGGAGAAACAGCTACAATTTGCAAAGCCTTTGGCCCCCAGGGCAGACATCAACTCTGTGGAAAAAAAAATTGGTCGCTTGAGAAGTATATATATAAAGGAGCACAATCTGATCCAGGACTCCCAGAGATCAGGAACAGCTGCAAATGACATGTATGTCCCCAGGCTGTGGTACTACCACAGCCTGCGTCTTCTGTCAGACCAGACTGAACCCAGGCAATCACTTTCTTCTCATCACTTCCCTCCACGCTTCCCTGCAGCCTTCCCTGCAGGCTGTGGCTCTGTAGGTGGACTTGTGGCAGGTGGAGGAGGAGGAGGAGGATGAGCAAGCGTACATAAGTGGACATCATTGGTCATTTGCCCCCTCAACCCCTTGTGAATGGCCTCAAAAAAATCTTTTCACAGTTGAGGTGTTGGCCCTCCTGCATTGTGTGCAAATTTGAGGCTAAATAGTATTCATAGGCCTCTCCAGCGTCGAGGGGGGCTTTCAGGGTGTCATTAGCCTCCTTAATGAAGACAAGTGCTGCCTCCTCCACGTTCCTCCCCTTCCTAGGCCTTTTGGTTGGAAGGCAGAGGGGAGGGACCTGGGATTGGGTGAGGCTGGGCCCCGCCACCTCCTGGCTGACACTAACCCCCACCTTCTGGCTGACAGTTCTCCCCGCCTCTTCCTGTGTGCCACATTCAAGAGCCTCGTCCTGGCTGAGGTCTTCCTGTGTATGAAAAAGGGACATAGTTTTAGTTTTTGGTTCATCAATCACACAATTTTCAGCTCATGACTGTTACAAATTGAATGTTAATAAATAGAAAAGACTATCATTCTGAGCCCAGCATTTTTCATTCTTGTCCCAATCATTTTTGGCCCCTATTGTCTATTGATATGTAAAACACTTTTTGGTAAATCATTTCTTAGCAATAATAACATCTAGTTAACAACACTAATTTTACAAAAAAAAATATGTTTAAAAATAATATACCTGGCTCCAGCTAGGCTCCTCAATTTCTTCCTGGATGGAAGGCCCAGGTTGGTCCTCGGAAGCCTCAGCTGGGGTTGAGGGAAGGGTGGATGGAAGGGGCTGGAAGAGTCTAAAGTGATTCCCTGGCTTCCAGAAACTGCATCTTGTTGTACTACCACAGACTGGGTACATACACATCTTCTGCTGCTGCTCCTGACCTAATGGACTTATGGACCTTCTGAAGCTCCTTCCTATACGTGCTTCTCAAGCTACCAATTTTTCTCTCCACAAAGTCGATGTCTGCATTGGGGACCTGCGTCTTCACAAATTCCAGCAGTTTCTCCAGCGATGCCTTCCTAGCTGGCTTATTTCTATATAAGGGGTTTTTCACCTCCCACAAATTGTGCATATCCCTGTATTTATCAATCAACTGGCCCATGAATTCCGGGTCTTTAAATTGTTTAATTTTTGCTGCAAGACCAAACAAAATACAAAAACACTAATATAAGTCTAAACTCTCCTAATCTTATCCCAATATAGGCCTCAATCTAGAATCAGTATAGGCCACTCATGTCCAAGTTAAAATGTTACCTTCGTTGTTACGTTTGTTGCTTCCGGTCCTCCTTCTTCCGCACGAATGTACATACGACACACGCGTGTTGGCTTTATATACACTGCGCATGTGTGAAACTCCGCACGCATCGCCCGCCCCTGATGTTCTTTCTAGAATATTCCCTGCCCTTTCTCTTTCGGCGCGGAGTGGGAGACGACATGTGCGGAGACACAGCAGGTGCGTGATAATAGCAGTAACGAGGAGGAAAGCCCGGAGCAAGAAAAGTCCCGATCCAGGAGGAGGAGATTTAAGGCCTCAAATATGGCCTTTGTAGAGATGGTGGAGATGGTCGACATATTGAAGAGGCCTGACTATGATGGGAAGTATGGACCGTACCTAAACCCTAATAAGAGAAAGGCCAAGATCATGACCAGTGAAGAGTCTGCACAGGAATTTTGGGGTACGACGATCCAAGGAGCAACTGAGGAAACGCTGGTCAGACCTGAAACTGAGGGAGCAGGATCAGTATTGAAGGATCAAGAAAGTGCTTCTAAAAAGTAAGTAGTTGTCGTGTGTCACGATTATTTTTATTACTTGCATGCTGCTCCATGTGCTTTTCTTTACTATTGGACATTTTAAAATGGTGACTTTCATGTTCATGGGCACAGTAATCGGTCGTAGTAAACATTGTTCATTTGCCAACTAAATACAATGTTTTTGCCAGATACAGGGTTAACTAAATTTGGTCATGATAATTTGTATTAAAAGAAGTTTAGGACATTGTTGTCTAGATGTGTTTTAAACTAGAAGGAATTGCAAACTTGATTCAGTGTGATGTAAGGAGAGGACACTCAGCAGCTGTTTACACATCTGGACTCAGGAGCACTAGTGCGGGACACAAAAACAAACTCCAGGTGCTCCAGTGGATACTTGGGGTGTCTCCATGTGTGAAACTTGTCCAAAAAAGGGAAGTATTCTAGCTTGGTTAAGGGAATACACCATGTCTTCAACTTGGAACTCTGCCCAAACAGACAATTGTACCCCACTTCCAAGCAATGTTTCATATTACTATTTCTGGCCTCAAATATCTATCTGTGTGCTAAGTATACCTCTTGTTTCATTCTCATAGGGGAGAAAAGACTCAAGACGTCTGAGGACTCCAGGAACCCCCCCCCCCCCCCAACTCCTGTAGAAGGGGACCAGGAAACACCACAAGCTGAGAATGTGGAGGAAGGAGAGGTGGTGGAAATTGTCACCACAACAAGTGAGTGTCTGACACCACAGATTCAGCTAATAGATGTATGCCAGCATATTTATGTAGCGGTCACATTTTGCTATTTAAATGAAAGTTATGTTATAGCTTAGCATCTGGCGCCATCTAGCGGCCAAAATATTAAAGGACTGCATCTTTATTTTTCATGGTTCAAGAAGTTGACATGGAAGTGTTTTGTTTGTTTACATTGGACATTAACTTGACCTACCCATAATGCCCTTTAACTCCCATGAACATCAGGAGAACAGAACTGCATCGTGGGGAGACTATAAAAGGGCTCGGTGCGGCCATCTTAGGGCTCTTGGAAATGCATGGCCAGCCTGGGAGGATCTGTGTGAGGTCTCCAGCACAGTGGGGCCTACCTCCACAGAAGAGCGATTCGAGCAGCAATACTGCGACATACCAGTGAGCTGGGCTGACGGCGGGGTAAGACTGGGAAGGAGCCTGTCGGAGCCATCTGAGAGTGTCGGAGCGTCTCGTTGTGTGGAGCGGAGCAGTGCAGAGGTGCCAGCTGGCCGGAGACAGAACCCTGTATATCAGAGCAGAACCTTCTGTCCTGGTTTGGTGAGAGGACTGTTGCCCAAAAAGTTTCCTTGATGCACTTTTACACATTCATCTGTACAATACAGAGTTGCTGGGATCCATAGTCCCACAAGCAAAGTCAAGAGGATTAGACTAAGCTAAAACTAGGCCCGGGCCTGTGTCTCATTGAGGATTTGGTACTGTGTCATTTACCTCAGTAGATAGCTGCAGTACTGCTTTATCATAACTTTGATTTAATATCCAGCTCGCTTTTATCGGGAGTCATTAACCATTTGTATAATATCTTTGTAAGCTGAAGTCAGTTGACTGTCAGACTACGTTGGTCTGACAGTACAACTATTGTAGTGTTTTTACTTTAATGCAAATACAGTAAACCAAGTTCTTGTTTAAGTACTCCTGTGTTTAGTGTTGCCTTCTTTGAATTTACATACCAGGTGCAAGTCGGAGGCTAAAGGTGAAGACACAAAGGTATATGATATATATATATATATATATATATATATATATATATATATATATATATTGTGAAGTCGTCTTTAATTCGAGTGCACACTGGTATTACATTACAGCTGTGTCAAAGGGGATTGAGTCTGTGCTGTTACACATAATGGAACCCGAAGTGTCAGAGGTAAGGGTAGCTCCGAGGGTCTGGGATGGTTAGTGGGAAAACTAACAACTTAGCAGCTCCTAGGGGGGTAGTGCGCTTTATTTATAATACATGGTGTGTATTTTTTCTTTTAGGTGATGTGCATGTTGTTGAAGAACAAGCTCCTCATTTCACCACTGACAGTGCCCAAAGGCTTATCCAGGACATCATGTATTGTAGTCAGGATTTAGACTTTATAAAGTAAAAAACACATGAGATTGAAGTCAAACTGAAGAACATGATTGATGTACTAGGAAGAATATAAATACCATAAAAATTACACCTTTTTTTTTGTTTTTAAAGTTTTATGCCCTTTAAAAGCCAAATTTGAAGATGCACACGGTGTGTCAACATGTGCTATCTGCCATCAGGGGATATCAATGTACGCGTTTTGTGGCTGCAACCCCTTCCTCACAACTCAAATAGCTGAGAGGAAGTGGTTGCACCCCCAAAACACGTCCATCGATCCCCCATGATGGGAGATAGCACATGTTGACATTAGGTATGGGATCAGGAGGAAAATCCCCAGTTTAACTCCCAATTTGTGTGCATTTTCAAAATTTGGCTTTTACAGTGGTGACATCACCCCATCTGATGAAGGCAATATCAACACATTTTGGACACTATAATGTCTGATATTGCCTTCAGTTTTTCATTTTTTGTTGAACTATGTAAGTTCCTGAGTTGTGTATGTTATGTTTCGAAACATGCCTGTTTATGTACTCTAAAAAAAAAAAAATCAAGGTAAAACTTTAAGAAACCCATATTTTTTTTTTTTTTTTAAAGTTTTAAAACGCACATGTGCATATGCACGGAGTAAAAGGTTTTATACTCAACAATGTGTGGCTTCTTCTTTCAATGTTCAATACCAGTTTTTGTATTAAGTTGGTGTTTACAGGGACAATGGGTGTTATTTAATAATGGAAAAACCACTTGGCACTACAAGTGCACTAGGAGAATCTAGGACACAGAAAAAAAAAACACAAGCAGTAAATGAAAATAAAGATTTTATCTGATAAAATAGAAAATGTATTCAAAATTGGCTGGCAAAGCAATGGCCCCACTACCCGTAAAATATTTTACATATTTTTCCCACACTTCATGGGCGCTTTGGGGGGGCAACCCAGGACGGCCCGCTTCCAGGGCCATCAGTGTTTCATGAAGTCCGGCCTCAGGCCCAACTGGGGCAACATAACTAGGATTATTTTTTTTTTAACGTTGTGCAGTATGCAGCAAGCTAACACAATGTGGTTTAGTTTGTATTCATACACATATTGTACTCATACTCATATTTATGGCAGTTAGAAATGGGCGGAACCGGCTGGCCATTATCCCAAACGCATTCTCCACGACTCCTCTGGCTCTGTCCAGCCAGTAATTAAAAACCCTCCTCTCCGGGGAATGGCCTCATCACTTGATCACCCAGACTGAATGCCTCATCTGCGACGATCACAAATAGCAGTCTCTCAATGTTCTCTTCCGCAGGTGGCAATCCCAAGCCACCACTCTGGAGACGTCGATAGAACTCGGTCCAGGCAAAGACTCCACCATCCGACATCCGGCCATTCCTCCCCACGTCCACATACAGAAACTCATATGTCGCTGACACCATCAACACGATACTATGAAACCTCTTATACTTATAATAGTATCACCCCGAATGGGGTGGTGGTACAATGTGGATGTGTTTTCCATCAATTGCCCCTCCGCAGTTGGAAAAGTCCCAACGGTCGGCAAAGTGGCATGCCACAGTCTGCCATTCCTGTGACGTTGAAGGAAACTGTGGAGTCAAACAAAAACATACAAATTAGTAATTTTGCACATAAACATTGCAAGCAGATTAGACACAAACATTCTTGGCCAACACCAGTATAACATTTTTTTGAAGGAGTATTTAAATGCAAAAATCTTAAGGTCCACTTATCAGATTCCTCCCCCCCCCTCTGATGGCCCATTGTAAACATTTTAGGGGGGGGATATTTTGGACAGGTAACCCTCTCAACTTCATTGAGAGCTGAATGCATAAATAATGTGTGTTACTTTGGCCAGCCCCTCCTTAATTACACTATTGGCAGCCCACCGGACAGGTAAGAAGTGTCATAATACAAAAATATGAATACACACTATACAAATTAAAGCACATTTTTACATTCTGCAATTAACTAGCAAGATCATAGAAGAACACAACTTTAAACAGTACCATTTGAAAGTATTAAGGCAGGCCCTTGCACTACATGCTTTGGGGAATTCATCCATAAATATGAGCACAAAAGAGGTGGGTATAGTGTGTATATGGGTTTGGCAAAGTTAGCAGATAGAGGATTGGTATTGGTTGACTCAGCGGTTGGGGGGAGGGAGGGTTCCAAATGAGTTTGGGATTCCCCAAAAAATCCTCTGGCACTCTGCCTGAATTTAAGGACACAAATAACATTTGTACACATTTTAGGGGGTGTTTAGGGTAAATCACTACTATGTAGCTGACAAAATACATTGTTAAGTGACTAGGCTAGGTGGATATGGGCCCAGGATAGCATGCTGGGGAGGTTATTGAAGGCAAATATGCATGAAGGACAAAAAAGGAAGTTTAAAAACTGCCAGCATGGATGAGCATAAATGGGACATTCCCAGCATATTACAATCATGGTAATTAGGGAATGATGAAAGAAATACAATACGGGGGGCGTGGCTAGCCGGCGCTGAAGATGGACGCCTGAATACACAGCTCCTCAGCAAGGGAGAACACCGGAGCGTATAGGACCCGACAGACTCCACAGAATCACCCCAAAATCATCACAGCTTCCCCAGGGGCCGACCGATGATGTCCCGTAAGCGGATGGGCGAACACGGCATCAGAAAGCTCACCACCTTCATGTTCCCTCAGGACAAGGTCAGTGTTATCCAAGATAGCGCCGGCGGCATGACGGAGCAGAGAGAGGTTTACACTGACCTCCCAGACGCCATCCTAGCAGAAATGGACACTGCTCCACTGCCCTTATCCCCCACACAAGACCCAGGCTCTGACCCCCTTACCTCCAGCCCAGCCAAAGCTCGGATGTGGATGGATGCACCGCACCAGCAGCCTCCTCCTGCTAGGATCATAACTCAGGCCCAGGCCTTCACTCCATTCCTTTCCAACCAGGCCCTGCATAACTCTATGGCTTCATTCCCCACATCTGGTCTCCCAGTTATTGACACCACTCTTAAAGAGATGCTCATGTCCCTGCAAACCTCTTTGATGACGGATCTGACATCCATGTTCACAAAAATCTCCACAGACATGCACTCTATGGGCAACAGAATATCCACCATAGAGCAGGGCATGACAGATTGCTCCACCACAGTTAATGACATAATTGATGCAGTGGATGAAATTAAAGGGGAACAAGAATGGGTCCGGGCCAAATTAGCCGATTTGGAAGACCGTTCACGACGTAATAACGTCAAGCTGAGGGGGGTCCCTGAAACGGTTCCCCCGGGCGACCTTCCGAAATACGCCAAAGATCTCATACATACTATCATACCCGATGCAGCTCCCAGAGACATTATCATTGACAGAATCCATAGGATTGCAAAGCCCTCACACCTAGCAGCATCAGTCCCAAGAGACGTTCTCATGAGAATTCACTTTTTTCACATCAAAGAAAAGATGATGTCAGAAGCCAGATCCAAAGGCCCACTGCCCAGACCTTATGACGGAATCCAGATCTTCCCTGACCTGTCCAAATACACGCTACAACAAAGAAGAAAGCTGAACCCCATAACCAAAGGCCTATTCAACCATAAAGTTCAGTACAAATGGCGATATCCTGCGACTTTGCTCATTGCAAAAAATGGCACCACCCACGTTGTCAGCGACCTCATGAAAGGAATGCGCCTACTCCATGATTGGGGTATCATTCTTGAACCCCCAGCAGAAGGAATATCACCCCTGCCACAATGCACATCACCTCACAGGCGCACCAACCAAACCTCAAGAGCGCACCAACCCCAAATCAACACCTGAACATGTCGGGTCACAACCACCACCACATTTCTCCCTTGTTACCTTGTGTGAATCCTTTTCTTCGGTTCCATTACCTACAAACTGGTTTCCCCCTCTTGCGGCATAGCTATACGTAGCTTCTTGTTACCCACGCCGCCACAATCTTTTTACAACTCAGTTATAGCATACCAGAAGATCTGTTACAGTTTCTCTTTTTTTCTCTCTTTTTTTTTCCTCCTTTTTTGATTGTTGTCTTGAGGTACCACCCTCACGTATTTATCATCTAGCCTGCTGACGTGTTACTTTCCCCCCAGCCATCTTCCACGGCTTCTACTCCAGGAATTCTACTCCACGACGACGCACAACAGGATTTCTCCCTCCCTCGCAGCGGGGACGCCTACGCATCACACCCTTGATTCAACTAACTGTAAGTGTTACTCATCTCTTTACATCTCCGACACTCTCAACAAGAAACCATGCCATGCAACATCTTGTCCCTCAATGCCAAGGGGCTCAACCATCCGGCAAAGCGCCACTCGCTATGGCACACGGCAGTCAAACTGAACAGCGATATCTTATGTGTCCAAGAAACACACACAGCTACAGCTCTCTGTCTCAATAGCAAATATCCCCAAATCTTCCACGCCACCTACAATTCCAAGAAACGGGGAACCCTAATCGCCATTAAAAATGGTCTAGACTTCCACCTGATACAAGAAATCCCTGACCCCAATGGCCGTTACCTCATCCTAATATTCACCCTCAACAAGATCACCTACACCTTGATGAACATATATGCCCCCAATACCCGCCAGATGTGTTTCCTTCGAAGAGCTTTCCTCAAAGCATGAGAGGCACGGCAAGGCCACTTGATCATTTGTGGAGACTTCAACATGGTCGCAGACATCCACATGGACTCTACTTCAGCTGCAAAAAGAAGGGAGTCACCCCTGGGGCAGTTCCTCACGTCACAGCAGGTTTTTGATGTGTGGAGGTGCCACCATGGGTCTGAAAAGGACTACACTTACTTTTCTCCACAGCACAAATCGTACTCCAGGATTGATATGTTCCTCACAGACAAGTGGTTACTACAAAACATTGGTGCATCTGTAATCCACACCGTGACGTGGTCGGACCATGCTCCTATCACTATTTCTATCAACGACACTGCACCCCAGCGGAATACATTCCTATGGCGTGCGAACAATTACATTCTGCAACACCCATCCTACTCCCAAGATATCAAACAACAATTGCAGGAATATTTTGATTTAAACATGGGCTCGGTGGGGGACCCCGTCACGGTGTGGAACGCACACAAAGCAGTTCTCAGAGGTACAATTATGAAATTAAGTGCAATATGCAAGAGAAAGAGGACGCAGCAAATAGACATCCTTACATCCCAAATTGCAGCTCTTGAATCCCAACACAAGACCAACCCAAACCCGACACTTCTAGCCCAACTACTGACCCTCAGACGCGACCTACGCTCCCTACTTCTATATTCATATGAACAACTCCAACGCAAAATCAAAGCCAACATCTACTCCACATCCAACAAAGCGGGCAAGAGATTGGCTCAACGCCTCAAGGGACTCAAAACCAAGTCCAGAATAACCCACCTATTCCACCCCCGCTCTAATGCTAAACTAACTAACCCCCAAGACATAGCGAACGCATTTAGCGAATATTATAGCAACTTGTACAACATCAAACAGGACCCCGATACTTACCAACCATCCTCTGCTGACATTACCAACTTCCTCCACCAAATTAAACTCTCGACCCTGACAAACTCCCAATTAGCTTCTCTTAGCAAACCGTTCGCAGAACAGGAAATCCTAAACACAATTTCATCTCTCCCATTGAACAAAGCTCCCGGACCTGAAGGGTTCACGGGAGAATACTACAAGCAATTGTCCAGCCACCTAATTCCCCATCTCACTGAATACTTCAATATTGCTGCCTCCTCTTCCAAACTTGCAAATGAATCCCTCAATGCTATCATTATTACCATCCCGAAGCCGGGAAAAGATCCAACCTCTCCCCCAAACTTTCGTCCGATATCTTTGTTAAATCTGGACGTTAAAATATATGCCAAAACAATTGCCAGACGCCTGATGACGGTAATGCCGGATCTCATCCACAAAGATCAATCCGGGTTCATTAAAGACAGACAGGCTCCCGACGCCACAAGACGGATAATAAATCTGATACATCACATTGAGTCTATTGGAACGCCTTCTCTGCTCCTCTCCTTGGACGCAGAGAAGGCCTTCGATAGGGTCCACTGGTCCTACCTACGAGAGGTGCTGACCAAGTTTGGGTTCAGGAATTTTATATATGATGCTATAATGGCACTATATAGTAGCCCATCAGCAAAGGTCTACTCTGCAGATATGTTATCACGTCCTTTTCACATAACAAATGGAACTCGCCAGGGATGCCCGCTATCTCCACTGATTTTTAATATGTTAATAGAACCTTTGGCAGAACACGTTCGCTCAAACCCCCTCATTACTGGTCTAAAGATAGGCAAAACCCAACACAAAATTAGTCTTTTCGCAGACGACGTCATACTAATACTCACCAACCCTAACTCCTCCCTCCCTGCAGCCCAAAAACTGCTAGAATGGTTTGGACGAGTCTCATACTACAAACTGAATGTAACTAAATCACACATTATGGACATTAAAATAGACGTCACCACCAGACACCTTTTACAGGCGCAATTCCCCTTTGCCTGGGCAGACAACAGTATATCCTACTTGGGAATTCATTTAACTAAATCAACCAAGCAACTCTTCACAGCCAATTTCAAACCTCTCCTAGCCAAATTAAAAAATGAAACACTAAACCTAACCAAACACAACCTCTCCTGGTCCGGGAGACTCGCAGCGTTCAAAATGATCCACTTACCACAGATCCTCTATATGTTCAGAACTCTCCCCATCCCCATTCCTAAACAATATTTCAAATCCCTACAAACTATGTTCAACAAAGCTATTTGGAACGGAACTAAACCCAGATGCGCACACGCTATACCCAGACACCATAGAACGGCGGTAGGTTCGGGCACTATCGAGTTTGAAGATTATCACACAGCGGCAATCCTAGCTCAAATGGATGAATGGATCCAGTCCAGCCCTAGCAAGCTCTGGAGCTCCATCGAGAACTCTACCTTGCTCCGTCCAAATTTAAAATTTTGGGCGATGAGCACACCCTGGGGTCCAAAAATATCGTCGGCTTTGCCTCCTACAATGTTAGCGACAATCACGGCATGGAAAAAACTACTACACAACGGTCGCGCTATCCCTGACACCCCCTCCATACCTATCCCGATAGAATCTCTCCAACATTTATCACCCGATTTACACCTAGGCCAGTGGTCCAAAAAGGGAATCAATAACATACAGGATATCCTTCAAAAAGACAATCCGAAACCCTTCTCCCGCCTTCAACGCGAATTCAACTTGCCCCCATCAGACCTCTTCACTTACGTACGCGTTACCCATTGCCTTAAAGCCATCCAATTTCCTCTATACACATTACACTCCAATGCATGGGAGTACTTCACGACCTCCTCCCCCAAACTGAAAGGCATATCCCTATTCTACAATATCCTAAACCACAAACTACAATTTACTAAAAAACCCCCCCACGTACACTGGGAAAGTGACCTAGGACAATCATACATGGTACACCAATGGCAAAGAGCACTTAGGTCTACCTACGCGGTCACAAAATGCTCCTCACTTTGGGAGACAACTCAAAAACTGTCCCTTAGATGGTATCTAACCCCCTCGAAGCTAGCTAAGTTCAGCTCTTCCACGAGCGACCAATGTTGGAGATGCAAATCAGCCAAGGGAGACGTGCTCCACATTTTTTGGACCTGCCCTCGGCTTCAGAAATATTGGCAAAAAATATTTCTCATACTGACAGATATTACACACCAAACCATACTCCCTTCCCCTGACCTGGCACTACTAAACCTCAATATAGACTCTATCCTACCAAAATACCGACATGTCCTGACCCACGTCTTGCTCGCAGCGAGATTGTGCATAGCAAGGTCGTGGAAATCTGACAAACCCCCAACAGTAGAACAAACTCTTGACACAGTGAACCTTCATTACAATTTTGAAATAGTGATGGCCTCCAGTGCAGGCCGCTTGAATAAAGAAGGGACAAAATGGAGGCCGTGGGAGTCATGGGCTGGGGCCGAGAAATTCCTATAAAGAAACGGCAATCCGATATTCTATCTTGACATACAACAATCACCTAGAGTTATGTTAGTTATTAACATCCACTCCTACTGCTGGTTCATGCTATCTAATTTGTTATTGTTGGACTCTGTTCACAGAAGTAGACCCCCTCGGGAGACAAATAGCTCCCAATAGGGTCCCCGAGGGTGGCGCTATATGTAACTATACAACCTCAGATATTCCCTATTTCGAATAGGACAGGTCCAAAATTCTGTTATATTTTGTGTTATATTTTGTGTTATTGATGATTAACCATTGATTAATCAACGCATACATTTATGCTCTTGCTTACTATTATTGATCTACAATGTATACACGACAATTTTGTGTAAATTTCAATAAAAACTATTGAAACGAAAGAAATACAATACATTAGCAAACATTAAATACATAGAATGTGATGTTAAAGGAGAAAACTTACCCTATTATAGTCCTTCTGCAGGACCTGAATAATGGCAGAACAGGTCTCTGGAATAATGATCCCCAGAGCCTGGGGGGAGATGCCTGTCGAGAACTTGAGGTCCTGCAGACTTCTCCCAGTCGCCAAGCACCGCAATGTGGCGATTAGCCTTTGTTCAGGAATGATGGCTTGCTGCATGCACGTATCCTGCCTGCTAATATAAGGGGACAGCAAAGCCAACAAATGGTGAAAAATGGGGTCCTTCATCAGGATATAGTTCTTGAAATCATCAGGGTTATTCTCCTGGATCTCCCACAACAAAATCATGTGAGAGAATTGGTCACGCTGGAGCGACCAATTCTTGGTCCATGAACTCCTCCCCACCCTGTTCATGGACTGGGCTTGGGTCACAGTAAGAACCCCAAACTCTACGACGAGGACGTACCCATAACATGGCTTCAAAACGGTCGGCTGGTCAGAACAAACTAAACAGAAAGCACTGAAAAACAGCAAGGCCTGAAAGAATGAGCTGAAAATCAGAAACGAGTGGACAAGAACGGACTGGAAATCAAATACGGTACCATAAATAGCCCGCACTGACAAACAAATGCAAACTGACTACACGCACTGAAAGAAGAACAGATACAAACCCACAAGCACAAACTGAAGAGCAGCAACGATCGGAAAAGCAGGAGTCTGAAAAGCGCGAATCGTGTCTCACCAAACTTCTACTAACACGAGATAAACACGAGATTAGCAGAAGGAGCCCAAAAGGCGGCGCACTTGGTATTGAACTTCCCTTTTCTAGACCCGTCGTACATGTTGTACGTCACCGCATTCTTGGAGGTTGGAATTTGGTGTGACCGTGTGTATGCAAGACAAGCTTGAGCGGAATCCCGTCGGAAAAACCATCCAAGGCTTTTCCGACGAGAATTCCGATCGTGTGTACGCGGCATTACAGGTTAAGTCAAAATAGTATAATATTTTTTTTTTACGATAGAAGACATCCATATCAATTACCTTAAAGCGGAGTTCCAGTCATATTTGTGTTTATTAAAAGTCAGCAGGTACAAAAAGTGTAGCACTCACCCGTGCTGTGTTGTTCCTGTGTCCTCCCTCGGCGGCGCCGACACCTCTACTATGGGCACCCGACTGTGACAGCTTGCGACTTAACCTGTAACCTGTAGGACTTGTCATATGTCCCAGAAGACTTTGGGAGGGAGAACTTCTGCTTCTGATCGCTTGGCTGAATGGAACAGGTACCTGAGTGGGAGCAGGTATGGGGAAAAATATCATGATGGATATCTATATTGATATGGACTGGATATTGTGTTAGGAACAAAATGATTCCACATCATTTGATGGAAATGAAAATTATCAACCTACCATGGGCTGAATTCAAAGACACCCTGAAAAAATTATGCAGCAGGCTAGTCCACTTTGTTAAAAAAATTTGAAGCAACTCAAAATGGTACTTAGTAGTTTGTATGGCCACCAGGTGCTTGCATGCAAGCCTGACAACTTCTTGGCATGCTCCTAATGAGATGACTGATGGTGTCCTGAGGTATTTCCTCCCAGATCTGGACCAGGGCATCACTGAGCTCCTCAACAGACTGAGGTGAAACCTGGGATGGACCGAAACAAAATGTCCCAGAGGTGTTCTATTGGATTTAGGTCAGGCGAGGGGCCATTCAATGGTATCAATTCCTTCATCCTCCGGGAACTGACTGCATACTCTTGCCACATAAGGCCGGACATTGTCATACACCAGGAGGAACCCAGGACCCACTGCACCAGCGTAGGGTCTGACAATGGGTCCAAGGATTTCAACCCGATACCTCATGGCAGACAGAGTGCCATTGTCTAGCCTGTAGAGGTCTGTGCGTCCCTCCATGGATATGCCTTCCCAGACACTCACTGACCCACCACTAAACAGGTCATGTTGAACGATGTTACAGGCAGCATAACATTCTCCATGGCTTCTCCAAACCCTTTCACATCTGGAATGGATCAGAGAGTGTCTGGTGAACCTGCTCTAATCTGTAAAAAGCACAGTGTACCAGTGGCGGACCTGCCAATTCTGGTGGTCAATGGCAAATGCAAATCGAGCTCCACGGTGCCGGGCAGTGAGCACAGGGCCTACTAGAGGATGTTGGGCCCTCAGGCCACCCTCATGAAGTCTGTTTCTGATTGTTTGGTCAGAGGCATTCACACCAGTGGCCTGCTGGAGGTAGATTTTTAGGGCTCTGGCAGTGCTCATCCTGTTCCTCTTTACACAAAGGAGCAGATAACAGTCCTGCTGATGGGTTAAGGTCCTTCTACAGCCCTGTCCAGCTATCCTAGAGTAAATGCCTCTTTCCCGAAATCTCCTCCATGCTTTTGAGACTGTGCTGGCAGACACAGAAAACCTCCTGGCAATGGCACATATTGATGTACCATCCTGGAGAAGTTGGACTGCCTGTGCAACCTCTATAGGGTCCAGGTATCACCTCATGCTACCAGTAGTGACACTGTTCAAATGCACAACTAGTGAAAAACTATCAGGAAAGGTGAGTAGGGAAAAATTGTCAGTGGCCTCCACCTGTAAAACCATTCCTGTTTTGGAGGTCGTATTATTGTTGGCCATCTAGTGCACCTGTTGTTAATTTCATTAACACCAAAGCAGCTGAAACTGATTAACAACCCCCTCTGCTACCTAACTGGCCAGATCAATATTCTAGATGTTTAATTGACTTGATTCTATATAAAAAGAGTTCCTTTAATTTTTTTGAGCAGTGTATAATATTGTTAACTTATATAACACTTCCCTACTCCATGCTACAAAATGAGAAAAAATATGAAAATAAATCAAATCCCCTCTGTTGACTATAACTTTGCTGCTGCCACAATCTGTTTAACTCAAAAGCAAAAAATTATTTTCAGAAAAAAATGTGTGGCGTTGTGAATATAAATTATGTGCAAAATAAATTGACAACTGCATATAACCACATAATCAGAATGCTAATAAAAAAGTTCAGGGAGTGGCTTCCCTTAGACCCACTGACTGATGCTGATCTGATAATTGTATAGCAAAAAGACATATTCTGGAAAAACTTGGACAAGGTCATTTTAGCCAATTTTGCACACGATAGCTTGTTTTTAAACAAACCTCCCATTGCATAACATTATACCTAACGTCTATAGAGCACCAGCAGACACGGCCGGTCAGAACTTAAAGTGTTACTACACCCAGGACCCTGTATTCACTACATCTGGTTTCCCACAGTACACAGAACATGGAAATGCAATAGTTTTTAGTAAATATAAACCGCTAAATACCTTTTCTCATCAGCAGTATATAACAGTCTTGTGACTTCTATCAGTGTCTAGTTAAAGCTCATAGGAGGAGTTTTCATTCTCCTCTGACTGTCCTATAAGGCTGAATGACCCCTGACCCTCTGCCTGGACAGAGTTGATTGGCCCTGTGCTGGTCGCAGAAAAAAAAAACTTTATTAATACACTCCAAAATGAGCATGTGCAGCTTGTCCTCTAGCCTCTGTTCTATAAGGAGATGGATTGGGGACAGTGGAAGAAGGTAAGGAACAGAGAAAACAGGATCAAACAGCTGTTATACAATGAGTATAACAAGCATGCTTTACTGCATATACAGACTTATTTCACTGTTGTGGGTTTAGTAACACTTTAATTTCTTAAAAGCACTAGAACATATTGTTGGTCCAGTCTTGTCAGTGAGAAATTCAATCAGGTCGGTTGGAAAACGCTCTACTATCTTCTTCATGATAAGTCGAGTGTCTTCAGCTAGTCTGAACAGGATTGGTCACACAATGCAAGTGTTTGTACCCAGGTACTTGGCTGCTAGGAGCAAATCATAACACTATCTGTGACTGCACTTTAACTGTGAATAAATAGACAAGCTGGATTTAAGCACACTGCCACCTCCCATCAGCAGGGGGAGCAGGAAAGTTAAAAAGAACCTAATAGACTTTGAGGCCGACCACAATGTTGGTATTAAAGTCCAAGGAGGGAGAGTGTTAGTGGACATCTATTAATCAATGGACTACAGTTCCCAGGTGAGGCAGCGCCAGGGAAAGAGAAAGGAGCAGTATATTCCCGAGCTGCAGTTTGAGTAGAGCGGTCTTTTGCTGCTGGAGTTCAGAGTGAACACATTCCCTGCCTTGATTTGCCAGTAGTTGGGGTGGAAACCTTGGTTTCATACAGCAGGGAGATGAAATGGAGAGTAAGGATCAGATAGAGTGGAGACTGGGACTAGGTCACTACTGGAGCAAGTCTTGCACTGCACCGATGCTAGAGCACTACAGCTGGTTGATCTGAGGACCAGAGTCAAAACAGAGGACAAGCACACGATGGGACTTCTGTAGCTGTACCGCTGAATTGGTGAGAGGGTTGTGTGGTCACAACCTGCTGCTATGAGAAACTAAGCTTAAGAGGATTAGGCACTCACCCAATAGCTTATATTATTGCATGAAGATTACTAAGGGGACTACGCTTATGTGCACCAATGGGCCCCAACATTAGTCAGCTGGAGGGTAAGGTGTAGGACTGTCTATTCAGATAAGCTGCCCTACAAGGGCCCCTGGTATTTCCTGTAGGAGTAGGGGTGGCATTGCAGTAGATCTGGGCTATAGTCTAATCACCTCTGGAGTGTACGCTAGACTAATTACAGTATTATTATTCACATTGCAGTTGATACTTATAGAGTAGGCATTGTTTATTGCTGACTTTGTTGATTTATGAGTTAACTCCAGATTAGTGGTACAGAACTCTAATATACGTTACTTTGGCTTAGAGATCACTTTGTTTATCAGACTGTATCTGAATCTATCCTCTGTGTGCTTTTTAATGCTCATACTATTATTTACCCTAAACTGTACCAATACATTGATTTTACTACTAAACCGACTTGGGTCTATCTCCTGGTATCAGCTCAGAACCAAATTAAAGGTATTAATGCTCATATTTTTATAAATGCTTGCAGTGACCTTCATTTAACCAGGTGTATCAGAGGGACTGAGGTTGTTCTTGGAGTTGAGACACAGAAGAGAGAACCAATCGGCTCTTTCCGGGGTAGCCCAACATGTCCATGATTGGAAAACTGCCAGAAGATTTAAATTTCTCAGGGCAGTTGGGTTATGCCCACGCATACAACCACCCTTGGATATTTATGATTTTGTCTTTTAGTTCTTCTGACAAGGTATGGAATTCTCTTTACAAGGGTGCACCTTAGATAGCACTTTTCATTATGTTATCTACCTTATGTATATACAGTAGTACTTACCTTTTACATACTACTTTATAATGTACATAGATTCATTCACACCAGTTCCTGCCCCTGAGGGAGCCCACAGTCTGATGTCCTCTTCAACCACATCCTGCTAATTCTCTGTAAAGCACTGTGCAAACAGTTATGGTGCTATAAAAATCCTGTATAACAGCAATAATCACATGCAAGCATACAGATACACACACTATCGCCAGTTGGGCCAGCTGCCATTTTTTTTATTCTCTGACCCATAGTCTCCAAAAGTTTTGGCCCAGAGGTAAACAAAACAAAACCCCTAGAGAATCTATGGCCAATTTTAGCTCTACAGAAGGTAAAAACTCTTTCCTGACTGGCAATTCCTGGAAATTATGCTATGGCACAAAGATTTCGAGGAACACTGCACTCTAACCAGCAGTCAGAATAAAATGAGGCTGTAGTAAATGGTGACAACTTAGATGGTCATCATCCATATAGTGGCTGGTTAATGGTAAACGCAGATCCCATATTCACTCCACCTCCTGGTAAGAACGGCTGACTGATGCACAAGGAACTAGGAAGTGCTGTGGAGAAAATTGGATAGGGGAAATGCCGTACGCCGGGACTGCAGACCAGAATACAGGTGACCATTTCACCCTTTCACACCAGCACAGCTCAAATATACTAAATGTGAGTGTAATGTGATGAGAACGGAATTACACTATTGCACGCCTCTATTATTCCCTGTATGCATATGAGGTGATCTTTGAAAATACCAGATGGAAGTTGTGGCTCTATTGATCAGCGTTCTTACCAGGAGATGGAGTGAATATGAGATGTGCGTTTACCATTAACCAGCCACTATATGGATGATGACCATCTAAGCTGTTACTACATGCTTGTTTTTCAAGCCCTTAAGGTGAGGGCATACCTGAAGGGGGAGAGTGCACATTGCATGTAGACACCATTTGTTTCAGCTTTTTTCTTTGATATGTGTATGGACTTTTTCTTGCTTATCAGTATTGAGGACTGTGTATAGCACACACTGAGCACTTGCACTTTTTTCATCTGCTAATAAGCACTGCACTATAATTGGGGATATTTTACTTAATTATCCTATTGAAGAATGAGAGAGGAAAACACTCACAATGCCACATCCGTAAATTGAAGGGAGAAAAAAAGGGGTACTAAACAAGTAAGCAAAGGTCGGACTTTAAAGGCATAGAAGCAATGTAGAAATAACAAAAATTATATTTATTGAAAAAAGTACATGGTATAATCACAGTGTTCAAAAAGATTAAAAAAATTATACAATTTGAAAAATGAGCCCTAGTGCGTCTACGCGTTTCGCCGTTAGGCTTCTTCAGGACATGATCAAGGTTCAGAGACGTAACAAAGAAAAAAGAGAAAAGCGAATCTCACTGTCTGAAATGAGATATATTCAAATTAAAATCCGACACATTACATATACATATATTACATTATATTGCATTAAAAAGCGTATGCTGAACTAACAAAGAGAAACCAGAAGAGACGGAAAGACACAAACAGCCATATAAGATACCTTAAGGTGGAATAGGCCTCATGTACAAATCTCCAACAGCCAGAAGGTTTCCAAAAATGTGGAATGCTTCTAGCAAGCTGTGAAAAGGTAAACAGCGCGCATCTGGTTCTAATGGGTAATATAAAGAGCAACAAATTATAAATAAATTATATATCATGGGGAACACTGTAAATAAGTATGAATGCATAAGGGTACCTACTAGTAAGTAAACTTAGAGTATTGCTATAGCAGGGGCAATTGTGCATCTCATGTCAAAAAGTGATAATAACCACCAGAAAGATAACACTGGAAAAAACAGGATCCAATAGAGAAAAGCACTAATGAACTTCAATAACGCTAGCGGCATGTAATACAACCCAACTTGCATACAGTGCCCAGAGAAGGAGTATCTGTGAAAAGGGAAAAACAGGGATTACAGACACTGCCAGTCAGTGTTAACAAAGAAAGCATAACTGAAAGAGCATGAGTACTTACATGAATACTGAGACGGACGGATATGACCCTGGGAGACAGCCTGGTGCTGTACACAAAGCCGATGTAAAATTGCGCGCTATTTATACTTAATAGCCGTGTCCCTATACAAAGACGAGACGTCGTCATATGACGCAATCACATAAATGGCATCGCTCGTAGAATGGATTATAGGAATTGTAGGCAGCTACAATTGGAATTGTACCTCCGCTTGATATGGGACGAAAAAACTGACTTAGGTAAAAGATGTATTAAATAAAAATAAACAGAGGGACCTGCTGCTAATAGTACCCGAAGGGAAGCATAAGGTATCTTAAAGGTAGGTGTCAAACATAGTCACTAACGAATCTCATGAACAGAAAGCATAGGCTAAATAAAAAAACATGAACACTTATATACCTATTACACACAAATTCATGAATCTTATTACATTGTTCAAAAATATAATTTAGGTAATAAACGTAATCACAAATAAATGGAAAAATAATAATGTAAATACATATACTATACAACGTGTAATATCTCGTTGATCCATTTATGGGATCCTATGCTTGTTAGGTAAACAATCACTGTAAGTAGAGCGGAAGCAACAAATAGTTTTCAGATATCAAAGTGGGAACAATTAATTGAAATGGAAAAAGGGTAGGGGAAAAGGGGGAAGGGGGGGAGGTGACAGGGGGGAAATAGGTATGGCAAAAAGGGGGGGGGGGATAAAGGAGGGGAGAACTGGAAGGAAGGAGGGGGAGGGGGAAAAGGAGGAAAGGAGAAGGAAAAAGGTGGAAAGGAGAAGGAAAAGAAGAAAAAAGGAAAAGCAATGGAAAGGAAAAAAGGGGGAGGAAAGGATGTGGTGTGTGGAAAGGAAAAAAAAAAGGGGGGAGGGGGGGAAAGGGGAAGGAGAGGGGCGGGATATGCATGGGGCACATCAACTACTATATAGAAGTCAAGTGCATGATAGTTCTTAAAGGAAAAGTCTAAAATTCATCATGTCATTTAGGCCCGGGTGTATGGTGGCCCGCAAGCTGTGCACCCATTGGGTCTCTCTTTGGAGAACTCTTTGGTCAAAATTTCCTCCTCGAGGGTCCTCATGGATGCAGTCGAGGGCAGCAAATTTGAAAACCAAAGGATCATATTTATGCTTGAAGGCTACATGGTGGCCCATAGTGGTGTATAAGAGGCCACTGGTGGCATAATAAACATGGTCCTTCATCCTCTTCCAAAATGGCCTGATTGTCTTGCCAACGTAGAATGCTCCACATTGGCAGAGAATAATATATATCACTCCTCTGGTTTGACAAGTAATATGATGTCGTTGGGAGTAATAGGATAGAGGGTCCCACCATAAGCAAGTCACAGAAGTCACATGTACCACAGCGATCGTATTTTCTGGTGTTGGTCAGAGTAGGTGGTTATGAACCTCACTGCACTGGAGTCTGTTTTCTTGGGTCCTGGGAAGAGAATGGTATTCCTGGGTCTGGCCACGGCTTTTTTGAAAGCCTTTCTAGAACAGTTGCACTTCAGGTGCACATATTGGCCAAAGGGGATACTTTGAATCAAAGACTGGGGATGTGCACTTGATGCGTGTAAAATTGTAAAATCCCACAGTGGGTTTACAATACAATGATGTATTAATCAGGCCATCTGCAGTGATGTTGATGGTGATGTCAAGGTATGCAATAGTGGTTAGACTAGATTGCATTGTAAATTTCAAATTATAGTCATTATGACTCAAAATGGCCATGAACTCATCCAGTGCTGTTGGTGGTCCTGCCCATAGTAACAAAATGTCGTCTATGTAGCGGAACCACCGAAAAACAAAAGAAAAAAGATCGGAATGCTCCTCATTTGAGAACAGATCACGTTCCCACCCCCCCCAGGTACAGGTTCGCATAGGAAGGTGCACACCCTGTACCTGAGGGAAGCATCAAAGGAAAAAACATTCTTGGTAAGAATGTGGGATAGATCTCATATACTCTAATGCCGCGTACACACGATCAGAATTTCTGACAGCAAATGTTCGATCTGAGCTTGTTGTAGAAAATTCTGACCGTGTGTATGCTCCATTGGACATTTGCTGTAGGAATTTCTGACAACAAGTGTTTGAGAGCCGGTTCTCAAATTTTCCGACAACAAAACTTGTCGGAAATTCCGATCGCGTGTACACAATTCCGACGCACAAAAGTCCACGCATGCTCGGAATCAAGCAGAAGAGCCACACTGGCTATTGAACTTGATTTTTCTCGGCTCGTTGTACGTGTTGTATGTCAGCGTGTTCTTGCCGATCGGAATTTCCGACAACATTTGTGTGACCGTGTGTATGCAAGACAAGTTTGAGCCAACATGCGTCGGAAAAAAATCCACGGTTTTGTTGTTGGAATGTCCGATCGTCTGTACGCGGCATTAAGGCTGCCTTTTCTCTCCTCTGATATTTATCCTGTTCCTGGAACTCTTTTTTGCACTGTACAAGCAAATCTAAATATAGGTATTATATAAACCATCTGGCCACCTCAAAATAGCTGCAAGATCTAACCCTAGGACAAGTTGGACAAGTCTTCTCCATAATATAGGGCAGAGATGTTCTGTAGTCCTTAGAAATAACTGGGAACAATGGCAACTGCTAAGATATTATCACAGACAAAGATAAAAAATAAAGTTTCAGCTGACAATATTCCTGGCAGGATTAACAAGTAGTTATTGCAGCTTACCAATTCTTAGATAGGATGGCTGCATTCGTTTTCTTTCCTTTATTTTCACCAGATGATCTGGCTACTAAAGCTGGTTACACATTATACAATTTTCTTGTACAATTTTCCTTTAGAGTTACCAAAACTATATACGGTAATGTGAGGTCAAACCTTAACACTTTCAAATTATATGCAATCAGGCAGGCCCTTGCACTACATAGTTGAAGGTGAAGCTAAAGGAAACTGAACAAGAAAATAGTATAATGTGTAGCCAGCGTAAAGACCCCTACACACAATAAGAAAATCGGAAGTAAAATTTTGTACGACAAACGATTGGCCGATTATCTGATCGTTAGTATAGTGCTTTCGACAACCGATTCCGACTTTTCAGATGACAAAACCTGAAGGTACCTGCTATAATTTTTATATCGTATGATGAATGGGGAGAGCAAGACTACGCATGCTCGGAAACGAAAGAATACATTACAAAGCAATTCAACACATTACATCACTTCCAAAGTTGTATTTGTCGTACGATAATTTACCTATTTGAGTAACCTCTTCACTTTCAATATTAGACTAGCATGCAACAAAAAAGGGCCGAATATAATCTGATCGTGTGCACGAGGCTTAAGTCTCTTGTTTTTACAAGCTGTCCTGCAGATGTAGTAGTTATAGGGTTGAGACGAACCATCACTATTGACAGAGGTGCTTACAGTGATCATCTTTTATTTATTTGGGTAAAACCTTTATCCCAATAGGAAAAAAAACTTTAGCTGTAACTGCTTATTATGTGTTAGCTGGAGTTCAGCTACAATTTGTTAGTGCATCTAAATCTGCTAGTGCATCTAGCACTCCCTCTCCAGAATAACAGTGCTGCTGTACAAAGGTGCCCCATGTGCTCCTTCATCTAGAGTGGGGGCACTCTAATACAGGAGGTGCGGTACAGACCAGTAGGGATTGGCTCAGACATGTTCGGATCCTAGTCCTAACCCACCTAAGCAATCCCACCAATCATAGGCAGTGAGGCATTTCCCAGCCCACAGCTGCACATACACACGCCGTAACTAGGCTGCTCATGATTGGCGGTGTGCAGTGACGGCTTCCTGGTGGGTTTGCTCAGGTGGGTTGGGGCTAGAATCTGAACACACCTGAGACCATACTGACCAGATCACCAGGGGAAAACAAAGGGAGAAAGCCTAAAAAAGAGAACTAATGCAGCCATCACATCTAAGGATTTTACCAATCTGGATCTCATATTTATATACTACATATATTACATTTTTGATTTTGGGTTTAATACCGCTTTAAGTCCCAAAAATCTCATAGTGCTGAGATCAGAACCTGTTCCCATTTACCTTTGTGGGGTCAAGTAAGGTTTTTTTTTTTAAATAGTAAGGTTTTTGTGTAGTTGTCAGAGTATGCAAAAAATGTAGGATATACAATACAAATAGTACAAAAAATAAACCATTGCATGTCTCTCAACTTAAACGTCATCAAAAATTCATAGTTACGATGATTCACAGTAATATTGGGCAGAGAAGTATTTATTGTGACATCATTAATAAACACAGGGACGAAGAAACATAATGGGGATCTAAATTGTTTTGGAAATTTCATCCATGGTGGATTGCTAAAAGTGGAGGAACAGGAATGGAACAGGTTAGGTCAGTTTGATATAAGCAACTTAGAAACATCGGCAGCAGCATATATAAACTTATATTTACACACTTGCTATACATCCCAATATAGGTACTCTGTTTGGCCCATTGTTTATTCAAATTTGCAGATTTCCAAGTTCCCAAACATGGGTTTTACTGGGATGGACAGTGGGGTGGATTTACTAAAACTGAAGCGTGCAAAATCTGGTGCAGCTCTGTATAGAAACCAATCAGCTTCCAGTTTTTTTTTTTTTGTCAAAGCTTAATTGAACAAGCTGAAGTTAGAAGCTGATTAGTTTCTATGCAGCACTGCACAAGATTTTGCACTCTCCAGATTTAGGAAATCAACCCCAGTGTCACTTTCTCAGGAAATATGAAAAGATCTGTCATATTACAACAGAATTAAAATGAATAAACATACCAGTATAAACACTGAGTATCTCCAATATCATAACCTAAAGGAACACTAAACTATACTCTTATTTTCCAAAAAATAATCCATACACATCACTTAATGACCCTGTAATCTATTTTTATGAATTGTGAAAAACTGTGTTTTTCTGCCTCCTTGTAATGCCCTCTGTGTGCTCCCAAATCTCTCCTTTTCACTGCTTACTTCCATGTTACTTCCACTGCTCTATTCACATTACTTATCTCATAGTCCCTAGTCCAGTGATGGCGAACCTGGCACCCCAGATGTTTTGGAACTACATTTCCCATGATGCTCCACTACACTGCAGAGTGCATGAGCATCATAGGAAATGTAGTTCCAAAAAATCTGGGGTACCAAGGTTCACCATTACTGCCCTTGTCCATCTTGGGAGCAAGCAAGATGTAGTGGCTATGTTCCTACATACAATGAAAACCATACATGAAAACCATGGTGGATGAACCTAGCCACCTTCTAAAAGTGTGATCACAACAGGAAAAACAAAGGCATTTGGAGGAGTTTGAGAGAAATAGAAGGTACTTTTTTTGAATTAAAGTGATTGTAAACCCGTACTTATACCCAGTGAAGGGACTATCCTCAGGTGATGAAACAAACCCTCCTACATAAGCTGTACCTGTATATCTGCAGCCCTTTCTTCTCTACATCTAATCAAGGTGCTGAATTTGCAAAATTGTCAGAGTTCAGAAAAAAGGGGGCAGAGCAGTGACGGCTGGTGCTCAAAATTTTTTGGGGGGGTGCAAACAAACTGAAAAATTCTGAAAAAAAACCCCATCAATTGCAGCCTCACTGTGCCATCAAACGCAGCCACTGTGACATCAAACGCAGCCACTGTGCCATCAAACGCTGCCACTGTAGCCATCAAACGCTGCCACTGTGCCCATCAAATACTCCCACTGTGCCATCAAATGCTGCCACTGTGCCCATCATCAAATGCTCCCACTGTGCCATCAAATGCTGCCACTGTGCCCATCAAATACTGCCACTGTGCCCATCAAATGAGACCACTGTGTCCATCAAATGCTGCCACTGTGCCCATCAAATGCTCCCACTGTGCCATCAAATGCTCCCACTGTGCCATCAAATGCTGCCACTGTGCCCATCAAATGCTCTCACGGTGCCATCAAATGCTGCCACTGTGCCCATCAAATGCTGCCACTGTGCCCATCAAATGCGCCCACTGTGTCCATCAAATGCTGCCACTGTGCCACCAAATGCTCAAACTGTGCCATTAAATGCTGCCACTGTGCCCATCAAATGCTCCCACTGTGCCCATCGAATGCTGCCACTGGGCCCCCCTGCTTGCCGTCTGCCCGGCACTTACCCTGTCTCGGTGGGGCAGCGGGTGATGGCGGCGGTGTCCTCCATGTTCCTCCATGTCCTCAATGTCTTCTCTTGTTCTCTCCTCTCCGCCTGATAGGTGTCCAGTCACAGCGCCTGTCTTTTCAGCCAATCAGGTGACGGTAACAGACCCGAGCACCTGATTGGCGGAGAGGTGGTTCAGTGTTAGGAAAGTGAATATTCATTTGCTTTTCTAACACAGCTGGGTGAACTGGGAGCACCAAGCATTGTGCTCGCTGTTTACCTTTTTTGACGACTATTAGAGCCTATGGCTCTAATCAGGTGCTTCAAAAACACCCCTTGCCACTGAAATTCAGGCTCCCGGTGCCTGAAAAGGGGCCGGGTGCCTGAATAGGGGGTGGCATTGGCGACCATGGATAGATTCATGCAATGCATAAATCTATCTATTGGTAATAGAGGGGGTGGCTGGAGAGAGGGGGCAGTGCCCGTGCGCCCTTATGGATGCACCGCCACTGGGGCGGAGAGCTGAAATCACACTCTGCAGAGCTTAATGAGGAGAGGTCTGACATCTGATTGGAGGTAAGGGACCCCCCACCCCTTCTCACAGCACACAGAAACAGAGCTGATTCTGTCCATGAGCCGGAGATCCCTCCCCTGTCACCATTTTTCTCTTGGTGTCAGGAAAACTTAAAACTTGTCAGAAGTGATTCAGGCTGATAGTGGAGGAATAAATCAGCAGACAAAAGTGACACTTAGGGGTTTATTTACTAAAGCAGGAGAGTGCAAATTCGGGCTCACTTCTACATAGAAACCAATCAGCTTCCAGGTTTTATTGCCAAAGCTTAATTGAACAAGCTGAGGTTAGAAGCTGATTGGTTTCTATGCAGAAGTGAGCCTGATTTTGCACTCTCCAGCTTTAGTAAATAAACCCCTTAGTGCTGTTACTTGAGACAAGTACACACTATAGGGATGTGCTTTGTTCATATTTCATGTCTGAGGTTTACAACCACTTTATATGCTAGAATAGAATGCTTTCTGTTTAGACCAGAGTTCAGCTTCACTTTAATTCAACCACTTTCAAAGTGGAATGTAGGAATGAGAGGGCTAAGCATAATATTGGGGATGTTATTGAGGATATTACCTGTTCTTAGCCCCATATACTTAAGGCAAAGGGCACAGAAATATAAAGAATGTGTAAAAGAATCTATATAACCCTCACTAGTAATCTTATAGATAGCATATTCTGGTACCATACATCCATCACTGTAGCTGCACTAGATGTATCACTTTGGGTGTACAGTAGATAGAAAAATATAAATACACACGTGTACTCTTTATGGCTATATGTCTATATGGTTCTTTATGAGTATGCGTGCATTTTTTGTCTAAAAATTAAAAAATAAAGATCGGTTTACGTCACATGCAATACTCATTGAATATATGCGATATTAATTTATGTATGCGTTGACAGGTCTAGGTTTTGGTTTACATACTTATATTTATTGTTATTACTTTTTAATAAACATGACTTCCAGTAGTTGGTTAGTTACATTATTAGAATTTCATGTCACTCACGTCTGTTATTACAAAAATCCTCCCACAAAATTGACATAATCATAGCCATTATCTGACGAAGTGACTATTATTAATCTGCAGTTAACTTCAACTGTTCAATGTTTGCTGAGCAATTATTCTTTATGAGTTACTAGGTAATATTTATGTCAGTATAATTTCACAGGACACGCCTTTGCTGGGTTGGATTCCATAGTGTTTAGGCGCTTTGTACACCACCTATTTTAGCGGTATAAATAGATGGCTACAGACACCTGAACTTCACAGTCGATTGATACCTGCACAGGGTAAGTAGCCTTTTCTAGGAACTCATCAACTTTTCAGATGATGCTCAACCAAACAAATGCATTTTATTCATGCCAATTCTGAACGGGGCTTTGTAGGTTTATTGAGAGATAGCTATTTCTAACTTGATTTTGCATGCAACTATTTATACGTAGAAGTAACATGTACATAAATAATACGTTCTGGACAATTTTTTTTAGATAATGCACAATGCATTCAGACATTTCTTTTATTATTTTGTGCATGTATGTATTTTGTGTGCATATATATATATATATATATATATGCACACACACACATATATATATATATATATATATATATATATATATATATATATTTAAATACATGTTTGTATGTACAGTATGGCAGTATGTAGGATATATACTGGATATATTAGTACATAAGCTTTCTGTTTTATATTATTGCTTGAGGTGTAATATAAAAACAACAAATCAAATTACAAGTCTATAAAATAAAATAAAAAAAACACATCCTAGCCCATGCCTGTTTTAGAGTCAGTGTTGACAGTAATGATTTCATGAGGGGTGTAAACTATTTAACAAGCAGAGATTTACTAATCCTAGCATTTCAAAAACCCGCAACATCAGCCAATAAATTAGAAAGAACTAGCTTACAAATGTCACTTAAAGCATAAGGATTTTTTAACCAGCTTTCAGTTCATGGCTTTCTCATTTTAAAGTTAATTAGAAAAGCAATTATTAAAAAGCATATAAATGCATTAGAACACAGATTCCCAGACTGTAGGAGAAAACAGTAGCAAGCCAAACAATTACATGAAAATGTTCCATTTAGATGTGTATTCTCCAAGTGTGTATAGAACAGTGGGAAGCTAGACAGCTGATTTTGTCTTTTCTTTAATGATGTAGCAAATAGCAGATAGGTATTCTTCAATGTTGTGACTAGGTTACAAAACTGATTTGTTTTTTTACTTTTTGTCTTGATCTGTACTGTAAGTTTAAATGTGATTTGACAACACGTGATCTGGCAGACAAGTGTTTTTGTAGTAGAACATTTTTTATTTTATTTTTTTAAAGATATTTCAGGCTGTGTTGCAAAATAATTTCAAGACTAATAAGTAACATTGTGCTTAGAAAGTGTGGACCTTGTTGGCCCTGTCATTTGAATAGTATTAATCATATGGTAGACCTGTCATATGGAAGATATCAATCATATGGTGGTCCTATCATATAACGCTAATATTTTTGATCCTCCATATTTAGACCTTTTTTATGTTTTTCATCTTTTGCTGTGCTTTTAAGCCTTTCATACAATTTTACAAAAATCTTGCCTGACTGTACAGCCTGACCAAAGTCCAAATTGGAAGTAGTTAGATGCACGAGAAATTAGGAGAAAAGCGATTTAACCTTAAACTGCGTAGAGGGTTCTTTACTGTAAGCGTGGTTAGGATGTGGAATTCCCTTCCACAGGTGGTGGTTTCAGTGGGGAGTATCGATAATTTAAAAAAACTATTAGATAAGCACCTGAACTACCACAACATACAGGGATATACAATGTAATACTGACATATAATCACACACATAGGTTGGATTTGATGGAGTTGTGTCTTTTTTCAACCTTACCTACTATGTAACTATAATTAAAGGTAAACTCCAGCTAACACGTTTCAAGCAGATACAGCAATCGTTTTTTTCCCTATTGGATAAAAGTTTTACATAAATCAATAAATAAAAGCTGACTATTATAAGCACCACTGTTAGTTTTTATGTCTGGTGGCAGGTGAAAATGAACTTACTGGCAGGGTCAATAGATGAAAATAAAGGCAAAAAAGACTAAAATAAGAAACCTAATGCAGCCACCACTTCTAAAAATTGGCAAACTGCAATATAATACATTGCTGTTTTTGGGTTTGATACCTCTTTAATCTAACTCCATGCTTACACAATAGATGAATATGTGTTTGTAATAGAAAATCTCCAGTTATCATTAGTATTCTTTTAATTGCTTTTAAATGTCAATAACTGATTCGAGTGGAATACAGGAGCCACATTCACACGCCCTGTGCTCTCCACTAATTCAGAGTATCTTTTTTTATCAAGTCTTTAAAATAAAAAGTGTGTGTGTGTGCCACAACTAAACAGATTCAAACTTCTATTCCCCAACCCACTTATCCAGTTCAGATTTCAGTATAATTATTGTAAATCAACACTGATATCTCTTTTCCACACCCTAAAAAAAAATCAGGCCAAGGGATGGTTAAAATTATTCTTAATTTCAGAGAGCTACCCCTAAATAAAAGGGGTACTGTTCTTCAGTGTGCTAAAATTTGAAATATTATTATGTTTTATGTATTAATAGTTTAGGTTGTATATAATAGATAATTCGTTTTTGTTGTTTATGTCGTGCCTTACTGATCGCAGTATACAAAGTTAATCTACAGTCTCTGTCAGCCTTAATTTGCTTAATGTTTCCCTCTTGGGGAGACTTTCGTTCTCTTCCTTTCCTGGTAGCCATCTGCATAAAGACAAAAAACCAAGGGAATCTTCCCAGGTAGTACAGCAATTGTGACCTAACAAAGGCTATGGGTATTCTCCAGACAGTCAATAATTGTTTAGGGCTGCCTGTGTTTTAAATGGAGGAATTATCCCTTGCTTCCTGTCCCGCTGACCACCTTTCAGCGATAAAACCTGCAAGAGGTTCTAACTCTTTCACCATACTTCCCAAAACCTGAAGGGACTTCCCTTCGCTTCTTTTCTCTTTGGATGGTTAAATGTAGCGATGTCTTCAATTCAAGCCTATAAATGTAGGAATGCTTGCTCGGCAGTGCATCCAGTTCTAATGAATTTTCCTAACAAGGATTTTGGCAACGTAATGGTCACTTTTTTGCTTGATTATGCACAAGAAAATGGCTCATAGTGTTTCTACATAAAACTCAACAGTTTTATAAGCCAAGACAAATCCCTGTCCTCCAGTAATATCAGACTGAATGGAAATAGGAGAATCAGAGAAAAACAACAAATCGCTTTACATTTCAATGACAATTCTTCAGTCTGTCATCACTGGGGACAGGGTATCATACTCTCAATATGAAAGTGTTCTCTATGCTGATTTTGAAAGAAAATAAAAATGTAACAAAGAAAATGTAGGCTATAAAAATGCATGTGCCCACAGCCTAAAGATTTTTATCATTTGTTGAATGTGCCCCCCATGCTGTAGTTTAACTATAGTAACATTATTCCGATTTATCCACAGGTTTTACTTTGCCAGTCCTTAACAGGAATCCATAAACCTTATCTACCACAATGGAAGGAGGTAGGAATATTTAATTAGAAAATTTTGGCAAGTGTTCAAAGTGTTCTTGTGGCCTTTAGCAGCCAGTCAGTTTTCAAGCAAATTAAAATACATAACAACACTTTTCATATATAAAGACCAGTATTTTGGTTTCAGACATTAATTTCTTTTTTGTTTTTACTTCTAGCACCAAACCCAACCAAGAAGGTAAGAACAATATAGTCATTTAATTAAGTTTTTAAACATAACATGGGTGCATTTTAGGGTATATGACAGTCCATGTAATGCCTTAGTTCAGAATTCATGTAAATACAATGGAGATATGAAAGCATCAGAAAAGGTTAAAGTACCAAGAGCAAATATTTTAATATATTGCAGCTTACCAATCCTTAGATTGCTGGCTGTATTTGTTTGCTTTTTTCAGGCTAAGCACATTTTCTGAAATTACAGATCATTACTTGTTGATCCTACCAGCAAATCTGTTGTCCTTGAAACTTACTGTACAGTAAACAAAAATCATGGTTTCAGCCCTTCCAGCTATCTTCTGTAAACTGCAGAACACCTCCTCCCTATACTATAGAGATGGTAAGAGGGGGATGTGTTTGTAGTCCAATTCAGAGGAGCAGCCTAAGGTGACAATGCTGCTCCTCCTTATCTACAGTACAGAAAGTAAGCACTGTCAACCTAAGACAAGGAGTGTGTTACTGGCAGGATCAGCAAGTGGAAATGAAGGAAAAATAATGCAGCCACCACATCTAAAGATCAGTGTTAATTTTGTCGAATAAAACAACTAAAACATTTTAGTCGATTAAATGAATACTATTTTAGTCAACTAAAATACGACTAAAACTAAAACAAATGAGATGACTAAAATTCGACTAAAACTAAAATGGCATTTTAGTCAAAAGACTAAAAGACTAAAACTAAATTGAAATTTGACTTTAAAATTAACACTGGTCTGTAGTGCACACTCACACCTCAATACCATACATAATAACATAATAGATTTTTCACTCCAGCAGTATATAATTAGTTTGGAAATTGTAGAGAATTGTTAACTAATGCATTACAGTTTAATTACACCCATTCGATTTTAGACGACTAAAATATACTGGATATTTTAGTAGACTAAAACGTAGGACATATTAGTCGACTAAAATCTACTGGAGATTTAGTCGACTAAATACGACTAAAACTAAAACAATTGCAGAAGACTAAAATGGGACTAAATCTAAAATGCCATTTTAGTCCTAAGACTAAGATTAAAACTAAATAGAAATTTGCTGTCAAAATTAACACTGCTAAAGACTGCTAAGCTGTGATATAATATTTTTTTTTGTTCTTTGGTTTACATATGTTCTAAGGCATTGTTTTTCAACCTTTTTTTAGTCAAGGCATCCTTTACAATTCCACACAATCTCAGGGCATCCCATTCTAGAATTTAAAAAATAAAACAAATAATTTTACATAATGCAGCAACATCCACATGCATAGGACACCCAACTTTAGAGGTGATTTATTCTTCCAAAGAAAACACACCTTCGCACACTGGCACTGATTAGTATTCCAATGTTTCTCTTCTCCCTCAGTTTCTCTCACCCACTCAGCTAATGTGACCCCAGTGCTGACGGAGAGGGGCAAGGGAGGGACATACAAGGATGTTGTGCTGGTGCCCGACATCCTCCTTATCAACCCAAAGATGTAATTGGTTGTTAGGAAACTGGTGGCTAGAAAGTTGTAATGGTGCACAATGAAAACCTGTGGCTTTATGTAACTAATAGGTAGGCTTAAACAACCCACTGGCTTGTATACAAGTTTTGGCCAATTTCTAGGCATTTTGCCAAGGCATCCCTGAAGACACCTGTGGGCACCATAAGACCATAAAAAATCCTTAGCAACTTTTACACCTTTTTTAACTTTTCTGAACAATAGCATATAAGCATTCGTTTTTGAGCATTTTTATATAACTCATATTGGTTAACAACTCGGAGATAAAAGACACAGTAGTATTAACCACGCAAAAAAGTTTTTCCGGTGTTCATTGTCTCTTTAACACAATTATGACATATACAATACATAAGGAATTGCATGTGACATGTGTATTATATCATTGACTAATGTGCCAAAGCAATTTATGCATTTTAACATTAATCTTAATTTTATTAACAGGTCTCTAGCAACAAGCAGACTGGAGTAAGTTCTGTTAATTAAATTATGAATTATTGCATACAATCATCTATGAGCAAAAAATAATTTCAATGAAAAGTTGTGTTTTTAAACCATATTTTGGTAATTACATACAATATATATTTTGTTAAAATGTACGACCTCATACAGAAAGCAGTGGGTAGAGGGGGGCTCTTTAATGCCTTTTTTTCTTATTTTTCCAGAATAATGTATGTTACAGTATTTCACTGAAGCAGTTAGGTCAAGCAGATAAATTGACACTATCTGCAGTCGCAGTTACAAATAAGAAAAAAACTTTAGCTGTACAATATATAAACATGTTTATTCTGTTTGCTTGCTGATATTGTTTTTTATGTGCTTTACAGGCAGGATGGAGTGATGCAAGCCAAGACCAGAGTTTGAGCAGCAATCAACAAAGCCAGACCAGTGATCAGCAGAGCAGGGCCAGCAATACAACTCGCGGTCAGCAGAGTAGCAGCCAGACCAGCGGTCAAACCCAAACTAGTGGTCAGCAGAGCAGCAGCCAGACCAGCGGTCAAACCCAAACCAGTGGTCAGCAGAGCAGTGGCCCGACCGGTGGTCAAACCCAAACCAGTGGTCAGCAGAGCAGCAGCCTGACCAGTGGTCAGCAGAGCCAGAGCAGTAGCCAAACTACCAGTGGTCAGCAAAGTCAGACCAGCGGGCCAACCCAAACCGGTGGACAGCAGAGCCAGACCAGTGATCAAACTCAAACCTCTAATCAGCAGAACCAAGCCAGTGGCCAACAGACCCAGGTTGATAAAACTCAGAGCAGTGGACAGCAAACTGGTGGATCTCAACAAGGAAGTGGATGGCCAAGCACCTGCAGCAGCGGCAGCAGCAGCAGCACCGGTAGCACCAGCACCAGCAGCGGCAGCAGCAGCACCGTCAGCGGCAGCAGCACTGGCAGCGGCAGCAGCAGCACCGTCAGCGGCAGCAGCAGCACTGGCAGTGGCAGCAGCAGCACCGTCAGCGGCAGCAGCAGCACTGGCAGCAGCACCGTTAGCGGCAGCTGCAGCATTGGCAGCGGCAGCAGCAGCAACCAACAGAGCCAGGCTGGAGGTCAGCAGACTCAGGGCAATAGCGGAAGTCAACAAGGAGGGCAAAGTCAGGACCAGTCATCTTCTTATTACTTTAGGCAGGGAAGCAATAAGCAGCAGTAAACCTGATGAATAATGAAATCTCTGAATTAATCTAATGTCAGTTATTCTTCTTCCTGTATAACCTCTAGAATTAGTAAAATTAGTGGCAAATCATATAAATAAAATCATATTATTTCAGCAGCTACAATGTTTTCAATGTGTATTTCTTTCTATAATAATTTAATAGATTTATTTATCCCAATATATTATTTGTAATTGAAAACTTCTTTCAAAACCTACCAATTATATGGCCATGGCTACATCTGGAATGCTTAATAAAGATTAATCAATCTTTATTAATCTGACAAAAGATAGATATAAAAATACAGTTGCCAGACAATTTATTTGGCCTAATTTGTCTAATTTACCTGTTGAAGGGGGGAAAAATGATATATATATATATATATATATATATATATATATATATATATATATATATACACACGCACACACACAGTACCTCACAAAAGTGAGTACACTCCTCACATTTTTTGTAAATATTTTATTATATCTTTTCATGTGACAACACTGAAGAAATGACACTTTGCTACAATGTAAAGTAGTGAGTGTACAGCTTGTATAACAGTGTAAATTTGCTGTCCACTCAAAATAACTCAACACACAGCCATTACATAGTTATATAGTTAGTCAGGTTGAAAAAAGACACAAGTCCATCCAGTTCAACCATAAATGTCTAAAGCACTGGCAACAAAAGTGAGTACATCCCTAGGTGAAAATGTCCAAATTGGGCCCAAAGTGTCAATATTTTGTGTAGCCACCATTATTTTACAGCACTGCCTTAACCCTCTTGAGCATGGAGTTCACCAGAGCTTCACAGGTTGCCACTGGAGACCTTGCACTCCTCCACCTTCCGTTTGAGGATGCCCCACAGATGCTCCATAGGGTTTAGGTCTGGAGCCATGCTTGGCCGGTCCAGCTTCTTTAACAAGGCAGTGGTCATCTTTGAGGTGTGTTTGGGGCCGTTATCATGTTGGAATACTGCCCTGCGGCTCAGTCTCCTAAGGGAGGGGATCATGCTCTGCTTCAGTATATCACAGTACATGTTGGCATTCATAGTTCCCTCAATGAACTGTAGCTCCCCAGTGCTGGCAGCACTCATGCAACCCCAGACCATGACACTCCCACCACCATGCTTGACTGTAAGCAAGACACACTTGTCTTTGTACTCCCCACCTGGTTGCCGCCACACACGCTTGACACCATCTGAACCAAATAGGTTTATCTTAGTCTCATCAGACCACAGGACATGGTTCCAGTAATCCATGTCGTCAGTCTGCTTGTCTTCAGCAAACTGTTTGTGGGCTTTCTTGTGCATCATCCTTTCCTTCTGGGATGACAGCCATGCAGACCAATTTGATGCAGTGTGCGGTGTATGGTCTGAGCACTGACAGGCTGACCCTCCACCCCTTCAACCTCTGCCACAATGCTGGCAGCACTTATACATCTATTTCCCAAAGACAACCTCTGGATATGACGCTGAGCATGTGCACTCAACTTCTTTGGTCGACCATGATGAGGCGGTTCTGAGTGGAATCTGTCCTGTTAAACCAATGTATAGTCTTGGCCACCATGCTGCAGCTTAGTTTCAGGGTCTTGGCAATCTTATTATAGTCTAGGCCATCTTTATGTAGAGCAACAATTCTTTTTTTCAGATCCTCCGAGAGTTCTTTGCCATGAGTTGCCATGTTGAACTTCCAGTGACCAGTATGAGCAAGTGAGAGCGATAACACCACATTTAACACACCTGCTCTCCATTCACACCTGAGACCTTGTAACACTAATGAGTCACATGACACCGGGGAGGGAAAATGGCTAATTGGGCCCAATTTGGACATTTTAACTTAGGGGTTTACTCACTTTTGTTGCCAGTGCTTTAGACATTAATGGCTGTGTGTTGAGTTATTTTGAGGGGAAAGCAAATTTACACTGTTATACAAGCTGTATACTTACTACTTTACATTGTAGCAAAGTGTCATTTCTTCAGTGTTGTCACATGAAAAGATATAATAAAATATTTACAAAAATGTGAGGGGTGTACTCACTTTTGTGAAATACTTATATAAAACACAATGTTGGACTGTATGGATATTTGTTGATGTAGCTGTGGAACATTTTAACCATTATCCGCAGATGACCTGACAATAGATGAAGGAAACGTTAACATATCTAGATAATTTTGAAAAGGACCTTTAGAACAATGAACCTTTTTGAAGGATAAATAAAGGCAAAACTGTCCTGTTATGGAAATTCACCCTCTCTATTTGTCATGTTAAGTGAAAGAAAAATCACAAATTTTGAGTTGTCACCAGAACAACAATACAGGGGAAATCTTCTAATTGGGACACATGTTCTGGTGAGCCAGGCGACAACCAAGGATTCCCTCTTTTTGGAAGAATTTCCTTTCACTTCCTGTTTTGGCTATGGGACAGGAAGAGAAGGGAAACTCCCCAATGGGACCCAGATGGCAAAAATAAAACTGACAGGGGTTAAAAACCCTCTCTTACTGTATCCAAAATGAAAGAAAAAAGGTTTGCCTTTAGTTCCACTTTAATCTTCAACTCCTCAAACAGCCAATCTGGTTATAGGAAAAAGAAAAATGTTTCCATATACTGATAAGATGTTTCAAGCTTAGCTGAACCTTTAACTAAATGACCCTTCTATGATGTTTATATACAACAGCAGACAATGTGTAAAGCACTGGATCATATTATGGAAAAGTGCAATGCTAGTCATTTAATTAATTACAAAAATGAACATTCCACATGCAACTATATTGGGATAAAAGTGTCAAGATTGGATGAACTTGATAGACTCTTTTTTCAACCTCACCTACTATGTAACTATAGATAAGCACCTGAACAACTGCAACATACAGGGATATACAATGTAATACTGACATATAATCACATACATAGGTTGGACTTGATGGACTTGTGTCTTTTTTCAACCTCAATACATATATATATATGATAAAAATGCATACAGTACATAAAAATATATATATACATATTTTTTTATGTACTGTATGCATTTTTATCATATATATGTATTTCATGTGTGGTGAATTTGTATATAGTATATATATTTTATTGCGATATATGATACACTATTTTATCGAATTTTTGATTATTAATTGATAAATATTATCTTTTGATTTTCATTTTTTATTTTTTAATTCTCAATGCAATTAATTTGCATATTCGATATATGTGTTGCTATACATTTTTTATATATAAATATTTCTCTCTTATATATTTTTTTCACATATAATATAATATGTATCTATGAGGGGTCTAGTAGAAAACAATTAATGCAAATTTGAAATGGGGCTAGTCTAATTCATGAAATTTAGTATTGTCTATAGTCATGGTCAGATTACCGTATAATCACTGGATTACAAATCCTCCACATTCATATATTGGATAGAAATGAAATATAGAAACCTGTGATGGAACTAGCGAAAATAATGTTAAAAACTGGTAGAATCAAAATCAAATAACCCATCAAGAAAAATTTATTAAAAAATCATTATAATACAGTAGCAATCTCGATACCCTTGTTTAGGCCACCTGGCGAGAGAACATCGAGATTGTATATCCAGAAGGTCTCTCTGGCACATAGTTTCTTAAAGCGTTCAGCTTCTGTCAGTGTTTTTTGGATTTGTTCGATGACCCAAACTGTTAGGCCAATTGTGGGCTTTTAATGTAATTCAGCAAAATGCCGTGGAACACTATGCATGTCCTTACCCCCTCGATGAGTCTTCTATGCTGGCCGAACTGCTGCCTAACATAGATCAACCCGCAGGGGCATGAGAGGCCATACACCACGAAATCAGATGAGCAGTTATAAAAGTAATCTAATGGATCAGTTTTTCCTTTTGAAGAAAATTTTTTTTTGCCATGTTGGACAAAGGAGCAGGTTTTACACAAAGCTTTTTTGCATTGATACATGCCTGTCAGAGGTATAAGAGTAGTGATACTGGGGGTAGTGTGAATGGTTTTAAGTTTACTGGGGGCAATTTTATTTTTGAGGTCGGGGGCTTTTTGATAGGTGACTCTGGGTACCAGTGGGAGGATGGTTTTGAGATGGGGGTCCAATGCTTATTGAGTATTTTTTCCATTTTTTTGTATTGAAAGTGAAAAGTGGTCACGAATCTTGTGGAATGATCTGTCAGTTCTTTTTTAGCTTTGGTGGGTTTGCCAGTAGTAGTAGTAGTTTGAGTAGTAGTCATGTGCTTTATCTACTAGTTCCTCAGGGTATTCTTTGTCGATAAATGTATTTTTAAGTGGGATACTTTGTAAAGCATAATCGGTATCAAGGGTAAACGACAGAACTGTCCCTTAGGTATATTTTAGGTATATTTTGTATCCATTTGGGGTAGTGACAGATTTTGTGGTGCAAGAACGAATTACCAGCCGTTGGCTTAGTATAGTTTTTCGCTCTTATAGTGTCACTTACATGGCCTAGTTCTAAATCAAGGAAAGCAAGGCTTGTGGGATCCGAAACATGGGAAAAAGATAGACCATAGGGATTGTGATTGCAATGGTCCACAAAAGGAGTGATGAGGTCAGGGGGACCATCCCAAATCACGATTATGTCGTCAATGTAGTGCCCGAAAAAAACATTATTGGAGAAAAATGGGTTATGATGGGGCAAAATTGGTACCCATAGAGGTTCCATGTTCCTGCAGGTAGAACCCGCCATCAAAATCAAAATAATTGTGCATAAGACAAAAAATTGTAGCCTCCAAAATAAAAGCAGCTTGTCTGGGATTAATGAGCAGGTCTTGAGCAAGAAAGGATTCCAATGCTAATAGGCCAAAGGGGTGAGGAATAGAGGTTATAGGGAAGTGACATCTAGAGAGAGCCACATATAGGACGATTCTGATTTTATTCGATCCACGTTAGGGATTTTTTAGACCCAGCATTGGCTCTCTTGGAAGCCAAAAAACAGGAAAATCTGGGCGCCTTTGTCCTTCGACCAGGGAATCCTCAGACCCCACAAGTCAGTCCGAATTAAATATTATAAATCTAACATCCTTCAAATTTAGTTCCATACAGAAATCCGTCCTACAGCTTGGACTGGGGTTCTGTCCTGCACAACCTATCAATGTATCTGAAACTATCAAAGATTTATATTTGTTTGCGCGTAGATCAACTTATACATTTATTTTTGATTCCGATCGTAATCAGAAAAAATTGGAGAAAGACCTCACGGAACAAATTAAGCATTTCACCATGGATGAGTTCAGAGCGCTTAGAGACCTTATGCTTCTTTAGGAAGAGTCCTCTGGTGATTCCCTTGCTTCCTCTGTTGAGACCATCACTCAGAATATGACAAGTATCACCAAAATGGACACACGTTTTAAACCTAATAGGGCGTACACACGGTCGGACTTTTCGGCTACAAAAGTCCGACGGACGCCGACGGACCAAATCCGGCGGACAATCCGATTGTGTGTGGGCTTCCCCGGACTTTCAGCTGACTTTTTCAGTCGCAAATCTGACGGACTTTAGATTTGGAACATGTTTCAAATCTTTACGTCGTAACTCCGCCGGACCCAGAAATCCGCTCGTCTGTAAGCTAGTTCAACGGACAAAAACCCAACCTAGGGCAGCTATTGGCTACTGGCTATTAACTTCCTTATTTTAGCCCGGTGTACGTCATCACATACGAATCCGTCGGACTTTTGTGTGATCGTATGTAGGCAAGTCCGTTCGTTAGAAAGTCCGCCGCAAGTCCGCCAAAAGTCCATCTAAAGTTTGTCAGACGGGCTGTCGGACTTTTGTAGCCGAAAAGTCCGACCGTGTGTACGCCCCATAAGTCCCGTCATTCTCCTGATTCTTTAACCTGTCCTATTGTATAGGCATTTTTAGAGCTCACCATTAGGGACCTCAAATCTCGGCCATGGTCCAGATCTGACTCGAATTTAACTTCAGAGCAAACTGAGGAAATTACTTTGTTCCTGTAAGGACATCATAATCAAGCCTTCTGATAAGGGTGGGAACATTGTCATCATGTCTCACCCTCAATATCAGAAGTGGTGCTTGAATATTCTGATGAACAATGACTGGTACTGTTGTATAAGCATTGATCAAATTTCCCTCTATGTTGAGGAATTACGATCTCTATGCTTATTCAAAGGGTCTGATTGATTCAAAAATCTTTGATTACCTAAATCCTAAGCATACACGTTTGGCAACGTTTTATGCACTCCCTAAAGTGCACAAGGATTTTTCCAGCCCTCAAGGCAGACCCATTATTTCTGGCAACTAATCTCTTACCGAAAAAGCTAGTAGATATGTTGACTCTGTGTTATTGCCTCATGTGATTTGCCTTTCTTCCTACATTAGGGATACTTCTGATCTCCTGCGACATATAGAGGGGACCCATGCTCCCCCAGGTGCTCTGCTCGTGGCAGTGGATATAGAGGCTTTGTACTCTAGCATCCCACACGAGCGGGGCATCCGGGTGATCGGTCCTTTCTTATGGAGCAGGACAGGACCACCAGGCCACATAATTATTTTATTTAATTTTGGACTTGCTCCAATTCATTCTAACACATAATCATTTTACCTTTATGGATCAGATGTATCTACAAAAAAATGGAGTTGTGCCCCGTCTTATAAACATAGAAATCATATATCATGTAAATTGGCATGTATGGGCGGTGGTGGTTCGGAGCGATCAGATCTAACAGCTCACCCAGACCCTCTGTAATGGGGGGTCATGGGTTTCTGATAAGCAGCCAGTCACTCTATATGTGGTGGTGGACCCAAGCACCTTGTCCTAATCCAGCAGGACCTTCACTCCAATTTATTTCAACACTCGGGTGTTTTATTTTTCACATTTGGACTCACATTAATTATATTTTCTTCATCGTTGCACATGAAGACTGCACTTTTGATGATAGATTTATTGATTATTTATACATGCCAATTTATATGATATATGCTTTCTATTTTTATACACTTATTTGGATTTATCTTAAAGGTGATTTGATTATCACTTGTATGCACATCTGTTTTCAATAGCGCGATTCAATAGTTTTACTTTATTGGTTTAGTTACATTGATGACCTACTCATTATTTGGACAGAATCCAGGGACGAATTGCTATCCTTCTTGGATATCTTGAACATCAATGACCTCTGCTCACACGGTCAAATTCCTTACACGATTTTCTGCCCAGGAATCATGCCTGCGAGCCTCCATGTCTCGCCATTAGCATCTTCTAGCTGAAGATCAGACCTTGTTCAAATACGTACGTCCAACCCCTGAATTGGTGTTTAGATGAGCGACTTCTCTGCGAGATACTCTGACGTCGAGTTATTATTTGATGACTCCAGACCATCTCCCTAGATCTGTCTGGGGAACCTATTGATGTGGGAAATGCAGCCGTTACCCTTGGGTTATGGAGGGTTGGGACATCCGTTTACCAAATGGACAATGGCACCAATCTTGATACCATGCTGACTGTTCTACTCAAGGTGTCATTTATTTAATGCTTTTTATATTGGTAAGAGTATCTGTGAATTTGGCCAGAGAATCAGAGATCATGTATACTGTTCTGGATCTGGAAAAATTGTTACCTTGGTCACAAGACATATCGGCCTGTATCACAGGTTCAATAATAGTGTAGTGTCTTTTTTTGTAAACAAGGTAATTTCTCCCAACCCCAGAGGAGGTGATTGGGACAATATGAGTCTGAGAGCAGAAACATTGTGGATAGAGAAATTATCAGCTACCCTCTACCCTGGAATCAATGAGATGAATTTGTACAAACCTTTTTTGTAGGTATGAATTCATCCTATTGGGTTATGATGTCTGGGTTTTGGAGACTATTATCAAGTTCTCCACTTTGTGGGGTCTCTGTAGTCATTCTTTCTAGACGTTTCTTCTGCCCTTTCCCTTCATCGCAGCTATTTCAGTCATTGTCATCAATATTCCTCTGGCTCTTGATCGGTGGCTTCCGATTTGAAAACTGCTGTGTGCTTTTCCATGTGTACACAAAGTTTCATGGGCACCAGCCTATTATTATGTATTTCAATATATTAGCATTTTAGGTGTTGATATATTTATTTATTGCTTTCGTTTATCCTATTCCCCCTGTTTTGTATCCTTATGTTTGAAGCTTGCTGGCTGTTGCAGTACCGTCCTTTTCCTGTGGGGGTCTTTGGTTTTCTGGGCGAGTGTATGATCTCTTTTCCCTCGAGGTCCCCTATCCATCCACCAGGTGGTGTTTTGGATTTCGGCTGCTTTTTGGTACAGGAAAACAGCCGTTTTTGCAGTACTGCACGTGCGAGATCGTATCCGGTGACGCCAGTGACCGGCGCTCCGGCTATTGCGTCATCCAGATAGGAGGCTATTTAACGGGATTGTTTTCCCATTATGGGGCTGGATGCTGGCAGACAGTGGCGGTTTGTTCTCCTGGAGCTCTTCTGAGGTAGACATGCTTGGTGGTTTGGACCATCTGCATTATATGTGGCGATTAGCCACTTCTCATCTTTCATCTCCGTTTTTTCCTTTCATTGAAAATTTTTTTTTTTTTTTTTTTAATTCTAGCAGTTTTCCTGGCTATGGTTGAATTTAGAACACTTTGAACCACCCTATATGGGCCCGTTTTTGATTGTTTTTTGGCTGCAATGATGAAATACTCTATGCATTCTAATCATCCTACCAGGGTAAGCTACTCTATACTAGATAAAACAAAAAACCTGCGCTGGCAACTCACCATCAAAAATAAATAAATAAATAATTAATATATTTAGAGGAAATAAATATAATTCATGAAATATACAAGTGCACGAATGATGTGGACTGTGTAGGATTGGAAGACGAGCCACTTAAGAGCTATGCGACTCGAAAAGGTCCACTGTCGCTACACCAGTGCAATTAGAAAATATGACATGTAAATTATTATTCGTGACCACAAATACAGGTGTAAAAATAATGATGAATCATGGTGAAATAAATAATTCAAAAAGTGTTGTAAATTGTGTGAAATTGGCAAAAAAGCCACTAGGAACTATGCGACTATTGTGTGTCGCTACACTTGTGCAATTCAAAAAACATGACATATAAATTGACATTCATGACCATAATTGCGAGCAAAGAAACCACTTATGAAACAGATGCCAAATGATAAAAAATATAAATATAAACATATATTTCTATTAACGGAGAGTCCTTTACATGAAGGTGTTTCTTCACAAAAACATACAACAGACTTCAAGCTTTTCAATCCGCACACTAGGTCTGGGCATGAAGGTAAGCTAGTGTTGGTAATGAAGAGACCTTGGGAGCCACAGATCTCACAATCCACCGAAAAAAGAGAGGAGAATATATATAGTGTAAAAACCTATGGCATAGTGAGATCACCTGCGCATATAAGCGCTACTCACGGAACCGATGTGCAGAGCAGGCATTCAGATATTTCGTCGGTGTTCACTACTGAACGGCGTGCGTTCCACCAACTCCAGGAAGTGATGTCACTGGTTCTCAGTTTCACAGGCGTAAGCAGGATGTTGCGTTGACGCGTTTCGCCCCTCCCCCAGGGCGTTATCAAAGACTTCTAGCCCTATACTAGCCCTGCTCTTGACTGGATGTTTTTTGGATGCAATTCCAGCAGTGTTTTTATCGGTGAATGTATAGTTGTACAAATATCCTTTGTGTGCTACATATATATAAATATATATATGTCCTCCTTACCGCCTTTCCTCATTATTGAGACTCCTTGTTCCATCTTTGAGAGGTCTGCCCTTCTAAGCCTAATCGCCATATACTTTATGGGCATCTAATTCAGGTGCATACTAACACTGGAACATCATACACATATTTTATATACCCACTTGAGATAGCCTACCTGGCATAGCCCCTATATATAATAGAAGCATATCTTATCAGCAAGTCTTGTTATCTATATATTCTGTTTCTGTTTATTTTTGACAGTTTTGCTGTCTAGTTCTCATATTGTGTCCTGGCTCCCACACTCGCCCGGGAATTTTCCCTTAGGAGCCTATAGATGTCCCATTGAATTGGTCGGTCCAGCCGTGGTAAGCTCCCTATGTTCATTCTCCACGGGGATACAGTTACAGGGTGGAATTGTATATAGTATATATTATCTCCAATTGCTTGCCGGATTTTGAACTTGCTCACCTCTATGGCAGATTTGAGGAGTGTCAATATATGTTCCGTGCAATCACTATTGTATGCATTTATTTGACTTTTCCATATTGAAGCCTGATTATTTATATGTCTGTCCTTTATAGAGATATCCACACATAATTTCTCTGGAAGCATACTCCTGAAGAAGTGGTTATACCGCGAAACGTGTTGAGGTTGAACTGATCTGGGACGACATTCCTCTCCTTGGATGGATGCACGTCTAGCTGTTCAGTTCTCCGTCAGAGATTCAAATTCATGTGTATTGTATTGTATACTCCCTCTTCTTAGGACCATTTTTAATCATGCTTTTGTCTTAATAAATGTATATATTTTTATACAACTGTGTGTGTAAGTCCTTACCGTGAGACCATGAGAGTCCAAAGTTGCCTTAGACCCTCTGCCTTTTCTTTTCAAAATTGATAGGACGACGGTACATTATCATACTTCTATTAGTTTAGTAGCGATAATTAATTTACACTTGCAATTACACCCAAAAAAACACTCTGCTACTCCTAATGAGAAGGGCAATACCACATCTGTGAGATTTTTTTCACAGCCTCACCACATAGAGGGGCCCAAAATCTAAGAAGCACCTTTGGCATTTTAAGGAATATAAATGACTCATAAATTGCACATCTAATTTCCTGACTATCACACTTTTTAAGGCCTTGGAGCACCAGGGCAATGGAATCACCCAGAAAATTACCACATTTGGAAAGTAAACATCTAAATGTATCTTCTGTGAGATATCATGAGTCTTTTAACCGCTTCAGCGCCAGAAGATTTTACCCCCTTCCTGACCAGGGCACTTTTTGCGATTCAGCACTGCGTCGCTTTAACTGACAATTGCGCGGTCATGCAACATTGTACCCAAACAAAATAGACGTCCTTTTTTTCCCACAAATAGAGCTTTCTTTTGGTGGTATTTGATCATCTCTGCGGTCTTTATTTTTTGCGCTATAAACAAAAAAAGAGCGACAGTTTTGAAAAAAACACAATATTTTGTACTTTTTGCTATAATAAATATCCCCATTTTTTTTAAAAAAGCTAATTTTTTTCTCAGTTTAGGCTGATATGTATTCTTCTACATATTTTTGGTAATAAAAATCGCAATAAGCATAAATTGATTGGTTTCCGCAAAAGTTATAGCGTCTACAAAATAGGGGATAGATTTATAGCATTATTGTTATTATTATTTTTTTTTACTAGTAATGGCAGCGATCTGCAATTTTTATCATGACTGCGACATTATGGCGGACACATTGGACAATTTTGACACATTTTTGGGACCATTGGCATTATTACAGCGATCAGTGCTATAAAAATGCATTGATTACTGTAAAAATGTCACTGGCGGTGAAGGGTTTAACACTAGGGGGCGATCAAGGGGTTAATTGTGTTGCCTAGTGTGTGTTCTAACTGAAGGCGGGATAGGACTGACTAGGGGAGAAGACAGATCGCTGTTCATACTTTGAACAGACGATCTGTCACTTCTCCCCTCAGAGAACCGGGATCTCAGTGTTTACACACAGAGATCCCGGTTCTCGCAGTGTTACGAGCGATCGCAGGAGCCCGGCGGTCATCGAGACGCACGTGCGCCCCTAGTGGCCACCAGAAGGGATGACGAAACATGAGGTGATTCACCTGCCTGTGACATTCTGCCACAGCACAACTGCGGCGGCTGGTCGGCAAGCGGTTAAACAAGTAATTTTTTGCCACAAGTTTTTGGAAAACGTGAAAAGAAAATGAAAACACATTTTGTTTACACAATTCCATCAATTTATAAGATATTTCTAACACACGGCATGGACATGCTAAGAAATACATTCCAAAATACATTCTGCTACTCCTCCTGTCCTGAGTATCGAGATACCACATGTGTGAGACTTTCACAGCCTAGCCACATAGAGAGGCCCAATATCCAAGGAGCACCTTCATGCATTATAGGAGCATAAATAACACATCTAATTTCCTAACTACCTATCACATTTTTGGAGGGCCTGGAGCACTAATCCAGTAGAAATACCCACAAAATTAACACATTTTGGAAAGCAAAACACCTCAAGGTATTCTCTATGAGGCATAATGAGTTTTTTTTCCACAAGTTTTTGGGAAATGTGAAAACGTATTTTATTACACAAAGTTGTCAATTTCTAAAACATTTCTAACACACAGCACGGGCATTCTTAGAATTACACCTCAGAACACATTCTGTTACTCCTCCCAAGTATGGTGATTTTACATGTGATATGGGCCCTAATTCTTTGTGGCGGACATGACACCCCACTACTAGTACCTGGCCTGTGACACTGTGACAGATGTTGATGGTCCACTGGGACACCGAGAGATGTTGACAGTCCACTAGGGACACTGACAGATGTTGATGCTGCAATTGGACACTAACAGTTAATGTTGCAATGGGACACTACTACAGATGTTGATGGGACACTGGTACACTGTGATAGAGGTTGATGTGCACTGGCACACTGTGACAGATGTTAATGGAACACTGGCACACTGACAGATCTTTTTGTGCTTTGGTACACTGTGACAGATGTTAATGGTCCACTGACAAATGTTGATGGTCCCATTGGGACACCGACAGATGTTGATGGGGCAGTTGGGCACTGGCAGATGTTGATGTTGCAATAGGACAGTATTGCAGATGTTGATGTTGCAATGGGACACTATTGCAGATGTTAATGGGACACTGGTACACTGTGGCAGATGTTTTTGTGCACTGGTACACTGTGACAGATGTTGATGGGACACTGGTACACTGACAGATGTTTTTGTGCTTTGTTACTCTGTGACAGACAAAATAAACTCATACTATAGATTAAACTAAATCCTGGTGCTGCTGCTCAAGTATAAACCACCAATTGATAAAAAATCTATCAAAAATGTAAACAATAATTGGTTATAAAGTGTCCATCAATGTTCAATACAAATGTATACAGTGGGTATAGAAAAGAATAACAGAATGATAGAAAAAAACTATGGCACTACTGTTGTACAATAGTGAATGCCAAAGAAGGTCAACAAAATTTTTTTTTAGAAAATATATGAACAAAATGAATAAAATGATTAAGTTGGTACAGATGGTGGCTGCTCCCTATTAACAGGTCCTGAGTACCTAATACACATATGGAAACAAACAGAAGAAGAGGGTGCCTTCATCTAAATATAGACTGTCAGAGCCGATACAATTATAAATGAAAAAAGTATTGCACTCACTTGGTAGAAATTGGTAATGTGCATGTCATCCTTGGAGATGTAAGCATCAACCAGGCTGTAGCGATCAGTAGACGAGCTGGTATAGACAAGGTTAAAGGGGACAGCCTCTGTTAATCAGGCAGTGGCTGGAGGAAGAAGTCAGGACTGCTGTAATGGTAGCGGTCAAAAAAGGCTGGACCACAAACTGTCAGGCTTTGTAGTGGCTTCCCGGTCCTGTATCCATCAATCGTCCACTGGATGGGTAGGTCTAGGAGCTAGAGTGTAGCAGCATCCAGGTCCTGTCGACCTGCTCTGTATTGGTCGGCTGGGCACGGTTCTCCCCAGCTCTCCTTGAGAATGACGTCACCACGTCAGAGGGGAGTGGTTACGTGTTTCAGAGCACCGCCTTTTTGTCAAATAGCAAGAGTGAAAAATGAAAAACTTTATTAGCTAAGTATAAAATCAAGTATTGACTCACAAAACTGGACACAGGGAGAGTATTAAAAACGCATGTGAAACATGCATATACTATATTTATGTGAAGAATAAGATTATGCAAAAAAAATTAAAAATAAAGGTGAAAAGTAATAGGATATAAAATAATTATAAATAAATGGAGAGAACAATGATAAAAAATTAATGTTATTCAGATCGATCTTGGGATATGCATAAATTGATTATATCTGTAATGGGTAGAGCGATCCATAGTTACCATAGCAAGTGGTGAACACATGTTATTACAGTGAAGAACAATTCCTACGGTGACAAACACATGTCTTTGTGTAAATGTTAGTTAAGATGATATTGGTTCATACATAAGACAAGTTGTCAGTCAAGCATCAAGGGGAGTCTCCCAATGAATATCTCCGCCCGTTTCTCCTTTAAAAAAAACTGCACTTACAGCTTCCCTTCTTGCTGCTGGTTAGAGCAAAGGGCGATGCACTGACACGCGTAACCATGCCACACTGATGTAGTGACGTCTTCCATCGACGTGAATATAATAAAGGTGTAGGTGTGGCGCTGCCTTGCTGTGATGTGGTTTGTCACAGTTACCTTATATGATGGCTTGAGAGGTCTCTTTACTGGCTACACATATTTTTTGCAACATGTAGACTAAGAAATCTTCAAAGGTGAAATAGTGCTTTGAAATAATAACTTCTTTATGGAGAGTATAACATAAACTTAATAACACTATTACAAAATCATAAATTTACAGTGATATGTGATATGGCCTATGAGGTCAATTATTAATTGTCTTCCCTTAGTGTTTGTTTAGGTGTTACACCCTCTGGTGTGTATATTATTAAATTTAGAAGAGTGATGTAAAATTTCTCTGGAAATTGTAGGTGCAAATGGGTGAGAAAATATGTGAAAATAAAATATACAAAGATGTGCAAAAATATACTAAAAAATATTTAGGAAATATATACGGAAAATAAACCACTAACGAATATCGCATAATCCAACTACACATATAAATAAATACATATATCACATGCCATTTATTAAAGTGCAAAAAACTTGCAAAAATGTGCTATTTATATTAGATCATAAAGTGACTGGTGCTTGAACTGTAAACTCAGTGATTTGTGCTTCATAAGCCCAGTACTTGCTGTGTAAGTCCGTATTTGTGTTGGAGGGGTCTTTTTAAATCTTTTTGAATCTTTTTTAATTAGTTCAAAAAAGTCTTTTAAAGATATGGTTTGGAGAGGGTTACATTTTCATTGGAGGGTGATATTTGAAAAAACCATTCCTCATTCAAGTGCTGGTCTTGTGATGGCGCTCCTTAACCGAGGTCTTATTGTGCTTGCACTCGCCGAATAGGGACACCCCTGCAGGGGTATAGGCAGTCACAGTGTTTGCCACTGTGTAGTAGCTCTGGATGTCTCCGATCCGTATAGTGAATGTTGCTATGTTCAGCTCATCCCTAATCCCAACATTACAAGGCTATAATTAAAGCAAAAGGTGGTTCAACAAAATACTGACACAAGAGGGTGATCCTTTTTCCAACTCAGTAATTCTGTTTTTTTTCCTGACATGTTGATGTTATATCTTTCACTTGGATGTTATTAATTGCACAGAATAAATACAACTGGATAAAACAAAATGTGTGTCTGTCTTCATTTCAGGTTGCAAAGCAACAAAATGTGATTATTTTAAAGGGGGTGATTATTTTCTATACCCACTGTATAGTGCTTCCACTTTATATCTTCTTCAATAAAGTGCTCTGTGCTTGTGCTCAAAAACAAATGTGATCAGTGATCCATGCCCTCTCTCCTGCAATCACACTCACCAGACAGGATAGACCCTCCGCTATTAGCATAAGAGTCATATAAGCTTTCTCTGGTGTAGTTTATCTCTTTATACTACTGTGTTTTGGTCTCCACTCTCCTTCAAATACTCGTTTCCATTTCCTGTTTGTGTAGAATACAATGGTTATGAGTACAGAGTGAGCAACAACTCAGGCAATACAAAGAACAAATGGAAGAGGGATCTTCATAGTGTAGTATTAACCTTTATTCTCAAGGATATATAAAATTACACTTACATAAATTAAAATAGATTCCGCTTTGAACAAGAGATGACAGGTAGTTGAATGTGAATCACAGTCTGGGAATGCCCCGGTCTGCGTACATTTCATGGACTGGACGCAATGTCACCGGAAACTTTGACTAATGCGTTTCGCTACTCCCATTGGGCATCTTCAGAGACAAGAAGTTCAGGTTTCACTTCTCAGTTTTTTTTATTACCACTACTGACTCCTCCCTTTCCTATAGCATAATTCCTTTTCCTTTTACATCACTTAATCTAGAGTAGGTGACTGGGGACAAAGAAAAGGCACATTTTTAAATACCTTCTTCAGCTCTGTGTATATAAAAGAGCATGGGGACCTCATGTCCACAATGGGGATGGTATTGACACAGCCCCACATGATCCACAATGGTTTTAAAATTGATATGGTCCAGAAATATTTAGACAGAATAAAGGTAAATAAAGCACCTGGACCAGATGGCATCCACCCATGGACCCTAAAAGAATTGAGCTCTGTCATTTCGATAGCCATTGTTTCTAATTTTTTATTACTGGAATAGTACCAGTGGATTGGCATAAGGCCAATCTGGTGCCTATATTTAAAAGGGATCAAAGTCTTTACCAAGTAACTATAGATCTGGAGAGTTTAACCACTTGCCGACCTGCTCACGCAGATATCCTGCGGCAGGTCGGCTCTTCTGCGCTAACTGACATACCTGTACGTCAGTCCATACAAGGAGGATAGGGGGCCGCCGGCAGCTCGCGATCGCCATACCTGTACGTCAGTCCTTACAAGTAGGATAGCAGGCCGCCGGCAGCCCTCGATCGCCTTATACACCAGCAGAATGGGGAACTGCCTATGTAAACAAGGCATTTCCCCGTTCTGCCTAGTGACATGACAAAGATCTTCTGTTCCCAGTGATCGGGAACAGTGATCTCTGTCAAGTCCCTGGCAGCCCATGCCCCCTACAGTTAGAACACACCGAGGGAACACACTTAACCCCTTTATCACCCCCAGTGTTAACCCCTTCCCTTCTAGTGTCATTTTTACATTGATCAGTGCATTTTTATTGCACTGATAAATGTATTAATCACTGTTCCCCAAAAAGTGTCATTTGGAGTCAGATTTGCCTGCCGCAATCTTTACCAGTAAAAACAATAAAAAGTAAATAAAAGTCCCTAAATCTATCCCGTAGTTTGTAGATGCAATAACTTTTGCACGAACCAATCAATATACGCCTATTGTGATTTTTTTTTTACCAAAAATATGTAGAAGAATATATTGGCCTAAGCTGATGAATAAATTAGTTTTTTATATAGTTTTTTTTTGGATATGTATTATAGCAGAAAGTAAAAAAAATAGTTTTTATTTTCAAAATTGTCAGTCTTTTTTGTTTATAGCCCCAAAAAATAAAAACCGCAGAGGTGATCAAATAACACCAAAAGAAAGCTCTATTAATGGGTAAAAAAGACATTGATTTTGTTTGGGTACAGCGTCGCACGACCACGCAATTGTCAGTTAAAGCAACGCAGTGCTGTATCACAAAAAATGGCCTGGTCATTAAGGGGCAAATCCTTCCCGGGCTGAAGTGGTTAAAGTGATACTAAAGTTTCTTTTTTCTTCCTGGCAAACTCTCATGAGAGTGAGAAAGAGAGCTGTTCATGATGTCATAAGCCTAGGCTTTTTACCAGACAAGAAACAGGGAGTGGGCTGTATAAGGTATTTATTGGCAGAAGAAAAATGTTTACTATCCAAAGTTAAAACAAGGAGGGCAAAGGATTTAATAGCTGGAAAGATGAAAAAAATGACTGAAGTTCCACTTTAAGAAAATGTTATCAAACATAACAAACCCATTGGAAGTAAAAGAACTCTTAATATTAGAACATGATCCAGTGTAAACAAAGGAAAGGAGAACAGACTTTTTTTTTGTTTAATATGGCATTTTCCCCTTTACAATCAGTTTACTTTTTGTTGTTATGCTGCATCTCCTTAAATTAGAGGGAGAACTATAGCCAAGAAAGCCTATGGACTTCTATGCAGAATGCTGAGGATCATGGGAATTGTAGTCTGAAACATCAATCATTGAATAATGCCCCGTACACACGGTCGGATTTTCCGATGGACAATGTCCGATCGGAGCGTGTTGTCGGAAATTCCGCCCGTGTGTGGGCGCCATCGGACATTTTCCATCGGATTTTCCGACACACAAAGTTGGACAGCAGGAGATAAAATTTTCCGGCAACAAAATCCGATCGCGTCAATTCCGACCGTGTGTGGCCTGTTCCGACGCACAAAGTGCCACGCATGCTCAGAAGAAATTCCGACACGGGACAGCTCGTTCTGGTAAACTTAGCGTTCGTAATGGATAAAGCACTTTCGTCACGCTGCAATGTTCAAAATGGTTTAATACAGCGCACTCTCTTCTTCTTTATAATGTGACAAGAATTAAGTTGTTTTAATGCTCATATTCACACACACTTCTCACAAACTTTTTTCGTTACTATTTATCGGGATTCCCTCAATATATTTTGATTTCTCACATCTGACAACATATTTTTTTTTTTTTTTGGTGATTTTGATTTGTACTCCCGAAAATGTTTGTGTGTTTTTTGTGACAAGTTCCCACAACACCATTGATATGTTGTTCTATTTAATCCGTAGGAGGAGATTGTTTGGTGTTGTTGTCCCTTGTTAATTTCACATTGTACTTTAGAAATGTACCTGAATACTCACCAACAAACTGTCCTTTTTGGATGAAAACACACACAGGAGAGTAGAATTTACCTAAAAATATTTTATTAAGGGGTCACAACTATAAAAAAACAAAGAGGGAGGCAACGCTGGAGAAACTGCAGAAGTGGGCGAAGCCTTGGACTCCCAGGGCAGACATCAATTATTTAAAAGCAAAATTGGTGGCCTGAGGAGTCCATATCTAAGGGAGGGCAGTCTGGTCCAGAAGTCCCAGAGATCCGGAAAGCAGCAGATGACATCTGTGTCCCCAGGCTGTGGTCATACGAGAGACTGCATCTTCTGTCAGACCAGACTGAACCCAGGGCAATCACTCTCAGGTCTTCCTTCCACGCTTTCTTCCAGGCTTTGGCTGTGGTGATGGAGTTGTGGCAGCAGGAGGAGGAGGAGGAGGAGGATGGTCCATCTCAATGACATCCGTCTTGGGTGTCAGTTCCCCACTCTCCCCCTTACGAAGGACTTTATAAATCAGGTCCTCAGAAATCTTGCGTTGGCCCTCCTGCATGCCCTGCAATTTGGTGGCAGCCATGCAGGCAAAGGCCTCTTCAGGACTGGGGAAGGCTCTGAGGGACGCCGAAGCCTCCTGGATCAGCCTGTACGCTGAATCCTGCACAGGACTGGGAGTGGCCTTCCTGGCCCTTTTATATGGCAGGCGGAGGGGAGGGACCTGAGACTCAGTCAGGCTGCGACTTGTCCCTGGCTTCTCTTGGCTGACACTTAGCCCCGCCTCCCCCTGGCTGACACTAATCCCCGCCTCCTCCTGACTGCCACATTCCACAGCCTCCTCCTGGCTGAGGTCTTCCTGTGTATGAAAAAGGGACATAGTTTTAGTATTGTTTTCATCAATCACACACAATTTTCACCTCCTGACTGCTGCAAATTCAATGTTAACAAATATGACAGACTATCCTTCTGAGCCCAGCATTTTGCATTCTTGTCCCAATTTTGGGTGCCCACTACTGTCTATTGATATGTAAAACACTTTTTTTAATCAGCAATTAGTGATCAATAATAACATCTAGTAAACATCATTTCTTTATTGCCCAGAAATCTGTAGAAGAATGCTATACCTGACTCCAGCTGGGCTCCTCCACTTCTTCCTGGCTGGAAGGCCCAGGTTGGACATCGGAAGCCTCAGCTGGGATGGAAGGAAGGGTGGAAGGAAGAGTGGAGAGGGATTCCCTGACTTCAGTGTGGTCTGACAGAAATCGCAGTCTCTCATAGTACCAGAGCCTGGGGACATAAACGTCATCTGCTGCAGCTGCGGACCTCTGGGAATCTGTGACCTTCTTGCGCTCCCTCAGATATGTGCTCCTCAGGCCACCAATTTTAGCTTTTAAATAAGGGATGGTTGCTGTGGGGACCACCGACGTCACCAACTCCAGCAGTTTCTCCAGCGCTGCCTGCCTCTTCTGTTTATGGTTATAGTGGGGGTGTCTCACCTGCCACAGACAGGGCAGCTCTCTGTACTTGTCAATAAACAGGGGCAGGAAATTGTGGTCGTTGAACCCATCCATTTTCTCTGCAAGACACAACACAAGACAAACCCTAATGTCAGGCCCAACTCCCCTAATCTTGTTACAATATAGGCTTCAATTTCGAAGCAGTATAGGCCCAAGTTTAGATCCTACCTTCGTTAGCACGATCGGCGTCTCCGATGCTCCTTCCTCCGCTCACAGATCGTACGTAAGACGCGCGCGTTACGATTTATACACACTGCGCATGCGTATAACTCCCCCCCGCCCCTGACGTTCTTTCTATTCTATTCCCCTTTTTGTTCGGCACAGTGGAGGAAGAGCACATGGCGGATAGACAGCAGGATCGTGCTAATTACAGCAACGAGGAGGAGGAGGAAAGGCCGGAGCCTGAAACGTCCCGATCCAGAAGGAGATTAAAGGACTCAAATATGTCCTTTGGGGAGATGTTAGAAATGGTGGACATCCTTAAGAAGGCCGACTATGATGGAAAGTATGGGCCTTACCCCAACCACAATGTCCGAAAGGCCAAGATCATGGCGAAAGTGGTCAGGAGTCTGCACCAGAAATTCGGGGTACGACGATCGAAAGATCAGCTCAGGAAACGGTGGTCGGACCTGAAATTACGAGAACATGAGCAGTACAGAAAGATCCGGAGAGTGCTGCAAAAAAGTAAGTAGTTGTGCTGTGTTCCTATTGTTCTTGTGTTTATTACGTTCGTGCTGCTCCATGTGCTTTTAGGAACTGTTGTACAGTTTAAAATGGCAACTTTCATGTTCATGGGCACATTATTCGTTCGGATCACACATTTTTTTTCGGACTATAAAATACCATTGTTTAGCCCATATGCATTTGGCCACCATTTTGAGGCCCTATACTTGTCTTCAAAGAATTGGGTTGTGTAGATGGCTTTGTTACTAGAATGAAATGCAAACTAGATTGTGTGTAAGGAGAGGACACTGAGCAGCTGTTTTCACATCTGGACACTGGAGCACTAGTGTGGGACCCCAGAACACCCTTTTTATTAGGGGGCCACACAGGTGCTCCAGTGTATACTATAGGGGGGTCTCCATCTGTGAAGCTTGTACTAAACAGGTAAAGTATTGCAGCTTGACAAAGGACACTAAAAAAGCTACATCTTGGAACTCTGCTAAAATAGACAATTGTACCTCACTTCCAAGCAATGTTTCCTATTTCTAGTTCTGACATTAAATATCTAATTATACCATTTTTGTTTTACATAGGGGAGAAAAGACTCGGAGGACACCCCTCATCCGAGGAGACCAGAGCCCCCCCCCCTCTGGAAGAAGGGAAAATCCCCCCAACACAAGATGAGCAGGAGGAGGAAGACGTGGTGGAACTAGTCACCACAACAGGTGAGTGTCTGCGACCACAGGCTCAGATAAGAGATGGATGGTGGCATTTTTTTTAGACCTAATTTATTTTGGGTTTCCTCTCTTTTTAGGTGATCGTGAGGTTGTGGATGAAGATCCTTTCACATCCGAAAGTGCCCAGATCCTGATCGGGGAGATCATGGGGTGTAATTTACAATTGGAAAACATCAAGCAAAACATCAATGATGTTATTCCAAAATATAAAAACATCATTGATGTTTTGGGGCGAGTTTAAAGCCCCTCAAAATCACTTTCTTCTTTTGTCTGCTACAATGTGCGAAATGTTTTTGTGATTTTTCCCAAAGCCAAATTTGGAGGATGCACACAGTGTGCCAACATGTGCTATCTGCCATCACAGGAGATCAATGGACTCGTTTTGGGGGTGCAACCCCTTCCTCAATAATAAAGTAGCGGTGAGGAAGGGCTTTCTCCCCCAAAACACATCCCTTGATCCCCCGTGATGGCAGATAGCACATGTTGACATTGGGAAAGTTGTGTGCATCTTCCAAATTTGGCTTTTCTAGGGGTGATTTCCCCCCATCTGAACGCAATATCAAACACAGTTCCTAAATACTCATGTCTGATATTGCCTTCCAGTTCTACCAAATGTGAACTTTGTAAGATCAAGATTTGTGTCTTTCTTGTGGGTTTTACACAGGCCTGTTTTATATAAAATGCACATTTTGATTTTGGATAATGACACCACAAAAATTGTTATACAACAAACATGTTGGTTTGTCAGAAAAACCTTTGGTAAATGCACATGTGATTGTGCAGGTATTAAAAATATTGTTCATCAAGAATGTGTGGATTATTGTCTCAACACTACAACACTTTTGGGGTGATGTAATTGTTGTTTGATGAGAAAATGGGGGTTATTTCCTAAGGGCAAATCCACTTTGCACTACAAGTGCAGTTTCAGTGCAGTTGCAAGTGCACTTGTAGTGAATAGTGTCTTTGCATTTAGTAAATAACAGCCAACAGTGCTTTGTATAAGGTTACACAATCACGACATTTTCTGCACTCCACACATTTCTGTCAGGGTCAGCTAAAACAAACACAAGCAGTAAATGTCCACAAAGAAGAGCCTGGGGGGAGATGCCTGTCGAGAACGTGAGGTCCTGCAGGCTTCTCCCTGTCGCCAAATACCGCAAGGTAGCGACCAACCTCTGCTCCAGAGTGATGGCTTGCCTCATGCAGGTATCCTGCCTGCTGATATAGGGGGTCAGCGAAGCCAACAAACGGTGAAATACGGGGTCCGTCATCCTGAGAAAATTCCTGAAATCACCAGGATTATTCTCACGGATCTCACGGAGCAAAGGCATATGACAGAACTGGTCACGCTGAAGCAACCAATTCTTGGTCCATGAACTCCTCCCCACCCTGTTCATGGAGTGGACTTGTGTCAAGGTCAGGACCCCAACAGCAAGCCCCCGCACAGCACGAACTGTACGAGGAGTACGCATACGAAACATGGCTAGAAAACGGTCGGCTGCTCAGAACGAAGTAACAGAACGCACTGAAGAACAGCAAGGCCTGTAAAGAGCGACCTGAAAAACAGCAACGAGCGGACAAGATCGCACAGAAAACTCCGATACGAACTGATTGCACGTACTGAAGAGCAAATACAAACCCACAAGCACAAACTGAACGGCAGAAAACGATCTGAAAGCCACGAGTCTGAAAAAGCGCGAATCGTCTCTCACCAAACTTTTACTAACACGAGATTAGCAAAAGGAGCCCAAAGGGTGCCGCGCTTGGTTCTGAACCGGCCTTTTCTAGTCTCGTCGTACGTGGTGTACGTGACCGCGTGGTTGTCGATCGGAAATTCCGACAACTTTGTGCGACCGTGTGTAGGCAAAACAAGTTTGAGCCAACATCCGTCGGAAAAAATCCGAGGATTTTGTTGTCGGAATGTCCGAACAAAGTCCGACCGTGTGTACGGGGCATAAGACTTATGGACGTTTACAATACAGCCTTCATCAGCCATTGAGGAGGAAGGTGAGTGGTGGAACAGCATTAACCATACTGCACTGGAGAGCTTTTCCTCTTGACAGTGAGGGGGCTGAGGTGTGCACATTGGTCCTGGTGCACACAGATCATCCATACGGCGAGTGACCAAAGCCAGAGACAGACTTGGGGAGGAGACACCAGAGGCAGCACAGACCACATGTATCACACCTGCTCAGGGGGATCCTCTCAAAAAAAAAAAGCATCCTCTCACAAAAAAAAAAACAAAAAAACGAAACAGACCCACCCAAGTACTAGGTGGGACTCCCCCGAAAGGAGACCCCATGAGAGAGGGCGAACCAGGCCAAAAGGCCTATTATCCACCCCCTCTCAAGACTTTCAGAGTAGGCCCAAGGACCCACACCCTACTCATCACACAGTGACAAACGTGTATACACATCAAACAAAAAAATACAAAAAAGTGACAAACACGGGGATGAATAAAAAGAAAGTGGGGAGAAGGAAGGTGGGAGAGTGAAAAGTGACCATTGTGTAATACAATGGCTGGCCCTCCGGCCAGGAATAAAAATTTTCCCTGGTCGTAGCCAAAAGGCTCGGCCCTAGAGGAAGCTGCGAAAAACGTGTGTTGTGGTGAAGTGACAATGGTGCCATAAATCAAGTGACAAAACAAGGGTGCCAATGAGTGTATGTTCCTAAACATGAACTAGGCAGACAAAAATATCATGCTGAAAGAGAATGTCAGTATTAGACCCAGGTACCCTGGACAGAATGAGCATATTCAGTAAATTAGGCTCATTAGTCAGGCAGCAAAAGGCCTCCAAGGCACTCTGGGATATGAAATGTTCAGGCTGTGATGAAGGATCTAATACAGAACCACAGAATGTGGTGATTGTTTCAGCAAGGTAAGAACTACCTTGATGTATAAATAGGGCATAAATAAAGGGCATAAAACCTAGGTAGACAATCGCTTGCATGAGAGATATAGTGACAGGTAGTAACAGGTTTATAGGAGATCAGGCTGAAGCCTAGCTATTGCAATAGACATAGCGGCATTTGTGTAGGAGAATAACTAGTGCAACAATTAGGACAGATGTTTTGAGGGCATGTTTGGACCTACATTCCTAAACAGACAAGGATTTTTGTGAAGGATCTGAAAATTCCAATGTTTCCTCAAAGGAAAGGACATGATCATCCCTTCTGACTTTTTTTTGAAGCAGCAAATAGAGATGGGTAGTAGAAAAGAACAGAGAGGTGACAGTAATAGATACTCTGCATACAAAGACAGGGCAAAATAAAAGTTCAGAATGTCTCTGTACTGTACTAAACTGGAGCAGGTCTGGTGGGCTTAGGAGTAGAGGGTCTGCCATGAAAAAGGAAGGACGCTGCAGTAGATGACGTTTTGAGGGGGATGAACAGATTGTACATGCAAGGCAGAGGAGGCCCATTCACTAGGGAACTTTGAATCCCCTATGCTCAGTAGCCCCCTAATGCATTCCTCATGGGAATTCCCAAAGAGAACCTTAGATGGGCATGTGTAAAAGATACCTTTCTGAGCCAGATCAGCTGGCCAACCTTTAAGCATTAAAATTCTGTGCATATGCACAGAAGGTAAGTAGGGTCAAGAGCAGGAGTTTTAATCTTGCAGAAAGAATGGGACTAACCATGTCGAAAGAAAGTTCACTATGTCAATAACTGTCTGCAGAGCTGGACCTCCAAAGAGTCTCCAAACACCTATCAACTACATCCCTGAAGGAGGAAATGCCCTCAATAAAAACAGTAGATAGATTTAGTGCATGAATGACTGGGTGCACAATGGAAAAAATCCACTTTACAATAAATTCCACCTCCATGGGGTACAAGGTTTCAATATCTTCAGGAGGAGTGAGTACTCTCTCAGAGTTGGGCTGATCATTGTATACTGCTCAATCAGCTTGATCAAGACTAGGGAAAGGCTTTCTAGAAATACCCTTTTTAGGCTTTTTTGTGCCTATAGGAATATGTTGGCAACGTTCAGCACTAGGTGTATTTAGTCACAGACTATGTAGTGCCTCGATTAATACCACACTCTGCAGTAGCCAGCATGTGCTGAGAAGCTGAAATAGTAACTACACAAAATTTTGGTGGTAAGAAATTTTCAGCAGCCACCGCTAATATGTTATTATCCCCCTTGCCCTCTGCAAATGAAAGTGTGCCACATAATTTAACCAGTTCCCGCCCGGCACGAAGTCAAATGATGGCCGGTTAAGACACCCGTTGTTCCAGGTGGACGCAATATGATGTCCTGCCCAGAACGCGCCTGGTGCGCACCCCATGGGCCGTACTGCAGCACGATCTGTCACCCACTGTGTGCTCCAGACACAGCGGATGCCTGATTAGTGTACGGCCGCTGGCGGTACCATGTAATCGATGTGACCAATCACAGCAGATCACATAAAAAAACAAAATATATATGAAACCCTGCGAGCCACTTACGGATAAATGCCTACAAAATAATAAGTGAACAGTGGAGACCAGCTGCAAACACTCAGTCACGTTCCATATTCGTGCAAAGTATTAAAATAAAAAAACAATGTGTCTGCGCTAGAAAAAAATCGCTGCACTCAAAGTGCAGTACTGGTAAACATAAACAACATGGGTGTTGATATATATGTGCATGCGTAAAAATACCCCTAGGTGCTAAAGTATAAAGTGCACAGTGCTATGTGAAACACAGCAAGTGAGTGATCAAACAAAACAACATATCCATTAAAATATCAAAATAAAATACAAGAGGATATAACAAACAGTGAATAAATGAAGTCCAAAAACGTGTATATCCAATGATATAAAAGTGCCCAAATAAATTAGTCCAAAAATTTGGTGAATTTCACATATCCTATCTTCCAAACTGTGCCACCAAAAAACATGCTGTGGTGTCTTCCAGCCGCCCCCACAGGTGTATATGCTCACCTTCCTGTGTGTGACACAGCGATTAGACTATGTCAAACAAAACCTTGGAGCCACTCCTGTGCTCATTAGGAACCAGCTGTGCAGACTTCCAATGTTCTCAAGTGGAGATGGTTTATGCAAGAGAAAAAAACTCCATAGCGCAATATGTAGGTATAAAGGATTTTATCAAATAATCAGCTCCCCTCACATATATGTGCATGCGTAAAAATACCCCTAGGTGCTAAAGTATAAAGTGCACAGTGCTATGTGAAACACAGCAAGTGAGTGATCAAACAAAACAACATATCAATTAAAATATCAAAATAAAATACAAGAGGATATAACAAACAGTGAATAAATGAAGTCCAAAAACGTGTATATCCAATGATATAAAAGTGCCCAAATAAATTAGTCCAAAAATTTGGTGAATTTCACATATCCTATCTTCCAAACTGTGCCACCAAAAAACATGCTGTGGTGTCTTCCAGCCGCCCCCACAGGTGTATATGCTCACCTTCCTGTGTGTGACACAGCGATTAGACTATGTCAAACAAAGCCTTGGAGCCACTCCTGTGCTCATTAGGAACCAGCTGTGCAGACTTCCAATGTTCTCAAGTGGAGATGGTTTATGCAAGAGAAAAAAACTCCATAGCGCAATATGTAGGTATAAAGGATTTTAATCAAATAATCAGCTCCCCTCACTGGGGTACTCACATATTGTGGGTGCGTGAGTGCACCATCCTTAACAAGCATAAAACGGTCAATCTCTCGGTGTGGTGTGCGGTGCGGCGTGTGTAACGAAAATCTCCTGCTCTCTCTCTGCTGACAGCTCCGTCCAGGCCCCTCCCCTACGCGTGTTCGGCACCGGGACCACGTGCCTTCTTCAGGGGGAATCTGATTAGTGTACGGCCGCTGGCGGTACCATGTAATCGATGTGACCAATCACAGCAGATCACATGACAATTGTACTCAATGGATGACGTTCATTCATGTCATCCATTGTGTAGTATTGTGTTTATCTCAGTGATTGGTCACAGTGATCACATGGTACAGACCAGGCCAATCACAGCCCATCTGTACCATATGATTAGCTGTGGCCAATCACAGCTAACAACAATAGTAAATACTGAATGAATCAATTTCATTCAGTGAAAATGGTTGCTTATAAAAAGTGAAATTCAGTGGTATAAGCAATTATAGTGTGTAAAAAAATCCTGATCACTTCCCCAGAGTCGTACAGTCTTACTATGGTAACACTGTATTCTCTGGTTACAGTGTTTAAAAAAAAATAAAAAATATTAAAAAGTAATTAATTAATTTTAAAAAAATATTGAAAAATGTTTTTTTGCATACTGTCAGTAATCAGTAGCGTTGGGCCAAACACCCCACCCCACCCCCGGTCTGGCTCGCACCTGAACCCTAATAAAGTCTATGGGGCCCGAACTTGAAAAATAAAAAGTCCCCATTTTAAAAGCTTATGTGCAAGTTATTGGCCACAAAAAGGGTATGGGAGCCTGAGTACTGCCCTGGGGGACATGCATTTTTTTTTTTTTTTAAAGATCATTTTTATAGGAGCAGTGACTTTAATGCTTAAAGTGAAACAATAAAAATTCCTTTAAATATAGTGCATGGGGGGTCCCTTTAGTCTGCCCGGCGTTCATTCATGCCATCCATTGTGTAGTATTGTGTTGATCTCTGTGATTGGTCACAGTGATCACATGGTAGAGACCGGGCCAATCACAGCCCATCTGTACTCTATGATTAGCTGTGTCACAGCTAACAACAATAGTAAATACTGAATAAATCGATTTCATTCCATGAAAATGGTTGCTTATATAAAGTGAAATTCACTGGTATAAGCAATTATAGTGTGTAAAAAAAATACTGATCACTTCCCCAGAGTAGTACAGTGTTACTATGGTAACACTGTATTGCTCTGGTCACAGTAAAAAATAAATAAATAAATAAAAAATGTTGTTTTGCATACTGTCAGCAGTCAGTAGCATTGGGCCAAACACAGGCCCAAACTTGCACCCAAACCCTATTAAAGTCCATGGGGCCCGAACTTGAAAAATCAAAAGTCCCCATTTTAAAAGCTTATATGCAAGTTATAAGCTTGCATATAAGGGAAAAAAGGGAATGGAGGTCTGAGTACCGCCCTGGGGGACATGTATCAATGCAATTTTCTTTATTTTTAAAAAGATAATTTTTATAGGAGCAGTGACTTTAATGCTTAAAGTGAAACAATAAAAATTCCTTTAAATATAGTGCCTGGGGGGATCCCCTTAGTCTGCCTGTAAAGTGGTGCATCTGTTGCAGCAAACCATTTATAAAAGAAAAAAATGACATTTAAATTGCCGGAAATTCAATACCATTGCCAGGATTACAATCAAATAAAAAAATACAGTGTGGGGTCCCTCCAAAAATCCATGCCAGACCCTTATCTGAGCATGCAGCATGGCAGGTCAGGAAGGGGGGGGCAGCTTTGCAGGCAGAGCAGGTATTCAGTTGCTAGCCTTCGTCGCAGGTGAAGCGTTTTTGTTTTCGGCCTGGCGGGGGGCATCGAGCGTTATGATTGACAATGGATCTACATCGGGGGACATTGGTTTTCTATTTTTTTAATAAAGGAATTGTCAAAAACTGCCTCCTGTCTATTTATATTAGACACTTTTTTTGGGGTGAATGCTTTGGGGCAGGGGGAGTAGCTCTGCAGGCAGAGCAGGTATTTGGATGCTAGCCTTCGTCGCAGGCGGAGCGTTTTTGTTTTCGGTCCGGCGGTGGCGGGTGTGTCGGGGGACATTGGTTTTTATTTTTTTAATAAAGGAATTGTCAAAAACTGCCTCCTGTCTATTTATATTTGACACTTTTTTTGGAGTGAATGGGTAGGGGTACAATGTACCGGATACTCATTCACATGGGGGGGCGAGATCTGGGGGCCCACTTGTTAAAGGGGGCTTCCAGATTCCAATAAGTCCCCTGCCCACAGCCCACCACAACCACTGCCCAGGGTTGTCGGGAAGAGGCCCTTGTCCCCATCAATATGCCTCCTGCCCCAAAGCAACCCCCCATATTGAGGGCATATGGCACTCGGCGATTGTTATTTTTAAATTTTTTTATGTTATTTTTTTCATTCAGCTGTCAGCAGGGAAGCCCGTTGACAGCTGATGTCTCATCCACTGTTAAGGATGCAGCGGCCGGCTTTCCGGCCCACTCCTTAACAACCAGCTATTCACAGTGCCCCGATCGGGCAAAGGTTTGCCCAGTCAGGGCTTAGAATGCATTGTGCAGTGCGCAGTGCAGTGTGGGCCTCTCAGCAGGTGAACATCCCGCCAATTGACCACAAATCCAGGTGTTTTGGCGATGTTCAGGCCGAAACTTTGCTTGGCTCAACCTGTCCGCTAGACATGTGCACTGCCGAAAAATTTGTTCGTTTTGGTTTTCATTTCATTAGTTGTTTTTTTTTGTTTTTTTCGGAAATTCTAAAATTCGGAATTCATAAGTTTGTAAATTCTAACATTCGTAAATTGTAACTTTTGGAATTCTAAAATTCGTAAATTGTAAATTTTGGAATTCTAAAATTCGTAAATTCATAAAGTCTAAAATTCATAATTCGGAAATTCGAAAATTCGGAACACGTTGTTATGTTTGTATGTAATTAGTCTCTGTATATATGTACTCCTCCTGGAGAAATTTTGTAACAATCATAATTCATACTTATATAGATATATACTACATTGAATACTTACACATGTACTTCCTTGTTTTTAAATATACCAGCACCTACCCAGAAAGCTAATATATTAGTGAAACGTGTTGACCAGCAAGTTTTTGGAGGCATTACTGGATCAGAAATTTTTCTTTTACCTTGATACAGTATTAAATTAATCTGTGTACCGTAGGTCCAGTCCTCTTTAAATGCATTATTGGGTAACTGGTAACTGCGAACATACAGGGTGTTGTTTGTATGTTGTTTATGTGTTTTTTAACTATGTTGTAATAAAAGTTATACTTTTTTACTGATTCTCTCTCTCATTATGTGCCCACAAAGTCCACAAATTTTTGGACTTGGTCAATCCTTGAATATCAGAAATTCGTAAATTAGAAAATTCGGAACTCGTAAATTCGTAACTTAGAAAATTTGTAAATTAGAAAATTCGGAAATTTGAAAATCCGAAAATAGGAAAGGAAAATCCGAAAATTAGAGAGAATGAAAATCCAACAATTCAAAATAATAACTAACTATCTAATAATAACTAACTATTAAATTATAGGTATTGGAATTTCCTTTCAAATTTGGCTGTTAGTGAATGTAACGAATACAAATTTATCTGAAGTTACGAATGATCTGAAATAAAGAATGCCGCATCTAAACAAATGGAACGAAACTAAATATTAATAAATAATAATAATACGTTTTTATTATTATTATTATTATTATTGTTATTTATTGTTATTCATTTGTTACATTCCATTTGTTTAGATATGGCATTCATTATTACAGATAATTCGTAACTTTGGATAAATTCGTAGTCGTTACGCTCACTAACAGCCAAATTTGAAAGGAAACTCCAATACCTATAATTTGATAGTTAGTAATAGTTAAGTTATTATTAGTTAGTTATTATTTCAGATTTTCGAGTTTTGGGGTTTTTCAATTTTCTGATTTTTGTTCTTATTTTCTTATTTTCGTTCTTTCGAATTTTCGGATTTTCATTCTCATTTTTGGATTTCCGAATTTTCGAATTTCCGAATTTTGAATTTCTGAATCTCCGATTTTTCGAATTTTCAAATATTCGAATTTCAAATTTCCGAATTTCCAAAATTTAGAGTTTTCAGATTTTCAAATTCCGATTTTCCAAATTTTTGAATTTTCGAATTTACTAATTTCCGAATTTTGGAAATTTCAAATTTCCGAATTTTCGAATTTCCGACTATTCGGAAAAATTCAGAAATTTGGCAATTCGGATATTTCAGAATTAACAAATTTTTCTAAATTTGTTAAAAAACTAATTTGGAACAAAATGTATTGCACATGTCTACTGTTCGCCCAACTCTAGCAGTCAGTGTCCCTGATTACCGCCAAACCAGTTATATGATGACATTGTACTGCACAAGTGACAGTATGTAAAAAAAATTTTTTCTAAATTTCTTAATTTTCCAAAACATTTGGACAAAAAAAAAATACAACTTCAAAAGACTTTTAATGCCTTTCACTAAGTACCTTGGGCTGTCAACTTTCCAAAAAAGGGGCATTTGAGGGGTATTTGTACTGTCCTGGCATTTTAGGGCCTCAAGAAATGAGATCGTCCATCAGTACAATTTTGAGACATACTGTATATATTCAATACGTCTCATGTATATATTGTATGTGCGGTTGCCCCCTCCTTGTTTTTCTGCCTCCCAGCCACTGGGCGGTGTTGTTCCTCTTCCTCCCCTCTGCCGGGGAGTACTGTGGCTACCCGGAATGCACACAGCCCTGAGAGGATGGTTCACCCTGGGGGCATCATTAGAGACGTATCGGGGGCAGTTTCCTTTTTTTTTATTCGTTTCTGTGTTGTCAATCTCCCCTCCCATCCACTGCGTCTCTCCAGTTGGGTGGATATTGAGTGTGCTGGTGTTCTGTCAAAATAGCCAACTCTTCGAAATCTCCAAGCACGTCACTTACAGTGACTCTCCAGCATCAGTTATTGGAGATTTCGACGAGTTGCCTGTTTTTACACAACACCGGCAGCGTATACACTACAGTACATGATGAGTTGGCTGTTTTGATAGAACAGCTACTAAGGAGGAGGGAAGTTGTCGCTGCCTTGGCGGCGGCCATGTTGTTGGTTACTAGCGGGTGGACTAACAATGTCCGCTAATTATATCGCGTACTGTAGTGCATACACTGCCGGTGTTGTGTAAAAACAGGCAATGCGTCGAAATCTCCAATTACTGATGCTGGCGAGTCACCGGAAGTGACATGGTTGGAGATTTAGCCGAGTTGATGAGTGGCTATTTTGACAGAACACCAGCAGATTCTAGGAGCCGGTCTGCCATCATTTCGGCCCATTTTTGGACCCAGGTGTTCGAATCTGGGCGTACTCCCAAATTTATTTTTACTGCCCAGCTCTGGGACGGTGTTGCTCTCCCGCCATCCATGGCCTGCCTGGCATCTAGACCTTGTCACTTTACAATCCAGGTGAAAATCTAGACATTTATGACATAAGTACCTATACTTCTGAGCTACTGTATCGTTGTGGCCATAGCTTTGTACATCATATCATTTATTTTACTTGTATATATTTTTTCCCTTTATGGGGTTTCTAATAAATTTGTCACATTGTTACTGGTGGTTCTATGATATCTATTACTGATAACATGCGACCCACAATCTTAGTTACATTTTTTGTGGCTTGCCAAATTTATAATGTATAAGTACTTTAGATATACCTATTATACAATTTTTTTAGATATTGTTCCATGATCTCTGTTGTATGGCATTTCTGACAAGACTGAATCCCCTTACATAATTGTTTCAAGTCAACTGTAGATCACGGGTAGGAATTCTCTTTGGCAATTATTTGACAACTTCCACTACTTTTTTACACAGCGGCAGGGCTATGCTTTATATGTTTACCAGAACATCTGGGGACATTGTGCTCCCCTTGTTGGAATTGAGGATCTGGGCTCCCCTTGGCTGGTGCGCTAGATGGTAACAATCGCACATGTTTTTAACCATTACAGCTTTCTTCTCATGATCATTACTGCCTACATAATTGTGAGTAACAGATATATACAGAAACATGAATTTGTGACTATAGACATATGCCTTTGTACATGTTGTGTAATATCTTTGTATTATAGAGATGTGATATCCTTTATACCCCTAAACAATGATTTGTATATCTCTGAAACGCATTAGGTGAATGGAAATATATCATACAATTTTGCATTCTCAATGACCGTGTCTTAGAAATTTGTGAAATATTTTTCTACAAGTGTATACATTTTTAACATATTCTTAGTTTTTAACTGCTTGATAAGCGCAGACTGTACATATACTGCAACAATGCAGGCTAGCTGTGCAGAATCACGTATACATAAAAAAAAATCCAATATTCTCTATCAAATTTTCTCATTAGTGTGGTTGGAAACAAACCTAGATTTGACCTCACTAACAATTAGAAAATGTAACGAACATTCTTAAAATAAAAAATTTAAACTGAAATCCTATATAGATACATCCAGTTTAGGAGTAATACTTTCAGTTATTTATAAGATCCCACATAGATCACAGTACTCTTTATAACAATGCCTTACTCTTTTTTCTCTCCAGGATGGCGCGATCTTCAGGGATCATCCAGAGTCAGCATCCAAGTCCTAAAGAAATCCTGGACGGCCGCACACCTCTGAAGGCATCTTCATTGTTGAAATAACAACAGGGTTTGTGGCCGTCCAGGATTTTTTTTCTTCTTCCAAATTTGTGCAGAGCCAGCACCTGCAAGTTCATCATAGGGTGGGTGTTTCCCTAAAGGTTCATAGCTTTTTGGAGCGGCAATCCCATTTCCATCCAAGTCTTAAAGGAGTGGACAGAAGCCATAGGATTTCCAAAGCTAATGGAGTGGGGGTAGAGTTGTTGTACAGAGTGTAGTCACTTTGGGCTGTTGCTGAAGTAAAAGAGTGTGAGATTGGATCACCACAATGTAGTGTTTCATTGCAAAAAATATTTTTTTTCAAATAAATTGTCAGAAAACAAACTCTATATAAGGCCAGAACAGTATGGGTAAGCCTTTATCCATTTTAACAGGGATAGGAGGATAGGAGATGTTAAAAATGAATTTGATACGATTAGTATTATACAAAGTGGTTTGAACAGGAACATGGTTGTTAGCAGCTGGTTGATGATGTCAAAATATATAGCTTCTACATAACCTTTCAGTGGAATAAACTAGTATTTAGACTTTAGCAATTACAGAGTAGTGCGTCAGTCTCACATTTTCTACCTTCATCATCTTTCTGAAATGCATTCCATTTTTGAAATATCAGCTCCACTCATTTTAATAGTACCCTGCTTCTGAAGTCTATCAACTGTGCCAAACATATTACAAAATGAACTAAATATTACACTCCATTTTCATTAGAGGAGCTTTGCAGTGCTCAAGGATTATTGTTTTCCACTAAAGTGTTGATAGGAATAGGAAAAAAAAGCAGAGCAAAACTGTATTTATCTGTATTGTCGTATTCATACCAGAAGCCACAATTCTCCTCTTTCCTTTGACAAGTTGACACATACAGCCGCCTAGAACAGAAATGCTGCCTTGTGGCAACATTTTATAGTGAAAATAAAGCAACTGGATCAGAAAAGCCAAAAAATAATTAACCTAGACTCATTGCAAAGTCAAACTATAAAAGGGTATTTATTGTCCTATTTTATCATGTTTTCTCATTAACAACAAATCCCAGATGTGTTTAAGTAATAAATAACCCATCGAAAAGGCATAACTTATATTTTGTACATAGCAAGCAACGTTAGCAAACATTATTCCACATTGCTATTTGCTTCTTTTCTGAAAATAGAGCAAAACCCTTCTTATAAACAGCTTAAAGCGGTTCTTCAGTTGCAGACTTTCTTCACAGTGCTTTAGTCCTGGGTGCTGGCATACTAACTGTGGACAGCTTCTTGTTACTGCTTGCAGCTTCACAGCTGGCTGCCCACTGCGCATGCTCGGTCCTGCAGTTTTCTGAGACCTGTGACATGTGCCAGAAGACTGTGAGGAAAGGATAGGGGCCGAACTTCTGCTTGGATTGGAAGTGGGGGAGCGGGTACCTGTCAAAACCAGGTACCCGCTCTCCCGCCCCCCCCCCCAAAAAAAATATGATGTGCCAAATGAGGTGGAGGATAAAGAGCAGAACTTTCCCTTTTGGGTGAAGTTCTGCTTCAAATTTTTTATAGCAAAATTAACCAAATGGAAGGTTCTTTAGGGAGCATGAGTAATCTTTCTAGTATTTTTAATTACAGTAAAACCTTGGATTGCGAGTATAATTCATTCCGGAAACATGCTTGTAATCCAAAGCACTCGTATATCAAAGCAAATTTTCCTATAAGAAATAATGGAAACTCAGATGATTTGTTCCACAACCATTTATTCATAAGTCCTTGAGTTTATAGTCCATAAAAAGATTATAGCACTGTGATAGGTTGTGTAACCATAAAATGTCCATCCACATAAGGAAGCCTCCGCAAGGGGATTAGAAGCAAAATCCAGCAGGAGAAGAGAAGAGAGGCGCCTCGAAGTGTAGCAATATGGTTACATTTAATGAAGGTACAACATTTAGCAACTCACATGGTTGATGATTAAAAGAGGCCTTTACATTTTGAAAAATAATTTTGTTTGTATTTACGTAAAAAGTGATGTTTTGTTCCCCAGTGCAGGACCATTTTGCCTTTCTTTTCTTCAGGCCTGTATTTTGGCATTGTCTTACTCAATAAAAATTTTGTTTGTACCAGAAAAGAGGCACATCTAAGTATGCAAGCATCCAGGGTAAAGCTGTCCACATAGACCATCCTCCGCTCCACTGGCTCTCACCACTGTCAGTCTACAATTGTGACCTGGGAACACTAACCCGGCAGTAGAGCTATCTGAAAACGAGGCTTGAAGAGCTCCTGGAGCAGAGCATGGAAGGGATCACGTTGATGGCGGTGCAGAGGGCGGTCTATGTGGACAGCTTTGCCGCGGATGCCTGTATACTTAGATAAGCCTGTTTAAATCAACTATGTGAGTTGCTAAATGTTGTACCTTCATTAAATGTAATCATATTGCTACACTTAAAAGCGCCTCTCTTCTCTTGTATACTCAGTTGTGATATGACGCTACTTGTATATCAAAACATCGCTCATTTATCAAGTCAAAATTTATAAAACAAATTTGCCTGTCTTGGAAAACACTCTCAAATCAAGTTACTCTCAATCCAAGGTTTTACTGTATATAGACTTGTGCAGTGTTAAAAAAATTAAAACACATTTAAAAGGCTAAAAATAAAACCTATGTGGCTCACGGTCAAAGTTAAAAAAGCTATAAACGAAAAGAAAAGAGCTTTGAAAAAATATAAAAATGAAGGAACACTAGTGTCGTTTAAATGTTACAAAGAATTTAAAAGAATATGTAAAAAGGAAATCAAGGATGCAAAAATTCAAAACGAACGACAGATTGCAAAAGATAGTAGGACAAACCCCAAACAATTTTTCAAATACATTAATAGTAAAAAGGTCAGCTCTGAGCATGTAGGCCCTTTACAAAATAATCTAGAGTGAGTGACCGGGGACAAAGAGAAGGCTAATTTATTAAATACTTTCTTCAGCTCTGTGTATACAAAAGAGCATGGGGGAGCTCATGTCCATAATGGGGGTGGTATTGACACGGCCCCGAATGATCCACAATGGCTCAAAAGTGATATGGTCCAGAAATATTTAGACAGAATAAAGGTGGATAAAGCACCTGGATCTGATGGCATCCACCCACGGATCCTAAAAGTATTGAGCTCTGTAATTTACAAGCCATTGTATCTAATTTTTAGGGACTCATTAATGACAGGAATAGTACCACTGGATTGGCGCAGGGCAAACGTGGTGCCTATATTTAAAAAGGGATCAAAGTCTGTACCAAGCAACTACAGACCTGTTAGTTTAACTCCTATAGTCAGGAAGATACTGGAGCGTTTAATAAAAGACCAATCGGGAGACAGAGCCGTAGTCAGGAGTCCAAGCCGGGTTCAGTACAGGAAGCAAGGTAGGCAGAGATGTAGGGGTGATCCGAGAGAGTAGTCAAGGCAAGTAGAGGTTCAAGATCAGGGTCAAGTAAACAAGGCAACAGCAAGGGTTCAGGAATGAGCTGAGACAATCCAGCACTGATGCTAGTCTACTGATCGTTCAAATAGGGCGCCTTGCGCCGTGATTCGTTGGTGTGCAATTGTGCACGCGCTGACGTGCCCTCGTTCGTACGATCGCATTACGTGCGTGCCTAGCCCGGGGCTCGCTCGTTCTTACCGTACGTCCGGCTGGCACCCGGGAACGAGCGTTTGTGATGGTTCTCTGACATTGCCCCCTCCTTAAGGGCAGCCTCCGGATGCCCACTTGAGACCTCCTTTCCGGATGAGCACGATGAAAAGCTTGTATGAGTCTTGGGGCATGGAGGTTCGCTTCTGGTTCCCAGGAGTTCTCTTCTGGACCAAAACCCTTCCATTTAATTAAATATTGATTCTGTCCCCGCATTCTCCTGCAATCTACAATGGTCTCAATTTCGAACTCTTCTTCCCCATCTACCATTATGGCCCCTGGGGGCCCTCTTTCACGACCAGGAAAGGGATTAACCACATCAGGCTTCAACAAGGAGGTATGAAACACAGGGTGAATCTTAAATGAGTCGGGAAGTTCGAGCTCATAAGCCACTGGATTAATTTTTCTCTTGACCGGAAAAGGTCCTAGGTATTTAGGTCCCAATTTCCTGGATGGACAGGTAAGTTTTAGATTCAAAGTTGACAGCCACACACGATCACCAACCTTCAAATCCAGTTCTCCTCTCCTCTTCCTGTCAAAGAACCTCTTATTAACCTCTTGTGCTTTGGCAATGGTATCCTTTAACACCTGGTTATTGGTAGCAAAGAAATTTAATCTGTCCTGAACTGCAGGCAAAGGAAAGTCCGGAATCAATGTAGGCAAGAAGGAAGGATGAAACCCGTAATTGGAGAAGAAGGGTGATTGGTTGGTGGCGGTATGAGCAGAGTTATTAAATGCAAATTCTGCCAGTGGCAGAAGTGAGGCCCAATCGTCTTGGGAGAAGGAGGTGAAGCAGCGTTTGGTTGGTACGCTCAGTTTGTCCGTTGGACTGGGGATGATAAGCCGAAGAAAAGTTGAGTTTGATGCCCAGCGCTTCGCACAGTGCTTTCCAAAATTTTGAAGTAAACTGTACTCCTCGATCTGAGATGATGTCACTAGGGATTCTATGCAGTCTAACAACCTCTTTAACGAAGACTTTAGCAGTTTCAGTTGCTGATGGGGTCCCTTTCATAGGGATGAAATGTGGCATCCTGGAGAGGCGGTCTACCACTACAAAGATAGATGAGAACCCCTCTGATGGAGGGAGCTCTACGATAAAGTCCATTGCAATTTTATCCCAGGGTCTCTCAGGAATGGGTAGAGGTTTTAATAGTCCCCATGCTTTGTTCTTGCTGTTCTTGTTCCTGAGACAGATTGAACATGAACCAACATATTTCCTGCAGTCCTTTGCTAAACTAGGCCACCAGAAATGTCTCCGGATCAAATCCATGGTTTTGTATCCCCCAAAATGGCCGGCCAGTGGGTAGTCATGACACACTTGTAGGATGGTAGCACGTAAATTCTGTGGTATGAAAATTTTATTACCCCGCCAATAGAGCCCATCGTTCTCCTGAAGGTCTGTATCTGGAGACAGAGAGACTTCCCTGAATGCTTGACGGATCTGTGACATTAGGTCGGTTTGAATAAGTAGAAAATTTCCAGCCTGTAGGATAGTATCAGTTTGAGGTGGAACTTCAACTTCTGTAAACATACGCGATAACGCGTCAGGTTTCACATTCTTGGAGCCGGGCCGGTAGGTTATGTGGAAGTTAAAGCGTGAAAAGAAAAGAGCCCACCTTGCTTGTCTGGGTCTGAGGCGTTTGGCGGTCCTGAGGTATTCCAAATTTTTGTGATCCGTGAAGATCAGTATTGGGTGTGTTGCTCCTTCCAAGAGGTACCGCCACTCTTCTAAAGCCAATTTGATTGCCAACAGTTCTCGGTCCCCCACATCATAGTTCCTTTCTGAAGGCCCCAACTTCTTTGAGAAGAAGGCCACAGGGTGCATTAGAGTCTTGGGTCCTTGGCGCTGGGACAGGATGGCCCCTACAGCGCTCTCTGAGGCGTCCACCTCCAGGATGTATGGAAGAGCGGGGTCAGGGTGCTTTAATAACGGAGCTGAGGTAAAAAGTCCCTTTAACTTATCGAAAGCAGCTTGGGCTGCCTCTGTCCATTGAAAACGGTTCTGTTTCTTGGTGAGCTGGGTGATGGGCATGATGATACCGGAGAAGTTTTTAATGAATTTTCTGTAGAAATTAGAGAAGCCGACGAACCGTTGTACCCCTTTCTTATCAGTGGGAGGTGGCCAGGACGTTATAGCTGCGACTTTTTGAGGATCCATTGCCATACCTCCTGTAGAAATCAACAGTCCGAGGAAGTGGATGGTCTGCCGTTCAAATTCGCATTTCTCAACCTTGGCATAGAGTCCATTTTGTCTTAATCTCAGAAGGACTTGTTTCACATGGACACGATGAAGATCTAAGGAGGCTGAGAAAACTAAGATATCTTCTAGGTAGACGATCATGAATAGATCGAGAAAGTCTCTGAAAATGTTATTCACAAAATGCTGGAAGGTTGCTGGAGCATTGCACAACTCGAAGGGCATGACGAGGTATTCAAAGTGGCCAAAATGAGTCCGGAAGGCCGTTTTCCACTCGTCTCCTTCCCTGATTCTGATCAGATCGTAAGCACCTCGTAAATCCAACTTGGTAAATACTCTTGCAGAGCGGAGTCTCTGGAGCAATTCTGGAATCAGAGGCAAGGGGTAGCGATTTTTAACGGTAATCCGGTTTAACTCTCTGTAATCCACACATGGACGGAGCGAATGGTCTTTCTTTTCAACAAAGAATATTCCTGCCCCGGCTGGTGATGTTGAGTGATGGATGAACCCCTTCTTGAGGTTCTCATTCACATAGTCTTTTAGGACTGCGAGTTTAGGCTCTGACAGAGGAAAGATCCTCCCAAATGGGATTTCTGCCCCTGGTAAAAGTTCAATCGGGCAATCGTAGGCCCGGTGCGGGGGAAGAGTATCTGCTTTTTGCTTGTCGAAAACATCCAAGAAATCATGGTACACGGATGGGACAAGGTCTTGGGATTCGGATACTGGTTTTAGACACCCAATAACTGGAGCTGTGTGATGGAGGATCTGGAGACAGTTTTTGAGACAGTAGGAGGACTGAAAGACTACCTGGCCAGTTGTCCAGTCTATCTGTGGGTTGTGTGCTTGCAACCATGGCATTCCTAAAATGATCGGAAAAAGTGGTGAAGATATAACGTCCAGGCACAACAGTTCTTGGTGATTGGGTAAGATGTTGGCAGGCAAAGGTTGGGTTTCTTGGATGATAGGCCCAGATTTGATGTTGGACCCCTCAGCTAATCGGATGAACAGTTTATGTTGCTTCGATCGCAGCGGAATGTTGTGTTGCAGGGCAAAGGCACGGTCAATGAAGCAACTGCAGCCACCGGAGTCAATTATGGCCTGGATCTGAAGCACTCCTTCTGGAAGCTGTAGAGAGACAGGAACAGCAATGTGAGTCGTTCTTGCTAGAGTTAATGCATAACGATCAAGAAGAGGAGAGTCACACTTACGGGTCTTGTTGGGACACATATTGGCATAATGACCGGCTCCCCCACAGTAGAGACAGAGATTATTCATACGACGGTGTTGTTTTTCTTCCGGAGTCAAGGGCGCACGAAGCAAACCCAACTGCATTGGTTCTGGAGGTTCAGTGGTAGGAGCAGATAGTGGGGGTGTGGAGGTAGGTAGGTGACTGGGTACCCTGGGTAGCATCCACATGGGCCGATACTGGCTGGTCCTTTCAGATCTTCGCTCCCTCAGCCAGCGATCGATCTGAATGGACAGTTGAATTAGTTCTTCGAGGGAATCGGGGATCCCCACACGAGCTAGTTCATCCTTGAGTGCCTCCGAATGCCCTAAACGGAACTGAAAATGGAGAGCGGCGTCGTTCCAATGTGTGTCGGAACTCCACCATTTAAAGTCTGTAACATAGTCCTCCACGGGCCTACGACCCTGCTGGAGGGTGAGGAGGCTGGCTTCAGCTGTGGTGGTACGCTGGGGATCATCATACAGTTTGGCCATTTCATCCAAAAAAGAGTCCATGGTACCCAGCAAGGGACTGGCTTGTTCCAGTAAATGATGAGCCCAGGTCTGAGGTTCTCCCTGCAATAATGAAATGATGAACCCCACCTTGGTACTTTCCAAAGAAAAAGTGCAGGGCTGAAGCAAGAAGTACAAATGGCAGGCATTCCTGAAAGCACGGAATTTGCTGCGGTCACCCATAAACTTCTCCGGAGCAGGAACTTGTGGTTCTGGGGGTGGCACCACTACTGTGGGTGTAGAAACTGGAGTTGATGATGCAGGTGCTGTGGTCCGAGGTGCTGAGGTGCTTGGGGAGAGAGATTCCACTCATTGTTCAAGTCGCTGGTAGCCATCTTGCAGGCCCTGAACTGCTTGAGTGAGAGTTGCGATCTGTTGACACAGAGCGTCCATAGCTGAGGCCCCCCTTTCAGACTCCATTTGGCTGGATTGTACTGTCACGTACCTTACAGTGGAGTCTAAAATGACAAGGGCGGCCTCTTGCACGGTCCCGGTCCTAGCGTCCCTGGAGGTTCAGACAGGGTTGCTAGGGCGGTGGAAGGGTGCAGGTGCCTGCTGGCAGGATCAAGAACCCAGAAGTCTTCGGAAGGAAGCTGAGATGCTGATCCCTGGATGGATGCAGGAGAGGTCCAGCAGAGGAACTTGCAGGGTCAAGGCAGGCAGGAGTTGGCAACGTGCTAGCAACGAGGTACACAATCGGCAGGCAGATACGTGGTCAGGGACTGGCGGAGGTTGGCAACAAACTGGCAGCGGGGTACCGAATCGGGAGGCAGAGCCGTAGTCAGGAGTCTAAGCCGGGTTCAGTACAGGAAGGAAGGCAGGCAGAGATGTAGGGGTGATCCGAGAGAGTAGTCAAGGCAAGTAGAGGTTCAAGATCAGGGTCAAGTAAACAAGGCAACAGCAAGGGTTCAGGAACGAGCTGAGACAATCCAGCACTGATGCTAGTCTGCTGATCGTTTAAATAGGGCGCCTTGCGCCGTGATTCGTTGGTGTGTGAGCGTGCACGCGCTGACGTGCCCTCGTTCGTACGATTGCATTACGTGCGTGCCTAGTCCGGGGCTCGCTCGTTCTTACCGTACGTCCGGCTGGCACCCGGGAACGAGCGTTTGTGATGGTTCTCTGACTGGTGTACCCCAAGGTTCAGTGCTGGGACCCTTACTTTTTAATATCTTTATAAATGATATTGGGTCTGGGATCAAAAGTAGCATTTTTGTCTTTGCAGATGACACCAAGCTATGCCGTGAAATAACGTCCTTACAGGATGTCTCCAATTTACAAGCCGACCTCAATGCACTCTCATTGGGCGACTATGTGGCAGATGAGGTTTAATGTTGAGAAATGTAAAGTTATGCACTTGGGGGCTAAGAATATGCATGCATCATACATGCTAGGGGGAGTACAATTGGGGGAATCCATAGTGGAGAAGGATCTGGGGGTTTTGGTAGATCATAAGCTCAATAATAGCATGCAATGACAAGCTGCGGTTTCCAAAGTGAGCAAAGTCCTTTCTTGTATTAAGAGAGATATGGACTCCAGATAGAGAGATATAATTTTGCCCCTGTTAAATCATTAGTAAGACCTCATCTGGAATATGCAGTTCAGTTTTGGGCACCAGTTCTCAAAAAGGATATCGGGGAACTGGAGAAAGTGCAGAGAAGGGCAACCAAACTGATAAGAGGCATGGAGGAGCTCAGCTATGAGGAAAGATTAGAGGAACTGAATTTGCTCACTCTTGAGAAGAGGAGAATAAGGGGGAATATGATCAACATGTTCAAATATATAAGGGGTCCATATAGTGAACTTGGTGTTGAGTTGAGTTCTCTTTACGGTCAATACAGAGGACACGGGGGCACTCTTTACGTCTAGAGGAAAAAAGATTTCATCTCCAAATACGGAAAGATTTCTTCACAGTAAAAGCTGTGAAAATACGGAATAGACTCCCACCAGAGGTGGTTCTGGCAAGCTCAGTAGATTGCTTTAAGAAAGGCCTGGATTCTTTCCTAAATGTACATAATATAACTGGGTACTAACATTTATAGGTAAAGTTGATCCAGGGAAAATCCCATTGCCTCTTGGGGGATCAGGAAGGAAGTTTTTCCCCTGCTGTAGCAAATTGGAGCATGCTCTGCTGGGGTTTTTTGCCTTCCTCTGGATCAACTGTGGGTATAGAATTGGGTATATTGGATTGTATGATATTTTTTATTTTATATATTTATTTTTTTATGGTTGAACTGGATGGACTTGTGTCTTTTTTCAACCTGACTAACTATGTAACTCTGTTACTCCCACCCAATACTAGTGTGACAAGTGCAAGTAATAAAAGTCCTGAAGACCCTGTGCTTCTAACTAATATGAATTTCACCACCAAAGAAACAACTAAAATCTTAATAATAACAAAGTCTAAAACACTTAACGTGTTTGCCAAATTTAAAACCTTTGTTTTAAGTTTAGATAGCATTGGGAAAATTTAGAGCCCTGGTAGGGGTTTGATTACTCTTGAGGCTCCATTAGAGAAATTTCCCCTGAATAACTATCCCCGGAATATTAGGTAATCCAAAGTCACTGAGCAAATTGGCAGCTGTCTGAGGAAATTTCTGCCACAAAGATGATTGTTGTATCTTATGAGCAGGTGAATAGCCCTCTGTATGGCTTCTCCCCCCCCCCCCCATGCTTGTAAGATAAGATCCCCCTATGGTTAACCACCTCTGGTTATTCCTGGCACAAAGCCCATGCACTTTTGGCCAGGGATCATAATGACCTGTCCTTGAAGACCCCCTATGGTTTTATCTGTATATACCAGAGCTGTACAACCATTTTAATACTGTGTGATGGCCTTCTAAAGGTTTAAGTTCAGTATCTGGATCAAATTTTTCAAAACAATGCTTTTGTGGACTTTTATTCCTTGTAGAAGCATAAGACAGTTTAGGTATCTACTCCTAACACATGACATTATGAAACAATTTGAATAACTTTGAGTAAATCTGTTGCTCAGTCTTCTTGAATCATTGTGGGTTCAGGACCTTGAGTAAGTGGTTACTAATATACTTACAAAAAATATTCTACAATTTGCAGCTGTAATATTTTTCCACAGCTTACTCCCCGATTACATTAGTTGATTTTTAATTGTGTAGGTGTTGTGTGTATATATATATATATATATATATATATATATATATATATATATATACACTGTATTCAGTTTAGCTAGATCCGTTCCTGTTATTTTCTTCCTACTACTGACAGGCAGGCAGGTGTTCTTACAGTATTTACAGATACCTGAAGAAAATTGCTGGTGTTCTTCTGATCCTATTAGTCCTATTAGCTACAGTATTTACAGTTAGTGTAGTGCGTTCTCTGCACAGTGTGCACCTAAAGCTACCTGAAGAAATTAGTGTTCTTCTGATCCTATTAGTACAGTACCGCAGGCAGCTACAGTATTTACAAGTTAGTGTAGTGCGTCCCCTGCACGGTGTGCACCTAAAGCTACCTAAAGAAAATTAGTGGTGTTCTGATCCTATTAGTATAGTACCACAGGCAGCTGTAGTATTTACAAGTTAGTGTAGTGCATCCTCTGCACAGTGTGCACCTAAAGCTGCCTGAAGAAAATTAGTGTTCTTCTGATCCTATTAGTTCTGTACCGCAGGCAGCTACAGTATTTACAAGTTAGTGTAGCGCGTCCTCTGCACGGTGTGCACCTAAAGCTACCTGAAGAAATTAGTGGTGTTCTTCTGATCCTATTAGTACAGTACCACAGGCAGCTGTAGTATTTACAAGTTAGTGTAGTGCGTCCTCTGCACAGTGTGCACCTAAAGCTACCTGAAGAAAATTAGTGGTGTTCTTCTGATCCTATTAATACCACAGGCAGGCAGCTACGGTATTTACAGTTAGTGCACTGTGTCTTCTGCACAGTGTGCACCTAAAGCTACCTGAAGAAAATTAGTGGTGTTCTTCTGATCCTATTAATACCACAGGCAGGCAGCTACAGTATTTACAGTTAGTGTAGTGCGTCCTCTGCACAGTGTGCACCTAAAGCTACCTGGAGACAATTGCTGTTGTTCTGCTCCTATTAATACCACAGGCAGGCAGCTACAGTATTTACAGTTAGTGCACTGTGTCCTTCTCATGGTGTGCACCTAAAGCTACCTGAAGAAAATTAGTGGTGTTCTTCTGATCCTATTAATACCACAGACAGGCAGCTACAGTATTTACAGTTAGTGCACTGTGTCCTCTGCACAGTGTGCACCTAAAGCTACCTGAAGAAAATTTGTGGTGTTCTCATACTAATAATACTACAGGCAGGCAGTTGATTCTGCTAGCTGCAGTATCAGTATATATATACATCCCAGCTTTGTGCAGCTACATCTCACTGCAGGCCATTAGTATGTCTGGAAGGCCAACAAGGAGAGGCAGACAGTCACAAACCAATAAAAGAGGGCAAGCAGGCTCTGTGTCCAGAGGCAACAGTGCTGGTTGTGGAGACGGTGCATCCTCATCAGCACGTGGTCGTGGGGCACGCTTGTCCTTTTTTTCGGCCGCGTTGAGCCGCAACATGTGGAAGACTTGGTAGAGTGGATGACCAAGCCGCCCTCATCCTCCTCTCTCACCCAGGCTCAGGGTACTTTGTCTGGCAAAGCAGCTGCCAACGTGGCCTCTTCCCTTGGCTCAATGACATCAGTCACTCCTTCCCTAGCCCCACCATGTCCTCTTGAGGAGTCCCCGGAACTGTTTGACCACAGTGTTGGGTACATGCTTCAGGAGGATGCCAAGCGTTTTGAAGGCTCCGATGATGGTACCCAGCTAGAGGAAGGCTGTAACGTGAGCCCAGAGAGAGGGAGTGCCCAAGAAGGACAGCGATCTGTCAGTGATGAGGAGGGAGGGGATGATGAGGTCACTGACTCCACGTCAGTGCCTGATAGGAGAGAGGAGGAGGAGGCACATCACCATCGAGGCAGGATGCCCTCCAGGGGCCAGCTTAAGGGCAGCACACTGACTGCATCACACCGCAGAGCTCCGCATGTGCAGGGCGCTGCTGTCTCTGCGCGTTATTCCAAAAGTTCTTTGGTGTGGGCCTTTTTTGAGACAAGTGCATCAGATCCCATCGCTGCTATTTGCAACATATGTCTCAAGCGTATTTCTCGTGGCCAAAACATCTCCCGCTTGGGCACCACATGCTTTATCAGACATAGGTTGACCTGCCATGCAGTTCGTTGGCAAGTGTACGTAAAAGACCCACACCAAAGAACAAAGAGGACCTCTCCTTGCTCCTCATCAGCTGGGATCTCCAACCCCACTATACCTTCAATCCTCTCTGAGACCTGCACTGAGAGGAATGAAGGTGTAGAATTAGGTGTGTCACAGCCAAGTACTTAGGGGCAATCTGCAATCGGTACACCGACGTCAGATTGTACCAGGCAAATTTCCCTGCCCCAGCTGCTGCAGAAGTTCGCTCCCAGCCATCCACATGCCCAGCGGTTGAATGCTAGCTTGGCTAAATTGTTATCACTTCAACTGCTGCCTTTTCAGTTGGTAGACTCTGCCCCCTTCCATGAGTTTGTGGAATGTGCGGTTCCTCAGTGGTAGGTTCCCAAATGCCACTTTTTCTCACGGAAGGTGATTTCGGCTCTCTACTGGCATGTGGAAGGCAATGTCTTGGCCACGCTGGACAGGGCGGTCAGCGGTAAGGTGCATATTACCGCTGACTCATGGTCCAGCAGGCATGGACAGGGAGGTTACCTATCTTTCACTGCGCACTGGGTGACTCTTCTGGCAGCTGGGAAGGATGCAGGACAGGGTGCAGTAGTGTTGGAGGTTGTTCTGCCACCACGCCTCCAAAATACTACTAGTGGTGATTCTGCCACACCTCTCTCCTCCACCCCTCCTCTTCTTCTTCCTCCATGGCCTCTTCCTGTGCTGATTTGACTTTGGAACCAGCGGTGCTCTGTAGGCATTCAAGGGGCTACGCAAGCACGCAGGCCAAAAGATGCCATGCGGTGCTTGAGCTGGTGTGCTTGGGGGGCAGGAGCCACACTGGGGCAAAGATTCTGTCAGCTTTGCAGGGGCAGGTTCAGAGGTGGTTGACGCCACGCCAGCTTAAGGCAGGTATGGTGGTTTGCGACAATGGCACCAACCTCCTCTCCGCCCTCCGACAGGGACAACTGACCCATGTGCCCTGTTTGGCTCACATCCTTAACTTGGTGGTGCAGTGGTTCTTGGGCAGGTACCCGGGCTTACAGGATGTCCTGAGGCAGGCCAGGAAAGTCTGTGTGCATTTCCACAGGTCATATAATGCTAGTTCTCGGCTGGCTGACCTCCAAAAGGAATTTAACCTGCCCAAGAACCGCCTAATCTGTGACATGCCCACCAGGTGGAACTCAACCTTGGCCATGCTGCAGTGGCTGCACATGCAGCAGAGGGCTATCAATGAGTACCTGTGCGACTATGGCACCAGGACAGGGTCAGGGAGCTTGTTTTTTTTCCCCACACCAGTGGGCCATGATCAGGGATGCATGCACTGTCCTGTCACCATTTGAGGAGGCCACGAGGATGGTGAGCAGTGACAGTGCATGCATCAGTGACTCTGTCCCCCTTGTCCACCTGTTGGAGCACACGCTGCATGGAATAATGGACAGGGCACTTGAGGCAGAACAGAGGCAGGAAGAGGAGGCCTTCCTTAGCTCTCAAGGCCCCCTTTATCCAGACAGTGTTCCTGCGTGCCCGCCGATCACACATGAAGAGGACGAGGAGGAGGAGGAAGAGGAGGATTGTGTCAGCATGGAGGTGGAGCCTGGCACCCAGCATCAGCAGCAGTCTTTAAGGGATCATTTACAGTCCCAAGAAACCCATGGACTTGTACGTGGCTGGGAGAAGGTGGCTGTGGATCATGTCGTCCTTAATGACCCAGAGGACTCCGGACCGAATGCCTCAGCAAACCTACGCTGCATGGCCTCCCTGATCCTGCAAAGCCTGCAGAAGGATCCTCGTATTTGTGGTATCAAGGAGAGGGATCAATACTGGCTGGCAATCCTCATTGATCCACATTACAAGGGTAAGGTTGCGGACCTTGTCTTGCCGTCGCAGAGGGAGCAGAGGATGAAACATCTTCGGGAGGCCTTGCAGAAAGGTCTGTGCAATGCGTTCCCAGAGACTGGGAGGTTACAAACTCCTGTTCCTGGACAACATGTTGCTGAGGCTTCGGTCAGTCAAAGAAGGAGCGGTGGAGAAGGTGGCCGTCTGACCAATGCGTTCAGACAATTTTTTAGTCCGCAGCCCCAAGGTATGATCGGTTCCAGCAACCATCGCCAGCGTCTGTTTTACATGGTGCAGGAATACCTAGGGGCAAGATATGACTTGGACACCTTTCCCACCGAAATTCCTCTGGGTTACTGGGTCTTGAGGATGGATCACTGGTCAGAGCTTGCACAGTATGCAATTGAGCTACTGGCCTGTCCTGCATCAGTGCTGCTGGAGGTTTTGTAACTGATCACAGGGTGCGCCTGTCCACCAACTCGGTCTATCGACTGACCTTCATAAAAATGAATCAGTCTTGGATCACCACCAGCTACCAAGCACCTGATGCTGATGTAACCAAATAATTTTTTTTTAAATGTCAGATCCCTTCAAGACTGCCTATGCTGATGCTGAGTGACTATCCTGTTATGCTGAGTGACTATCCTCTTCCTTCTCAATGATCATGCTGATAGCTTGTAAGAATATTTTTGGTTCTAGGCGCCGCCACCAGTGGCTAAGGCCCAATTTTTCAGCCCCTGTTTAACAGGGGCATGTAATTACAATTTTTGATGCAATATTTTGCAAGGAGGGCTCGTTGCTGCATTCAACTAGAGTATTTGTGAGGGGCTGCAGTGTTGTGGCACCAGCACCAGTGCTTAAGGCCCAATTTTTCAGCCCCTGTTTAACAGACGCGTGTAATTACAATTTTTGGTGCAATATTTTACAGCAGGGCTCATTCCTGCGCTCCAACTAGAGTATCTGTGAGGGGTTGCAGTGTTTTGGCACCAGTGCCTAAGGCCCAATTTTTCTGCCCCTGTTCAACAGGGACATGTAATTACAATTTTTGATCTAATATCTCATAGCAGGGCCCGTTTCTGCGCCCATAAAGAGTAACTGTGAGGACTTACAGTGTTGTGGCATCAGCACCACCACCAAAGGCCCAATTTTTCTGCCCCTGTTCAACGGGTACATGTAATTACAATTCTTGATCTAATATTTCACAGCAGGGCCCGTTCCAGCTCCCACCAAGAGTAACTGTGAGGACTTATGCCCTGTACATTGATCGGACATTCCAACAACAAAATCCATGGATTTTTTTCCGACGGATGTTGGCTCAAACTTATCTTGCATACACACGGTCACACAAAGTTGTCAGAAAATCCGATCGTTCTAAACGCGGTGACGTAAAACACGTACGTCGGGACTATAAACAGGGCAGTAGCCAATAGCTTTCGTCTCTTAATTTATTCTGAGCATGCGTGGCACTTTGTGCATTGGATTTGTGTACACACGATCAGAATTTCCGACAACGGATTTTGTTGTCGGAAAATTTTATAGCAAGCTCTCAAACTTTGTGTGTCGGAAATTCCAATGGAAAATGTGTGATGGAGCCCACACACGGCTGGAATTTCCGACAACTAGGTCCTATCACACATTTTCCGTGGGAAAATCCGACCGTGTGTACAGGGCATAACAGTGTTGTGGCAACACCACCACCACCAAAGGCCCAATTTTTATGCCCCTGTTCAACCAGGTGCATGTAATTACAATTCTTGATCTAATATTTCACAGCAGGGCCCGTTTCTGCTCCCACCAAGAGTAACTGTGAGGACTTACAGTGTTGTGGCACCAGCACCACCAACACCAAAGGCCCAATTTTTCTGACCTTGTTCAACAGGGGGATGTAATTACAATTCTTGATCTAATATTGCACAGCAGAGCCCATTCCTGCGCCCACCAAGAGTAACTGTGAGGGCTTACAGTGTTGTGGCAACACCAACACCCAAGGCCCCAATTTCTGCAGGGTATAAAGGGCAGGTCCCTACTTTCAAACATCCAACTTACAAACGACTCCTACTTGCAAACGGAAGGAGACAACAGGAAGTGAGATGAAATCTACCCCTAGGAAGGAAAATTCTCTCCTGTAAGAGTTAATATGGGAAAAATGTGTCTCCTTTCCACTGATGCTTTATCACCAATCCTTGTTTCACTAAAAACCCCAAATTGTCAAAAAACATTTGTCATTGGGACAGAAAGTGAGGTAAAATCTTCTGAAGAGGTGCACAAACAGCAAAACAAATGTCACAGGGGTGATAACCCTTCCCTATGTTTTCCAAAAAGCTTAAAAATAGATTTTTTGGATGGAGCTACACTTTAAAAATGTACCAGTTCAAAATTACAAACAGATTCTACTTAACAACAAACCTACAGTCCCTGTCTTGTTTCAGAGGGCCTGGGGCCCCACGCCTTTCCTTTTTTTAATTTGAGTGCGGGGTTCCCCTTAATATCCATACAAGACCCAAAGGGCCTGATAATGGACTGGGGGGGGGTTACCCATGCCATTTGTCTCACTGATTTTCATCCATATTACTGGGACTGGATATTACATTAAAGCCGTAAGCAGTTTTAAATGACTTTTATTCCTTTAAAAATGTCATTTTGTGCAGGGACTGTTCTAAGCACGGGAAACCTGCGACACTTTACAGGCATACTATAGACACCCCCCAGGTACGATATTTAAAGGAATATTTCACTTTTTTTCACTTTAAGCATCATTAAAATCACTGCTCCCGAAAAAACGGCCGTTTTTAAAACTTTTTTTTGCATTGATACATGTCCCCTGGGGCAGGACCCGGGTCCCCAAACCCTTTTTAAGACAATACCATGCAAATTAGCCTTTAAAATTAGCTTTTGATTTGGAACGTTCGAGTCCCATAGACTTCAATGGGGTTCTAACGTTTGTGCGAATTTTCGGTCCGTTCGCAGGTTCTGGTGCGAACCGAACCGGGGGTGTTCGGCTCATCCCCAGTGGGACACACAAGACACCGCCAGATGATGTGATCACACTGCCAGGACATGTGTAGTTGTAAGGGCCAGAAGGTGTAAGGGCCAGAAGGTGGATCTAATACAAAGAACAAAAGGCCTCTTCCTTGAATAGTACTGTATGACTGTGCTTTTATTTAAAAAAGGTTAAAATATAACTCACTTGTAGTTGTAAGAGAATGAGCATAAAATATACAGTGTCACCAAGGTATTCCTATCAGGGGCCGTCTTCCTTCAGTGGTGACCCTAGGCAACTGGACTGATCCCACTTGTGCTCTCCTAATTCCCAACACATTTCAATGGAATGACTACCTTCATCAGGGGGAAGGAGCACAAGCAAACTACTTCTTTTTAAGATCTCTTTGGTTACTGCCCACTAATAAGAATCCCCTCCCACCCAGCCTACTGTAATATGGTGTCCGAGCGGGAGCCCTGTTATCCTTGGAGGAAGTCATAATGTACTACCAGAATCGGGCCTCGCTCTGGCGTGATCAGTCACTGGCTGTGTCCAGCAGACACAGACGATGACAGATCACTGTACCGGCCCGCTCACAGCAGATCACATGACAATTGTACACAATGAAAGGCTTTGATTCATGCTATTCCTTGTGTACTGTTGTGATGAGCTCTGTGATTTGTCATAGTGATCGCATGACACAGACAGGGCCAATCATAGCCCATCTGTACCATGTGATTAGCTGTGGCCATTCACAGATATTCACAATAGTAAACACTGAATTAATAGTTTTTTATTCAGAAAAAATGGTTGCTTATAACTGTAAAATTTACAGTTATAAGCAATCATAAATAAAATGAAGGCTTACCAGAAAGCCAGCGACCCCCCTTATTCAGGCACTTTGTTGGGTCTGTGATACACAGAAAAGATATCCTGACGTCTCTCCCCAGTAGCCTCAGAAGGTACGCACCAGGAACTTCACAGCTGATCAGGGCATGGTGTTTTAGAAAAGCCTCAGAGCTGGAGTATATAGAGAGACAAAAAGACTCCACATAGTGTAATATTGTCTCTTCTTTGCAGTTTATTAGCAGCAATGCGTATACACAGGGTAGTAAAAGTTCAAGCTGAGAGCATGTCTCAATCCAAACACTTTCTTAAAACTTCCTTAAAATCCAGACAGCGATTGCATATGCGCACTCGCATATGCGAGCAATTTTACATCCTCGTAGACAAAGCACTCGACAACAACATAATCTCTAACCAACTATGGAAATTCATTCGCACCCCGTTTCCCATCATTCCTACATTTTACTCCCTTCCCAAAATTCATAAAAATAATCAAGATCCCCCGGGGAGACCGATAGTGTCGGGTAATGGGTCCATTACCGAGAACCTCTCAAAAATGGTAGACGAACATCTAAGACCTTTCGTATCCTCTCTGCCATCATACGTAAAAGATACAATTCATTTACTTCAAATCATCGATGACGTCCAAGTAACCAACCAGACTATCTTGGTCTCCATCGATGTAGAAACACTCTACAGCTCAATACCTCATGACAAAGGGTTAACCTGTATTCAAAAAATTCTATCACAAACTGATCCGTCTAAGAAACCATTTAATGAATTTGTAGTATTGGCACTTGATTTCATACTTCGCCATAATGTGTTCAGTTTTCATGGCCAGCATTTCCTCCAGGTCCAGGGCGTAGCCATGGGCACTTGTTGCGCCCCTGGCTACGCCAATCTGTACCTGGGGGAATGGGAGAAAACTCTAATGGAGGATGAGGATCTCTCTTTGTACCTGCGCCACATCAGATTATGGCGCAGGTACATCGACGATATCTTCGTCCTTTGGGAGGGACCCGTTGAACTACTTCACACATTGTTGGACGTTTTGAATAACAATGCATTTAACTTGAAATTTACGATGGTTCACAACCATAACTCTCTAACATTTTTGGATATTGAAATATTTAAGGATTACAACAATTATCTAGCCTGTAAACTCCATCGCAAACCAACATCTGGTAACACAATCTTACATTCTAATAGTTTTCACCCGAGACCCCTAATCAATTCCATTCCTTTCAGCCAATTCTTGAGGATCAAACGCAATTGTTCCAACAATGATGACTTCCTTAAAGAAGCCAGATCCCTCAAAAGTCGACTCCTAGATAGAGGTTACAGTCACAAATGTTTGAAAAAAGCTTTCAATAAAGCTAAGGTTCGTGACAGACAAGATCTGTTACGATCATCTGGCAGATCCATCTCTGCTCCAAATCCCTATACTAGGATAATTACGACCTTTTCAAATGAACACATGGAGCGGAGACAGATTCTTTCTAAATATTGGCACCTCCTTACCAACGGTGGGCCCTTTTGTGTCACCTGACCCCCTGCTCACCTTCCGACGCACAACGTCGGTGGGTGACCGTCTGGTCAAAAGTGAATTTAGGGGCCTCACTCGGGGAGACCCTTGCAACACCTTGAGCACCTTCCCTTGTGGTTCCTGTGGTTACTGCCGATATATGAATACCAACAAGAATCCACATCTCCCCAATGGTTGGTCATTTTCTGCCAAACACTATGCCAACTGTCAAACCACTTTCGTTGTATATTTGATACAGTGCGAATGTGGTTGCTACTATGTGGGGAAAACCATTCAGAAATTATGTAAACGCCTCTATCGCCATATATTGGCAATGAAGACCAAAAATCCAGATTTTCCTTGGGGACGACATAGTTCATGGTGAAACTTTTCCAAAGATTTCAGTTTTAGTCTTGGATCGGCTACACCAGAACTCTCGAGGAGGTGATTTAAACAAATTGCTCCTCCAGCGAGAGATGAGGTGGATTTCTACCCTAAATGCCACCTCACCTCCAGGTTTGAACGAGCTTCTGAGCTTCAAACCCTTCCTCCAAGGATTCTCTTCAGGAGGATATGAGGGTGACATGTAGGTACACTCATACCCCATTTTGTCATTGCCTATCTTTTCCAATTCTCATTCCCTTTACAATATTTTTTTCATTTACTCTTTTTCCTTTATCTTATTCTATAATTCTTTCCAAATGTAATATATTGTTAGGTATTCATCATATGATCTTTTTGTGGAAAATTATTACTACAAAGGTGGCTTTAAATGTATCATTATTTGCTGTTTTTGTGTTATTATAGCCAATAGAAGTTTCATGTAATATTTTCAGACCATGCATATGATATGAAAATCCTGGAAATGCAATATAACATTGTAAACCCCTGCGACTGCTTTGGACTATATTATACACTGCATATTAATGATCTTTAATTGTGTACTTTTGCTTTCATGTTTTAGCCACCGGTTCTGATCTCCCACAGCAGTATTATTTTATCCATCGCAAATAATTGATTTGTATCTAGATGAGCAACCTAGTCCAGGTATTGGTTGGGATTCTTCCCGGTCCTGCGTTGTCCCCTGGCACAGGTAGGCTCCACACACCAACGTGTGGGGCCTGACTTTGGACGCTTAGTGGTTTGCTGGGTTCTGCCGTCCGCGCATGCGCTGTGCGGCAGATTCCCGACTCCACCATGGCTGCGTCCCTCTTTCCGTGTCAGCGGCGCTCTGACATCTGACGTCATCGCGCTCTCCAGCGTGGTGATGTCGGATGCCGCTGCGCCGGGGGAACGAGCATTGGGTGACAGCATCACCTCCTTTGCTGACACAGCAGTCAGCTGGGGGAGGTCTGTCGCCCAAGTTATGCAGTCCTCCCCTTTGTTTTCGTCCTCCGCCCTATGAGATTTACAATTGAGAGACTCCTCGCCCCCTTGGGGGCGGACTTGTCTCTAGCCAGCTGGCTTATATTCTGGTAATATGCCCATCTCCCTGTCGTACACCCTATACTCCTCCTTTGGAGAGTTCTGCATACTTTAATCATCTACCACATAGCTGCAAGTAAATGTGAGGAATATTTAATTTAATTCAATACATGTTTTTTTTTTATACTCCATGCGCAACCATGCATTTACTTCGTTTTTAAAAATGGCTTGTCCTTATACATCATATATGGGCTTTAGACCCCCCCACACCCCCCCCTTTTTTTTCTGCAGCTACCGCAATAGACTCGCTATATTTAAATTAATGACCACTGTCATAGAATAGAATATTTATATATGCTCCAATTTTTCATAGATCTTTCTGAGAGGTGTATTTACTTGGGCTTATCAGTCCTTATAGCCTCTGCACCTGTTATACTACATACATAGTTTATATATCATACTACATAGCGGTATAGCATACCTGACTATACACACTTTTTATACTTTGGGACTTGGCATTCATATCAATTGAGCCATTCCTTGTGAACCGCATGGGCCGGGTGGGTTTCCTATGACCTTGCCCGCTGGGATGAGGCCATCTATGTAATTGACTTGGAGTAAATCAGTTCAACTTCACAAATATATGGATTGAGATTTCAAACTGCTTCACCTCTTCTGTGTGTAACTTACAACCTGGGAGACCAGAACCGAGAGCATCATTCTCCAACATTTTATCCTCTTTGATTCTTATAAACAACTATAATTGGTGTAAACTAGTAAGTCTTTTTTGGTGTTTTATTACCCTTTGTGGTTCTTCCCAATTACCCCAAGCCCCCCAATTAATATATAAATGCCCACTAGATTGTATATGATTATTACTTGTGTACCTGGGTTTAGTATGTTTTCGTTTTTATACATTTTGCAGACTACATATTCCAACTGCATGGAAAATCCCTTAAGAAAGAATTTACACCCTAAAATATTCTGAAACATGTTGGATTTTTCTACATTTATTATTCATAGATAAATTCTTTACTAATAGGGCCTTTATGTCTATGATCAATCGCAGTTATTGTATATCCTATTGTTTTTAAATTTTCTATTTTTGTGCAATTTTGAATAAAGTACTATTTCTTTTACATACCTTGATGACTTTCATCTTTATACACACCTATACTTCACATCTCCCTCCCACCCACAAAATCCCTGGGGTCCCCCCCTTTTGATCCAAATATCTTTGCTGTTTATTTTGGGATGTGGTGAGAGGTGAGCTTTATCTTTTTGTCTACCTGACTGTCTACTTAGACTGATTTGGTGGTCCAACTATATTTATATGTTTGCATATGCGCAGGAGCATGTGTACATATCCATCCCAATGATCGTTTCGTCATAAATGACATCATCAGACCCCAGATGATGTAATTTATGATGAAACAATCGTTATCAGCAGTTTTTGGTTGGGCTGTTTTTTGGCTTTAAAAAAACCCCAAAACTAGTGGGTTCTGAGAGGAGTTTTTCAGCTGTTTTCAGCTGTAAAAACACTCTAACGTCAAAAAACGCTGATTAACGCCAATAAACGCTCGAAAACGCGGCTAACAGCGTTTTTTGGCATTTTTGATCCATTGAAAAAAAATATATATAATTTTTAAAAAACGCTAAACGCTTTTGCAAAAACGTTGAAAAACTCACTTCAAAGCTACTGGCATTTTTATAACGTCATCCAGTGTGCATGAGGCCTTATAAGCAATCATAGTGTGTAAAAACAACATTAAAAATCCAAAAAAGCACACTAGTTGCGTGAAACGTGTCACCTTTGATTTCCCTGCCTGTATGCTTTATGCCATCTGTGCTCGTTTTTAATCAGCTCCTGAATAAACTACATTGCATCGTATGGGAGTGCGCCCATCCTTTTCTTTTTTTCGTCCATATGTTTCTGCAGCAGTGACAGGGCGTGCACCACAACACAGGAGTCTGCTCATTCATTTACAGCCCTGCCCACTCACCTGGAGCAGTGGGACTAGTTTATAGTTTCTGTAGGGATACTTGTCATGATACTTGTCATAGAAGTCTCAATACAGCAACGTCACTTGTGCCCCCAAGTCCAGGAAAACCTTGGTGTAGACCCTTTCTACTTGAATTGAGACTATAGGTAAGGGCAGGGCTGGGACAAGGGGGAAGGGCAGAAAGGGCATGTGCCTTGTGCACAGAGGCACTATGTGGAGAGGGGAGCCAATGAGCGTTCTGATCTTCAGCTACCTGAATGACAGGAGTGACAATGCCATTGCTCCTGTCATTCCGAACAGAGCACAGAGCAGGGCTATGATAGCCGCTGGAGAGAGGATTCTGCTCCCTACTCTCTCCAGCTGCTGAACTGGAATCTCCTTCCCCTACCACTTTCAGCAGTTTCAGGCGCTCTGGTACAGAACTGCAAGAACAACCCCCAAGGAGGAGCCTTTTGTTTGCTGGCTATTGCTGTGTGTTGTGTGGGTGGGATGGTGATGCAGCCAGCCACAGAGATCCTGCTGCCTGCCTGAAAGAGAGAGATGTGAGCTGAGAGCCAAATCAAAGAACCAAACTATGGTCAAACCTGCGCAGAATGAGCCCTCTTATATTTCAGTAACTGACTGTGTAACCTGTATTAGTAATGCCTTTTGTGCTGCAGATGCCTGTATGTGTACATGAAAGTCAGGTAACTATAGTTAATGAAAACTGATCTTTATGAGGTTTCTGAAGAATTTTACTAACAAAACATGCTGTAATAGAGCCTCTATGATCAACTGCAACTCCATCTTGTAATCTCTCCTCCATTTTATCAGCTTGTTTTTAAAGAATGTACGTGCCTTATCTTACACTTCTTTCTCATTAGAGTTTTAGACTTTTTTGCTTGAGCCAAGTTTTAACCACTTCAGCCCCGGAAGGATTTACCCCCCCCCCCCCCCCCCTGACCAGAGCACTTTTTACAATTTGGCACTGCATCGCTTTAACTGCTAATTGCGCGGTAATGCAATGCTGTACCCAAACAAAATTTGCATCCTTTTGTTCCCACACATAGAGCTTTCTTTTGATGCTATTTGATCACCTCTGCGGTTTTTATTTTTTGCGCTATAAAAGGAAAAAGACTAAAAATATTGAAAAAAAAACGATATTTTCTACTTTTTGTTATAAAAAAAATACAATAAACTCAATTTTAGTCATACATTTAGTCCAAAATGTATTCGGCCACATGTCTTTGGTAAAAAAAATGCCAATAACTACAAACCAGGGTACATTTTCTGGAATTTACACAGCTTTTAATTTATGACTACCTATCTCATTTCTTGAGGTGCTAAAATAGCAGGGCAGTACAAACCCCCCCACCCCCCCAAATGACCCCATTTTGGAAAGTAGACACCCCAAGATGGCACAACCCCCCCCCCAAATGACCCCATTTTGGAAAGTAGACACCCCAAGCTATTTGCTGAGAGGCATGGTGAGTATTTTGCAGCTCTCATTTGTTTTTGAAAATGAAGAAAGAAAAGAAATGTTTTTTTTTTCTTTTTTCAATTTTCAAAACTTTGTGACAAAAAGCAAGGTCTGCAAAATACTCACCATACCTCTCAGCAAATAGCTTGGGGTGTCTACTTTCCAAAATGGGGTCATTTGGGGGGGTTTGTGCCATCTGGGCATTCCATGGCCTCCGAAACTGTGATAGGCAGCGAGGAGAGAAATCAAAAATTTACACCCTTAGAAACCCTGAAGGCGGTGCTTGGTTTTTGGGGTCCCGTATGCGGCTAGGCTCCCAAAAAGTCTCACACATGTGGTATCCCCGTACTCAGGAGAAGCAACAGAATGTATTTTGGGGTGTAATTTCACATATTCCCATGGCATGTTTGAGCAATATATCATTTAGTGACAACTTTGTGCAAAAAAAAAAAAAAATGTCTTTTTCCTGCAACTTGTGTCACAATATAAAATATTTCATGGACTCGACATGCCGCTCAGCAAATAGCTTGGGGTGTCTACTTTCCAAAATGGGGTCATTGGGGGGGGGGGGGGTTGTGTCATCTGGGCATTCCATGGCCTCCGAAAATGTGATAGGCAGTATGGAGTGAAATCAAAAACTTGCTTGGGGGGTCTACTTTCCAAAATGGGGTAATTTGGGGGGGGGTTGAACTGTCCTGGCATTTTATGCACAACATTTAGAAGCTTATGTCACACATCACCCACTCTTCTAACCACTTGAAGACAAAGCCCTTTCTGACACTATTTGTTTATATGAAAAAAAAAATTTTTTTGCAAGAAAATTACTTTTAACCCCCAAACATTATATATTTTTTAAAGCAAAGGCCCTACAGATTAAAATGGTGGGTGTTTCATTTTTTTTTTTTCACACAGTATTTGCGCATCAATTTTTTCAAACGCATTTTTTTTTGGGGAAAAACACACACTTTTTTTATTTTAATGCACTAAAACACACTTTCCTGACAGACTCCATGGCAGCCAACGTGTGGGTTTAGTCCCGCCTCTACTACCCTATAGGACACTACTCCCATAAATCTTTGCTCCTCACCAGCAGCCGTGTTCTTTTTTTGTCCTCCTCCAAGGACCTAGCTAAGATGGTCTTTCTACCCGAAGATTATTTCTCCCTGCGGTCAGATCTGGCGAGCGATTCCTATGCAGGGATCGCAGTATTCCAATAAGCCCTAGCTACTAGCGGGGTATGGAAAGGGCATATGGAAGAGGCGCTGAAGACGGTGTAGTCCTAGCCACTGGCAGGCGAACCCCACACTGGTCATACAGCCTAGCTACTAGCAGGTGACCCTTGTTGCCCAGGAAAAAGTCCGGTCTGTGCTGTCTTACCTGACCCAGGTCTCGATCGCAGTAGGAGTGGTGAGTCCGTTCCGTTTTTTTTTTCTCTTCATGGCAGCAGTTTGTGTAATCCTTCCCTGTGTTTTGTCTGCTTGTATTCTGTGCCTCCCCCGCACTGTCGGGTACAGTGTAGCTGGCTGATATGGCGGCTGGTTCCCTCTGCGTTCCAGCCGCCGTTCACTTCCTGGTTTCGTTTTCGCGGCCGTTCTGCGCATGCGCGGGTGCGGCGCGAGAACGAGGCTTGGTTCGCGCACGCGCATAGCGGTAACTGCGCGTGCGCACTAGTGGTAAGACGGACACGGCGGTGACGTCACAGGGGCGCCAGTTTTAAATTTGAGAAAATAGTCTGCAGGCTTGGGAATGCTTGCAGACTGTTAGCAGCATCTCCCCTGGCTCTGATTCTGCTGTGTCAGGTGAGGGGGCTTCTGAGGACAGGTTTTGTGGCCTGCCCTTACTGCTTCTCTAATTCCTAACTGGTTGCTTGTGTTTCAGCCCTGATGGATCCCTCCGAGAGCATGAACGCTTCACCGCCTGCCTCTGGCCAGCCCTCTCGCAACAGGTACTTGGTAGGGGGTCCTTCCTGGGTGTTGCGGGGGGGGGGGTTATGGAGCATCAGTTATCTGTTTGTCTCCATTAACACAGAAGGCTTTGTTTTTTTCTTGTCAGCCCTTCTAGGTCTACTCAGCAACCTAGCTCGCACAGAAGTGGTTCCTCTAGATCACAGCACCGGCATTCCTCTTCCAGATCTGGACATCACGGTTCCTCCTCGAAATCGAGACACCGTAGCCGGGAACCATCTCGCCCTTCCAAGTCTCACTCCAGTCATGCAGCCGAAGGAGCCTGCTGGGGGTGTAGGGCAAAGGTTCCTATAGGCAAATCCCTCTGTGATACCTGCTATACAAAAGCAACAGGTGAAAGAGGTGGATCGGATCAGCAACTCAAGTCTCTGGTGGAGAAGATCGTGAAAGAGAATCTAAAGGAATTGGGGTCTAGCCAATCCCATGTTTCTCCTGCAGAGCCTCCAGACCCACCAATGAGGGATACCCAGGCTCAGGACACTTGTGAGTCCTCTTTACCCAGTCATCTGTCTGCTGTCTCCTCAGATAGTGATTCTGAGGGAGAAGACCCTTATACTGGATTTAGTTTTGACTTACTTCCTCCTCTGATTAAAGCCATAAAGGAAACTTTAAACTGGGAAGAGCCAGTGACGGCCCCTGCAAAACAGAGGAAGTTCTTCAAGCAGCTGAAGAAGGAACGTGTCAGCTTCCCCTTTTTCGCTGAATTAGGTGAAGTTATCACGGATGAGTGGGGAAAGGTAGAGAAAAAGAACTCCCTTCTCTCTAAAATACAGAGGCTTTATCCCTTCAAGGAAGAAGAAGTTAAGCAATTGGAGTCTGCTCCTCTAGTGGATGCAGCTGTGATGAGATTGGTCAGGCATGTGACCCTCCCTCTGGAAGACACGGTCTCGTTCAGAGACGCCTTGGACAAACGGATAGACTCGGATTTGAAGTGGGTCTATCTCACAGCAGGTATGGCCTGTAAACCAGCCTTGGCTCTGGCCGCCATGTCCAGGGCTATGGAGACGTGGTCAGACAGCGTGGACGAGACACTTAGAGGTGTCTCGGAGGAAGTGGCCAGGAGTTCGCCCATCCAGGAATTAAGATTAGCCTCAGCCTTTCTGGGGGAGGCCTCAATCGACATTATCCGCTTGGTGGCTAGAGTTATGTTGTCTGCAGTTACCGCCAAGCGTGCCCTTTGGCTTTGCCCTTGGCTGGCAGACCCAGCATCAAAACAGGTTTGGTGCCGTATTCCCTTCGATGGGTCCTCTCTTTTCGGAAATAAATTAGACAGCGCCATAACCCGTGCCACCGGGGGTAAGTCGGGGTTCCTCCCTCAGGACAGGCGATTACAAGGCCAGAGAAGATCGTTTCCAAGGAAACAGAACCAGGATCGTGCCAGGGAAGCACGTGGATACAGGCCGGGCCGTGAGTTCTCCAGATCCTGGAAGGCCAGACAATCATCTTTTAAGAAGACTGCTAAGAGTAGTATGTCGGGTGAGAAGGAACCGACCAAGTCTTTTTGAGATGGGGCCCGCCCAGGCAGGCCAAGTGGGGGCTCGCCTCCTTCGCTTTCGGCATGTTTGGGCGGCCTCGATCCAGGACTTTTGGACCGTAAGAACGATTTCCTCAGGCCACACCTGGGTTTTCAGCAGTGCTCCCAGGCTCAGGTGTATCCCCACATCTCTTCCAGCCACAGAAGAAAAAAGAAAAATCCTTTTAGCTTACGTGAGATCTTTGTTAGATCAAGGCGCGGCCATTCCTGTCCCAGACGTCCAACGTGGCATGGGGATGTATTCTCCTCTTTTCATGGTCCAGAAAAAGAATGGTGCATGGCGACCCGTCATAGATTTGACGCACCTGAACAGCTTCATCAAAAGAGAGAGGTTCAAAATGGAAACCCTGTCCACAATTCGACAGTCAGTCCAACCAGGAGACTGGCTCATTTCTATAGACCTCAAGGATGCTTATTTCCACGTTCCAGTGGCAGCAGATTTTCAACGCTTTCTCCGTTTTTCCATAGGCCAACTACACTTACAATTCACATGCCTTCCCTTCGGTCTGTCCACCTCTCCACGAGTCTTCTCGAAGGTCTTGTTGGCCGTTGTGGCTTTACTGAGAACCAGAGGGATCCGTCTTCATCACTATCTGGACGATCTCCTCCTACTGGCTCAAGACAGAGATTGCCTCCTGAAACACAGAGATATGGTCATCTCAACTCTCCAAGAATTTGGATGGCTCCTGAACTGGGAGAAGAGCCAACTGGAGCCTTCTCAGTCTCTCGTGTTCCTCGGGGCCCTCTTCAATACAGCGAGAGGCACAATTTCCTTACCCGAGGAGAAGATCACGATAGTTCGGGACAGGATTCGCCTGGCTCTCTCCTCTTCTCATCTCCGGGCCCTCCAGTGTCTGAGGGTCATAGGCACCATGGTGTCCACAATACCAATGGTAAAATGGGCTCAGTGGAGGATGCGTCCTTTTCAGAAGGGATTTCTTCTTCAATGGTCGGGCGACAAGAGTCAGCGCATTTGCATCTCTCAGACCATGAGGGGTTCCCTCCTCTGGTGGCTTCAAAAAGAAAATCTACGCAGGTGTCACTCCATCCTTCCCATCACTTGGATCACTGTGATGTCAGATGCCAGCGAGAGAGGCTGGGGTGCTCATTGCCTAGCGGAAGTGGCTCAAGGCTCCTGGGATTTCCCAGCGCGGAGATTGGTGTCGAATATCCTAGAGTTACGTGCAGCCTTCCAGGCACTGCTGGCATTTCGTCATCTGATAGCAGGGACATCTGTGTTACTCAGACTGGACAATATGATGGCAGTAGCCTAGGTAAGGAAACAAGGGGGTACCAAAAGCCTGTCTCTTCTACAAGAGGTGGAACCAATAATGGTCTGGGCCCAGAAGAATCTGGTCAACCTAACGGCAACTTATGTTTCAGGGATTCTCAATGTCCAAGCGGATTTTCTCTCACGAGTCCACTTGGACAACAACGAGTGGTCTCTCCACAAGGATGTGTTCAAATGGATTCTAACACTGGGGATCTCTCCAGAGGTCGATCTCTTCGCTTCCCCGTACAACAAAAAGCTAGCGAGGTATTACACAAGGTTTCAGGATCCACAAGCCTACGGGATAGACGCACTGACAGAACGTTGGTGGTTCCACAGAGCATATGCCTTCCCTCCGACACCTATTATCTTCCAGTTCCTGCGGAGGCTCAGGTGGGAGGAGGTGGAGATAGTAGCCATCATTCCTTACTGGCCCAACAGGCCTTGGTTTCCTCTCCTATCACTCCTCAGCTTCCGAGAACCAGTTCTTCTACCGACCAGAATGGATCTACTCTCCCAAGGCACGATTCTCCATCCGTGCCTAGCTCACCTACAGTTGAGGGCTTGGTTCTTGAGAGGGGTAGGTTGGAAGCACTAGGTTGCCCTATGGAGGTTATTCCTACACTTCTGAATGCAAGAAGACAAAGCACTAACAAAGTGTATGAGCGTATTTGGACAAAATTCTCGATCCATATGTCGTCTAGGGCCAAGTCATGTGGCGCACCTGCAGTTCAGGACATCTTGAGTTTCCTCCAATCAGGCCTGGATTTACCCTTATCCGTCAGTTCACTGCGTGTACAGGTCTCAGCGATCTCCGCCTTTACTGGGGTGTCGTGGGCCAGACATGCCCTTATTCAACAATTCTTCAAAGGAGCAATTAGAATGAGGCCCCAAAAGAAACCCAGATTCCCTAAATGGGATCTACCTCTAGTTCTTGAGTTCTTCTCACAACTCGATAAACCACTGTCTGTTAGGGAACTTACTATCAAGACTGCTTTTTTGACTGCCATCACTTCAGCCAAGAGGATGTCCGAAATCCAGGCCTTAGGGTCAAATGAACCTTTCTTAACCTTCTTTCCGGACAGAGTGACTCTAATTCCAATGCTAGGGTCAAACCCTAAGGTCACCTCAATCTTTCATGAGAACCAAGAGATCTCACTTCCTACCTTTAGATCTGCTGGTAATCTGGAAATACATCCACTCGATGTTGGTGTCTCCTTGAAACAATATCTAGAAGTAACGGCTCCCTTCCGTCAATCGGATTATCTTTTTGTGTCGTTCTGCGGGAAGAACAGGGGGCTCCGAGCCTCAGTCAGATCCATTGCTGCATGGATTGTACAGGCAATTCAATGGGCATATAGAGAGAAGGGCTTGGCTCCTCCAGAGGCGGTGACAGCACACTCGACTAGAAGTCTTTCGACCTCGTGGGCAGCTTCTCGTCACGTTGCACCTGAAGTGATTTGCAGGGTGGCTTCTTGGTCATCGATCCATACCTTCATGTCCCATTATTGTGTTGAGCCAGCTGCTCTATCCTCAGTTGATTTTGGTGTTAAAGTACTGTCGGAGGACGGTGTTAAATAAATCTTTGTTTTCTTCAGCATTTTTGCCCACCCGGGTGTGTACGGCGAGTTATTTCCCACACGTTGGCTGCCATGGAGTCTGTCAGGAAAACGGAAAATTCCTATCAAAATACTTACCGTAATTTTCCTTTCCTGATGGACTCCATTGCAGCAGGAGTTCCCTCCCAAATGGCTGGAGTAGGCTAGTTATCGAACACGGCTGCTGGTGAGGAGCAAAGATTTATGGGAGTAGTGTCCTATAGGGTAGTAGAGGTGGGACTAAAGCCACACGTTGGCTGTCATGGAGTCCATCAGGAAAGGAAAATTACGGTAAGTATTTTGATAGGAATTTTCCGTTATATTGCCCAAATGTTTGATGGAATAAAAAAGATGATCTTAGGCCGAGTACATGGATACCAAACATGACATACTTTAAAATTGCGCACAAACGTGCAGTGGCGACAAACCACATACATTTTTAAAAGCCTTTAAAAGCCTTTACAGGTTACTATTTTAGATTTACAGAGGAGATCTACTGCTAAAATTACTGTCCTCGGTCTGACCTTCGCGGTGATACCTCACATGCATGGTGCAATTTCTGTTTACATTTGATGCCAGACCAACGCTTGCGTTTGCCTTTGCGCGAGAGCAGGGGGGGACAGGGGTATCTTATTTTTAAACTGTTCCTTTCATGTATTTATTTTTTTTAATCATTTTTATTGTTATGTCAGGGAATGTAAATATCCCCTATGATAGCTATAGGTGGGGTCAGGTACTCTTTTTTGAAAAAAATGGGGTCTATTAGACCCTAGGTCTCTCCTCTGCCCTCAAAGCACCTGACCACACCAAGATTAGTGTGTTAAAATGCCTTCCCAATTTCCCAATGGCGCTGTTTACATCCGGCGAAATCTAAGTCATGAAATGCTCATAGCTTCCGGTTTCTTAGGCCATAGAGATGATTGGAGCCATTCTGGTCTCTGATCAGCTCTATGGTCAGCTGGCGGAATCACCGGCTGCATTCTCAGATTCCCTGTTCGGACAGGAGAGTCAGAGAAAAACATGGAAGATGGTGGGAGGGGGGTCATTACCTCCCACTGCTTGTAAAAGCAGTCTAGAGGCTAATTAGCCGATAGGATTGCTTTTACATGAAAGCCGACCGCTGACTGAAAAGAATGATACCAAGATGATACCTAAACCTGCAGGCATCATTCTGGTATAACCACTCAAAGTCTAGCAACATACCAGTATGTTGCTAGTCCTTGTTGGGCATATATTATAGTATTTTTTTTTTCATGCAGCCTGTGGGCTGAACGAAAAAAAAATTATTGATTGGTGGGTATGCCCACCATTAGAATACCTCCCTTCATCCACCCACTTCTAATGATGGACATACATGCACCATTTATATATGCCAAAGCATGGGGGCATCCGCCCCAAAAGTTAGGAGCAAATCGCTCCTCCGCCCCTGCTGCCCCCATGCTTCGGCATATATCACCTCCGTTGGAGTCACGGTTTTATATATCGTGGGAGGAAACACTGTTGCTGTCAAGATAAATAAATCTGCGCTGCAGCTGAATGGTGTACCTGAAAACAAAAAAATGGTTAACAATAAAACACAGTAAACAGTAAAGTATAAAAAATTGCATACCTGAAAAGCAAACATGATAAAACATAATAACAATAAAACATTGCAGAATAGAATACAGTAAAAAAGAGAGAGAATAGAGAGAGATAGAACAATAAAACAACAACTATTTTTGTTTTTTTATGTTATATATTTTTTGTGGTTTTTTTTTTACACTTTTTTTTGTAACTGTAACTTTATAACTGTAACGGTTCCAGGTTCGGGTCTCTCAAAATGCGATGGCATCTTGGGAGACCCTGTGAAAGTGTGCCTAGTCTGTGCAATGCTGTACCCTACGCTAATACTCAACTAGTGTATGGTAGCGTTCAAAACATTCACCAATGCAAAGACCAGGATTGTCAGGACAGGAGGGACAATAATAGCGGGTGTCACGCCTATAACCGCGCTTGCTGCAGACACGACATCTTTTTTGGGGGGGGGGGGTTCGTTGGGTAGGGGTACTCAGGAGGACATTAAGATAATGCCTCTCATGCAGCCGACTGCATTTGGTTGGGGATGTGAATGGGGGAAGTACGGGTGCTGCAGAAGTAGTGGGTTCCCAATTAGGATTGGCGAATGCAGCAGGAAGGGCATTATGGGCACGACGGACCTGTGTTTGTCTTCTTCTTGGTGGCAGCGGGACACTACTTGTGCTTGCCACCTCACCAGCTTGAACTGCACTTATGGGACTCGCCACGTCACCAAGTGTTACTGCAGTGCTGGTTTGACTACGACCGGGGTGTACTAGGCTGCTGGTGCTTGCCAGTTCACCAAAACGCCAGTTTAAATCTGATCGGATCAGATATTGATCCGTTCAGATACTATACCACTAAGGGAGGTGTATGGTGCGTGCTTGGGTGTTATCGCTACTGGCACTAACCTGACGCTGCCTGAGGCTTGTGCTTGCCAGTTCACCAAAACGCTACCAAAAAAACTGTTAGCGATCGCAGGGATCAAGCCTGACTCTGCGAACGCTGCAGTTATGCGTTTAGTGTTTTGTAAGTGACAGTAATCGATCGATACTGCACTTGGATGGGCTGGGCCGGGCGTAGGGGCAAAACGCAGGTGCTAGCAGGTATCTGGGCTGATCCTGCTAACACTGTGTTTTTGGGAACCCTAAACTGCTGGGGACGCTAGTATAGATCTCATTGGATCAGATATTGATCCGTTCAGATACTATACCACTAAGGGAGGTGTATGCTGTGTGCGTGGGTGTTAGCGGTACTGGCGCTAACCTGACGCTGCCTGGGGCGACACAGACCCTATCTGACCCTAAAACCTAAGTTATATCACCGCCGGGTGATCAGGGGGCTAAACCTTTATTAGTTAATAAACGGCGGGTGCCCTGACACTATAAAAAATAAACGAACTAACCAGCGTCACCCGTAACACTTATACTGTGATCACTGGTGAAAGGGTTAACTAGGGGGCAATCAAGGGGTTAAAACATTTATTAGGTAGTATATAGGGGTCCCTGATGCTATAAAAACGCTGACGGCGAACCTATATATTTACCTCCCTAACTAGCGTCACCAGTGACACTAATACAGCGATCAGAAAAACGATCGCTTAGTGACACTGGCGACGGGGGTGATCGAGGGGTTAAAACTTTATTAGGGGGGGTTAGGGGGTACCCTAGACCTAAAGGGGGCTAACCCTAACTGCCCTAGCACACTAACTGTCACAAACTGGCACCAATGCAGTAATCAGAAAAAAAACTGCTTGGTGTCACTGTGACGGGGGGGGGGGTGATTGGGGGGTGATCAGGGGGTGATGGAGGGTGTAAAGTGTGCCTAGTGTGTTTTACTGTGTGTGTAGTGTTGTGCACTCACATCGATGTCTTCTCTCCTCGGCGCCGGAACGGAAAATGACATCACTTCCTCTGCCGCTGTTTACTATACAGCAGCAGAGGAAGAATCTAATTCGTGGGGAGCGATCGCGAGGGGGTGTCCACGAATAAGTGGTCTCCCCCTCAGCCTGGATCGCTCCCCTAACGAAGCTGACCGCCTCGGGCTCCCCGCGGGAGGCAGATCATGTACCAGGTACGTGATTTTGCCTGCCCGTGCCATTCTGCCGCAGTATATCTGCGTTAGGCGGTCGGCAAGGGGTTAATTAAAACCCCCTCTGTATGACTCATTGTGTTTAGGCCGATTCTCGGTAGTCTATGTCCTTGCAGATAAGCTATCTTTGTAAATTCCTTTCATCTGCCTAAACTAATGATGAAAAAATCTTTCTGTGGAAGCCTGGTTAACCCTTAGAAACTTAGGAGCGAGTTTACCCCTCCCCTCTTGTGTTGTAACACACAAATATATTAAATATCATTCTTAATAAAGAGTTCAGGCTTGCTTTGCACACTGCCTGCTGTGTGTGTGTCAGGGAAGACCAGCCAGTACCCAAGATGGCCGACAGAGAAGACGACCTGTGACCTCAGCCCCTGTCAGAACACCTCCAGTGCACCTGCGTGCACATGACCAAGAAGGGCATGCCAGTATTCAAAAGGAGAATCCAGGACAGCCTGTTTGTTCAGTTAGAATGCCGTTGCGCCCCCGCCTGTAACAGCCTTGGCGCCCAAGAGGCTATTTAAACTTCCGTTCTACAGCGTTCCTGTGTGTTCCTCCTTACTTGCATCTGATACCTGTACCTGTTAACCGACCCGGCTTGCCTCTGACTCTGCTACCTGCTGCCTGCATCTGACCTGGCTTGTTCTGATCCCCGCACCTGCCTGCTTCTTCCACCACCTCGCTGCCAGCCCGTTACCGACCCAGCCTGTGTCCTGACTACGCCTCTGTCTCCGCTTCAGTTCCTGACGTTCCTGCCAGTGTATGACCCGGTCTACTTAACCTGCCTCTTCCGCTAGCTGGAGAATCCTGCTGAATCACCGTGCCACCTGCTGCTGTTTCCATTTCCAAGGTCTGCTACCTGTCAGGCACTCGTGCGACTCTGAACTTCTGCGCCTCCTGTCTGCTCTATCAGGGGGCCGGAATCAGAGTAGTAAGAGAGGCCGTTCCCTGCATATCAGGCTCTACCGTCAGTGTGTCATTGGGGTCTCCAGAATTCTGATGGGATCGCTGTGGATTACCAAGGAAGGGTGGTCGGCTGTCCAGTAATCTATCCTTTCAGATGGGGGCCCGTCTGGGTTTAAGCAATCATTCCACAGTAAGTGAATTTTTGTCTTATCTGACAAATTATTTTCTTGCCGCGGCTCTGATAAAGCTTTAGTCCCATTTAAATTGTATAGAAAGGAGATGGACCATGCCTACATAGACTAATATAGAAAAGGGACTTTGGCAGACCTAAGAAAGTCCTTTGGGAGGACATAAATATTTAAACAGTACTGTTTTCTCCTTGTGGGAAGGAGAATTGTCTATGAGGTAAATCCACCGCGACCCCAAACTTTTCTGCTTATTCTTTCTGTCGCTTAGAAGTATAAGATAATTTTTTGTGTGGATCAGAAAACTGTAAGGTAAGACAGTCGTTCCCCACTGTCAATATGGGTCAAAAAACATAGTAAAGATGTTCCTCCCCCTCCTCCCAACCCTGGGGAAACATGTAAAGATTATGTAGCTAGGGTTTGTGGTACGGATTATGAGTTCATAGTCCCATGGGAATGTGGGAAGAAATTGAGAAAGAAATGACAAGTGCATTTAAAAATAAGTCTTCCCTCCCCACTGCTATAGCGTGCAAACAAAAGTCAAGTGAATCATTATTGCATTTTTGGAAGAGATTCTTGAATACCTGGACTCAAGAGGCTGGGTTATGCTTGCAGGCAGATATGACTAGTCAGATGATTTCTGAATGGCCAACAAGTACGTTGGATGTTTTTCAGAAAACATTAACAGAAAAAGATGCTGCAGGATGTTTTGATATAGCAAAGGAAAAAACAGTAAGTGCCCTTTACCAAGGAGGGGCAAAGCAAATGCCTCCCCAGAGTAATGGTTAGCAATGGGGAAGAGGCAGAGGAAGGAGCAGAGGAAGAGGAAGAGCATTTTCTAGGGGTCCTCAGCAGCCAGTTGTTTCAACTGAGGACAGGAGGGCCACTGGAGAAATCAATGTCCATATGAACCTTTCAATCAACAAAATAATCAAGCCCCTGCCTAGATACAGAACCGTCAGCAAAATCAGGGAGTGAAATACCCCATTCAGTGGACCCAACCTAAACCACAACAGCAATGAAGCTGCATAGAAGGTAGTATCCCAGCATTCCCCCTTGTCTCTCGCTCCTTTGATGAACAACCAATAGTGACTCTGCATGTCCAAGGAAAGTTAACCCATTTCCTCCTCGATTCAGAAGCTACTCATAGCTTAGATTAACCCTGGTCCTCCAGGCAACCCTGCATTCCTGGACACCCCGTCATGGTTCCGTCCTGCTTCAATATGTTGATGATTTGTTGTTGTGTAGTCCAAGCCAGGCTGCATGCAAGGAGGATGGTTTAGATCTGTTACATTGGTTAGCAGATAATGGTCACAAGGTTTCTATGAAAAAGCTACAATGGTGTCAGGAGACTGTTGAATACCTTGATTTTGTACTCTCCAAAGGAGAAAGGAAAATCAGTCACAGGAGAACTGCGGCTCTCATGGGTCTGCACGGCCACTCACTAAGAAGGACATGCTATCCTTTCTTGGTATGATTGGTTACTGCCGCCAATGGATACTTGATTTTTCCTACTACGATAATCTCCTGAGGCAAGCCACAGGTACTGACATGCCAGATTGTGTGAAATGGAATGATGAAATACAATGCTTCCGTGTATCTTAAAACTGCAAACGTCACAGCTCCTGGACTTGGATTACCTGAATATGGCAAGATGTTTCACTTGTTTGCCAGGGGCAACTGTAAAACAATGGTGGGGGTCCTAGCGCAGGAGCATGGGGGCAAACTCCGCCCTATTCCTTTTTTTTTCAAGGGTTGTGCCTATGCCAGTACAGGGCATTCCATCATGTCTCAGAGCTTTGGCATCCTGTGGGATGGTGGTGGGAATGGCTACAGCATTCACTCTAGGACATGTTACCACCCTACACACTACTCACAATGTATCCATTCTACTAAAGAATATCCATACCCAGCACATGTCAGCCCAGAGGCTGAGCAGTTATGAAGTCATTTTACTTTGTAACCCAAAACTTGAGATAAAAATGCCTCTCCCTCTTCTGGCCCAGCTCCAATCCAAAATGCTGTGCTAGGCTTGAAAGGTGGGGTAAATACCAACACCAAAACGGAATGCTCTGAGATAAAACTTCTAGATCTTCCACCACGAGTGCTTAGTATGAAGATGGCCACTCACCAGAGCTGTTTGACCCCTTTTTAGAGGATGGTCAAGAAACACTTTGGGAACCCCAAATTGGTTCCACTAATGGCATGAATCCACTCCAATGGCCACTCAGGAAGGAGCTAGAATGTAAAAAAATGACTCCACAGGAGACACAGATGAAAGTCTCATAGTGTAGTAATTTTTAATAGAGTAAAAACAGCAGCAATAATAGCAGTTACACTCACATGTGATAGTGCCTGACCTGGCACTAGGTGTAAACAGCGTGTGTGAGTCAACTGATCCTGGGGGTAGCGTGCATTCCATGTCTCACTCCAAAGGTGCAAAGCCTGGCGTGGTGTATCAAATATGGACCCGGAAATGATGGAACCTCCACTCCGACATACGTTTCACCGTGAATGGCTCTACAGTAAGTGAAGAGCCCTTCCTGAAGATCCATTCATGGCGAAACATATGTCGGAGCGGAGGATCCATATTTGATACACCACACCAGGCTTTGCACCTTTGGAGTGAGACGTGGAATGCACGCTACCCCCAGGGATCAGTTGACTCACACACGCTGCTTACGCCTAGTGCCAGGTCAGGCACTATCACATGTGAGTGTAAATTTTTGTTTTTTTAAAAAACTTACAAACATAATAAAACCATATTTACATATATATCGTATATACTCGAGTATAAGTCGAGTTTTTCAGCACATTTTTTTGTGCTGAAAGTGCCCCCCTCGACTTATACTCGAGTCAAGGACTCTTCTGCAGCAAAAAAATTCATTTTCCGAACCAATTTTGGGGCCCCGTATCTCAGGGCCACTTGGTGCTAGGAACCCCAACTTTGGCATGCAAACCCAGTGGAACTGGTACCACAACATATCCAAAGATGGAGTTCCTATCACTAAGTGGCCCTGAGATACAGGACTCCAAAATTGGTTCGGAAAATATCATTCTCTGCTGCAGAAAAGTGCTTGACATTTTCTGAACCGACTTTGGGGCCCTGTATCTCAAGGCCACTTAGTGCTAGTAACCTCACATTTGGTGTGCAAACCCAGTGGAACTGGTACCATAACATATCCAAAGATGGAGTTCCTAGCCCCAAGTGGCCCCGAAATACGGGGCCCCAAACCGGTTAGGAAAATGTCATTCTCTGCTACAGAAAAGTGCTTGACGTTTTCTGAACCGATTTTTGGGGCCCTGTATCTCGGGGCCACTTGGTGCTAGAAACTCCAGCTTTGGATATTTTATGGTGCTAGTTCAACTGGGTTTGCACACCAAATTTGGGGTTCTTAGCACTAAGTGGCCCCAAGATATGGGGCCCCACATTCGGTCAACTGTGTCCATCTGCAGCATTGGGACCCTTTGGGTTCAGAGACCCCAAATTTTGGCTGCAGCTAGGGGGCATCTAGGAACACTTAACTACCGAGTTTGAAGTTCGGGGGACCTATGGCTGCAAATGGGCACAGTGAGGCATGCAAATGGGCACAGTGAGGCTGCAAATGGGCATTGTTGACCATCTTTTCCACTTACAGTAGCTGTGCATTTCTCACCCTCGTCTTATACTCGGGTCAATAAGTTTTTCCCGTTTTTTTGTGGTAAATTACGGCCTCGACTTATACTCGGAACGACTTATACTCGAGTATATACGGTATGTATATAAACAAAAATAACTTACATCAGCATAGCAAAAACATAAAGAAAACGAAATATACCAACCTAAACAAAGCCATAACCTCCACCTAAAACACCCTCATGCTAAGAAACCATTACACATTTAAACCATGCATGCAGCCTTTTTCCAAAAAATACAATCTTATATAAAAATCTAGGGGACATGAAAGGACAGAAAGAAAGCCGCACACCCAGAGACTGACAAAAAGCAGCTATGGAGACCTGATATTCCTCCACGCCTTTGTCCAGGCCCCTGGCCGCCACCTGTCCTTCTCAATACCCCAAATCTTCCCAACCTCACCCAGAATGTCGTGCACCACCACCTCGACAGGAAGGACTTTTTTCTGAATAGAAACCTGACACCGTGTATTCCATGTGAAGAAACGGACTACTAAACTAGCTAGAAAAAGTGTCTCAAAATCAAATTCCCGATGTTTTTCAAAGGCCCCTTATGACTACTCCGCATAACTCAAGTGGGAAATGAAAGGGATACCCAGAGTCCCACCTACCCGCTTGTAGACTTCTATATTGAAGGGGCACTAAAGCAAGAAGTGGTCCATTGTCTCTTCCACCCCACCACATTCCACTCTTGGACAACCACAGTTCCCCGCAGAGCGATGCTTCAGATGCTTAATTTCCTGCCGGGGCTCTGGGAAGACGTCCAGAAGATCGAAGCCGTCGCCCTCCTCACCCATGTAAAAATCTTCACTTTTATCCTGATAAATCTTTGAGCCAGATGCCTCAGCATACTGCTCCATCACTGAGACCACCTGCTCCGCCTCTTCTGTCCCAGAGATGAAAACAGACACGTCATCAGCATAGGTCTCGACCCTTAGAGGAGGCTCACCAAGAATGCCCAAAGGCACTCCACACAACAGTCTGCTCTCTAACCTCCAGATGAAGGGATCGATTGCGAACGCGTATAGCAGAGGACTCAAAGGACACCCCTGACGCACACCCGAGCCAACCTCAAAGGGCTCTCCGATCCAACCATTCACAAGCATGAAGCTTTCAGCACCTCTGTACAAGAAAAAACATGGAGTGGGTGCAGCGCTAGATGTATAGAATCAAAGAACTGAAAAAGATTTTTAAAAATTTAAATAAAATTGCAAATATTCTGTAGTGGTGAAAAATAATGTGAATGGAAAACTAAAGAGTCCCCATAGCTCAAGAATAGGGAAACTGACAGAAACAATCCAATAAAACAAGTCAAGTAAAAAAAAGAATGATTGTCATAAGTGAAAAGGCAGTATCAATAATAGATAATAAATTACAAATAAGAATTTATAGTGACATTAATTAAAAAGTGATAATGCACCACAAAAATATAATCTCAAAGGGTTGTATAGAATAACACTCATATGAGAAATACAATAATCAGGAGCAAAATATCCAAGTAAAAGTCCAAACTAATGTGATAGTAGATAGAAAGTGTCCATTTTAAGTGCAGAACCACAAATTAAACATGATGCCATGAAGAAAAAGAGTGATGAGGTCCCATTCCTCCAAACAGGTAAACCCCCAGGGTGAGTATGTAGTCTCCTTACCCGCAGGGATGACTGCAATGGCGGTCTCACCAAGCCCAGGGAATTCGGTCTCCCAAAAACCTATGTGGATGTCCCGGTCTGATAGGATCCTATCACTCAGAAACAAAAGCAAAGAATTGTGCCCATAGTGCAGTATGTACAAAAGGATTTATTATAAATAGGAAGATTGCACTTACAAGATATAGCAGAAATGAGTGCGTTGGTTTAATCAAAAAATAGCGGCGTCTTCTTGGGCTTCCTCCGCCTGTTGCACGCTGTAACATCAAACCAGGGTCTCCAAAGAGACAAAACGTGATGACGTCAGGATCACAGGCCCACCTACGCGTTTCGTCACGATACGACGTCGTCAGATTGGCTGCTGTAATCCCCCGACGACATCCTATCGAGACGAAATGCGTAGGGTGGGCCTGTGATCCCGATGTCATCACGTTTTGTCTCTACGGAGATCCTGGTTTGATGTTAAAGTGTGCAACAGGCGGAGGAAGCCCAAGAAGACGCCGCTATTTTTTGATTATACCAACATGCTAATTTCTGCTATATCTTGTAAGTGCAATCTTCCTATTTATAATAAATCTTTTTGTACATACTGCACTATGGGCGCAATTCTTTGCTTTTGTTTCTGAGTGATAAGGATCCTATCAGACCGGGATATCCACGTAGGTTTTTGGGAGGCCGAATTCCCTGGGCTTGGTGAGACCGCCATTGCGGTCATCCCTGCGGGTAAGGAGACTACATACTCACCCTGGGTGTTTACCTGTTTGGAGGAATAGGACCCCATCACTCTTTTTCTTCATGGCATCATGTTTAATTTGTGGTTCTGCACTTGAATGGACACTTTCTATCTACTATCACATTAGTTTGGACTTTCACTTGGATATTTTGCTCCTGATTATTGTATTTCTCATATGAGTGTTATTCTATACAACCCTTTGAGATCATATTTTTGTGGTGCATTATCACTTTTTAATTCATGTCACTATAAATTGCTATTTGTAATTTATTATCTATTATTGATACTGCCTTTTCATTTATGACAATTATTCTTTTTTTCACTTGACTTGTTTTATTGGATTGTTTCTGTCAGTTTCCCTATTCTTGAGCTATGGGGACTCTGCCTTAGTTTTCCATTCACATTATTTTTCACCACTACAGAATATTTAAAATTTTATTTAAATTTTTTAAAATCTTTTTCAAATTTTTAATTCTATTCATCTAACGCTGCACCCACCCCATGTTTTTCACTGATTTGATTTTAGTATTTTGGACTTTTGGTGCCGGCAGCTTTTTATAAAAAATATATAAAAAATGTTTTCACTTTGTATTTTTCAAGCGCAGAGTTAACCATTTGGTTTTCTTTCACCTCTGCACAAGGCCTTCAGCCAATTGATAAAGCCCAACTCCAGGCCATACTTGCCAAGAAGCAGCCATAGGTACTCATGATTGACCTGATCAAAAGCTTTATCCTGATCCAATGCCAGCAAGTACTTTCTCCAGCCTGCAGCCCTGCACTGCTCCAAGGCCTCCCGGACAGCTAACACCGCTGAAAAAGTGCTTCTACCCTGAACTGAACAGTGCTGGTGGCTGGAAAGTAGATCGCCCGCTACAGACGACAATCGCCAGAAAATTATTTTTGCCAGTATCTTCCTATCAACATTGAGAAGGCTAATGGGCTGCCAATTCTCAATTTTCGAGGAATCCTTACCCTTTGACAGAAGAATCACCGCAGATTGTCGCATGGAGGGAGAGAGCGAACCCCTTCTCAGACAGCCATTAAAAACCTCCACCAAATACGGGGCCAGAGTAACCTTAGAGTGCTTATAAAACTTGGCTATCAACCCATCTGGCCCATGCGACTTCTTAATGGCAAGCTTATCAATAGCCTTAACCACCTCATCTGCTGTGATGTCCTCTGTCAAACTCGCAATAGAACTGCCATTTCCCAGTCCTGGAATAGAATCTAGAAAACTTGATATGCCTGCCCGATCAAAGTCCCTTCTGCCCAGGAGGTCAGCATAATATGACTTGGTGGTTTCCAGGATCCCGACTTGGACTTTGTCAAGGAACCTGTACTGTCAACCAGGCCTACAACTGACTTAACTGCTCTACCTTGTTTGCGATTCTGGTAAGGGTCGGGCGAGTAATATTTCCCATAATACCTTTCCAGAACCAAAGTTTCATGCCTGTCATACTTACACACCCTGAGCAGGAGTTTAACCTCAGAGATCCTCCCCGGATCCCCATTATTCGACACAAGCCTATCAAGCTTCCTCCGCAGACACTGGTAGGTGACATACTTCTGAAGCTATTAATCCCTTCCTATGGCCTTGAAAAACTGAACAATCTGACCTACTGCTGCAAAAGTCCATGATTGATACCTGTGCCTGAAAAAATCTATTCTACTCCTACCTCGCTGAAAAGTGAATCCTGTGTCATCTGGGCAGCAATGAATGTGCACATCAACCAGACCTGCCTCTATAGCTATTTTGTTCAAGAAAAAGCCGTCACAGTCCAGCCTGGCTCCGGTACCTTTCCTGTCCTTAGTCCTAGTGACGGTGTTGAAATCACCACCAAAGACAACTTAAAAAACCTAAACAGGAGGGTGGGACTTTAAATGAGGCGCGAGGTGTGTAGAGCCAAGCGCCTCCATCCCTGATGCTTTGGACAAGAAAAAGGAACAAAAAAGGCGGGACTTTAAATGAAACATGCACTCCAGGAGACAACACCGCAACCATGAATATGGCAGGTACCCAAAAATAGAGCAGAACCAAAAACGTTGAGTAGAAGCATCACATGACATCAATTGGCATAAAATGGTTTAATAATGTAAGATTGTAACAAAGGTACAAATTGTAACATGGTCCATATTGGTACTATAAAAAACCCAGATCTATGAAAACCAAGTCTTACATCATAAATAAAATGTATCATAAATACAGTGTAGTAAAAATAGGTTTATATTGTAAACATTGTATATTGTAAACATTGTAGAAAACAGTTTCATAGACAGCAGGTCCCCATAACAATCCATTGCAATCTTAGTTGGTAAATAATATCCAATTAAATGTAAAGTAGGGATAAAAATAAAAACTGATGCAATTATAGACAACGGGGGGGCAAGTATTGGCTCGTAATCCCATAGTGGAACAACCTAGTTGGTTCATGCCATAAATAATGTAGATAGCCAAGTTCACTGAGGTGTGTCTCCATGGTAGATGATTATAGTCATCGTTGATTGGTGTAGTCCAATTGGTATGTATATAGTAGTGGAATGATAATAATATGGTATAAACATAGGGGCATCTATTGGCTCAACGCGTTTCGTGGCGAACGCCACTCTTCAGGAGCAAGTATGAGGTAGGTGTCTATAAGTATTAAAAAACATCTATATTAGAAAACATCTATAATAATGAATATTGTATATTCAGTCTGTGTAAATGTGGAGGAGGGGAGAAAAGGGGGGGTAGAGCCCGATTCTAAAAACTACTTACAGGTACTACTATGAGGTTGGGCATAGGTGTGGAAGGCTGGGGGTCAACCGGCGAAACATCAGCCTGTTGGGAGCTGAGGTGGACTAGCCCAGAGCACACAGATGGAGGTCCGATAACAGACAACAGTCCCCAAAGAAACATCCCCATGGATACGGAAATGGGTGTGATCCACGTGATAGCCATCTAAGAGCAAAGGGATATATAGTGAATATGTATATGTGTGTATGTATGTGGGGAGGTGACTAGTGTGAGTGGTGAAAAAAGTGTGTTGGTGCAAGTGTCGGTCAAAAAACAAGGAAAGATGACAGAGAGTGGGAACAGTGTAGAGTCGTGAGAGGATTGAACACCACGAGAATTGAACACCACGCCCCTCCTTTTCTTCCCCTTTGGTGTTCAATCCTCTCACGACTCTACACTGTTCCCACTCTCTGTCATCTTTCCTTGTTTTTTGACCGACACTTGCACCAACACACTTTTTTCACCACTCACACTAGTCACCTCCCCACATACATACACACATATACATATTCACTATATATCCCTTTGCTCTTAGATGGCTATCACGTGGATCACACCCATTTCCGTATCCATGGGGATGTTTCTTTGGGGACTGTTGTCTGTTATCGGACCTCCATCTGTGTGCTCTGGGCTAGTCCACCTCAGCTCCCAACAGGCTGAAGTTTCGCGGGTTGACCCCCAGCCTTCCACGCCTATGCCCAACCTCATAGTAGTACCTGTAAGTAGTTTTTAGAATCGGGCTCTACCCCCCCTTTTATCCCCTCCTCCACATTTACACAGACTGAATATACAATATTCATTATTATAGATGTTTTCTAATATAGATGTTTTTTAATACTTATAGACACCTACCTCATACTTGCTCCTGAAGAGTGGCGTTCGCCACAAAACGCATTGAGCCAATAGATGCCCCTACGTTTATAGTTTATACCATATTATCATTCCACTACTATATACATACCAATTGGACTACACCAATCAATGATGACTATAATCATCTACCATGGAGACACACCTCAGTGAACTTGGCTATCTACATTATTTATGGCATGAACCAACTAGGTTGTTCCACTATGGGATTACGAGCCAATACTTGCCCCACCCCCCCCCCCCCCGTTGTCTATAATTGCATCAGTTTTTATTTTTATCCCTACTTTACATGTAATTGGATATTATTTACCAACTAAGATTACAATGGATTGTTATGGGGACCTGCTGTCTATGAAACTGTTTTCTACAATGTTTACAATATACAATGTTTACAATATAAACCTATTTTTACTACACTGTATTTATGATACATTTTATTTATGATGTAAGACTTGGTTTTCATAGATCTGGGTTTTTTATAGTACCAATATGGACCATGTTACAATTTGTACCTTTGTTACAATCTTACATTATTAAACCATTTTATGCCAATTGATGTCATGTGATGCTTCTACTCAACGTTTTTGGTTCTGCTCTATTTTTGGGTACCTGCCATATTCATGGTTGCGGTGGTGTCTCCTGGAGTGCATGTTTCATTTAAAGTCCCGCCTTTTTTGTTCCTTTTTCTTGTCCAAAGCATCGGGGATGGAGGCGCTTGGCTCTACACACCTCGCGCCTCATTTAAAGTCCCACCCTCTTGTTTAGGTTTTTTAAGTTTATCATATTCATTAAGGGATGGAAACATGCACCCCTTGCCTTTTTATATTATTTGAATATTGGTATTGTCCATTATCTTTATTTATTTAGGTGCCTCTTCTATATTCAAGCATCAATTAATTTTTACACTGCGAATCTTGTTTTCTTTCTTTGGTGTCAGTCTGGAGGAGTCTATCATACTATGCTACTGCCCCACACTATTATTCTCATTGCGTGTGCATAGCCACGCTGTCTTTCTGTGCTGTTATTGTGTTGGGTTGGGAGGTGGGCTGGTCTGGCCCTGCCGGCCGCATGGCCTATCTTTGGGAGCTGCGATGCGCTCCTGGGGTCCCCCCCTTTTTCCCCCTCTCCTCATTCTGAGTGACGTGGAGGATCGGGTGTACGTCCAATTGCGCATCGACGTCACGCTTCCGGCGCCGGCGCGCACTGCGTCACTATCTGTGACGTCGGCGCGCCGCCGCTGTCGATTCCATCTAGCATCCTACACGAGATGATGACCATCGGACAGTGGGCAGCTGACGCTGCTCAGCTGTTTGGCGCCATCGCCTCCTATTGGCTGCCAGCGTGCCGTTGGTGGACACCCATGATCACATTGGAGTACATATACTCCTTCCGATTCATTCTCAGCCCCCACACACTGGTCATCCCCACGGCTTGTATGCACTCCCGATTTACATGGCCCATACCTCTTCCAGGTAACTCTCTTGGCTTTTTCCACCATCCTTTGTCCTGCTCTTTCCCCTCCTTTTCTTCCCCTTTGGTGTTCAGTCCTCTCAAGACTCTACACTGTTCCCACTCTCTGTCATCTTTCCTTGTTTTTTGACCGACACTTGCACCAACACACTTTTTTCACCACTCACACTAGTCACCTCCCCACATACATACACACATATACATATTCACTATATATCCCTTTGCTCTTAGATGGCTATCACGTGGATCACACCCATTTCCGTATCCATGGGGATGTTTCTTTGGGGACTGTTGTCTGTTATCGGACCTCCATCTGTGTGCTCTGGGCTAGTCCACCTCAGCTCCCAACAGGCTGATGTTTCGCCGGTTAACCCCCAGCCTTCCACGCCTATGCCCAACCTCATAGTAGTACCTGTAAGTAGTTTTTAGAATCGGGCTCTACCCCCCCCCTTTTCTCCCCTCCTTTTCTCCCCTCCTCCACATTTACACAGACTGAATATACAATATTCATTATTATAGATGTTTTCTAATATAGATGTTTTTTAATACTTATAGACACCTACCTCATACTTGCTCCTGAAGAGTGGCGTTCGCCACGAAACGCATTGAGCCAATAGATGCCCCTACGTTTATACCATATTATTATCATTCCACTGCTATATACATACCAATTGGACTACACCAATCAAAGATGACTATAATCATCTACCATGGAGACACACCTCAGTGAACTTGGCTATCTACATTATTTATGGCATGAACCAACTAGGTTGTTCCATTATGGGATTACGAGCCAATACTTGCACCCCCCCCCCCCCCCCCCCCGTTGTCTATAATTGCATCAGTTTTTATTTTTATCCCTACTTTACATTTAATTGGATATTATTTACCAACTAAGATTACAATGGATTGTTATGGGGACCTGCTGTCTATGAAACTGTTTTCTACAATGTTTACAATATACAATGTTTACAACATAAATCTATTTTTACTACACTGTATTTATGATACATTTTATTTATGATGTAAGACTTGGTTTTCATAGATCTGGGTTTTTTATAGTACCAATATGGACCATGTTACAATTTGTACCTTTGTTACAATCTTACATTATTAAACCATTTTATGCCAATTGATGTCATGTGATGCTTCTACTCAACGTTTTTGGTTCTGCTCTATTTTTGGGTACCTGCCATATTTATGGTTGCGGTGTTGTCTCCTGGAGTGCACGTTTCATTTAAAGTCCCGCCTTTTTTGTTCCTTTTTCTTGACCAAAGACAACTTGCTGGGCTGTAAAAAGAAAAGGCTTGATCTTCACAAAGAGGCATTTCCTGTCCCACTTTGTCTGGGGCCCATAGATGCTGATCAGGCGCAGGTCCTGCTCCCCCATGGAGACGTCTAAGACCATGCATCTCCCTATTTCTACCTCAATAATCTGCCGATAAGGTTACCATGCCGGAAAAAAGTACCGCAACTCCAGTGTAAGGCTCGGCCGCAAGAGACCAGAAAGAGGGGCCGCGCCTCAACTCCTTCTTAGCCAGATGAATATCAACCAAACTAGACAACCGGGTCTTTTGCAAAAAGAAAATATCAACATCAACCCTGCTGAGCAAAAATAAGGCCATATTACGAGCACTTACTGATTTTATGCTGGCGACATTAATAGTCGCCACCTTCAGTGGAGTGAGAACCACCATCAGGATGAATGAGGTATACCTTTCTTAGCCTGCTTATCCCCCTCCCTACCTGGAGACCCTACACGCTTCAATGTCCCTTGTGATTCCTCCTTCATAGACTCATCACCAGAAGAACTTCCACCCTCCACCTCAGAAAACACCTCAAAAGTATTTGCCACCTCCACCCTCCCAGATTCAGGAGCTTTGACATCCTTCCTCTTTCTCTGCCTCTTAACCTTTTCCTTTTAGCCTCCAACCATTCCATATCCTCATTTGACCATCCCGACAGCAGAACCCCCTCCCCCCTGGACATCCTCAGCCAAAACCCCCCCATTAACCCCTCCCCCCACATCATTCACCCCAACTTTCACATCTTACACCCTGACTTCCACATCATTCACCTTGCATTCTGCACCAGCCACTTTCATTCCCTTCCCCTTCCCACCTCCCCCTCCACCAACATCCAATCCATCACTCACTCCACCCCTCGGTGTCTGCTGACCTCGAACCGCAGCACTTCTGCCACGCCGAGGAGGAGGTATTGGCACAACCATACACGCTAGTCCAGCACCCTCCACTGCCTTCACTACACTAGGAGAAACAATAGGTGCAGACACAGACTTGACAACCACACTTTCTGACACTGACTGGGAGACCTCAGACTGGGGGGACACTGATACCACAGACGGCCTCACAGACACAGATTCTGACGGGACAAAGACACTAGGATCCCTTGGTACAACCTCTGCCATCCCAGAATCTTTTCTATCCAGACGGAAGAATTCCTCCACTAGCTCCGGCTTATTGTGCAAAGCTCAGGGCAGTGGCTATAAGGGTGACCAACCTTATCACATAGGTTACATTTATTGATGTTACAGTACCTCGCCAGATTCCCCAGTTCCTGACACAAAGAACACTTCTGTTCTGGACAGTTAGAGGAGAACTGTCCCTTGACTCCACATTTATGGCACACCTTAGGTTGACCAAGGTAGAAAACGGTAATCCTATCTCTACCAATAAAGGCGGAGGAGGGCAAATGCTGGACCACATTCCCACACACTTGCAACCTCATTGACACCAACCACCCACCCATCCAGATTCCTCTATCATCCACAATCTTTTTTAGGGGACACAACGTTTCACTAAACCTCCTCAACCAGACCCATGAATCCTCAGGGGGTATAGGCTCATTCCTTGTCAGAATAGGCACATTCTTTATCAAGGGCTATCATTAAATAACCTTAGGGACAAGCCCCTTCCAGTCCGGCTGGCCCCTATACACATTCTCAAACCGCTCCCAAAACAGATCCAGTGGTTCTGGACGCACAGGAACCAGCCGGACTGATAAGAGCATAAATATCCTCTGCCTTAAATCCTATGGCTAGGATCCTATCCACAACCACCCTCCTGATAGGTGGAATACCTCCTCCTTCCCACTTCAGTTATACCACATTCCTGCGTTTAATGGAAGGTGAGTTAGGTGAAAGTCACACAACTGGCTCCCTTCTACCAGCAGCAGCATGACTTTGTCCCGACACAGCCTTAGCATAGTTCATAACTGGGACAGATGACACATTTACTGGCTGCATAGGAATATTAACTGGCTGCATGGGAACCTCTGAAATCTGGTTTGGCAGTTCACCCACCACTCGACCCTTCCCTCCAGCACAACAGTCCCACTCACCATAGTCTCAGAAGTAGCACAATTACCAGCAGTCCAGTTATTAGGTACACCAGCTGTTTTAGTGTCTATGTGTCTTTCTTGCTCTGCGATTTTAGCGTCCATGTGGGACTCCTGCTCCTTCTTCTCACAGAGAACAAGAACTTCTTTGTCAGGATTGACACCATCTCCTCCTGCATTCCTTGCCGACTGCAAGGATCCATTGACAGGTGCAGTTTCTTTGGCTGTAGCAGCAATCACAGGAATGGCATTCATACATAGAGAGATATTCTCAACAAGCATTCCTTCACCAGCATTTTCCTGAACTGAACCAGCCTGTCCTCCATTTGCAGACACTGTAGCATTGCTGCCATCTTAATCAGGCTTAAATGAAACTTTTTCCACAACATTCTCCCTTACAGGCTGAGGGACAACATCCTCCTCCTCATCTGATGAGTCGGTGCCACTCAAGGGAGATTCCATTTCCATAATGGTCTGCAGCAATCCGCCATTTTCCTCAACCTCCTCCTGAGATGACCCAGGCTGCTGGGGAGGGAGGGAGGCAGATACTGACTCAGGTACAACAGATTCTGAGACTACTACTTGTAATAGTGGACATGTTCTCAAGATGGATAGAAATGTTTGTCACAACAAAGAAAAATGCAAACAGTAGTGAGAATTCTTACATAGGAAATCATTCCCAGATGGGGATGCCCGCTTCAGATCAACTCAGACAATGGCCTTGCATTTGTGGCCAAAGTCTGCCAAGATCTAGTAAAAACGCTCAAAATTGACTGGAAGTTTCACATACCTTATCACCCTCAAAGTTCAGGTATAGTGGAAAGGATGAACAGAACCATTAAGGATAAGATCAGGAAGGCCACTGGAGGTACTGGAGGCAATTGGCAGAAGGTCCTCCCAGTAGTTCTGGCTGAGGTAAGAATGACACTCTCTAAGAAAACAGGATACTCTCCTTTTGAAGTCCTAATGGGTAGGCCATTCCTCGCCCCATGGGCCAGACAGCCACTTATGTTAGAAAGAGGGGACCTTGATCTCATTCAGGAAGAATATGTAAGAAAACTTATTGAAACTTTGGATAAAATTAAAAGAAATTTTGCTCGCACCTCTCCTTCTTCTTCACAGGAACCTACACACCCTTTCTAGGTGGGTGACACCATGGTGGTCCAGTAATTGAACCACACCAAGAAGCAGGAGTATCCCTTCGGGCCCCCAACCACAGTGATCGCAGTTACCCGCACAGCTATTCTGGTAGAGGGACAACAGGCCTGGATTCATGCCAGTCATGTGAAGAAGGTGAACCAAACACCTAAGAGGAAGATTAAAGACAAAGAAGGTGAAGTAAGCAGTGAAAATCCTCGAATAGTGAGTGAAACAGGTGGTCAAGACTCTGAAAAAGATGACCTCGCTTATTTCACCACAGACTTCCTTGTGCCTCCTATTCTTGATCACTTTGATTGTGTTCCTACCCACATGGATCATAACTAATTGTATATATCACCCTGACTTGGGTGCCATACAAGGCATATGTGGAGCACAACCTATACATGACACACATAACAAGTCAAAAAGAGAATCATTGGGAGAAAATGAGATAGGGGAAGGGTCAACCACATTCCATGATACAATTTTACTGATTAAGTTCAAATATGCACAAAAATCAGGTTATGAGAAATATTGGATATGTAGTAAACTGCATCCTAGTACAGCCCGTATTTCCCTTATGGCTGTACCTTTGAATATCACCCTTTTTTTAAATTAAACTTCTCCTGTTGTTTTAACCAACATATCAAGTTTATATGAAAACAACACCGTTACTTTTCCAGTAACTGGTAGAAGTAATTTTCCTGACTGGTGTTTTAATTTAGTCTGTTTAAATGATACAGAAGCCCTCTACATGCTGTAGATCAATATTTAACATTTCTATGTGTGAATCCAAGGGAAACTGCCTGTTCACAGTCAGTCTGCTGTGCTCTAAAGGAAGAGGGGATGTTCCCCTCGAAACGCGTCAGTTAGCAGTGATTGCTGTGAGTTCCTCTATACCTCTGGTGGGCTCCGCTGATCTTTTATTGCATGCTGTCATTTGAAGACTGTTTACATTTTGAGATCTTCTACAACTGTTTGCAAGTTATTTCTTTTTATCATGTTTTTAATAAATGCACATCCAAAGGATAATGCACATCGCCGGTGCGCCCTTTCTTTCTTTTTTCTCGTTGTCTGTTAGGATTCCCCATCCTTGAGGGCAGCAAGGTCTGTGGCTATACACCATTTGTCTGGTACCCACTTGTGCGCAGGAGAATTTTTTCTTTTATCACCAGTATGGAGGTGCCTGACTATTATGACATAATTGCACAACATCGGAAAGAAGTTAATAAGTTGCAAGAAGAAGCCCGTAACATTGCACAGAATTGGGATCCTCTAAAAGGTGTAGGAGGTTTTGGGCTCGGGGGAATATTTTCCTGGTTAAAAGATATCCCTGTGACAATTGTTATGGTTTTACTTTTCTTATTATTTCTGTATGCATGTTTCAAGCTTATTATGTGTTTAATTAGTAGAGCCACTAGAACCCCTGACCCAGGTGCTGAAAGTAAAGCTTACCTCAGTCTTTATTACAGTAGAAACTCTGTAGTAAAGTAAGTCATTTTTTATGACTTAAAGTGATTGTAAGGGTTCGTTTTTTTTTGTTTTTTTTTTAAATAACAAACATATTATATTTACCTCCACTGTGCAGCTTGTTTGCACAGAGTGGCCCCGAACCTGCTCTTCTGGGGTCCCCCGGCAGCTTTTGCAGCTCCCCCCCACATCAGATAACCCCCTAGGAGAAGCGCTATCCCAAAAGGGGGGGTTACCTTAGGGGCGCGCTCCCGAGTCCAGCATTTGGCGTCCACAGCTGCCGAATGCAGGACTAGGCCCTGCCCCCCAGCGCCTGCATCATTGGATTTGATTGACAGCAGCGGGAGCCAATGGCTGCGCTTCTATCAATCTATCCAATCAAGACAAGAGAACCCCGGGCAGAGAGACAGCGCGTCCCCATCGGGTCAAGTTCCAGGACTCAGGTAAGTAAATTGGGGGGCTTGGGGGGGCTGCATAAGATGCATTAAGGTGAAAAAACACGAAGGTTTACAACCTCTTTAAGAAGGGGATTATAATAGAGCTATATGATCAACTGCAACTCCATTTTGTAATCTCCCCTCCATTTTATAAGCTTGTTTTTAAAGAATGTACGTGCCTTATCGTACACTTCTTTCTCGTTAGAGAATTTTAGACTTTTTTGCTTGAGCCAAGTTTTAGTTAAAACCCCCTCTGTATGACTCATTGTGTTTAGGTCGATTCTCTGTAGTCTATGTTCTTGTAGATAAGCTATCTTTGTAAATTCCTTTCAGCTGCCTAAACTAATTGTAAGGTACCTGTGATAGGTAGTGTCTGAAGCGAAGCTTGTGTGCTGAGGATTCAAGCAAAAACTTAGGTAAATCAGGACAGCAACAGATCAGGCAAAGCGGTACACAATCGAAATCCAGAGGTCAGGCAAGCGAAAGCCATACACGAGCTGGCGGTGAAGTACAAAATCAGCAGGCTAGAGAGTAGTCAGGAATTCAGGCAGAAGTTCAAACATGGTATTCAGAGTCAAAACACCTAGGAAGCTAGTCCAAACGGGCACTGAGAGATAGGAAGTGCTGCTATTTATGGGCTGCTTTGATTGTAGATTGTCCACAGCTGGCAGCAGGTGGGGCTAGTGTAATGCATCAAACCAAGAGAACATAGCTTTAACTCCAGAGTTCCTCTGTGGCACAACAAGCAAGACTGGAGCCATGGGACCAGTAACATCCTGGTTCAAATACACCCAGGTACATGATACTAATGATGAAAAAATCTTTCTGGTTAACCCTTAGAAACTTAGGAGCGAGTTTACCCCTCCCCTCTTGTGTTGTAACTCACATATAAAAAATATCATTATTAATAAAGAGTTCAGACTTGCTTTGCCTACTGTGTGTGTGTGTCATTGGGGGCTCCAGATTTCTGACGGGATCGCTGTGGATTACCAAGGAAGGGTGGTCGGCTGTCCAGTAATCTATCCTTTCACATGCTAGCTGCAACTAGATAAAGATAAATCATGTGTGAAGATGGATGTGGAGTCTTGGAGGGTGTCTAAAAAAGAAAAGAAAAATCATGAAGTTTGTCTATGTTGCCCACTACAATAGGCTGCAAAGACAAAGTGTGTGTGTGGTGTATTGGTGTGAAGGATAAGCACCTACAGTTAGATGAGCTATTCCTTTAATCTGGTGGTGGTGGTGTCTGTAGAGTCATACATATGCTTTCTTAATCCTGTAGAGCTTGCTAGGAAAGAAGAAACAAAAATATTAGCTTGATATGATCTTATATGACTCCCACTCCCTCACCCAAGTTACCTTCCCCACAGTAACAGTCACATAAACAAACTGTACATTCCAAAACAGGCTTATATACTTACTAGGACAGAACTGCAAGAAAAGAGATCTGATCCAGACAGACTGGAGGCTGTGCCAGTGGCTGGTCAATAGTGGGTGGCATCAGTCAGGGAGAACCTAACAGCACAAAGAGGGAGAAGGAGAAAAGCAAACATGAGATTATAGCAGATAATTTGTTTGAGAAACATTCTCTAATTGCTTACTTGATTGAAGCAAAAGGGAATGCTTCAGGAGTAGTGGCAGGCAGGCAGGTAGGCAGGCATTGGTTCTTGATGGTAGTGGCAGTGGTGGTACTGTCATATGGGAGCTGGCATGATTGGGAGTCCACTGTCCAGGGAAATCCAACCTAATAGCACAAAGAAAAAAAGAAAGAAGGGGGTTGGATGAAGGAGAAAAGAAAACATTATGGTGGCCAGTATTATGTTTGCTTTTCTCCTTCACCCTCCTGGTCAAGCAAACTAAACTTAGTTCGCACAAAATGACCAAATCATTTCAGTGCTGCCAGTAGTAGTACACAATCGCATGTGTTCTGTCTCTCCAATCTAAGCATTGAAAGTGTGATCTCCGTAACTTACAGTTAGTTGTGTTGAGATGTGGATAACCCCAATCTTATTTGGATAAACAGACAGTGACTCGATCCAGACGACACCTTGTTGATCTTGTGAAGTTTAATCCATAAACTGTGAGGATCTTACAACAATGAACATCGGATAGGTCAAAAGATCATAATGTGATCCAGTCCACATATGTGCAGAAATGCATTACTGGGAGAAGGGTGGGGCTAACTATACAAAATAAGCTGAGATACAGGAAGGGGAGGAACCGGGGACAGAGTAATACATATAACATTTAAAGGCATATCACAAGGCATGTGAAACATGACAACATGCATGTGGCCTGTGCCAGGAAACGTAGGCTTAGAAAGGCAAGCGGCTTGACCTTTTTGCGCTCTCAAACTGAATGCCCAAAATGCCCAAAATAATCTCAGTGATGGCAGTGGTGTTGTAGTAGTACACATTCACAACACATACATGTGGCCTGTGCCAGCAGACGAGTTAGGTTTAGGCAGGCAAGTGTTTTGGCTTTTTTGCACTCTCTCAAATGCCTAAAATAATCTCAGTGGTGGCAGTGGTGTAGTAGTAGTACAAATTAATTCACAATATTACATACAGTACATCATGTGGCCTGTACCAGCAAACTTAGACAGGCAAGCGGCGTGGCCTTTGGCCCTCTCAAACTGAACTTAGTGCACACACAAAATGTCCAAAGTGGTGGCAGTAGTATAGTAGTAGTACACATTCATTCACAATATTACATTCAGTACATCATGTGGCCTGTACCCATAACTTCCATTTTTTTGAGATGGGAGCAAAGGACACCTATTAGCAAAAGTAAGTAGACATTGGACATAACCTCCCTGCCACACCCCCTTAAAGGAGAATTATACAAAACAAATGATTACTTAAACCCATAAGTGCTTTTTTACCACTACTATTCCTTTATATGGATTGAAATTTACAAATTCAGCAATTCAGAAATTGAATGAAAGGTTTAACAGTGTGAAACACTTTTTGAAAGATAAATAGTGCATTTTATATACAGCTGTATAGATCAGACCAAAATGAGGGACAAATGAGAAGAAAAGAGGGACGGAGGGACATTGTTCAATATCAGGGGCAGTCCCTTGAAATTAGGGTCATTTGGGAGCTATGTCTGTACCAACAGAGTTAGGCTGGCAAGCGACGTGGCCTTTTTGCACTCTCAAACTGAACTTAATGCAAACAAAATGCCCAAAATAAACTTAGTGGATGAGTAGTAGTGTAGTAGGACATACATTCACAATGACAAAAATATGGCCTGTGTGAGCCTGTGTGAGCGGACAGGCCTTAGGAAAAGTCAGGCAAGCGGCGTGGTCTTATTGCACTCTCAAACTGAACTTAGTGCACACAAAATGCCCAAAATAATCTCAGTGGTTGGGGGGCTGTCAAGACTTGCATGTAAATTGGATTAAAGTGAGGGAAAGGTGTGCATAGTCAGTCTCACTCTCTCTTCCCAGATAGCTTCTTGCTCCAATGGCAGGACAAAAGTGGAGACAGTTGGAGATGGGCTGGGCGCAGTGGTTGACCAGGGTGTCTTTAGCATACCACATCACATCACGTGCTCTTAGCATACCACATCACTTGCAGAAACCGCCTTCATGACCATTGGTCCTATTTGGTAGGTCTCATCTGCTCAATCCGCCGGAGTCTGTCTTCACATGCTCGGAACAGACAAGTCCCTATTTCACAGAATGTCAATGACACGACGGCTACCCTCAACCTGGTTTGGCCAGCCTCTCGAAGCTGTTGCCTGGGATGTGGCCGCTGCACATGATACAACTACTAGGAGCCACAGGTGAGAGCTAAGTGACAAGTGGAGACCAAAGGTAAACGAGCTGCCCTAAGAAGGGCACAACATGCCCTTACACCAGAGGTGCTACCCCACCCTGAACACCCCATACACCCCAATTTCCATGGTAGCAGTAGTATAGTGGGACACACATTTAAAATAAAAAAAATATGGCCTATGCGATCAGATAGGCCTTAGGCATAGTTAGGCAGCAGCATGGCCTTTTTGCACTCTCAAATGCACACAAAAATGCCCAATATAATCTCTGTGGCACTGGCAGGGCAGAGTAGTACTAGCAAACATAGCAATTGTGTGGTCTGTGCAAGCGGAGTTAGGCCTTAAGCATAGGCAAGCGGTGCATTTTCAAACTGAACTTTTGTGCACATAAAAATGCCCAAAAATACCTGTGGCAGAGTTGTAATAGCAAACATACCAAGTCTGTGGCCTGTGCAAGTTCTGCAGGCAAGTTGCAAAATAATAACTCCCAGCACAGATGTTAGTATTATTAACCCCCACATTGGTGGTCAGTGGCATTGAAATGCAAACCCTCCCATGATCACCAATGTTGAGGGAGAGGGCTAAATTTCACTGGCATGACCACAAATGCAGAAGGAGGGCGGTGGGTTAAAATTTTACTGTCATTAAGACCAATGTAAGGTGGGGGGGTTAACATTTACTGCCATTGACCATCAATGCAACCTCCCATCCCCTACGTGCATTGGTGGACATGGCAATATTAACCCTTTCCTCAATTCCAGCCTGCTTCAGTCCCATTTCCCTACCTCCCGTGCTCTGATATTGGACAGGGAGCAGCAGCGATACTAATCCATACCGCCAGCTGAACTTACCTCAGACTTCTATGACAAGTATCATGACAAGTATCCCTACAAAAGTTGGAAGATCTGGGGTAGTATAACTCAGAAATTCCCATATGATGGATATCTCCCAATTAGACTGACATTCAGCCCTCTTGCGGTTGGGAGACATTTGATACCTTGGCAGTTGTTTGTCTTCGCCCTCCTGGGGCCAAACAGAACTCTTTACTGATAGGGACAAACACTGATCTTGTGAGAAGTCTACTCACTCCTATAGCTATGAAGAGTGACTCATCAGTCAAAGATGTACACCCTAAGCTGCATCAGGTCAGCGTGTCCTGCAGAAACAGAAAGCCCCCATGGAAGTGTAGGTATGCTCAAGAGTATTGACTCTGAAGAAAGAGTGCTGCAACCCAGGGAAATAGCTTGCTTACGAGTCACTGTCAAGTTAACCTGGGACAAGCTTTGTTGTCTTCAAAGCCAATTCTCAGGGAGAGGACACTGGGGTGGAGCTGATTCCCGAGGTAGTATCGACCAGGGCCCTGCAGCAAAATAAGTATGCAAAATAATACTGATCTCCCAGTCAAGCTAAGACCACGAATACTGCTCAGGCAGGTAAATACAGCTACTACAGTGGCACCATATGGTCTGGGGGGGGAGTCACAGATGAAACTCACCATTTCGCCTGAGTGGAAAGAGGTCAAAGGTCGGCTCCTAAAATGGTGGGAGAAATTCTTGAAAAATTACTAGACATGGGCTGTGCTAAGAGTGCCCCACACAGAATTCTAATTCATGAAGATAAACCTTTCAGAGAGAACTCAGCGAATACAGATAGGTGACCTGGAAGATCTTCGAGAGCAACTGGCTGCATTGAAGCGGACAGGGATTATCCAAGAGATGTGGAGCCCTTACGTCTTTCCCATAGTATTGGCATAAGGAAGGAAAATGGTTCCCTTAGAATATGTATCGATTATCAAACACTCAAGTAGAAAACAATTCCTGACCAGTACACCACTCAATGAATAAAGGAAGCTCTGCAGTGCCTGTCAGGGGCAAAGTGGTTCAGCGTGTTAGATTTGAAAAGTGGGTATTACCAAATTCCCATGCACCCAGAAGACAGGGAGAATATTGATTTCATCTTTCCACAGGGGTTCTTCAAATTTAACAGAATGCCCCAAGGAATGCCAGGAGCCCCTGCAACTTTTTCAATGGCAAATAAAACATACAGTAGGGGTATGGGATATGACCTTGATTAAAGTACTGGTGCATCTCAATTACATCATTGTTTTCAAAAAGATCCTTAATGAACACAAAGAGAGACTGGAAAAGGTACTAAAAAGGTACTTCAGAGACCCAATGAAGAAGGGTTGAAGTTAACTTTGGAAAAATGTCAATTCTATTAACCACTTGCTGACCAGCCGCCGTCATTATACTGAGGCAAACCATCTCTTTCCCGTGAATCGCCATAGCTTTAAGTCAGCTCCTTTAAGAGCCATAGCAGGTGCACGTGCACCTGCTGCACGGCGGGGGGACCCACTGCGCCTGGCCGGTGGCCGCTATATTTACCGGCCCGCTAAAAATCGCAGTTCGCCGCCATTACTAGTAAAAAAAAAAAAAATGCCATAAATCTATTCCCTATTTTGTAGAAGTTATAACTTTTGCGCAAACCAATCAATATACGCTTATTGCAATTTTTTTTACCAAAAATATGTAGAAGAATACATATTGGCCTAAACTGATGAAGAAATTTGTTTCTTTTTAGGTTTTTTTTGGACATTTATTATAGCAAAAAGTAAAAAATATTGTTTTCTCTTTCAAAATCATAGCTTTTATTGTTTATAACGCAAAAAATAAAAACCACAGAGGTAATCAAATACCACCAAAAAAAAGTTCTATTTGTGTTAAAAAAAACGGACGTGCATTTTGTTTGGGTACAGCGTCGCACAACCGCGCAATTGGCAGTTAAAGCAACGCAGTGTCGTATCACAAAAATTGGCCTGGTCATTTAGGCTGGATTCACACCTATGCATTTTTAGTGCTTTTTGCATTTTGCAGATTTGCACTACAGAACGTGTTCCATAGGAAACCATGTTAAATGGACTGTAGTGCAAATCTTCAAAATGCAAAAAGCACTGAAAATGCATTGGTGTGAATCCAGCCTAAGGGGGAAAATCTTCTGGTCTGTGGTTCAACCTCTGTCACCTATCTGGGACATGTGGTGTCTGCAGAGGGTTAATCATAGACCCTAAAAAGTTGGAGGCCCTCATTTCCTGGCCAAGATCAAATAACAAAATAAAAGCCAGTGCTTCCCAAACTGCCAGAGTAGTAACAATTCAAAAAGCTTCTTCACAATCCAATCTTGCCTCTGTAGTGTCTATACTTCTCATAAAAGGATTATCTCACAATGTCAGCACTCTCTCTCTATCCACTACAATAACAGATAGAGTGTAAATATACTGTAGCAGGGTGACCACGTGCTACTGTGTAAAATGATTTTGAGAGAAGCAAGAACACTGATTGCTCAGGTGTGTGCTGGCTTCATAATAGAGACAGAGTTAGAGCTCAGGGCCCCACCCTCCTAAGGGAGGTCAGTGTGTATGAAGGGAGCCATGTGAGATGCTGTTGGGCATCGGTGGTGTTCAGGCTGGTCAGAGGAATGCCCAAGCCTGAGAAAAAGTCCACAAGGACAAGAGTGAGTCCATGTCGTGCAAGAGAGACAGACAGGGAGCAGAACAAAGATAGTCCAAGAGGGACACAAACAGCTAGGAAGCTGTAAGGAATACGCAGAGCTGAGGCACAGCGTCTGTCCAGAAACACTGGGACGTGTTTCATTGTCAAGAGGAGCACACAAAGGTACTAAAGTTCAGGAGGGAACCTGAAGAGGTACCTGGAGCAGTAAAGCTGCCACAAGAGAGCTAGGGTGATAAATGTTATGTTTTGCAGTAATGGTGAGACCCCCCCACCCCCCTAGGTGGGTAGACATACCTGTGTTGAGTTGTGAATGTCCGTTTAAATAACATCTACACATCCACATATACCTGTATATACATACCCATAGGCAATATATGTGAATGAACAATCCAATATTAAGGATTCATCTAAGGGCAGTGCACACTAAAAGGAAGCACACTGTAAAGAGCCATGATGGACATCTGCAACTAGTCACATATGTGAACAGAAGTCTCCCCCCTGTCGAGAAGCACTAACACGCTCACAAGCTGGAGTTCCTAGCCTTAAAGTGGGCAGTGGTAGACAAGTTAAAGGACTATTTGTATGGGGCAGACTTTGTGGTCAAGACCGACAACAATCCACCAACCTATGTACTTGCCACAGCTAAGTTGGATGCCACTGGGCTTTGGTGATCAGCTGCCATGTCTGGGTTCTGCTTTAGCCTAAGTATCCCCCTGATGTGTCGGAAACAGAGATGTTGACACTCTCTCCAAAACCTTATGGTTCGAAAACCTCCCGGAAAGCTGGATGCAACCAACTTCAGAGGGAGTACAAGCCCTGTGTCAAGGGGCGGAACACTGCACCAAAGGAGTGACAAGAGCTGAAGTTGTGGGAGTCACCAAAACAGGTGTCCACTAATATTACTGTGACCTCTCACAAATAAGAGATGAAGGCCTGCCCAAGTTGTCAAAGAAGGATGTAAGGAAAGATCAACAAGAAGATAACCTCTGCAATCCCAAACCCAAACATGCTGCTAACAGATACTCTGAAAGGAGCGTGATTTGTTCTCAGGCAGTGGAATTGGCCGTAGTTAAAGCATATGTAAACCCTCACCTTGTAAAATAACCAATTCAGTTTAAAATAGAAATGAAAGGCAAAATATTTGTGTGTGTGTATATGTATGTGTTTACAATACAAAGAGAACAGGATACTTTTTCAAACAAGTACATGGTACAGCAAGCACATATCAGGAATATGAAAGGTTGACTTTACATATTCTTTAGGAGACAGGGTGGTCTACTTAATAGGCCCCTCAGATAACCCTGAAGATAGATGGCAGATGTTCCTTGCCAACCAAAGGTGCCTCTCTGGGACATCTCCAAAGTTGAGGACCATTGGAGCTGGTGTGCATTGATTTCATGTATCTGCAGCCTGACTCGGCCTAGCAAGGAAATGTCCAAACTGAATTGTTTAAACCTGTAGACTTTGACTTACACATTACCCATGTGTGGGGAACTGTAGCAAACACTTTTGCAAAACCCAAGTATACTATATTGACAGGTACTCCACTCCAAGTTTTGGCTTAACTCCTCATAAAAAGAAATCAGATCTGTTTGACAACTTATGTGAATCAATGCTAATTATCGCTTAAAATATTGTTTTCTATCATTTTTTTCTATAATTTTTTGCCATCATTAGTGTCATTCTATGTAAAATAAGTGTTTATATGCAGTAAAGCTTGCTTGTTATATCCACTGTGGAACCTAAGGGATTAATCCTCTTTATTGTGTATAAAGGCTTTGTGATCCTGTGTCTCTGATTCTCTTCTACTTTAACGGACTCCAATGCATCTACTGATAGAACAGAGCATTAGGAGTTAGGCTGCACATACCCAGTATTGGTGTGTATTGCTAGAGAGGTTTTTTTTTTTTTCTTGGGAGAGTGCATGTGATCAGCACAGGGCCAATCAACACTGTCCAGAAAGAGGATCAGGGGAAAATGAAAACTCATCCTATAAGTTTAACCAGGCACTGATACAAGTCACTTGACTGCTCTAACTGCTGATGAGAAAAGGTATTTAGCAGTTTAAATTGAGTAAAACGATTGCATTCCCATGTTCTGTGTACTGTGGGAGACCAGATATAGTGAATGCAGGGTCATGGGTTTAGTAACACTTTAAACTCTCAAGTATCTTCCTAACTATATAAGTTAAGCTAATTAATCTGTAGTTACTTGGTAAAGACTTTGATCCCTTTTTAAATATAGGCACCACCAATCCAGTGATAATATGCTATAAAAATTAGAAACAATGGCTTTGCAAAGCAGAGCTCAACTGTTTGAGGACATGTGGGAAGCGCATGCCAAGGGTTTGCAACCCATTGATCGCAATCTGGGCTACCTGAGTTCATCGAGCTGACCGCAGACAGAGCAGAAGCCACATAAGCCAATGCTTCCAATGTAGCACCAGCTTCTGTCCCAGGTGGAATGATAACAAGTGCTCTTCAACTGGGACCTTTCTAGCGGCCTGGAGACAGAGCGATGTCAGCAGAAAGAGGAAAATGTCAGTGTATTAAACAAAACATACACTACGGTTTTTCAGTGGGCATAATAGCATATTAGCACGATTATTAGACTGCACCAGTGGTTTAGTTGGGGGGGGTTGTATTAATTTGTCTGTGGGTGCACTGTGATGTACCTGCAGTACGGGCAAACCATAGCACATCAGTGTAAAAGCAGACTTAGAGAAGGAAGCTGCACAGCACAGAGGCTCCGCACACCAGCCACGGTTACATATGGAAGAGCTTTGCCTAGAGTCCTAGAACAACATCTTGATTCCACATCGTTTGCCTAGAGTCCGAGAACAACATCTTGATTCCACATCGTTTTGCTGGGAGACCCCACTTCATTGTCTGTTGGCAATACAAGCATTACTGACTCAGGGGACATATGTTTCTATGAGTCCAACGGTTCTGGTAAGCCTGCATTGCTTCCACACGGGGGACCTAATATTTCTGTGTCACTTCCTTCATTCTGCTATCCACGTGGTGTATAACACTACCATCTGTATGGGACTTTTATTAGTCTTCAAATTCTCTATGCAATAGATGCGTATTAGAAACTTTTTCAGTATTATTTGGGACATATGTTGTTATGAACGATTGTTTGGTCTATTTATTTTCTTGCAATTCAAAATCCTTGTATCTTAATTAGCGCTACACTATTTACACCTACATTCTGTATTATGCTTGGACAGAAGGGGCGGCGGGTGCTGAATATACAGGAACTGATCCTCTCTATTTTCCTCCTGTAACCGCTGAAATCCGGCTTCTCCTCTTCTCCCTCCTGCCAGAATTCAGTGGCTGCAGGAGAAAGGTGTCCATTATGCTATTCAAAATATTTAAAAAAATTTGAACCATTTCATTTTATTGTGGCCCATGACCAGTTACCAAATCACTTAAGTGGCCCACGATCTTCAAAAAGGTTGAGCACTCCTGGTTTAAGCCGTCTGGTGCAGGTGCTTTATTTGCCTTCATTTTGTCTAAAGGTTTCAGGACTATATCAGTTTCCAGCCATAGTGGATCATTTGGGGCTATGTCAATACTATCCCCATTAAAGACTTGAGCTACCCCATTTTCCTTTGTATACACAGATCTGAAGAAGGTATTTAATACGTTTTCCTTCTCTCTGTCCCCAGTCATCACCTCAAGATTATCTTGTAAAGGTCCTACATGCTAAGACCTGACATTTTTACTAACAATATATTTGAAGAATTCTGGGGTTTGTCTTCTCTTTTGCAACCTGTCTTTAATTTCAAATTTTTGCAGCCTTGATTTCATGTTTACATATTTTGTTATGTTCTTTGTAAGTTTGGTTTATTTTTGGTTTAAAAATAACAATCATGTTATACTTACCTGCTCTGTGTAGTTGCTTTGCACAGAGCAGCCCAGATCCTCCTCTTCTCAGGTCCCCCACTGGCGCTCCTGGCCCCTCCCTCCTGCTGAGTGCCCCCATAGCAAGCAGCTTGAGCTGCTGCTCTGTGTGTCCATTCAGACACAGAGCCGCAGCTCTGCCCTGCCCCTCTATCTCCTCACTGGCTCACTGACTTTGACTGACAGCAGTGGGAGCAATAGGCGCCCACTGCCGTGCCAATCAAGAGGGTGAGTCCCGGACAGCCAAGGCGCCTCTGGATCGAGATGGGGCTCAGGTAAGTATTAGGGGGGCTGCTGCACACAGAGAAGGGAAGGATAGAATGCAATAAGATAAAAAACCTTCTGCCTTTAGAACCACTTTAATTTTTATATTTTACACAGTTACATAGTTACATAGTAGGTAAGGTTGAATAAAGACAATAGTTCAACCAGTTCAATCTGTGTAGGTGTACGTGTCAGTGTCGATAATTATTTCCCATATCCCTGTATGTTGTGTTCTTTAACCCCTTCCCGCTGAGCGTATGCAGATGTGCATACTCGGCTTTCGGGGGTTATACCGGGATGATGCCCGCAGCTGCAGGCATCATCCCAGTACTGTTTTTTAGAGCCGGCGATCGGCTTTCCAAGTATAACAACCGATGCGGCTAAAAGCCGCTCGGCTGTTATACCGCTGTTATACCCGCCGCCTCCCACCGCTCTTACCGGACCTCCTGATCCACCGGGAGACCCGATCACCAATCCGCCGCTTTCGGTGGCTACTGACAGTCTGGAACAAAGCCGTAAGCGGCTTCGTTCCAGCCTCCTAATTGTTAACGGGAAAGCGACATCATGACGTCACTTCCCGTTTACTCGGCTGCCAATGGCACCGGTTTTGGAAAAATATACAGTATTCAGAATCGCTGAATTTTTTTAGAACAAGTATAAAAAACAGAAACAGGGGATCACTATATGACAGATATACATATAATAAAATGGATGCACATTGTTAAATATTGGATATGAACATAGGACAATAACCAATTCTATTGTAAAAATTGTAGCAATAGAAATGACCCAACGTTTCGAGGTATTTTAAGGGTGAACCTCTTCTTCAGGGGTAGCAGGTTCGAAATCTGTCATATAGTGATCCCCTGTTTCTGTTTTTTATACTTGTTCTAAATAAATATCATATATTTTAATAATTTGTTCTACTCCTATACTTATACCAATTAGTTAGTAACCCAATTTAAAGTCCCATTAGAGGATTCACACTCCCTGTGTGTGATTCTTGTTCTGTACTATATCAGGGATGTGGGTTTTTCTAACTGTTTAAATTCATACTGGGGTGACACCATCCACCTATAAAATCACACATGTGAGGTATCGCCGCGATCGTCAGAGCGAGAGCAATAATTCTAGCACTAGGCCTCCTCTGTAGCTCTAACCTGGTAACCGTAAAAAAATGTTAATACGTCGCCTATGGAGATTTTTAGGTACCGTAGTTTGTCGCCATTCCACGAGTGCGTGCAATTATAAAGCATGACATGTTTGGTATCTATTTACTCAGCGTAACATTATCTTTCACATTATACAAAAAAATTGGGCTAACTTAAGTGTTTGTTTTTTTTTTTTAATTCATGAAAGTGTCCCTTTTCCCAAAAAGTTGCGTTTAAAACACCGCTGCACAAATACCGTTGGACATAAAATATTGCAACAATCACCATTTTATTCTCTAGATTCTCTGCTAAAAAATATATATAATGTTTGGGGGCTCTAAGTAATTTTCTAGCAAGAAATACGGATTTTAACTTGTAAACATCAAATGTCAAAAATAGGCTTAGTCATGAAAGGGTTAAGATGCACGTCCAAGAGATAAAGATATCAATACTCCCCGCAGACACCACCAATTGTGGAAGAGAGTTCATCATCCTTACCGCCCTGACAGTAAAAAAAAACCTGCGCAGCTTAAGGTTAAACCCCTTCACCTCCAATCTCATTGTGTGGCTCTGTGTCCTCTTACACTCTCTGAGACTGAATAGTTTTTTTCATATGCTGGGATCACCATTGAGGTATCTGTAAATCGCTCAAGTGTCTCTTGTCCAGTGAGAATACATTTTAAATGCTCTTTTTCTAATATTTATAGCGTACAGTAAGATTGTCACATCTTACTCATGTTTGTAAAGTTTTGATGGGTGGGGCAACCAGGGCAATATGTGAATAGGTGAAAACAGGTGGGGCAATAGGTGAAAATTAGCATAGCCTTTTTTGAATGTAGCATAATAGGCCCCATAGGAAAAAGTTTTTCTTGTTTCAAGAATGTTTTAATATGCATGATTATTTCATTTTTTTTTATATTTTAAATAAAATATGTGTAATGGAATGCAAGTCCCAGCATGTCTTTAACTTGTTCCACAAATTCAAGTATTAATTGTAAAGGATATTTTGCACTGGCCAAGTAAACCAGTTTACATTTTTATTTAGTATGGTCATTTTTTTTTGAGGAAATCCAACACAGATTTAGTTTTAGTGAAGTAGCATGTAGCAATATATTTACCTGCCAAACTGTATAAATCTTTGCAGCTACCCTGTATTCATACATGTCTGCAACACTTTACAGCCAGAATGGTGATACTACCAGCTACTCAGCTTCATGTGTCATCTAGCTGTCTCCAGACCTTTAGACTAGAGAGCGCGGGATCATGTGTAATTTATTGATGGTGTCCTTCAAAGTGACAGTTATTTTTAGCCCAGTCACAAGGATATGCGGTATGCAATAGATCCAGTTAAGAAAGCTGACACATCAGAATAATGGCGGTCATACACACTTCAATAAATGATCAATTTATTTTCCAATTGATCTTCTCCAATAGTATTAATCATTCTAAAGTCGCCAACCAATTTAATAGATATACTACGCAAGGGGAAGTGGATTTTGATCGATAGTTAACAGAACTACATTGCATCTGAGTACCACAAACCAAAAATGCAATGTATTAATTTTGAATATTCAAAGCAAACTTGCCTATCAATCCACATCTCCATGCTTTATTTTAGCTCAGGCATGCAGGCAGAAGAATATGCCTGGCTGAGAAATTCTTCCATTCCTTGATCTCTTTTAATTTATAGAAGCTGTAGTACAGCTACAGTTTAGTACTTCTGTACTGTACTTACCTCCAGGGTTGCTAAACTGTCAGCTTGCCCCCCTTCCTCCGAAGTCAGTCCAGGAAGGAGAGATGGACCAGAGCAATTCTGATTGGCTAATGTCATCACAGTGGCATTTCTGATTGCCCAACGCCATCACAGCGACTTAGATCCAGGATGGAGGGGTGGACCAGAGAAATTCTTCTTGGCTAATGCCATCACAGTGGCATTTCTGATCTGCCCCTGGAATTGGTGCATTGAGAAAAGGGATAAGAGTGGGGGTGGCTTAATGGGGTGCTGACAGCTCGGCAACCCCAGAGGTAAATACATTGGAGATCGGGGCTGGAGAAGGGTGTCTGCAGTTAGTTTACCTTGAGCCCAGGTTCACACATATGCAATGTCAGACATCGCATGTGATTTGCACTGCACTGCTGTGCAGATCACATGCGATGCCTGTGCAATGCAATTTCAACCATACAGTTGTATGGCTGAATCCGCATTGGATTCACACGAAAATAGTGCAGGAATCTTTTTTTTCCCCAAACGGGCATCGGATTGCAATGGTGTTCAGACCCATGCGATCTGATTCCTGTCTGAATTCATAGTTCACACTGCGATATGTGAACCCTTCTGGGGGTGTCATTAACTTTCTATTGACGCCTGCAGCGGTTCACAGAGGGCAGTGCGAACTGCCTTGCGAGTCCTATGCGATCCGCCACTGCAATCGGGCTGGTTCCCGCATCGTACTAGTGTGAACCGGCTTAAATTCTTTCTGTAAGGCTGAGTTCACACTGGTGCGATGCGCATACCCCCCAACTTTTTGAGATGGGAATGAGGGATACCTAGCAGCAAAAGTATGCAGGCATAGGACACGCCCCTTGCCACGCCCCCTTAAAGGAGAATTGTACAAAAAACAAGATTGGTTAAACCCACAAGTGCTTTTTATACCACTACTATTCCTTTATATTGGCTTTTGGAATTTATAAATGCAGCAATTTAGAAATCATATAAAAGTTTTAGCGCTGGAAAACACTTTTTGATAGATAAAAAGTGCATTTTTATATACAACTATATAGATCAGACCAAAATGAGGGACAAATAAGGGGGAATGAGGGACAGAGGGACATTGCTCCAAATCAGGGACAGTCCCTCAATATCAGGGACAGGTTGGAGCTATGCGATGCGGAAAACCCTGCGAATCCAGTGTGGGTTCCCGCATCGCACCTGCATCGCTGGGAATGGGAGATGGGATGGGAATGAGGGACACCTATCTGCAAAAGTATGCAGGCATAGGACACCCCCCCTGCCATGCCCCCTTAATGGAGAATTCTACAAAAAAACAAGTCTGGTTTATCACACAAGTGCTTTTTTTACCACTACTATTCCTTTATATTGGCCTTTGGAATTTACAAATGCAGCAATTTAGAAATCAGATGAAAGGTTTAGTGCTGGAAAACACTTTTTGATAGATAAAAAGTGCATTTTATATACATCTATATAGATCAAATCAAAATGAGAGACAAATGAGAAGGATTGAGGGACAGAGGGACATTGCTCCAAATCAGGGACAGTCCCTCGAAATCAGGGACAGTTGGGAGCTATGCATACAATGTCTGACATCTCTACCGACATGCAAATCACATGCAATGTCTGACATCTCTACCGACATGCGAATCACATGCAATGTCTGACATCTCTACCGACATGCGAATCACATGCAATGTCTGACATCTCTACCGACATGCAAATCACATGCAATGTCTGACATCTCTACCAACATGCGAATCACATGCAATGTCTGACATCTCTACCGACATGCAAATCACATGCAATGTCTGACATCTTTACCGACATGCGAATCACATGCAATGTCTGACATCTCTACCGACATGCGAATCACATGCAATGGCGGACATTGCTACCGACATGTGAATCACATGCAATGTCGGACATCTCTACTGACATGCGAATCACATGCAATGGCGGACATTGCTACCGACATGTGAATCACATGCAATGTCTGACATCTCTACCGACATGCGAATCACATGCAATGTCTGACATCGCTAGCAACATGCGAATCACATGCAATGTCTGACATCTCTACCGACATGCGAATCACATGCAATGTCGGACATCGCTAGCAACATGCGAATCACATGCAATGTCTGACATCTCTACCGACATGCGAATCACATGCAATGTCTGACATCTCTACCGACATGCGAATCACATGCAATGTCGGACATCTCTACCGACATGCGAATCACATGCAATGTCGGACATCTCTACCGACATGCGAATCACATGCAATGTCTGACATCGCTACCGACATGCGAATCACATGCAATGTCTGACATCTCTACCGACATGCGAATCACATGCAATGTCTGATATCTCTACCGACATGCGAATCACATGCAATGTCTGACATCTCTACCGACATGCGAATCACATGCAATGTCTGACATCGCTACCGACATGCGAATCACATGCATTGTCGGACATCTCTACCGACATGCGAATCACATGCATTGTCGGACATCGCTACCGACATGCGAATCACATGCAATGTCGGACATCGCTACCGACATGCGAATCACACGCAATGTCTGACATCTCTACCGACATGCGAATCACATGCAATGTCTGACATCTCTACCGACATGCGAATCACATGCAATGTCTGATATCTCTACCGACATGCGAATCACATGCATTGTCGGACATCTCTACCGACATGCGAATCACATGCATTGTCGGACATCGCTACCGACATGCGAATCACATGCAATGTCTGACATCTCTACCGACATGCGAATCACATGCAATGTCTGACATCGCTACCGACATGCGAATCACATGCAATGTCTGACATCTCTACCGACATGCGAATCACATGCAATGTCTGACATCTCTACCGACATGCGAATCACATGCAATGTCTGACATCGCTACAGTGTGAACCGACACTAAAGATGAATTAACCCTTTAAAACTTTGTGAATTGAGCTTTATGTACATTTTTAATGCTTTATTCGTGTTTTAAACTGTGCTATATGTTGCATTTATGATGTACAGAGAACTACCCAATGTATGTACATATATACCAAAGCCCTATGTGTCTCCCTTATTAGGAGGTCTGTGTAGTGTTCTCCTATTGGTGGAGTGACCTTGCTGTGTGATAGGCTCGGGTCTGTCTCTGTGGATGGTCTGCTCTCTCTAGCTGGCCTCCCTCCTCCCTCCTCCATACTTGGCTCAGTATAGGGAAGGCCGATCAGCGCACTACGCATGTCCGCCCTGGATGATCAGAGTCAGCGCTCCGTACCAGGCAGAGCCCGATCAGCACCACTCCGCCTGGACAGCTCCATCACCATCACTCCGGGCCAGCGGTCCCCCATATCCGGGACTGTCATCGTCCTTCTACCGCCTCTGTCCTCATAGATATCCCGGATCCTGTGCAGTGACATGGAGGGACGCCATTGCCTGGAAGAACACGCTGGTGGCAGCTGTGTGGGAGACAGCCAAAGGGAGGAACCCAGGTAGAAGATTACCCAAAATCCTGCATGATCTCCATCTGCAGATCTGATCCCTGTCATCTGTCACTCTGCCTGTCCTACTTCTTCCCTCCATGGCTGGACTGTCATCCATCAATAAAAACTCTCTTCCATCAATGTCACTTCCCTGATTTCTGTGTACTGATCACCTACCGTGTGCTGTGCCATCACCTACATCACACTCACCTCTTCACATCCCTTCTATTATATCTCATTTATTCTATTATATCTCATTTATTCTATCATATCCCATTTATTCTATCATATCCCATGTATTTTATTATATCCAATGTATTCTATTATATCCAATGTATTCTATTATATCCCATTTATTCTATTATATACAATTTCATGTCAACTATATATGCATTGATATATGGCTTTGTAATGTGTCCTTTGTCGCTTACTTACCTAAAATAGTGCTAAATTTAGGGGTTTTTTTTCAGTATAGTAATATTTTATTTGCTTTGCTGTAACTCTATCATTATAAAATTGATCTACACAGTTTATAATTGATAATTCTATGTACAGTAAGTCCCTGCAGTAACAGTCATTATTTCACATAATCGCCATTTAAAATGACAGATTGTATATTTGGTATAAAAAGATTGGATATTTAGCTGCACAAGATAGGGACGGTGGTCATCCCCCCTCAACCTAATGTTTTAAATGATTTAAAACAAAATATAACTTGAAGCAGTAAACCCAAAAACAAACATGTTAACATATGCAGTTTACCGATTCTTAAAGTGGTTGCAAACCTATTTACACCACTTTTCCCTACAGGTAAGCCTTTAAGAAGGCTTACCTGTAGGTACTGTAAATATCTACTAAGGCTTACCTGTAAGCCTGCACGGTCTAGGAGATATTTACCATATACGCTTGCGCCGAAATCATCGGCACATGTGCACTGAAGGAACGGCTCGCTGGTGCCGTTTCTTTAGCTGCCGAGCCATGACCAGCGGCTCTGCGCGAGTGACGTCATCGCGGTTTCAGCCAATCACAGCGCCGGAGCCCACGAACACAGAAATAACTCCAGGAGAAATGTCGCCAGTCACATCGGTGTACGGGGACCGCTGCAACAGCGTCAATCTTAAGTAAGTATTTCATAATGAGCTAGTATGCGATGCATACTAGCTCATTATGCCTTTGTCTTACAGGGTTTTTATTTTCTTTGGGTTTACAACCTCTTTAAAGTGATACTAACCACGTAACCCCCGGGCCTTTTCTGGCAGTTTTTGTTTACATGTGGCAATCAGTATTTTTTGCTAGAAAATTTCTTTGAATGCCCAAATATTATATATGTTTTAAAATAAAGAGTAAATTGGTGGGTGTTGCAATTTTTTAAGTCACACGGTATTTGCACAGTGTTTTTTTTTAAACACAATTTTTGGGAAAAACTACACTTTTTTTTTTTATTTTTATGCAAAAAAAGAACAATACATAACCCAATTTTTTTGGTAAAATATAAAAGATGATGTTATGCTGAGTAAATAGATACCAAACATGTCACGCTTTAAAATTTCACACGCCCATGCAACGGCAACAAAAAAAGTACATTTTATCACACCAAGACCGCTGTGTTCAGATGCTTTGCCCATATAAAAATGGCGCTGTTTACATCCAGGAAAATCAGAAGTGACAACACTACGCGTCACTTCTGGTTTCATATACCACAGAGCTCATCAGAGAGCTTTTTGTCCTCTGTGGGCTCTAGTTCTTGGATCTCCAGTGGGAAAAGATCCTGGAGAGGCATAGGCGGGCAGCGGGTCCTCCCGTCACCTGTAAAAGCAATCCAGCAGCCAATTAGCCACTCAGATGGCTTTTACAAAAAGCAGGAGTCCTCCAGAAAAGCACCCCTGTTGGTGTTAAATGATATTTTTTAAAACTGTAACTGCCACTTTTGCTGAACAGTTTGGCTCGGTTCACACAGGGGCGACTTGTCAGGCGACCTAGCCGCCTGACAAGTCGCCTCCCGTTCTGTACAATGGAACCGTTCTAATCGGAGCGACGCAAGTCGCGCTCCGACTTAGAAGAAAGGTTCCTGTACTACTTTGGGGGCGACTTGCATAGACTTCTATACAGAAGTCGTCTTGCAAGTCGCCCCGCAGTCGTGTGCAGGTCGCCTCGGTGAGGCGACCTGCAAGTCGTGCCGCGTCTAGTGTGAACCGGCACTTTGGGTTGGTAAAGGGAGTGGAAAAATATGATTCTTAACCTCCTTGGTGGTATTCCCGAGTGTGGCTCAGGGTGAAATTTCAGTACCATTCGCGTTAACCCCAAGCCACGCTCGGGATTGCATCACTGGATCCTGGAAGAGGTGACTTACCTTGTCCCTGGGATCCCGCTGTGTACGCCCGATGCTCTGTGTGTTCCAGCTTCCCTTCCCCGTGAACAACGCGACGCAGGGGGGTGGAACCGATGGCAGATTCAAAAAGTATAAACCATGACACACACAATACATTGTAATCTTATTGGATTACATTACTGTTACTGTATAAAATAAATTGACCTCAGTTTGCCCCCCAGTGCTTTATCCAGTGCCCTTGGCTGCAGTTTTACTGTACTTTCTGTCTGGAAACTGGAGAATGACCATGGCATCAAAAAAGCACACCTTTACCTCAAAAGCGGTTTATGACGTGCTGGAAAACAGCTATAGTGATACAGAATCACTTGCAGAATTGAGTGATAGCGATTCATGGGGAAATTAGTCATCAGACAAAGAAAGCGATTTTAGCGATGATCCTGCGACTGACCTCAGTGATGTGCAGACTTGGTGCTCTATTGACTGAGGTACGGATCACGCAGCGCCCCCAAGATTCCCATTTACTGGAGCACCTGGTATCAAAGTGGATGTTGAAGATGACAACCCCTTGGCATACCTCCAACTATTTTTGACCGATAAGGTTATTGAAAAAATAGTTACGGAGACAAACCGGTACCAGGTGCAACAAGCTGCTACACATCAGAGGTTTTCAAGGAGCAGAAAGTGGGAACCAGTGACCAAAGAGGACATTTGGAAATTTCTGGGCCTAATAATTCTTCAGGGAGTGGTGGGGAAACCCCTGCAGAAGTGGTATTTGACAACCAATAAATTACTAGCCACTCCATTCTTTGGCAAGTTCATGTCGGAGTACAAATTTTCCCTGATAATGAAGTATTTGCACTTTGAAAATAATGAAGAATTTGTGAAACTACTCATCTAGGACACAAACTCAAGAAGATTTGACAGGTATATCAAATGATCCAGAAAAATTTCCAACAGAGCTATGTGCCAGATAGAGACATCAGCATAGACGAAAGTCTAATGGCCTACAAGAGAAGGCTCAGCTGCATACAATATATGGTGTCAAAGAGAGCACGATTTGGCATCAAATCCTTCATGGTATGTGAATCGAGCACTGGTTACATTTGGAACTCTGTCCTATACACTGGAAAAGAAACCAAATTCAACCAAAAATACAGTAATCGTGGAATGGCAACATCTTCAGTTCTTTCATTGATTGAGCCATTACTAAATCAGGGCTTATGCAGCGTACACACGAGTGGACATTTCGACCGGACTGGTCCGACGGACCGAGTCCAGCGGAAAATCCGATCGTGTGTGGACTTCATCAGACCTTCAGTGGACTTTTTCTGTTGAAAGTCTGACGGACTATAGATTTGGAACATGCTTCAAATCTTTACGTCGTAATTCCGCCGGACCCAGAAATCCGCTCGTCTGTATGCTAGTCCGATGGACAAAAACCGACGCTAGGGCAGCTATTGGCTACTGGCTATCAACTTCCTTATTTTAGTCCAGTGTACGGCATCACGTAGGAATCCGTCGGACTTTGGTGTGATCTTGTGTAGGCAAGTCCGTTCGTTAAAAAGTCAATCGGAAGTCCATCAAAAGTCTGTTGAAAGTCCGTCAGAAAGTCCGTTGCACCAATCCGGTCGAAAAGTCCGCCCGTGTGTACGCGGCTTTATGTGTAACTACAGACAATTTTACACATCTCCTGAACTCTATGAGTTCCTACCACAGAACAAAACGGATGCCTATGGAACCGTTAAGGCTAACCGCCGTGACATGCAGCCAATCTTTGGCAATAAGAAGCTCAAGACAGGAGAAATGGTTGCCTGGCAGAAAGGCAAAACGATGGCACTGCGATGGCGTGACAAAAAAAGATGTGTGCCTAATGAGTACAATTCATAACACCTCCACTGTCATGGTACACACAAAAGGTGGGAAAGACATCATGAAACCACAAGTGGTGATAGACTATAACAACATCATGGGAGGTGTTGACAGAGCCAACCAGGCAATGACATTTTATCCAGCAATGAGAAAACAACAAAAAAAAAATTACAAGAAGATCTTCAGGCATCTCCTTGAGCAATGCCTGTGGAATGGTTTCATTCTGCTAAAAAAAAGGAATGACAAGCCTGTCCATGCCATGCTGACTTTGTTTGGAAAGTTGCCGAACATATCTTTCTGAACCACCAAACCCCCACAGCAGTAAATAGAGTTGGACGTCATGCTGCTGGTGTTGTCAACCCGGAATGCCTGACTGGTCGTCACTTCATGGACCACATCCCACCAACTGAAAAAAAGGCAGCCCCCCCAAGGATGTGCATGGTTTGTTGCTCAAAGCGTGATGACACTGGAAGGAAAATCTGAAAGGAAACCAGGTTCTATTGTACGTCGGACTTTGTGCAGTCCCATGTTTCAAAATTTACCATACCCGGGATGTTTACTGAAGCAATATGACTAGTAATATTGCACCCTTGTTTGGCCCCAAAAAATTCACTGTTTTTGATTTGATTATATTATTGACTAAAATGTATTGAATAAAATGTATTATTATTATTTTTTGTAATATAAAAAATAATAATAATATTTATTGTAACATTTCCATGCAAAATAATTGTACCGCTTTCAGCATCAAAAATCTGACATAATCATACCGCCAGGCAGGGCTGGACTGGAATAAAAATTTGGCCCTGGACTTCATCCAGACCGGCCCACTTTATTTGTGCAAACAAGCACAAAAACAGTATATAAACTTTACGCAATTGTGCAAAAAAACATCCAAGTAGCATAACATAAGGAGTCCTCACTAACCTCTTTTACTATTTCACTTATTCTCCTCTGTATTTTTCTCATCTTTCTCACATCACTGTGTGAAGTTGAGGGCGAACCAAGAAAGCCATTACTTTGACAGGCTGTCACTGAAACAAGCCCACTGAGCCATCGGCCCACCGGGAAACTCCCTGTAGTCCCGATGGCCAGTACAGGCCTGCCGCCAGGGAGGTTAAAGGTCAGATTACCAGATGAAAATAAAGGAAAAAAGAAAACAAATGCAGTCACAATATCTAAGAATTGGTAAGCTGCAATACATTACATTTTTTGTTTTGGGGTTTAATACCACATATATACTGTACTTTTTGTTGTAGTTGGGCAAGACATTATGGTACAGTCACAAGCAAATTTGACCATTGGGCAAAGGACACATTATGAACTATCGCCAATGGCTGATGGATATAGGCCTGGTTGGATTTCTGGATGTTCATCTGGGATAGTCTTGTGTTCATTTGAATGTTGAGCGATCTCATGACTCACATCGGCTAGCTTGTGGGTGGCGGCGAAAGTATACAGTAGGTCCTAATATATCCCCTAGCAGTAGGATTGTTTATAAGAACGTTTCTGTTTATGTTGAACTTATACTTTATATGGCAACCCTTTGTGTTGAAAATGACTGGTGATATACTATTTGTTTTTAATGCTTTGATATTCCACCTGCATTGTGGACCTTATCCTTGACGTCATTCTTTGCCCACAATTTGTGTCCTCTTTGGAAAAAAACTCCTAATAAATATAGTGAAACAGAATGTTAAGCGATCTTTCACAGAATGTTTACCTACACAGATTTTATGGGACAAACAAAGTGTGAAAATTTTGTAAAAGTTTTCATTTTATCAACCACAATACAGGGCACTTTGACCCCCCCTTCCTGCCCAGGCAAATTTTCAGCTTTCAGCATTGTCGCGTTTTGAATGACAATTGCGCAGTCATGCAACACTGTACCCATATGAAACTTTTATCATTTTTCCCCACAAATAGAGCTTTCTTTTGATAGTATTTGATCATTACTGTGTTTTTTATTTTTTGCTAAACAAATTAAAAAAGGCCCAAAAATTTTGAAAAAAAAAAAAGTTTTTATTAGTTTCTGTTATAAAATTTTGTAAATAAGTAAGTTTTCTCCTTCACTGACAGACACTGATGGGCACTGATGAGGCGGCACTAATGGGCACTGATGATGAAGCACTAATATACAGCACTGATAGGCACTGCTAGGTGGCACTAATGGGCACTGATAAGCAGCACTGATGAGCATTATTGATGGACATCCCTGGTGAGCACGGGTTGGCATCCCTGGTGGGCACGGGTTGGCATCCCTGGTGGGCATCCTTGATGGGTCTGCACTGATAATCGATGCGTTATCAGTGCAGACCCCCCGCCTGTCAGGAGAGCCACTGATCGGCTCTCCTCTACCTGTGCCTTGTCAGCACGAATAGAGGAAAAGCCGATAAATGGCACTTCCTGGTTACGATGTGACCAGCTGTGATTGGACACAGCTGATCACATGGTAAAGAGCCTACGTCATATGCTCTTTACCGAGATTGGACATGCAGTGTGTCAGAGCGATACACCGCACTACCGATCGCCCAGCCAGAATAACTGATCCCCCGCCCGGCCTATAGCAGAATGACAGGATGGGATATGGTTAAGGAGAGTTGTAGTTTCTCTTTCACTTAAATTTTTTCCCCTAAAATTAAAAAAATAGGTTTATACTCAATGGTTTTGCACAGAACAGCCCTGGACATCCCCTTCTGGGGTCCCCCACCAGCACTCTCTGCTCATCCTCTTCTCTTTCTACCGTCATAGCAAACCACTTGCTATGGGGGCAGACATGTGGGCTCTCTACCTAGTTTGGCCCTGGTGTGCTTGTGTGTGCTTGGCCCCACCCCCCACTCTCTCCTAACTGGTTTTGACTGACAGCAGTGGGAGCTAATGGCTCCCGCTGCTTTCAGAGCCTCCAGTGCGACCAGGAAGAGGAGAGAAGTGCTGCAGCAGATGGCACAGCGCTGGATCTAGATTGGACTCAGGTAAGTGTTTAAAGCGGTTGTATACCCGCACAGAATTTTTAATTTAAAAAAAACCTGTAAGGCAAAGGCATAATGAGCTAGTATGCAGCGCATACTAGCTCATTATGAAATACTCACCTTATAACGAAGCGCTGGTATCTGATCCCGATCCATGTCGAGAGACCTGACATTTTGCCCTCAGCGTTTCTTCCGGGTTCGCGGCTCCGGCGATGTGAGTGGCCGGAACTGCAATTACGTCACTCAAGCGCATGTGCGTGGGAGTCTTCTTCCCAGCAAGGTCCGGCAGCGTCTGCCGGACCTTCAGCCATGCCTTCATAGAGCATGCAACGCTGACGTCAGCGGCTCCATGCAAAGTGAATATCTCCTAAACCGTACAGGTTTAGGAGATATTCATTTTAGCTACAGGTAAGCCTTATTATAGGCTTACCTGTAGGTAGAAAAAAAAAAGGGTATACAACCACTTTAAGAGTGCATTAAAGCGGAGTTCCACCCATTTTATGTACTTGCTCTCTATGGTATCCCCTCTGAGCATCCTTTTCCCAATACAAATTCTTATTTTTATTTTAAATGGAAATACCTTTTATATTCTTCTTTCTTCTGCACTTCCTGGTGCGTCCGCCTAGGCGATTACGTCACCAGGCGATTCGCGAAGGCTCCTGGGATGGCGGCATCATTTATCCCAGGAGTCCTTGCGAATCGCCTAGTGACGAAATCTCACGTTATTTCCACACTGTTGCTACGGCAACGTGTCAGAAGGATGGAGCGCTGCATGGTGACATTACTGCGCAGGCGCATGCTGGGAATCCAGCTGCACCTAGACCCGGAAATAGATACCAGAGGGCTTCAGATGCCCACAGTGGACATGGCCCCTGCCAGCTTCCGAGATCAAGGTAGTCTTTCTTTATTTTAAACTGAAATTAACCGGAATACACTGCAGGCACTAGCTAAATGTGCCAGATAAGGTTGAACAAATGACAGCGGCGTTTAAAAAAAAAATTTGACTGGGGGGACTGGAACTCCGCTTTAAGGTAAATAAACTTTTACCTTTAGAACCATTTTAAAACTTGTTTGAGTATTTACTTCAATTATGCAGTTCTGTGAAATAGCATTTGCACAAGGTTATGTTTAGGTGTTCAAGTGAGGATTCTCAACCCCTTTAGTAAATCAGCCATTGAGCAGAACGCTAGCAATTCTTTATTTTACCAAATACATTTGTCCAGCTTGGCACAATGTAATTCTACAAATCTTATATCTGGGGTTGTTGAAAACCACTAAGCTCCCCATTGAATACAAGGTGTTTCTCTGATTGGAGGAAGGTACAAAGGAGGGGTGGGTGATTTCAGGATCTACTATCATCTGATCAGAGAACGCTTTGCATTCATTGAAAGAATATTCCAATGCTTAGTGAGCGACCCTTGTGTACAGAGGGGAAGTCCCTCGAACAGGACCCGAAAAATTGTGGCTATCACTGTATGTATGGATTACAACAGGGGTTTTCACCATCCACAGTGACCCTCCAGATTTAGGATATGGATAATTACATCATGACAAGCTGGAGAGATCTAAGTTGGCGATAAAGATAGTTTCTTTTTAACCCCTTGCCACCGACTGTACACATATATGTGGTCTCATTGAAATGGGTCTTCTTCCTTGAGGCTGCATATATGTGTAGTGTGTTTGAGGTGCTCCTACCACAGAGACCAGCCTGTCGCTGAGAGCCCCAGGTCTCGTACTAACAATCAGCAAGCGGGAGACCCGTTTCCAGCTAACTTAATTGCTGTGATAGCCTCTGATTGGCTATCACAGTGATCAGTCACTGTACAGCCCGCCTCTGTGTGTGTTTTCTCCTCTGATTGGAGAGAAAGATACATTGTAGCTCTTTCTCCTTGCTAGGGGAGAAAAATGTAAACAAACAAAAGTGTGTGTAAAAAAAGAAAAGAAGCAAAAACAAGCTAGATCAAGGTTTGATCTAGGTCAAGGTTTGAGTTAGAGTCAAGGTGAGGGTCAGAGTCAGTGGTCAGGTTCAGTATATTTTTAGGTAGGAAAAAAAGCATTTTTCTTTTTTTCTTAATTTTAACCACTTGCTTACTGGGCACTTAAACCCCCCTCCTGTCCAGACCAATTTTCAGCTTTCAGCGCTGACGCACTTTGAATGACAATTGCGCGATCATACAACACTGTACCCAAATTAATTTTTTATAATTTTTTTTTCTACAAATAGAGCTTTCTTTTGGTGGTATTTGATCACCTCTGCGGTTTCTTTTTTTTTTTTAAGTTAAAAAGACCGAATTCTTAAAATTTTTTAAAATATTTTGTTATAAAAGTTTGCAAACAGGTAATTTTTCTCCTTCATTGTTGTACGCTGATGAGGCGGCACTGATGGGCACCAATAGGTGGCAGTGATAGTCACTGATGGGTGGCAGTGATGGGCACTGATCGGCACTGGTTGTTTACGCTGATAGGCATGCACTGCTAGGTTGCACTGATTGGCACCACTGGTGGGCAATGATAGGTGGCACTTGTGGGCATTGATAGGTGGCACTCATGGGCATTGATAGGTGGCACTGGTGGGCACTGGCAGGTGGCACTGGCAGGGGGCTCTGGTGGGCACAGATGAGGCAGAATTGCCTCTTCCTCTTTGGAACCGATGTCCCTTGCACATAAGCCGGTGATCGGCTTTTTTTTCTCCTCACGCTGTCAGCGTGAGGAGAAAAAAAAATGATTACCAAGCTTTTGTTTACATCATGTGATCAGCTGTCATTGGCTGACAGCTGATCACGTGGTAAGGGGCCGGGACCAGATCAGATCGGTGATCACCCGAGTCTCAGTGACTTGGTGATCACAGCGCGCGCAGGGAGCGTGCAATGAGGAGGACGTCATATGACGGTCAAGTGGTTAATAATATTGGAATTTTAGAATAAAACAATAATTTACAACATAGAATATCATAATATCAAAAGAAAAGCCACAACAAACGGCAACATGCATCATATGAAATAGAATTGTAGGTAAGACAATTTAAATAATTGTTTGAAGTAGTTAGGTAGTGAAAAGGCTGGGAAATAACTGCAGAATAATAAAATTCAATAGGAATAAAGATCCCAGGAAAAAAAAAAAAAAACATTTATAAGGTCTTAACATATGTGGCGGTGAAAACTACAATTTATGCAATAAGAAAAGAGAACCAGGGAGAAACAAAAGAAAAAAAAATACAAGATTTTAAAAAATGTGTTATTTTTTTTTAAAGCTTTTTTTAAGTTAGTATCAGTGTCATTTAGTGTCAGTGTTTTTTAGGTAGGATAATAAAAAGCAAAATGAGCATCATTGTTTCAAAGGCCCTACTATGGGTACAAATAACAAATAACATACACATATGTAGTATTATTGTGATCATCAGGAGCAGGAGAATTTAATTTGTGTTGTTTGGTGGTAAATTCATAAAAATTACATTTTTTCTTCTTTTTTTACTATTTTGGGACAGTTTTCTTCTGACAATAAAAAATCAGGAGATATCCATTACCATTTACCACCAAATGAAAGCCCAATTTGTCCTGGATACAGTAAGCAGTTGTGGTGATATGTACAGTGGTCTTAGTGGTCAGCCTTACTGGCTGGTATGTTCACGGTGGCACAGGTTACAGAAAATGACCATGCGAACAAACCCTTAAGTTATTCAGTCATGTCCACTCTTTCCCTTTTGTCTATGGCTATCCTAACAAGCAAATGTACTTGCAAACGTTATTTTTTCAGTGTTGAAGGTTATTTGTTGATCAGCAACAAGGTGTGGCACTGTGTTGGTCCTAGAAGAAGCAGGAAAGTAAACAGAAATATTGGCAAAAAAGAAAGTTTAGCAAAGTTTGGAGCTGTCCTGAGTCCTATGTTATCTCAAGGATTCTAATTAGCCTTCCAAGCTTTTTAACTGCAGGAGTAGGAGGAGTAGAAAGGATTGCACAATTTAGCACAAGACAGTTAGGCAGGGCTGACACCACTAATTACACAAAATGATGTGTGTTGTAAGCTCACAATAGGACTTAAAGTGGTATTAAACCCCACAAAATGTAATATATTGCTGATTACCAGTTCTTGGATGATGTGGCTGCATTAGTTACATTTTTTTAGGCTTTTTTCCTTTATTTTCATCTGATGATCTGCCCAGTAAGTCTGTTATTTTCCAACTTACTTTACTAGGCCAAGTTGTCCAACAAAGTGACATTTAGGGGCTTGGGTCAAACCATTTAACACTGACAGGGGTGCTTACAATGATAAGCAGTTTTTTATTTCGGTAAAACCTTTATCCCAAAAATAAAAAAAAACACTGTTTTCATAATATAATAAAATGTTAGCCAGAGTTTGGCTTCAATTTGTTAGAGAAGTCCATCTAAATCTGCTAGTTTACCTAATATTACCCTCTCCCAAGACTGACAATACTGACTACTGTTCAAGGTGTCCCCAATTACTCCTTCAGTGGAATGGAGATAGCCTTAGACAGGAAATGGGTTACTACTGGCTGGATCACCAGGAGAAAATAAAGGAAGAATCCTACAAAAAGGAAAACGAATGCAGCCACCGCCTGTAATAAATGGCAAACTGCAGTATAATATATCTTTGTATTTTGGTTTAATACCATTTTAAAAGTTGAGTGCATTTCTGGCAACTCCACTGGTGTTTCCTATACTTGTAGGGTCCTTAAATGCAAACAAGATGGGGAACCAAGCTATAACCCACTTTAAAACTCCAGGCACAACAAAAAATACCCTTGTACCCTTGTACCCCACATAAACTTGAGCTTTGGGGAGAGGAGCGAACACCATAGTCAGCTGGAGCGGAGAGTCGGGTAAGTAATACAGCCTCTTTTGCCACCGTCTTAAGCATTTAACCCTTGCAACGCAAGCAGGCCCCACTGCAAGGGTTTTTTGTTGTGTGTAAAAATGAGTTTTAATGTCATCCCGTTAGGATCTACCTTTACTTTAAATTGGATGTAAACCCCATTTTACGTTAAAGTGGATGTAAACCCCATTCATGTCCTTTTACACTCCCTGAATAGTTTATCCCAGTATAAGAAAAAAACTATCCAGTCCCAGGGAGTGTAAAAGGACACAGGGGCATACAATGAGACCGGAGGAGAAGCGGTTTACCTTACTGCGTAGTAGGTTCTTCACTGTTAGGGCTATAAGGATGTGGAACTCTCTCCCACAATTGGTGGTGGCTGCAGGGAGCATGGATATTTTTAAAAGACTCTTAAATGTACATCTTAAAGGACACAACATACAGGGATATAACTGGATGGACTATTGTCTTTTTTTAGCCTTACCGACTATGTAACTATGAAATCTGAACTGGGCACATATATCTGTAGTCTTTACTTATCTCTCTCCACAGCCCTAAGTCCCGTGTCTTTCTACCGCTCCGCTCCTCTTTTATCAGCATGATAACTTCTGACAAGTTCATCAACACTGGAGATAGAAGCAGCTGGAAGTTTGTGTCGGGGAGGGTACTTAGAGATAGATAAGCAGAGAGCTTGTCTATTCACAGCACAGCTCTACAAGTTTCTTTGTTCCTCTGCCTATGTGGAGGGGGGGATGCCTTTCCTCCAAGCAACTCTCAGACAGTGTTGAATGAGGAAGAAAGATCTCTAACAGGATGTGCACATTCTAAAGAGTCTAGAAAGCTTAAGACAGCAGATATACAGTGGGGACGGGAAGTATTCAGACCCCCTTAAATTTTCACTCTTTGTTATATTGCAGCCATTTGCTAAAATCATTTAAGTTCATTTTTTTTCCTCATTAATGTACACACAGCACCCCATATTGACAGAAAAACACAGAATTGTTGACATTTTTGCAGATTTATTAAAAAAGAAAAAAACTGAAATATTACATGGTCCTAAGTATTCAGACCCTTTGCTCAGTATTGAGTAGAAGCACCTTTTTGATCTAATACAGCCATGAGTCTTTTTGGGAAAGATGCAACAAGTTTTTCACACCTGGATTTGGGGATCCCCTGTCATTCCTCCTTGCAGATCCTCTCCAGTTCTGTCAGGTTAGATGGTAAACATTGGTGGACAGCCATTTTTAGGTCTCTCCAGAGATGCTCAATAGGGTTTAAGTCAGGGTTCTGGCTGGGCCATTCAAGAACAGTCACGGATTTGTTGTGAAGCCACTCCTTCGTTATTTTAGCTGTGTGCTTAGGGTCTTTGTCTGGTTGGAAGGTAAACCTTCGGCCCAGTCTGAGGTCCTGAGCACTCTGGAGAAGGTTTACATCCAGGATACCCCTGTACTTGGCCGCATTCATCTTTCCCTCGATTGCAACCAGTTGTCCTGTCCCTGCAGCTGAAAAACACCCCACAGCATGATGCTGCCACCACCATACTTCACTGTTGGAACTGTATTGGACAGGTGATGAGCAGTGCCTGGTTTTCTCCACACATACCGCTTAGAATTAAGGCAAAAAAGTTCTATCTTGGCCTCATCAGAACAGAGAATCTTATTTCTCACCATCTTAGAGTCCTTCAGGTGTTTTTCAGTAAACTCCATGCAGGCTTTCATGTGTCTTGCACTGAGGAGAGGCTTCCGTCAGGCCACTCTGCCATAAAGCCCCGACTGGTGGAGGACTGCAGTGATGGTTGACTTTCTACAACTTTTTCCCATCTCCTGACTGCATCTCTGGAGCCACCGTGATCTTTTGGTTCTTCCTTACCTCTCTCACCAAGGCTCTTCTCCCCCCGATAGCTCAGTTTAGCCGCACGGCCATCTCTAGGAAGGGTTCTGGTCGTCCGAAACATCTTCCATTTAAGGATTATGGAGGCCACTGTGCTCTTAGGAACCTTAAGTGCAGCAGAATTTTTTTTGTAACCTTGGCCAGATCTGTGCCTTGCCACAATTCTGTCTCTGAGCTTTTCGGGCAGTTCCTTTGACCTCATGATTGTCATTTGCTCTGACATGCACTATGAGCTGCAAGGTCTTATATAGACAGGTGTGTGGCTTTCCTAATCAAGTCCAATCAGTATAATCAAACACAGCTGGACTCAAATGAAGGTGTAGAACCATCTCAAGGATGATCAGAAGAAATGGACAGCACCTGAGTTAAATATATGAGTGTCACAGCAAAGGGTCTGAATACTTAGGACCATGTGAGATTTCAGTTTTTCTTTTTTAATAAATCTGCAAAAATGTCAACAATTCTGTGTTTTTCTGTCAATATGGGTTGCTGTATGTACATTAATGAGGAAAAATATGAACTTAAATGATTTTAGCAAATGGCTGCAATATAACAAAGAGTGAAAAATGTAAGGGGGTCTGAATACTTTCCGTCCCCATTGTACATGTAAAACTTATGTAGGGAGATTTGTTTCATCGCTGGGTATCATCTGAGGCTGTTCGCCTCATTCGGTATAGGAGAGGGTTTACATCCACTTTAAGTGGTGACCTGATATTAACTGAGTTGTCACATCTTTGTGTAGCTCACAGATCTGTTCCCTGATTGAGCCTTTTTTTATGCTTTTTTTATTTATTTTTTTATTAAGCCTTTCTTGTCTGTGCTTGTGTGTACATTTGTTTTTATTTGCTATTTTTTTCTGTGATGAGAAGCACAGGGTATTGCACTAAAATGGATTAATTAGCCAGTGTTTAGAAAATGTATTTAATTTGTTTGTTCAATAACAAAGTAGCTTATATTCCAATACTGAAAATAAGATTTTTAAAGCAAAATTTTCTGCACTAAGGGCTGCAATTATAAACAAAAGCAGGTCCTGCCAGCTGTACCTTTCAAACTCTCCTGAAGCAACCACAGACCCCTAAAATGTAAAGTGCTCCAATAGGCGAATACTGATGCTTGAAAGCTGGCATGCCCCATGCTGTGCCTAACTATCAGTCCTTAGACAAGATGGGTGGGATGTCTAACCAATAGTTAGGCAGGAGGAGGCAGAGCTCAGCTGCAGTTTAGTCTGTAGCTGGAGCCATCAGTTTAATATCATTTTTTTTTTTTACAGCTGGAAATTAGTTGTTCAGTAAAAGTGATCTGGGTGGCTCTAACCTCCGTTCTTCCTAGCCTCCTAGCCAGATACAGAGGAAATGGAAACATCTGTTCCCCGATCTCCTCTGTGACTTATAAAGCTGGAAGCAACTATGATTTCATCACTTCCAGTTTCAGAGCTGTCATGTTTGTGTGCACTAAAATTAATTTAGTAATTGAGGATCCTTCAGAATTTACATCTAGACCCTGAGGACGAATATATTTCCAAACGCGTTGTTCTATTTCCCTACAAGAATGTAGAAAGCTTCTGCTATATTATTGTGTTCTCATGTAATAGGAATATGAGGGTATAATAGTAAATGGTGACAAGACAGAAATTTCAACAAGTAAATTTTTTACAAGCACATTACAATGAAAAAAATGAAATGATGTGGATTTTCACTAAAATGTTTTGTTTGAATTGGCATGCCTAAAAAGTCAAATTTTTCAAATGTAACCATTTTATGCTCCTAAGGGGTGTTGGCATTGTGCATATATGTCACTTCACATATATTCAAAGTTAAAACATTAGCGCACATTGGATTATTTACATCAAATAATCCTTATTACATGAATATCCAGAGATATAGAAAATGTCTGAATTCCTTTTCTGGCTATCAACAAAAAAAAGAAAGTGAGAACTTCAAGAATTTCAAGTAAATGGAAAAGGAAAATAGAAGAGAATTTGTATTTGTATAATAATCAGTTTCTATGTTCTTTTGCATACAATGAACGGCAGATTCCTCTAATGAATCAGACTGGTAATTAAACATCCAAATCAGTGCATAACATCTCCCTGTTCATGTGAGTTATTTTTATCTGTGCACAAAGGAAGAATCCTAATTACAATATTCAAGCATATCTGGCTTAATGAGCCAAGAAAATGATCTGTGGCCAGGCATTTTAAACAGGCTTTTCTGTTCCATCCGGTAGTCAAATCTGTTACCTTTCAGCAGCCGGTGGTGGAAATTGACTTTATAGGGTTCCTGTGCAGATAATATTGGGTAGCACAAACACCCAAATGTTTCCCACATGTGTCTATACACTTGGCAGTATGTTACCCAGCTAGTGTATTTCAATGCTTAGAGCATTTTAAGGGGCAATATTTCAGAACATTGCCCTCACTACCTGCTGTGTCCTTCTACTCACATTATCATTTGCATCAGATAAATTATCTCACATCATGCGGTATCGTTGACCCCAAAAAGCATACTATAATGTCCCCCTGGACTCCTAAAGAGTTCTGATCTAGGCCTGGACTCTAAATAGGAGACTGAAGCTGGCCATACACTGTGGAAGGAGGCCATATGAGGTGGATGGAGAATTTTGCCTCATCAGAAGTTTTTCCAATATGTCCTTTCAACAAAAGTTAATCAAATGATCAACTTCTGTTGAGTGTGGACTGCTGCATATTGATCAAAATTAGGTTGGTCCCTACTAAATTGGCCAAATGTTGATCAGTAAATAACCATCTTTAAAATATAAACAACAGTGCAGCGCTCATAGTGAAAAAATAATTAGTGTGCAATGAACAAGTGTGAAATCAAATAGTGTAACAATAAAATAATAGAACTAATAAAATGCATACAAATAGCAAAATATAAAGTCCATCAACAAACCATTGGAATAGTAATATCAGTGCTGTGAGCAATACCACAGAAAATGATGAAAGCATGAACATTCAATAACTTCAAAATAAAAGTTCGATAGAAGATAGTCCACTAAGAAATTGAAATCCTTGAATTGAAGATACTCCAGATGATGTCCAAAAAGACAAAACGCGTCTGTGACGCTCGTGGAGTAATTGCAATCCTTTTCTGATTTATCTCTGGACTTTTTAGCGCTATTCAAGTGGATTTGTGTAAGTGTACACCTGTTTTTACAATAAAATACATTTTATACAGTTTTACACTACGTGCGGTTGTTTATTCCCTGCATATATGTTCGGGAGTGGCATTCCTTGCTGACGTTTGCTAAATATTGGGAGCCTGTTCGTTCAAAGTGGAACTTCTCCATGCAATCGGTGACGGGGTGTCTATAGACCATCCATCCGATACACCTGGATAAGGTTGAGGTATTACCTCACACATGCCTGTTTGACTTATTACAAACCAGTATATGAGGCAACACTCTCTGGTAAGGGTGCCCATTTTTACTCTGTGGTGGTGGATCGCAAAAAAACAGTGACAAGTATTTTTCCTATAGTGCTTTCACATGGGTATCTTCATCTTCATTTCAAGAATTTTAATTTCTTGGTGGACTATCTTCTATCGAACTTTTATTTGCAATTTATTAAATGTTCATGCATTCATCATTTTTTGTGGTATTGATCACAGCACTGATTTTACCATTCCAGTTGTTTGTTGATGGACTTTATATTTTGCTATTTGTATGTATTTTATTCGTTCTATGACTTTATTGTTGCACTATTTGATTTCACACTTGTTTATTGCACACTAATAATTTTTACACTATGAGCGCTGTACTTTTGTTTTTATTTTATCTGTCTACACTATCTGTCTAGTGAGTGCTAGCTGCTTTCTATAACCCCAAAGCACAGCTTTTCTGTTTTCTTTAATAACCATCTTGTTTTTTGATGAAAAATGTATACTTTATTTTGCAAGAAAATATACAAAAAAACAAATACTTAAACAGGGTACATCCAATCTGTACTGCGACGCAGCGCATAAATACACTACATAACAATACATCGCCAAGCATACCAATAAATTACATTCATCCTGCGGTATGATGCCTAATGTGTTGTGCAGAGTAATAATACCCCGAAACATCACATCATGCATGACGCCGCATTACCCTGAAAGCATTACTTCAAACATATGTCACAAAAGTCAGGTCATACGATCTAAATAACATAACATTCAAATGTGCAACGGGTGTGTTGGGGGGGTGGAGAAGGTGGGGTAGGGGAGGGAGAAAAGAGTTCACAGGCCCGAAGCTTTATTTGAACTGCCAAAGGATACACGGGGGGAGAGGGGGGGGGGAATCTTCAGACCTCCTCTTCTTCCTTGAAGTCCATCAAGTGATAGTCTCTGAGCAGACCATCTTTAGACTGTTGTTTCCTCAAAGGGCCCCTGATGCGTTGAGTCCTCGGCATTTTGTGAATACCTTACATGCACAACCTCTTCTAACTCTTGAACATGACTTATGGAGATTAAATGGGAAAAGTATTTGTCTTGCCCATATGAGCCAATGTAGACCAGCTGCTATTTTTAAGCAAAGGAAATTCTATATCTCTCTCACTCACACAAATAATTTCCGATAAAAGTGATCCTTTTTACCCTTTTATGGGGCTAACAAAGTGTGTTGGCACTGACAGTGATTTAAGGGCTATCCTGTGCCTCCGGGGAGCCCGGGACTGCAGGAAATGACTTCTCCAGTGTGTGCAACCAGGGGAACATCTAGTGTAGCCAAGAGTGCAAGAGCACAATCTGTGCTGCAAAAAGCTGCATTGGAAAGCTAGGGGCATATTGGGGGTCCATAAAGAGTCACCTGCCCATATCACATAGGGGGCTTGCATCGTCGTATTGTGCGACATAAAAAAATTGCCTCCAGCACCATTGTATTCTTATTTTTGGGGGGGTTTACAGTCATTTCTAGCAAATAATGCAAATTATATTACATTTTTTAAAGTAAAAAACTGCGCGGTAGACAAGTGGTTAAAGAGAAGCTGTCTGAAAACCTAAACATATTTAATAACAGCTTTAGCAACATACAAAGAGCATAAGCTGTGTGCCCATTTCTTTTCTGGTGGCATCTCTCATTCCATTGTAGTGGATGATGGGCCAAAATAGAAGACCCTTCCAACCACATCCTACAAACACATTGCCTGGTGCTTCAACATCAGCAAGCCTAGGAACTGCCACTTTAAAGCCTACCTTTCAAAGACATTCAGGAGGAGTACCCTAGACTGCACTAGAGTGACAGATAATAAAGAAAAATGTTCTTATTCTGCCCTTTAGCTTTCAGATGTCTTGTTCCTTCTAATATGTAAGGAAACTGAAGAATTAATACCAAATAAGAAAATGAACCTGCATATATAGCGTTGCCTAATACAACTGTAAATAGATTTATACTAGCTATATGCTTTTATCATGCTTTCCATGAAGTACAAGATTATTTTTAAAGCACTGAAAGAACATTACTGAATTGTTAGACCTCCTTTCTGGCCCTGAGTGGAGATTAGATTAGACATGTGAAAAATAGCTGGGGAACCAGTTTTAATAAAAAGAAGTTTTGTCTGGGCATTGCTCATATCAGTCCACTGATCCCACAACTCTTCCTATGACAGGGAAATGTCTTGTGATGCTGTCTTGAATGCAATATAGCTTGGCCAGTCCACTGCCTTTAAATAAAACATACATAATAACTATTTTTAGGTTAGGCTAAAGTTAAACACATCTGTCCATAGACACGTCTCTATAATCTACATTTTTCTGTTATCACTTAGAAATTTGACATTGCTAAAACTTCTTTTCCAAAGAGCTTTAATTTTTCAAGTCGGAAAGGATAAGCAGCATTGCATATTACTTACTGTAATAATATGTAGCCCAATTTATATTGAATTGTGGAGTTTGCTGAAAGTATCACTATATTTGCAAGCAGTTACATAGTTACATAGTAGGTGAGGTTGAAAAAAGACACAAGTCCATCAAGTCCAACCTATGTGTGTGATTATGTGTCAGTATTACATTGTATATCCCTGTATGTTGCGGTCATTCAGGTGATTATCTAATAGTTTCTTGAAGCTATCAATGCTCCCCGCAGAGACCACCGCCTGTGGAAGGGAATTCCACATCCTTGCCGCTCTTACAGTAAAGAACCCTCTACGTAGTTTAAGGTTAAACCTCTTTTCTTCTAATTGTAATGAGTGGCCACGAGTCTTATTAAACTCTCTTCTGCGAAAGAGTTTTATCCCTATTGTGGGGTCACCAGTACAGTATTTGTAAATTGAAATCATATCCCCTCTCAAGCGTCTCTTCTCCAGAGAGAATAAGTTCAGTGCTCGCAACCTTTCCTCATAACTAAGATCCTCCAGACCCTTTATTAGCTTTGTTGCCCTTCTTTGTACTCGCTCCATTTCCAGTACATCCCTCCTGAGGACTGGTGCCCAGAACTGGACAGCACTCTAGGTGCGGCCGGACCAGAGTCTTGTAGAGCGATAGAATTATCGTTTTATCTCTGGAGTTGATCCACCTTTTAATGCATGCCAATATTCTGTTTGCTTTATTAGCAGCAGCTTGGCATTGCATGCCATTGCTGAGCCTATCATCTACTAGGACCCCCAGGTCCTTTTCCATCCTAGATCCCCACAGAGGTTCTCCCCCCAGTGTATAGATTGCATTCATATTTTTGCCACCCAAATGCATTATTTTACATTTTTCTACATTGAACCTCATTTGCCATGTAGTTGCCCACCCCATTAATTTGTTCAGGTCTTTTTGCAAGATTTCCACATCCTGCGGAGAAGTTATTGCCCTGCTTAGCTTAGTATCGTCTGCAAATACAGAGATTGAACTGTTTATCCCATCCTCCAGGTCGTTTATGAACAAATTAAATAGGATTGGTCCCAGCACAGAACCCTGGGGAACCCCACTACCCATCCCTGACCATTCTGAGTACTCCCCATTTATCACCACCCTCTGAACACGCCCTTGTAGCCAGTTTTCAATCCATGTACTCACCCTATGGTCCATGCCAACGCACCTTATTTTGTACAGTAAACGTTTATGGGGAACTGTACAGCTAAAGCTCAAAAAATAAGACTGCAGGCAGGTGCAGTGTTCAAAATGGAGGCATTCCCCAAACCTTACAGAAAATATAAATATTTACATATACACCCTGCGCATAGATTTTCCAGCTCTCAATCTTAAAAAGATTGTAAAGGTTTAATAAAAAAATAAACATGTTATACTTACCTGCTCAGTCGCTATTGTTTTTACACATTGCAACCCCGATCCTCCTCTTCTTTAGTTCTCCGTTGGTGCTCTAGGCTCCTATCCCCCACCGAGTGGCCCCATAGCAAGCTGCTTGCTATGGCGGCACTTGTGCATGATTGCTCCTTTGTCCTGTTCTGTGTCCATAAGACCCACAGAATGGGACTCGGCCCTGTCCCCGCTCCCTCCTCATTGGTTGTGAATGTGTCTGCTCCAATAAAGAGGGGAAGAGCCAGGAGAGCCTCTGCTCTTGTACACCTCGCTGGATTGAGATCGGGCTCAGGTGAGTATAAGAGGGGCTGCACGAATGTATTAAGGTGAAAAAAACGTTCTGCCTTTAGAACCACTTTAATGCCAGCAGACTGAAAGTGATCCTCAATGGGGGTTTGTTAACTGGTTCATCTCTTCTGCCCACTTGCAGTGACCTGGAGAAATAAGCCCCGGTTCACACTAGTGTGACTTCTGATGGAATTTGAGTCACAGAGAATCGCAGGACAAGGGAAATCACATTGTTTTCAATGACACCAGTCCAAATCAATGCAACTCAACACTGTGCGATTTTGGAAAAGGTAGCTGTATTACTTTGGTGCGACTCTAGTGCAATTTCAGACCCATAGACTTCTTTGTTATCTCAGAAAGCCCCAATCACATTTCATTCACTTTCTGTGCGAAAAACACACAAAAAACACAAGTGATAACATGTGTTTTTGCTACACTCAGGTGTGAATGGAATGTGCTTAGGGAGAGAGTTTTTAGGCAGCGAGTTTGACCTGGGAGGAGAGGTGAGGGATAAAAAGAAAACCACTGGTCTTATCAAAGTCTCATAGGAATTGCTTCTTATCTAATGCTGGTGCGACTTCTGTGAGTAAAGTCACACTGAAGTCGGATCAAAGTCGCAAGCTAGTCGCACTACATAGTCACACTGGAAATTGCATGAAAATTGCATCACATCAGTGTGACAAATTGCAACTTAGAAATGCAAATGTATTTGGTTCCTTTATCAAATGATCCTAGTCCCATTTGTTTAGCTAAATTTACAAGAATATGCACCACTATCAAAAAACACTGTGTACTGTAGGAATTAATATTCACCTATTGGGTTAAACAATGTCCCTTCTCTGGAGAGAAACAGATGTTGCAATATCTTTCTTGGAGGACTGAAACTAATAAATCTGAGATTTTACTTATTTTATTAAAGCAAGCTGCTGTGATCAAGGATAGAACACAAGGACAAGATTACATTATCTTCTGGGTTTGTCTAGTGCCCTTGAAATACAGTTACTCCCGTTTATTAATGGACACATGCAGACCCAAAGCACTAAGCTATCTCATCACAATGTTCCAGAGAGCTTGCAGATTAGCAAATTGAACCAACGTGGCATGCTATAAGAGCCTTGCTTCTTTTCCTTATGGCAAAAGACAGGAACATTTTAATTAAAGTGAGTAGTGAAATTCAAGTTCAGTTATTCTGAATGCTAATTAGTGCAGAATTCAAACATGAAATTACTTGTTCCAAGGAAGCAGTCACTGGATTATTTGTTTTAGTTTTGCCAAGTTCCAATTGCAAACTGCAGAGAGAAAAGTCATATTACAATATGGAAAAAAGAATATGTGCGCTTGCATTAAATGACATATACCACTATATCAACAATCATATACTGAAAATATGAGTAAATAAAACAGTGAATACGCTAAATGACACAGATTAAAAATCAGTGCTAAAAAATATTGGATTCAGGTAGGATAAACTTAAATAAATGAATGAATAAATAAAACACATTCAAATTCATAAATTGCTGGTGAAATTAAGTGCAAATATTGATGTGTTAGGAAGTGCAAATATTGGTGCTAAAGTTCAATCCATTCAAAAAAAGTGCACTGAAAACAAAATCGCATGAGGGAAGATCATAGTCGCAAAGGAAAAAACGCATATCCACAGTTCATTCAATGCAACCCATGTGAGTGAGGAAGGATGAAAGGGGCGTGGAGAGACTTCGAGCCACTGGTGAGTCCAAGGGGTAATAAGGATGTACCCTTACCAGAGTGCCCTTTCCCTCTACAAAACATGCCAATTTTGCCATTAGCTCCGATTTTAAAAGCTGGACTTCAGATAGATACAAAAATATTAAAAGAGAAGTTCAGGAATTAAAAAAAAAATAAAAATTATACTCACCTAGGTGGATGCAGCATCGATTCATGCTGCATCTGTCCTCTGCCAGCACTAAGCCCTAGAACTGAGTGATCAAACAGCTCTGATTGCTTAGTTCTCGATCTTCAGTCTGCAGAGAGCTGGTGACTGTTAGTCACCGACTCAATGCTCTGCCTCTCCAGTGCTCACTGGAACACTGGGCTGTGGAGGGGCAGGAGCATATGGCTCAGCCTTTCTGCGGCTCAATGAAAGCTTGAGCCAGCTGCTGGTCCAGACAACTGGGTGGACCCTGACTTTAACCACTTCAATACAGGGCACTTAGACACCTTCCTGCCCAGACCAATTTTCAGCTTTCAGCACTGTCGCAGTTTGAATGACAATTGCGCGGTCATGCTACACTGTACCTAAACTAAATTTTTATCATTTTGTTCCCACAAATAGAGCTTTCTTTTGGTGGTATTTGATCACCTCTGGGGTTTTTATTTTTTGCGAAACAAACAAAAAAAGACCGAAAATTTTGAAAAAAATAAAAGTTTTGCTTTTGTTTCTGTTTAAAAATGTTGTAAATAAGTAAGTTTTCTCTTTCACTGATGGGCACTGATAGGGCGGCACTGACAGGCACTAATAAGGCGGCAGCGATGAGGTGGCACCAATGAGCAGGCACTGACGATGGGCACTGATATGCGGCACTGATGGGCACTGGTAGGCGGCACTGATGGGTGGCACTGATATGCAGCACTGATGGGCATTGATAGGTGGCACTGATGGGCACTCATGGGTGGTACTGGTGGGCACTGGTGGGCACTGATAGGCGACACTGATGGGCACTGAAAGGCTGCAAAGATGGGTTCTTATGGGTGGCACTGCTAGGCACTGACAGGCGGCATTGCTGGGCACTGATAGGTGGCACTGATGGGCACTGATACGTGGCACTGATGGGCACTGATACGCGGCACTGATATGCGGCACTGATAGGCATCCCTGGTGGTACTGGCAGTGGTAGGCATTGGAGTGGGCACTGATTGGCAGCTGCCTGGGCATTGATTATCAGCTGCCTTTGCACTGATTAGTATTTCCCTGGGGGTCTAGGGGGCATACCTGGTGGTCCAGTGTGGCTGGTTTCCCTGGTGGTCCTGGGCGGCTTCCCTGGTGGTCCTGGGCGGCTTCCCTGGTGGTCCTGGGTAGGATCCGAGGGGGGCTGTGCTGATAAACAATCAGCACGGACCCCCCCTGTCAGGAGAGCAGCCGATCGGCTCTCCTCTACTCGCGTCTGTCAGACGCGAGTGAGGAAAAGCCGATCACCGGCTCTTCCTATTTACATCATGATCAGCCGTGATTGGACACGGCTGAACACGTGGTAAAGAGTCTCCGTCAGAGACTCTTTACCTAAATCGGTGCTGCGGGGTGTCAGACTGACACACCGCAACAACGATCGCCGCCGGAGGCGCGCAGCGGCTCAATGTCCTGCGGACGTCATATGACGTCCAGTCAGGATTTTGAAACCACTTTGCCGCCGTCATTCTGCTATATGGCGGGCGGCAAGTGGTTAAAGATGGGACCTTTCCAGAGCCTGGAGTGGCTGAGAGTCAGCGGAAACTGGTCACGGGAGTGCAGAACGAAGTGCACTTCTGTGATCCATAGGAGTATAGCCAAAATAGATTTAGCCATACTTCTCCTTTTAATGAATTCCGACATGTATTCTTTAAAACAGCTACATTTTTGTAATTAGTTGAATGTCTACTGTAGCAGCCTCTTGTAGGCTGGTTTACACTATTGTGGGTGGTTGCGGAAATCTCACCTGTTCCTGTACCCGCAACCATCCACAGCCAAAACACGCTAAAAATTAGCTGGGCTGCTGTTCATTCTTAATGGCACCCCACACATCTAAAAACACAGCATTTATTGCTTCTTTTCCCCCAACGGTGAAAATTCCAATTCCCTATGCTGGCAACAAAAGGATAACCCTTTCTTGCGACCTTCCACTGATTTTGAATCTCTATTATCTCAATCTTTTTTTTGTTTTCTATTTCCAACTTCCTCTTTTTCTCTTATCCTGTTCTCTTTGATATGCTTTTTTTCTTTTCTCCACATTATTTTATATCAGGTACTAGAACAAATTGCTTCTAACGATGTTAATACAAGTGTATCCTTAACTATCTATGGATGTATCTATTATTTCTTCTGCCTACTGAATTCCTGTATTTTCCTAATGTTTCTTCTGACTTCTAAGCGATGACCACTCTTACCTTAAAGTAGAACTATAGGCAAAACTTTTTTCTGGGGCCTTCATGGCAGCATACCTGTGACAAGCTCTGCCTTGGCTCCTCCTTTAGGACCAGTGAATATTATAAAAGAAAAGGATTAGTGCACTCCCAGCATTCTTTTTTTTCCTCATACCGCATGGTCAGTGAATGGTGGAACGTCCCTTACCTCTGCAGTCGGCAGCTTCCAGCTGGGTTCAAGCCTCTCCCAGGTGCAGTCTCTTTTCTGGGGAAGCTAAATGCGCTAATAAGATAGGGAGTTCCTTCTGTGGGCCTTTTGGGACAGCAGTTGTCTCCTAAGAGCTCCTATCTGCATTTATATACTGGCATTTGCTCAAGCTTGCAGCAGTAAAAGCAGCTATATCTATTTTTCACTTAGCCTTATCGCTTTCTTCCTCCCCCACCTTCCCCACCTTGTGATATTGTACCTTCATTCCCATTCTACAGTGGGCGGTGCACACCTCGCGCCGGCTTTTCTGAGTTCCTCTGGCCTGAGGTTGTTGTGGCCATCTTGAGTAGGGACAAATTTTACATTTTTTGCCCTTGTTTGTCAAAATAATTTTTTAGAGGGTTGTATCTTCCACAGATGTCCCTCCACTCTCCATTGTTTATTACTGGGGGCTTTTAGCATGGCATCCTATTGTCATCTGAGGAGGTTGTCTATGCTGGGAGCTCCTGGAGGGGTCCCTGTTTTTTGCCAACAGTAAATATAGTTTCTTTCTTTCTTTTTTTTTTCCTTGGTCCAGCTGAAATACCAGTCGCTAACGCCTTTACCTTTCTCTAGCTGCTTTTTCTGTCTGCTGCTTAAAATAAGCAGTATGCCACCCAAACAAGACCTTCTACAAAACTTAAGGTAGGGACCGTCGTCCAGGTGAGTAAAAAAAAACAACAAAGAGCACTTATGCTCTTATGTTTATGTATTTCAGCCTTGTATACCAGAATAAGTCCAAGCAGACATCAAAGCGACATAAACAATCCTATGAAGGCCCCAACCAGGGCACACCATCCAGATCAGGATACCATGCAAGGTTCATCCGTGAAAAGACATAGTTCTTCACATTCACCTACTCTCAAATCCCTAAATACCGAGCATGCGGGGTCATCATATTACCAGCCAATCGGTCAGCAAAAGCTGTTTTAGAGTCTATGCAGCAGACAGAGTCAGAGGGTTAACAGGTAAACTGTCCTACTCAAAAGATGGGCAGGGGTTACATAGCGGAATGAGCAACAGCAGTTCCATTGTAGCAATTAGCTCAACCTTCTCCAGAGAAGTTAACTCTTCCTGGCCCATCCTTGAGAGAATCCTCTCACCAGGCAGCAAGTATCCCTCCTAGACATCTGGATGATAGTGGGCCATCTGAGGATAACTCAGAAGAGCTCGGCTCTTGGACTTCAACCTTTTGCTAGTTCAGCCCTATGTCAAGGCTGTAAAGCCAGCTAATGGCTGGGAGGAAGCTGACACTACATCTGGGAAGTCAAAGATGTGCTTTCCATTTCTAAAGAAGCAGGTTTGTTTCTTTCTGCTCAGTTTCCACTAGTGCGACTTGTCATGCGTCTTGGGACTGCAAAGTCGCATGACAGGTCATACCCCATGATTTCCAATTAGTGCCGTTCATATCTGTGTGACTTCAAGTCTCAGCGACATCAAAGTAGACCCTGCACTACCTTGGTCCCACTTTGATGCGACTTGAGGTCCATAGACCTCAAGAATACACAGGCATTGTTTCAACTTGCATCAAAATCGCGGCAAAATCGTGCGACTTTCAGGTCGCAGTAGTGGAAACATAGGCTTACTCTTATTAATGATGTCAGAAACATTGTTGAAGAAAAAATAATATTTTTTATCCTCTCAATTGCCTAGGAAAACTTTATCCACTGTCAAAACAAGATTCTGCAATGCCAGACAGTCCATTGGAGGTTCGTATAACAAAGAGTTTCATCTCACCAGTCTATGATTCAGCCTCAGTTGAAGATCCTTTAGACAGACGAATACTCCCCAACTTAAAGGAGCTTACCAAATGGCGGGTAAATGCCTGGAAGTCAGCAATTGCCTTATCATCTTTATCCAAAGCCCTGCGGGCATGGACCGAAAGCATGTAAACAGTAATTCATCAAAAGGTCCCTAGGGAAAATATAGTCAAGGCTTTGGACAAATTATGGCTCTCAGCAGACTTCACCGGTGAGACGGCGATGGATACAATTCGATGCTTTGCAAGATCAATGTCACTACTTGTGATAGCCTTATGGGTGTTGTGGTCAGAACTACGGGCAGCTGACACTGTGTCAAAACGAAATTACTATAAATACCATTTTTTTGATGGTAAATCACTCTTTGAAGAAAGGTTACACAAAGCCATTTCCTGCATCACAGGAGGAAAGTCAGAACAGCAGCATTAGAAGTACCTGGGGATTTAGGGATGCTTACTTGCATGCACCCATACTACAACTGTTACAGAAGTATCTGACATTTTCAGTCGACCAGGTCCATCTACAATTTCAGAGTCTCCTTTGGACCCTGCACTTCCCTCAGAGCCATCACGAGGGCTCGGATCACTATCCAAGCTTCTTTACAAGAACTGGGTCTCAGTTCTTATCACTAACGAGATGAAATCCTCCTTTTATCAAAAGATCCAGCCCAGCTGGTGGAACACAGGTGGATGCTGTGGCCTACACTATCAAGATACGGTTGGATAGTAAATCATCCAACGAGTCATCTTTTCTCCAGTTTAGGCGCCTTATTCCACATACGCAAAAGGGACGGTGTCCCTGCCATCTCAGAAAGTGTGGGCGATCATTCAGAAAGTAAGGAGAGTGAGGACATGGTCCTACATAACAGCCTCGAGCTAACTCAACTTAATAGGGATTTTTGGCTATTTGTATGTAGATGGTCCCATGGACACATGGATACCTCAGGCACCTTTTAGCTAGAATTCCTGAAGCAATGGAGCAGACCGTCTATCCCTGTCCATATATTAAACAAGTTTGATGCACAGGGGTCTGCACTAGTGCACAAAGAGGGAGATGCCTGTAAGGCCACATCCATTAAGGCATGTCTTGTGGACCACAGTTACCACAGATGCCAATGCAATAGGCTAGGAGGCACATTGCAACCAGATGTTGGTTCAAGAGAGATGGGCGTTCAATGCGGCACACATCATCGCAAATATCCTGAAAATCCAGGTGGCTTATCTCTACCCTTTCTTCTGGCTCGAGCCATCAGAATCCTCACAGATTGAACCTTCACATTAGAATGTTAAAACACAGAGGCTTTAATCATTAGGATCTTCCTCCAGAGTTGTTTCAACTCTGCTCAAAGCACAGGAGCCTTCAACGAACAATACGTATCACAAGGTTTGGAATAAGTTTATATCTTTTGCTAACGGCAAAACTTCAATCCTCATGTACCCTCTTCCTCCCAACTCCTTGACTTCCTGCAAACAGACCTGATTTAGGATTAAGCAATTTAAAGGTACAGCTGGTGGCAATCTCTGCTGTGACCACAAGAGTTGGGCCGAAGATCTTTTAATAATCAAATTCTTCAAGACAGCCAAGAAGATAAGCCCACCCATTAAAACAAATCTTTCCCACTTGGGATCTCTCTATCATTCTGGGGCCCTTATCCAAACAGCCTTTTGCCCCATCTGATTCAGCATCCTTGTGAAATCTCACTTGGAAACTATTTTTCTTTGTGGCGATGGCATTGGGATGGTAACAGAACTTCAGGCTCTGGGATCAGAAGGCGATAATATTATTTTCTGTACTTGGATAGAGTGGAACTTAAAACATTAATTCATTCCTAAGTTCTTCTCTTCCTCTGCTATCTCCGAGCCTTGGGCCCTGCCAATCTTTTCAGATCCAATTTCGACCTTCTTCACGAAGACAATATTACTTCTGTACTAAGACACTATCTTCAAGCCACAACTCCCTTCAGACTTTCATCCAACCTATTTGTAATACCCCCCCCCCCAAAAAAAAAAAAAAACAGTGGCAAAGAAGCATCATTCCGGAACTGCAGTATCCGTCATGCCTAGTCATATCTGTGAATATCAGAGCTAGACATGTGGTTCTGCAGCAGCTGGGAAGACACAGTTTGCAGATCCCTGCTCTAGTACAATAGTTTCATGGATAATCAAATTGGTTAAGAAGGTGAACAGGGCTAGGGGTCTAGAACCCCCTCTTCAGTTGGGCTGTATGCCACCCAGTTGTTCTGCTTCTTGGACAGCCACAGCAGACGTATCAAAACAATCTAAAGGGTAGCATTGTGGTCATCTCAACATGAGTTTACGAGACGTTACAGAGTAGTCCCGGCAGCTTTCTCATTGGTAGAAACTGGCAAACAGGCTATCAGGCTGGCATTTGCCTATTTTAAATCCTTTTTTCAAATAAATCTTTTACTATGCATCATCCCACCCATTTCAGCTAGTTATTTGTCACAGGTATGCTGCCATGGGGGCACCAGGAAAACAAAAAATTGTTTCACACTTACTGTAATCTTCTTTTTCTGGTGCCTATCCATGGCAGAATACAATCCCACCCTCGGTATGCTATATTACGTAGAATTCTGGGAGTGCACTAATCCTTTTCTTTTATAATATTCACTGGTCCTGAGGGAGGAGCCAAGGCAGAGCTTGTCACAGGTATGCTGCCATGGATAGGCACAAGGAAAAGAAAATTACGGTAAGTATGAAACAATTTTCTGTTTTTTTTTCATTCTGAATAATAAGTAAGGTAGGGTTACAACACCTGTCAGATTTTTTTTCACCATCTGTGTCCCCTGGAGATTTACCTTTGCTGAACAGGAAGTGAGAGGAAATCCTTGCAAATTAAGGGAATTCCATAGGGACCCCCAGGTCACCCTAACTAGTGTTCCCATTGGAAAAGATCCCCTTTATTACTTTTCTGGGGACAACCCAAAATGTGGGGTTTTCTTTTACTTTCACTTTCAGTGATAATGGTAAACAGAACAAAATAGAGAGGGTGAACAGGGGCACAGACAGCAATAAAAACTGACAAGTGTTCTAATCCCTCTCCACCCTATCCAAAAACAGAAAAAAAAAAGTTTTACCTTTAGATCTGGTTCACCAGACATAACATATGATTCGCACCGCATTGCTGTTCAGATCACATGCGATGTCTGTACGATGCGATTTCAGCCATACAAACTATATGGCTGAAATTGCATTGCATTCGCATCAAAATGGTGCAGGACCCTCTTTTGGTCTGCACTGGAATCGGATCACATGGGTGTTCAAACTCATGCTATCTGATTCCCGCACCATTTGACAGTTCACACTGCGATCTGGGAACCTATCTGGGGTGTTGTTAACTTTACATTGACACCCACAGCGGTTCGCAGATCTCAGTGTGAACGACTGTGCGATTTAGGTGCAATGCGGTAACCTGCACTGGATTTGCAGGGTTCTCGCATCACACTAGTGTGAACCGGGCCTTAGTTATACTTTAACGTCATGCTGTAAGTGTTTCGCTCTAGGTGTTGGATGTTTTGCTGTATTTCTAGGCCTCTGCATTTTCGAAATGGTGCAGGAAACTTTTTCCTCCATGATCTTGGCGCAAACGCAGCTCACAAGGCTGCAATAGTGTGAACCAAAGGTCGTAATCCCCTGTACAGTGGCACTCAGACTGACAGGGGAAAGGACAGTACTTTGAGCCAATCAGGTGTACTGCAAGCACATGTGCTAAGATGCTGATAGGAGGAGTGAGCAGTATGGTGATTTGCGTGTCTACAGCTGCTTCTTCCCTGTCCAGTCCCAGGGCGTTGACTACATTGTATTCCTTTACAGCAGCAGAAAAAAGTCAGGTCTCCAAGCTGTGTTGTTTGACAGGGTTGTATAAATCTCAAGATTGGATTGGTGAAAATACAAATCCTTTGGTGGGGATACAATTACCATATACAGTATGTATTTAAAATGTATATTCAGTCATTTTCTTGGTGTTCAGCTTTAAAGCCCAGCTCCATTTACAACAAAAAACCCTTGCAATAGGGCCCCCTTGTAATGCAAGAGTTAAATGCTTGTTAAAGCGGGATTCCACTGTTTCTGAGTTTTTTTTTTTTTTGGCACAATGAAAAATATTAAGACACAAGAATAAGTAACTCACGTATTCCATTTCAAAAGACCTTTGCTGTCCGTTTTGTCCATAAATATAAACTTATATTATAGGATCATGACGGGATTCATCTTGCCTGTGGGCATGTGAAACCCACAGGCATGCTCTTCCGGGATACGGTGCTGCTGTACGACCAGCATGCACCGCCCGTTCTATTCATGATCCCGCGCATGCGCAGTAGAGAGAAATCGGAGCGCCGTCAACAGCTCCGGTTGCCATCACAACGAGCGGCGTCGTAGGTAAAGTCTCGCGAGATTTTGCGGAGGTTATCCGCAATGTCTCCTGGGATGAAAGACAATGAGATCCCAGGAGACATTGCGGGGACCGAAGGATATGACGTCAATACCCGCAAAGTCCACGCCCACAGCCGCAGGGACAGAAACAAAGAAAGACTGATAACGCAAGGTAGGAAAAAAAAAAAAAAAAAAAAAGCTCCATATGGCACTCGGTGTTGCTTTTAGAAGCCACCGAGATGCTGATTAAAAAACGGGTGAAGATCCGCTTTAAGTCCAAAAACAAAAAATTGCTGGCAGGCAACTAAAAATGTTTGTTTACCGTGTTAAGTTGTTAAGCAATAACCATGGTTGGTTATTGCTATATTATAGACATTTGGGCTAACTATCAACCTTAATTTAAAATCTAATACATCACATTATTTAAACTCTTAATGCTCATCTGTAAATAAACATTTTGTGACTGCATCAGATATTGCAATTTGGTATGCATCAGATTATCAAAAAATACATTCTATTTTCCTCCCAAATGATTTTCACTTAATTATTTTTTTTCATGCTCCTCATATAACAATAATAGATTAACCTAATTGAAAAAAGAAAAATTATTCAGCAAAGTTGTTATTAGTCCACAGCGTTAGCAATTAAAATAATTGATCAAACTTAAATATAGCTGGCAATCAGGATCAGGGTCAGAGGTGACTTTAGTACTTTTTAATTATTTGTTTAACAGTATTGCACAAGGTATTAATGCAGAGCATTATATTTACTTCTTTCCCCACATTTGTATACAATGTTGCGGAGGTCTACGTCTTCATTCACAGCTGTATATAATGTGGAAGGTCTACATCTCTAGTCACAGCTGTATATATGTGTTGGAGGTGTACTCCTGTATTCACCATTGTATATAATAGAGGGTTTCTACATCTGTTTACACAGCTATACGTATATAATAGGTGGTCTACTTCTGAATTTTCAGCTGTATATAACATTGGGGGTATCCTTCTATCTCCACAGCTGTATATAATGTGGGGGGTCTATCTCTCTCTCCTTGGCTCTGTATATTGTAAGGGAAGAGGAGGTACGCAGCAGTGTACAATGGGAATATTTTTCCTTCAACAATAAACGTTCAACTAAACCACAATGATTGGCTAATGAGGGTTATCACTTGACCAGGACCACATTGGCAGGTGTTTTTACCACAAGAAGTAGGAGACCACAGATGTTTCGGTAGCATGAAACTGGCCAGCAGTAGGTCCATTTTAAATCAAAGTCTAGACCTAAATTTACCAGATACAAAAGAGAAAAGTCTGGAGCTATACTCAGTGGCGTAGTGTAGGTTTTCAGCGCCCGGGGCAAAGCAAGTCATTTGCGCCCCCTAACCTGTGGACTTTTAACGCTCCCTCTATTCCTATCCCTCTTTCTTTTTTATTCCATTACTTCTTCTCACCCCTTTTCTTTTTCTTTCCCTCCCTTTCTACCATTTATTCTCTTTCCCCGTTTTCTCTCCCCTTCTCCTCGTTTTTTCTCTTTTTGTTCTTTTTTTATTCTCTCTCTCTCCTCTGTTTCACTTTCCTTTCTCTATCACTCACTTGTTCTATTTCTCTTTCTTTATCTCTCTTTTTCTTTGTTTCTCTTTTCTTCCTCCTCTCTCCCATGTATTCTATCTTTTTTTTTCCTCTCTCGCACTTTATCCCTATTTCTTTGCTCTCTCTCTTTCTTTTTCCCTCTCTCCTCCTTTCTTTCCCTTTTATCTCTCTCTTTCCCTATTTCTTGTTTTTTTCCATCTCTCCATCTAGCTTTCCCTTTTCTCTCTGTCTATCCGTCTTTTCTGTTCTTTCTATCTCCTCTTCTTTCTCTCCCTTTTTCTGTGTAATGTGCACAGTGTGTCTGTATCGTGTGTGTGTATCATATGTGTGTGCCAGCATGGGTTTGTGTGTGTATGCACAGTATGTGTGTGTTCGCAGTGTGTGTGTGTGCACAGTATATGGGTGTGTGCATGCACAGTGTGTGTGTGCATAGTGTGTGTGTATTCGCAGTGTATGTGTGTGTGTGCACAGTGTGTGTGTGTGTGCATAGTATGTGTGTGCGCACAGTATGTATGTGTGCATGCACAGTATATGTGTGTTTGTGTGCGTGCACAATATATGTGTACAGTGTGTGTGTGTGTGTGCGCACAGTATTGCCCTGTACACACGGTCGGATTTTCCGACGGAAAAAGTGCGATCGGATTGTGTTGTAGGAAATTCCGATCGTGTGGGGGCTCCATCGGACTTTTTCCGTCGGAATTTCCGACACACAAAGTTTGAAAGCAGGATATAAAATTTTCAGACAACAAAATCCTATCGGTTAAATTCTGATCGTGTGTACACAAATCCGACCCACCAAGTGCCACGCATGCTCAGAATAAATTAAGAGATGAAAGCTATTGGCTACTGCCCCGTTTATAGCCCCAACGTACGTGTTTTAGGTCACCGCGTTCAGAACGATCGGATTTTCCGACAACTTTGGGCGACCGTGTGTATGCAAGATAAGTTTGAGCCAACATGCGTTGGAAAAAATCCATGAATTTTGTTGTCGGAATGTCCGATCAATGTCCGATCGTGTGTACAGGGCATAAGTGTGTGTGTGTGTAGAGTGTGTGTGCACATGTGTTTGTGCACAGTATATGTGTATAAGTACAGTGTGTGTGTGTGTGTGCACAGTATGTGCGTATGTGAACAATATACAGTGCGGACGGAAAGTATTCAGACCCCCTTAAATTTTTCACTCTTTGTTATATTGCAGCCATTTGCTAAAATCTTTTAAGTTCATTTTTTTCCTCATTAATGTACACACAGCACCCCATATTGACAGAAAAACACAGTGTTGTTGACATTTTTGCAGATTTATTAAAAAAGAAAAACTGAAATATCACATGGTCCTAAGTATTCATACCCTTTGCTGTGACACTCATATATTTAACTCAGGTGCTGTCTATTTCTTCTGATCATCCTTGAGATGGTTCTACACCTTCATTTGAGTCCAGCTGTGTTTGATTATACTGATTGGACTTGATTAGGAAAGCCACACACCTGTCTATATAAGACCTTACAGCTCACAGTGCATGTCAGAGCAAATGAGAATTATGAGGTCAAAGGAACTGCCTGAAGAGCTCAGAGACAGAATTGTGGCAAGGCACAGCTCTGGCCAAGGTCACAAAAAAAATTCTGCTGCACTTAAGGTTCCTAAGAGCACAGTGGCCTCCATAATCCTTAAATGGAAAACGTTTGGAACGACCAGAACCCTTCCCGTCCGGCAAAACTGAGCTATCGTGGGAGAAGAGCCTTGGTGAGAGAGGTAAGGAATAACCCAAAGATCACTGTGGCTGAGCTCCAGAGATGCAGTCGGAAGATGGGGGAAAGTTGTAGAAAATCAACCATCACTGCAGCCCTCCACCAGTCAGGGCTTTATGGCAAAGTGGCCCGACGGAAGCCTCTCCTCAGTGCAAGACACATGAAAGCCCACATGGAGTTTGCTAAAAAAACACCTGAAGGACTCCAAGATGGTGAGAAATAAGATTCTCTGGTCTGATGAGACCAAAATAGAACTTTTTGGCCTTAATTCTAAGCGGTATGTGTGGAGGCACTGCTCATCACCTGTCCAATACAGTCTCAACAGTGAAGCATGGTGGTGGCAGCATCATGCTGAGGGGGGGTTTTTCAGCTACAGGGACAGGATGACTGGTTGCAATTGAGGGAAAGATGAATGCGGCCCAGTACAGGGATATCCTGGATGAAAACCTTCTCCAGGGTGCTCAGGACCTCAGACTGGGCTGAAGGTTTACCTTTCAACAAGACAATGACCCTAAGCACACAGCTAAAATAACAAAGGAGTGGCTTCACAACAACTCCGTGACTGTTATTGAATGGCCCAGCCAGAGCCCTGACTTAAACCCAATTGAGCATCTCTGGAGAGACCTAAAAATGGCTGTCCACCAATGTTTAGCATCCAACCTGACACAACTGGAGAGGATCTGCAAGGAGGAATGGCAGAGGACCCCCAAACCCAGGTGTGAAAAACTTGTTGCATTTTTCCCAAAAAGACTCATGGCTGTATTAGATCAAAAGGGTGCTTCTACTAAATACTGAGCAAAGGGTCTGAATACTTAGGACCATGTGATATTTCAGTTTTTCTTTATTTAAAATTTGCAAAAATGTCAACAATTCTGTGTTTTTCTTTCAATATGGGGTGCTGTGTGTAAATTAATGAGGAAAAAAATGAACTTAAATGATTTTATCAAATGGCTGCAATATAACAAAGAGTGAAAAATTTAAGGGGGTCTGAATACTTTCCGTCCCCACTGTATGTGTGTGTGTGCACAGTATATATATGTGTGTGTGCACACATACATTTGGTTTGCCCACAGTATCATCTTATTGGATACACTCCTCTATAGGAACCACTGATTGTGTTAGCGTGTGTTCACAGTGAAAGCCACTTTGGAGATCCTTTACACGTTGCCCCATATTTACAATGATTGTGCACCGCAGGATTGCAGCATGTATCCATCCGTGGATTTGAACTATTCACCAGACCGGGAACATATTCCAGAACTTCACCGCTTCACTGGTTTCACTCCCCCCATGAATGCAGCTTCAGTGACTGTCCATTACCTCCCTCTCCCCTCATCTCCTTCTCCACCCAATTTCCATCTCCACCTCCAGTGGCTCATGCCCCCAGGGACCTCTGCACAGGTGATTAAGCCATATACAGTACCACTTTCTGATTTTTACTGGCCACACAGCGGTTTGCTGTGGCTTAGCCACCTGTGCATTGACTATCTGGCGTCTGGTGACGAATGTTTTACATGTTATGTGTTTTAGTCCTGTTTTTGTTTTTTATTTGTGTAGATGGTTTTCTGTCATGTTGCCACATCCATTGACCACGTTGTACAGTGGCCATCAGCATACATCTAGCTTGTTGCTACATGATTTTCCTCCAATTGGAGGTTATTTATTATGATCTTTTAATTGATTGATTAATTAATAAATATTATACCTTATTACCCCAACACTGCCAGCGCGGAAGATATTCCAGAGGATAGTATTGGGGGCATTAGTGGTAGGTTAACCAAAGCACAAAAACACAAGGTGAGTATAGTAGCAAGTCCTAGTTGCAATCTTGAAACACCCAATACGAAGACAATATGCGACCGGTCTAAACTATGTGGCATGTTCACCAATGCAAGGAGCATGGCAGACAAGATGGGTGAACTAGAGATACTGTTGTACGAGGAGGATTTGGATTTTGTGGGAATTTCAGAGACCTGGTTCAACAGCTCTCATGATTGGCTGGCAAACATTCAAGGGTATACCCTATACCGCAAGGATAGAGAGGGTAAAAAAGGGGGAGGGGTATGCTTATATATCAAGAATAATGTACAAGTGAATGTGAGAGATGACATCACTGAGGGAGCTAGAGAGGAGGTGGAATCCTTATGGGTAGAGCTCCAAAGGGATGAAGCTAAGGGGAAAATAATACTGGGAGTATGCTATAGGCCCCCTAACCTGAGAGAGGAAGTGGAGACGGATCTCTTATCGCAAATTGGAGTAGCAGCAAGGATGGGAAGTGTTATCATAATGGGGGATTTTAATTATCCAGACATAGACTGGGCGGAGGGAACCGCGCATTCATTTAAGGCTCGCCAGTTCCTTAATGTCTTGCAGGACAATTTTATGGGTCAGATGGTAGACGCACCAACTAGAAATAAAACATTACTGGATCTACTGATTACCAACAATACAGACCTGATCACGGATGTGGAAATACGGGGCAATTTAGGTAACAGCGATCACAGGTCAATTAGTTTCAGTATAAATCACACAAATAGGAAACATAAAGGGAATACAAAGACACTGAATTTCAAAAGAGCCAACTTCCCTAAACTACAAACCTTGCTAAAAGGCATAAACTGGGATAAAATATTAGGAACAAAGAATACGGAGGAGAGATGGGTTTGCTTTAAGAGAATATTAAATAAGGGCATTAGCCAATGTATCCCATTGGGTAATAAATTTAAAAGAGTAACAAAAGTCCTGGATGGCTTAACTCCAATGTAAAAATGCATATAAAAGCAAAGGAGAAGGCCTTCAAAAAATACAAGGTTGAGGGATCATCCTCAGCATTCAGACTTTATAAAGAATGCAACAGGAAATGTAAGGGTGCAATTAGGACAGCTAAGATAGAACATGAAAGACACATAGCGGAGGAGAGCAAAAAAAATCCCAAGAAATTCTTTAAGTATGTAAACAGTAAAAAAGGGAGGACAGACCATATTGGCCCCATAAAGAATGAGGAAGGACATCTGGTTACAAAGGATGGGGAGATGGTGAAGGTATTGAATTTATTCTTCTCCTCAGTCTTCACGTGTGAATCGGGGGGCTTCAGTAACCAAAACTGCAGTGTTTATCCTCATGACACAACACAGGAATCACCTCCATGGTTAACAGAGGACGGAATTAAAATTAGACTTGAGAAACTTAACATTAATAAATCACCGGGACCAGATGGCTTGCATCCGAGGGTACTTAGGGAACTCAGTCAAGTGATTGCCAGACCGTTGTTCCTAATTTTTACAGATAGTCTACTGACTGAAATGGTACCAGCTGATTGGAGAAAAGCCAATGTAGCACCTATATTTAAAAAGGGCCCAAAATACATCCCTGGGAATTACAGACCAGTTAGCCTAACATCAATAGTATGTAAACTCTTGGAGGGGATGATAAGGGACTCTATACAGGATTTTAGTAATACAAACGGTATCATTAGCAGTAATCAGCATGGATTCATGAAGAATCGTTCTTGCCAAACCAATCTATTAACCTTCTATGAGGAGGTGAGTTGCCATCTAGATAAAGGAAGGCCCGTAGACGTGGTGTATCTGGATTTTGCAAAAGCATTTGACACAGTTCCCCATAAACGTTTACTGTACAAAATAAGGTCCATTGGCATTGACCATAGGGTGAGTACATGGATTGAAAACTGGCTACAAGGGCGAGTTCAGAGGGTGGTGATAAATGGGGAGTACTCGGAATGCTCAGGGGTGGGTAGTGGGGTTCCCCAGGGTTCTGTGCTGGGACCAATCCTATTTAATTTATTCATAAACGATCTGGAGGATGGGATAAACAGTTCAATCTCTGTATTTGCAGACGATACTAAGCTAAGCAGGGCAATAACTTCTCCGCAGGACGTGGAAACCTTGCAAAAAGATCTGAACAAATGAATGGGGTGGGGCGACTACATGGCAAATGAGGTTCAATGTAGAAAAATGTAAAATAATGCATTTGGGTGGCAAAAATATGAATGCAATCTATACACTGGGGGGAGAACCTCTGGGGGAATCTAGGATGGAAAAGGACCTGGGGGTCCTAGTAGATGATAGGCTCAGCAATGGCAGGCAATGCCAAGCTGCTGCTAACAAAGCAAACAGAATATTGGCATGCATTAAAAGGGGGATCAACTCCAGAGATAAAATGATAATTCTCCCGCTCTACAAGATTCTGGTCCGGCCGCACCTAGAGTATGCGGTCCAGTTCTGGGCACCAGTCCTCAGGAAGGATGTACTGGAAATGGAGCGAGTACAAAGAAGGGCAACAAAGCTAATAAAGGGTCTGGAAGATCTTAGTTATGAGGAAAGGTTGCGAGCACTGAACTTATTCTCTCTGGAGAAGAGACGCTTGAGAGGGGATATGATTTCAATTTACAAATACCGGACTGGTGACCCCACAATAGGGATAAAACTTTTTAGCAGAAGAGAGTTTAACAAGACTCGTGGCCACTCATTAAAATTAGAAGAAAACAGGTTTAACCTTAAACTACGTAGAGGGTTCTTTATTGTAAGAGCGGCAAGGATGTGGAATTCCCTTCCACAGGCGGTGGTCTCAGCGGGGAGCATTGATAGCTTCAAGAAACTATTAGATAAGCACCTGAATGACCACAACATACAGGGATATACAATGCAATACTGACACATAATCACACACATAGGTTGGACTTGATGGACTTGTGTCTTTTTTCAACCTCACCTACTATGTAACTATGTAACTGTATGCTGTGTCACTCATATGGTCAGCTTTTCTTCTCCTCCACAACCCTAGTGGGGATATTTTTTATTCATATGCAGTATAGAGACTAGAGTGACACTACCCCAATAGGTAAGCGGTGTTTGTTTAGGGTATTACTGTTTACTGACTATTAGTCAATTGCCCTCAACCTTTGTTTTTGATACACTTGCTACCTATAGCCTGCAATGTGCCACTTTCCACCCATAGCCTGCCACCAGATGCAGTGTGCCACTTGCCACCCATAGCCTGCCACCAGGTGCAGTGTGCCACTTGCCACCCAAAGCCTGCCACCAGATGCAGTGCCACATGCCACCAAAAGCCTTCCACAAGATGCAGTGTGCCACATTCCACCCATAGCTTTCTGCCAGATGCAGTGTCACTTGCCACCCATAGCCTGCCATCAGATGCAGTGTGCCACTTGCCACCCATAGCCTGCCACCAGATGTAGTGTACCACTTGCCACCCATAGCCTGCCACCAGATGCAATGTGCCACTTGCCACCCATAGCCTGCCACCAGATACAGTGTGCCAATTGCCACCGATAGCCTGCCACCAGATGCAGTGTGCCACTTGCCACCCATAGCCTGCCACCAGATGCAGTGTATCACTTTCCACCCATAGCCTGCCACCAGATGCGTCACTTGCCACCCATAGTGTCAGAAAGGTTTCACCTGCTGGTGGCACTGTGGCTCCCAGATCTATGGGCTGCAGTTCCGGTGTCCACCAGTGGGTGTCTCTCAGCAGTCAGAGGCTGACGATCGTGAGAGGATTCACCTGCTGGTGGCACTGTGCTCCCAAATCTTTAGGCTGCAGTTCCGGTGTACACCAGTGGGTTTCTCTTGGCAGTTAGGAGCTGACATCATTCCCTGCAATCAGGCATCAAACTCATCTCTCCCTTTGTGCACTGCAGTCAGTGCCTCATGATGTTTCTTCTGCATGCCACCGGAGAAGATACAAGGAGGAGGTGGATGGAGCTAAGCACTAGGCGCAGAGGAGGAAGCTAAATCCTCCTCTGCTCTAAATGCTGGGGCCTCTGCCTCTCTCCTCCTTGTGACGTCACTGGTTGCTAGATGTTAGGCGCTGTGGCTAGCAACCAGTTTGGGGAGTGATCCAGTGGTGAAAGTCCTCAAGCGGGTCTCCGCCAGCCAGGAGCTCAGCACAGGCTCACAGTGAGTGACAGCGGCAATACAAGGGCAGTTTTAGGGGGCATCAGATCCCGGGAAATCCGGGACATGTGGTCACCCTTGATGTGCCCCCCCTTGAATGTTGCCCCTAGGGCCACTGCCCTCTCTGCCCCCCCACGCTACTCTACTGGCTATGCTACAAGTATTAAGATACTGCTGAGGATATACGGCAGTGTATAATTGGCCAGTAACAACACAGTTTTATATTTTAATATTTTTATTGAACAGATCTGGTAACAATAGAAATAACACTGGAACAAAGCCAATTCTCAGGTTGTCATCATAGCAAGACATAGATAAATATTGTATGAACAGCGAAGATAAGTAAAATCCAACATTAGAAGAAAAAGGCATACTGTACATCAGGCAAGAAATGGCCTCAGGTTAAAGTGGTTGTTAAGCCACTACAATATAACCATACAATCACTTCTGTAAAATAACATTATGTTTCCCAGTGTTATATAAAGAAGATGCAGATTTCTACCCTATATCAGAGTATCTCCCGGCGCTCACATGACTCCTCTGCTCTCTCCTCTCCCTTGCTGTCAGCTATAGCGGGAGGGGCCGAGAACTCCCGCTGAATCAGCCAGGGAGGAGAGAGGACATAGAGCCGAGGAGTCACATGAGCGCTGGGAGACGCTCTAAAATAAGGTAGAAATCGGCATCTTTTTTATAACACAGACACTGGGACACATAATGCTATTTTACAGAGGGGAATATATGGTTATACTGTAGTTATGATAGCAGCAGGAGGGGAGGAGCCGACAGGCAGGGAGGGGGGGAAGAGAGGACAGGGGAGAGCAGAGAGGAGAGCTGCATGATAAACCGTGGTCAATTTACAGGGGGGGGGACAGAACCAGGCAGGATCAGCCAGGTATTTTAGATGATAACACAAGCACTGCTCATGCTTTAAGGGAACAGGATCTTTTTTTTTTTAAGGGTAACAAACGCGTTAATATCCAAAAGTTAAATGTGCTATCCATCATCATCAAGAAATAAAACAAAAAGGAGTAGTCCTAAGCACAAAGGGGTCAGAGTGTAAACATTTCCTGTTGGTAACCATGAATACAGCTATGTATGATGGAGGGCAGGAACAAAGGCAGGGTACAAGGGAACACAGGGGGGAGGGGGATGGGAGGAAAATAATGGGTACAAGACAGTTTTAATTATCCAATTAGGGATAATAGGCATAACTGGTGTATGCCTAACTTATACTTTATCTGTAGGGATGGTGAATGTGAGTGTTATTTTGTGGGGTGGTTTAGGTGCACCCTGATCTTGCTCTTTTTTTACATTCAAATTATGCAGTGCCACTCTTTGAACAAAAAGCAGCTCCAAGAAGAAATGCCCCATCAACTTAAAATTAAAACATAAAAAGGCCAAAAGGATTAAAAACACCAAAATGCCACCACTGAAACAAAAGCCAAGCAATTCATGTTGTCCTTATCTACAGTAGGGATCAGGTTTGGGTTCTCCCGGACAAATCTGCACAACAGCCACATGAATTGCAAATCTCAAACTGGTTGAACGCATGATGGTGGCAAACCCAAAGCTCATCCCTAATCAGATTTTTTTCTAGAGTTAAGAACTTTTACTTTCAGCTACCTCCCACTCCCTTTTTTCACCTCCCCAATATTGACTTAAAATACATAGGGGCTTAGGACATTTCCTATTAAGTCATGGTACTTGATTGTCTTAAGCCAGTAAAGTGTATAGAATTTTTTTTATTTTTTGTTGAAAATTGCATTTCCTAGGCTAGGCTCAAGATTTGCAAATTAAATTAAAAAAAAACTATGGACAATGATTTCCATGGGCAGTCTCTAATGTCACTATCACTATCAGTCAGCACAAGTGCATAGTGCTCGGTGTTTAACAGTTGCACTGAAAGTATGTCTTTGCCATGTAACATTTCCCTTTGGTATTATATACAGTACATGGCACAGTGATCCCTGGAGTTACGTAACCTTTATGAGAGTACTTAGATTGTGGCTAGATTCTGGTTTTCAGTATATAGCAATTTTGTACATTTTGCCCTTGACCTTTTACAATAATTGATTGAAGCATGTTTCTGAAATTCATATTTCAGTGAAATATCTAACATAAATAATCACCAAAAAGGGATATACAGTAACACTTAATAAACACATGCTGTGACACTCTTGTCTTAGAAAACAGTAAGCTATGTCTTCAATAACACTAACTAATTAATTGCATTTTTTTCCTAGGATGTCTGATGAAATTCTGAGTATTAACAAGAAAGCCTAGTAGTTATAGTTATTGTTTTGTTAAATTTGCAAATATGAAATTAAAATCTATTTGTAGTGAAAGTTTCCAGCTAAACAAAGTCTAACGTAGTTTGAGTGAAGAAAAGAAAGGTTCATTTTTATATCATGGTAATACAAGAAACATTGCTTAATTATAATATATATTATATATTTACAGGAATCTCACAGATGGGGAACAAAGTCAAGATAAGGACAATGAAAATACAAGGCATGGACATGGATCTACCAATGATGGATCTGTCCAAGAGGTCCACCATTGCTTCCTAAAGAAGTCACCAAACTGCGTACGAGACCGTCTGTCTACATCTACATGCAGTCAGCCACCAGCAGTGAGCAGGTCCAATGGACAGTTGACTCCCCATGTAAGCGATGCACATCAACATTTAAAATGTTGTCACTGCAATCACCAAGAGCGCAAGTTAAGCTACACAGTACCAGAACTGTCTAGTCATGAAGAAAGACGAAAATTGTGTTCTCATCACTCCAGTGTGAATGCTTCTACCAGCACCTCACATGATACTGCAGGATGTATATGGAAGCAGTGGTCTACTACCCAGATGACGACGGGGCATCCAATGCAGCATCATGTAGTGACTGTAAGGTAATTGCCATTTAAAATTTTAATTGCACTTCCAATCTAACTAAGTATGTCCATGCATTATCATCCTCAATTTATCTATTGTGAATAATATTTAAAACAGTATTAAACCCAAAAGCAAACATATATTTTTTTTTTGCAGCTTACCAATCCTAAATGTGATGGTTGCATTCCTTTTTTTAGGCTTTCTTTCTTCTATTTTCCTCTGGTGATCTGGCCAGTAAGTCTGTTTTTCAAAAAAAAACAAGCTCTCCGGCAGAATGTATCAGTTAAGAGTGTTGAGACAAACCATTTAGCACTGACAGGGGTGCTTACAATGATCAGATTTTATTTATTCATGTAAAACCTTTATCACAAAAGAAAAAAACTGTAGCTGCTTGTGTAACAGCAGTGTGAGCTGGAGTTTGGCTTCAATTTGTTAGCTTATTTAAGTCTGCTAGTATATCTAGAACTCCCCTCCCCCCAAAATGACAATGCTGCTGTCTGGCCCCTGTACTCATTCATCCAGAGTAGGAGCACTCTATTACAGAAGGTGTGTTACTGGACAGATCACCAGGTGAAAACAGTGTGAAGAAAACTAATGCAGCCACCACATCTAATGTAATATATTACATAGTTACATAGTTACATAGTAGGCGAGGTTGAAAAAAGACAAAAGTCCATCAAGTCCAACCTATGTTTGTGATTATAGGTCAGTATTACATTGTATATCCCTGTATGTTGTAGTCATTCAGGTGCTTATCTAATAGTTTTTTGAAACTATCGATGCTCCCCGCTTAAACCACCGCCTGTGAAAGAGAATTCCACATCCTTACCACTCTTATGACGCGTACACACGATCAGATTTTTCAACAACAAATGTTCGATGGGAGCCTGTTGTCGGAAATTCCGACCGTGTGTAGGCTCCATTGGACATTTTCCTTGAATTTCCGACAAACAAAATTTGAGAAATATGTTGAACAATGCTCTACCTGACTCAAGCTGGGCTCCTCCACATCTTCCTGGGTGGAAGGCCCAGGTTGTACATCGGAGGCCTCAGCTGAGGTGGAAGGAAGCCTTAAAGGAAGAGTGGAGAGTGCTGGGCTGGGTTCACTCTGGTTTGACAGAAAATGCAGTATGTCATAGTACCACAGCCTGGGTACATAAACGTCATCTGCTGCTCTCTGGGAATTCTGGACCTTCTTTTGCTCCCTAAGATAAGTACTCCTCGTGCCACCAATTTTGGCCTTCAAATAGGTGATGTCTACCGTAGGGATAATCGGCTTCACAAAGTCAAGCAGTTTCTCCAGCGCTGCCTTCCTCTTAGCTTATTAAAAAACGGGTGGTTCACCTGTCACAGACAGGGCAGCTCCCTGAACATGTCAATGAATATTGCTAGAAATTCCCTATCATTGAATGGATCCGTTTTCTCTGCAAGACACAACACAAGACAAACCCTAATGTCAGGCTAAACACTTCTAATCTTGTCCCAATATAGGCCTCAATCTAGAAGCAGTATAGGCCACTGATGCACCAAGTTCAAATTATACCTTCGTTATTACGTTCGGCGCTTTCTCTACTCCTTCCTCCACTCACAGATCGTACGTACGACGCATGCATGTTACGCTTTATATACACTGCGCATGCATGAAACTCCGCCCTCCCCTGACGTTCTTTCTAGTTTATTCCCCGCCCCTTGTCTTTTGGCGCAGTGGGAGAGCACATGGCGGAGAAAGAGTAAGAGCATACAGACAGCAGCAGCAACGACGAAAGGCCGGAGCCACGAACATCCCGATCGCGGAGGAGATTTAAGGCCTCAAATATGTCCTTTATAGAGATGGTGGAGATGGTGGACATCTTGAAGAGGGCCGACTAGGAAGCATGGACCTTACCCAAACACAAATGTGAGAAAGGCCAACATCATAACTAAAGTTCTGAAAAGTCTGCACAGGAATTTTGGGGTACAGCGATCCAAGGATCAATTGAGGAAATCATGGTCAGACCTCAAATTGAGGGAGCACGATCAGTACAGAAAGATCAAGAGAGTTCCTCAAAAAAGTAAGTAGTTGTTGTGTGTTCCTATTATTATTATTACTTGCATGCTGCTCCATGTGCTTTTCTTTACTGTTGTACAGTTTAAAATGGCAGTTTTAATGTTTGTGGGCACAGTAATTGTTCATACTAAACATCGTTCGTTCGCCCACTGATACAATGTTTTTGGCAGATGCAGGTTAACTACATTTGTTCATTCCTATTTGTATTAAATGAAGTTTGTTGTCTAGATGGGTTTGTAACTATAATGAAATGCAAACTTGATTCAGTGTAAGGAGAGGACACTCAGCAGCTGTTTACACATTTGGACACAGGAGCACTAGTGTGGGACACTAGAACACCCTTTTTAGGGTGTCTTACACAGGTGCTCCAGTGGATACTAGGGGTGTCTCCATGTGTGAAAATTGTACAAAAAAGGTAAGTATTCCAGCTTTATAAAGGGAAAAAAATAATGTCTTCAGCTTGGAACTCAAAAAAGACAAATCGTACGACACTTCCAAGCAATGTTTCATATTACTATTTCTCGCATCAAATATCTGTGTGCTAAGTATATCATTTTTTTATTCACATAGGGGAGAAAAGACTCAGGACATCTGAGGACACCAGGGACCCCCCCCCCTCCTAAAGGAAAGGAAATCCCCACACCACAACCAAAAGATGTGGAGGACGGAGAGGTTTATGAAGTGGGCGAAATAGTAACTACAACAGGTGTGTGTCTGAGACCACAGCTTCAGGTAATAGATGGATGCCTGCATAGTTATAATACATGGTGTGTTTTTTTATTTTAGGTGATGTGGATGTTGTGGAAGAAGAATTTCATTTCACAAGTGCAAGTGCACACATCCTCATCGTGGAGATCATGGTGTGCAATCGTGATTTACAGATGATCAAGGAAGACATCAATGATGTGGAAAAAAGACTCAAAAACATCATTGATGTTTTAGGCAGAATCTAAAACACCCCACAATTCTTCTAGTTTGTTTGTATTTTTATTATTTTCACACATTTTAAATACATTTTAGAAAGCCAAATTTTGAAGATGCACACAGTGTGTCAACATGTGCTATCTGCCATCACGGAATATCAAGGTACGCGTTTTGGGGGTGCAACCCCCTCCTCGCCACTAAAGTAGATGAGAGGAAGGGGTTGCACCCCCAAAACACGTCCATTGATCCCCCATGATGGGAGCTAGCAAATGTTGATTAGGCATGGGATCAGGAGGGAAATCCCCATTTTGAGTCTCAATTTGTGTGCATCTTCAAAATTTGGCTTTCACAGGGGTTACATCACCCTAAAGTTTGGACATACTAATGTCTGATATTGCCTTTACTTTGTCAAAGTTGAACTTTGTAAGTTCCTGAGTTGTGTATTGTTTTATGGTTTTAAACATGCCTGTTTTAACACAAGAAAAGGCTATTTGTACTGTCAAAAACAAAAATGTTATTACTAAAATATGTTGGTTTGTTCAAAAACCCTTTTCTAACGCACATGTGAATGTGTACAGAGTAAAAAGTTTTCTACTCAACAATATGTGGCTTCTTCTTTCAATGCTCAATATCATTTTTTGGACTAAGTTGGTGTTTACACTGAACTGGTTATTTACTTAAAGTGGATGTAAACCCAAAAACATTTTTTTTTATATCATACTGTAGAGCATAAGATTTCCCATCATTTGAGCCCAGTCTTGCCACACAGAGTTAATCCATCTCTGAGCAATCCTCTTTTATTGTTCAGTGAGAAAAATCTTGACAAACTGAGAAAAACTTTGTCAAATACTCCCCCTTGCTGTGAGTGACAGCCTAAGACACATGCATTATTTTTTAATTCCCTCCCCCACTCCTTTCTTCAGCAGCTCTGCAAGGATTGGCTGTTCCACACCTCAGCATGATTTGTGGTTACTTTCCTGTCTTTTCACTGGATGTTAGAGATCATAGCAGAAGTTCAGCAGAAGTTCAGTGTTAGAAATAAACAGGAGAAAATGCATATTGACAAGGAGAGTAGAGGTGGGCGGGGAGTCTACTGACATCACGACTCCACCCACCGAGCTGCAGACAACAGACCCACCCACAGAATATGCAGTTTTTCGGGTCAAATAACAGACAGAGGGGAGACATTTGACAGGTAAAGATACATGCAGGAGGCATGTATATCCTTATAGATAACCCCTATGGCAGTAGTTTGGAAAGGATGACATTGGGTTTACATCTACTTTAAGGCAAATCCACTTTGCACTACAAGTGCACTTTCAGTGCAGTTTCAATGGCACTTTTGCAGTGCACTTTGAGTGCAAAGTGGATTTTCCTTTAGTAAATAACTCCCACAGTGCTTTATAATTTGCCACAATCATGCCATTTTCGTGACTGACCAAAATTCATTCATGGTGCTGAAAATTATGCATATTTTTTATCAGTAATGCATTACATACATTAACAACAAAAACAAGGTGTGTCTGTAGCAGACCCACAACATAATAATAGTTCACTGAAGAAGAGATTGTCACCCCATGTATCAAATAAATTATGTTTGCACTATTAAAGAAAGTTGGCCAAAAAAAAGCCCATTGGATGACCTAGGAGACAGCTAAAAGAAACACAAGCAGTAACTCAAAGGAAATATTATTTCAGTTTAACTAAAAAAAAAATTTTTTTAAATGTTTATTAAACATTTTCTGGCCCCCCTACCCATATATTTTATACGGACCTCACGTGCGCTTTGGGGGGCAAGCACTGAAAACCAGATACGATCCCACAAGCACAAACTGAAGAGCAGTAACGATCTGAAAAGCACAAGGCTGAAAATTGCGAATCGTCTCTCACCAAATTTCTACTAACACAAGATAAACACAAGATAAGTAGAAGGAGTCCAAAGGGTGGCGCACTGGCTATTGAACTTCCCTTTATAGTGCCGTCGTACGTGTTATACGTCATCACGTTCTTGACGTTCTGAATTTCCGACAAGATTTGTGTGACTGTGTGCATGCAAGACAAGTTTGAGCCAACATCCGTCAGAAAAAAAACATGGATTTTGTTGTCGGAATGTGTGATCGTGTGTACGCGGCATTACAGTAAACAACCCTCTACGCAGTTTAAGGTTAAACCGCTTTTCTTTTTATTTTAGCGAATGGCTGCGTGTCTTATTAAATTCGCTTTCGCAGAAAAGTTTTATCCCTATTGTGGGGTCACCAGTACAGTATTTGTACATTGAAATCATATTCACTCTCAAGCGTCTCTTCTCCAGAGAGAATAAGTTCAGTGCTCGTAGCCTTTCCTCATAACTGAGATCCTCCAGTCACTAATTAATTTTGTTGCCCTTCTCTGAACTCTCTCCAGTTCCAGTACATCCTTCCTGAGAACTGGTGCCCAGAACTGGACAGCATACTCCAGGTGAGGCCGGACCAGAGTCTTGTAGAATGGGAGAATTATCGTTTTATCTCTGGAGTTAATCCCCTTTTTAATGCATGCCAATATTCTGTTTGCTTTGCTTGCAGCAGTTTGGCATTGCATGTCATTGCTGAGCCTATCATCTACTAGGACCCCCAGGTCCTTTTCCATCCTAGATTCCCCCAGAGGTTCACCCCCTAGTGAGTAGATTGCATTCATATTTTTGCCACCCAAATGCATTATTTTACATTTTTCTACATTAAACCTCATCTGCCATGTAGTTGCCCCGTTAATTTGTTCAAATCTTCTTGCAAGGTTTCCACACCCTGCGGAGAATTTATTGCCCTGCTTAGCTTAGTATCATCTGCAAGTACAGAGATCGAGCTGTTTACCCCATCCTCCAGGTTGTTTATGAATAAATTAAATAGGATTGGTCCCAGGGCAGAGTACTCCCCATTTATCATTACCCTCTCAACTTGCCCCTGTAGCCAGTTATTAAACCATGTACTCACCCATGGTCCATGCCAACGGACCTTTCTTTGTACAGTAAACGTTTATGGGGAACTGTGTCAAATGCTTTTGCAAAATCCAGATACACCACATCTACAGAGCTTCCTTTATCTAGATGGCAGCTCACCTCCTCATAGAAGGTTAATAGATTGGTTTGGCAATAATGATTCTTCATTAATCCATGCTGATTACTGCTAATGATACCATTGTCATTACTAAAATCTTGTATATAGTCCCTTATCGTCCCCTCCAAGAGCTTGCATACAATTGATGTTAGGCTAACTGGTCTATAATTCCCAGGGATGTATCTTGGCCCTTTTTTAAATATTGGTGCTACATTTTTGGTTTTGGGTTTAACACCGCTTTAATCCCTTCACATCCAGGGGTGATTGAAAACCTTCTTGATATGGACCAACTGCTTAGCATACCACAATTATATTTATACTTCTTTTTAGTACATATTAGACTTTGTTTTATTGATTATGTTAAAAAATTCTCTAAAAATAGTTTTTAAAAAGAACAGTATTAACTTTTTAAATGCATACCATTTCAAAATGTATTATTATTAATATTTCAAATAATTTTAATGCAAAATTTTCTTTGATTTGTTCTGATTACAGTGACACCAAATATATGATAATGTTAGTATATGGCTATAAAAGAAATTGTGTTATCTTTTTGACTTTCAAGGTGTTAAACTTTCTCTCTTAACATGTTCTGAGTGAAATGGCTTTAACTTGATATGGTTTAAACACCCTAGTAAAATCATCTTATCTAGAAGAGTAGATAAAATAAAATATAAAATATTTTGCAAGTAGTGTATTGCAAAATTGGTATCCATTTTTTTTTAAACAAACTTTACTGGGAACATAGACATTTTTCAATGAGCACCCCATAGGAATGCTTTACCTGCTGTTTCTACAGCTCATTGACCCTAGTAAATATATATTGGGCTTTCAAGCTGCAGCATTCAGTGGTATGTTGTTTGACACTATGTTGTCTTTGTATTGAAAATTAACCCCCTTAAAAATACACTTTAGGCTGGGTTCACACTTATGCAAATTGAATGTGGGTTTCCCCGCATCCAATTTGCATGGCAAGAGATTGTGGCTGTCTCTCTATGGAGGCGTTCTACACATCTCTGGGGCAATAGGCATCCTATTGCACAGGAGTGCTGTGCATCTTTGGCTCAGTTTCAGGTCTGAATTCAGACAAAAATTCGGGCTGGACTTATCCTTGAAATGGAGAACAGGGATGCACCGGACCACTACTGGGAGAAGCATCCATATTAAGAATAAATCCAGTCTTAAGAGGTACTGTGCAGTAGTTGTCCTTATCTGTTTCTTCCAAGATTTATTAGAGATTATAAAAAATTAATATTTTACCCTTTTTACTGAAAGTCCACATAGGTTGGACTTGATGGACTTGTCTTTTTTCAACCTCACCCACTATGTAATAAAGATAACACGGTGTGACAGTGAGTGCAACATATTTAACCAGTGGATGAACTGATAAAAAGAACATGGTGGGTCTCAGTATTATGCAAAACCATGTGTGATTTTTAATACGCGTTGGGTGGTCTGTTGTCCTGACAGCTTCTGGGGTTTGATTCATAGTTGGTCTTTTAATTCTGTGTTTTTCGTGTATATGTCTTGGTTTTATCCAATGCTGTGTATTGTGTTTTTCATCATGAGTTGTCTATTCATGTAATAATAAAAATTCAATTATTTTTCTATATTCTCTCTGTCTGTGATCCATTCAAAGTCCCACTTTTCTGAGGAAATTGGTCTTACTACATGTATATGGGGATGGGATCAACAGACAGTGTTTTATCGGCAAACAAAGGCAAATTCCCCTCTTTACACTCAGTATTATGCAAGCCATTGGAAGATAAGTAGATGTCCTAGGTTGCGTTCACATGAGCATTACAAAGACACATGTGTGAACACATACTGTAAATGGTATTGAAATATGTTTTTGGCCCATTTTTATGCATTTGGGAGACATTTGTTAAGCACTGTCGAAAGCTTTCAGAATGCATTGGTAAGCAGTTCTTTTTGGATGAAACTTCATTAAAACATCCCTGAATGTATTGCAAGGGTCCTGGTTGTGTTTGGCATGCTTTTCAGTGCATTTTTTCAATCTTGCCTATATCACTGAATGGAATTACAAGCAAAGCAACACAAATGCATTCTGAATTTTATGTGTCTACTGGGCTGTTTACTTTTTGTTACAGAACAGGCATTGTCTGTACAAAGCCATTAAGTATCTTTAGTAATGTAAAGAAAATGACACTTCTTATGCATAAGTAAATTATGCATTATGCAAAAATAATTACTGTCCATTATTTTTTAGCTATAGTATCTACCTGTTCACAGGCTACAGCCACTCTAATAAGAATACAGAATATTCCCATCACAAATATATAATTTTATCCCAATTTTGTCCTTCATGCTAATCTTCTTCTCTGCCAAGGAGAGGAATATGAATCAGTGCTGCAGAGGGACACTTTATTACTGTAACTAAGTAATATACTGTATTTTCCCTTTAGTCACCATTGGCTAATCATGATAATCACATGGTCAAAAACACCTGGTCCCACAGACATCGATTATAAAGTGTGAATGAAAAGTTTGTTTCAGAGTTATCATGATTGGCTAATTGTGGTGATCACGTAACTTGCAATCACGTGCAAAGTAGTTCCTGATCTCTTGTATATTATTCATAGCTACTGCTCTGCCAACACAGGAAACTTGCTTACAGAATATTAATTTGAAACCCAATAACCTACAGAAGATGTTATTATATGTCATTGGACCCTCCAAAATTTTCATGGTATACTTATGAGTTGTTTTAGGATTAATATTTGTTTTTTGTTTTTTTTATTGTTTAATTTATTGACTGCAATACAGGGCATAACTATGGCCAGAAAATAGCATGGGCTTAGCAGCACAGGTTTTGGTTGACAATTACCTGTGTCAAATATGTATAGAGAAAAAGCCTCAAACATCTACATGTGCAATTGCTTCTTTATGTATTATGTATGCTGATAGATAAAATGAGAAAAATGTACATGTAAGATTGTTTTTCTGTCTTAAATGTTTATCAGTTGTAATGTTTGTAATGTGTGTGATAATGCTTCTTGGTAATATGCCTAATTGTATCTTGCATAGCTCTCTCAATTCTTTCTATCTCCTTGCTGATATCAGGCATGATCCATATTAATTTCTGTCTATTTATTTTGCAAGACACGATAAAGCATTTAGGATGCCAAAAAGGTATGTACAGAATGTCAGTCCTTCATCTGTAGATTTACAATTAGACAATGGCCTACATATCTCAAAGTTAGAACAGCAACAGTTGCAAATTAGAAACGGTGGCAATAAAAGTCCAAGAATGACAAGCAATCAGAATGATTCTCAGAGTTGTATTTAGAATTTTAGTTGCCCTTGGCACGTGTAGCTGTTCATTCCTTTTTTTGTACAAGCCTTACCTCATGTGTCCTCAAATGTATGATTACTGCTACAGCTATGATTGTTAATGTATTCTCTATATTCTGTACTGCAGAGGCCCTTAATTAAGAACCTTTAGAGAAACAGAGAACAATGGGTGTTTCATGAGTGTCTTGTGACTCCTCTCTGATGTCTCCATCTCTGCAATTAAACTTGGATAACACTTGTGTCCAGACTAAATGTGACTGTTTAGCAATCTGACCATACAAATAGTTTTTTTAATGGTTTCCCACGTGACCTGGAGGTCGTCAGATGACAGGATCAGTCAGATTTGGCCCAATATATTATGTATGGCCTAGTCTGCACAAGTGCTTATAGTTGGTATGTTAATATGAACACTGACCATATTCTGTTACTGTGATTTGCTTACAGTTACTCTCAGATGATTACTGACTGGCCTCTGCCTATCTTGACCGTTTGTTTGCTTCTTATGCTGGTGTGCACTCTGGCAGGACTACTGGTTGGACAAATGCCAGACTTTTCAGAGCCTTTGATGGTGAGCCTTCTCTAGATGAAATTATATTATCAACTAAGAAAAATAATATCTTCAAAGTGACAGAACATAGATTATCATTATTGTCAAGATAAAACAGAACAGTGTGATCTCCGGTAACTCCAGACAACTAGTGAAACTGCATTTGATGTCTTGAAAGCCTTGGAGCTGTATAAAAGGCCTTTCACACTGGGGTGGTTTGCCCGAGGGCTTTCACACTGAAGCGGTGCGCTGGCAGGAGAAGAAAAAAACTCCTGCAAGCCGCATCTTTGGATCGGTGAAGGAGCGGTGTATTCACCGCTCCTAAACCGCTCCTGCCCATTGAAATCAATGGGACAGCGCGGCTATACCGCGGCAATAACGCGGCTATAGCCGCGCTATACGAGCGGTTTTAACCCTTTTTCGGCCGCCAGCGGGGGTTAAAACCGCACCACTAGCGGCCGCATACCGCTGCAATAACGATGGTAAAGCAGCACTAAAAATAGCGCTGTTTTACCGCCGACACCCCCACCGCCCCAGTGTGAAAGCAGCCTTAAAATCTGAACATCCAATCAGCCTATATTTAATGTACTGTATATACAGTATATTTTTGCAATCCATCTATAATATAAATACAGGAGTGAAGCATCTATCTCCGGCAATCAACAAAGTGACTAAATAGGTTGGGTTAAGAACACCTAGCCTGAATGGCCACATAACTCAAGAAAAGGTAGAACACCAGGTTTGCAACAACACTGAAATGCCATAGGTTGAACCGGTTAGGCTTGCTTACCTGGATCACTAGGACAGATATTGTGGTGGGTTTCTGAACATGCTTTCACCTTTTTTCTTTGATGGGGTAGTTTTATGAACTACAGCTATGCTTCGTGTCTTATGCAACAATGCCTTTTTTAAACACATTCAGAAGCTGATTTATTCGGTTACTGAGCATGCAGCTCCTTTAACTTGTAATCCTTGTCTATAGCCCAGTTTAAGCTGGTGGCATGATCACCTGGGTTTCCTCTTTTAGGGTGGCTCCTTTTTCTTGCAGGATCCTATACAGCCACACGTGCATGCCAGGACTAGAGTTGTGTCTTCCTACACTGTGTGCATTAATAGAAACACACAGACCTATAACCTAGAATGGCAAGGCACCCCCCTGCTCTTCCCTTGTCCTCACCAATACTTTCTACAAGCTGACAGCCTGACTCAGGACTGCACTGTCCACTATCACTTCTATCCTTTCAGGACTGGATGTTCAGGACCTATTCACACCAGAACGCGGAGTGGAAAACCTCATTCCACGCTCATTTCCCAAACCAAATTCAAAATGCACTGCAGTTTGCAATCTGCAGCGGGTGTCAACGTTATCTTAAAGACACCCCAAATTCAGGTTACAAACAGTGCAGGTGCCTGCACCAGGTCGCATGGTACAGTAGTACCATGTGGTGTGGTGGTTTTGCGTTTTCTAAAGTAGTGCATGCACTACTTTTGGTGTGGTCTGGCATGATGTCAGCCCATTCATATTAATAGGCTGAAATCATACTGCACCCGTAACATAAGTGGACGGTGTGAACTGGTCCTCAAGAAAGCAGCTCAGACAGAGTAGAAGCCAGCAGCACTGACAGATAATGTACAGGAGAATGTTTATTTTATTGTGTTCAATGTGTTTAAACTATAAAAACGCTGATGGTTTAATACTATTATAATTATGAAGCGTACTTTGAAATTTACTTCCAAAAACTCTCATTTGTTTCATGCTTTATCTGACTATTGTTTAAAGGGATATCTATAAAGATTCCTGATAAATTTATCACATTTCAAATGCAACTAAAGGCCCGTACACACGATACGAAAATTGGAAGTAAAATTTCGTCCGACGAGCGATCTGCGGATTTTCAGATCGTTAGTATGGTGCTTTCGACAGCCGATTCCGGTTTTTCGCCAGACAAAAGTTGGATGTGCAGACTATAAATTTTTTGTCGTACGTGAACTCAACGTCCGATTTTTGTTTAATTAGTACGGTTTTCATACAAAAAAAATCAAAGGGCAAGACTACATGCTCAGAAACGAAAGTTTGACTACAAAACTAGTCAACACATTACGTCACTTATGAGGTCGTACAAGAATTTTTGTATGGTGGATAACCTCTTCATTTTCGACATGAGACTAGCATGCAACAAAAAACAGACGAACGTTCGTCTGAAAATCTGATCATGTGTACAAGGCTTTAATATCTGGAATCAAACATCTTAGAGCGCTATAGGCATATAAACCAAATGTAGGGCATTTGGCAGTCAATTCACTATATTCAGTTATGCTGATGCTCTGTATTTCTGTTATGAGACTTGATGACTTTCTGTTCTTTGCCTGTCATAGGGATTTGAGCCAAGAGATACGGAAATTGGGAGGAAGTTAATGGCCTGGAAAAATATGCAGAGCAGTACAGCATACAGAAGGTCATTGCCTGTCTATCCACACAATGAGAAGAACAGGTATAATGACAGTTTTATTGTTGAATCACTTCTACGCCATCTGCCTGCCAAACATTTCACACAGCATGCGAGCTGAAATTTACAGCCTAGGTAAATAAACTGTGAAGGTGCTGCAGCTAAACAGAATGTTAGTAGATGGGAGGAAAGCTGGACCAGCTTGGAGCATTAAAATGTAATTACACCTTTCACCATGTTTGATCACTCTAATGTTTTAAAACAGGGTAGTGAGATTTGAAATATATAGCCTACCTTGTTTTATTTTTCCTTATAAAAACTGGTTTTGGAAAATCTATTTTACTCCGAAGGAAATGATCTAAATTTGCTTGCGGCCATGCTGCTTACAGTGATCTCTACTGTGTCAGTATAAAAAAAACATTACCAGCTACTGGTAACTGTCATGACACCAATACATTGCCCTGAGGATGTCAGAACTAGATAGGTAATACTTGGTATTTACAAACCTTAGCAACTTTCTGTCCTACCTAACAGTATAAACATGGGATCGTACTTTTAGCGTCAATGTTCCCAGGAAGTACAGTATGTCGCTCTTTTCCTACTCTCATCTATCTTCTTATTTATGATAGTAGCAATAAGTAGCATGAGCTCGCAAGGTAACATGAGCTTTAGATGACTGCTTAAAGTGATGCTAAAGTCTCATTTTTTTGTTAAAAATAACAAACATGTTATCATTACCTGCTCTCTGCAGTGGTTTTGCACAGAGCAGCCCAGATCCTCCTCTTCTCAAGTCCCTCTTCAGTGCTCCTGGCCACTCCCTTCTGGTGAGTGCCCCCACAGCAAGCAGCTTGTTGTGGAGGCACCTGAGCCGAGCCACAGCTCCGTGTGTCCATTCAGACATGGAGCCATGGCCTGGCCCGGCCCCTTTATCTCCACCTTGGCTGACTGACTTTGATTTACAGCAGCGAGAGCCAATGGCGTCACGCTGTTGTCTCAGCCAATGAGAAAGGGAGTTCCGGGCAGCCGAGACACTCCTGCAACATCGCTGGATCTAGGATGGGGCTCAAGTAAGTATTGCACACAGAAGGTTTTTTATCGTAATGCATAGAATACATTAAGATTAAAAAACCTTCTGCCTTTACAACCACTTTAAAGCTTAAAGTGGCTATAATTTTTTTTTTTTATTAAAATAACAAACATTGTATACTTAATTGCTCTGTGCAATGGTTTTTCACAGAGCAGCCCCAATCCTCTTCTTCTGTGGTCCCCACCGCCAAGCCTCTCCTCTTCATCGGGTGCCCTCAGAGAAAGTGGCACCCGTGCGTGCTCGCTCCTGAGTCCCGCTGCTGCCGCCATTGACACAGACAACAGGACTCGGCCCTGCCCCCCTGCTCCCATGTCACTTGATTTGATTGACAGCACCAGGAGCCAGTTGCTCCCGCTGCTATCAATCTGTCCAATAAGGGGAGTGCACATCGCTCGATCGGATGGTCACAGGTAAGGAAAAGGGGGGGAGGGGTCTGGGGGGAGCTGCAGCAAAGAAGGTTTTTCACCTTAATGCATAGAATGTATTAAGGTGAAAAACCGTAAGGCTTTAGAACCACTTTAATTCCACGCAGATATAAAAGACACAAATGAATGCAGCTCTCTATTAATTAAAATCCTTAAATGATTTAAATAAATAAATGATTAAATGATCAGCCACTTACAATCCATGTACATCAGACCAGGGGGCGGAAAACACCACAAATAGCCAATCAGTTGTGCTTCAGTGCAAGAGTTTACCGATATAAGAAGACAGCAGAGTGACAGTTTGCTGGTGGTGCTCTGTTCCTCAAAATATGCCCTTAGCTATGATCTTCTGGTGTTGCAGGGGTTAATATGAGTTGACCCGCCCATCACAGGTTTTTGTCAAAATTACTGACCATGCTGCTCTTTCTGCCCCTCCATTTATAGAAGTTGCACCATCACTTCCCACAATGAAAAGCGATCTATGAATGGAGGATAGGCGGATGAATGAAAGTTCCACATCCTCCATTCACAGAGCACTTTTTATTGTTAAAAGCATAGGCATGCACATGGGGTGTGCCTGGACACAGAGTCCCCCTGATGCCCGGGCCCCCCAGTACCTCCTTGCTGGCTGCTGCTGGGATGTTTTAGGATTGAGAGTGGGGGAAGAGGCCAGTAAATATGTCATTTATCAGCTCCTTCCAGCCCCTTCCTTTTTCTGAATGATCACAGTGAATAATTAGTACTGATTAAATTGTGTTTACTATGCTTTGGATGAGGGACCTGCTAAGCACACAGCATGTCCAATTCATTCACTGTCCATTGCAGCTGAGGCTGCAGAGAAAGGCATGAGGAATCTCTACCCTCAGTCACTTTCTCTGTTTAGTACCCTGATAGTTTACCACAGCACCCAATAGGGCTCCTAAAAAATAGTGTGTAAAAAAAATAAAATAAATAAAAAACATTGTAAAATAATTTTAAAAAATTGTAAAAAAAATAATAAAAAAATGCAATAATGAAAAATAAAAAACTACTGACACTGTCCACTGCCCTACTGACACCATCCACTGCTCTACTGCCTGACACTATCCACTGTGCTACTGACATCAACCTCTTCCCTATTGGCACATTCACTGCTCTACTGACTGACACCATCCATTATTCTACTGACACCGTCCACTGCTCTACTGACACCATCCACTGCTCTACTGACACCGTCCACTGCTCTACTGACACAGTCCACGTCTTAATACATTTTAAAATAGTTGTATACATTTATTTATCTATAACAGTGTGCGTGTATGTGTGTGTATATATACATATATATATATATATACACAGTGGGTAGAACAAGTATTTGATACACTACCGATTCTGCTGGTTTTCCTACTTACCAAGCACGTAGAGGTCTGTAATTTTTATCTCATAGGTACTCTTCAACTGTGAGAGACAGGATCTAAAACAAAAATCCATAAAATCACATTGTATGATTCCTAAAAAAACTAATTTGCATTTTATTGCATGACATAAGTATTTGATCACCTACCAACCAGTAAGAATTCTGGCTCTCACAGACCTGTTATTTTTTCTTTAAGAAGCCCTCCTGTTCGCCACTCACCTACCTGTATTAACTTGCACCTGTTTGAACTCGTTACCTGTATAAAAGACACTTGTCCACACACTTAATCAAACAGACTCCAACCTCTCCACAATGGCCAAGACCAGAAAGCTGTGTAAAGACATCAGGCATAAAATTGTAGACCTGCACAAGGCTGGGATGGGCTACAGGACAATAGGCAAGCAGCTTGGTGAGAAGGCAACAACTGTTTGCGCAATTATTAGAAAATGGAAGAAGTTCAAGATGACGGTCAATCTCCCTCTGTCTGGGCCTCCATGCAAGATCTCACCTCGTGGGGCATCAATAATCATGAAGAAGGTGAGGGATCAACCCAGAACTACACGGCAGGAACTGGCCAATGACCCGAAGAGAGCTGGAACCACAGTCTCAAAGAAAACCATTGGTAACACACTAGGCCGTCATGGATTAAAATCCTGCAGCGCACTCAAGGTCCCCCTGCTCAAGCCAGCGCAATTCCAGGCCGTCTGAAGTTTGCCAGTGACCATTTGGATGATCCAGAGGAGGAATGGGAGAAGGCCATGTGGTCTGATGAGACAAAAATAGAGCTTTTTGGTCTAAACTTCACTCGCCGTGTTTGGAGGAAGAAGAAGGATGAGTACAACCCCAAGAACACCATCCCAACTGTGAAGCATGGAGGTGGAAACATCATTGTTTGGGGCTGCTTTTCTGCAAAGGGGACAGGACGACTGCACAAAATTGAGGGGAGGATGGATGGGGCCATGTATCCCAAGATCTTGGCCAACAACCTCCTTCCCTCAGTAAGAGCACTGAAGATGGGTCGTGGCTGGGTCTTCCAGCATGATAACGACCCAAAATACACAGCCAGGGCAACTAAGGAGTGGCTCCGTAAGAAGCATCTCAAGGTCCTGGAGTGGCCTAGCCAGTCTCCAGACCTGAACCCAATAGAAAATCTTTGGGGGGAGCTGAAAGTCCGTATTGCCCAGCGACAGCCCCAAAACCTAAAGGATCTGGAGAAGGTCTGTATGGTGGAGTGGGCCAAAATCCCTGCTGCAATGTGTGCAAACCTGGTCAAGAACTACAGGAAACGTAATTGCAAACAAAGGTTTCTGTACCAAATATTAAGTTCTGCTTTTCTGATGTATCAAATACTTATGGCATGCAATAAAATGCAAATTAATTATTTAAAAATCATACAATGTCATTTTCTGGATTTTTGTTTTAGATTCCGTCTCTCACATTTGAAGAGTACCTATGATAAAAATTACAGACCTCTATATACAATCATACAATGTGATTTTCTGGATTTTTGTTATCAGATTCCGTCCCTCACAGTTGAAGAGTACCTATGATAAAAATTACAGACCTCTACATGCTTTGTAAGTAGGAAAACCTGCAAAATAGTGATGAGAAGAAGCAGAAGGTTTCAGGTGTGCCAACAGCATCTATCTCAAGGGGGGAACTGCAGCCTGGTCAGTCTGAAATAAGTGATCTGTCTCTGCACTGGCCACACGCGCCAAGCCTGGGAGCCAGAGTCTTAAATATGGGGTGCCAGCATCTAGTTGGATGCTGCCTCTCTGTGCCCAAGGAAAAGATAGAGGAACAAGGTTCCTCTTGACTTCCTCTTCCACCTACATTACTGCTGCAGATGAGCGCCAACTGCTGTGGAGATAATGGACCGCACCTGCCTACAGGGGAAAAGGCATGCATAATCAGGCACTCTTGATGAGTGTCTGTGACAGCTCTCTTAGTTCTAGTAACCCCCAAAACACCGGAATATTACAGTGAAGGGTATGGGTAATGAAGGAGGAAGTTTTCTGAATAACGAGGACACAGTAGCACAAGGGACTCATCTCACTGAAGGAATGTAATATCCCTTGTGCTTCTTCATTATTATTTTTAAACTAAACTTAGGCTTTAATTGTGAAAAACAATTCTTCAAGAGTGATAAAAATACATTGTGTGTGATGTTCAGGCATGCCGGAAAGCGTTTGTATTTCAAATGTTCTATATTGGAGATTTTTTTTTTACATTAAAAATTCATTCATATAGTCATTACAAAAGATCTACAAGTGTCATTTCTTTTTGTCAGTTTTAATGACCTGGATTTCAGCAGAAGAAAGGAAAAGCTTCTTCAAATGTCCAGAAAAAAAACACGATATCGCAGGATGGTGGAACAAAATGATGGGGTAGATGGCTTTTTCTGTGGTCCACCAGGTTAGTATGATTTATTTACAGAGGAAAGTTTTTTGGGGGGGATTTTTGGTGGTGCTTTAATCATGAATAGTAGCAAGAGGTAGTTAAAAGTTTAACAAATTTTATTCACACATTTTTAAAAATACATCATACATTGAAAAAGGGGGGTTAGCAGATTGTCATTAAATGACATCATAGATGGCATATTAAGAATAGGTAATGATAAGATGTTATAATCCTGACATGTTTTGCCCAGAAAGGCTTCCTCAGGGGATTAATTCAGACAATCATCACTATAGGAGTAAAAACAAATACCATAACAGAGAAAAGAATTATTGTACATATTACAAACAGTACTGAAATTAACAATTCAAAAGATAATATTCGCCATGTCCAACCATTCAATCGCTTACCGGAGCCAAGTGTCTGCACCACCAAATCAAAGGCCACCAGGACTTCACAGGAGGACCCAGGACAAATCGTGCGGCCACAGAGGGCCCACAAAGACCAAGCTACAACATATATAAATACGTTAGTAAGGTGATATGGATGTCAGAAAGGGGGACTTCACAATATCCCACCAAGAAACTGGATAAAATATGTGTACTCACAGTGGACTGCTAACATAAGATTAGACGAGGGAACCAAATATGGAAGAAACTTGTAGCGGCTAGCCAGAGAACTGGTTAGAGTCAAAATTGAGATAAAAAAGAGAAGGGAAAAAAAAAGGCAAAAAAATCCCTTTAAAGTTGCACAAGACATTATCCATAATACTTTACAGTATTTAGGGAGGAAAAACTAGGAAGGGACTAAATAACATAGAGATTAAGTCTGAATTACTTTGACAATGATTATACAAATCACTTACATTAACTGCTACTGAACGACAGGGTGCTACTAAAGCATCTAGTTGGCAGCAGTGAGGCATTTAAATCACCATAAGGAATATGCACTCCACAGTTAAAAGAAAATGCAATAGCAACACTTCCAAATACTAAAAACCGAAATAAAAAAAATGCAGAGAGGAAAGGAAGGGAAAGCCAAGACACTAAACATTATTATTATTACACAGGATTCATATATCATCAACAGTTTACACAGTGCTTTACAATATTAGGGGGACAGCACAATTACAATACAGTTCAATACAGAAGGAATGGGAGGCCCTGCTTATGGAGCTTACATTCTAAAGGGAGGGTGAGGCGGTACAAAAGGTAGTAGCTGCAGGGGATGATCTGATGGTGGTGACTCAAGTAGAGTTTTTAGGTGGAGAGGGGGTAGGCTTCCCGGAATAAATAGTTTTCAAGGATCACCTAAAAATGGTCAGGGTAAGAGCTGACTGGACATACTAGGGCAGGGAGTTCCAGAGGATGGGAGAGGCTCTGGCGAAGTCCTGGTGGCGAGTGTGGGGGTAAATAAGGGGAGCTAGAGAGCAGGATGTCTTGGGAGGAGCGGAGTGCAAGGTTTGGATAATATCTACAGATGAGGTTGGTGATGTAGCTGGGGGCGATATTGTGGATGGCCTTGTATGTTGTGGTTAGTATTTTAACTTTTAAAGGATGGGGTAGGGGAAGCCAGTGAAGAGATTGGCAGAGAGGGACAGCAGTCAAGGCTCAGTTAGTAAGGTGTATTAGTCTAGCAGCAGCATGCATAATAGACTGAAGGGGGGATAGCCTCTGTAAAGCTAGACCAGTGAGGAGAGAGTTACAATAGTCAAGGCGGGAAATAACCAAGAAGTGAATAAGTTGTTTTGTGGTGTCGTTAGTCAGGAAGGGGTGAATTCTGGAAGAGTTGCGGAGGTTAAAGCGACAAGATTTAGCCAATGATTGGATTTGGGGGCTGAAGGAGAGGTCAGAGTCTAGGATTACACCTACCTGTAGCACTCTGGCATGTGTGGAGGGACCAATGGTTGTGCCGATGATCTCAATGGTAAAGTCATGGGGAAGGGATCGGGGAGGAGGAAATATTACAAGCTCAGTTTTGGAAAGATTGAGTTTGAGGAAGTGGTGTAACATCTATACTGATATGCCGCTCAGTAAATTTGTGATATGTAAGGAGATTGAGGGGGTGAGTTGAGAAGTAGACAGATAGATCTGAGTATTGTCAGCATAGAGGTGGTATTGGAAGCGAAGGGAGGTTATCAACTGGCCCAGGGAAGAAATATAGAGAGAGAATAGGAGAGGCTCAAGGACGGAGCTTTGGGGTCCCCCAACAGAAAGATTAGAGGAGGAGATGGTGTTGTATGTGACACTGAAAGTGTGCTGAGATAGGTAGGAGGAGAACCAGGAAAGAGCAGAGTCAATGAGGCCAAGGTAGTGGAATTTATTGAGGAGGAGTGGGTGGTCAACTGTGTCAAAGGCAGCAGAAAGGTCCAAGAGTATTAGTATGGACTACTGGAGTTGGTTTTAGCAGTTAGTAGGTCATTAGTGAGTTTTAGTATGGCAGTTTCAGTGGAATGTTGTGAGCGGAATCCTGACTATACAGGATCGAGAAGGTTGTTGTCAGTGAGGTAGCACTCATATGGTTGTGGAAAGGCCTTCAAGAAGCATGGAGACAAAACTGGAGTAGGGAGATGGGTCAGTGGCGTCATTAGGGTTGGTGTCACCCAGTGCGGAAAAACATGGTGTCACTTCCCTCCACCAATTATAGTCCCCCTCAGTACAGACCCCTCTCCCTCAGTACAGACCCCGATCCACTAAGTACAGACCCCCCTCCATTAAGTGCAGACCCCCCTCTCTCAGTATAGAACCCCCCCCACTAAGGACAGACCCTCCCGCAGTATAGATCCCTCTGACTCAGTACAGACCCCCCCACTCAGTATAGACCCCTCCCTCAGTACAGACCCCCCTTCCTCAGTACAGATCCCTCTCAGTGCAGACCCCCTCCAGTGTAGACCCCCCTCTAACAGTATATACCCCCCTCAATGAAGACCCCCCTCTATCACTATAGACCCCCTCAGTGCAGACCCCCCTCCATCAGTATAGACCTCCCTCAGTACAGACCCCCTCTACCAGTATAGACCCCCCTCAGTGCAGACCCCCCTCTATCAATATAGACCATCCTCAGTGCAGACCTCTCCTCTATAACAGAAGACCCCCCTCCATCAGTATAAACCCCCCGCAGTGCAGACCGCCTCCCCCTCTCCACCCCTGATAGTGTTCCCCCCTCTCCCCTCCCATAGCGCCCCCCGCATATGTCCTCTAACCATCCCCCATCATTCCTCAATAGTTTTTTACATTGCCCCCCTTTCTGGTCACTTTCCCCCCTCTTCTGTTTATCTACAATGTACAGACCTCAAAACAGCGGGGATATGCACAGCGGTGTGTCCCTCGGACTCCCTCCTCCCATGTAGATGTAAACAGAGAGGAGGGGGAGACGGCTTCAGTCTGCTCCCCTCCACTGTGTGCGACAGGGAGACAGCTGGCGACTTGGCGAGAGACACAGATCAGTGTAGGTGTGTGGGGATAGCGGTGCCACTGCCCACAGGTGTTACCTCTCTGGCGGGTGTCTTCTGTGTGCGGCCCGAACCCCCCAAAGCTACTCCACAGGGATGGGTCATAGGTTATTCAAACAGGTGGGGTCCAGTGAGGGTTTTTTTAAGTATGGGGGTAACCAAAGCATGTTTGAGCAAAGAGGGAAAGGTGCTGGAGGAGAGGGAGAGGTTGAATATACGGGTTAGAGAGTTTAGGATAGAGCAGGAAGGTGGTCGCAGAAATTGTGAGGTGACAGGGTGGTGAGGTGAGTGAGGTGGACCATGGATAACAGGGTTGAAGAAGGAAAATATTGAGTGTGGTGTTGGACCTGGTGTGTTGGTTTGGAGAGGAAGCTGGACGCTGGATATCTCATCATAAATTTTGTTGATTTTGTTTTTGAAATGATTGGCGATCTCCTGGGCAGTAAGCAAGTTTGTGGGTGGAGGCAGTTGGGAGTGAAGTAAGAAATAAAGGGTAGAAAAGAGTTGATGAGGTTTGGTTAAAAGGATTTTGATGAGAGTGTTGTAGTAGGTTTGTTTAGCAGTGTTGAGGCAGGTGTATTTGAGAAGAGCAGATTTGTAGTGGGTGAAGTCTTGCAGGGATTTAGCTTTATGCCGTGCTTGCTCAAGAGCATGACTGCATCTCTTGAGTCTTCTGGTGTCATATATTGGCCAGGGTTGTAGCAGGCAAGGCCTGGTTCTGCATGTAGAGAGAGGAGCGAATGTGTCCAGGGATGATGACAGTATGTTGCTGTAGACAGAAGTGGCCAGGTCTGGGCAAGACAGGGGTGTGATGCAGTGTTTGTAGGTTGGCAGCATGGGAGGTAGGAGACGGAGAGTGTGAAACTGATAAGGTTGTGAACAAAGAGAGGAAAACGTTTGTTAGAGAGGTTGCAGGGAGTGCAGAGGTGGGAGAATATGAGGTAGAGAGTGTTGCCATTGGAGTGAGTGGTGGTTTGTGTCCATTTGTGTTAAAAAAAGAGGTTAAGTTGAATAGTTGAGAAGTGACTGACGTGTTAACATTGATTGGAATGTTAAAGTAGGATGATGGCGGATTCTTCAGAAGAGAGAAAGTAGGGTAGTCATCAAGAAAGCGTGACACTGGGCCAGGAGGCTGGTATATTATTGCAATCCTCTGACAAACTGGAGGAAAAAAGACAAATGCAGTGTACTTCAAAAGAACAGAGGGAAAGTGAGGGAGATGTAGGAAAAACCTGTAAGGTGCTTTGTGGAGAGAGGAGAAACCCTACTCCGCCTCCTGCCAGGGCTGGGCTCAGTCTTTCCTTCCTCTGAGCTGGCTGCTCAGCTGTCAGCTAATTTCCCGCTCCTGGCTCTCCCCAGTGACTCACCTGTTGATGATATGCTGCTTGTCAGTCCTGCCTACTTTTTTTTTTAATCAAAGATAAAGTTTATTGAGCATAATAAACAGTACATAGTGAGAATATGAAAGTACAAAGTATGGTATACATTGACAAGAAATAGGTTAGTTTCATTGATTGATAGTCTTGACAGAACATTGCTGAACAATGTCCGGGCATACCTTATAATTGTGTTAGTAAGAAGTTTGATCATACGTAGATTTGAAAGCCATGGAGTTAACAGTTATATAGATATAGTGCATCGCTAGTCTGTACATGTGGAGGCCTCGTTTATCCATCTATCCCATATTTTGTGATATTTGGCTGGACAACCACGGTGGGTGTACAAAACTTTTTTGTAGGGTAGAGTGAGGTTCACTGCTCTCTTCCACTGTTGCACAGTGGGGGGGTCGGGTCGAAGCCATAGCTGGGCAACCTGCAGTCTGGCTATGAAGAGGGATTCCTGCATGAATACTGATAAGTATTTCTCCTCCTCCGAAACCGCGAGCAAACCAAGTATACATTGACGAGGGCATAGTGTCAGAGGGGAGCCCATTTGGTCATGGAGAAATTTGACTATTTGCGTCCAGTAGTTCTGGATAATTGGGCAAGACCATATTAAATGGTAGTATGTACTGAGGGTGTCTCCACATCGGGGGCAGTCTGTAGTTGCCTCTGGCCTATATTTAAGGATGCGTGCGGGGGTGAGATAGGATCTGTGGAGGATGTATAAGTGAGTGAGGCGATCTGATAGTTTTGGGGAGACTTTTGTGCAAGTCTCAAGTATGTCCCCCCACTGGTCATCATCTAAGGGTCCGATGTCTGCCTCCCATTTAACCCTTAATTTTTGCGTGTGGCTGGTGGCCGCGGGCAGAAGGAGAACATTGTACAGGGTGGAGATCAGTTTTTTAGGGTCATCTCCCAGAAGTAGGTCTGTAATTGTCACCACCTCTAGGGCGGGGATAGAGTTGTTGAATTGTGACTGAAGGGCGTGACGTATCTGGAGATACCTAAAAAACATATGGTTTGGGAGGGCGAACTCCTCCTTCAGAGCTTGGAAAGGTCTGACCTCCCCCCCCGCAACGACCTGGTACAGATATATGATTTTATAAATGATCCATATCTTGAAGTCAGGGATGTTCAGTAATTCAGGGAGCTGAGGATTATCCCATAGCGGGGTATGAGCGTGGATAGGAGGGGCTCCAATAATGGCAAGTGAACGGTGCCAGATTTTGCTGTGATGTTGCATTAGTCGGTTCCTGCCTGTGTGGCTGGGGTTGCCCCTGTGTTTGCAGAAGAGTATCTGGAAGGGGTGAGCCACTACGTCAGAGGCATGTGTGCATGCTAGGATAGTGTATCTGAGTCTATCATGCTTGTTAAAATAGTAAAAGTGGGACAGCTGGGAAGCTAAATAATAAAGTGTGAGATCGGGGGTGGCCGTGCCTCCAAGACGGGTAGGGCATTTAAGGGTCTGCCATGATAGCTTGTGTCTGGATGTGCCCCATATGAATGTGTTGAGTATAGATTCGAGGGACCTGAATACATGGACTGGGATGTACAATGGGGCATGCCAGAATAGGTACAAGAGCTTGGGAAGGAGGATCATCTTCACCAAGCTGTTGCGACCCATCACCCCGAGGGGGAGTCTGGACCATATTTGCGTTTTATTTTTAAGATATTTAAAAATTGGTTCAATGTTTAGGTGTATATAGTCTGCTAGGGATCGTGAGCACTGTATGCCTAGGTATTTAAGTTGGCTGGTTCTTACCAATGGGAGGGGCACCTGAGTTTTGGCTGGGACAGAGACGTCTATAGGAAGTATTTGAGATTTAGACCAATTAATTTGTAGCCCTGAGTGGGTCCCATGCTGCTGGATAAGCTGCAGGGCCGAGGCCAGTGAGGGACCAGCGTCAGATAGGTATAGTAACATATCATCAGCGTATAAGCTAAGTACCTCAGTCAATTGCCCCCGGCGGAGGCCTCTAATATCAGGGTGTGCTCTGATGGCTATGGCCAATGGCTCGACAGCTAGGGCATACAGCATGGGAGAGATTGGGCATCCCTGGCGTGTTCCCCTCGATAGCGAAAATGAGGTGGACAGTTTGCCGTTGATCTGGATCCGGGCAGTGGGAGCCTGATAAAGGAGTCGGAGCCAGTTAATAAACCTGGGGCCAAAACCGAACCTATGGAGGCACTCCCAAAGGTAGTCCCACTCCACAGAGTCAAACGCCTTAGCAGCGTCCAGGCTGACCACCACCCTGGATCCAGTCTCATCGTGTGTAGCCTGAAGGTTGGTGAATAGCTTTCTCAGGTTAAATGCAGTGTTCTTGTTGGGCATGAAGCCTGTTTGGTCAGGGTGGATAAGACCAAGAATGACTTTGTTGAGTCTCATGGCTAAGATTTTAGCGAGGATTTTCACATCTAGTTGGAGGAGAGAAATTGGGCGGTAGGACTCGGGCTGGAGGGGGTCTTTGCCTGGTTTGGGGATGAGGACGATCAGTGCCTCACTCATGGTGCGCGGGAGTGTGCCCGATGTGTATATATGCGAGTATAAAGCTTCTAGTTTGGGGATGAGGACCTCCTGGAACTGGGAGTAAAACTCCAGAGGTAGGCCGTCTGAGCCAGGGGCCTTCGACGCAGGGAGGTTCGCGATCGCCACCTTGATGCACTCCTCAGTTATAGGTGCCTCCAAGATTTCTACCTGAGTGGCTGTAAGGGAGGGAAAGTCTATATTATCTAGGAGAAGATGTAGTTCCTCCGCCGGGCGGTTGGTTTTAGAGGTGTAAAGATCGGCGTAAAATCTTTTGAATTCATGGGCTACTTGTTCAGGGTCCGTGAGCATGGCACCTTCCTGTGAACGAAGCTGAACCACCACCGGAGGCGAATGGTCCAGGTGGGCCATGTAGGCTAAAAGTTTCCCCGCTCGTTCTCCATGCTCAAAGATCCTTTGTTTCCTAAAAAATATTCCCTTCTTTGCTTTCTCAAAATGTAGGTTATCAGTAAGCCTGGACTGCAAGCGTAGTTGGGCAGAGTTTGAGGGAGTTGGGTGTGAAAGGAAAGTCTGTTCGAGGGAGCCCAGGTGTTCCTCGGCCTGTAGCAGAATATTGTTAGAGGAGGCTTTGTGCCTGTTGATGTGGGTGGATAGAATCAGGCGAGCATGGGCCTTAAAGGCCTCCCAGACCACTCCGGGCGAGGCCGACCCCTGGTTAGTTTGGAAGTAGATAGACCATTCTCGCTGTATGATCTCAATGTCGGTGAGGACCGTGAGCCAAAATGGATTTAGTCTCCACAGGCGGGACGGTGGGGAGGTCTGGAGTTTCAGGGTGATCCAGTAGGGTGAGTGATCGGAGAGAACTCTCACGCCGAACCCCGCTGCAAGGAGGCCCGGAATGAGAGTGGGGGTGAGTATGATCATGTCTATGCGGGACATTGCGTTCTGTGCAGGTGTGAAGCAGGAGTATGCAGGTGTGTTGGGATATTTAAGTCTCCACGTGTCGGATAAAGCAAATTCCGAAAGGAATCTGCCAAATCTGGTGAGGGCCGGCTTGGTTTGTGGCGTACCTGGGGGGTGGAGCCTATCGAGAAGGGGGTCAATTACCGTGTTGAAATCCCCCAGCCAGATCGCTGGAACCGTGGGATGCTCAGACATAAAGGCCAGCCCCTCCTTAAGGACAGCAAATTGGAAGGGTGGGGGTATATAAAAGGCCAGTATGAGGACCTCAAGACCCCCCACAGTTGTATGCAAAAATAAAAACCTTCCCTGCTGGTCCGACCTTAAATTGTGCAGTTGGAAATTAACTGTTTTGGCTATGAGAATAGCTATGCCTCTGGAATTGTTGGTGTATGGAGCCTGGTAAGTCCAGCCTACCCACGGCTTTTTAAGGGCCATTTGAAGTTGCCCTGTGATGTGTGTCTCCACTAATACAGATATATCCGCGCGCATGCGCTTGAGGTGAGACAGTACTGCTAAGCGCTTGGACCTATCGCACAGCCCCCTCACATTCCATGTGACTATTTTTAAAGAAGAGGCCATCAGGTATTTGGGTGAAGTAAGGTAGCAGGTCGGAGCAGCAGGAGAAGGCACACCACCCCAGTTATCATATACACTCCCGCACCGGGTATCATAATATCTAGGCAATAAGCATTTTCAATTTTAAAGATCTTGACTACAGGATCCCGCAGGCCGGCAGACCAGCACCATGACGCAGGCCTCGCCAGTCCGCAGGGAGCCCCACATGTTAGCAGTGCAGTGAATACAGGTACAAACAGACAAACCGTGTGTTGCATGGCATACAGTGTCAGACATTGCTCATTTGTAGGAAAAACAGTAACATTAAGGAGTAAAAAAAGAAGAAAAAAAACAAAAACTGTGCCAACTCTGGACCAGCGTGGCTCATATAACTTGTGGCAACCCTCCGCTTCCGTGGGGGTTGTTGCTGGCCAGGGAAACATATCTTTGTGCAGATGTAGGAGGGCACCCAGACCGGTCAGCAACGTAGGTAAGGGATTTAAAACCAGGGGTGTAGTCTGGGTAGGTGTCATCCCACAATCCGCTGAGGACGAACAAGAGTTAACTGAAGAACATGGCGGTGCTAAACAAGTTAGCATCCGAACGTCTGAGGGGGGGGTGTTACACGTAGCTTGAGCCCGGCTGGGCATGCAGTTCGTCTTGGTGGGCTGAATAGAATGTCAGAGTGACAGAAATAGGGATGGCTTTGAGACCGGGTAGGTGGTAAAAGAGGAAAGTGTGCAGTCAACAGTTCGGGAATCTGTTAGAGCAGCAGAGAGTTCAGGTTTGGTGTAATGGGGGAAGAGTGAACAGAGTAACTCACTGTTGAGATGGTGTAGGTTTCCAGGAAGGTGGATTTCTGCACATCACGAAATGGGAGTGCGCACGATGTCGTCAGGGCTGGCGCGGTTCATTTCTCTAGCCAGGATATGACCGCCGAAGGATCCTCAAAAAAGTGCGCCTTACCGTCGCGGACCACGCGGAGGCGCGCTGGAAACAGCATGGCATAAGCCAGGTGGCGGTTGCGTAGCTGGCGCTTGGCCTCAGAGAATTGCGCCCTCTTCTTTTGCACCTCAGTGGAAAAGTCAGGGTAAACTGCCACGCTTGCATCTCCAAAGGGGATATTGCCTTTTTCCCGAGTGAGGCGCAGGATGGTGTCTCTATCTCGAAAGTTAAGCAGTTTCGCGATAAAGGTTCGCGGAGGGGCTCCAGGGGCAGGTGGCCGCGCCGCCAGCCGGTGCGCGCGTTCCACCACGAAGGTGGAGGAGAAGGCCTCCCTGCCGAAGTTGTTGATCAGGAGGTTCTCTAGGAACGTCGGGGGGTTAGAGCCCTCCGCCTTTTCTGGAAGTCCCACGAAACGGAGGTTGCAGCGACGCAATCTGTTCTCCATTTCGTCCTGTTTGCTTAGGACTGTGTTCAGTTGATATTGTAGCCTCTCCATGTTGGTCTGCAGCGGCGGGATTTCATCCTCTGCCTGGCCAATCCTGCGCTCCGTCTCGGACACTCTCTCCCTTAGCTTGTGGATGTCCTGCCGGATAAGTGAGATATCCACTTTGACCTCTTCTATCTTTGAGGTAAGGGTCGTTTGGCAGACTGAGACTGCCTCAAGTATCCGAGCTGTGTCTGCAGATGCGGGGGACTCTTCCCCTGGTGCCGGGGGGACGCCATCTTCACTCGTCTGTTCCCGCTCCTCGTGGCGGTATTTGTCTAGCTTCCCGAGCGTTCCGGTGTTTCGCTTGGGCGGCGACATGGTCACGGAAGATGGCTTGGTGGTCTTTGATGCTTGATCCCAAGTTTTAGGAGTGAGTTAGCCCCAAAGGATGGGTTTGCAGGATATTTGCAGCCGGAGCTCTCTCACCGCACTCCTCACTCCATGAAGCTTCAGGCCACGCCTCCCCAGTCCTGCCTACTTAAGCCTTCCAGCCCAGATGATCTCTGCCTTCGCCTTGGTTAACATCACAGAGACTCCGGCATTCCTGTTAAAGACTTGCTTGGCTGACATTCCTTCCGGCTCCAGATCCTGCTTGCTGTTCCACTACGCTGATCTCTGGCTTCCTGACTTTCTGGCTTGTCTGACTATCTGTTCCAGTTACCGAACTTTAGCTATGTTTTGACTACGTTTGTTCTATTTACTTTTATTTTTAAACAAGTGTGATTTAACTGTACTTCTGTCTCTGTCTGATTCATGGTTTCTGACAGTAGGCGAAGGCCATGAATTCAGAAGATGCAGTCAATCCACTTGTTAATATTTGTTCCAGATTTGATGAGCAGGATCACTGCATGGATCAGTTTGCCATGGCGTTACAAATGCTCCTGAGTTGCACGGCTCACCTGGAATCTCCCACCGTGGCTGCTCCGGTACAAACTGTGGTGCAGGCCGTCCCTGCTGCTGCTCCAGTCTCTGTGCAGGCACCCACCTCGAGTATTACCTCTATAAGAAGTATATCTGGTTCAGCTCCGCTTTCCCAGCGATTTGGGTGCGATCCAGTCCAATGCAGAGGGTTTCTCAACCAGGTTGAGATATACTTTAAAATGCTGCCCCAGGCATTTCCCACGGACAGAAGCAAAGTAGGTTTCATGATATCTTTGCTTTCTGAGAGAGCATTGGCCTGGGCTAACCCTCTATGGGAGACGCAAAAACCTGTTGTTGTCTTGAGTTACCCTGAGTTTGTGGCTTCTTTTAAAAGGGTATTTGATGTTCCCATGCGCTCCGCTTCTGCTGCCAAGTTCCTCATGTATATCAAACAGAGTACGAGAACTGTTGCAGATTACGCCATTGATTACGCCGTTTAATTCCATACTCTGGCAGCAGAGGTTGTGCACACTGGCGTATGAATGCGAATAATGACCTTCAACCTGGTGCCATACTCCCTCGTGGCTGGGTTTACCCTTTGTCGGTCTTGGAGGATAAGGCCATGGAGGAGTATGTTGCAGACACACTTTCTCGAGTTTTCAACCACAAATCCTCGTCTCCTCGTCTCCTGCTGGTGCTGGTTTCTTCTTTGTGAAGAAAAAGAGTGGTGAGCTGAGGCCTTGTATTGATTATAGGGGTCTCAATCGTTTCACGATTAAGAATGCCTATCCGATTCTATTTGACCGCCTCAAGGCAGCAACAGTTTTCACGAAGCTTGATTTGAGAGGGGCATACAATCTCGTGCGGATTAAGGAGGGCGACGAGTGGAAAACTGCGTTTAATACCAGAACAGGCCATTATGAGTACCTCGTAATGCCTTTTGGCCTTTGTAACGCCCCGGCAGTTTTCCAGGAATTTATTAATGATGTCCTCCGAGATTTGTTGCAGTTATGTGTGGTGGTTTACCTTGACGATATCCTCATATTTTCCAAGTCCCTGGAGAGCCACCACACAGATGTCTGTCATGTGCTTCAGAAACTAAGAAAGAACAATCTCTATTGTAAATTGGAGAAGTGGGAATTCCATCGTAAACAGGTTAAATTCCTGGGTTATGTCATTTCCACTGCTGGTTTTTCCATGAACCCAGAGAAACTTTCAGCAGTCCTACAGTAGCCAGGACCCATGGGTTTACGTCCTCTGCAGCGTTTTCTTGGCTTTGCCAACTATTATCGGAAGTTTATTCATAACTTCTTGTCTCTGGTCAAGCCCCTGACTGATATGACCAGAAGGGACGGTAACCCACAGAGTTGGTCTCCGGAGTCCATTAAGGCCTTTGAGAGTCTCAAGGCTGCCTTTGTTTTTGGTCCTGTGTTGGCACATCCTGATCCTACGTTACCTTTTATCCTTGAGGTTGATGCTTCTAAGACTGAAGTTGGCACCCCTCTGTCTCAACATCCTACCTCTGAGAGCCCTATGCATCCTTGTGGCTACTTTTCGAAGAAATTGTCACCTGTGGAGTGCAATTACGAGATTGGTGACAGAGAGCTGTTAGTGATCATTTTAGCACTGAAAGAATGGAGACATCTCCTCTAAGGTACCACTGTGCCGGTTCTCATTCTTACTGACGATAAGAATCTCACATTCTTGTTTGAGGCTAAACGCCTCTCTCCCAGAAGGGATCGATGGGTTCTTTTCTTGTCAAGTTTCAATTACATTGTCTCATTCTTACCCGGTACTAAGAAAGTAAGGGCTGACGCATTGTCACGACAATTTTCCTCCAATTCCAAGTTGGAGTCGGTTCCGGTTCCTGTGATTCCTCCTGATCGTATTCTGGCTACAGTTCACTCCAGTCTCACTTCTCCTTTGGGTGACAAAATTCTTGCTGCTCAGGTCCATGCTCCTCCTGAGAAACCCTAGTGACCGCTGCTTTGTCCCAGAGAGTCCGTACTGCTGTGCTCCAAACTTACCATTCTCCCAAGGCTACTGACCACCCTGGGAAGAATCAATTCTTTTGGGCCATTTCCCAACAATTCTGGTGGCCTAGTCTACGTGCTGATGTAATCGCCTTCGTAGCTGCCTCTTCCGTGTGTGCTCAGAGTAAGTCTTCACGACACCTTCCAGTGGGCCTCCTACAACCCATACCAAATGGAGAGAGGCCCTGGACCCACCTGTCTATGGATTTAATTGTGGAGTTACCGAACTCCCAGGGCAACACAGGTATCCTTATGGTGGTTGACTGGTTCTCAAAAATGTCTCATTGTATTCCACTTAAGAAGTTGTCCACTTCTAAGGAACTGGCTTCCATTTTTGCATGGGAGAGCTTTCGCTTACATGGGCTACCCAATATGATTGTCTCGGACAAGGGTAGTCAGTTTGTGTCCCAGTTCTGGCGAGCCTTTTGTGCTTAGTTGGGAATTCAGCTTGCTTTCTCCTCTGTGTATTACCCGCAGTCTAATTGGGCCGCAGAACGAGCCTATATTGCTATATTTCTGACCACCATACCAACTGGTCTGACCTCTTACCGTGGGCAGAGTTTGCTCACGATAGTGCCTTGAATTCTGCTTCCCGATTGTCCCCGTTTATGGCGAACTATGGTTTCCAACCATGTTGCCTGACTCATTTGTTCCGCAGAGTATTCCTGCATTAGAGGTGCATCTCTGTGGTCTTCATTCCACTTGGGCAAGTCCAGGAGGCTTTGCGACATGCTGATGATAAGTACAGACTCCATGCTGACCGCAGACGTCTGCCTGTGCCTTACTACCAGGTTGGGAACAGAGTCTGGCTGTCATCTCACAATCTCCGACTTCGTGTTCCCTCGGTTTATTGGGCCTTTCCTTATTCTTTACAGGATTAACCCAGTGGCTTATGCATTAGACCGTCCTTTTAATATGCGTATCTCTAATGTATTTCATGTCTCCTTATTAAAACCTTTGGTCTGCAACCACTTTACCACCTCGGTGCCACGCCCTCACCCTGTTCAGGTTGGGAACCATAAGGAGTATGAAGTACAGTCCATTGTTGACTCCCGTAGGTTCCATGGGCGCATACAGTACCTGGTACATTGGAAAGGGTACGGTCTGGAGGAACGCTCTTGGGTCTTATCCTCGGACATACATGCCCCTGTCCTCCTCTGTAATTTCCATAGACTTTTTCCTCTCAAGACTAGTGTTCCTCCGATGGGGAGGGGTCATTGAGGAGGGGGTACTGTCAGGGCTGGGCTCAGCCCTTCCTTCCTCTGAGCTGGCTGCTCAGCTGTCGGCTAATTGCCAGCTCCTATCTCTCCACAGTGACTCACCTGTTGATGATATCCTGCTCGCCAGTCCTGCCTACTTAAGCCGTCCAGCCCAGATTATCTCTGCCTTTGCCTTGGTCAACATCACAGAGACTCTTGTGTTCCTGTTAAAGACCTGCTTGGCTGACATTTCTTCTGGCTCCAGATCCTGCTTGCTGTTCCACAACGCTGATCTCTGTGCTTCCTGACTTTCTGGCTTGTCTTACTATCCGTTCCGGTTACCGAACTTTGGCTATGTTTTGACTACATTTGTTCTATTTACTTTTGTTATTAAACAAGTGTGATTTAACTGTACTTCTGTCTTGGTCTGATTCATGGTTTCTGACACCTCCTTTCTATCCGCTGGGTCTGCGTGAGTGAGTTCAGATGAGGCCACCATGGGAGAGGGAAGCCGGAGAGGCAGTGTCGGATTCCTGGAGCCAGGTTTCGGTAAAAGCAAGAAGATTGAGGGAGTTGGAGAGGAAAAACTAATTGACAGAGGCAAGTTTTTTAGTGACTGGTTGGGCATTCCAGAGGGCACACATACGAGGGAGGGATGACTCATGGTATCAGGGGAATTGAGATAAGAGAGTGAGGGTTATGACTACCGTTAAAGAAGGTAGACTGCCAATTCTGGAGGGGAGAGTTAGCTGGAGTTAGAGTTAGGCCCAGAGTTTGGGGCAATATCCCCAGAAGTTAGAAGTAGTAGGAGGATGAGGGTGCTAAGGCGGTAACAGGATTTATACAAGGGCAGGTGCTGCAGTGAATTGGAAGTGGTGACATTGTGTGGGCTCAGAAAGAGCAGGAGGTGATAAGTGCAGTAATATTGAGAGGGCAATAGTGAGGGAGATATGTACAGGTTGTGGGGGGGGTTAGAAGTGAAAGTTTGAGGAAAGAGGGCGTTATTGCAAAGAAGAAGATTAGTATGAGCATTGAATGGTAGAGGGAGGGGAAAAAAGACGATTTGGCATGGAGCACTAATGTTTATTCTTGCTTTTGTAGAAGTGCCATGTTGAAAGTGCCAGGCACTTAACGCCAAAGTGGCACTTTGTGCAAGAAGTGGCAAGTCTAACCTCGCAAGCCATCCTAAGAGCTGAATTGAATTTATACTGGGATGAGGGGGAGGGTAAACAATTATTCAATTAAGAGCTAATAAAACAGGCACATAATGAAAGTGGAGATTTTCTTCCATAAACAGATTGCAAAGCCGGATAGAGACAGCAAGATTAGGCTGGGTGTTTGATCATGGTCAAGGCGCCATGAAAAGTGAGTGTAATGCCGCATACACACGAACGGACTTTCCGGCATACTTGGTCAGGCGGACCAGAGTCCGCCGCACAATCCGATCGTGTGTAGGCTCCGGCAGACTTTTTTTCCCAAAAAGTCCGCCGTACCTAGATTTGAAACATGTTTTAAATCTTAGTCCGCCGGACTCCGTTCCTGACGGAAAGTCCGTTCGTCTGTATGCTGGTCCGACGGACAGGGTATTGCATCTCGCACTCGCTGCAATAGAAAAGATAAATTTTCCTATTGCGGCAAGCGCGGGGCAACCCAAGCTCTTAGGTCTGGTATGGATTTTAAGGGGAACCCCCTACGCCAAAAAAACAGCGTAGGGCCCCCCTAAAATCCATACCAGACCCCGATCCGAGCACGTAGCTCGGCCGGTCAGGAAAGGGGGTTGGGGACCAGCGAGCGCCCCCCCTCATGAACCGTACCAGGCTGCATGCCCTCAACATGGGGGGCGGGTACTTTGGGGGAGGGGGGCGCCCTGTGGGGCCCCCCCAAAGTACCTTGTCCCCATGTTGATGAGGACAAGGGCCTCTTTCCGACAACCCTGGCTGTTGGTTGTCGGGGTCTGCGGGCGGGGGGCTTATCGGAATCCAGGAGCCCCCTATAATAAGAGGGCCCCTAGATCCCAGTCCCCCACCCTATGTGAATGAGTATGGGGTACCCCTGCCCATTTACCTAGGGGAAAAGTGTCAACCGCCCCCTTATGCCATCACAGTCCCTGGGCATGCTGGGACTGTGACGGCATAAGGGGGCGTAGTCACCGGGTGATGTTGACCACGCCCCCTTACACCGTCACAGTCCCAGCATGCCCAGGGACTGTGACGGCATAAGGGGGCGGGGTCTCCGCCTATATAAGTCACATCGGAGCGCTCAGAGACCATTCCAGCCTGAGAGAGCATCGTGTCAACATGGGAAGAAGAGAAGAAGCCCAGAAGCCAGAAGCCAGTAGTCCGGACCTCCGCTGGCAAAAGAGCGGCATGAAGACAGCGGAGGAGCCAGCAGAACAACTGGAACACCGGGAGAAGAGGCCAGAGGGAGCGCAGAAGAACCAACCAGACGCAGGGAGAAGAGGAACCGGAGGGACCCCCGAAGCCAGAAGAAGACCCCCCGGAGCTGTCTAATAAATTACTTCAAAAACCTGTGTAGTGTGTTTTATTATTAACACTTTTCCCCTAGGTAAATGGGTAGGGGTACCATGTACCCCATACTCATTCACATAGGGTGGGGGGCCGGGATCTGGGGGCCCTCTTATTATAGGGGGCTCCCGGATTCCGATAAGCCCCCCGCCCGCAGACCCCGACAACCAATGGCCAGGGTTGTCGGGAAGAGGCCCTTGTCCTCATCAACATGGGGACAAGGTGCTTTGGGGTGGGGGGGCCCTGCGGGACGCCCCCTCCCCCAAAGCACCAACCCCCTTTCCTGACTGGCCGGGCTGCGTGCTCGGATCGGGGTCTGGTATGGATTTTGGGGGGGACCCCACGCCGATTTTTCGGCATAGGGGGTTCCCCTTAAAATCCATACCAGACCTAAGGGCCTGGGATGCCCCACGACGGGGCTCGCAAGGTGTCAATCTCGCCGATAAAAGCGGCAAGATTGAATTCCGTTTTTAGTGCCGTCATACCCGAGTCACGTTGAAAATGAACGGACTTGTCCGTGTGTGGGCAAGTCCGTTCATTCTGAAAGTCCGCCGTAACTCCGGCGAAAGTCCGTCGGAAAGACGGGCGGACCTAGCCTGCTGGAAAGTCCGGTCGTGTGTAGGCAAGTCCATCCGTTCAAAAAGTCCGGCGGGAAGAACGTCGGACCAAGTATGCCGGAAAGTCCGCTCGTGTGTACGTGGCATACACAAGTGTAAACAGCAGTTTGTAAAGTCTTAGCAAGGTAAATGTGGGTTTCAGCCAAGCAAATTAGCCCAGTGTTGCAGGGAAGAGTGGTCAGACCGTCAGAGGGAAGAGAGTCAGTTACCGATGGTTACAGCAAGGCAGGTGTGGATTGCAGGCATGCAAAGTGGCTTAATGTTGCAGGGAAGTGTGGAGCCAGTTTCCCGATGACAAGTTACCGGTGAAGAATATTTGTCACTGATGACTTTTATTTTTTCTTTCTAGGGTGAAGATCCTCTTTAAATTCCTGTTAAAAAATGATATATACAGTATATATTTCATAATATTTCAGCTAAAAGACTTGTATAGTACAGTACATTTCAAAAGTTATAAAATATATTCCTTAAAATTTCTTATATTTTGAGAATCAATTTATTGAGGTTTGAGAAAACAACACTCTTCTCCACTTGTGTCACATTTCCTTATTACTGCATTTCAGGGCAAATCTTCAAAACTTGGGTCATCCCAATCTAATAACCTTCACATAAAATGTTTACCCTATAGTTTATTAAAATCCTCCTAAATCGTAATCAAAATAACAGATACAACATTCATACTTATTCTTATCCGTCACAATCAAAATAATAGAGATGGTCTGGTTATTTAAAATTAAACTCTAGGCAAGCCATTCTGTGGAACTCAAGGTTTCCTCCAGAGGTTGCTAGAGTTTTCTTGAGCTGTGGCTGGTTGACCTCAAATTTAATGATGCCTGCATAGTTCCAGAGTCAACGCCACTTGGCAGAGCCAAAACCATGACATCAATGACGTTTTTAGCAGTCTGTAAGGGTAGCATTCTGGCCACCACTGTAAGGGGGGCATTTTTCCTATTGATCACCAATGTAAGGGGCATTTTCCCATTGACCCCCAATAAAATAATTTTAGTTGGTGTTCCCCAAGAACTGATAAATATTTCTAGGGTTTCTCAGGGGTAGAAAGGTTGGGAAAGACAGCTCTAGGCAGATATAAAATAGTACATCATAATAGTACATCAGTAAAGGCTGTAGTCACACTGCTGTAAACTGAGACATGTTGACATTGATAGGGAAACACCAGAACTCAAAGGGTTTCAATAACATGTTGACTGCTGAAGCCACATTCAGAATAGATGTATTTAATATACAAGCCTATAGTTTTAGATATAAGCATGGAGAGCAGCACAGTACAATACATAAGGGGTTATTTACGAAAGGCAAATCAGGGTAGTTAGCTAGTTCCAACCCTTTTGGTAAAACATATAAATTGTATTGTTCTCTCTAGCTACTCAGAGCAATTTCTTTTCAAATCAACACTATGGGGGTTATTTACTAAAGGCAAATCCACTGTGCACTACAAGTGCAAATTGCATTGAAAGTGCACTTGGAAGTGCAGTCGCTGTAAATCTGAGGGGTAGATCTAAAACGAGGGAATCTCTGCTGATTTTATCATCCAATCATGTGCAAGCTAAAATGCTGTTTTTTATTTTCCTTGCATGTCCCCCTCGGATCTACAACGACTGCACTTCCAAGTGCACTTTCAGTGCAATTTAAAGTGCACTTTGCACTTGTAGTTTGCACTTGTAGTGCAAAGTGGATTTGCCTTTAGTAAATAACCCCCTTAGTGTTGATTTGAAAAGAAATTGCTCTGAGTAGCTAGGGAGAACAATACAATTTATATGTTTTACCAAAAGGGTTGGAACTAGCTAACTACCCTGTTTGCCCGAAAATAAGACCTAGCGTGATTGTTGATGATGGCTGCAATATAAGCCCTACCCCCCCAATAAGCCCTAGTTAAAGTCCTTGTAGGTCTTATTTTCAGGGTAGGGCTTATTTTTGGGGAAACAGGGTAGGGTTTATTTTTGGGGGGGGTAGGGCTTATATTGCGGCCATCACCGACAATCACGCTAGGTCTTATTTTTGGGGAAACAGGGTATCTAAAGTTCCTTTGAAGTCAAATCCTAATACTCTGCTGATATTCATTGATATGCGGATGGTCATTCACATAAGCTTGTCAATATTAGGGCTATCTTCAAAGGGCGAGATAGCACTCTCACACAATCAAGACAATTGTTACACAATGGGGGTTATTTACGAAAGGCAAATCCACTTTGCACTGCAAGTGCACTTGGAAATACAGTCGCTCTAAATCTAAGGGGTAGATCTGAAATGAGTGGAAGCTCTGCTGATTTTATCATCCAATTATGTGCAAGCTAAAATGCTGGTTTTTATTTTCCTTGCATGTCCCCCTCGGATCTACAACGACTTTACTTCCAAGTGCACTTTCAAGTGCACTTGCAGTGCAAAGTTGATTTTCCTTTAGTAAATAACCCCCAATGTGACTTCTAATATATATATATATATATATATATATATATATATATATATATATATATATATATATATATATATATATATATATATATATATATATATATATATATAAACTATATACTAAATCAGGGATACATGTTTTGATAATTAATTGAAATAAAATGGCTGTTCCATTTACCCTATCAATCCCAAGTCTTGGTCAAATAAAAAGTTGACCACACAACTAACAAAACATAACAGCGCTATAACAAATAATTCATACACTGGTTGTGAACAGTTGGCTTCTTGACTATTCAGTGTAGAGATTCCTTTGGTGACAGTTAAAGCTGTGTAGTGAGCTATGATTAAGTGCCACTAACGGTGTGAAACGCATCAGCTATCATCTGGATCTGTGTCTCTGATTGATGTATTGATTTAGCTTCATTTAATAAAGGTATTATTTTGGAGTGCGGCCGTCCTTTCTCCATTTTCTGCCATTTGACTTTGCTGAGCCTGTACCCTTCATCTCCTATATACTAGGACGGTGTGAACACAGGCGATACCACCTGGAGCGGTAATTAACTTAAAGCTGTGTAGTGCCTAACTAGATGTGAATATTACAGGTAGTGATATTGGGAAAATGGAAAAAACTAAGTCTCATAACACATACAAAACCTACCATAAATGGTATTTTAAAGAAAGGCAGATAAAATTACAATTCCTATCAATCCCTTCTAAATTTCGACATCTCCCTCTAACTGCCTAATCTTAGTTTAAATATTTATTTTTATAGTTCACATTCCTCCTAATTTATCTACCCAGTTTACTTCTGCAGAAAAATCTAATTTTGCTTTGTGAAGGCTAAAAAATACAAAAATATCTAAAAATGACATGTTGGTCTAAAGCCCCATACACACGATAGGACTTTGTACAAACTTTCCCTTGGATTTTTGTACACAGGGCGTTGGCCAGAAGTTTGTCTTTCATACAGACGACAGGACTTTTCCAGCCAACTTTCACCAAATCACGTGGTTTTCAGCTCTTTACCACCACCCTTTGGTCAACTTCTGTATTGTTGTCTGATATTGTGTCAATCTCGCCACTTTTATTGGCAAGATTGAAACCTTGCGAGCCGGGTTCACACTGGTGCGGGGATCTGAGTTGGATCCCTGCCAATGCCAGGCACTGTGTTTGGTATGAATCTTGAGGGGGAACTCCACGCCAAATTTTAAATAAAAAAACGGCGCCCTCCCTCCTGAGCCGTACCAGGCCGCATGCCCTCAACATGGGGGGTGGGTACTTTGGGGGAGGGGGCAACCCTGGCCGTTGGTTGTCGGGGTCTGCGGGCGGGGGGCTTATCGGAATCCGGGAGCCCCCTTTAATAAGGGGGCCCCCAGATCCTGGCCCCCCCACCCAATGTGAATGAGTATGGGGTACATGGTCCCCCTACCCATTCACCTAGGGAAAAAAGTGTCAATAAAAAACACACTACACAGGTTTTAAAAGTAATTTATTAGGCAGCTCCAGGGGCCTTCTTCCGACTTCGGGGGTCTTCTTCTGACTTCGGGGGTCTCTCAGGCCTCTTCTCCCTCTCTCCGGTGTCGTCTCCACGCTCTCTGGTTTTTCTCCGGTGCCTTCTTACTTCTGCCGGGCTCCGGAGGAGGAGCCCAGCAGAAGGAAGAAGGCACCAGAGAAGAACCAGAGAACGCGGAGATGACACAGGAGAGAGGTAGAAGAGACCGTACCAGACTTCTGGATCGTCTTCTTCCCTCTTCTCTTCCAGAGATACTGACACGACGCTTTCTTCAGCTGGAATGCTCTCTGAGCGCTCCGCAACGGACTTATATAGGCGATGACCCCGCCCCCCATGACATCACAGTCCTGAGGCATGCTGGGACTGTGAGGTCATAAGGGGGCGTGGTCATATCATCCTATGACCACGCCCCCTTATGACCTCACAGTTCCAGCATGCCCCGGGACTGTGATGTCTTAGGGGACGGGGTCACCGCCTATATGAGTCCGTTGCGGAGCGCTCAGAGAGCATTCCAGCTGGAGAGAACGTCGTGTCAACATCTCTGGAAGAGAAGAGGGAAGAAGACGATCCAGAAGTCGCTGGCAAAAGAGCGGCAGAAGATAGCGATGGAGTCGGCAGAAGATGCAGACACCGGGGGAAGACGCCGGAGAGACCCCCGAAGTCGGAAGAGGACCCCCGAAGTCGGAAGAAGACCCCGGAGCTGCCTAATAAATTACTTTAAAAACCTGTGTACTGTGTTTTTTATTGACACTTTTTTCCCTAGGTGAATGGGTAGGGGTACGATGTCCCCCATACTCATTCACATAGGGTGGGGGGCCGGGATCTGGGGGCCCCCTTATTAAAGGGAGCTCCCGGATTCCGATAACCCCCGCGCCCGCAGACCCCGACAACCAACGGCCAGGGTTGTCGGGAAGAGGCCCTTGTCCTCATCAACATGGGGACAAGGTGCTTTGGGGTGGGAGGGGCTGCAGGGCGCCCCCCTCCCCCAAAGCACCCACCCACCCATGTTGAGGGCATGCGGCCTGGTACGGCTCAGGAGGGGGGGCGCTCGTTCGTCCCCACCCCCTTTCCTGACCGGCCAGGCTGCGTGCTCGGATAAGGGTCTGGTATGGATTTTGGGGGGACCCCCACGCCATTTTTTGGCGTAGGGGGTTACCCTTAAAATCCATACCAGATCTAGGGGCCTGGTATGCCCCTGGAGGGGAACCCATGCTGGTTTTTTATTTAAAATTTGGCGTGGAGTTCTCCCTCAAGATTCATACCAAACACAGTGCCTGGTATGGGCGGGGATCCAGGTCGGATCCCTGCACGAGTGTGAACCCGGCTCGCAAGTTGTCAATCTCGCCAATAAAAGTGGCGAGATTGACACAATATCAGACAACAATAAAGAAGTTGACCAAAGGGTGATGGTAAAGAGCTAAAAAACCACGTGATTTGGTGAATGTTGGCTGGAAAAGTCCTGTCGTCTGTATGCAAGACAAACTTTTGGGCAACGCCCTTTGTACAAAAATCCAAGGGAAAGTTTGTACAAAGTCCTATCGTGTGTATGGGGCTTAAGACTCTACTGCAACACCTAAGAATACATACAATGTTCATATATAATATTCTTTTCTTCAGGACTATCGCAGTCCACATGACAAGAAACTTACAGTAGATGTGCAGATCTTTTTGCAATTATAGCAAACTAAGCTTTGACTTTTTCAGACAGCTGACATGATAAGTATCAAAGTTCTTCAAACATCAAAAAGCTTTCGGAAGTACTCTTCTCCATCAATGCTGTTTGTGGCTGATGTTACATAACATTTTGAAATGAATAAATTGATTTTGTCTCAGTGTTCGCTGTGGACATTGGCTACACCTCTCTCACCTCATCTAAAGTCCCAGGGCTATTTCTCTTGTTTTTTTGTGCACTATTAGGGATGGAGGTGTCAGAGGGGTCACACCAGACCTTAATCTTCCTTTTTTTGATTGAACCCGGGTGGAAGACACCCATTCAGCCCACACACTGGTCTGTTGTTACCATTAGCCGTTGTCCATATTACATCTAGTGTATTATCACCCTTTAGCCAGTTATATTTGCATACTGCTCCCAGGGGGCCTTGCTGGGCTGAGCTGTTCCCCTTTCGCTGTTTGTCTTTTGTGGCGGTGGTTTCCATCCAGCTCGGGGGCTGCAATGTGCATAGGGGAGCTCTGTTCCTGATCTCTTGCTGTCCTCTTCTGTCTGTTGACGAGGGTGGCCACCTGCACATCGGCGCCATGTTTTCCACGCCCATACACTGACGTCTCCCTGAGGTAACTTAGGTGTGGGCTGTGTGGGTCATCCCGGACGGTTGGGTGGTTGTTGCATCTGTGCACCCCCTTTTGATGGTGGATGTCTTTTGGACGCCCATGCATCACTGCCTGTACATAATGCTGGGGGCGTAGCCCTTGGGCTCTTGTGGGTATATCTGGACGTTCAGCACGGCTGGGATTCTGATTCACAACTTGACGATTGGATAGAGCGGTCACATCTCTAAGAACAAACTGACAACCATTGGATGTTTTTCACTCCATTAAGGTACAACTTTTTTACTTTCCTGACATCTATTGGGTCTGTTACATTGTTTTTATACACATGTAATACTATATCATTCTATATTGCCCCGTAGTCTCTCTGCCCATACCATTTTTACAACCATGCATTCATGCATTTACTATATTCCATATCTCAGTTAGTTGTTCATACCAAGATACTCTTATAAGCTTAATTCACTTACTTCTTTATGTATATATAAATTAAAGTTTAGAACCCTATACAATAAGCTCATTTTGCATTTATGATGCCCTCTGATATATGTGCATCCTTGCAGACATTTTCCAGACACAATTTTAAGGGCCTAAGTGGAGACCGCAGTGAGAAATACCCCTATCCAGACTGTGCTGATCCTCCGCATGTTCCCCCATTGTGGCCTTTGTTTTGTTCCACCTCCTCAGCTCCCAAGCTGGATGCATCACACTGCTGCCATCTTGATATCCAGCATTTGGCGATTTATCTCAGACTTCTGTAAGTATGAGGTCTCTGCTTCAGGCCTCTCTTGCTAATCATTCCACCTGCCCCCATTTACCAACAACATACATTTATTGATCTTATTACTTACATTGCAGATACAACATTCATGCATCCGCCCCTGAAGAAGCGAGCAGGGTCTCGCGAAATGCATAGGGCTTTATTGATGCTTGTTTTATGCCAGTACATGCTGGGTATTATTGATGTCTGCATTATGTTCGCATACTTCCCTGTCACATGTATGTACATTTTATCTTCTTATTCTGTATGTGTATTTACTGACCCAGCAACTTTCAAGTTTTATTGTTGCTCATTGATGTATAACATTTGTAATAAATCTTTGTATATTTACGTTCATCTGTGTTGTGTACATTGGCTATTATGCCTGGTAACTCACAATCATTGTTGTTACCGCTCCATTACATAACATTTTGAAATTAATAAATTGATTTTGTCTCAGGGTTCGCTGTGGACATTGGCTAAACCTCTCTCACCTCATCTAAAGTCCCAGGGCTATTTCTCTTGTTTTTTTGTGGCTGATGTCATAAAACCAAGGAATGAGGAGGATACTTTTGAAGATGGCGTCACTCAGACTGTTAGTCCAACATTAGGGCCATTAACAAAAAAATGCCCATAAAGCCGTTTTTACTAAAGCTGAGTTTTTTACTGCGGAGAAACCATTCTCATTTAGTATAAATGTTGTTCAACTGTCATCCAAGCTAAACTGTCTACACTATCCTGAATTCAATGAAACATTTATCATGAACAATAGGCTTCTTAAAGGGGGCCTATGACGTATGGTTGGTATGGTTGGGGGCCTATGACGTACGTACTTGGTTCAGTGATCCTACAGTTAACCAGGAACATGTAAGTGCAGAGACAAGAGACTTGGAGAGCACAGGATACAGGATTTACAAGAATGGGAGGAGTATAGTGCAGCACTTGGGCTCTGGTCTTACAGGCAGGCAGGAAACGAAATGCTAGTAAGAACCACTTGCAGCACTGGAGTTCAGGGTTCACAGGAAGTCAGGTACACAAGATACAGTTGATGCGTACAAGGATTCTAATACAGGAAGGATACCTAATGGTACTATCTGGGGAGAATGCAGCATGTCCGCACATGCAACAATGGTGAGGGCCCTTGGAAGGGCTGAGGCGCAGAGTATAAGGAACTGCCTTGTCTTCTCCAGAGCTCCTGATGGTGGAGATTGGTTGTGCTGCAGACAGTTCACCGGTTGCAGACTTAGGACACACACTGTTTAGTGGTTTGGGTAAAACAGTCTTTTTATGTGGTTTAATTTTTTTGCATGATCCTTTGAATTAATCTACTTAGGAGAGACCACACAGGGTCGCCCAACATGGATTCAAAGTTAGACACAACTAAATAGTTTGCAAGAGCCAAAGCATTTTGGTGAAATGTCTCACACAGAGATGAATTTGAAACTTGACGTAGCATTTTCCCAGTGTGAGTGCACCAGCAGTCTATTTACTGCACATGTAACTAATTGTTGTACATAATATTAAAATAAACTATCTGTGCTTAAAGAAGAGCTATTATTACAATTTCTTTTACTGTTCTGGCCACCCCCCCCCCCTTCCCAATGGGACCAAGTACATGTAGTACTTGGTCCCATGATCCTAGGTGTGTCCTAAGTCCAGTTATGAGGTCCAACCTCACCCCTCACCCATAGCTAGGAAGGTGATGAATGATGATAGGGTAAATGCAATAGTCATTTTATTTATCAAACATTTATTTATGATTATCAAACCATGTATTTCTGTTTTAGTATACATATATATATATATATATATTGGTTGTATATTCTGTTAGAAGTCACATTGTGTAACATTTGTCTTGATTGTGTTCAAAGGCTATTTACGCCTTAGTTTGCAAAGAGTGCTATCTCACCCTTTGAGGGTAGCCTTAAAATTGACTAGCTTATGTGAATGACCATCTGCATATCAATGAAAATCACCAGAGTATTAAGATTTGACTTCAAAGGAACTTTAGATAGTTAGCTAGTTCCCACCCTTTTGGTAAAACATATAAATTGTATTGTTCTCCCTAGCTACTCAGAGCAATTTCTTTTCAAATCAACACTATGGGGGTTATTTACGAAAGGCAAATTCACTTTGCACTACAAGTGCAAACTACAATTGCAAAGTGCACTTGAAATTGCACTAAAAGTGCACTTGGAAGTGCAGTCGCTGTAAATCTGAGGAGTAGATCTGAAATGAGGGGAAGCTCTGCTGATTTTATCATCCAATCATGTGCAAGCTAAAATGCTGTTTTTTTTATTTTCCTTGCATGTCCCCCTTGGGTCTATACCAACTGCACTTCCAAGTGCACTTTCAGTGCAATTTAAAGTGCACTTTGTACTTTAAACTTTCGTAAATAACCCCCTATGTATTGTGCTGTGCTGCTCTCCATGCTTATATCTAAAACTATAGGCTTGTATATTAAATGTGGCTTCAGCAGTCAACATGTTATTGAACTGTCCTAATAACTTCTATTGCCCCCATTTTGTGCCCAGCTGCCACTTCTCAAAGCTAGAAATAATAATTTGTACAGCAATGAAAACATTTTTATTTAAGGTGATCAAATAATACATGCCTACTTTATGTTATCAGGCAGATGAATCTTTGATCATAGGTTTTCTAAACTTGAAAGTATCCTTAGATGCAAATATACAAGGTACGCAGATGCACAGTCTATGCTACAGCAGCAATCAGCTAATAAAACATTATGTGGAATACTGCTGTCATCTAGAAGTAAACGTTTTTCATGAAGCTACTGTCTTACCATTTCCTATATTTCGCCATATGTAATTCCCTGATGGTAATTGTATACTCTACTTCTGCCATACTCACAAACATATTATCTATTTTCCAGCAAAGAGCTACTCGCAACTTGTATTCATGTCAAAAACAGCAGGCAGCTTGTGGAACCTGCAAGCAATTCAATCTATGTGCCGCATAGAGAAAGAAAAGGTCAGTACAACATAGGCTTGATATTAAAAGCCCAAATGTTGTCACGGAAGCAGATATTCAGATAGATAGACATTGTACTAATAGCCCCCATTTTCATAGTCTTACATATATTTTCCTGCTATAGCAGTTGTGCATTGTGATTAATTATGACTGTACAGGCCAAAAGGCACCAAACTGACCACATGGCCCAGTGCACTTCATAGTCTAATCAATTCGGTCAGATGCACCTCCTCTGTACTGCATCCTCACATTGACGCTACAGATCTATATGAGGATGCTTGTAATAAGGGGGTGGCTGTTACTCACCTAAACCAGCACACAGCACTGGAGTGTGAGGGCAAGAATTGCATTTTCAAATGAATGCAGCCCTGTAGTAATGATTACATCATTAGATTTATTTTTAAAAAGAAAGCAGTGTATGTGCCTAAAACTTGACCTGGTATCAGCCTCTTGCAGTCTCTGTACAGTAGTGCAAGAATGAGAGACAAAAGATGTACAAGGAGCCAATCAGTTTATGTGCTGACAAGGAGCATGCTGGTAGGAGGAGAAAGCTGAGAAAGAGGTGACCTTATTATTGTGCCGCTTCTCCTTTCAATGTCCAGTAACAGACTAGGACAGACCCAGGACAACCTGGACGCAGAAGAAGTAGGTTTGAGGCTATCTAGCAGCAGAAAAAAGAACAGTGGGAGCAATCTTTTAATTGAAGCTGAACATTGCAGAACAAATACTGTATACTTTTCTTTAATATGCTGTTTGATCTTGTATTATGGATGGAGTTATGGAGTTCTACTTCAAAGCATTTCCCTGTGAAAATCAGAAAATTAATGACATTGAAGTAAACCTCCTGTGGGTGGGCGCAGCATGGTGTGGTGGCCATAACACACACACACACACACACACACACACACACACACACACACACACACACACACACACACACACACACACACACACACACACACACACACAGTCCAGGTGCAAATAGTGGAACTTGTATAGGTAAAGGCAAAACTGTTCACAACAAACCAGGTAGGAGGAGGCCCAGCCAGGAACACTCATGGATGCCAACAGTGTGTAGCGGAGCAGGTATCAGCCAAACTGTCAGCATCTGTCTGAAGGGGAATGCAGCCTGACCATTCCGAGCCCATTTAGGAAGATGTCCAAGGAAAATGCGGAGCCCTAAGCTTTCCCTACTTGGCTGCAACCTTTCATTGCTGCTAATACTGTCCCTGACAGACGGGTGACCTGTCCCTACACTACCCACATGCGAATGTGTGCCAAACACGGGGATCAGGGTCTTAAATAGACTCTGACACACACACCTAGGATGGCCTCCAAAGTCCCATGGGTGGCCAGCATTCAATCAGATCACTTCGTCAGTGACTCAGGAAACCATAGAGGAACCATGTTCCTCCTGACTTCCTCTCCCTCTGTGGTTGAGCGCCACCTGCAGTGGAGACAACAGACTGGACTGTTAGTTAAATTGGACAGAGTATAATTCCCAATCCCCATTAAATTAGTGGGTACGATGCCCGGCGGGTGTGGAGATGCGACTCGGTGTACATCATGCAGCATGAATGCGTTCCTTGATCATCCGATCAAGGGCGAATACTGCTGTACAAAATGTAAGCACGTTGTTTCCCTGGAAGCCCAGGTTCTGAATCTAGGGAAGAAACTGTCAACACTGAGAAGACTCTCTATACCAAAAGAGAATTTGGGATCGTACCCGGCAGGTATCGGCAGGGGCCAGCACAGAGGCGGGTGGAGATGAGTGGCAGGCACCAAAGCAGAGTAGATGGGTCAAAGTCAGGAAGGGTAGAGGGGAAAGTGCCAGGGGGGCTGGTCCTGGGCTGGAATATCCCAATAAGTATGCCCTGCTGAGTGACAATGGTGAAACCAGTCATGGACCAGCACTGCTGGAGCTGAATGACTCCCCTAGCTACCAGGGGAATAACTCCTCCAGTGAGGTCAGGAGTAAAGCCAAGGGAAAGGAAAGACATATTTTGGTGGTAGGGGACTCATATCTTAGAAGGACAGAGAGGGCAATCTGTCACAAAGACCTGAAGTGGCAAACTGTATGTTGTCTACTGGGTACTCGGGTTCGGCACATCACAGATCTGGTGGACAGATTACTGGGAGGGACTGGGGAAGACCCGGCTGTCATGGTGCACATTGGCACAAAATGACAAAGTCGAAGGAAGATGGAGTGTCCTAAAAAAATGATTTTAGGGACTTAGAACTAGATTGAAGAAAAGGACCTCCAAGGTAGTATTCTCAGAAATACTGCTGGTACCTTGAGCCACACCAGAAAGGCAAAGGGAGTTTAGGGAAATAAACAAGTGGCTCAGGAGCTGGTGTAGAAAGGAGGGGTTTGGATTCCTGGAGAACTGGGCCGCCTTCTCAGTCGGTTTCCAGCTCTATAGAAGGGACGGACTGCACCTAAATGAGGAGGGTGCAGATCTGCAGGGATTGACGATGGCTGAAAAGTTAGAGGGGCTTTTAAACTAGGTAAGGGGGGGAGGGTCCAGAGGTAGATATACTCAGCGTGGAACATATTCCAGAGGGTAATATTGGGGGCATTAGTGGTAGGTTGATTAAAGCACCTAAACCCGAGGTAAGTATAATAACAAGTCCTCAGAACACCCAATAAGGAGATAGTATGCGACCAGTCTAAACTACTTGGCATGTTCACCAATGCCAGGAGTCTGGCAGACAAGATTGGAGAATTAGAGCTACTGTTGTACGGGGGGGATTTAGATTTTGTAGAAATTTCAGAGACTTGGTTCAACAGCTCTCATGATTGGCTGGCAACCATTCAAGGCTATTCCTTATATCGCAGGGATAAAGAGGGTAAAAAAGGGGGAAAGATATGCCTGTATATCAAAAATGATGTACAAGTGAATGTGAAAGATGACATCACTATAGGAACAAGGTAGGAGGTGGAATCCCTATGGGTAGAGCTACAAAGGGAGGAAACTAAGGGGAAAGTAATACTGGTAGTATGTTATAGGCCCCCCTAACCAGAGGGAAGAGGCGGAGGTGGACCTCCTATCACAATGTGGGTTAGCGGCAAGGATGGGAAGTGTCAGCATAATGGGGGATTTTATTTTATCCAGACATAGACTGGGTGGAAGAAACAGTGCATTTATCTAAGGCTCACCAGTTCCTAAATGTCTTGCAGGACAATTTCATGGGTCAGATGTAGGGATGCACCGAAGCCACTTTTTTGACACCGAGTACGAGTACTGATACTTGACATCATGTACTCGCTGATACCAATTACCGATACCTGATTTTGGTCATGTGACCATTTTTTAAAAAAATAATGAAAAATTACATATTTTCACCATAATATGAGGAATTGAAACGCAGTCAAAAGACTATGAAAGAAAACATGTTTATTTGCTGGTCACAAAGCTGTTAAAGCGCAAATTGCACAGAACGTGTTATATAAAAAATAATGTCAATGTCATCAATGACATGTACATTGCAAGTTCACAATGTTTATGCATGAGGAGAAGCAAGAACAGTACAGTACCTCAGTCAACTCACAACACAAGACATTATTTATAAAATTTAAAAAACCAAAAAAAACACGTTTTGTTTCCAGTTCAACTTACACATGTGTAAGAGAAACACATTTCACAGACAGAACATTCCAGGATGGCAAGAATGTGTGTTAGGTTGGCATGTAGGCTGCAGTAAGGCCTCATGCACAGCTCAAAGCAGCTGCTTCTCCAGGTGTTTTAGCTCTTTTGAGCTTTTTTTTCTCTAGCTGTTACCTCTTCCCCTCCATGTTAGCCTATGTGTTCATTCATGGCCATTGGCCAAGGAACACTATGCGGTTTCAAAAGTTTAGTGGCAGGGCAGCTTACAGGTAGCAGGCAGAAAAAAAATCCAAAGAAATTGGAAATGGAAATCTTTGGATTTTTTTTCTGCCTGTAAACTTTCCTGCCACTAAACTCCTGAAACTAGTGTGCAATGGGCTGACATGGAGGGGAGGCGTTAACAGGCAGGAAAAAAGCTCAAAAGCAGATGCTTTTAGCTGCATTGTACAGGCATTATGCCTTGAAAATGAAAAGCTCAAATGTCACACAGAACATGAAATATCATCATTGTTGATGATGCCACATATAAAACAAACATCACAAGTTCACATCATCACATCAACCAACCCAAGTGCAATACAGTTAAATAATGTTAGGCCTGAGGAGGAGCAACTGAACAGTACCTCAAAACTAACATTATTTTGTAAACATTTTTTAAATAATAAAAAAAAAGTGCTAGCTTCTAGTTCAATTTTTTATGAAACTCGTGAAAAAACATTTTTCACAGACCAAAATTAGGGTCATTCCAGTATGGCAAGGCCAAGGAACCAAGGACTTAGCAGCAGTAAGGCCACATGCACAATAAAGCTCAAAGTAGCTGCTCCTACAGGTGTTTGAGCTCCCTGTTTTTGAGCCTTTTGTTTGCCTGTTGTTTGCCGCTCCATATTAGGCTATGTGCCCCCCATGCATTGCACGTTGAATCACCTATAGTGTGCATTGTGCACACCATAGGTGATTCACTTTTTCACTTACATAAAAAAGGTTGTGGCATGGAGTTAAAAAGGCATATTTTATTTTATTTTTTTTAAGGCCAACATGGAGGGGAGTTAACAGGCAAAGGAAACGCTAAAAAAAACCCCTCAAATGCCAGGTGGAGCAGTTGCTTTGAGCTGCAGCGTGCAACTGTGCATGATGCCTTATAGTTGGACAGTAAAAGGCGGTAGATTACTTTTCCAATTCAAACGCAAGTGGCAAGTTTTTTTTTAAGAAACAGAAGAATCTCTGCATGTTCAGTTAGAAGTCGGTTTCTGGTGTCAGTCAGAATGTGTGACGCTGCACTGAACAATCTCTCACTTTCCACACTACTGCAAGAAGCTGAAAGATATTTTTGTGCCATTTGGGCTAAAGTGGGAAATCACAGTTTATTGACTGCCCAATACTCAAAAGGTTTGTCCGAACGAGGCACAGTGACCTCTCCAAGATATGCTTCTAGTTGTATGGTAGCAGCTGTGGGAGCACTGTTCTCATATGTAGATGAATAAGCAATTTCTTGAAAAACATTGTCCACAGTCACACCGGTACCTGGCTGTTGCTCAGTGCAAGGCCTTTTGGTAGCTGGTTTCTCAACCACCTCAGGTGTAGCTGCCTGTGCCTGTAGTACCTGTACAAAAAATATTTGTTGCATTTCTAGCATGAACATCTCTTTGGCCTGCCTGCCAGCATCTGCATTTGAGAAGAACCGATCTTTATACCTAGAAGAAGAAAAATACAAGACATTAGACAACGTCATGCAAGCAAAGCAACAACTGTGGAAGCTTGCTGTGGGGGCACTGCTAGAAGGAAAGATGACGGCGGGGGACACAGCAAAAACAGTTGTCTGGCCTGCTCTGTGCAAAACCATTACACAGAGGCAGAGCAGGTAAGTGTGTTTGTCATTATCGATTTTATTTTGTGTTTTTTATGAAGGTGAGATTTACAGTGTTATCACTTGCATTACAAATTTTTTTTTTAATGCCATTAAGTGATAATAACACTGTAAAATATTACCTTCATCCAAAAAACAAAAAACAAAATCATATCATCAATATTCAAATAAAAAAAATGCAAAATAGCAGCCAGCAATAATTAATTACCTTGGATCGAGTAAGGTAGCGATGCAGTAAAGTGGATTTTGCTCCATGTCAGAGAACCGTTTCTGCAAAGCACCAAGCAATGTGTTCTTCATCATTTTAACACCGTGGTCCTCATCCACTTCTTTAGATAATAATCGCTGTAGTACAGTCACTGCAGGAATTACATCCAAGGCAAAAGAATCTGAACAACTCACATGCCGAGTCAACTCTTCAAAGGGAGCTAAGATGTTGATCATCTCCTCCATGAGATTCCACTGAATTGCAGTGATCGTTGCAGGCAGCTCATGTTCTGACACATATACTCCAATGGCCGTTTTTGCTCTATCAGAGACTGCAGCATGTAAAAAGTGCTGTTCCAGCGAGTCTGAACATCTTTTTGAAGTCTTTTAATGTGTTGACCACGCTGGATCTGAATATCTTGCAGCTGAGAATATGCCAGGTTTGAATGTTTAAAGTGCCCAACTATTTTGCGCCCAACTCCCACAGCCTCCGTAATGCTGCGCTGTGATAAAAGCCCCTCTGAGACAGCCAGCTGCAGTGTATGTGCCACACATGAAAGACTCTAAAGACCAGCATCTTGTACACCTTTTATTATATTTCTGCCATTATCACGGACCACCACATGGACAGAACTTTTGGGAATCGCCCCAGTGTCAAGCATTTCTTCTAGTATGCTTCTTATAGCTTGGCCTGTGTGAGAGCCTTGAAATTTCTTTGCGTGCAGCATGACTTGGTGCAGAGTGAAATTGGCATCAATCCACTGTGCAAATTAAGCTAATTACAGACACGGGACTCACACTACTGCTCCAAATGTCCGTGGTGAAGCTGATAGCCTTTATGTCCTCCTGTAGCATGTTGGTAATGTGTTTTTTCACTGTGTTGTGTAATTGTGGCAACATGACATCTGTGACATGACGGCTGGAAATTTGGTACTTTGGCTCCAAAAGATTCATAAGTCGACGAAAACCCACATTGTCAACTATTGATAGTGGCTGATCATTAAGAAACAATGAATTGGGTAACTACTTCAGAAATTTTTTTAGCCTTTGGGTTATCCATGGAAAATTTTTCACGTCTGGCAATGGTTTGCTGCAGTGTCAGCTGCTGAGTGCAAGAGCTAGTGACCGCTGTAAATTTGCCATGTTCAGTCTTGTGTTTCATTTTGAGGTGTTTTATGAGATTACTGGTATTATAAGAACTAACTTTTGAACCTCCACTGGATATTTTGGCAGAACAGAGTTTGCAGTCTGCAATGCGTTTGTTGGTTCCATCAATTTTAAAAAACTTCCACAGCTGACATTTTGCTGGCAGTGGCATCCGTTTGCATTGCACTTAAAGCCAGAAATAAGTAAGTCTCTCCACCTTAAGGGGGAAAAATTAGGAAAATGGGGAAAGAATTTTGAGCCCAAATGTTTTTTTTCTGATTTTTTCACACATGACACCTACTATTTTTTAGAATAATGAAGCTGCTCTCGGTGCTTGTTGTTTGTTCCTGCTGCATCCAGCATCTTGGTATGGCCAAGTAAACCAGCGGGGATGATGACATCTATCTGTCGGGTACAATGGTCGGTATCTCTACAATACAAAAAGCAGAGGATGGTCTCAGAAAGGCACATGCAGGAAAATGGAAAGGAAAAGGCAAGAGACAATGATGATTTATGTAAACAGCAGCAGTCATTTGCCGCCATGATGGACATGTTAGGCAACAGAGACAATGTGGGACACTAAGTTATGTAACACACACAAACACAGGCCGACCGCCATGCTGGACAGTGGTCATTATATTAGGCAAGAGAGAGAGAGAGACAATGTGGGACAAACTAAGTGTAACACAGGTCAGCCACCATGTTAGGCAAGAGAAAGACAATGTGGGACAAACTAACTTGGGTATAACATAGGCCGGCCGCCATGTTAGGCAAGAGAGAGAGAGAGACAATGTGGGACAAAACTAACTTAAGTAGAAAACAGGCCATTCGCCATGTTAGGTAAGCTAGTAGTACTGTACAGCAATCACCGGCCGCCGGACACATAGGAAGAAAGCAAGCAACAGTTAGAAATAGAGAAAAGCACTTATCGGCCGCCATGAGGGGACATGGTGTAAGGAGGACACTCGCCATGTGGGGCAGCCATGTAGCAGGCACAGCAGCAGCAAAATACATGTCATGAGGGAAACAGCACTCACCGCCGTGTGGAGAGGCCGCAACCTTATCTGGTTCCCGAGCTCCCCCCAAGCTGATGTCACTTCCGGCATCGGTTTCTGGTATCAGTGCATTTTCACGAGTACCGATACCCCTGAAAATGCCAAGTATTGGCACCGATACCGATACCGGTATTGGTATCGGTGCATCCCTAGTCAGATGGTAAGCGCACCAACTAGAAACAAAGCGTAACTAGACCTACTGATTACCAACAATACAGACCTGATCACGGATGTGGAAATATGGGGCAATTTATGAAACGGCGATCACAGGTCAATTTGTTTCAGTATAAATTACACAAATAGGAAACATAAGGGGAATACAAAGACACTTAATTTCAAAAGAGCCAGCTTCCCTAAACTATGATCCTTGCTAGAAGATACTAATTGGGATAAAATCTTAGGAACAAAGAACATGGAGGAAAAATGGGTATGCTTTAAGAGCATATTAAATAAGGGCATTAGCCAGTGTATCCCAATGGGAAATAAATTTAAAAGAGCTAATAAAAGTCCTGGGTGGCTTAACTCCAACGTAAAAATGCATATAAAAGCAAAGGCGAAGGCCTTTCAAAAATACAAGGCTGAGCGATCATCATCAGCATTTCAACTATACAAAGAAGGCAACAAGAAATGTAAGGGTGAGATCAAGGTGGCTAAAACAGAACACAAAATGCACATAGCGGAGGAGAGTAAAAAAAATCCCAAGAAATTCTTTACATACATAAATAATAAGAAAGGGAGGTCAGATCACATTGGTCCCATAAAGAATGATGAAAAAAATCTGGTTACTGAGGATGGAGAGATGGCGAAGGTATTGAACTTATTCTTCATCTCAATCTTCACGAGGGAATCGGGGGGGCTTCAGTAACCAAAACTGCAATGTTTATCCTCATGACACGTCACAGGAAGCACCCTCATGGCTAACAGGACAGAATTAGAAATAGACTTGAAAAACGTAAAACACTAATAACTCACTCATAGGTCCAGATGGCTTGCACCTGAGGGTCTTTAAGGAACTCAGTCAAGTAATTGCCTACAGAGAGGGGGAGGGATCAGATGGCAGCAGTGCTGTGGGCTGGATGTGTAGTGCCCACAGCGCTGCTCAGTGACAACAGCCATCCATCCACGCTCAGCCATCCCTCAATGCTCTGCAATACCCTGTACTACTCTGCAATGCCCCACAATACTGTGCAATACTCTGCAATACCACAGAATACTGTGCAATACTCTGCAATACCCCACAATACTGTGCAATACTCTGCAATACCCCGAAATACTCTGCAATACCCCAAAATACTGTGCAATACTCTGTAATACTCTGCAATACCCCGAAATACTCTGCAATACCCCGAAATACTCTGCAATACCCCGCAATACTCTGCCATACCCCGCAATACTCTGCCATACCCCGCAATACTCTGCCATACCCCGCAATACTCTGCCATACCCCGCAATACTCTGCCATACCCAGCCATATTCTGCAATACTCGGTGATACCCAGCCATACTCTACCATACCTCGCAATACTCTGCCATACCCAGCCATACTCTGCAATACCCAGCCATACTCTGCAATACCCAGCCATACTCTGCAATACTCGGTGATACCCAGCCAAACTCTGCCATACCCAGTCATACTCGGCGATACCCTGCCATACTCAGCCATACCCTGCCCTACTCAGCCATACCCTGCCGTACTCAGCCATACCCTGCCATACCCAGCTATTCTCAGCCATACTCGGCCGTACTCGGCCATACTCGGCTGTACTCAGCCTCTGTATGTGGCCAGGCTGTGGAAGTCTCACACATGTGGTATGCCCGTACTCAGGAGGAGTAGAAGAATGTATTTTGTGGTGTCATTTTTGGTATGTACATGCTATGTGTTAGAAATATTGTATAAATGGACAACTTTGTGTTAAAAAAAAATGCGTTTTAACCACTTCCCACTTGCCATACGACGTCCTTGACTTTGTGCGGGGATATCTGAATGATGGGTGCAGCTACAGGCATCATTCAGATATCAGCTTTTTCAGCCAGCGATTCCCTACACCATAAGAATGATCATAGCAGCTGTTCCATTGCTTGATCGTCCTTACGGGAGGCGGGGACGTCCCCCCTCCCGCCACCCTCCGGTGCTTCTACCGACTCACCGCTACGATCGAAGCCAGGATTTTTTTTTTTTATTTCAGTCTTCCCAGCCTAGAGGTGAGATGTGGGGTCTTATTGACCCCATATCTCACTATAAAGAGGACCTGTCTTGCCATATTCCTATTACAATGGATGTTTACATTCCTTGTAATAGGAATAAAAGTGATCAAAAAAATTTTTTTTTTTTGGAAAAAAGCGTCAAACTAAAATAAAGTAAAATGAACAATAATAATAATAAAAAAAAAAAATGTTTAAAGCGCCCCTGTCCCCGTGTGCTTGCATGCAGAAGCGAACGCATACGTAAGTCCCACCCACATATGAAAACGGTGTCCAAACCACACATGTGAGGTATCGCTGCGATCGGTAGAGCAAGAGCAATAATTTTGGCCCTAGACCTCCTGTAACTCAAAACATGTAACCAGTAAAAAATGTTAAAGAGTCGCCTATGGGGATTTTTAAGTAGCGAAGTTTGGCGCCATTCCACAAGCGTGTGCAATTTTGAAAGGTGACATGTTGGGTATCTATTTACTCGGTGTAACTTCATCTTTCACATTATGCAAAAACATTGGGCTAACTGTTTTGTTTTTTTTTAAGCACAAAACTGTTTTGTTTTTTTTAAAAAAAGCATTCGAAAAATTGCTGCGCAAATACCGTGCGAGATAAAAAGTTGCAATAACCGCCATTGTATTCTCTAGGGTCTTTGCTAAAAAAAATATGTAATGTTTTGGGGTTCTATGTAATTTTCTAGTAAATAAATGATGATTTTTACATGTAGGAGAGAAATGTCTGAAGGTGCTCCCTGCATGTTGGGTCTCTGTATTTGGCCACGCTATGTAAAAGTCTCACACATGTGGTATCGCCATACTCTGGAGTAATAACAGAATGTGTTTTGGGGTGTAATTTGTGGTATACATATGCTGTGTGTGAGAAATAACCTGCTAATATGACAATTTTGTGAAAAAAAACACAAAAAACTTGATTTTGCAAAGAATTGTGAGAAAAAATGACAACTTCAAAAAACTTACCATGCATCTTTCTAAATACCTTGGAATGTCTTCTTTCCAAAAAGTGGTCATTTGGTGGGTATTTGTACATTTCTGGCATGTTGGGGTCTCAGGCCGTCAGTACTTCAGGTGTGATCAATTTTCAGATATTGGCACCATAGCTTTTGGACTCTAACTTTAACAAAGACCAAATAATATCCACCGATTTGGGTTATTTTTACCAAAGATATGTAGCGGTATAAATTTTGGCCAAAATATATGAAGAAAAATTACTAATTTGCAAAATTTTATAACAGAAACGAAGAAAAATGCATTTTTTTTACAGATTTTTCGGTCTTTTTTATTTTAAAGCGCAAAAAATAAAGAACCCAGGGGTGATTAAATACCACCAAAAGAAAGCTCTATTTGTGTGAAAAAAGGACAAAAATTTCATATAGATACAGTGTTGCATAACTGAGTAATTGTCATTTAAAATGTGAGAGCACCAAAAGCTGAAAATTGGTCTGGTTATTAAGGGCTTTTAAGTGCCTAGTGGTCAAGTGGTTAAACCCCCCTCCTGCCTAAACCAATTTTCAGCTTTCAGTGCTCTCACACTTTGAATAACAATTACTCAGTCATGCAAGTGTACCCAAATGATTTTTTTTTTGTCCTTTTTTCGTACAAATAGAGCTTTCATTTGGTGGTATTTGATCACCTCTGGGTTTTTTATTTTTTTGCGCTATAAATGAAAAAAGACCGAAAATTTTGAAAAAAACGCATTTTTCTTTGTTTCTGTGATACAATTTTGCAAATTAGTAATTTTTCTTCATAAATGCTGACCACAATTTATACTGCTACATATCTTTGGTAAAAAAATAACCCAAATAAGTGGATATTATGTGGTTTGTGTGAAAGTTATAGAGTTTACAAGCTATGGTGCAAATCATAAAAAATTGATCACATCTGATGTACTGGCAGCCTATCTCATTTCTTGAGACCCTAACAAGCCAGGAAAGTACAAATTCCACCCAAATGACCCCTTTTTGGAAAGTAGACATTCCAAGGTATTTAGTAAGAGGCATGGTAAGTTATTTGAAGTTGTGATTTTTTCCCACAATTCAAAATTAAGATTTTATTTTTTTTCTCACAAAATTGTCATTGTAATAGCTTATTTCTCTCACATGGAATGTGCATACCACAAATGATACCCCAAAATACATTCTGCTACTCCTCCTGAGTATTACGATACCACATGTGTGGGACTTTTTCACTGCCTGGCCACATACAGAGGCCCAACATGCAAGGAGCACCATCAGATGTTCAAGGAGTATAAATTCTAACTTTTTGATTACCTATTATACTTTTGAAGGCCCTGGAGCACCAGGACAATAGAAATGCCCACAAAATTACCCCATTTTGGAAAGCTAACACCCCAACGTATAATCTATGAGGCATAGTGATTCTTTTGAACGGTTCATTTTTTTCCAGAAGTTTTTGAAAAATGTGGGAAAAAATTAAAACGCATTTTTTTTTTTTTACACAAAGTTACATAGGGGTTTATTTACTGAAGGCAAATCCACTTTGCACCACAAGTGCACTGCAAGTGCACTTGGAAGTGCAGTCGCTGTAGATCTGAGGGGAAGATCTGAAATGAGGGGAAGCTCTGCTGATTTCTATCATCTAATAATGTACAAACAAAAATGCTGTTTTTTTATTTTCCTTGCATGCCCCCTCAGATCTACAGCGATTGCACTCCCAAGTGCACTTGCAGTGCACTTGTAGTGAAAAGTGGATTTGCCTTTAGTAAATAAACCCCATATTTACATAGTCAGGGTGAAAAAAAGACACAAGTCCATCTAGTTCAACCATAAAAAAAATTCTAAATAAGTAATATGATACAATCCCATATACCCAATCCTATACCCACAGTTGATCCAGAGGAAGGCGAAAAACCCCAGAAAAGCAGGATCCAATTAGCTACAGCAGGGGACAAATTTCCTTCCTGATCCCAGAGAGGTAATCATATTTTCCCTGGATCAACTTTACCTATAAATGTTAGTACCCAGTTATACTATGTACATTTAGGAATGAATCTAGGCCTTTCTTAAAGCAATCTACTGAGCTGGCCAGAACCACCTCTGGAGGGATTCTATACCACATTTTCACAGCTCTTACTGTGAAGAAACCTCTCCGTATTTGGAGATGAAATCTCTTTTCCTCTAGACGTAAAGAGTGCACCCTTGTCCTCAGTGTTGACCATAAAGTGAACAACTCAACACCAAATTCACTATATGGACCCCTTATATATTTATACAAGGTGATTATATCCCCCTTAATCTCCTCTTATCAAGAGTGAATAAGTTCAGTTCCTCTAATCTTTCCTCGTAGCTGAGCTCCTCCATGCCTCTTATCAGTTTGGTTGCCCTTCTCTGTTGTTGGTTTATAAGATATTTCCAACACATAGCAGTTACATAGCAAAAATAACACCCCAAAATACATTCTGCTACTCCTTCTGAGTATAACAATACCACATGTGTGAGACTTTTACACAGCCTGGCCACATACAGAGGCCCAACATTGAAGTAGCACCTTCAGGCGTTCTAGGAGCATAAATTACACATCTCATTTCTCAACCACCTATTACATTTTTGAAGGCCCCATTTTGGAAAGCTAACACCCCGACGTATAATATGAGGCATGATGAGTCTTTTGAACAGTTCATTTTTTTCCAGAAGTTTTTGAAAAATGTGGGCAAAAAAGGAAACCCATTTTTTTTTTACACAAAGTTGTCCGTTTATAAGATATTTCCAACACATAGCATTTACATAGCAAAAATGACACCCCAAAATATATTCTGCTACTCCTCCTGAGTATGGCGATACTAAATAACTCTTACACAGCCTGGCCACATACAGAGATCCAACATCCAAGGAACACCGTCAGGTGTTCCAGGGACACATAGTATGCACATACCAAGAATTACACCCCAAAATACAATATGCTGAGCAAAGGGTAAACAAAAGATTACCCGTGGTTTTAGTTGCACAGTTGTCCACAGGAAGATAGCACTGGTCCAGGCAGCAGGCAGGGATTTGGTCAGCAATGGCGAACACAATTGTCCAGGCAGCAGGCAGGGATACTGTCCATATACAGTCCAGGGTCAGTGCAGGCAGAAATATTGCCAGCAGTACCAAAAATATTGGTCCTGGTAGTAGGCAGGAACATGGTCCATGTGCTGTGATCAGTGCAACAGGCAGAGGCATGATGGCAGTAAGTCTTACAGGCAGCAGGCAAAAGTAGGGCCTCGTTCAGGACAGAATGGGGACAGGGGTAGAGGCTTCTCCCACCCAAATCTCTTTGAAGCCTCCGAGTATCCAGACCCTAATCTAGGAATGAGAATACAAAAAAATAGTTTTCTTCATCCAGAAAAACTATTCTGGAGCCCCTCACATATGTGAGACCCCTGTGTTGAATCCCACTAGTCCAGTATCAGGGTACAAGATCAGTCCAAGAGGCAGGCAAAAAACATGGTCAAACATTCCAAAGTCAGTTCCAGATCAGGCAGAGGTATGTACAGAATCGTTAGGCAGAAGCATGGTCGAATAACAGTCCAGGGTCAGTTCCAGATCAGGCAGAAGTATGTACAGAATCGGCAGGCAGAAGCGTGGTCGAATAACAAGCCAGGGTCACTTACAGAGTTAGCAGTGGCATAAGGGATGTGAAGGTAAATGTCAGGAACTGGATGGACTTGTGTCTTTTTTTTTCAACCTGACTAACTATGTAAGAACTGAGGATTACATAGTTACATAGTAGGTGAGGTTGAAAAAAGACACAAGTCCATCAAGTCCAACCTATGTGTGTGATTATGTGTCAGTATTACATTGTAGATCCCTGTATGTTGCAGTCATTCAGGTGATTATCTAATAGTTTCTTGAAGCTATCAATGCTCACCGCTGAGACCACCGCCTGTGGAAGGGAATTCCACATCCTAACGTTTTCCATACTTCACTAATAATTTACTGAAGTATGGTAACGGCGAAAACAGTCACCTATGCAGAGGCTTGGTTGGGAAGGACAATGGGGACAATAAGATGTCTCTTCTGACTCCTCCACTGGTACACACGTTACATTTTTTTTTATGTCTTTGGCCTGTTGGTTTGGGAGGGATTTTATCGGATAAATTGGCGTTCGGAGAGTCGACTAAGAACACCTGATCGGATGTTTTCTGGTGGGCCATTCGGGAATATAAGGACAGTGAAAACTTCCTCCTGGTAGCCAAGGAAGGGTTGTGAAACATGAAATCATACAATACAGCGCTTGCAAATCAATAATATCAAACAAAAAACTTTTGTGAATGGAACTTTGTTGCAGCAGCAGGGTGAAAGTACTGTACTTTGAAGATATATAAACCAAGTGGACTGCGCTAGCAACTAATTGTGTAAAAATGTATAAGCAAAAAAACCCAAAAACACCGAAAGGTGTTGGTGAAGTGACAAGTGAGTAAAATTATGGATGTGTCAGAGAACTGGACCTGCAGCTCATGCACCCGAGTCGGCACTCAGTATGCATGCACTACGCCGCAGCACCAGAGCTCCAAGACCCTCCACACAAACAAAATCAATTGGTGTAGAAGTGACAGGAACATGGGACGATGCACTATTAGAACAGATGCATCTATCAAATCTCAGAAATTGGCATACAATAATATAAACAAAAATAGATATATATGCAAATAAAACTTGACAATTGTGCAGAAAGTAGAATCACTCAGCACATTTCAGATAGCACAGAGAGACCATAAAATGTCATCTATAATATAGATGCTCCTTCATGAGGCAAACATTCACATGATGAACGGGCTTCACACTTTTTGATCTTGGGCCAATGGTGTGGTGATATAAAAAGGGATTGCTCATACAGCCAAGGAAGCACACGTTCCACCGAAGGAGAGAAGAGAAGTATATGGCATAAAATCTTTTAAAACCAGAGGTCACCTGCGCAAAGACTTAGTAAGTCTTTGATAACGCCCTGGGGGAGGGGCGAAACGCGTCGACGCAACATCCTGTCCACGTTTTTTCGACCTGTACCAGTGACATCACTTCCTGGCGGTGGAGCGCACGCCATGAGCGGCGAACCGACCGACATATCTGAATGCCTGCTTTTCCTTATTGGTCCCGTGAGTAGCGCATTTATGCGCAGGTGACCTCTGGTTTTAAAAGATTTTATGCCATATACTTCTCTTCTCTCCTTCGGTGGAACGTGTGCTTCCTTGGCTGTATGAGCAATCCCCTTTTTATATCACCACACCATTGGCCCAAGATCAAAAAGTGTGAAGCCCGTTCATCATGTGAATGTTTGCCTCATGAAGGAGCATCTATATTATAGATGACATTTTATGGTCTCTCTGTGCTATCTGAAATGTGCTGAGTGATTCTACTTTCTGCACAATTGTCAAGTTTTATTTGCATATATATCTATTTTTGTTTATATTATTGTATGCCAATTTCTGAGATTTGATAGATGCATCTGTTCTAATAGTGCATCGTCCCATGTTCCTGTCACTTCTACACCAATTGATTTTGTTTGTGTGGAGGGTCTTGGAGCTCTGGTGCTGCGGCGTAGTGCATGCATACTGAGTGCCGACTCGGGTGCATGAGCTGCAGGTCCAGTTCTCTGACACATCCATAATTTTACTCACTTGTCACTTCACCAACACCTTTCGGTGTTTTTGGGTTTTTTTGCTTATACATTTTTACACAATTAGTTGCTAGCGCAGTCCACTTGGTTTATATAAGGAAGGGTTGTGGGTTTTGGGTGGAGTTGCGATAAATTATATAGTAGTTGTATATGGCCAAATTAAAAAAATAAATGACTACTTTTTTATACCAATGGTATGTCCATCTTGTGGCAAAGTATGGTTCGAGCATTTGGTCGTTGAAGTAGACTCCCCCCATGAACAAATTGTATTCATGGACGCCTGTTGGCTTTTGGATGGGGCCACTCCTTCTGGGGATTTCCACAAAGGTATTATTGTGGATCGATGACAGCATGTAGACATTCCTTCAGTCCCTCCACTTCACTGCCAGAATCTTTTTGTTTCGCAGACTTGCCATCTCTCCTCTTCTCAACTTCAAATTGACAAGTCTTTGAGGAAAGCCCTTCCGTTTCTCTCTTACGGTGCCACAGGCTGGCGTTAGATGGGCACTGATTGATCGCACATATGTTCACTGATGAGACACCACAGATGGGCACTGATCGCATAGATGTGCACTGATGAGGTGCCACATTTGGGCACTGATTAATGGCATAGATATGTACTGATGAGGTGGCACAAATGGGCGCTGATGAGGTGGCACAGATGGGCACTGATGAGTTGGCACAGATGTACACTAATGAGGCGGCACAGATGTGCACTGATTGATTGCACAGATGTGAACTAATGAGGCAGCACAGATGGGCACTGATGAGGTGGCACAGATATGCACTAATGAGGTGCCACAGATGGGCACTGATAAGGCAGCACAGATAGGCACTGATGAAGCAGCACAGATGTGCACTGATTGATTGCACAGATGGGCACTGATGAGGTGGCTCAGATATGCACTGATGAGGTGGCACAGATGGGCACTGATGAGGCGGCACAGATGTGCACTGAGGTGACACAGATGGGCACTGATGAGGTGGCACAGATGGGCACTGATCGCACAGATGTTCACTGATGAGGCGGCACAGATGTGCACTGATTGATTGCACAGATGTGCACTGATGAGGCGGCACAGATATGCACTGATGAGGTGGTACAGGTGGGCACTGATGAAGTGGCACAGATGGGCACTGATGAGGTGGCACAGATGTGCACTGATGAGGCGGCACAGATGGGCACTGATGGCACAGATGGGCACAGGTGGGCACAGATGGGCACTAATTATTGATGGCACAGACTGACACTGATCCTAATTGACACCGTGGCACTGTGGTACTGATTGGGCACTCTCTTCGTTGATTTTCGTTCACTGTAATACGTTTGAATCACTCACAGATTCAACACAGATCCACTCCCTCCTCACACGCGGTTTCTGTGTGAGGAGGGAGGGCTGTCAATGAGAGATGATCTCATATGTTTACATTTGAGATCATCTCTCATTGGCCACGCCGATCACGTAGTAATTGGCCGCTGTGATTGGCCATTTACAGCAATCTGTGATTGGCTGTGTCCAAGGCACACAGACAGCACAGATTCTCCCTGATGCATGCTCGCGAGGGTGAACGGGGAGCAAGGAAAGGGGAGGACGTCTATTGATGGCCTCCCGGCAATGAAGGTCCGCGCTGTAGCCATAATTCGGGACGGGAATTGGTTAAAAACGGGCCAAGATGCAACCCTGGGAATAGCATGGGAAGGACACATGAATGTGAGTGATACAATTGCTGCGGCCCCAAATGGGTCACAATACGGGAAAGTCTCCCCCAGTGGGGGGTTTTCCACAGCAAAATTATAATCAGTAAAAATGAGTTTAGAAATGTTTTTTATTGAAAAAATAGCAACAAAACATAAACACATAAATGTTTAAAATATGAGCTCTGGTCAGAGATACGTACCACCATTCAATTTCTACAATTGTGTGACCATACAACAGTACGTATTATTTAGTCAAACATCTGGTATGCAAATTACCAACGCGTTTCGTCGTGCGTGGTCAAAGTCTTCCTCTACAGCTTAGAGCAGGGATCTGCAATTAGCGGACCTCCAGCTGTTGCAAAACTACAAGTCCCATCATGCCTCTGCCTCTGGGTATCATGCTTGTGGTTGTCAGAGTTTTGCTATGCCTCATGGGACTTGTAGTTCTGCAACAGCTGGAGGTCCGCTAATTGCATATCCCTGGCTTAGAGGATGTTGAAGAAGCCCCTGTCCTGGCCACGGCAGCCATCTCATGCTCCCTTAAGGAGCAAGACGTGGTCCCCCGGGCAGAGCCAGCCAAAATCTACAATCAAGAGGAGTGGGCGCTGATTCAACAAAAGGATCCCAATCTCATGCAGTGCTTTCTCTCGCGGCAGTGCAAGCTGTAATCCTGTGAGTGTCAGAGACTCAGCCCAAGTGATCCTGAGACAGTGACATCATCTTGAGAAGCGGGACAGTGTGCTTTATCGTCAGGCTCCAATTCCGAACAGCGGGATATCCTACAGATTGTGGTCCCCCAGTTGCATATCCTCCAAGTCTGCAGAGTGCTACATACTGCTAGTGGACACTTCAGAACTGACAGAACGGAGTCCTTGGTAAGGAGGTACTTCTTCTACCCTTGGCTGACAGATTGGCTTGCTGGGAGTGTGGAACTTGCTCTGCGCATAAAGCCCCTCCTAAAAGGACCATACCCATGATCATCACCACCTCAGAGTCCTTTAATCTGGTCACCATGGACTTTTTAACAATCTCCAGCTCATCTTCAGGGTATCGCTGTGCCCTAATTTTTGTTGACCACTTCACCAAATTTGTGGTGGTAGTCCCCACTAAGGACCAGACAGCCCCCATAAAAATTGTTTAAAATTGGATAAATTGTTTTGGGAACATATACTCTCAGACCAGGGCCCGAACTTTGAGTTAGTGATTATGTCTGAGGTGTGCCACTTCAGTGGTGTCTGGAAATTGCATACCACCCACAGGGTAATGAAGCTTGGGAACAGTTCAACTGCACTCTGCTGGGCATGCTATGGACTCTCGAACAAGCACACTGAGATAGATGCACCAACATGTGGGGACCATGGTGTGGGCCTACAATAACACAGGGCTCTCCAGAGAACTTCACGCTCCGGACGTCTAGCACCTGGGTGCAGGAACATTGACATTGGTTACAGAAAACCAAGCAGGTGGTGTTGGGTAGACACGAGGGCTTAGCCTGAAGACTCTGCCCTACAGGAACTGCTATTGCAACCGAGGTACCGGGTATTGGTGAAAAATTACAAAGATTAAAGAAGCAGTAAACTGGAGCCTAAGTGGGAGCGTACTTACTATCGAGGTTGAACAACAGCTCTTTCCTCTAACTCCAGTATATGACGTAGTCTCTAAGTGACCCAATCCCATTAACTGACATCTCCACCGCAACCTGCTGAGACCCCGTGTGCTAAGTGGTGACTGATCCACCAAATCAGCCAGAGACAGAGAAGTACTTGACTAAGTGGCTGTCCCACCAGTGCAAGTAGGTCCCGTTGAATGGTACTTGCCTCCTCTCTTGCTTGAGCCTCTGACCCCTACAGACTCAGAAGTAGCAAGCCCCAGTACAGCGACTACAGACAGTCCAGCAATCCCTGCGAGCACAACAGACTGGCAAGACATGTCTGAGGAATCAGTCTTTGCCCCAGGTGAAGGGGGTATGGAGGGCCTGGTCGACACCCAATCACCTGTGGCCTCGGAGTCACAACTAAAAGATGATTACTTGCGACACTGTTGTTCGCCTCCCTTTGCAGTCTAACTGTGGGCAGTTCCTTGCAAAGTATCCCGATTATGTTGTTTGAACTTTTTCCTGTTGTGACTTTAACTATGTTCTTGCAGTTCTCACGTTGTTCTTTAGTGTGTTGCGATGCCGAGGACAGCATCTGTCAAAAAAAGGGGGGAGTGTAGGCAGGTGCAGTCTACTCTCTCCAATGAAGGTGAAGCTCAAGCACAGCGGCATTGCAGAGGGAGGGGAAGTCGAGAGGAACATGGTTCCTCTATGGTTTCCTGGGTCATAGAGGAACATTCGGATTGGATGCTGCCACCCCATGTGACCCTGGTGACCATCTTGGGTCAGGCAGAGTCTATTTAAGACTCCCAGGCTTGGCGCACATTATGCATGCTGGTAGTATAGGGGGGGGTCATCTGTCTGTCAGGGACAGTATTAGTGTTAGGGAGAGGTTCCAGACAAGTAGGGAAAAAGCAAGGACACGCTATCCTTCCTGGAAGCCTTCCTGTTTGGGCATAGACTGGCCAGGCCATATTCCATCCCTCAAGACAAATGCTGTCCTTGCATTTGAAGCCTGTTGCTAAACTTTTCACTGCAACATTCTGTGAGAGCGCCCGGTCGGGTTCACTTCCTGCCAGGTAGTTGTGCTTGTTTGAACTTCAGTTACAATACAGTTCTGTTACTGCATCTGGACTCTGAGTGTTTACTGCCACTGCACCACGTTGCATCTCCCCACAACCATAGTCATTCCTTAAATTTAGCATTTACTGATAATGCACTAATAGTCAAAATGTAAATGAGAAAACTGCAGAAAATAACATTGGTATGTGTCAAGTAGAAGTCCAGGTTAGAACTAACTATGTCCCCACCTTCCAACTCCTATACTAACTACCCTGTAAAAGCAAGATGCATATACTTACCTATTCTCAGGGTGCTCCAGTCTAGTCATGTGATCTCTCCAGGGCAGCCATCAGAAATTGTGAGGCCATTTACATAGCTTTAGGACTGGGCCTCCCGGGCCTGACCACCAACATTCCCCAGCATTCACTGGCCGTCTGACAGAATTATTATTATTATTATTATCATCATTATTATTATTATTATAATACAGGTTTTATATAGCGCCAACAGTTTGTGCAGCGCTTAGCAAAGTAAAGGCAGACATTACAGTTACATTACAATTTGGTACAAGAGGAGTCAGAGGGCCCAGCTTATTAGAGCTTACAATCTGCAAAGGGAGGATCAATTTATACAAAAGGTAATAGTTGTGGGGGATGAGCTGATGGAGGAAGTAAAACAGTGTTAGTTAGAAGCAGGATAGGCTTCTTTAACCGGTTCAATACAGGGCATTTTCACCCCCTTCCTTCCCAGACCAATTTTTAGTTTTCAGCGCTGTCGCACTTTAAACGACAATTGCGCAGTCGTGCGACGTTGTACCCAAACAAAATTGACATGCTTTTTCCCCCACAAATAGAGCTTTCTTTTGGTGGTATTTGATCACCTCTGCGGTTTTTATTTTTTGCGCTATAAACAAAAGAAGAGCGACAATTTTGAAAAAAACACAATATTTTTTACTTTTTGCTATAATAAATATCCCAATTTAAAAAAATAAAAATAATTTTTTTTCCTCAGTTTCGGCCGATACGTATTCTTCTACATATTTTTGGTAAAAAAAATTGCAATAAGCGTATATTGATTGGTTTGCGCAAAAGTTATAGCGTCTATAAAATACGGGACAGATTTATGGCATTTTTTTAAAAAAATTATTTATTTATTTTTTTACTAGTAATAGCGGCAATCGCAATTTTTTTTTTTTTCGTGACTGCGACATTATGGCGGACACATCGTACACTTTTGACACATTTTTGGGACCATTCACATTTATACAGCGATCAATGCTATAAAATTGCATTGATTACTGTGTAAATGTGACAGGCAGTGAAGGGGTTAACCACTAGGGGGCGGGGAGGGGTTAAATGTGTTTCCTAGGGAATGCTTCTAACTGTAGGGGGAGGGGACGCTCAAGGGGAGGAGACCGATCAGTGTTCCTCCGTTCTGGGAACACAGATCGCTCTCCTCTGAGCTGACAGGATGTGGATCTCTGTGTTTACACACAGAGATCCACGGTCCGGCCCGGTTAACGGGCAATCGCGGGTGCCCGGCGGACATCGCGGCCGCCGGGCACACACACCGGGACCCGAGCAACGCGGCGCGCGCGTGCCCCCTATGCGGCCGGGAACCCGAGGCCGTCATATGACAACCACCCAGGATGGGAGATCCCATCTGTGGACGTCATATGTACATTTGCGGGTAGGGAAGTGGTTAAAGAGAAGGGTTTTCAGGGATTGTCTAAAGATGGATAGATTAGGGGACAGTCGGACAGATTCGGGTAGGGAGTCCCAAAGGATGGGAGAAGCTCTGGAGAAATCCTGGAGGCGAGCATGGGAGGAGGTGACAAGGGAGCTAGAGAGCAGAAGGTCTTGGGAGGACCAAAGAGAGCGGCTTGGTTGGTATTTTTGGACTAGGTTAGTGATGTACCTGGGGGCAGAGTTATGGATGGCTCTGTAAACTATTGTTAGTACTTTGAATTTTATTCGTTGGGTGAGTGGAAGCCAGTGGAGGGATTGGCAGAGAGGGGTGGAGGACACTAAATGGTTAATAAGGTGAATGAGTCCTGCAGCAGCATTCATTATGGACTGAAGAGGGAATAGTCTATGTAAAGGTAATCCAATGAGGAGGGAGTTGCAGTAGTCGAGACGAGAGATAACCAGGGATTGAATTAGAAGCTTGGTGGTGTCATTAGTTAAAAAGGGGTGTAGCGTCACATATGGCAACCCATTACATTTGGCTACGGAAGTGATGTTCCGCTGAGAAATTTCGTACTGCGCATGCGTAACTTGCCGATATGCGTTCCAAAAGCTCACGGACGTGATGTTACAGACAAGCTCTTCTTCTATATAAATATTGATTGTAAGACACCACTTTGCAATAGGGCCTGAAAGGACAGTTCAGAGTCTAAGGTTACCCCTATCACCCTGGCATGTGGGGACAGACTGATAGATGTGCCATTGATCTTGACAGAGAAGTCAGGGAAAGGGGCACGTGGGGGGGGGGGGGGACATATTAAGAGCTCAGTTTTAAATAGATTCAGTTTGAGGAAGTGGTTTGACATCCAGGCTGATATGTCTGTTAGTAAATCAGTGATGCATGAGGAGATTGATGGAATGAGCTGAGGGGCAGAGAGATAGATTTGGGTGTCATCAGCATATAAATGGTAGTGGAAGCCATGGGAGGCTATCAGCTGACCCAGGGAGGACATGTAGATCAGGAATAGTAGAGGTCCAAGGACAGAACCTTGGGGGACCCCAACGGTAAGAGGAGTTGGAAAGGAGAAAGTGGAGTTGTAAGAACCCACTGTAAATGGAGAGGAATACAATCTACAGCTTACCAATACTTAGATGTGGTGGCTGCATTAATTTAAAAAATAGGCTTTTTGATTTTCTGATTTTCTGATCTGGTCAGTAACACACCTCCTGTATTAGAATGCCCCCACTCTAGATTGAGGAGAAAAAGAGACACCTTTAGACAGCAGTCTGAGGGGCAGGGATGTGTTAGATGTACTAGCAGCTTTAGCTAAACTTAACAAATTGTAGCCATTTTCCAGCTCACACTTTATAATCAGTTACAGCAAAAAAGTTTTCCTTTTGGGATAAAGGTGTTTTATGAATAAATAGAAACTGATCATTGTAAGCACCTTTTGCCAGTGTTAAATGAAGGAAGAGGGCAGAGAGAGAGAGGGCAGGGAGAGCGAGAGAGGGGGGATAGAGAGAGAGGCGGAGAGAGAGGGGGGCAGAGAGAGAGGGGTGAAGAGGCAGGGAGAGAGAGAGCGCAGGGAGAGAGAGGGGTGGAGACAGAGAGCGCACGGAGAGAGAGGGGGGAGAGAGAAGGGGGCAGGGAGAAAGAGGGGTCAGGGAGACAGAGAGGGGTCAGGGAGAGAGCGGGCTCAGGGAGAAAGAGGGGGGATCAGGGAGAAAGGGGGGCCAGGGAGAGAAGGGGATCAGGGAGAAAGAGGGGGCAGGGAGAAAGAGGGGGGCTCAGGGAGAAAGAGGGGGGATCAGGGAGAAAGGGTGGGTCAGGGAGAAAGAGGTTTCAGGGAGAGAGAGGAGGGTCAGGGAGAAAGGGGGGCTCAGGGAGAAAGGGGGGGTCAGGGAGAAAGAGGGGGCAGGGTCTGGTCACAGTGCTCTCATGTGGATGGTCCCGGGGGGCTCTCAGTCAGCAGCTTCTCTAAAGGTGGCTGTCGGCTCCTTAATCTTCCCGCCCCCACATCCCCTTCACAGATGCAGCAGCACACGAGCAGGCAAAGGGGGGCGAGAGAGGGGATGTCTGGCATGCTGCTCAGGCATGCTGGAGGGGATGAAGCAGCATGGGGATCTCCTCCTTCCAGGACAGCCGCACCTCCCGAGCTGCCTGTCACTGCACACTGAGCTCAGGGATGGAGCGACTCAGCGGCCATAAAAGGAGGGGGGAGGAGAGGAGCAGGTGGACTGAACCACTGGTTTTCTGGGGGGGGGTGAACACGCGTTTCTGTGCCTGTCGAGTTCACCAACTGACACTCCCCCCCAGCATGCTATGCCACTGGCAGAGAATTAGGAGCCAGTGCAGCGGGCAGCACCAACGAGAGTCGGGACTACTGTAGGGGGAGGAAAAGATCAAAGAGGGGGTGCCAACTTGGGGCCCGGCGTCCTAAAGGGACCAGCTCCCAGGACGTCGGGCCCCTCAGGACGCACGGGCCCGTTTCACTTGTATGGGCTGTACCCCCCTAATGGCAGCCCTGGATCTCTCCAGCAGACAGCTTCAGGGGAGAGGAAAGAGCATCGATAATGGATGACATGCCTGGGCAGTGAAAATATTAATAGGCTTATTATGGGGCGTCCTTAGAAGGGGGATGGGAGCCATTGTAAGCTTAGTTAGTTCTAGCCCAGACTTCTACTTTAAGGATTTAATAAAAATGTTTCCCTTTTATGGGTTAACTAGATGGACTTGTGTCTTTTTTCAACCTAACTAACTATGTAGCTATGTCATTTGTTAAAGCGTAACCCCACTTTTGTTGAGAAAAAACATTCCCCTCTGGGTGATCTATGTACATTTAAAGGATTCTAACAAACTTTGTTGCAGATTCCTACCTTTTGTTATTCTGAAGAAATCCCTGTTTGTTCCTCTGTGCCCCATGTGCTCAGTGGGTCTAAGGGGAGTTGTTTCATTATTATCAGCTGTGGCACCTCTAACGAGGAAAGCTGCTGGGCCTGCGTCCCTTTAGACGTGATTTCCTATTGAAATTATGTCACAAAAAATTACATTTTTGTTGCATGGGATGCCTGAAATCTGACTTGTATCTTAGTGTAGACTTCTGGGGAAAACCAGTGAGCCAATCACACAAGCAGGAAATTAAGTTTCGGGGGGGGGGGGGGGATTCTGTACACATTTTGTGTACAGAACACCTCCAGGTAGCCATATTGCATTTTCAGAAAATTACAGAGCTGCAGATTGAAGAGGAAAGGTTATTTTTAATAACATTCAATTACAATATGACTTGTGTCGCTGTTGTATACGCTGTATTATATTTTCTTTATTTTGAATTTTTTTTCCCCTACAAAAGTGGAGTTACCCTTTTAAATGTTAAGTTTCTAACTTGAGCTTTCTTTTGGAAAGCAATTAAAATGGTATATTTAGTTCTGCTAATTACTGCTAAGCTATGATTTAACAAATGTAGGCTCCGTGAATTAAAGTGTTGAAGTACTGTATTTTTACTTTGGTTTTGTACTCACTCGTGCATATAATCACATTACATTACGATCTGACCATACAATCTTTGTAAGATCCAATTTACCAAAACAATGTAACAGGTTTTAGTGAGGACCTACCTAAGCTATCAAATCGATTTGTATCCAATCAGGCAGGTCTTGTACTAAATGTTGTTGGTAGATCTAATAGATATTGTACAGATTGTAATGTATGATGTGAGCTCTGAAGTTAATTATATTTTCTTGCTACAATTCATATTTTTTTTATTTTATTTTAATTCAGATTTAAACTTGCACAGATCACAAACAAAATGTCAGTTGCTGAATTCCAGGCAAATATCTAAATACAAGGATGTAACACATAAGGCAGCTGTTTACTTGACAAAGGACTTCAGTTTCTGTCCACCCAGTCCTGATATTTATACAGCTCTGCCAAACATTACCACCAGGCTGGTGACCTGACTTTTCACTACTGCAGTTAAGCAATACAGCCTGGACAACTCCATTCCCACTGCTGATTAGACAGTGAAGAAGGATCGAGCCAGTAATTAGGTCTTCTCGTTGCTCACACTGCTCTCTCCAGTCACTGTTTTCCTTGTCAGCACATTTGCATGCAGCACACCTGATTGACTCCTAGGGGTTTAATTATCTTGAAATGTCCTTTGGTCTATATGTGATTATATAGACCACCCATTCCAGCAGTATTATAAAAGTTGTTGATATTTCCAAATGTGCATATACATGAAATGTGTCCACCCCTGTGTGATCCAGGCACTCTGCATGCAAGTACACTTATTATTTTGACTCCTAGGGGTTGATTTACTAAAACTGGAGAGTGCAAAATATGGTGCAGCTGTGCATGGTAGCCAATCAGCTTCTAACTTCTGCTTGTTCAATTAACCTTTTGACCAAAAAAACCTGGAAGCTGATTCCTGGTTTCTGTGCACAGCTGCACCTGGTTTTGCACTCTCCAATTTTAGTTAATCAACCCCCTAGTGTTTTAGTGCTGCCCATACTCATTTATTAGCTGGATTCCTCTTGCTATCCTATCAAACAATGCATGTGCTTAGAGGCTGTTGTAAGCTTCATATTGCCTCCTCCCTCAATTAACAGCTCTCTAGCAATGTCTGGATCGCAACTGTGAAACTCAGTTTAAAATCCACTTTACCTACTTTTTCTTTCCCTTTCTTCATACTTCTCAGGGCCAATCATGGGCAGGTGCACCACGCCCAGGTGCCATGAGCTGAGGTGGGGGAGGGGGCGCCGAAGCTCAAGTGGCAGTGGCGTACCAACCCTCCCTCTCCTTCTGTGTGTCATGCAGAATGGCGATCTTCCACCGTGTCACAGAGCTTGGATCTGAAATGTACAGCAGCCGCTGTAACAAAATTCTGCCTCCTAGACCGGCTCCTGTGATAGACGGCACACTGATCCAGTGCCAGGAAATTTAATCAGTGTGATGTGTATCATAGGAACTGGTCTAGGAGTCGGTACTTTGTTACAGCTGCTGCCCGGGCAATTCAAATCCAAGCTCTGTGACACAGCGGGAGATCGCCGCTCTGTGTGATCAAGGCACTGGTAGGCTGCATTTGATGGGCACTGATGATTGTAGGCAATTACGGCTTCTAAGACCACCCAGATAGGTTCAGGTAATGCAGGAAGACCTCCGTTGACCCCCAGGCCTGGAGATATCAATAAAGTGACACAGGAGACAGGTTTGCTTAGCCACTTAATGACATCTAATTTGCAGTGGTCAATGATACAGTATATATGTTATTTGAGGGATGGGAGGAGTTTTACTAACCTTATACATGTCATTGAAATGAAAATAGGTTCAGTTAATATTTAACTATTAGCTGGTGTTATAAGACAAAATCTTGCATCATTTCTACTATATATATGTATTTCTTAACAAGTGAAGGACACACTAATCTTATCAAGAACAAACATGAGCTAGGCCAAACTCCATATTCTAGCTAAAATGTATAGGCAACCTTGAGAAGGTTTTCTATAGATAACAGCTTAAAGATAATATTGGTTTCAGTTAAAACTCACATTTGAGTTTTCTCAATTTTCCTGTAAAACTAAAATGGTGTCTTAAAACTAAAATGGAGTCCCTCATGATATGTGCTATGTTCTTTACAATCCCCTCTTTGAGACATTATTTATATGGCTCACTATCTTTCACAGTTATGTAAATTTTCTTCTATCATAATACATACTCAGATAAATCCTATTCGCAGCAGCAGGATCAGGGGTTCGGGATGCCTTAACAATTATGCACATTATAAGCTTATAACAGGCATATAGGAACAAAACAAAAAGAGCAATCATAATTATAGTTATGGCAGCACTCTTTATCCATGCCAAAATTCCTATCCCAGAACTTAGGTTTGCAAAAGGATCCCATGTCTTAGCAATGTTTCTAGCTTCATCTTGTAATTTGTTTACTTCTTTCCGGTGTTGTGCAATTATATCATAATAATCTGGTACCTCCATACTTGTGTTATGAAACCAGGTACAACACTCATAATCTTCTGTGTTTTCACATAACCCAGTTAAGGCAGCACTCATGCTTTCTATGGCTAACTCGTGTAGTTCTAATTGTTTTCTAATTGCCCTAGTTTCTATATTTAATTTAGTAATATCATCAGAATTCTTTTCCATTATTTCATCAATGATTCCAGTGTAATTATTCAACCTTTTCATTAAGTCTATTCCCCACCCAGTCCATGAGGGGAACCAAGCCCATGCCTTATCCTTTGTAAGAAATAACTCCCTTTTATTGCGGTGTTTGAGGGGGTACCTAGGATGCATGCTAGCTTCAAGGAGGTGTCCTCCCTTGCTATCTCCTACTACGCCCATGATGGGGACTAGGGATGCAAGATAACACCATCCTTGGGGTTCGGTGGGGATCCAAGGGTGACAGATTTTTCCACAACAGATATAAATACTGTTTCCTAGAGCTAAGGATCGTTTGTTGAATATTGTCATCATTTCATCAGAAAAACTGGAAAAAGTTAAACTCGACAATAATTGTCCTACTGTGGAAGTGGAACTGGAGTTAAGAAAGTTTATTAGAGTGGTGTTTAGGGCAGGTTCTGAAGTATGAAAGAAAGGGTTTTCAATTGAAGTCATTGAAAAGTTAATATTAGCTTGTTGGCAAACTTCAGCTCCATTTGTGGAGTTTCCCAGCCTAAAACACCAGTCTGGGGAATGACTTCTACCAGTAATTTGGAAAGTAAGGGTATTATTTGAAAGTGTTCTTATGACTTCTGTGAGGACGACAGGAGGTGTGCCATTAAGGAGTGGGGTGAAGTTTAGAGGTACTGCCATTAAGGGGATTCTAGCAGTGCTAGGATGGAGTTTACTACATATCCAACATTTTTCAAATCCAGATTTCTGGGCGTAGCTATATTTAAACTTCAACAATAACATTTTATCTGTAAAACTTTCTGAGTTTTCATTTCTCTTGTGTCTGTCATGTGTATTATTCTGTTGTAGAGTGTTAGAGGCCCCACAAATACCCTTTATGAGTCCCAAATCTTCAGAATAATAAATACAGTTAGTTATCAGCCAAGTTGGCAGGAACACAATCAGGGCAGCCCAGCATAGGAGGCACAAGGCCTTCCCAGAAGTCCGTGGTGAAATAAGCGACGTCATCTTGTTCAGAGTCTTGACCACCTGCTTCACTCTGTTTTCGAGGATTTATATCACCTGCTTCACCTCTCTGTGCTTTATCTTTGCCTTGCTTCTTAGGGTCCTGGTTGACCTTCTTTACGCGACTTGCATGAATCCAGGCCTGTTGTCCTTCTACCAAAATAGCTGTGCGGGTGACTGCGATCACTGTGGTTGGGGGTCCGAAGGGAAACTCTTGTTTCTTGGTGCGGTTCAATCTCTGGACCACCACGGTGTCACCCACCTGGAAAGGGTGTGTAGGTTCCTGTGAAGAAGAAGGAGAGGTGCGAGCAACATTCCTTTCAACTTTATCCAAAGTTTCAATAAGTTTTTTTACATATTCTTCCTGAATAAGATCTAGGTCCCCTCTTTCTAACATAAGTGGCTGTCTGGCCCATGGGGTGGGGAATGGCCTACCCATTAAGACTTCAAAAGGAGAGTATCCTGTCTTTTTAGAGGGTGTCATTCTTACCTCGGCTAGTACAGCTGGTAGGACCTTCTTCCAATTTGCATACGTACCTCCAGTGGCCTTCCTGATCTTATCTTTGATGGTTCTGTTCATCCTTTCCACTATACCTGAACTCTGGGGGTGGTAAGGAATATGAAACTTCCATTCTATTTTCAGTGTTTTTACCAGGTCTTGACAAACTTTGGCCACAAATGCAGGACCATTGTCAGAGTTGATCTGTAGTGGGCAACCCCACCTTGGGATAATTTCTTGTATCAGAATCCTCACTACTGTTTGTGCATCTTCCTTTGTAGTTACAAACAATTCTATCCATCTTGAGAACATGTCCACTATTATTAGCAAATATTCCTGTCTTTTACCTAGTTTGGGCATGTGTGTAAAATCTATCTGCAGATGAGTGAATGGTGTAGATGGATATATCAGATGTTCGTGTTTTGCTTTGTGAGGGTTGCTAGGGTTATTCCGAATGCATGTGATGCATCTGGAAACATATGCCTTAACGAGAGAGGGAAGACCTGGAATGTAAAAATCCTTATCCAAAAGTTCACATGTGACTTTCCACCCTCTGTGACCTATCCCATGGTATTGTGAAATAAAAATGGGTGCACTGGCTACAGGGATACATGGTCTCCCCTCTTGGCAGACAAGGTCAGTTTCTGGGTTTGTCTGCACACCTATTGAGTTCCATTGCTGGATGTCTTGGTCTGTGGCATATGCTTGGAGATCACGCAATGTTTGATCCAAAAGAGGAATTTCTGGTGAGAGTAATGGCATTTGTATGTTTGCAGGCTGTGTGGATGCTGCTTCTTTTGCTGCTTTGTCAGCTAAGGCGTTGCCTTTGGCTATGTCATCCTGTTGCCCTGTATGTGCCCTACAGTGTAGTATAGCTATGGACCTTGGTAATTGTATAGCTTCTAACAGACTTGTGACAAGCGTGGAATGTGAGATGGATTTACCGTCTGCTGCTATATAGCCCCGCCTTTTCCATATGATTCCAAAATCATGCGCGACACCGTACGCGTACTTGGAGTCTGTGTAAATGTTTACATCCTGCCCTTCAAAAAGCTGACAAGCTCGAGTAAGGGCTATAAGTTCTGCAGCTTGTGCTGATTGGAATGGGACAGGGTTTGCTTCCAGTATTTTATCAGGCAGCTGAACAACAGCATACCCTGCATGGTATGTGTTATCATTTGGTCTTGAACAAGACCCATCCACAAAGACATTCTGTGCTCCAGGGAGAGCAGTTGAAGACATGTCTGGTCTCGGGGATGTGTCTTGGTGGATGAGGTCCATGCATTCATGTTGAGGCACTACCTCATCTTCTTCACCTTTCAAGCCTAGCAAGGCATTCAGGATTGGAGCTGGGCCAGAAGTGGGAGAGGCATATTTGATCTCAAGTTTTGGGTTAGAAAGTAAAATTACTTCATAACCGCTCAGCCTCTGGGCTGACATGTGCTGGGTATGGATGTTCTTTAGTAGAATGGATACATTGTGAGTGGTGTGTAGTGTGGTGGCATGCCCTAGAGTGAATGATGTAGCCATTTCCACCACCATCGCACAGGATGCCAGAGCTCTGAGACACGCCGGCATGCCCTGTACTGGCATCGGCACAACTTTTGAAAAAAACGCAATTGGGCGGAGTTTCCCCCCATGCTCCTGAGCCAGGACCCCCGCCATTGTTTTACAGTTGTCCCTTGCAAACAAGTGAAACATTTTACCATATTCAGGTAGTCCAAGTCCAGGAGATGTGACCATTGCAGTTTTAAGATACACAAAAGCATTGTACATTTCATCATTCCATTTCACACAATCTGGCATGTCAGTACCTGTGGCTTGCCTCAGGAGATTATCATAGTAGGAACAATCAGGTATCCATTGGCGGCAGTAACCAATCATTCCAAGAAAGGATAGCATGTCCTTCTTAGTAAGTGGGCGGGGCAGACCCACGAGAGCCGCAGCTCTCTTGTGACTGATTTTCCTTTCTCCTTTGGAGAGTACAAAACCAAGGTATTTAACAGTTTCCTGACACCATTGTAGCTTTTTCTTAGAAACCTTGTGACCATTGTCTGCTAACCAATGTAACAGATCTAAACCATCATTTTTACATGCTTTCTGGCTTGGACTACACAACAACAAATCATCAACATATTGAAGTAGGACGGAACCATGGCGGGGTGTCCAAGACCGCAGGGTTGCCTGGAGGGCCACTGTGTACACTACAGGGGAGTCTACATAGCCCTGGGGTAATCTACACCACGTCATCTGGCGGTTTCTGAAATTGAATGCAAAGATAGGCTGTGTCTCTTCGTCAACAGGAACTGAAAAAAATGCATTACAAAGGTCAATGACCGAAAAATACTCTGCATCGCATGGTATGGAGGTTAAGAGTGATGGCACGTCAGGCACTATGGGAGCGATGGGTATCACTAGGTTGTTTATAGCTCTGAGGTCTTGTACAAACCTGTAAGAACCGTCTGGCTTCATTACTGGGTTAATGGGGGTGTTGTAGGGTGACAGTGTCTCTTTAAGAATTCCTAGCTGCAGGAACCTTTCCACCATTGGGGCCACTCCTTCCTCTTTTTCTTTTGAAATGGGGTATTGTTTGTGATAAACCGGCTGTGCCCATGATTTTAAAGCTGCCTTGTATGGGGTACAAGAAATAAGACCTACATCCAAGGAGCTTTTTGACCATACCGGATCATCTGGTGGAGGGAGATCACTATCCTCAGTGTAATATATTGGTATTACCTTGGAGTGTACGAAGACCCCTCCTTCAGTAGTCATTTTCAGTGTTATACCCAATCTTCCCATCAAATCTCTACCCAAGAGATTCACAGGACAATTTGGTATAATCCTGAAACAATGATGCAAGACTGTTGCACCTCCCCTTTCAACATCACTTACTGGTAAAGGTGGTGTTTTGTATGTTTTGGTAAGTATCCCATTAATTCCCATAGAAGGTTCAGCAATTTTAGTCTCACCTCTGTAGTAGTCCTCACTGAGGGTGCTCCGAGTTGCCCCTGAATCGGTTAAAAACGGAACAGGCCTATGTTTGACATATAGGGTCACAATTGGTTGTTCATTGTAAGAGTGTGAGATCAAAGGAAATGCTGGGATACTACCTTCCGGGCAGCTTCATTTTAGTTGCTGTTGATTCCACTGTATAGGGAATCGGGGACCCTGTTGCTTTGGGGCAACTTGATTTGGTTGGCTAGATTGGGGTCCCTGTGTATGCATTTGATCTTGATCTTGAGTATTTGGGTTATTCCATTCATAAGGACATTGATTTCTCCAGTGACCCTGTTGTCCACAGTTAAAACAACATGTGCGGGACTGCTGGGGTGGTCTGGAAAAACCATGCCCTCTCCCTCTTGTTCTTCCTCTTCCTCTGCCTCTGTTTCCACTGCCCCATTGTCCACCATTATCTTGGGGAGGCTGAGTTCGCACTCCACCCTGATAAAGGGTACTCACTGCTTTCTCCTTTATTACATCAAAACACCCTGCTGCTTCTTTCTGTATTAAGGTTTCCTGAAATTGGTCAATCGTCTGTGTGGTCCATTCAGATATCATCTGTTTCACCACCAAGGCGAACTGGGGTTTTAGATTATTCATAAAAGTTTGAATAAACAAAGCTCCCACATCAGTAGTTGTAGCTAATCCAGCTTCTGTTGTCCAATTTTCATGAAACCTTTTCCAGAATTCAACTACAGTTTCTCCTGACTTTTGTTTGCATGCTATGGCAGTAGGGAGGGAACTTTTATTTTTAAATACTCTCATCATTTCAGTCTCTAATTCTGTCCACATGGTGTTCCTACCTGGTACTGTGTTTAACCCATATGCTCCCGCGTTTCCAGTGTCAATAGTGTTTATACTTGGAACATTTGTCCAGTTCCAGGAACTGGTGTGTCCTATGATACCATCAATGATAAGACGCATGTCTTCCTGTGTGTAATTTCTACCCTTACAGGCCTTTTTTAAGTAAGTTAAAGTGCCACCTGCAGAGGCGGTGGGTTTGGGGCAATGTTTTACTATCCTGTCAATGTCCTCAATGTCTATTACCTTTTTTAATAATTCATTTCCAATGGTCATGAAAGGTGTTTGAAGGTTAGTGTTACTATATACAGTTCCACTCTTTGTTTTAGGGGGACTAAGTATTCTATCCCCTTTAACGTCTTCTTCCTCCTGCTCTTGGCCAGGTGGTGAAACTACCCCTCCTATAGCTCCCTGATCATCTTCTGGTTCCCCTACCTCGACTCGGGCCCTCTGTGGGTGCTGTCTATCTTGTTGTGGAGCGGGAGGGATCTGCTGTTGTGGTTGTGGAGCGGGGGGGACCTGCCGTTGTCTGGTTGCATAATGTCCAGCCAGAAGATCAATATCTTCCTTTCTTAAACTTGGATAGACATGTACATATGCGGGTGGAGGATGACTGACTATTGGCAGGGGTGAGGCTATTGGGTCAGGGACAAATCTCTTTTTATCGGCTTCTTCTCTATGTTTCTGGTCATAATCTTCCTTACTTAAACATTTGGTGGGCTTTTTCTGTTTCTTATTATCCCTCTGAAACCAATATGGGGCGTATTTTAACCAGTTCTCTCCTCCCTTTTCCATATAATCCATATCCCATTGAGGATCCCCGGGGTACCAAGGGAAAGCTCTCTTATCTCCTAAACACAATCCTTTTATCATATCTATGTGAAATTCATCATTAGCGCCATCCCGGGGAAAAGGGTCTACACTGTGTATGGCTTCGGTCCATCCCGCTAAATTTGAAACCCATGGGACTATGAATTCATAATTAGTACCACAAATTCTGGCTACAAAATCCTTACACGTTTCTCCTGGATTGGGAAGAGGGGGAGGATCTTCTTTACCTTGTTTCTGACCCATATTGACAGTGGGAGCCGACTGTTCTTACCACCCAGTCTTCTGACCCACACACACACAACAGATTATCTTATAACTTCTAATGCGATAGATAAGAAAAAGCAAAGGATTTTGGGGTCACCGGAGTCTATTTCCTCATTAACCACTTCATATCCCTTCCCAAAAGGAATGTCTCTATATATGTGTATGCAGTACTGCTTATCTTTGTGGGTTTCCCAAAAACCCTCCAATATTAACCTCTGGCGTGGTTCTTATCCCCTACTAATTTACGGGTCTAAAAAGCTTTAATCAGAGCTGAGGCAAGAAATATTTCGTCAATAAAGACAAAATGAAGACTTACCTTCAGATATGATTTTATTTGGCTTTTTATCCCGGACGAGCCCCCAGATTGTAGGCAATTACGGCTTCTAAGACCACCCAGATAGGTTCAGGTAATGCAGGAAGACCTCCGTTGACCCCCAGGCCTGGAGATATCAATAAAGTGACACAGGAGACAGGTTTGCTTAGCCACTTAATGACATCTAATTTGCAGTGGTCAATGATACAGTATATATGTTATTTGAGGGATGGGAGGAGTTTTACTAACCTTATACATGTCATTGAAATGAAAATAGGTTCAGTTAATATTTAACTATTAGCTGGTGTTATAAGACAAAATCTTGCATCATTTCTACTATATATATGTATTTCTTAACAAGTGAAGGACACACTAATCTTATCAAGAACAAACATGAGCTAGGCCAAACTCCATATTCTAGCTAAAATGTATAGGCAACCTTGAGAAGGTTTTCTATAGATAACAGCTTAAAGATAATATTGGTTTCAGTTAAAACTCACATTTGAGTTTTCTCAATTTTCCTGTAAAACTAAAATGGTGTCTTAAAACTAAAATGGAGTCCCTCATGATATGTGCTATGTTCTTTACAATCAGGCTGTATTTGATGTGTGCTGATGAGACTGCATTTGATGGGCGCTGATGAGGCTGCATTTGATGGCCACCAATAAGATGACCATGCCCATGTAGGGGTGCCAGAAATATTTCTGCACCCAGACATCTGTTACCCTAGGATCAGCCCTGATCCTTCTTAACCCATTGAGTGGAATGATTTTTTTTTTTTCAAATGGATATTCTTAACCAATAAAAAACAGCCAGTTGGGAAAAGAGGAGTAATGTCATTGTATCCAGACAGTGATTGAAGTGCTGGATCCAAAGTAAGCTTACTTTTGCAGTGCTGAATGGAAAAGTGGAGTGCAGTGACTTCGGTCTCTGAGAGGTACAATGGACAAAACCAAAGAGTTTTAGGAGAGCAGGAGTGCCACATCAAGGGCTGAGAATCAGATTCATTTTTTTTTTAGTCATATTATTTACAAAACACACCAATTGTGGTGCTAATCAGTCAGTTCCAAATCAGTACTCAGTTTACTGGTAAAAATTTTACTGAAGTGATGTTGAATTCAAATGGGTTAAAAGGTTCAAGAACGGGTTCAAAGGCATCTAAATTTGTGGGCTTAAGAAAAGGGGCTTTCCATAGCCAGAGGTGCTTTTTATTGCCCTCTAAGGTAGAACTGCATAGCCCCATTTTCACTTATACTATATGTAAGCCCAATTACTAAAATGTCATATTCAGTATGTTTGAACATACAGTATTAATATAATTTTAAAAATTGTTTTTAACGGTCATTTATAAAATACCTGCTTAGCCTACCATCAGTGTGCTTGTTAAGGTACTGTACCTATCTGTTTACAGTGGAAATGCTGTGCTCCTGTATTGTCACATAATACATTTAATAACAGTACCAAAAAAATACCGAAAAAATACCCCAACTGCTCACCCATAAACATGACAACGTGATAAAAAAAATCAAGCTATCCAGACTCCCAGGCACACGCACAGAACACCCCCTTTCCAGAGGGATGCACTCACTGCGCCACCTGAAGTACTTGCCAGGTGCTGAGTCTAAGTGCATAAGCCCCATTACCTGGCTTTAATGCAGCTAGTGATCAAGTGCCAATTTCTGGCGTGTCATTCCCTACTACAGTGGAGGCAGTCTGGCAGCATAATGGAAAGGAGCCGAGGAACCCAGATGTGATGATGTCACATGTTAACATGTTTCGCCCACCCTGTGATGAAGTCCATGGCATAGGGCGGGCAAAACACGTTGACGTCATCACACATCAGGCTTTGTATGGCCAGCCTATACTGTATATAATAATGTAAAAAAAAATAATACAGAAACCAGAATAGAGTTGTGGATATTCATTCAGACATGTTTCTAATTCCTTGTTTTCTATTGCAGATTCGCTCACACCCTAGTTTCTCGGAGCTATGTGAACGTAATAACAATAAGGAATGTTGTCCCAGTTGGTCACTTGGGAACTACATATCAGTTCTGTACAATCGGTCTTCTTGCATGGAAATCACGCAGAGTGACATCTTCCACACACTGGTTCTACTTCGTTCCTGTGCTCCAGACTACCACCGTGGTGCTCTTACTCCGATGTGTATAGGATCAAGATCGGAGAGGGAGAAGCATTCCCAATGTGCCAAAGTGCCTGAAAAGTGTACACGATCTGCTGCGGTATATCAACTGCTTCATTTTCTAGTTGATAAAGACTTTTTGAGCCCCCAGACCACAGACTATCAAGTCCCATCTCTGAAGTACAGCTTGCTGTTTTTACCAGCTAAGAAAGGGCCAGAAATGATGAATATTTATGTGGACAATTTGCAGTCGTATGAGCTTTTTGATAATTACACGGCTATCACTGGAATGGACTTGGGGTTAAAGCAAAATCTTTTTCACCACTATCTTGTATTGGATACTGTGTATCCAGTCCTAGGGATATTAGCTATTTTTCTAAGTATGTCTTTTTATCTACGTTCTTTTTTTATTACTTTTATGGTTATGTTGTCAGTTATTGGTTCACTGATGATTTCATTCTTTTTGTACAAGCTGGTCTTTAGAATAACTTTCTTTCCTTTCGTTAACTTGATAGCAGTTATCATCCTCAGCAGTATTTGTGCCAACCATACCTTTGTGTTCTTTGACCTATGGAACCTCAGCAAAATACAACACTCTGCAGCTGGCATGCTGCAGTGGGTGAAACACACTATGCATCATTTTGGTTATCTTATGTTAGTATCTTGTTTGACTACTGGAGTTGCTTTCTATGGCAGCTACTTGAGCAGCATTACCTCTGTTCGATGCTTTTCTATATACATGGGAACCTCAGTATTAGTCAACATGGCATTTATGATAACCTGGCTGCCTGCTACCATGGTAGTATATGAGAGGTATATTAAGGTCAACTGTACCTATAAATCAGAAGATTACTGGAACAGCAATGGCCATAAAAAGTTATTTCTGTCTCTTTACCAAAAGTTAGGTGGTTTACAAAGTACTTTGTCTGAAACATCAAAGCTCCTCTTTGAGAAGCTCCTACCTTGTGGGGTAATAAAGTTCCGTTACATTTGGATCTGTTGGTTTGCTGCTCTTGCAGCAGGTGGTGCTTATATTGCCTGTATAAGTCCCAAACTAAAACTGCCATCTTCAGATCTTTCATCAGTTCAGTTGTTTCGGTTGAGTCACCCCTTTGAAAGATATGATGCTGAATACTGTCACCTGTTCATGTTTGAACATCAGGAATATGGAGAAGGGCAACATATGCCAATTAGACTTATATGGGGCATTAAACCTGTGGACAATGGAGACCACCTCAATCCTAAAGTAAATGGAACACTTGTAGCAGATGCTACTTTTACTATCCGCAATGCTGATGACCAGAGATGGCTTCTTGAACTTTGTAACAAAGTAAGAAACCAAAGTTTTTATTACTCTGATCAGGAGAAAAAGCCAAACATTTGCTTCATGGAAGATTTTCACCGTTGGATGGAAAGTCGGCAATGTTCACAGAGTGACCAAAACCACAATCTATGCTGTAATCAATTTTCATTTCCTTATGCAAGTGATTTGCTTCTACACTGCATAAAAATGATGGTTAGAGAACAAGGAGGAGATGGACCTGAGTCTTATGATATTGGACCCAGATTTAATGCCGATGGAAACCTGACTGCCTTGGTTTTGGAATTTCAAACTACATATCACTATAGCTTCAATTACAGCAAGACCAAGACTTTTTATAATACTTTGAACCAATGGCTAACCAATGAAATAAAGAATGCACCACCAGGTCTTCAAAATGGTTGGTTTACTAGCAAACTTTCTCTTTTTAACCTCCAGCATACACTAAGTACTGAGATCATGATGATAACTGGTTTCTCCATTGCAATTTCATTTGTAGTTCTGCTGCTAACCACTTGGAATGTCTTACTCAGCTTATTTTCAGTTGCCTCCATTGGAGGCTCAGTTCTGGTTACAGTTGGTCTCCTGGTTCTATTGGAATGGCAGTTAAATGTTGTGGAATCTTTATTTGTGTCAGCTGCAGTGGGCCTCTCTGTTGACTTCACGGTAAATTACTGCATTTCATATCATCTGTGCCCGCATTCTGACCGTCTCAGCCGCGTGGCATTTTCCCTCAAACAATTGAGTTGTGCCACTGCAATGGGAGCCTCTACTATGTTTTCTGCAGGAGTAATAATGTTGCCAGCAACTGTATTGGCATATAGAAAACTTGGTATATTTATCATGATGATTAAATGCATCAGCTGTGGCTTTGCCAGCTTTTTTTTCCAGTCTATATGCTGTTTTTTTGGCCCTGAGAAAAACTGTGGACAGATATTATGGCCTTGTGCCAACATAATAAAAGAATATCCAGATAACTCAAAGCCAAATGGCACATTTACATGCAGTGGAAATGAAAAACAGAACAGACTAAGAAAAGTTCCAGAAACCAACACAGAAAACGAACAATATGAGCTACAGCCTTTAGCCAGACACCTTAGTGACAGTTTTGACAACAGCACTACCACTAGTAGGCTTTCCAAACGACCTTCTATTTTGTCTGAGGACATGCAGTTATCAGACAACAAGTGTTCTAGAACAGGAGCACAGCATATTCAAGCTGAAGCCCAAGAAATCCGTGATAACACTACCAGCCACAAAGTTTTTAGCCATTGCTCTGCTCTGCAGACTTCGTCTCCCTACAGAAATTTAGCAACTGAGATTGAGAAGCCAGAAGAATCCTGTAGACAATGCATTTGTCAGAGAATGAACAGTAAGACATGGAATGGAGTGGTGGACCATGTTCATGTACACAACACACAGGCTCAATCCAACAGCTTGAAAAGCCCTAAAGATGACAGTCCAATCCATTATTCTCCAGAAAAGAGCATTCGTATGTATGAATATTCTAGATGCCTCTGCTCTATAGGTAGCTCGTTTGATGCTCTTGACTCAAATGAAACATGTCTAAGTGATATTGATCAAAGCACTAAGTTGGAGTCAGCAAGATGCTCACCAGATTTTCTTGATGTTCCTGATTCCCCCTATCATGATGAGAGGGGCAATTTAAATGGGAAAAGAGAAACTCTAAGACTGGCTTTAAGGGAAACTGTTTTTGATCCACCGACATCTAGCAAGCAGACTAATATGTTATGGAAAATACAGTCAAATCAAGATGATGATCACCCTGTTGTTCTCCCAAACAGCAAACCAGACATGCCAGACATTTGGATTAGGAGATCGAGTGAACACAGTTCTGGCTATATCAGCTGAAATGTCTTTATTTCGCAAAAGAACTGCAAAATAGTTTCTTAATTTCCATTGTCTCATTTGAATTGTGAATTATGGTTTGTGTCGGAAACCCATGTGATGTGTTCAAAAGGACCACCTAATTTTATTTTTCTCAGTGTGTGCTAGCTGGTTTGGCAGGTCTTTCATATCGAAGTTAAAGAGTAACTCATCAATACTAAAAATGGGTTAATAATGCACATACCAATCATTTAGATCACTGACTCTAATGCCCTGTACACACGGTCGGATTTTCTGACGGAAAAAGTGCGATCGGATTTTGTTGGCGGAAATTCCGATCGTGTGTGGGCTCCATTGGACCTTTTCCGTCGGAGTTTCCGACACACAAAGTTTGAGAGCGGCCTATAAAATTTTCCGCCAACAAAATCCGATCGGTTAAATTCCGATCGTGTGTACACAAATGCGACGCACAAAGTGCCACACATGCTCAGAATACATTAAGAGACGAAAGCTATTGGCTACTGCCCCGTTTATAGTCCCGACGTACGTGTTTTACGTCACCGCATTCAGAACGATCGGATTTTCTGACAACTTTGTGCGATCGTGTGTATGCAAGACAAGTTTGAGCCAACATCTGTCGGAAAAAATCCATGGATTTTGTTGTCGGAATGTCCGATTGTGTGTACAGGGCTTTAAGCTTAATCTGTCCTTTACAACTGTTAAAACAGCTCATTCTGATTCTTGCAATGTTGTTTGGTGGCAAAAGTAGGGAGGCCAGCAGCAGAAATTTCAATTGATAGACTTTCCTCACTGTCTTCATTATTAATGTTGCTGACTATGCCTTTGGTCCGAACCACATTGAAGTAAATTAGGAAAAATTCTAGTGTTTATTTCTGACCTCTGGAGGGGAACTACTGCAGCCAAATGCAATATAAGGGCATGAAGCATCCACCACATGTCTGAGGAATTTGCTGCTGTTTAAAAAAAAAAAAGAATATGTAATATGTAATGCATGTGGTTGTGGCTAGGTGGTGTGCCATTTACAGGATCAAAACAGCCGGTGAGGAGACCTTCTTATGCCTGTCAAACACTTCTGAAAAGCAATCCATTCGGGACAGCATTGTGTAAACCTAGCTTCAGAGTAATTTCTGGGACTCCTAAAAGTGACATTGTACATTGTGCAAACTTGGCAACCTTTTTTTAAAATACCTTTGTACACAACATTAGCAATACTTCAAAATATTTTTTAAACAAATTTCACTCAAATTAAACAGCTTTTTTCTTTCAAAGTCTGAGCCTCAACTGGTGTCAGTTTAGCAAACAGTATTAGCTATGCATTGGTTTGTTCCCCCAAAAAAACTTATTTGAAGTAAAAATTCTCTTCACAGTAACCATCTGTCATGGTAACCAAAACTGAACAGATTCAGTTTTGCAGGAAAAGTATAAAATGGCAAGTGTCATCCCTTTGGCTATATATAGGTATATTTTTTCAATTAGACCAGTCAGGTACCACATTTGAATGGCAGCACCTGCAAACCTGAAAGGTTAGCTAGAAGGTCCTTGAGGACATCTTCAGAAAAAAGAAAATAACACTTTAATGTTTGTAAAAACTTCAGAGAATTTTATTGTTTTATTATTGATTCATTTTGTTTTTGGTGTGGCAGGAGAAGGTGATAGATTGGAAGAAGACATGAATTGGCTACGTTAGCTCGGGGATTGGAGGCACCATTCATTTAGAAATCAAAATTATTACAGATATGCTGTAGCAAGAAGAATATGAAGGCAGAAGTAAAAACAGTAGTAGCAGCAGCACAGCCACCTAGCTTAGTGTGTCTTAATTTTGTAAGTACAGTATATGCTCCATCACAGACATACATCTGCATGCATCACCAATTCAGTTGAAGTTACCAGGGGGTGTGGAAGGCAAGAGAGGTCCAAGCAAGGTTAATTTTGATAAAATTCAGGTGGTCACCATTGCCTGTGGACAGGTGAATTAATCTGTCAGTCACCACCCCTCCAGCTCTACACACTTTTGCCCTGTACACACGATAGGATTTTCCGATGGAAAATGTGTGATAGGACCTTGTTGTCGGAAATTCCGACCGTGTGTAAGCTCCATCACACATTTTCCATAGGAATTTCCGACACACAAAGTTTGAGAGCTTGCTATAAAATTTCCCGACAACAAAATCTGTTGTCGGAAATTCCGATCGTGTGTACACAAATCAGACGCACAAAGTGCCATGCATGCTCAGAATAAATTAAGAGAGGAAAGCTATTGGCTACTGCCCCGTTTATAGTCCCGACATACGTGTTTTACGTGACCGCGTTCAGAACGATCGGATTTTCCGACAACTTTGTGTGACCGTGTGTATGCAAGACAAGTTTGAGCCAACATCCGTCGGAAAAAATCCATGGATTTTGTTGTCGGAATGTTCGATCAATGTCCGACCGTGTGTACAGAGTATTTCTGTTAAGACACTTGTAGTAAGGCAGGCCAGCACCCCTAGCGCATGGCCTGCAAGCTCCTGCTACTGATCCATCTTATAGGATCTTATAGGATGTATGTTGCTGGTATTCGTACTGGAGCCAACATACTTGTTTACCACATTGGACAAGCCATGCCTGTGAGAGCTACATGGAGCCAGGCAAGAAAATTTGCAATGCCACTCTTAGATTTCATGTGCGGATTGTGGTTCTGCTGTTTTTGCCTGCTCATTCGTCTTGGCAAGCAGAGCAAAGACAGATAGCAGAGGCTGCCATTGGGAAAGGCTTTGTGCAAGCACATTAGAAGAACCTCTTCATAGTAACACTGAGCATGGCAGAAAGCAGATGGAGGGGTCTTCCCCAAAATGAGGCTTCAGCTCTGGGCAGAAGGACCTTGAAGTTGGTGGAACCCCCCAGGAATGAGTGCTACCTGGAGCCAAGTCCCCTTGCTGTGGGTTGGCTGCTGAGGAGGCTCAAAGCATTATGGAGTAGTCTGTTGCATTTTATGACAAACATTACAGTAGTTCAGTTCAAACATTCCTAAATCAAATATGCAATATTAAGGGAGAATTTCACCCTTACCCAAACATGAACATCAGCACTGTAATTCACACATGACCGCATGCACAATACTATGTTTTCAGTGTTGGTTGGAGTTATCTTTAAAATATCTGAGGCTATATATACAGTGGGGACGGAAAGTATTCAGACCCCCTTAAATTTTTCACTCTTTGTTATATTGCAACCATTTGCTAAAATCATTTAAGTTCATTTTTTTCCTCATTAAAGAGGAGTTCCAGTCAAAAAAAAAATTAAAAGTCAGCAGCTACAAATACTGCAGCTGCTGACTTTTAATTGGAAACTTACCTGTCCCTTCAGCGGTGCCGGAATTGCAACTGTGGGCGCCGCGCTGTGGCTTCACAGCCTGGCACCCACTGCGCATGCGCAAGCGGCGCCACACGCCATGATTGGCCGCTCAGTCACCTGGGACCTGTAATGGGTTCCAGATGATTGACAGGAGGGAGGGAGCAGAGCTGAGCCCTTCCTGTGCCGAGGGGGAAGTGATGTCACCAGCCCAGGCACTGGAAGAGGCAGACTACGAGGGACCCCCTAGCAACAGGCATTTAGAGGTAAGTAAAAAAAAATATATATCCAAATGTTTTTTGTATTTTTTTTTAGGATTTTTCATGTAGTTTTTTTTTTTGGGTGGAACCCCACTTTAATGTAAACACAGCACCCCATATTGACAGAAAAACACAGAATTGTTGACCTTTTTTGCAGATTTATTAAAAAAGAAAAACTGAAATATCACATGGTCCTAAGTATTCAGACCCTTTGCTGTGACACTTATTTATTTAACTTAGGTGCTGTCCATTTTTTCTGATCATCCTTGAGATGGTTCTACACCTTCATTTGAGTCCAGCTGTGTTTGATTATACTGATTGGACTTGATTAGGAAAGTTACACACCTGTCTATATAAGACCTTACAGCTCACAGTGCATGTCAGAGCAAATGAGAATCATGAGGTCAAAGGAACTGCCTGAAGAGCTCAGAGACAGAAGGCACAGATCTGGCCAAGGTTACAAAAACATTTTTGCTGCACTTAAGGTTCCTAAGAGCACAGTGGCCTCCATAATCCTTAAATGGAAGACATTTGGGATGACCAGAACCCTTCCTAGAGCTGGCTGTCCGGCCAAACTGAGCTATCGGGGGAGAAGAGCCTTGGTGAGAGAGGTGAAGAAGAACCCAAATATCACTGTGGCTGAGCTCCAGAGATGCAGTCGGGAGATGGGAGAAAGTTGCAGAAAGTCAACCATCACTGCAGCCCTCCACCAGTCGGGGCTTTATGGCAGAGTGGTCCGACAGAAACCTCTCCTCAGTGCAAGACACATGAAAGCCCGCATGGAGTTTGCTAAAAAACACCTGAAGGACTCCAAGATGGTGAGAAATAAGATTCTCTGGTCTGATGAGACCAAGATAGAACTTTTTGGCCTTAATTCTAAGCGGTGTGTGTGGAGAGAACCAGACACTGCTCATCACCTGTCCAATACAGTCCCAACAGTGAAGCATGGTGGTGGCAGCATCATGCTGTGGGGGTGTTTTTCAGCTGCAGGGACAGGACGACTGGTTGTAATCAAGGGAAAGATGAATGCGGCCAAGTACAGGGATATCCTGGACGAAAAGTTTCTCCAGAGTGCTCATGATCAGACTGGGCCAAAGGTTTACCTTCCAACAAGGCAATGACCCTAAGCACACAGCTAAAATAACGAAGGAGTGGCTTCACAACAACTCTGTGACTGTTCTTGAATGGCACAGCCAGAGCCCTGACTTAAACCCAATTGAGCATCTCTGGAGAGACCTAAAAATGGCTGTCCACCAACGTTTACCATCCAACCTGACAGAACTGGAGAGGATCTGCAAGGAGGAATGGCAGAGGATCCCCAAATCCAGGTGTGAAAAACTTGTTGCATCTTTCCCAAAAAGTCTCATGGCTGTATCAGATCAAAAGGGTGCTTCTACTAAATACTGAGCAAAGAGTCTGAATACTTAGGACCATGTGATATTTCAGTTTTTCTTCTTTTAATAAATCTGTAAAAATGTCAACAATTCTGTGTTTTTCTGTCAATATGGGGTGCTTAATGAGGAAAAAAATTAACTCAAATGATTTTAGCAAACGGCTGCAATATAACAAAGAGTGAAAAATTTAATGGGGTCTGAATACTTTCCGTCCCCACTGTATATATATATATATATATATATATATATATATATATATATAATATATATACAGTATCTCACAAAAGTGAGTACACCGTCACATTTTTGAAAATATTTTATTATATCTTTTCATGTGACAACAATGAAGAAATTACACTTTGCTATAATGTAAAGTAGTGAGTGTACAGCTTGTATAACAGTGTAAATTTGCTGCTGCACAGCCATTAATGTCTAAACCGCTGGCAACAAAAGTGAGTACACCCCTAAGTGAAAATGTTCAAATTGGTGCCCAAAGTGTCAATATTTTGTGTGGCCACCATCAGGGGCGTTGCTAGGTCTACAAAAGATCTGGTACTAGAGCCCATAGCAGCGTAGTAAAGAAAGTCATACGCTTGGGCGGGCATACACATGTATATACAGTAATATACGTGTGGGTGTATATATATCCCCAGAGAGCCCCCCACTTACATCAGGGTCCCCAGAGAGCCCCCCCCTTACATCACCTTACATCAGGGTCCACAGAGAGCCTCCTTACATCAGAGTCCTCAGAGAGCCTCCCCCCTCCATCAGGGTACCCAGAGGCCCCCCCAATTACATCAGGGTTCCCAGAGAGGCCCCCTTACATTAGGGTCCCCAGAGAGCCTCCCCCTTAAATCTGGGTCCCTAGAGAGCCTAGGCCTTAAAATCAGGGTCCCCAGAGAGCCTCTCCCTTACATCAGGGTCCCCAGAGAGCCCTCCCACTTACATATGGGTCCCCAGAGAGCCTCCCCTCCCCTTGGGGACCCCTGCAGAGACTCAGAGGTATTGGCCTCAGATTTGGGGCTATAGCCCCAAAAGCCACCCCCTAGCAACGCCCCTGGCCACCATTATTTTCCAGCACTGCCTTAACCCTCTTGGGCATGGAGTTCACCAGAGCTTCACAGGTTGCCACTCCTCCACATTCCATTTGAGGATGCCTCACAAATGCTCAATAGGGTTTAGGTCTGGAAACTTGCTTGACCAGTCCATCACCTTTACCCTCAGCTTCATTAGCAAGGCAGTGGTCGTCTTGGAGGTGTGCTTGGGGTCGGTATCATGTTGGAATACTGCCCTACGGCCCAGTCTCCAGAGGGAGGGGATCATGCTCTGCTTCAGTATGTCACAGTACATGTTGGCATTCATGGTTCCCTCAATGAACTGCCGGCAGCTTTCATGCAGCCCCAGACCATGACACTCCCACCACCACGCTTGACTGTAGGCAAGACAAACTTGTCTTTGTACTCCTCACTTGGTTGCCGCCACACATGCTTGACACCATCTGAACCAAATAAGTTTATCTTGGTCTCTTCAGACCACAGGACATGGTTCCAGTAATCCCTGTCCTTAGTCTGCTTGTCTTCAGCAAACTGTTTGCGGGCTTTCTTGTGCATCTTCTTTATAAGGGGCTTCCTTCTGGGATGACAGCCATGCAGACCAATTTTTAATGCAGTGTGCGGCGTATGGTCTGAGCACTGACAGGCTGACCCCTGCAACCTCTGCAGCAATGTTGGCAGCACTTATTCGTCTATTTCCCAAAGACAACCTCTGGATATGACGCTTGAGCATCTGGATATGACGCTTGAGCATGTGCACTCAACCTCTTTTGTCAACCATACCGAGGCCTGTTCTGAGTGAAACCTGGCTTGGTAATCAGCTGTATGGTCTTGTCCATGGTGCTGCAGCTCAGTTTCAGGGTCTTGGCAATCTTCTTATAGCCTAGGCCAGTGATGGTGAAGAGAATCATGGTAAATGTAGTTCCCAAACATCTGGGGTGCCAAGTTTCGCCATCACCAGCCTAGGCCATCTTTATGTAGAGCAACAGTTCTTTTTTTCAGATCCCCAGAGAGTTCTTTGCCCAGCGGTACCATGTTGAACTTCCAGTGACCAGTATGAGAGAGTGAGAGCGATAACACCAAATTTAACACACCTGCTCCCCATTCACACCTGAGACCTTGCAACACTAATGAGTCACATGACATCAGGGAAGGAAAATGCTAATTTGGCCCAATTTGGACATTTACACTTAGGGGTGTACTTTTGTTGCCAGCGGTTTAGACATTATTGGCTGTGTGTTGAGTTATTTTGAGGGGACAGCAAATTTACACTGTTATACACTGTACACTCATTACTTTACATTGTAGCAAAGTGTAATTTCTTCAGTGTTATCACATGATAAGATATAATAAAATATTTACAAAAATGTGAGGGGTGTACTCACTTTTGTGAGATACTGTATCTATACATATATATTCTTATTTATAGTGCGTGTAGTGTGTAGCCTCAGTTATACCCAAAATTCCTTCTCCAAATTGATATACTACAGGAGACTGCTAATCATCGTTATTGGATAAAGAGGGACTGGAGACCAAAATCAGTTAATATAGGGAGAACCCTTTTGCCCTCTCCGAAATCCACAATAACTATGAATGCAGATCCTGCACCAAAGTGGTCATATTATTGGTTTACAACGGCCCAGTACACTGGTTTTGCATATATATATATATATATATATATATATATATATATATATGTTTTCTGTCAGCGTCTAGTTCCAATACTTCAGACTCACGACCCAAAACAAGCATACAACAAAGAATACAACAAAGAAAGTCAGGGAAAGGTCCAAATTCCTTTTCTTGATACTTGTTCCAGGCCAGTGACTTAGGTAAAGAATCAACATTACAGCCATTAAACTAGCATTTTTTCGGAAGGAGAGGTCAGCAGTGGCAACCCACATTTTTCTCTCATGACAGGGGTACTTAAAAAGGATATGTTGGAAAAATGGAAAAACTTAAAAATAGCTGCATCTGTACAGAACCCACATTACATGCTTACCTCCCCCACTGCCTGTGCCACTGAACACGACTTCATTGCAGAAAGAAACATTTCTGAACTCAGGAGACCGAGGACAATTTCTCTTCAATGTAGTGGTGTTCGGTAGCAAGGGCAGCAGGAGATGTAGGTATACACCAGCTTTATTGCAGGTACATCTTTGTTTTTAGTTTTCATTTTTAGTGACAAAGTTTCTTTAAGCTAAAGGAGGCGTTCAGAAAGACAATTTGCTTATGAAACGGTTGATGAGTAGAAGTGGACTACTATCAGTTTTTGAATGTGAAAAATGATTGTTCATTTTGTTCAATGAGATTTTACATGTTGGTCAGAAGCATAAAAAATGATCCCTTAGGAGAATCATACATTATATGATCCTTAATTGGCCCATGAATGACCATCCAAAAAAAAAAATATGAATTTTTTGGATTTTTGTAAATTTTGCTTTCAGATATCTGTAAGTGTAACAAATAACTACTATATATTCAACAGAAAGCAATGCTTTAGGAGTCAAAGTAAAAGAACAGTACAATCTGATATTAAAAAGGGTCAACTGTGACATATATGCAGTTAAGGATTCAATGTATAGACAAGTTGGTTACCGGCAGAAAACATAATTACATGTATAATATCAAGATAACAGGTGAAGGGAAAATGAGATCACCAAGTAAGAGGGGTCCAACAAGTAGCATCCTAGAGGGAGCCCAGGTCTACCATTGTAGGAAGTCAGCGAGAAGACAAATACAGGATATTTTTTTTTCTTTTCTTTTATTTAAACTTTAACATTTTTATCAAGGTCAGATCTCAGCTCATCTTCCATCTTTTCCCAAAATCTTTCATTGCAAATGAGCAAACTTTAAAAGAAATCGACTCTATAGACACTGCATCAGGCTATGTCAGATATTGTTCTGTCCAGACCAGCTTTTTTCTCTGTAGTTAGAAAACATAGTCAATTATAAATCATGGCTGTACAATGCTGTATGACAGAATGCTGCAGAAAAACTCAAATAAAAAAGGTATGGCATATGGAAAAACAGGTCTATCCTATTACCTACCCTTCACAATCTGAAGATAAGTTAAAGTGATAGCAGGAGATCACAGGCCAACATGGAGAGACGACTGGATGCTGAGTGAGGTTCTTTTTATGGTCCTGCCTTGGACCTAAACCTTTCCTCAACTCTGAGACTGCGTTGCCCAGCCGTGACCGTAAAAAGGCATAGTAATCAGGATGTTTTAAAGTTTTTGACAAGCATATGTATTCTCAGTGGTTAAAGGCCACACATTAGTGCAATGCGATCTAGAACCAGAGATAAAAATGTTTTGATAAATACCATCTACATTTATCACTATAAATGTAGATGGTATTTATCAAAACATTTTAACCAACAAGTGTCTACGCACAAATTTATATCGTATTGAGCTAGATATGCAATTTTCTTTAAAATAATTGATGAATATTTCCATACAAAATGTATTGCTAGTGTATTCTGTATATATGATTTTATTTATAATTGAACAATTATTTTGTGTACTTGTGTAATATCAAACCAGAAAAAAATAGTTTTTTGTGCATTGCAATCTAGAAATAAATTATATTTCAGTATGCAGTGTAGGAAAACCTTGTGTTTTTTGGCTTAAATGCATGTATTGAAAGTGCTTTCCATGATATATGAAAGATATACTTAAGTCTGGCCTCACTAATCTGTTGATAATCTGTCAAGTGTAACCTGTGTGCCTGTTTTGTCTGCTTCTTATATCCCAATGTGATTATCATGAAAAATCCCCCCATGTATCATTCATCTCCATGTCCATGATGTCACTTTACCATATGCAGTGCACTTACAGTAAGCCTGCCATGAGAAAAATGCAGGATGTCACTGATATGGTCACCTTTTGGAAAAGCTAGATGCCCAGCTATAATGCTAGACCTCATGCTTTAATATTTGAAGCACGGGCCAGAACAAGTATCCAGATACCTAATATTCCTGTTTCAGGTTTTTGGGTTGATTTTAGTAAAGATGTAGAGCATGTTCACTTTACAAATACATTTCCATTTAGCTTTGTAATGAGGTCAAGCTATGCAAGCAAAAAATCGTGTTTTTTTAACTTCTCCTTCTACATAATAGGGTATTCTGAATATGCTATTCACTTTCAGTAAATGACCTCCAAATGCTCAATGTAGTAAAGGTAAAGGGTCTGCAAAACAGCCAGTCAGCTAGCATTGTCAGAAGTAAGTTGGAACTTGATGGCAGCAATCCCTTGTTTTGCTCATAAAAGTTTTTCTTAAAAAAAAAACAGCTTGGTCAGCTGGGTTGGATTTTTGCTTCATAACAATAATAGTTTATCTTGACTAGGACATCATCATCCCCCTCCTGAAACATCAATGCAGCGCTAACCCCACAGGGAACGCCTAATTTAAATAGTTCCTTCCCAAACAGTGCAGAGGCCGCCAGTCACTCAAGCAACAGTCCATTCACTCTGGCTCCAAATAAATAGTCTAGGGGTTGTCATTTTGTATTTTATTGCCAGAAGAATTGCAAACGAGAGGGATTGGGATATGGGATACTCCAAAACACGCAGCACATTAAGTAGAGGACCTGCTTCTCTCAGTAAAGATAGCACAGCTTAGCTCTCAAAGCAGGGAACTATGAGATCGCTTCAGATTACAATAAAGTCTCATAGCATTGGACCATAAAATAACTTCAAATTAGTTTAAAGTGCAATAGCTGGGAACCATGAGATAGCTTTAGGAACAGTCAATAGCATTACAGTTTGCTTTGGTCCTCATGCACCTTCCTCAGCCTTTCTCATTCCTGCACAATTATGCCAGAAATCTCTGCCACTAACGCAGAGCTGCAGAGATCTCTACTAAGGATGAGCTTGGGTGCCATCCAAACTCGTCATCTCTATTTTTGAATTTCCTCTTCCACTCAATGTTATTGACTAAATAAGGGCATGTGTCCTTTTCAACACATTCATATAGGGGCACTGACATCACCAGCATCCTATCTCTCTGTTTAAATGTGCTGCGGGGCTGAGAATGACATAGCCCTCAGCTGATTAGACTAGTGGCGCGTACACATGATCGGATTTTCCGTCGGGAAATGTTGGATGTGAGCTTGTTGGCGGTAAGTCTGACCATGTGTATGCTCCATCGGACATTTGTTGGCGGACGTTCCGCCAACAAATGTTGGCTAGCAGGTTCTCAAATTTTCCGCCAACAAATGTTTGTTGTCAGACTTTCCGATCGTGTGTACACAAGTCCATCGGACAAAAGTCAACGCATGCTCGGAATCAAGTACGAGCGTTCATAATGGAGATATCACATTAGTCTTGTAAGTCACTACGTTCGTAATTGTTGGCCAACATTTGTGTGACCGTGTGTATGCAAGGCAAGTTAGAGCCAACACCCTTCAAACAAAAATCAACAGGTATGTTGTCGGAAAATCTGATCGTGTGTACGGGGCATAAGACTTACTGCAAAGTGGAAGTTTGGATAAAGATGAGTTCATAGGACAACCAAGCTCATCTCTAGTCTCTATGAATATTGGGAGAACCATTGGGCCAAGAGCTCCAAACTCAAGTATCCATGTAAGCCTACCCTCACCATATCTATTCGGAACTGATTGGTGGAGTTGTTTTTTTGAAAAAAATGGTATTGTCAAAAGACATACACAGAACCATAGCCCATAAACAAAGACAGAGAAACAGTATGAAATTGTTGCAGGATATTTTAAACTTGAGATATTTTGTGGCTTTGAGAAAGGGTTAGCTATTTACCCACAGTGTTCAATTGCTCTGTTAAGTTAACGGGACAGCCTGAAGGGCCTAAGTGGCCAAAGTTCCCAGAGTTTTTAAACTTACTGGCGTCAGCTCTGTTTTTTCATTTCATTTTTTCTTTGAATGCAAAGGAGTTATCATTAGCAGTGTTGCGTGCCTACGTTGAGAAGGTAAATTCAGTGTACTCACTTTTTTCAAACATAAGAGAGATATAATATGACCTGTTACAATGAACGTTGTCACAAAACATAACATCAATAAATCTCTACAAAGTTTGTCCAGTGTTCTTTGGCTAGTTGCTTTTGTTCTGGCTTCAATATGAAACATAAAGATTTCACTGCACATTTTAAATACTCATAGAACCATTTTGCACCAATTATTGGAATGTTAATACCACAGGCACAAAAAATGTATTTGTGAAATACACTTATGCCCCGTACATACGGTCGGATTTTCCGACGGAAAATGTGTGGTAGGACCTAGTTGTGGGAAATTCCGACCGTGTGTAGGCTCCATCACACATTTTCCATCGAATTTTCCGACACACAAAGTTTGAGAGCAGGCTATAAAATTTTCCGACAACAAAATCCGTTGTCGGAATTTCCGATCGTGTGTACACAAATCCGACGCACAAAGTGCCACGCATGCTCAGAATAAATAAAGAGATGAAAGCTATTGGCTACTGCCCCGTTTATAGTCCCAACGTACGTGTTTTTCGTCACCGCGTTCTGAACGATCGGATTTTCCGACAACTTTGTGTGACCGTGTGTATGCAAGACAAGTTTGAGCCAACATCCGTCGGAAAAAATCCTAGGATTTTGTTGTCGGAATGTCCGATCAATGTCCGACCGTGTGTACGGGGCATAAATCTTAATACAACAAGTGTCATGAATCTGTAGTAATGTTTCATGCCCTGACTGTCTGCTTACCTCTGGTCTGTGTATCAGCTTAGGGACTGCGCTTTCACACCTGCATGTTTAAGTAATCTTCTTTCAGCTTGGTGCCACCCAAGGCTCCTCTGTGTGTTTCTTGTAGTGTGCTCTACGTTTGATTCCATGTACCGACTTTGCCTTGTTCTCCTGACTACCCCTGTCTGCTTGTAACCCTGGCCTTTGGCGTGTTCTCCTGACCATCCCTGTCTGCTTGTTACCCCGACCCTTGGCTTGTCCTTCTGACTATTCCTTGTTGCCCTGCACTGCTGTTTCCTCTCCATCCACCAGAGCCTGCTGTGAGTGTTAACTGGGAGACCCTGGGGGCCGTGACCTGGAGTCAGCTGCAGCAAAGTCCATCCTCACCATCAGAGGCTCTGGTGAAAACACCTGCTTGCTCTTATACTCTGCGCCCTCGGGAATCTATGCTCTAGCTCCCTGTTCGATCTGTGTCTGTGCTCAGATGGAGCTGCTTTCCTGAACCACCCAGGGCTCCAACTGCAGCACTCAGCCAAAGGGTCTACAAGCTTAGTGGTGCGCTCCTGACCCCAGCGGTGTGCATCTGTCACCTGGCCTGAAGTTCCCTGAAAATAAGGGTGGGCAACAAATTTTTACTGTAAGAACTCAGAAACTAGACACTATTGCCTTGTCACCATCAGCACATATGCAATGCTTACTGTTGAGATCATACGTAGATCATAAGTTGAGAATATAATATTCCTTTTTTTCAAAAGATATATGCTCCAGTTGATTTCATTTTGTCACAGACCAATTGACTTTAGACATTATGCAGATGTCTCGAAAAAACTGAAAAAAAGCATAAAAACATTGCTAAACCACTGACATCAGTGCTTGCATTAAAAGGCTAAATAAAACTGTATCCACAAATTAGTTGATTTTAGATAATTGTAGTGCCCTGCTCTAGGCTGGATAAATTTAGTTTTTGGTTCCGTTTTTTCTCAGTTGAGCAGCAATTTATTTTTCACTTCTGAACAGAGCTATCTGTAAATCAGGTGGTTGTTTGCTCCTGTCTGATTTTGGAAGAACCTTCTAGAATCAGTATGGGAGGGTCACTCGCTGGGTTATGTATTTTAATCTTACCTCCGCCAATCCCCCAGAAGGCAGTCTATTGAGAAGATAAATGTTTGGCTGGGGCTATTCAGAGTATCTTTTCTTGGGACTCTGCCCCTGGGAAGAAGCCTGTGCTATGGAAGATCTGTTGCTGTTAAGCCTCAGCATGTGCTTGGCTGAGGGCCTAAAAGAAAATCTGCTGCGGACCCTATCTTATGAAGCTGGACTGGATAAGGACCCCTTTCACTGAGGAGTGTCATAAGGAGGGCCCTCAAGCTGTTACAGAACTACAAGTCTCATCATGTCTCTGGGAGTAGTTGTAACTGCCAGCCTTGCAATGCCTCATGGGAAATGTAGTTCCACAACAGCTGGAGGGCCCCAGGTTACCTACCCCTGCCCTAGACTGACCCTGTTTTTTCAGTGTGCTCTGAAACTGGTACTGTATCTGGGCCTGGCAGCCTCTGAAAGGGTAAGAGAGACCTGATTTAATCAGAGCGGCCCCACCAACAGGCAAGCATTACATGTTTTATTTTTGCAGTGTCTTTACAAAGTCACATCTCGGACTTCTTTTTTGGACCAAAACATTTTCAGAAAAATGTGCAGGAAACTACCTTAATGAAGAATTTATTTAAACCATTGGGTTTAACCTAACAACCAGTAACTGTTGAGACAATAAGTATTTGGACTGCTACGAGTTGATCCCATCTCAGTCATTTAAGAGGACTTTAGAACCACTTTAATCCATCCTGGTTAGTGGGAGAAAGAAATGCTCTGGCATTGGAGGAAAGAAATGTAGTAATTGCGCAGATGAAGAGTAGTGATAAATGATCAAAAAAGCAGCTGGCAATCACACAACATAACACTTTGTGTAAAAACATGAAAAACAAATCCATGAGAGAGAGGGAACAGGAAAAAACAGCAAGGTTGGCTTCAACGCCATTTTCGTTTATATCCAATGGATGGCTCCTCCATGATGTGTGAATCTATGTCTTACTAGGCTCTTATGACGTGGAGTCTAGTTTTTCGGTAAGGCCCCTTTCACACTGGGGCGGGAGGTGCGTCGGCGGTAAAGCGCCGCTATTATTATATCGTTTTAGCTGCGGTATTCGGCTGCTAGCGGGGCGGTTTTACTCCCCGCTAGCGGCCGAGAAAGGGTTAAAAACCACCGCAAATCGCCTCTGCAGAGGCGCTTTGCCGGCGGTATAGCCACGCTGCCCCATTGATTTCAATGGGCAGGAGCGGTGAAGGAGCTGTGTATACATTGCTCCTTCACCGCAAAGATGCTGCTAGCAGGACTTTTTTTCCCATCCTGTTAGTGCACCGCTCCAGTGTGAAAGCCCTCGGGGCTTTCACATTGGAGACAAAGCAGCGGCTGTTTCGGGTCGGTTTGCAGGCGCCATTTTTAGCGCAATAGCGCCTGCAAACTGCTCCAGTGTGAAAGGGGTCTAAGGACATATCTTTCATTATCACTTTGGGAAGTGGAAGATGCACTTTGGGTGTTTTTGTCATCTTTTATCCTATGGAATTCGACTTCAAGGATTTCTTCATTTGTTTTGGACAATTTATGGATGGATCACCATTATTTATTTATTTTATTTTGTTCACAAGTTAATAGCGCGGCAATCTTTTTGTTTTTCCTGGCATTGGAGGGCATTGAGAGAAAAATGTCCTGACATCAAAGGTCTGTGTGGGGAGGAATGCTTGGAGGTTGCTGGACAGTGTGTGGAAAAAATACTCTGGAAATAATGATCAGCTGGAGAAAGAAAGGCCCTGGCATCACAGTCAGGGGGAGCAAAAATATATGTCTTATCAATGGAGTTTGTTGGAGGAAAAATATATGTCATTGGATTAACCACTTGCCCTCCGGAAGATTCACCCCCTTCATGACCAGGCCATTTTTTGCTTTTTGGCACTTTCACTTTAACTTGACAATTGCGTAGTCATGCAATGCTGTACATAAATTAAATTTATATATTTTTATCCCAACAACTAGAGCTTTCTTTAGGTGGTATTTGATCACCACTGGGTTTTTTATTTTTTCCGCTATAAACAAAAAAAAGACAGACGTTAAAAAAAAAAAACCCAATATTTTCTACTTTCTGCTAAAAAACATATCCAATAAAGAAATGTTAAAAAAAATCAAATTTCTTCATACATTTAGGCTAAAATGTATTCTGCTACGCCGGGAGTCCGCGACGTGGCCCATGACGTGACTGCGGGACTCCCTCCTCCTCCCCTGTAGCCGGGCCAGTAGTAGTAGTAAGGCTACACTGCTGGGTTCCCTTACCCACAATGGCGGTGGCAGCACCCGACAGTTGATGGAAACATCAGCTGCGGTGCCGACATCGCTGGACTCCAGGACAGGTAAGCTGCCCTATTATTAAAAGCCAGCAGCTGCAGTATGTGTAGCTGCTGGCTGTAAATTTTCTTTTTTTGGCGGACCTCCACTTTAAAGTAAAGCAATACCTTTTTTCGTTTTGTTGGATCAGGGGCTGTAGTGGGGGTTCAGGGGCTGTAGTCGGGGGATCAGGGCCTATAGTGGAGGGCCATAGGCTGTAGTGAGAGGGTCAGGGAGTGAAATCTGGGCTTGCTGGCGGGAACTTTGTCTCTTCACTTTCGGCCTCTTCACTGACGACAAATCCGGGAGGCAGCTCTTCCTCTTTCAGGCCATACTGCGGCTGCGCGGTGCGGGATGTCTGTACTTGCGAGGTACTTTATGTATACTCACGCGTATATGTCCGTACTCGCGAGTGTACATAAAGTGAGTGTACATAAAGCGGGGTATGCCTGTATTGATTGAATCTGCGCAAAATTTATAGCGTCTACAAACTATGGTATATACAGTGATACCTCAGTTTGCAAGACGAGCAGGACTCAAGCCGCTGGTGTATATATTACTGTATGTGGCCAGAGGTCCAGGGGTGCTGGTGGCTCCCAGCGCTTCCTGGAGAACTTGGAGACGCTCAGGGACACTGTAAAAGCACATTGCAGACACCTCCCTATTATGCCTATTGAAGGAGCAGTGGCTCCGAGCGCGTAGCCTTCTCTCAACCTCCCTGCTAGCCCTCCTCCCTGGATGATCCCTCCCCTGGATACCGAACCCGGAAGCGAACGGACGACCTGTGATGTCATGCACGCTCCACGTGCGCTCCACGCCGGCCCCTAGTCTCTTCCTGATGGCCACAGAAGGAGCTCCCGGCTGGTAATCCACCTTCTGCAGCCCAGCATCCCTGCAGCGTCACCACCACAGGATCAGAGGGAACACCGAGGACCACATACCTATACAGATGAGGCTTTTATATGTTTTTATCCTGTAAGTGTGTTTTTTACCTGGTGTCATTAAACATCATTTGTTAATACTACACTCAGGTGGCGATTCCTTCTCTACCCCTCTCTCAACTACTACTTTTAAAGTGGAACTTCAGAAAATTAAGTCCTGCTAGATCACTTCAGGCTGGCCCCTTTTCCAGGTATAGCTATATAAAACATTAAAAATAAGTGTCTATACTGTTTAAAATCCCGTAATACACTGTCTCATCCTGCTCTGCACATGTTCAGCGCTCTCTATTCTTGGCATTGTGAAAAATCAGCCACTAGAGGCTGATCTGCTGACAGCCTAAATATTTACTGCTATTTAGAGGCTCTGGGCTTCAGCAAAATGGCAGCCTCCAGCAAAAAGAACAGGGGCAGTGCTGGAGGTGTTATTTACAACACATAGCGGGTTGTTTACTAAAGGCAAATCCACTTTGCACTACAAGTGCAAAGTGCACTTGAAATTGCACTGACAGTGCTCTTGGAAGTGCAGTCGCTGTAGATCCGAGGGGGACATGCAAGGAAAGTAAAAACAGCATTTTAGCTTGTACATGATTGGATAATAAAATCAGCAGAGCTTCCCCTCATTTCAGATCTACCCCCTCAGATTTACAGTGACTGCACTTTGCACTTGTAGTTTGCAATTGTAGTGCAAAGTGGATTTGCCTTTCATAAATAACCCCCATACTAATTTTGGTAGCATAATTATTTATATGGAATATATGTTCCTTGATAAAGCATAGTTGTCAACATTGAAAAAAAATTTTTAGGGACACTTTTTTGGCTGTAGGCAGAGTCTTATTATAATTAGGGGGCGGGGCATGCGTCTGTAGGCGTGGCACAGGGGGAAAGTAAAAATGCGGCGCACTGCGGCGAAAAATGGGCATGATTTATGCAAAATAGTGGGCGTGTCTTAAGTGGGCATGGCTCAAAGGGGGTGTGGTTAGAGTCTGAGATGAATGAGGGATGGAGAGGGAAAGGGGGGGAGAGGGATGGAGGTACAGCAGGCCCAGACCCTGCACAACAATGGAAATATGTGTATTCTAGAAAGTTTAACAACCAGCAGATAAAGATACTCCAAACACCTGGTGTTAGCACTTCAATCATCCCCGCACCATGGTTGTTATGGTGTCAGGATGATTGAAGTGCATTATTTCTATTAGTACATTGTAATATAAGATGAAATCATTAAATTCACCATAATGCCGAATCAGTGGGATCCCTGAGTGTGTCACCTGCCATGTCGCCTGCCACCAGCAGAGTCCTTTCTTGCATCAGGTGCCCCCAGCAGAGTTCTTTCTTGCATCAGGTGCCCCCAGCAGAGTCCGTCCTTGCATCAGGTGTCCCAGCACAGTCCGTCCTTGCATCAGATGTCCCCAGCGGAGCCCCCCCTTACATCAGGTGTCCCCAGCGGAGCCCCCCCTTACTTCAGGTGTCCCCAGCGGAGCCCCCCTTTACATCAGGTGTCCCCAGCGGAGCCCCCCCTTACATCAGGTGTCACCAGCAGAGCCCCTCTTACATCAGATGTCCCCAGCGGTGCCCCCTTACATCAGATGTCCCCAGCGGAGCCCCCCCCTTACATCAGGTGTCCCCAGCGGAGCCCCCCCTTACATCAGGTGTCACCAGCGGAGCCCCCTTACATCAGATGTTCCCAGAGGAGCCCCCCCTTACATCAGATGTCCCCAACGGAGCCCCCCTTACATCAGATGTCCCCAGCGGAGCCCCCCCTTACATCAGGTGTCCCCAGCAGAGCCCCCCCTTACATCACGTGTCCCCAGCGGAGCCTACCTTACATCAGGTGTCCCCAGCGGAGCCCACCTTACATCAGGTGTCCCCAGCGTTGCCCCCCCCTCTTACATCAGGTGTCCCCAGCGGTGCCCCACCCTAACATCAGGTGTCCCCAGCTGTGCCCCCCCCTTACTTCAGGTGTCCTAGTAGGAGGGGGTATACAAAATTATGTCTCCCTCCGCCGGCCGCATGGTTACAATAGAACCCCCGCCCTTTCCATAACAGACCGGCAGCGGGGCGAGGCGGAGCGGGCGCAGGGTGGGCGGCGACGCTGGAGCTTCATCTAGCCACCCAGCCGTTCCTGGTCTCCTTAAAAATGCCGGTTCCGCTGGCTGCTGACCACTAGTGGCGGTAAGTGGCGGCGGCGAAAATTCGTAAAAAAACGGATTTCTCGGGACATTTCCCGGGAAACAATAAACTTGGGAAAAGAGTCCAAATCCTGGGAATGTCCCGAGAAATCTGGGACAGTTGGCAGGTATGCTAAAGAACATACTTTTTTTAATAAAATTGTTATAAAGTTTTCCTTTAAACATAAGGGAAAAACGAGCGCACAGGCTCATGATGCAATAACGTTTGTTTCATTAAATTGAAGTTCTTTTCTAGTTTATTGTCATCTGGGTGTTTTTTCTTGTCTTTTAGCCTACAGCAATTGACCTTTTACCATTTTATTACTTTTATTATTAGCATTTTATCACTTGTATATTTAGTACCGTATCTCCATACATACAAGCACAGCTTTGCTCCCCTCCCTATACAGGGACAGCACTGTAAATGCAATAAACAATATGATACCACAGCGCGCTTACAGTGCTCTCTCAGTGCGCTCTAACCCCGCCCATTCTGCTTGATCACGTATGTGGCACCGCCCCTACTCTAATATCAACATTCAGAGCCTGTGCTCCGCCATTGTTCTGGAGTCCAAACCACAAGAAAATGGAGACCCCCCCCATAGTCGTAGCATCCGGAAGTGACGTTATGCAGGTTTGAAAACAGCCGCGGAGTGAGGGAAGTGGCCGCTAGTGTGATCAGGTAATGTTTATTATTACAGACAGACGTGTCCTGATAACCATTGCTCCGGGTTAGATTGTACTTGTGGTTGTGGCTATGGCGACATTACACTGTCCCTTTATATTCTTTTAATGCAGATGGAGTAAATTGTAAAGCTGCCTAGAGCTTTCCAGCTTCCATGTCACTCCTCTGCCCCATTCACATCACAGGCAGTGTTGTGGGGAAATGAAGACTTGCAGCATTTCCCGGGGGAGGGGGGATTCTCTCTCTGTCACTGCTCAGCTGTGGTACATAGATATGGAAAATGTCCAGGAGATGTGGGAGAAGCAACACAAGAAGACAGTCACCTCGTGTGCTAATCCGATCAATGCTGGGAGAAGGAGAGAGCAAAGTGTTGGAGAGGTTAAAGTGCAACTAAAAACCAAACCACTTTTTTTTGGGTAGTGTAAGGGAGCGTTATAACTCCTGTTTGTTTTTGTCACCTGTGCCCTATAGAAATTTCCCCTCACTTTCTCCCCCATGGCCACAACAGGAAGTTAGAGGAATGCCCGCCAAAGTGAGGGAATCCCGGTGTCACTGGAACTAGTATCCCCACTCCCTGTTCTGGTGGGGTTTTCTTGGTGGTTCTCCCTAAAGGGGGCACTGACAGCAATAAAAACTGACAGGGGTTCTCATCCATCTCCACTCTATCCAAAATAAATAAATAAATAAATTGTCTTTAGTTACACTTTTGAATCATCAGTGTAATGCTTGTCCTTCAATGTCCAGTTGTGGGGTGGAGATGAGACGTAGAAGTTTTAGTAAACTACAGCAGAGGTCCCCAAGTCCCACGTTTGGCAGGTAGATGGCTCCCATGTACATCGATCGACAATAACTTTCTGACCACCCACCTAATCTAGTGTAGGCCCTCTTACTGCAAAACCCATCAATTCATGAACAACACTAGACCTCTGAAGGAATGTTGTGTGACGGGAGTCGCTTTGGGTGGGGGGCTCATAAAACCCAGCTTACTTTAGAGAGGTTGGGGAAACCCCTGTCTCAGCTCTCCATCCGCTTCTTATGTGTAAGTTATCCTGTGTCTATTAGGGGCACAGGGTGACTGAAAAAATAATGGACAACTACCTAATGGACGCTGAGAATGCGGTTTGGATTACTTCAGATGGGACCGTAATATTTATCAACAAAATCCCTCAAGAAATCTGTGATACATTCATTCCACTGTATCAGAATGCTTTGCCTCATAGACTATTGTAGGTAGGAGCCGGACAGTCTGCTACTGGGGTCTCCTGCTATTGTCTCAAGGTGTTCTGTATTGATACTTGTAATAATGTGTATTGTTTTTAGTGAGTTTGAAGTCGGAAAGTCTGACCTGGAATGAGACTTCTGAGGCATCCAGGTGGCTAATTAACCTAATGTTTATAGTATATGTCGGTGGTTGTAATTATATTCCTGTGTGCAGTTTGTATTGTTGGGGTAATATGATCAGGAAGGGGGATGATGTCCTGTAGTGTATATATTCTGTGTTCTTGTTCAAATAAACAGTTCTTATTCTGGTTTACTCAAAACTGGTATTGCCTAGATCTTGGGGTAACTATAGCCATATTCACTGGTCTCATGTTCCAGAGCTTGGGAAGCAGCTTCTTGGCGGAAATACCCGTCAGAGTCCGTCACAGATGGCTTCCATGTACATCGATCGGCAATAACTTTATGACCACCCACCTAATCTCGTGTAGGCCCTCTTCTTGCCGCAAAACCCATCAAGTCATGAACAACACTAGACCTCTGAAGGTATGTTGTGGTATGTGGCACCAAGCCGTCAGTAGCAGATTCTGTAAGTTGTGAGGTGGGGATTGTGGGTTTTTCCAGCACCTCCCACAGATGCTCAATCAGGAGAATTTAGAGGCCAAGTCAACACCTCAAACTTGTGTTCCTCAAACCATTTTTTTACAGTGTGACAGGTCACACTATCCTTCTGAAAGAGGACACAGCCATCAGGGAATACCGTTTGCATGAAGTGTGCTTGTTCAGCAACAATGTTTAGGTAGATGGTACATGTCAAGTAACATTCACAAGGTTTCCCAACAGAACATTGCCCAAAGCATCACACTGCTTTCACCAGCTTGCCTGCTTCCCATACTGCATCCTGGTGCCGTCTCTTCCCCAGGTAAATGACGCACAAGCACCTAGCCACCCACATGATGGGGGGGCTCTGGAAGATTTACCCCCCCCCTCCTGACCAGGCCATTTTTTTTTGCTTTTTGGCACTGCGTTCCTTTTAAAGAATAAGTTCACATTTAAAAAATAAATAATAAAAGCACATATTTTTGCAGGTAAAAAATGTGCATTTATTATTTTTATTTTTTATTGGGAGCCTGGAAAGATCATGGGTGCAATGCAGGGCTCTTGCAGACTCTGTGAATGAATGACACGGGCAGAGCCCCACGCGTCCAAGTTCTTTGCAGATTGTGATAGAGAGCAGGAGGAGAAGATCCCTGAATATGGGTGTAACATAACGTGCTACAAAAGGTGAACTTATCCTTTAACTGACAATTGCGCGGTCATGCAACGCTGTACACAAATTAAATATCTTTCCCCCCTCACCTTCCAGGACAGCTACTTGAGATATGATCGGCTCCGCCCTCTACAGGAAACACAAATCAGATAGAATTTAAAAGGCCCCTCCCTTTCCTCTGACCCTCAGTTGTTTTGTGTTTCCAGACCCTCCAGGAGCACCGACACGTTTTTTTGTTTTCCTGTGGTTGGTGGACCCCCCCTTCTCTGGTTTCATCCAGTACTAGTTGTGGCCAAGTCCTGGATGATGGTCTGTACCAGAAGGGTTCCCTATTTCTAAGGGTTACTTGCCTTTTGAAAATGCTGGCAACTCCCTTCCTTTCCCCAGCGCTGCTGTGTGGAACTGTGTCCTCCCAAATGCTTCATTCCGGTGTACCAAGATGGCGTCAGGAGGACTTCCGGTGATGCAGCAAGATGGCGCCGGAACCGGAAGTCACATGACGCACTTCCAGACGCTGAGTTCTCATAAGGAGCATGGTGTGGAGACACTGAGGACCTGCCACAGGGGAATGGCCTGCTAAAAAACGCCATTCTAGGCACAGTTTTTGCGGTACAGCAGCAGTCTTCTCGGCGACCGTTCTCCGCTTGCTTCATGGAGCTTGAGGACAGGTCTGAGGATGGAACATCCGCTCGTATTGAACCAGCGGCAGCATCCGGGTCCCATGCTACCCCCAAGGTAAGCCCTGGTCTGTGGATAGCTGCAGCAAGGGACTTCTTTTGTATGGAGCCTTTTTTCCTGGACCTTGTTTCTGCTCTCTTCTAGGCCAAACCGGTGTAGAAGAAATGTGGGAACTGTAGAGCCAGGCTCTCTGATAGTTATAAAAAGCTATTTTGTGAGGATTGTATCCCACCCAGAGCTAGTTCAGAGTCTTCCTCCTTTAACCACTTAAGGACCACCTCACGCCGATGTACGTCGGCAAGGCGGCACGGGCAGGCAAAATCACGTACATGTACGTGATTTGCCTCCCGTGGGTGGGGGGTCCGATCGGACCCGCCGCCCGAGACGGTCCCGTTTTTTGTCCCCCGGCGATCGGAGATGAGGGGGAGGCCATCCGTTCGTGGCCCCCCCTCGCGTTCGCCGCCGGCCAATAGGAACACTCCTTTGCTGCTGTATGCTAAACAGCAGCAAAGGAAGTGATGTCATCTCCCCTCGGGTCGGTAGTTTCCGTTCCGGCCCGAGGAGAGACGACATGTGAGTGAGTGCACCAACACACACACACACAGTAGAACATGCCAGGCACACATTACACCCCGATTTTCCCCCCCCCCCCCCTGTCACAAACTGACACCAGCAGGTTTTTTTTTTTTTTCTTTTCTGATTACTGCTAGGTGTCAGTTTGTGACAGTTACTGTGTTAGCACAGTTACTGTTACCCCCCTGTAGGTCTAGGGTACCCCCCTAACCCCCCCTAATAAAGTTTTAACCCCTTGATCACCCCCTGTCACCAGTGTCACTAAGCGATCATTTTTCTGATCGCTGTATTAGTGTCGCTGGTGACGCTAGTTAGTGAGGTAAATATTTAGGTTCGCCGTCAGCGTTTTATAGCGTCAGGGACCCCCATATACTACCTAATAAATGTTTTAACCCCTTGATTGCCCCCTAGTTAACCCTTTCACCACTGATCACCATATAACTGTTACGGTTGACGCTGGTTAGTTTGTTTATTTTTTATAGTGTCAGGGCACCCGCCGTTTATTACCGAATAAAGGTTTAGCCCCCTAATCGCCCGGCGGTGATATGCGTCGCCCCAGGCAGCGTCAGATTAGCGCCAGTACCGCTAACACCCACGCACGCAGCATGCGCCTCCCTTAGTGGTATAGTATCTAATCGGATCAATATCTGATCCGATCAGATCTATACTAGCGTCCCCAGCAGTTTAGGGTTCCCAAAAACGCAGTGTTAGCGGGATCAGCCCAGATACCTGCTAGCACCTGCGTTTTGCGCCTCCGCCCAGCCCACCCAAGTGCAGTATCGATCGATCACTGTCACTTTCAAAACACTAAACGCCTAACTGCAGCGTTCACAGAGTCAGGCCTGATCCCTGCGATCACTAACAGTTTTTTTGGTAGCATTTTGGTGAACTGGCAAGCACCAGCCCCAGGCAGCGTCAGGTTAGCGGCAGTACCGCTAACACCCACGCACGCACCGTACACCTCCCTTAGTGGTATAGTATCTGAACGGATCAATATCTGATCCGATCAGATCTATACTAGCGTCCCCAACAGTTTAGGGTTCCCAAAAATGCAGTGTTAGCGGGATCAGCCCAGATACCTGCTAGCACCTGCGTTTTGCACCTCCGCCCGGCCCGGCCCAGCCCACCCAAGTGCAGTATCGATCGATCACTGTCGCTTACAGAACACTAAACGCATAACTGCAGCGTTCACAGAGTCAGGCCTGATCCCTGCGATCGCTAACAGTTTTTTTGGTAGCGTTTTGGGGAACTGGCAAGCACCAGCGGCGTAGTATACCCCGGTCGTAGCCAAACCAGCACTGCAGTAACACTTGGTGACGTGGCGAGTCCCATAAGTGCAGTTCAAGCTGGTGAGGTGGCAAGCACAAGTAGTGTCCCGCTGCCACCAAGAAGATAAACAGGCCTGTCGTGCCCATAATGCCCTTCCTGCTGCATTCGCCAATCCTAATTGGGAACCCACCACTTCTGCAGTGCCCGTACTTCCCCATTCACATCCCCAACCAAATGCAGTCGGCTGCATGAGAGGCATTTTTATGTCCTCCCAAGGAACCCCCCAAAAAAGATGTTGTGTCTGCAGCAAGCGCGGATATAGGCGTGACACCCGCTATTATTGTCCCTCCTGTCCTGACAATCCTGGTCTTTGCATTGGTGAATGTTTTGAACGCTACCATTCACTAGTTGAGTATTAGCGTGGGGTACAGCATTGCACATACTAGGCACACTTTCACAGGGTCTCCCAAGATGCCATCGCATTTTGAGAGACCCGAACCTGGAACCGGTTACAGTTATAAAAGTTAGTTACAAAAAAAGTGTAAAAAAAAAAAAAAATATATAAAATAAAAAAAAATAGTTGTCGTTTTATTGTTCTCTCTCTCTATTCTCACTCTCTATTGTTCTGCTCTTTTTTTTACTGTATTCTATTCTGCAATGTTTTATTGTTATTGTTATTATGTTTTATCATGTTTGTTTTTCAGGTATGTAATTATTTATACTTTACTGTTTACTGTGCTTTATTGTTAACCATTGTTAACCATTTTTTTGTCTTCAGGTACGCCATTCACGACTTTGAGTGGTTATACCAGAATGATGCCTGCAGGTTTAGGTATCATCTTCTATCATTCTTTTCAGCCAGCGGTCGGCTTTCATGTAAAAGCAATCCTAGCGGCTAATTAGCCTCTAGACTGCTTTTACAAGCCGTGGGAGGGAATGCCCCCCCCCCCCACCGTCTTTCGTGTTTTTCTCTGGCTCTCCTGTCTCAACAGGGAACCTGAGAATGCAGCCGGTGATTCAGCCAGCTGACCATAGAGCTGATCAGAGACTAGAGTGGCTCCAAACATCTCTATGGCCTAAGAAACCGGAAGCTATGAGCATTTCATGACTTAGATTTCGCCGAATGTAAATAGCGCCATTGGGAAATTGGGGAAGCATTTTATCACACCGATCTTGGTGTGGTCAGATGCTTTGAGGGCACAGGAGAGATCTAGGGTCTAATAGACCCCAATTTTTTCAAAAAAGAGTACCTGTCACTACCTATTGCTATCATAGGGGATATTTACATTCCCCGAGATAACAGTAAAAATGATTAAAAAAAAAAATATGAAAGGAACAGTTTAAAAGTAAGATTAAAAAAGAAAAAAAATAATAAAGAAAAAAAAAAAAAAAGCATCCCTGTCGCCCCCTGCTCTCGCGCTAAGGCGAACGCAAGCGGCGGTCTGTCGTCAAACGTAAACAGCAATTGCACCATGCATGTGAGGTATCACCGCGAAGGCCAGATCGAGTGCAGTAATTTTTCCAGTAGACCTCCTCTGTAAATCTAAAGTGGTAACCTGTAAAGGCTTTTAAAGGCTTTTAAACATGTATTTATTTTGTTGCCACTGCACGTTTGTGCGCAATTTTAAAGCATGTCATGTTTGGTATCCATGTACTCGGCCTAAGATCATCTTTTTTATTTCATCAAACATTTGGGCAATATAGTGTGTTTTAGTGCATTAAAATTTAAAAAAGTGTGTTTTTTCCCCAAAAAATGCGTTTGAAAAATCGCTGCGCAATTACTGTGTGGAAAAAAAAAAATGAAACACCCACCATTTTAATCTGTAGGGCATTTGCTTTAAAAAAATATATAATGTTTGGGGGTTCAAAGTAATTTTTTTGCAAAAAAAAATAACTTTTTCATGTAAACAATAAGTGTCAGAAAGGGCTTTGTCTTCAAGTGGTTAGAAGAGTGGGTGATGTGTGACATAAGCTTCTAAATGTTGTGCATAAAATGCCAGGACAGTTCAAAACCCCCCCAAATGACCCCATTTTGGAAAGTAGACACCCCAAGCTATTTGCTGAGAGGCATGTCGAGTCCATGGAATATTTTATATTGCGACACAAGTTGCGGGAAAGAGACAAATTTTTTTTTTTTTTTTTGCACAAAGTTGTCACTAAATGATATATTGCTCAAACATGCCATGGAAATATGTGAAATTACACCCCAAAATACATTCTGCTGCTTCTGAGTAGGGGATACCACATGTGTGAGACTTTTTGGGAGCCTAGCCGCGTACGGGACCCCGAAAACCAAGCACCGCCTTCAGGCTTTCTAAGGGCGTGAATTTTTGATTTCACTCTTCACTGCCTATCACAGTTTCGGAGGCCATGGAATGCCCAGGTGGCACAAAACCCCCCCCAAATGACCCCATTTTGGAAAGTAGACACCCCAAGCTATTTGATGAGAGGTATAGTGAGTATTTTGCAGACCTCACTTTTTGTCACAAAGTTTTGAAAATTGAAAAAAGAAAAAAAAAATGTTTTTTCTTGTCTTTCTTCATTTTCAAAAACAAATGAGAGCTGCAAAATACTCACCATGCCTCTCAGCAAATAGCTTGGGGTGTCTACTTTCCAAAATGGGGTCATTTGGGGGGGTTTGTGCCACCTGGGCATTCCATGGCCTCCAAAACTGTGATAGGCAGTAAAGAGTGAAATCAAAAATTTTCACCCTTAGAAATCCTGAAGGCAGTGATTGGTTTTCTGGGTCCCGTACGCGGCTAGGCTCCCAAAAAGTCCCACACATGTGGTATCCCCATACTCAGGAGAAGCAGCTGAATGCATTTTGGGGTGCAATTCCACATAGGCCCATGGCCTGTGTGAGCAATATATCATTTAGTGACAACTTTTTGTAAATATTTTTTTTTTTTTTGTCATTTTTCAATCACTTGGGACAAAAAAAATAAATATTCAATGGGTTCAACATGCCTCTCAGCAATTTCCTTGGGGTGTCTACTTTCCAAAATGGGGTCATTTGGGGGGTTTTGTACTGCCCTGCCATTTTAGCACCTCAAGAAATGACATAGGCAGTCATAAACTAAAAGCTGTGTAAATTACAGAAAATGTACCCTAGTTTGTAGACGCTATAACTTTTGCGCAAACCAATAAATATACGCTTATTGACATTTTTTTTACCAAAGACATGTGGCCGAATACATTTTGGCCTAAATGTATGACTAAAATTTATTTTATTGGATTTTTTTTATAACAAAAAGTAGAAAATATCATTTTTTTTCAAAATTTTCGGTCTTTTTCCGTTTATAGCGCAAAAAATAAAAACCGCAGAGGTGATCAAATACCATCAAAAGAAAGCTCTATTTGTGGGAAGAAAAGGACGCAAATTTCGTTTGGGTACAGCATTGCATGACCGCGCAATTAGCAGTTAAAGCGACGCAGTGCCAAATTGGAAAAAGACCTCTGGTCCTTAGGCAGCATAATGGTCCGGGGCTCAAGTGGTTAAGGAGTTAATGACTTCTATGAAGGAGGTAGTGGATTCTTTTCGGTCACTGAATGACAGGGTTGCTAGTATAGGCCCTTCCTCCTCTAGACCCATAGCTCAAGATCCTTCAACCTCTGCCAAGTCCCTTCCCTTATTAGTATCTGAGACTATTAGTTCACGCAATACCTCTGATCTGGAGGAAGGTGAGAATTCAGTCTCTTCATCTGATGAAAAATCTGCATCAGAGGAGGATACAGGTAGCTCATCCAAGTATCTTTTTCCCGTGGAGGATGTTGATGAACTATTAAAAGCAATTTATACCTCAGAGCAGATTGAGATACCACAGCATGCTCAGTCTGCAGGATAAAATGTATAGGGGTCTTCAGGGATGGAAATCTAGAACCTTTCCGGTACATCAGTCTCTTAGAGACATGATTCTATCAGAATGGAAAGAACCTGAAAAAAGGTTGTTCCAATCCAGAGGACACAAAAGATTTCCTTTTCAGCCTGACTTTGAGGAGGTTTTCTTTAAGTGTCCTAGATTAGATGCCCCTATGTCGCAGGTGTCCAAAAGAACAGATCTTTCTTTTGAGGATTCTGGGGTCCTATCAAATGGATAGGAAGGCCGACTCATTGCTGCATAAGGCCTGGGATGCTTCAGATTTTTCTTTAGGCCCAGCGGTTGCATCTACCTGTGTGGCCAGAAATTTAGATGTATGGGTACAGCGTCTAGATGAGCTTCTGGTATCTGACACCCCCAAGGAAGAGATTAGAGAATCTCTCCCACTCATTGCCAAGTCAGTCACCTTCCTAGCTGATGCAGCAGCAGATTCAGTGAATCCGCAGCCAGGGCTTCTGCTTTCATCAATTCAGCTAGGCGAGCTATCTGGCTTAAATCTTGGGAGGGTGACCTTTCCTCCAAGAATAAGCTCTGTGGCATTCCTTTCGAAGGTAAACTTGTTTGGGTTTTCCTTAGAAGTAGTCTTATCTCGTTTCTCTGAGAAAGGTAAACGATTCCCTTCTTCCCAAAGGAATAAGCCCCAGGCCTTTTCGTGGCTTCCAAAACAAGGCTAATTTTAAAGCCAACAGGCTAAAAAGAAATGGTCCTTTAACAAAGACAATCTCAAAGGGGGAACTCCCTTTGCTCCTTCAGCCCCTTCCAAGAGTACCCAGTGATGCCAGGTTAGGGGTAGGGGGAAGATTGTGCCATTTCATCAAGGAATGAGCAGAGATTTCCACCAATTCCTTCATCCTTCAAACTCAGGATGCTTATCTTCATGTACCAATCTGCCAGAGCCTCCGAAGGTTCCTCAGGTTTGCAGTGCTCGTGGGAAACGAGCCGTCTCATTGGCAGTTCAATGCCCTTCCTTTTGGTCTCTCGGCAGCACCAAGGATTTTCACAAAAATCATGGCCGAAGTCATGGCCTTTTTTCGGATTCAAGGTGTATCAATCGTCCCATATCTAGACGATTTTTTTGATTTTTTTTTTCTCAGGGCAAGGAGTCCCTTATTCAGGACCTACAGTTGGTTTTGCTGACCTTTCAAAAATTGGGGTGGAAGGTCAACCAACAGAAATCTTGCCTAGTACCCTCACAGAGTATACTTTTCCTGGGTTATCTAATAGACTCTGTTGCCCTAAAGATTTTTCTCCCCGAAGAGAAAATTGTGAAAATTCTTCTCTCTGTGCAGACCTTCAAACTGCTCCCTCAAACCTCCCTTCGGCGAATCATGCAATTGCTGGGACTTATGACTGCAGCCATTCCAGGGGTGCCTTGGGCTCAATTGCACTCCAGACCCCTTCATGCTTTTCTTTTGCTCCATTGGGATCGCAGGAAAAATTCTCTGGATCAGCTGGTAAAACTACCAGAAGAGAATTTTCTAGATCTCGCCTGGTGGGAGCAGTGAGAACATCTGCAGAGGGGAAGGATTGGGCACAACATTGCCCGGTCAAAATTATCACAGACGCCAGTCTGTGGGGTTGGGGTGCTCACTCACAGGATTGGCGGGCTCAAGGAGCCTGGTTGCCAGAGGAAGCAGGTCGCTCCTCGAATTTCAGAGAACTTCTGGCTGTGAGGAAAGCACTTATGTCTCTGGGAGAGAGGGTCTATTCAAAAGACCTTTTTAATATTTTCAGACAATGCCATAACAGTGGCGTACTTGAACAAACAAGGGGACACTCACTCGGAATCACTTCTGTCATTAACGCAGCAGATTCTGTCCTGGGCAGAGATCTATGTCTCTTCAGTAAGGGCAGTTCACATCAAGGGGTCAGAAAATGTGCTGGCGGACTTTCTGGGCAGGGTGAGCATCAGTTCCAGCGGTTGGGAACTACATCAAGGCACGTTCCAGGAGGTGGTGCTAAGATGGGGTCTCCCCACAGTGGATCTTTTTGCCTCCAGTCTCAACAAGAAACTACCGGCGTTCTTCTCTCTGGAGAGACCGAGTCTTTGGGGACGGATGCACTGTCCTTCCCTTGGGACTTCAGCCTGGCCTATGCCTTCCCTCCTTTTCCCCTTTTGCCCCTAGTGGTTCGGAAAATTATTCAGGACAGAGCAGAAGTCGTTTTGATTGCCCCCTGGTGGCCCAGAAGGAGTTGGTTCTCCTCTCTGAAGGCCCTATCTGTGTATCCTCCCTGGCCCCTTCCAGTTCGGAAGGATCTACTCCATCAGGGACCAGATATTATGGTGGGCAATCTGACAGTTTGTGGGAACCAGTGAGACCAATACAGTGATCAGGGCTAAAAATATGCACTGTCACTGTACTAATGACAGTGGCTGGGAAGGGGTTGAACGTCTAGGGAGTTCAAAAGATTAAAGTGGTTGTAAACCCTTACAGACCACTTCTTCCTACAGGTAAGCCTAGATTATGGCTTACCTTAGGTCCAAGAAATATCTCCTAAACCTACTCGGTTTAGGAGATATTAGCAAAAAGACAGGCACCGCTGTCTATGGCGCATGCGCTGTAGACAGTGGCGCATAGGCGCACTGAGCATGCCACTGCTAACGGCGATATGCTGTTAGTGGTGCGTATGTGCGGGAGTGACGTCATCGCGGCTCCGGCCAATCGCACTGCTGGAGCCACGATACCCGGAAAGAAGATGGACGCTCGGTAGCAGAGGGGACAGCGGTGACATCGCAGGCTCCTGTGTCAGGTAAGTGACACATAATGGGCTACTAGGCTATGCCTAGTAGCCCATTATGCTTTACCTTTGCAGGGAAACAAAGAGGAAATAGTCCCATTAGGGTTTACTTCCTCTTTAAATGTGTGCCTAACCAATGTTTATGTATGTACTGTGAAGTGCTTTTACTAAGGCATGTGCCAGTTTTTATTCCCTTCTGTGCAAGTAAACAAAAACTGGCACATCCCTGTTGGCAGGACAGCGCTCTGTATTGTTTATATTGACAGAGCTCTGTCCTGTCTCCCGCCTCACCGATTAGAGGGTGCTGGCAGGCAATCTTTGGCCGGCACCCTCTGGTTTGTGCTGTGACTAATCGCAGCACAGCTGGCTGGATCATGTACTAGATACGTGATCCAGCACAGTTCCTTCCTACTCCTACGCAAGGCAGTTGGCAAGTAGTTAAAAGAGAAGTAAAGGAATTTTTTTTTTTTTTTTTTTTGCACATTCATACTTGCCTAGGTGGATGCAACATGGGTCCAACGCTGTATCTGTCCACTGGCGCCTCTGCAATGAGAACCAAGCAATCGAACATCACTGATCGCTTGGTTTTGAGAGCTCCGTGAGCCGCAGACACTCAGTCACAGCTATCTGCTCTTCCCCCTCCTTGCTTATTAGAGCGCTGAGCTGGGGAGGGAGGCAGAGCGACCATTTCAGGCTCTCAGCGGCTCGCTGAGAGGCTGAGCCGGGTGTCAGTTCAGGCACCTGGTGGATCCTGACTTCGTGGTCAGGATGACACCGTGCTTGGCCTGACATTGGTGACGTCAGAGAGCAGACTCTGCTGAAAACGGGTTACAGGAGTGCAAAACGAATTGCGCTCCTGTGATCCATAGGAGAGGTAAAGCCAAACAAGCTCCGACTGGACTTCTCCTTTTAATGTTGTTCACTTAACCTGTCAATGGTCATAAAGTTATGGCAGATCAGTGTATGTATTTCATCTCTGTGATAAACTGTTTGCTTAGAATTCAGCTTTAACTACTTGACCTCCAGCAGATTTACCCCTTTATGACCAGGCCATTTTTTGTGATACGGCACTACATTACCTTAAATGACAATTGTGTGGTCATGCAATGCTATATATATATATATATATATATATATATATATATATATATATATATATATATATATATATATATATATATATATAAATGTGTGTTTGGTTTGTGTGAAAGTTATAGCATCTACAAACTATGGTGTGTTTTGGTGGAAATTATTATTTATTTTTTTTTATTAGTAATGGTGGTGATCAGCGACTTATAGGGGGACTGTGATAGTAGGGCGGGCAATCTGACACCAACATCCCTGCTAATTTATATATGCAGAGCTCTGTCTGGTCTCCCTCCTTGCCGATCAGCAGGTGCTGCCGGTCATCCATTGGCCAGCACCCGCTGAACGCTTGTGCTGTCGCTTAATCATGGCACAGCCAGAGCATGTGCGCCCTCTTCTCGGAAAAGCAGAATTGCGTGCACAAAATAAAAAAAATAAAAAAATAAATAATAAAAATATATATGTATTAGGGGTGCAACAGATCAAAAAACTCACAGATCGGATCGTTCCTCGGATCAGCAAATAATAATTGAATTTGCAAAAACCTGTGAAAATTCCACCACCATATAGTCCCCACTGTAATATCCACCATCTCCCCCACTGTAATATTGGCTGATCATGGCTGGGTATTGCAGAGTATGGAGGGATGGCTGAGGATGGATGGATCCATGGATGTGATTGCAATTGTCACAGAGCAGCGCTGTGGGCACTACAGATCCAACCCACAGCGCTGCTGCCATCCGATCTCTCTCCTCCACTGTACAGGTCAGCACACAGAGGGGAGAGAGGAACCGGCGTCATGACTTGACGCTGGTTTGTTTACAAGTGATCGCTCTGTCATTTGACGGAGTGATCACGTGGTAAACGGCCGCCGGGTGTTCCAAGATGGCCGGAGCTAGGCTGAAACCATGGCATTTCCTAAGGCCGAGGCAGCGGAGTGCTCCGCGGATCGCGTAGTGTGCCGATCCGAACAGGTTGACCCGTTCGGATCACGGATCGGTGACGATCCGTTGCACCCCTAATATGTATGTATGTGTTTGTGCAGCAGATGCCTTTGTAAAACAAAATATTAGCTTATAAAAGTAGCCGAGACATCGCTGTGTCGGACATAGCCTGTCCAGAGCTGTAGGAGCACAAAGACCAGATTTTACACTGAATTACTGTACAGATCTGTAAAAAAAAGTTCAAATCTACACAGGTTGCTGCAATTTTTTTCCTGGCGCGTTTTGCGTTTTTTTAACAAGTGTTTTCCCCATTCATCTTTCAGGACAGCACCATAGAGACACCGGCTCCTCCCCTCTTAGGAAACACCGCCTTCCAATTCAACATTTAAATCTCATCCTCCCAACGGCCCCTCAGTTCAGGTGTTTCCTCCGGTGGGGAGACACTGCTTGGGAACCAAGGCGGATCAGTCAGGGAGGCTGAAGCCAAACAATCTGTCTGTGGAAGAGGGGGAGTCGGGTCTCTCTAGCTCTTTCCCTCTATCAATTTTTATTCAGTCAGGTAAAGGCTGGGGAAGCCATACTTACCTGTTTTTTTTTAAACTGAATTAGCGCGCCTCAGCCTCTCTTGGGGAAAGAGACAGCTAAGGGGGTCTGTATTTCTTTCTGCCCAGGGGGGCGCTGTGGGAAGTGCCTGAGTCTCTCCTGCTTTCTCAAGCAGCCAGCATCTGAAGCTCTATGGCCGGGTCGGATGACGGGTGACGTCAGTTCCGGCGAGGGCGGGCACTTCCGACGATTCCGCGTCTTCCGGTTCCGGACGCGGAGTAAGAAAACGGACCGAGCGTTCGGCTGGTGCGACCCTCTTGCTTTGCTGTAGAGTCAGCTATCGGGGGAAACGATCGACCACCATCCTCAGCGGACATGTCGGAGACAGAGGTCTCTAGAACTGCTCCAGGAGACAGTAGCACCAGCCATGCTAAGGTAAGTGGAACCCTGGGGTGGTGTTCCCTTACCTAAATCCCGATAGCTTCACGGGTGTTCTCCCCTCACTGGTGGTCGGGGGGAAGGGGAGTGTGTCTGGGACCCTGGTGGTGGTTGGTCCTGGGGGGGGCACTCCTGGTGGTCCTCTGTAGAAGCACTGGTGGGATTGGGCATTTATGGCAACTCTCTTTCTTTCTTTTTCAGAAAGCCACAGAGAAAAGCAAGTCGCCTCATGGTTCAAAGAAAAAATGCCCCTCTTGTAGAGTTAGTTTGGGGGAATCCTGGACTAAGGCACTTTGCAAGGAGTGCATTGATGGATTGGTCAGGGAACAGGCAGCAGAACAGGGTACAGATCTTGCTGCATCCGTCAAGGAGCTTTCTAGCACCTTTCAGTCCTTTAAAGCACTCTTTTCTAGCTTCCAGTTGCCGCAAGCCCAAAGCAGTCCTTTACCAGTGCAGCAGAGTGTTACACCTAGCCCAGTGGATACTCCCTCTGTTAGTGGAGAGAGACCAGGGGGCTCCAGAGTGGATATTGAGGAGGAGCCAGATAGCACCGCTTCAGATTCTCAAAGGGAATCGGATGTGGAGGAGGTGGATGGGGAATCCACAAAAACCTCTCGCTATAAGCTTTCCCTGGACGAAGTGGAGGAGCTCTTGGGAGCTATTCACACCACTTTGGGTATTCAGGAAGAAAAGAAGGTGTTATCGCTCCATGACCAAATGTACAAAGGTCTTGGGGAACAAAAAAGGAAGGATTTCCCAGTCCATGATGTATTGGTTGAGGCCATAAAGAATGAATGGAAAGATCCTGAGAGAAAACCTTTCTTTTCAAGGGCTTTGAAGCGAAGGTTTCCTTTTTCAGAAGGGGAGTCTCTAGTCTGGAATAAGACCCCTAGGCTGGATGCTGCTTTTTCTCAGGTTTCCAGGCAAACAGATCTGGCCTTCGAGGACATGGGGGTTCTTACAGACCCCATGGACAGAAGGATGGACTCTCTCTTAAAAAAGTCCTGGGATTCATCACAGGGTAACCTTAAGCCTGCCATGGCGGTCACAGTAGTGGCCCGCAATATGGAATATTGGCTTACACAGATAAAGGCGCATATTGAGGCAGGAACGCCAAAAGAGACTATTTTGGCTTCCTTCCCCATGCTACTTAAGGGTGTAGCATATATTGCGGACGCTTCCGCCGAATCAGTGCGCATGTCCGCAAGGTCTTCAGCCCTCACTAATTCGGCTCGAAGGGCTCTATGGCTTAAGACGTGGCAAGGAGACAGCGCGTCTAAAGTTAAACTCTGTGGAATTCCCCTCACAGGAGATCTCTTGTTTGGCCCAGGTTTAGAGACTGTTTTAGACCGGACGGCCGATAAGAAAAAGGCCTTTCCCATTAAAAAGAAATTTGGGGAGCAGGCTAAAAGAAAGTTTCGCCCTCAAAGAAAATTTGAAGCCCCAAAAGGAGAGCGGCAGAAAAAAGCTTGGGGGCAGAAGGGCAAGGGGCGGGGAGGGGCGATTTTTCGCCCTCCTGAACAGCCCAAGAAGACCCAATGACGGGGTAACCACGGTGGGAGGAAGATTGGGGGCCTTCCTTCCACAATGGGAGATGATCACCTCCAACCAGTTTGTGTTAGGGATCATAAGAAGGGGTTACCAGCTAGAGTTCTCAGAACCCCCTCAGCACAGACTTCTGGTCACCGAGCTGCCAAAGTGTGCAGAGAAAGCGTCAGCTCTTCTATCCTCCCTACAGGAGTTAGAGGAACAAGAGGTGATAGTGAGGGTGCCTGTAGAAGAGACAGGCAGAGGCTTTTACTCCCACATTTTTGTGGTCCGCAAGCCGTCGGGAAAATTCAGACTTATCATGAATCTGAAGCCTCTGAATGTCTCAATCACCTACAGAAAATTCCGGATGGATTCTATCTATTCGGTGAAAACGCTTCTTCCCCCAAATTGCTTCATGGCGTCAATAGACTTAAAGGACGCTTATCTGCACATTCCAGTCGCAGAAAGTTACCAGAGGTTTCTCAGACTGGCGGTGAAAACTGGGGAAGGAACGTTTCATCTACAGTTCAAAGCACTCCCCTTTGGACTATCCTCTTCCCCCCGCATCTTCACCAAAGTGATGGTGGAGGTCCTGGCTTTCTTGCGGCTCAGAGGCATCTCTGTAGTCGCGTACCTGGACGACCTGCTCCTGTTTGCTCCTTCCCCGGAGCAGTTGTACCAGGATCTTCAGGTAGCAAGAGACAGCTTAGAAAACCTGGGATGGCTCTTGAACCTGGAAAAATCCAGTTTGGTTCCGACCCAAAAGGTCATCTTCCTGGGCTATGTACTGGATTCGACAAAACAAAAAGTGTTCCTTCCAGCAGAAAAAATCCAGAAGGTGGACGGAGCAATATTACTGCTCCAGGGCAGCAGTCAGATCTCAGTAAGGAAAGCAATGTCAGCGCTGGGCTTACTGACTTCCACGCTTCCGGCAGTTCAGTGGGCAGGGCTGCACTTTCGCCCCCTACAGCTATTTATTCTGAGTGTCTGGGACCACAGTCCAGCATCTCTGGACTCCCTTATATCTGTGCCAAGTCAGGTCAAAAGGTCCCTCTGGTGGTGGAGGAAAGGGTCCAATCTCTCACAGGGTCTGGAGTGGGTTCTTCCAGTGTCCAGAACGGTTACGACCGATGCGAGCGGCACAGGGTGGGGAGCACACCTAGATTCCAAGATGATACAAGGCACCTGGGAAAAAGAAGACGCAAAGAAGTCCTCGAACTGGAGGGAACTGAGAGCAATAGAGTTGTCTCTCAGAGCTTTTCAGAAAGAACTCCTGGGGCAGCATGTGAGGGTCCGTTCGGACAACTCATCAGCAGTGGCCTACATCAACAGGCAAGGGGGAACCAGGAGCAAATCCTTGTGGGGTCTGGCAGAATCCATCCTCAGGTGGGCCGAAGGGAGCATTCTCTCTCTTTCTGCAATACATCTGAAGGGGGAGCAGAACCAAGTGGCAGACTTTCTGAGCAGAAAAATGCTGAAGGAAGGCGACTGGGTCTTGAACCAGGACATCTTCGAGATGATTACTCAGAAGTGGGGGGTTCCCTCTGTGGATCTCTTCGCCTCAAAGGCAAATACAAAAGCTCGTCTGTTCTTTTCCCTAAGCAGATGGGACGGGGCAGCCGGGGTGGATGCACTAGCTCAGAGCTGGCGTTTCTCAAGGTGTTATGCCTTCCCCCCTCCCGTAATGATTCCAGCAGTTCTAAGAAAATTTCGGTCAGAAGACACAACCCTCATTCTGATAGCACCACACTGGCCAAGGAGGCCGTGGTTCTCTCTCTTGAAGAGTCTGACAGTGGAACCTCCCTGGATTCTACCTATCCAGGAGGATCTTCTCTCTCAAGGCCCAATCTGTTGCCCTCAGGTGGAGCGATGGAACCTCGCAGCGTGGCTACTGAGGAAGAATTGCTGAAGGGCAAAGGTTTCTCGGATCGGCTAGTAACAACTCTCCTAAATTGCAGGAAAAGAGAGACGCAAGCCATTTACCTAAAGGTGTGGAAACGCTTTAACAGTTGGTGCACAGAAAGCTCCTTCGATGTACGAAGTTCTGTAGCAGTATTAGAGTTTCTGCAGGCAGGAGCGGACAAAGGATTAGCCCTTAGCACCTTGAAAGGACAGGTATCGGCACTAAGCGTTTTCCTGGAAAAGCCATTAGCTATAGATCCTTGGGTAGCTAGGTTTTTTAGAGCTTTAGGCAGGCAGAGACCTGTTAAAAGTTCCCCATTCCCAGTGTGGGATCTCTCCTTAGTTTTACAGTCTCTTACAGGGGATCCTTTTGAGCCGTTGGAATCCTGTACCTTGAAGTTGATCACCCTCAAAACGGTGTTTTTGGTGGCGATCACCACAGCAAGGAGAGTAAGTGAACTCGAAGCCCTTTCGATTAGGGCGCCTTTTTTTCAGGTTTTTCCGGACCGTTTGATTTTTAAAACGGATCCGGCCTTTTTGCCAAAAGTGGCCTCTAGTTTTCATAGGGGCCAAGAAATTATTTTACCTACCTTCTGTTCGAATCCTGTGAGGGAACAGGAGCATATTTTTCACAAACTGGACGTTAGAAGGTGCGTCCTTCAGTACTTAGTACGAAACAGTTTAGGAAATCCGATTCTTTTTTTGTATTATTTTCAGGGGCTAGGAAAGGGTTCAAAGCCTCTAAACGATCAATAGCCAGATGGTTAAGGTTGGCCATTAGCCAGGCCTATGTAGTCGGGGGTTTAGAGCCCCCGGAGGGTATTAAAGCACATTCCACCAGGGCAGTGGCAACTTCTCAAGCAGAGTGGGCTGGTGCTTCTCCGGAGCAGATCTGTAGAGCAGCAACGTGGTCCAGTTTTTCCACGTTTGTGAAGCATTACAGATTGGACCTGCTGTCAGCCAAAGACCAAGCCTTTGGGCGTAAGGTGCTGCAGGCAGTAGTCCCTCCCTAAGGTAAGGTGCTCGCTTATCCTCTCTATGGTGCTGTCCTGAAAGATGAATGGGGAAAAACGGAGTTACTTACCGGTAACATCCTTTTCCAGGAATCTTTCAGGACAGCACTAGTACCCACCCAGGTTATTGATCATCTATGAGAACTCATCGCATGAGAACGTCAGGTAAGATAAAGATTTGTATGACGTATTCTTGTGTCTCCCCAGCTGGCCGGAGGAAGTCGTGAAGAACTGAGGGGCCGTTGGGAGGATGAGATTTAAATGTTGAATTGGAAGGCGGTGTTTCCTAAGAGGGGAGGAGCCGGTGTCTCTATGGTGCTGTCCTGAAAGATTCCTGGAAAAGGATGTTACCGGTAAGTAACTCCGTTTTTTTGATGCGTTTTTTATTTTTTTTGGCTAATAGGTAAGTCTGTGACTTTTCACTCTCTGGCACTCAAATGACATCAAAGTAATGCAGGAACCTTTGTGTCCAAACTCTCAGGTTCGTGGTAATCGTTGGGGTTATCGGTCATTTTTAGGGTTAGTGTGCTTATCCTAACATGCAACTTTGGGCACATAAAGCTTCCTGCACTACTTTGATGGGATTTTTATGGTACTGAGTGCTAGAGAGTGTAAAGTCGCATCAAAATTCACACTCCATGAACGGAACTGTCATACTTTCCTTGCAAATGAGGTGAAACAACTGTCACAGTGAAAAAAAAAAAAAAAAACACAAACAATTTCACAGTAGCGCACTAATTAATCTACAAACCTCCTAAATATTTCACATTGTGATAAAGTCAACATAAAAGGCCCATACATAATGAGTGTCCATATAGCACAGGGGTGTCCAAACTTGTTTCAAAGAGCGTCAGATTTAATGAAGTGAACATGTGTGAGGGCCGACCATTTTGCATGACATTCTTTGAACCATTACAATTCGGTCTAAGTGTGTTCGTCCGTGCACTGCCCAACAAGAATTCTCCTGCCTTTGTGGCTGTGTGTGGTGAAGAGATGAGCTTGGGCGTGTTATTTATTTATTTTTTTTTGGCGTATAACATGCACCTTCACTTTAAAGCGGAGTTCCACACAAAAATGGAACTTCCGCTTTTCGGAACCCTCCCCCCCCTCCGGTGTCACATTTGGCACCTTTCAGGGGGGTGCAGATACCTGTCTAAGACAGGTATTTGCACCCACTTCCGGCATAGACTCCCATGGGAGTCTATGCCTCTTCCTGTCCCCACCGCGCTGTCTGCTGGGAACACACAGCTCCCAGGAGAGAGCGGGGACCACTAGGGACGCGCAGCGCGACTCGCGCATGCGCAGTAGGGAACCGGGAAGTGAAGCCGCTACGCTTCACTTCCTGATTCCCTCACCTAGGATGGCGGCGGCAGCTGCCGAGAACCGAGCGGGTTCTCGGCGTCCCCTGCCGACATCGCTGGACTCCTGGACAGGTAAGTGGCCATGTATTAAAAGTCAGCAGCTGCAGTATTTGTAGCTGCTGGCTTTTAATATTTTTTTTTTTTTTTGGCGGTGTGGGTGAACCCCCGCTTTAACCACTTGAGCCCCGGACCATTATGCTGCCTAAGGACCAGAGGTCTTTTTCCAATTTGGCACTGCGTCGCTTTAACTGCTAATTGCGCGGTCATGCAATGCTGTACCCAAACGAAATTTGCGTCCTTTTCTTCCCACAAATAGAGCTTTCTTTTGATGGTATTTGATCACCTCTGCGGTTTTTATTTTTTGCGCTATAAACGGAAAAAGACCGAAAATTTTGAAAAAAAATGATATTTTCTACTTTTTGTTATAAAAAAAATCCAATAAACTAAATTTTAGTCATACATTTAGGCCAAAATGTATTCGGCCACATGTCTTTGGTAAAAAAAATGTCAATAAGCGTATATTTATTGGTTTGCGCAAAAGTTATAGCGTCTACAAACTAGGGTACATTTTCTGGAATTTACACAGCTTTTAGTTTATGACTGCCTATGTCATTTCTTGAGGTGCTAAAATGGCAGGGCAGTACAAAACCCCCCCAAATGACCCCATTTTGGAAAGTAGACACCCCAAGGAAATTGCTGGGAGGCATGTTGAACCCATTGAATATTTATTTTTTTTGTCCCAAGTGATTGAAAAATGACAAAAAAAAAAAAAAAAAAAAATATTTACAAAAAGTCGTCACTAAATGATATATTGCTCACACAGGCCATGGGCCTATGTGGAATTGCACCCCAAAATACATTTAGCTGCTTCTCCTGAGTATGGGGATACCACATGTGTGGGACTTTTTGGGAGCCTAGCCGCGTACGGGGCCCCGAAAACCAATCACCGCCTTCAGGATTTCTAAGGGTGTAAATTTTTGCTTTCACTCTTCACTGCCTATCACAGTTTCGGAGGCCATGGAATGCCCAGGTGGCACAAAACCCCCCAAAATGACCCCATTTTGGAAAGTAGACACCCCAAGCTATTTGCTGAGAGGCATATTGAGTCCATGGAATATTTTATATTTTGACACAAGTTGCGGGAAAGTGACACTTTTTTTTTTTTTTTTTTTTTTTTTTTTTTCATAAAGTTGTCACTAAATGATATATTGCTCACACAGGCCATGGGCATATGTGGAATTGCACCCCAAAATACATTTAGCTGCTTCTCCTGAGTATGGGGATACCACATGTGTGGGACTTTTTGGGAGCCTAGCCGCGTACTGGACCCCAAAAACCAATCACTGCCTTCAGGATTTCTAAGGGTGAAAATTTTTGATTTCACTCTTTACTGCCTATCACAGTTTCGGAGGCCATGGAATGCCCAGGTGGCACAAAACCCCCCCAAATGACCCCATTTTGGAAAGTAGACACCCCAAGCTATTTGCTGAGAGGCATGGTGAGTATTTTGCAGCTCTCATTTGTTTTTGAAAATGAAGAAAGACAAGAAAAAACATTTTTTTTTTTTCTTTTTTCAATTTTCAAAACTTTGTGACAAAAAGTGAGGTCTGCAAAATGCTCACTATACCTCTCAGCAAATAGCTTGGGGTGTCTACTTTCCAAAATGGGGTCATTTGGGGGGGTTTTGTGCCACCTGGGCATTCCATGGCCTCCGAAACTGTGATAGGCAGTGAAGAGTGAAATCAAAAATTCACGCCCTTAGAAAGCCTGAAGGCGGTGCTTGGTTTTCGGGGTCCCGTACGCGGCTAGGCTCCCAAAAAGTCTCACACATGTGGTATCCCCGTACTCAGGAGAAGCAGCAGAATGTATTTTGGGGTGTAATTTCATTTATTTCCATGGCATGTTTGAGCAATATATCATTTAGTGACAACTTTGTGCAAAAAAAAAAAAAAAAAAAAAAATTTGTCTCTTTCCCGCAACTTGTGTCGCAATATAAAATATTCCATGGACTCGACATGCCTCTCAGCAAATAGCTTGGGGTGTCTACTTTCCAAAATGGGGTCATTTGGGGGGGTTTTGAACTGTCCTGGCATTTTATGCACAACATTTAGAAGCTTATGTCACACATCACCCACTCTTCTAACCACTTGAAGACAAAGACCTTTCTGACACTTATTGTTTACATGAAAAAGTTTTTTTTTTTTGCAAAAAAATTACTTTGAACCCCCAAACATTATATATTTTTTTAAAGCAAATGCCCTACAGATTAAAATGGTGGGTGTTTCATTTTTTTTTTTCACACAGTAATTGCGCAGCGATTTTTCAAACGCATTTTTTGGGGAAAAAACACACTTTTTTTAATTTTAATGCACTAAAACATGCTATATTGCCCAAATGTTTGATGAAATAAAAAAGATGATCTCAGGCCGAGTACATGGATACCAAACATGACATGCTTTAAAATTGCGCACAAACGTGCAGTGGCAACAAAATAAATACATGTTTAAAAGCCTTCAAAAGCCTTTACAGGTTACCACTTTAGATTTACAGAGGAGGTCTACTGGAAAAATTACTGCACTCGATCTGGCCTTCGCGGTGATACCTCACATGCATGGTGCAATTGCTGTTTACGTTTGACGACAGACCGCCGCTTGCGTTCGCCTTAGCGCGAGAGCAGGGGGCGACAGGGGTGTTTTTTTTTTTTTTTTTTTTTTTTTTCTTTATTATTTTTTTGCTTTTTTAATCTTACTTTTAAACTGTTCCTTTCATATTTTTTTTTTTAATCATTTTTATTGTTATCTCGGGGAATGTAAATATCCCCTATGATAGCAATAGGTAGTGACAGGTACTCTTTTTTGAAAAAATTGTGGTCTATTAGACCCTAGATCTCTCCTCTGCCCTCAAAGCAAATGACCACACCAAGATCGGTGTGATAAAATGCTTCCCCAATTTCCCAATGGCGCTATTTACATCCGGCGAAATCTAAGTCATGAAATACTCGTAGCTTCCGGTTTCTTAGGCCATAGAGATGTTTGGAGCCACTCTGGTCTCTGATCAGCTCTATGGTCAGCTGGCTGAATCACCGGCTGCATTCTCAGGTTCCCTGTTGAGACAGGAGAGCCAGAGAAAAACACGGAAGACGGTGGGGGGGGGGGGGGCATTCCCTCCCACGGCTTGTAAAAGCAGTCTAGAGGCTAATTAGCCGCTAGGATTGCTTTTACATGAAAGCCGACCGCTGGCTGAAAAGAATGATACCAAGATGATACCTAAACCTGCAGGCATCATTCTGGTATAACCACTCAAAGTCGTGAATGGCGTACCTGAAGACAAAAAAATGGTTAACAATGGTTAACAATAAAGCACAGTAAAGTGTAAATAATTACACACCTGAAAAACAAACATGATAAAACATAATAACAATAACAATAACAATAACAATCAATAACAATAACAATAACAATAACAATAACAATCAATAACAATAACAATAACAATAAAACATTGCAGAATAGAATACAGTAAAAAAGAGCAGAACAATAGAGAGAGAGAATAGAGAGAGAGAGAACAATAAAACAACAACTATTTTTTTTTATTTCATTTTTTTTTTTTTTTTTTACACTTTTTTTTGTAACTAACTTTTATAACGGTAACCGGTTCCAGGTTCCGGTCTCTCAAAATGCGATGGCATCTTGGGAGACCCTGTGAAAGTGTGCCTAGTCTGTGCAATGCTGTACCCTACGCTAATACTCAACTAGTGAATGGTAGCGTTCAAAACATTCACCAATGCAAAGACCAGGATTGTCAGGACAGGAGGGACAATAATAGCGGGTGTCACGCCTATATCCGCGCTTGCTGCAGACACGACATCTTTTTTGGGGGGTTCGCTGGGTAGGGGTACTCGGGAGGACATAAAAATGCCTCTCATGCAGCCGACTGCATTTGGTTGGGGATGTGAATGGGGGAAGTACGGGCGCTGCAGAAGCGGTGGGTTCCCAATTAGGATTGGCGAATGCAGCAGGAAGGGCACTATGGGCACGACGGGCCTGTGTTTGTCTTTTTGGTGGCAGCGGGACACTACTTGTGCTTGCCACCTCACCAGCTTGAACTGCACTTATGGGACTCGCCACGTCACCACGTGTTACTGTAGTGCTGGTTTGACTACGACCGGGGTGTACTAGGCCGCTGGCGCTTGCCAGTTCACCAAAACACTACCAAAAAACTGTTAGCGATCGCAGGGATCAGGCCTGACTCTGCGAACGCTGCAGTTATGCGTTTAGTGTTTTGTAAGTGACAGTGATCGATCGATACCGCACTTGGGTGGGCTTGGCTGGGCCGGGCGGAGGGGCAAAACGCAGGTGCTAGCAGGTATCTGGGCTGATCCCGCTAACACTGCGTTTTTGGGAACCCTAAACTGCTGGTGACGCTAGTATAGATCTAATCGGATCAGATATTGATGCGATCAGATACTATACCACTAAGGGAGGTGTACAGTGCGTGCGTGGGTGTTAGCGGTACTGGCGCTAATCTGACGCTGCCTGGGGCTGGTGCTTGCCAGTTCACCAAAACGCTACAAAAAAAACTGTTAGCGATCGCAGGGATCAGGCCTGACTCTGCGAACGCTGCAGTTATGCGTTTAGTGTTTTGTAAGTGACAGTGATCGATCGATACTGCACTTGGGTGGGCTGGGCTGGGCCGGGCGGAGGGGCAAAACGCAGGTGCTAGCAGGTATCTGGGCTGATTCCGCTAACACTGCGTTTTTGGGAACCCTAAACTGCTGGGGACGCTAGTATAGATCTGATCGGATCAGATATTGATGCGTTCAGATACTATACCACTAAGGGAGGTGTACGGTGCGTGCGTGGGTGTTAGCGGTACTGGCGCTAACCTGACGCTGCCTGGGGCTGGTGCTTGCCAGTTCACCAAAACGCTACCAAAAAAACTGTTAGCGATCGCAGGGATCAGGCCTGACTCTGCGAACGCTGCAGTTATGCGTTTAGTGCCTTGTAAGTGACAGTGATCGATCGATACTGCACTTGGGTGGGCTGGGCGGAGGCACAAAACGCAGGTGCTAGCAGGTATCTGGGCTGATCCCGCTAACACTGCGTTTTTGGGAACCCTAAACTGCTGGGGACGCTAGTATAGATCTGATCGGATCAGATATTGATCCGTTCAGATACTATACCACTAAGGGAGGCGCATGCTGCGTGTGTGGGTGTTAGCGGTACTGGCGCTAATTTGACGCTGCCTGGGGCGACGCATATCGCCGCCGGGCGATCGGGGGGCTAAACCTTTATTCGGTAATAAACGGCGGGTGCCCTGACACTATAAAAAATAAACAAACTAACCAGCGTCACCCGTATCGGTTATACGGTGATCAGTGGTGAAAGGGTTAACTAGGGGGCAATCAAGGGGTTAAAACATTTATTAGATAGTATATGGGGGTCCCTGACGCTATAAAACGCTGACGGCGAACCTAAATATTTACCTCACTAACTAGCGTCACCAGCGACACTAATACAGCGATCAGAAAAATGATCGCTTAGCGACACTGGTGACAGGGGGTGATCAAGGGGTTAAAACTTTATTAGGGGGGGTTAGGGGGGTACCCTAGACCTAAAGGGGGGTAATATACACTGTCACTGTCACAAACTGACACTATGCAGTAATCAGAAAAAAAAAAAAAAAAAAAAAAAAAAAACTGCTGGTGTCAGTTTGTGACGGGGGGGGGGGGGGTGATTGGGGGGGGATCGGGGGGCGATCGGGGGGGGGGATCGGGGTGATTTGTGTGCCTGGCATGTTCTACTGTGTGTGTAGTGTTTGTGCACTCACATACTTGTCGTCTCTCCTCGGGCCGGAACGGAAAATACCGACCCGAGGGGAGATGACATCACTTCCTTTGCTGCTGTTTAGCATACAGCAGCAAAGGAGTGTTTTCATTGGCCGGCGGCGATCGCGAGGGGGGGGCCACGAACGGATGGTCTCCCCCTCATCACCGATCGCCGCTGGACAAACGACGACCGCCTCGGGCACCGGGGGGGGGTCCGATCGGACCCCCCACCCGCGGAAGGCAAATCACGTACATGTACGTGATTTTGCCTGTCCGTGCCACTTTGCCGACGTACATCGGCGTGAGGCGGTCGTCAAGTGGTTAAGAGGAGAAAACTTGCTTTTTAAATAAAGAACCGTGAAGCGTAAGGGTCAGTGCTCATCTGCAGCCTCACAAGTGCCATGAATGCAGCCCCCTCACCATTGCCATGTATGCAGGCCCCCCCCCCATTGCCATGTATGCAGGCCCCCCCCCCCACCATTGCCATGTATGCAGGCCCCCTCCCCCCACCATTGCCATGAATGCAGGCCCCCCCCCCCACCATTGCCATGAATGCAGGCCCCGTCCCCCCACCATTGCCATCAGTGCAGCCTGATCGATGCCCATCTGCAGTCTCGGAGGGGACAGGGAGGAGGGCGCGACGAATGCCAACAGATTAAATACAGGAGAAACTCCTGTTTTCTCGGCGGCCTCTTTAATACAAAATCCGGCCTCCTATGATGGACAGAACAGCCATCCAATGGCAGTGCAGGAGACGGGACTTCCTATTACAGAGGCTGCCAAATTACCAGGCGGGCCATTCGAAACCGGAACACGGGCCAGACTTTGGACATGCCTGATAAAGCATATCCAAAAAATATATGCTAACAAATGCAAATCAATATGATAATATAGTCCAACTTAATCACTTTAGGACCGGCCGGCTCTTCTGCACGAATCGCCATAGCTGTATGGTGGCTTGCGCAGGCTCAGTCGCGGACCCACGGGAGCGTGCCCGTGGCTCTGGAGGACTCGATGTCCTCCGGTGGCCCGCGATTGCCTTGTACACAGGCAGAATGGGGAAATGCAAGGCATTAACTTGTTCTGACAGGTGACATGACAGGGATCTACTGTTCCCAGTGGTCAGGAGCAGTGATCTCTGTCATGTCCCAGTAAGCTTATCTCCCCCCCTCCCAGTTATAAGCACTCATAGGAAACGCAATTAACCCCTTGATTGCCCCCTAGTGTTAACCCCTTCCCTGCCAGTGACATTTATACAGTAATCAGTAGCTATTTTTAGCTTTGATCGCTGTATAAATGTCAATGGTCCCAAAAAAAGTGTCCGATCTGTCCCCCACTCTGTCACAGTCCCAATATAAAGATCGCTGATCACCACCATTACAAGTAAAAAATAATAAAAATGCCATAAATCTATTCCCTATTTTTGTAGACTATATAATTTTTGTGCAAACCAATATACACATATTGCGATTATTTATTTTTTTACCAAAAATATGTAGAAGAATACAATAAATGTGGGATATTTATTGTAGCAAAAAGTTAAAAATATTGCTTTTTTTTTTTTTTTTTTTTCAAAATTGTCGCTTTTTTGTTTATAGCGCAAAAAAAAATGCAGAGGTGATCAAATACCACCAAAAGAAAGCTCTATTTCTGGGGAAAAAGGGCGATAATTTTGTTTGGGTACAGCTTCCCACAACTGCACGATTGTCAGTTAAAGCGACGGAGTGCCGAATCGCAAAAAAATGCTCTGGTCATTAAGGGTGTAAACTGTATATGAAACCGCTGCGCTTAGGACAGAATATAAGGTATGCAGCCCCCCTAAAGAAGCTTCCCTAAGGAGACTCCGCAAAGTGTTTAAATTGTATAATGGGGTATGGCGCTCCCTTTAGGATAATGGGGTAGTAGAGTAGTAGGGGGGGATTTTATTGTATAGTTCCTTGTGACTAGAACCAATTTTTAACTCCAACTGTACCCCTAGTGGTGGTACAGAATACCATCAACCCTATAAAGTGCAAAAAACCTAATGTGCAGCAGTGCAATCTTCAGTGAAACAATTCATAACTCATACATGTGACCACATTAGAAAAAATAAATAAAAACCAAAACTAAACATTTCCAATATTCACGAATCATACATGTGACCACCCTGGAAAAAAAGGGGGCGGGGTTATATGCTGAACCCCTAATTATATGTTAGATCTTCACCAACAAGCCAACATAAATATTAGTGACTTATTCGCAAAAACCATACATACACCTTAAACCAAATTAAATTAATTAATAATATAACCAGTGATCCAGTGTGCTAGATCATTGATTTTCCCCTATATCACATGAACTTCCAGGTGCACCTTTACTCAAATTAGTGCAAAGCAATTAATAATAAATAGTAAATATATATAGTCCATATAGTAATCAAAGTCTTCAAATCCAATGTTCAAAATTATTTCCAAAGAAACTGTGACTGGAGTGCTTTCAGATGATATTGGTGACTTATTGTGCTCCCCCTCACGGGTCCCCACTCACCGAATCCCGCAACCCCAAAAGGGGCAAACAGCATAGGGTATCACGGCCACAAACTCCTCTCCACCGCGATCATCTGAGGTATCCAAATTGGTCTCCGCTCACCGTGTTGTATTTAAGGTATGTTCTCAATGACTCCCTTCCCTGTAGCGGAGGTAAAAAACTTTTTTACCTCAGCTACAGAAGCCATTTTAGTTGTTATGCAGATAACTGGAGATCTTCAAATTTGCCTCTAGATACACAAATGCCTAGGAAGCTACAGGTGATTGTCATATTGCGGTTTCTTGATGCTGTTGGTGTGAAGGGAGTCATTGAGTTTTTTTTTTTTACCTTGCTATAGGGGCACTCTATACTATACACTGTATGAAAATTCCTTTGACCAAAAAGTTTTCTATTCTGCTTCTTTGAATATTCCCATCACTGTGGTCGAAAACTAACATCGATTTGATATTACAGTTCTGTCTGAAAATCCACAAAACAGTCTTATTTTTTATTTAAAGAAAAAAAAAATTGATCTGAGTCTAATGATATTTACCAGATTCAACCTCTAATAGTATATACAGTATATCTCTTCTGTCTGTTATTCTCAGCATGGATTAGAGATTTTGCTCCCTAACTATATAGTTGGTTATTTATATTTACCACTGCATATAGATATTCAAGAATAAATTGCCTTTTTTTTAAACTTTACATATTAACTAAATTTATACTCCACGCTTTTTTAAGGTTATTATCCGATTAATCAAAACGATTATCGGCCAACTAATCGATTATGAAAATAATCGTTAGTTGCAGCCCTACATTCCTTTAGCATGAAGTCATTTAAGGTAACAAGTACGGTATATTAAAGGCTTTCTTATAGATTTGTAAGGCAAGGAAATATGCAATTTTTCCATCACCTTTAAAAAGGAATTCAGTTGCCTCTAGTAAATTGGACATTATTTGGTTGTCTTGGCATTCAGCAACATTTAGCCCACTTGCAGGTGTGTCAGGGGACTGTGTTCCCTGTTGTGGGCTGCAATTCCAGTTAATGGCCTTGGTATCACTATAGGACACAGAACATTTGTAGCCATCTCCTAATACCTCAGGTACACAAATGGTTTGAGGCATAAAATATGCTCGAGTGTAAACCCCCACTTTTTACTTTATGCCATGTAACAAGTATAAAGTAGATGTTATCTCAATTTTTCTGCAAAGTGGTACTACACTTGAAGGGCCAGTTCACACCATATAAACTCTGTCCAGATGCTTTTCTGCATGCGTGTATTTGATGCTTATTTTTTTTGTGTGCGTTTTTGATGTAGTCCAGTGTTGTCGTTTCTCTCTCTCTCTCCCCCCCCCCCCATCTTTTTTTCTTAAATTTTCTTAAGCTTAAATTAGGACATGTGTGTTGTTGATGCATTTTACAGCATTCCAGTGCAGGAAAAATGCAGCATGTTCTATTTTTCTTTCTGGAACTGCAAGCACTGGTGTGATCTGTGTTATTGAAAATCATACAACCTACTTTCAATGCGTTTTTTGATGCAGAAAAAAAAATACACTGGACTGCATGTGATGTGAACTGGCCCTAAGACTCGATTTTACTGCCCCACTAACTGCTCTCCTTAAGCTGTAAAGGCAGCAGAGGGGGATGTACATATATCACATCTGGGATGCTTTGTATAATGGCATTGCAAACATTATCACTGCTGTTGCATTCTTTGGGCAGTACCGCCCACTGGACACAACCCATTCTATTGCAGCACTAGTGTAAAACGGGCAGTGAGGAGTTCTAGCCGTTCTCCACTCTACTGAATTTGTCTGTCTGTGTTCCTATTAGCAGATTTTTCCTTGAATTCCAGTGACAGCTGTAACATTTTACATTTCTTTTCATTTTACACCCTGGGGACAATGGTCACCAGGACAGGAGGAGAAGGTACATTTTACTCTATTGCCCACTCTACCCAAAACTAAAAACTTTTTGTTTGTTTTTTCTCCTTTTTAAAAACATTCCTTGAAATGTAGGACAGTTGATGAATGTGTAATGATGGAACAATAAATACCTTAGCCACTAAAAAGCTTTATGTGGTCCTCGTTGGCTCAGATAAAATATTTCTTGCAAAACGCTATACTTGTAAAGCTTTAAAATTTACTGTAATGTATAATAAATTGTATTTTTATGATGACAGTTCTTTGGATTTACGAAAGATCCAATATGCAATGATGGAGAAGTCCAGGCTACCTGTTCCGAGACCCCAGACACAGAAGTCATCAGGTAAATCTGGCTTATCTGTGTTTTCTTTCTCTGCCATACACTGATACAATAATACTGGAGTGAAAGCAGTATAGAGGCTTCACATCCTTTTCTTGGGGTACTTGGCTATTGATAGTGGCTCTGCTGTAGCCTGCCCTTCCCCCTTCACTCCCCTCCAAAGCTTTCTGGCTGGAGGTATACTCTGACAATGAGGTCTACCTACAGTATGTACAGTATTGGTCAAAATGTTGATATGCCAGAAGCATTATTGAATCTGTTTTGCCCAACACTATCACAAAAGCACAGATGTCCCACAGTATGATTAGATAGACAGAAACCTCAGGAAAGATAGCTTGGTTGGAAATCCTGAGTGTTAAATGCCTATTTATAAAATGAACAGTCCCTTGATGTTTGAAATGAATAACTACAGTGGGGTAAAAAAGTATTTAGTCAGCCACCAATTGTGAACGTTCTCCCACCGAAAAAGATGAGCGAGACTTGTAATTGTCATCATAGGTATACCTCAACTATGAGAGACAAAATGTAGAAACAAATCCAGACAATCACATTGTCTGATTTGGAAAGAATTTATTTGCAAATTATGGTGGAAAATAAGTATTTTGTCAATATCAAAAGTTCATCTCAATACTTTGTTATATATCCTTTGTTGGCAATGACAGAGGTCAAACGTTTTCTGTAAGTTGTCACAAGGTTGTCACACACTGCTGCTGGTATTTTGGCCCATTCCTCCTTGCAGATCTCCTCTAGAGCAGTGATGTTTTGGGGCTGTCACTGGGCAACACGGACTTTCAACTCCCTCCAAAGGTTTTCTATGGGGTTGAGATCTGGAGACCACTCCTAGGCCACTCCTGGACCTTGAAATGCTTCTTACGAAGCCACTCCTTCGTTGCCCGAGGCGGTGTGTTTGGGATCATTGTCATGCTGAAAGTCCCAGCCACGTTTCATCTTCAATGCCCTTGCTGATGGGAGGAGGTTTGCACTCAAAATCTCACGATACCTGGCCCCATTCATTCTTTAATGTACACAGATCAGTCGTCCTGTTCCCTTTGCAGAGAAACAGCCCCAAAGCATGATGTTGCCACCCCCATGCTTCACAGTAGGTATGGTGTTCTTTGGTGGCAACTCAGCATTCTCTCTCCTCCAAACACGACGAGTTGTGTTTCTACCAAACAGTTCTACTTTGGTTTCATCTGACCATATGACATTCCCCCAATCCTCTTTTGGATCATCCAAATGCTCTCTAGCAAACCTCAGACGGGCCCGGACATGTACTGGCTCAAGCAGGGGGACACGTCTGGCACTGCAGGATCTGAGTCCCTGGCGGCGTACTGTGTTACTGATGGTAGCCTTTTTTACGTTGGTCCCAGCTCTCTGCAGGTCATTCACTAGGCCCCCCCCCCCCCGTGTGGTTCTGGGATTTTTGCTCACCGTTCTTGTGATCATTTTGACCCCACGGGGTGAGATCTTGCGTGGAGCGCCAGATCAAGGGAGATTATCAGTTGTCTTGTATGTCTTCCATTTTCTAATTATTGCTCCCACAGTTGATTTCTTCACACCAAGTTGCTTGCCTATTGCAGATTCAGTCTTCCCAGTCTGGTGCAGGTCTACAATTTTGTTTCTGGTGTCCTTCGACAGCTCTTTGGTCTTCACCATAGTGGAGTTTGGAGTGTGACTGTTTGAGGTTGTGGACAGGTGTCTTTTATACTGATAACATGTTCAAACAGGTGCCATTTAATGCAGGTAACAAGTGGAGGACAGAGGAGCCTCTTAAAGAAGAAGATACAGGTCTGTGAGAGCCAGAAATCTTGCTTGTTTGTAGGAGACCAAATGCTTATTTTCCACCATAATTTGCAAATAAATTCTTTCAAAAGTCAGACAATGTGATTGTCTGGATTTGTTTCCACATTTTGTCTCTCATAGTTGAGGTAAACCTATGATGACAATTACAGGCCTCTCTCATCTTTTTAAGTGGGAGAACTTGCACAATTGGTGGCTGACTAAATACTTTTTTGCCCCACTGTGTATAAAGGTATGGAACAGATGGCAAAACAGAATGGAAAATATTTTGGTGAGTATATTGAGGACAGAATTGTTCATTTTAAGTTCTCTTGTATGAAATAACATTTTAGCTTCTCAAGTTGAGATACACAATGCAGCAGTTCGCCCTCGTGCATGTCTGTGTGTACATGGCCTTTCTGGAGGCATTCACTGAACAAATGAAGTCCTAATCATGCTCGTCTTTTCCAGAAGTGAAACAAGCCTTTCAAGTTGAAATGCCATTCACTACAATGTGACTGATTCACATACACGTGCTTCAGCTTAGTGTGTGTGTGTGTGTTTTTTTTTTTTTTTTTTTTTTAATTTTTATTTATTTTTAAATTGCTGTAAAGCTTTGAGCAGTAGCTCCTTCAAATCCAGTGTGAGTTGGATCCATGCACCCGCCCCTGCACGTATGTCAATTTTTGACATGCGTCTATGTCCATACAGGCTGCTGTGTCTGTATACATTTCTATAGGCTGCCAGCGCACAGCTGGCAGAAGATTGGGAATAGGTAGGTAAATGTTGTATTGCAGAATAGACATAGCATGTCTGTTGCGCAATAAAGATCCCAACCACTCATAATTTTCTTTTAAGTGGATGTAAACCCTCACATATACCCAGTGAAGTGAACAGCCTCAGATGATACACAGGTATGAAACCAATCTCCCTACATAAGTTTTACATGCATATCTGCTGTCTTTAGCTTCCTACATTCTTTTAGACAATTCAGATCGTGTTTAGGAGATTTTCTCTTCCTGTTCAGCACTGAGTGTGAAGTCTGGACATACAGCTGACTGGAGGAAAGGTACATACCCCCCCTTCCACATAGGCAGAGACTTGCAGAGCTGTCCCGTGACACGGCAAGCTCTCTGTTAATCTATTTATAGCAACCTCCCCGACACAAATTTCAGCCTGGTTTTATCACAGTTGACGGAGAACTTGTCAGAAGATAGCGTGGATAGCTGATAACAGAAGAATGGAGCAGGAGAAAGCCATGGGACTTAGTGCTTTGAAGAGAGATAAGAAAATACTACAGATATACTGTGTCTCACAAAAGTGAGTACACCCCTCACATTTTTGTAAATATTTTAATGACACTTTGCTACAGCTGTGTGTACAGCTGTACAACACACAGCCATTAATGTCCAAACCGCTGGTGACAAAAGTGAATACACACCTAAAGTTAAAATATTTTGTGTGACCACCATTATTTTCCAGCACTGCCTTAACCCTCTTGGGCATGGAGTTCACTAGAGCTTCACAATTTTCCACTGGAGTCCTCTTCCACTCCTCCATGACTACATCACGGAGCTAGTGGATGTTGGAGACCTTGTTCTCCTTCACCTTCCATGCTTTCTTGTGCATCATCTTTAGAAGAGGCTTCCTTCTGGGATGACAGCCATGCAGACCAATTTCATGCAGTGTGTGGCGTATGGTCTGAGCGCTAACAGGCTGACCACCCCACCCCTTCAACCTCTGCAGCAATGCTGGCAGCACTCATACTTCTATTTCCCCAAAACAACCTCTGGATATGACGCTGAGCACATGCACTCATCTTCTTTGGTTGATCATGGCGAGGCCTGTTCTGAGTGGAACCTGTCCTGTTAAACCGCTGTATGGTCTAGGCCACCGTGCTGCAGATCAGTTTCAGGGTCTTGGCAATCTTATAGCCTAGGCCAGTGATGGCTAACCTTGGCACCCCAGATGTTTTGGAACTACATTTCCCATGATGCTCATGCACTCTACAGTGTAGTTGAGCATCATGGGAAATGTAGTTCCAAAACATCTGGGGTGCCAAGGTTCGCCCTCACTGGCCTAGGCCATCTTTATGTAGAGCAGTGTTTTTCAACTCCAGTCCTCAAGGTGTCCCAACAGGCCATGTTTTCAGGTTTTCCATTATTTTGCACAGGTGATTTGATCAGTTTCACTGCCTTAGTAATTACCACAGCCGTTTCATCTGAGGAAAATCCTGAAAACATGACCTGTTGGGGCGGCTTGAGGCCTGGAGTTGAGAAACACTGATGTAGAGCAACAATTCTCTTTCCCAGATCCTCAGAGTTCTTTGCTATGAGGTGCCATGTTGAACTTCCAGTGACCAGTATGAGAGAGTGAGAGCGATAACATCAAATGTAACACACATACTCCCCATTCACACCTGAGACCTTATAACACTAATGAGTTCCATAACATCGGGGAGGGAAAATGGCTAATTGGGCCCAATTTTGGACAATTTTGCTTTCATTTCTTCAGTGTTATCACATGAAAAGATATGATATATAAATGTGAGGGGTGTGAGATACTTTTGTGAGATACTGTATATAATTCTTATTTATAGTGTGTATAGCCTCAGTTATACCCAATTTCCTCATCTAAATTGATATACTACAGGGGACTGATAATCACCGTTATTAGACAAAGGGAGACTGTAGACCACAACGGTTAATATAGGGAGAACTAGGGATGCCACCTATACCTTTTTGTTTTTTGTTTTTTTTTAAGTACACGCCGATACCTACCGCAAATTTTTTGTTTTCACTTCAACTGTCAGCAATGGTACAAAGCACTGAAAAGTTATTTACAAATGAATGAAATTCATACATCACGGGACACAGAGCCATAGTAGTTACTATGTGGGTTATAGGCCACCTTCAGGTGATGGACACTGGCACACCTTAAGACAGGAAGTCCACTCCCTATATAACCCCTCCCACTACTGCGTGTACCTCCAGTTTTTTCGCCAGTGTCTAAATTGTTGGTCACGCGTAAAGATGTGCTGTGCTGAGCTCCACTGGAGCAATCCTTGTTAGGGCTAGCTTTGCAGCCGGATCCATTCAAAGTGTCTTTTAGGCTGAATTGAATGGTACCCGGGCCTCGTGTCTGAAGAAACGGGGATGTTGGACCCATTCTTAGATCCCAAAGATCTAAACTGATTTTTGAATATCTGCTCTTTTCGCATGGAGTCAATCCGATCAGTAGTCTCCATTCTACAGAGTGGAGAACTGCTAGCGTCAATCGACATCAAGGATGCTTGCCTCCATGTACCTATTTTTTCCTGCTCACCAGAATATCTACGATTCGAGATAGAAAATCTTCATTTTCAGTTTGTAGCTCTGCCTTTTGGTCTAGCTACTGCACCTCAAGTGTTTACAAAGGTCTTGGCTCCCCCTTTAGCTAGATTAAGGGCTCAAGGTATAATGATTCTAGCTTACTTAGATGATTTACTCTTGATAGACCAGCCGGTAGCCCGCTTAGATCAAAGTTTGGTCACCACAGTCAGCTACCTGGAATATCTAGGTTGGATTCTCAACCTAGAGAAATCTTCCTTAAAACCATCAAAAAGATTGGAATACTTGGGTCTGATCATAGATACAGCTCAGAAGAGGGTGTCCTTGCCCCAGACAAAGATCATTTCATAAGGTAACTGATCCAGATGATCAAAGCAAAGAAGAATCCTTCTATTCGACTTTTGCATGAGATTGTTGGGAATGATGGTGGCTTCATTCAAGGCTGTTCCTTATGCTCAATTTCATTCAAGTCTACTGCAAAACAGTGTCCTATTGACTTGGAACAAGAAGGTCTAAGCTCTAGACTTCCCAATACGTTTATCCCCAAAGGTGCGCCAAAGCCTCAGTTGGTGGTTGATAGCCAAGAATCTCCAAAAAGGGAAATCATTCCTACCAGTTACCTGGAACGTGGTAACAGGTGCCAGCCTTTCAGGCCTGGGGAGCAGTCCTGGAAGAAGCGTCTGTCCAAGGGAAATGGTCCAAAACAGAAATGACCTTGCCCATCAATATTCCAGAGATTCGGGCAGCACGCCTGGCCCTGAAGGCCTGGACTCTCAGACAACGAAATTGTCCTGTCAGGATCCGATCCGACAAAGCCACAGCAGTGGCCTATATCAATCACCAAGGGGGCACGAGAGAGTTGAATCGTATACTAACTTGGGCAGAAAACAACATACCTTGTCTATCGGCAGTCTTCATTCCAGGAACAGAGAATTGGCAGGCGGACTACTTGAGTCTCCAGCAGTTGCTCCTGAGAGAATGGTCTCTTCAACCCATCATCTTTCTGTCAATATGTGAAAGATGGGGAATTCCGGACATGGATCTGTTTTGCGTCCAGGTTCAACAAAAAGATCGTCAACTTTGTGTCAAGGACAAAAGATCCGCTGGCATGCAGAACAGATGCCTTGGTTTTCCTGTGTAATCAGTTTTCACTGATATTTATGCATTCCCTCCTGTTCTGTTGCTTCCGCGGCTTCTACGCAGGATCAAGCAGGAAGGGAAGGTGATGATTCTTGTGGCCCAGGAGAATTTGGTATGCAGAGATCGTAAAGATGGCGGTAGGAGACGCATGGACTCTGCTGCCACAACCATATTCCATCCTACCCTACAAAAGCTAAATTTAATGGTTTGACTATTGAGAACCACATTCTGAAGAAGCGTGGGCTATCAAGTTCAGTAGTGTCTACTCTGGTTAATGCAAGGAAGCCGGCCTCCAGAGTCCTATATTATATTCTGGAAGGCATATGTCTCCTGGTGTGTATCCAGGGGTTGTCACCCCAGGAAATATGTCATAGGTTGGATCCTTGACTTTCTACGGATGATTTAGAAATTAAACTGGCCTTGAGTACTATCAAAGGCCAGGTTTCGGCCTTATCGGTATTTATTTCAATGACCACTTGCTTCGCACTCTCTGGTTCGTAGCTTTATTCAGGGGGTAACGCGGCTTAATACACTGGTTAGGTCACCCGTGAACCTTTGGGACTTGAATTTAGTCCTGTCGGCATTACAGAAACAGCCTTTTGAGCCGATACAACATATTCCCTTGGTCCTTTTTAACAAGGAAATTCGTTTTTCTGGTAGCCATATCTTCTGCAAGAAGGGTGTCAGAGTTGGCTGCTCGTTCTTATAAAGAGCCATATTTGATTATTCACAAGGATAAGGTTGTATTGCGTCCTCATCCTAAATTTTTGCTGAAGGTAATGTCAGGTTTTCATTTGAACCAGGATATTATTCTACCTTCATTTTTCCCAGAACCCTGTTCTGCGGAAGAAAAGTCACTACATTCTCTTGATGTGGTGAGAGCAGTCCAGGTCTACTTGAAGGCGACTGCTCAGGTTCATAAAACAGATGTTTTGATTGTGTTGCCTGAAGGTCCTAAGAGGACAGGCAGCATCGAAATCTACGATTTCTAAATGGATTTGTCATGTGATTGTTCAAGCATATGGTTAAAGAGGAAGGTTCCACCTTTTCATACTAAAGCGCACTCCACCAGGGCTGTTGGTACCTCCCTTGGCAGTGCATCAATAAGCCTCCTGTAAAATCCTTTTCCTTGAAGTACATCACGGGACACAGAGATCCCTCCCTTCTTTCTAGTATACACGTGTATTGCTTTGCTACAAAAACTGAGGTAATCCCAGTAGTGGGAGGGGTTATATAGGGAGTGGACTTCCTGTCTTAGGGTGTGCCAGTGTCCATCACCTGAAGGTGGCCTATAACCCACATAGTAACTACTATGGTTCTGTGTCCCGTGATGTACTTCAAAGAAAAGGATTTTACAGGTAAGCTGTTATAAAAATCCTATTTTTGTTTTCACTTCAGCTGTCAGCAATGGTACAAAGCATTGAAAAGTTATTTACAAATAAAAAATTTAGTTTTTTTTTTGTTTTTTGTTTTTTTGCGCTTTCAATGTGAAATGCGTGAATTTGTTAATATAGATGTGTAAAAATATTGACTAACAAAGCAAACAAAATAAAGTTTTAATAGTTTAACGTTTATAAAATAGACATTAAAAAAAAAAAAAAAGCAAGATAATAATTAAATCGAGGAGATTAGGGAGTTAGGGCTGATTAGAGCAAATAAAGGGTTAATAAGGGGTTAAACAGAGGAACATTTGTTCATCCCTTTGATCTGCAGATGTGTTTCAGGGCTGAGTAATGTTAATTTTTTTTTTTTTTTTTTTTTCTTCTTTGACAGCTTCAATTACCGGACTTCTTTAACACTTCAGCTGTCAACAGGGGAGACCCACTGACAGCTCAAAGAACCGAGCCTGAAAGTATTGGTTTCAGACGAGTACAGATGCTTGTGAAAATACTCGGTATCGGTACCCTAGGGAAAACCCTTTTGCCCTCTCCAAAATCCACAATAACGATGAATGCAGATCCTGCACCATAGTTGTCATATCACTGGTTTACGGCATCCCAGTACACTGGCTTTGCATATATACTATACAGTGTATATATACATCTTTTCAGTATGATTTAGGTTTTGAACCGAAACTGCAGTACCTAGATGAAGCTTTTGTTGCCAGCGGTTTAGACATTAATGGCTGTGTATTGAGTTATTTTGAGGGGACAGCAAATTTACACTTTTATACAAGCTGCACACCCATTACTTTACATTGTAGCAAAGTGTAATTTCTTCAGTGTTGTCACATGAAAAGATATAATAAAATATTTACAAAAATGTGAGGGGTGTGCTCACGTTTGAAAGATACTGTATGTGCCCAGCTCAAATGTCATGCATTGGGTTTACATCCGCTTTAATGAACCCCAACTCCTTTGCATATATACTGCTTTATGTTCTTGTATTACTATTTTTGAAATGTTATAGGATGCTAATGATTCTTTAAAAAGTTTGTAATATGATTATATATATATATATATATATATATATATATATATATATATATATATATAATATATTTTTTTTTTCTTTAGATGGTTTTATACCTTGTGCCAAGAAACCCTGTCCTCCAAAACCGGTTCTTCCTCTTTACAGCAAGGACCCTAATATTGCTTTTGCATCTACCATTCCTGATTTTACCATGAATAAAGATGGCATCAGTGGGTAGGTATTAAAAATTACTACTGTTCTATATTAGAATTGTTGATGGTTTACTGTTAGATGAGTTGGATTGTAAGCCCTTTTTACCTCTCTTCCAACACAAATGTTTTTATATTGCCATGTCATTGCTGAACGATTGGTTTAAACGCTCACTATTGACTGGGGGCCAGTGGCCCACTCCTTTTTATAAAAGTTCATTTTGTTTTTGACATATTTTTGGGATGTCTTGTCAGATTATATCACAGGGTTTCAGGGCTGAATTAGGCTGTATTCGCATATGCTGTATTCGCTTAGGCTGTATTAGCCATGCTGTGAAACTCAGCAGCAATATCTATTGCTTCCTGGGGCTGGGATTGATAGCTATGTCCGGAGAGCTGCAGCTGTCTTGTCTGTACAGTTTAATGACAGGCTGTTGGCGGCCGCAACTGTTTGTGACTGTTAGCACAGCCAGCTATTACCTGCAGTGATTGCACACAGCAAAGATCACTGCAAGCAATCGCTGGAAGAGCAGCTATCCACACACAGCTGCCAATTCCAGCCACAGGAATCGGTAGATTCTTGCTGCTGGATTAATAGCGTGGATAAATGCCTCTGCAAATGCAGCCTTAAAGTGGATATTAACAGTCTTTGTCTCTGTCTCTCTATATATCTATACATACATACAATATTCTCACAAAAGTGAGTACACCCCTCACATTTTTGTAAATATATTATATCTTTTCATGTGGCAACGCTGAAGAAATGACATTTTTCTACAATGTAAAGTAGTGAGTGTACGTCTAGTATAACAGTGTAAATTTGCTGTCCCCGCAAAATAACTCGACACACAGCCATTAACGTCTAAACTGCTGGCAACAAAAATAAAGTAAAAATGGCTTAATTGGGCCCAAAGTGTCAATATTTTGTGTGGCCACCATTATTTTCCAGCACTGCCTTAACCCTCTTGGGCATGGAGTTCACCAGAGCTTCACAGGTTGCCACTGGAGTCTTCTTCCACTCCTCCATGACGACATCACGCAGCTGGTGCATGATAGAGACCTTGTGCTCCTCCACCTTCCGTTTCAGGATTCCCCACAGATGCTCAATAGGGTTTAGGTCTGGAGACATGATTGGCTAGTCCATCACCTTTTTCCCTCAGCTTCTTTAGCAAGGCAGTGGTTGCCGTGGAGGTGTGTTTGGGGTCGTTATCAAGTTGGAATACTGCCCTGCGGCCCAGTCTCTGAAGGAAGGGAATCGTACTCTGCTTCAGTGTGTCACAGTACATGTTGGCATTCATGGTTCCTTCAATGAACTGTAGCTACCCAGTGGCAGCACTCGTGCAGCCCCAGACCATGACACTCCCAATACCATGCTTGACTGTAGGCAGGACACACTTGTCTTTGTACTCCTCACCTGGGTGCTGCCATACACGCTTGACATCATCTGAACCAAATAAGTCTGTCTTGGTCTCATCAGACCACAGGACATGGTTCCAGTAATCCATGTCCTTAGTCTGCTTGTCTTCGGCAAACTGTTTGCGGGCTTTCTTGTGCATCATCTTTAGAAGAGGCTTCCTTCTGGCATGGCAGACTAATTTGATGCAGTGTGCGGGGTATGGTCTAAGCACTGAATAAGGCTGGCACCCCACCCCCTTCAACCTCTGTAGAAATTCTGGCAGCACTCGTACGTCTATTTCCCAAAGACAACCTCTGGATATGACGCCAAGCATGTACACTCAACTTCTTCGGTCGACCATGGTGAGGCCTGTTCTGAGTGGAACCTGTCCTGTTAAACCGCTGTATGGTCTTGGCCACTGTGCTTCAGCTCAGTTTAAGGGTCTTGGCAATCTTCTTATAACCTAGGCCATCTTTATGTTGGGCAACAATTCTTTTTTTTAGACCCTTTAGAGTTCTTTACCATGAGGTGCCATGTTGAACTTCCATTGACCAGTATGAAATTTAACACACCTTCTCCCCATTCACACCCAAGACCTTGTAACACTAACGAGTCACATTACACCGGGGAGGGAAAATGGCTAATTGCACCCAATTTGGACATTTATACTTAGGGGTGTACTCACTTTTGTTGCCAGCAGTTTAGACATTAATGGCTGTGTGTTGAGTTATTTTGAGGGGACAGCAAATTTACACTGTTATACAAGCTGTATACTCATTACTTTACATTGTAGCAAAGTGTCATTTCTTCAGTGTTGTCACATGATAAGATATAATAAAATATTTACAAAAATGAGGGGTGTAATCACTTTTGTGAATATAAATATATATATATATATATATATATATATATATATATATATATATATATATATATATATATATATATATATATATATATATATATATATATATATTCATTCTTCATCTGTATATATCCTTTTAGAAAGTGCTCTTTGTGTTAAAGTTTTTCTCCGGTTACCACTGGGAGTGGATCATTGGAATACAGCCAAGGTAGCTGATTGGAGGAAAGTCGCACACTTTGCTCTCATCGTAGGCAAAGGAAGAAAGGAATGTGCATAGCTCTGTTCTTAGATGGTGTTCTGTCGAATAATGCCTCCCGTCGAAAAATGCCTCTGATGGGTCTGTGCATGCGCAGTACCAAATACCAAATGTCACTCCAGCTGATTCGTTGATCAGCTGGCGTGACATCAACACAGCGCAGATCGTCTGAGGCGTTATCCGATGTTATGGAAACAGCAGAAGGAGAACGTATTTATGAGATTCTGCCTCGCTGTTGCGGGTTGGCTTTTCCGTGTGCTGAAGGGCGTGTTTTGTGTATGTTGCACGCCCTTCAACACACTGAACCCGCCCTGCAACACACACAAAACACGCCCCGCATTGGCGAGCCATAATCGGACAAGTACGTTCTGCCTCAGGTTTTTGCAGATACTGACTCTGACAATCTGCGCATGCGTTGTGTTGAACGTCACGCCAGCTGATCAGTATATCAGCTGGAGTGCCGTTGCGTACTGCGCATGTGCAGACCCATTGGAGGGATTCGATAGAACGACAGCAGGCTGACTGCTAATCTCATTATAGCAACCTCCCCCGATAGAAGTGTGTATCTCCCATCTCAGAGAACATGTGAGATGTTATCAGGCTGATAACAGCGTTACGGAGCAAGAGACAGCTACGGGACTTAGCTCTTTGTAGAGAGATAAGAAAACACTACAGATATATGTGCCCAGCTCAAATTCCATGAATCGGGTTTACATCCGCCGTCATTATACTGCAGCAGGTCAGGTTGTTCCCGCAATTCGCCGTAGCTGTACGTTGGCTCTATTAAGAGCTATAGCAGGCGCGCGATGTCTGCAGGCCACCCGCGATTGCTCCACAGAGGGCCAGAATGGGGAAATATCAATATAAACAAACAGATCCCAGTTCCGACAGGGGTGTAGAGGGTGATCGTCTGTTTCTAGTGATCAGAAACAGCGATCTCTCTCCTCCTCCAGCCAGTACACCCCCCGCCCCCAGTTGCGAACACATTTAACTCCTTGATCACTACTAGTGTTAACCCCTTCCCTGCCAGTGTCATTTATACAGTAATCGGTGCATTTTTATAGCACTGATCGCTGTATAAATGTCAGCGGTCCCAAAAAAGTGCCAAAAGTGTCCGATCTCTCCGCTGCGATGTTGCAGTCCTGCTAAAAATCACAGATCACTGCCATTAGTATTAAAAAAAAAAATTAAAAATGCCATAAATCTATCCTCTTTTTTTGTAGACGCTATAACTTTTGCGCAAACTGTTCAATATACGCTTATTGCAATTTTTTTTTTACCAAAAATATGTAGAAGAATACATATTGGCCTAAACTGATGAAGAAATTATTACATTTTTTTTTATATTTATTATAGCAAAAAGTAAAAATACATTTTTTTTTTAATTTTTTTTTTTTTCAAAATTGTGTTTTTTTTTTTTTTTTTTTTTTTTGTTAAAAACCGCAAAGGTGTTCAAATGCCACCAAAAGAAAGCTCTATTTGTGGGAAAAAAGGACATCAATTTAGTATGGGTACATTTCGCACGACCGCGCACATGTCAGTCAATGACCAGGCTTTCTACGATATGGCACTGCATCACTTCAAGGGTGAAAATCTTCTGGTCCTTAAGTGGTTAAAAAGTCTCAAGTGTTATCCTGTTGACTATCTTTCTGTGTTTTTGTCAAACAGCAGGGTAACAACGCTGTTGCTCTTTGGCAATATACTTTCTCTGCCATGCTTTACATTTGAAATTTAGGTTTTGACGTTACCATGCGCAAGGGTGTGGAAATGATTAAAAAATCTTCTTGTCCAAGGGACTAAATCGGGGTCCTAATCTACTTTTCCCTTATGACCATCTACTTATCCTGATAAAAAAAACCCAGGTTGGAAAATATGAAGGGTTGATGTTTAATAAATGTATTGTATTATATTTATATTATATTTTTTTTTCTGTCATATCATAAGGAATAATAAATATCCCTAGTGACAGTTACTCTTTATGGAGAGATCTGGGGTTAATAAGACCTCAGATCCTCCTTTTGCCTTTTACAAGCATTTGATCAGTGTGATCAAATGCTTTCCATTTTTAAAAATGGCTCCAGGGAAGGTGGGCGATGTACGTTCATCGCCTCCTGTTTCCTATGGTCCTAGTCTGTCTTTGTCTGCCTCTATGTTCAGCTGGCGGAATGGCCAGCTGGTAGATCAGGTGTCCCGGTGGCGAGGGCGTCCTCTCCCGCTGCTTGTAAAAGTGACCCAGCTACGTGCTCGTATCGCTTTTACAAGAGAGCCAACCATCATCTCTAAACTGTTGCCCACAGAAGGGCTAAATGTGAAAAAAAAAAATTCTTGCTTTGCGCCCAGGACCTGCAGTGCGATAGGAATTGAACATCCCTGCATGCAGTGATTTTATTTTTTCAAACTCTATAGAGGAATTTAAAGTAGAACTGAAGGCAAAACTCTGTAGTCCTCTGATGTGTATACATTATATTAGTGTACATTTTACCAGAAAGTTTCTTTTGTTGCACCTGTCCCACTGCTGGAAGTCTGTTGTATAGACATGGAGACATATAGTTCAACCACATTCCCTGTGGTAAATGCTCTTTACTTTAAATGGCAAAATCTGTGTGTTAGAAACCCTGAAATGCTATAGCATCTAATTGGCAGCATTACAGGAAGCCAGTACAAAGGCAGATTCAAATTTAAAAATACAGTTGGGCAATTAATACAATTTTTAAAGAACAAGTATCTGAACCGAGGGACTTGCATTAGTCTACACTGTAAAGAAAACCTGTTCTGGGAATAAATTTGTAGGTTGCCATTATAGTAAATCCTTTTTTTTTTTTTTTTTTCTACAGAAAAAAAACTGTTCCTTTTAAGAAAACTGTCCCGCTTGCTCGTGGGTGAGTAATTTTTATGTATTCAAATTTTTATTTTATTTTGAATTAACCCATTTTTTTTTTTTTTTTTTTTAATAGTAAGCAAATTTTAACCAGTTGTCGACTGAGCCATAGCCGAATAACGGCTACAGCACGTCATATGACGTCCTCCCAGAATCACACTCCCGCACGCCCCCAGGAATGTCCGTGACCGTTGGGTCCGGAGAAACTGGGTAAAGGGCCAATGACAGTAGCCCTTTCCTTACCACGTGATCGCTCCATCCACAAACCGGAGCATGTTCGGTTCAGCTCCTTGCACCGATCGGTACAGTGTGCCCACAGCGCTGATCTTTGCCCATCCGTGCCACATCAGTGCTCATCTGTGCCACTACAGTGCCCATCAGTGTCTCACAAAAGTGTAATTGGTAGTCAAATTAGATGAGTCATTTATGCTCCTAGAACACCTGATGGTGGTCCCTGCATGTTGGGCCTCTGTATGTGGCCAGGCTGTGTAAAAGTCTCACAAGTGGTATCGCCATACTCAGGAGGAGTAGCAGAATGTATTTTGGGGTGTAATTTGTGGTATGCATATGCTGTGTGTAAGAAATAACTAGTTGTTATGACAATTTTGTGAAAGAAAAAGAATCTTCATTCTTTCAAGTACTTTAATGAAAAAAATACCCACATAAAATTGGACAGTGGACACAGAAGATAAAAATAAAATAAGACTGCAGTCAGTGCACATTGCACCACCATACCAAATAAAACAGGCATAAAAAATAATAAAATAAATAATAATATAATAATAATTATTTAATATAAAAATGCCAAAGACTGACTTTTTTATATTTAATTAATTTCCAACTTGCATCAGAACTAGTAATTCAGTTCTCTCTCCCTAAGGTTTCAGCGGCTGGATGTGCGATAAGTATGTAGCTGTGGGTTACATACATAGTCATACAGTAGACCGCACTGTGTTTCTGCCCCGGGTATGGGCGTAGACATCCTGGAACACAGACTAGTCTACAGCAGCGGTGCTCAGCCAATCACAGCAAGCAATGTAGACTAGTATGTGTTTATGGAAGTCTCCTTCCATACCCAGAACACAGTGCGGTATGGTGTATATAGTACTGTATGTAGAGTAGACAGCCACAGATACAGAACATACAGTTTTGCACATGCAAAGGGCTGACAGCTTAGGGAGATAGCTGAGAGACAATGACATAGTTTGGCCCAACAACAGAACTTCCACAAGCTATGTATAAGTAAGTACTTTAAAGAACAACTCTCTCAACTAACCATAACAGAAATATGGCAGAAGGCCGTTATTCTGTTTCTGTAAATATATAACATAGTACAGTGCTATCTGCTATTCTATAATAACATTTTTATTTTATTATTTTCTTTCAGCTAGTGAGAACTAGTAGTTTTTTCCCAAAGGTGTCAGCGGCTGGATGTGCGATTATAAAAGTGTATTTATGTAGCTGCGGGTTAGATACATACTAGTCATACAGTAGACCGCACTGTGTTCCGGCCTCGGGTATGGGCGGAGACATCCTGGAAGTGGAACACAGACTAGTCTACAGCAGCGGCGCTCAGCCAATCACAGCAAGCAATGTAGACTAGTCTGTGTTTATGGAAGTCACTGCCCATACCCGGAACACAGTGCGGTATAGTGTATAGTACTGTAGTATGTAGTACTGTAGGTCCTAGTAGATGATAGGCTCAGCAATGGCATGCAATGCCAAGCTGCTGCTAACAAAGCAAACAGAATATTGGCATGCATTAAAAAGGGGATTAACTCCAGAGATAAAATGATAATTCTCCCACTCTACAAGACTCTGGTCCGGCCGCACCTGGAGTATGCTGTCCAGTTCTGGGCACCAGTCCTCAGGAAGGATGTACTGGAAATGGAGCGAGTACAAAGAAGGGCAACATAGCTAATAAAGGGTCTGGAGGATCTTTGGTTATGAGGAAAGGTTGCGAGCACTGAACTTATTCTGTCTGGAGAAGAGACGCTTGAGAGGGGATATGATTTCAATATACAAATACCATACTGGTGACCCCACAATAGAAATAAAACTTTTTCGCAGAAGAGTTTAACAAGACTCGCGGCCACTCATTAAAATTAGAAGAAAAGAGGTTTAACCTTAAACTACGTAGAGGGTTCTTTACTGTAAGAGCGGCAAGGATGTGGAATTCCCTTCCACAGGCGGTGGTCTCAGCAGGGAGCATTGATAGCTTCAAGAAACTATAAGATAAGCACCTGAATGACCGCAACATACAGGGATATATAGTGTAATACTGACACATAATCACACACATAGGTTGGACTTGTGTCTTTTTTCAACCTCACCTACTATGTAACTATGTATGTAGACAGCCACAGATACAGAACATACAGTTTTGCATTTTCACATGCAGTGGGCTGACAGCGGGAGAGACATAGTTTAACTTTAGCCCAACAGCAACAAACTATGGTACAGTAGTTCAAAAGCTGGAGTTCTCGCTTAAATTGAAGTGCAAAAAACTGTAGAAGAACTACAATGATGAACAACCAGCAAATGGCACAACTAGACAATTGGAACATACTAGGTAGTCAGTCATACTATGTTTTATGTTCCAATTGTCCAATAGCACAGTCCACAATACCAATTCATTTACTATGTTCAACATGGTAAATGAATTGGTCTATGCTATGGATTTTTAAATCCTATTTTAGTAAAAGTGGCAAATTTCGCTTTAAGAACAAAAGCTGTTCAGCTTTCTCACAGGAGAGACTGTTTCTCTTCTCATCAAGAATATGAGATGCTAGACTGAATAGTCTCTCACTCTCTGTACTGGTGCTTGGGGCAGATAAATATCTGCGTGCAATCTGTGCAAGCAAAGGAAAACATTTGTTGATGCGCCAGTACTCAAGGGGATTGTCGCTTCTGGCAATAGGCTGTTCAGCTAAATAAATGTCCAGCTGTTGGGTAGCTGCACTTGTGGCACCGCTATGGATTGGGGTGCATTCATGTAAAATTTCTTCAAACATATCAGATATGGAGGGAGTGTGTTCCTCTTCACTTGTATGCAACCGTTTCTCACTTTCCTCTGTGCGACACCTCGAAACTCCTTCACTAGATGCTTTCACCACCATTTTGGCTGTAATGGCATGAGCTTTGGGACTGTCGCTTGCATATTTTTTAACCTATTTCAAACACTTTGGCCACAGATGGTGTTAAGCCTGAGGCACTTTTTGAAAGTGGCGCTGTTTTCTTGTAATCAGAATGCTGAACTGGATGATGTGTTTTTCAGGTGTTGTATCAAACCTGTTGTTGAAAAATTCTTTGGCACTGTACTAGGGCTGGGGAAAAAATTGATTTAAATCTTGAATCGAGTTGAGAGGTCAAATCAATTCAAAATTTAAGCAAATCGTTTTTTTTAGATTTTTTTTTTTTTTTTTTTCACCGCGCCGGTCCCGAGGCGCTGCGGGCATGAGTTTTTAGGCGAGGCCGCGGCTTCTGCCTGGTCCGCGGCTACGGCTGGACGCCGCGGACTAGGCCGAAGCCGCGGCCTTGTCTAAAAACTCATGCCCGCAGCACCTCCGGGCCGACGCTGACACCGCGCCGGGCCTGAAGAGCTGCGTGCAAGGAGTTTTTAGGTGAGGCCGCGGCTTCGGCCTAGTCCGCGAGGCCGGACAACGTGGACTAGGCCGAAGCCGCGGCCTCACCTAAAAGCTCATTCCCGCAGCGCCTCGGGACTGGCGCGGTTTCCAAAGAAAAAAAAAAAACTCGATGTGAATCGAAGATTTTTTTTTTTTTTAGAAATTCTTCTAGCCCTACACTGTACCCCCTCTTGAAATTTCTGTTGAGCAAAGAGTACAGATTAAGATAATAAATGATTCACTATAAACTCGCCCTAACAAATAGTGAAATCAAATAGCAGCGCTAACTTAAATTACCTAAAAATGTATGTGAAAATTATATGTGACACAATAATTAACATCACCCTCTATCCGCACGACGTGATCTGTGCTTGTGATCAACATAAAATGTGTATAGAATCTGTGTGATGAAAAGATTTGAAAAAATTATATCAAAAACTAGTAGCAAACGCATAAAGTCCAAAAATCGGTGAGACGTAGTGATATTAGTGATAGTCCATAACATAATATGGTGCAGATCTTCAATAACACAATCTTCCACCACACTGCTGTGACTGTGAATTCCACTCCCCTTCAGCGGGTAAACTCACCAGCTCCTCTTGCCTTACACTTTCGCGTTTGGCTTAAAGGCTTTTTCCCATACAGTAGGGGCAAGATGATAACCTCCAATCAATCCCCGTTTAGCATCCAGAGTGTATATGCAAAGCTCTCTCCACATGAAAAAAAGAAAAGCGATCCAATAGTGCAGTAACGCAATAAAACTTTTATTAAAACAACACTCTCCTCCACCATTGAACTCACATTTCACATATTTAAACCAAGCAAAGAGGCACAGCAACCATGGTTATCACCAAAAAGACACTCCAAAAGATGAGACAAACGTATGGTGGTCACGGCGGACCCAGGTAGCTCAATAACCGGTGACACTCTCACCCGTTCCCTGGAATCTCCTGGAGCCGCTTCCCCGCTTTTCATGCGGAGAAAGCTTTGCATATACACTCTGGATACTAAACGGGGATTGATTAGGGGGCAAGATGATAACCTCCACTGTATGGGAAAAAGCCTTTAAGCCAAACACGAAAGTGTAAGGCAAGAGGAGCTGGTGAGTTTACCCGCTGAAGGGGAGTGGAATTCACAGTCACAGCGGTGTGGTGGAAGATTGTGCTATTGAAGATCTGCACCATATTATGTTATAGACTATCACTAATATCACTACGTCTCACCAATTTTTGGCCTTTATGCGTTTGCTACTAGTTTTTGATATATTTTTTTTAAATCTTTTCATCACACAGATTCTATACACATTTTATGTGGATCACAAGCACAGATCACGTCGTGCTGATAGAGGGTGATGTTAATTATTGTGTCACATATAATTTTCACATACATTTTTAGGTAATTTAAGTTAGTGCTGCTATTTGATTTCACAATTTGTTAGGGCGAGTTTATAGTGAATCATTTATTATCTTGCACTGTTTTAAATATTTAAGCGACTGCTTAGAGTGAGGCTTTAGTCCCATGAGCGCAGCGTTTGGCACATAGGAAGGGGCGGATAACCTGTGTACCATACAAGTGATACAAAAAGTACAGATTGCAAATTTGGGGTCTTTATCAGAAACTTTAAAATATTTCCACACTGCAGACATGGTCCACCTTTGCTGGTAACGTAGAATAATATCATAGAATGATTTATAGTGGGAGTGAAATCTGAGGGGGGGGGTAAAAAAAAGGACGAAATCAATTTAAAAGCTAAACCCCAGGAGGCAGCTTTAAAAAATAAAATGAAAACTAACCTTTCTTTCTTTCTTTCTTTCTTTCTTTCTTTCTTTCTTTCTTTCTTTCTTTCTTTCTTTCTTTCTTTCTTTCTTTCTTTCTTTCTTTCTTTCTTTCTTTCTTTCTTTCTTTCTTCTTTTTTTTTTCTTTCTTTCTTTCTTCTTTTTTTTTTTCTTTCTTTCTTCTTTTTTTTTTCTTTCTTTCTTTCTTCTTTTTTTTTTCTTTCTTTCTTCTTTTTTTTTTTCTTTCTTTCTTCTTTTTTTTTTCTTTCTTTCTTCTTTTTTTTTTCTTTCTATCTTCTTTTTTTTTTCTTTCTTTCTTCTTTTTTTTTTCTTTCTTTCTTCTTTTTTTTCTCTGCCCTTGGCATGTAAGGTAGTAGTTATGTCTGCACTGCAGTACATCCGACTTGTACCAACAAAATATAATTGAACTGAATAAATTTGATTTGAAATGGATTGCAATTGCATGCAATGTTATTTTTTTGAGGCATTCTATAGTATACTTCATGCACCTTGTTGTCATTGAATAAAATTTGTCACTTTGTCTCACCGTAGTATTGTAAGTTATACGACACTGACATGACAGCAAGCGCATGAATTTTTTTAAACATGACAGTACGCAATAAATATTAATAATAATAATATATTATGTATGCAATATAATATATATATTTATTGCATACTGTCATGTTTAAAAAATTCATGCGCTTGCTGTCATGTCAGTACTGTATAACTTTTACTACGCTGTCAAAGTGACACATTCAATAACAGCGCATGAATCTTATACTGTATACTACAGAATAGCTAGAAAAAAAATAGCTTGCAATTTGCAATCCGTTACATTCCATTTCAAATCATATTTAATCAGTCAGTTCAATTATATAATTTTTTTTGCTACAAGTCAGATCAGATGTACTGCAGTGCAGACACAGTCATTTTAAATAGTCAGACTCAGTACTAGTACTATACTAAAATAATCAAGAAATAAAATGACTAGTTTCTTTCAGTTTAAGAAGGCAAAAGCAGCAATGCTCACCGGCGAATAGTAATGGTAGCCATCCAGGAGTGACAGTGCCTACTCTTGTACTTGAGTATGCTATGTGCAGCCCTCTATGAAGCCGCCTCTCGCTTTCCAGTTCTGTCTGTCGCTTTCCAGTTCTGTCTGTCGCTTTCCAGTTCTGTCTGTCGCTTTCCAGCGCTGTCTGTCGCTTTCCAGCACTGTCTGTCGCTTTCCAGCGGCGTCTCTCCCTTTCCAGCGGCGTCTCTCGCTTTCCAGCGGCGTCTCTCGCTTTCCAGCTAGGTCTCACAAGCACGAGGAGCATCCCCGGGGAAGGTGCCAGCCTCTCAGCAGAAAACGTGCTTACGAGTGCAGCGTTGTGGCGTCTTAACTGCGAGGAACGTGCAAGTCGCCCACACAACGAGTGACGTCACCCGCTGGTTCTGCCGCCTCTACTGCGCATGCACGATTTTCGGCGCAGTATCGCCAAAAATTCTCTTTCGGCTTTTTGCCGAAAGGGCCATTTTCAGCCGATTTGTTTTGGTGGCCAAAATTTTGGTGCATCCCTAATAAATTTTGATCAAAATGTATGAAGAAAAATTACTAATTTGCAAAATGTTATAACCAAAATGAAGAAAAATGCATTTCTTTACATTTTTCGGTCTTTTTTTTCATTTATAGCGCAAAAAATAAGAAGCCCAATGGTGATCAAATACCACCAAAAAGCTCTGTTTGTGTGGGGGAAAAAAAAGGACACAAATTTCATATGGGTAGAGTGTTGCATGACTGAGTAATTGTCATTCAAAGTGTGACAGCACTGAAAGCTGAAAATTGGGGGTTTAAAGTGGAGTTACACCCAAAAATGGTACTTCTGCTTTAAGTGCTGGTGACCCCCTGGCGTGTGATATTTGGCATATCATTTTTTGGGGGGGGGGGGGAGAGGAAAGCAGGTACCCTGTTTTTAGAGGCACCCAGCTTCTACTTCCTCCCCTGGCGCCGGAAGGAAGATCATCTCTCTCCCCCCCCCCCTGCAATCTTCTGGGACACGTCAGAGGTTCCATTCGCAGCGCAGCTCATGCATGCGCAGTGCTCGCACAGCTGTTAGGATGCCGGCGCTGCAAGGAGAAGGGGGAGAGGAGCGAGGTTTTCTGGACTGTGGGACAGGTGAGTGTCTGATTATTAAAAGTCAGCAGCTACACTTTTTGTAGCTGCTGACTTAAATGGGTGGAACTTTGCTTTAAGTGCCCAGTGCGCAAGTGGTTAACAGGCTGGCCTTACAGCCGGCAACATGAGCATACCAAATCTGCTTTCAACCCCCAATTAATCTTTCTTTTAGAGACCAGCAAGGCTTTTCTTTAGATGATCTTGTCTTGCAAAAAATACTTACTTTTAATGCAATCTAATGACAAAAGTAAAAAAAAAAAAATCTCCTTGGGTCAGCGTTACTGTATATAAAGTGTCAATTTTATTCTAGAATTTTAAACTTTTTATGACACTAAAATTTTGTTTCTGGCACAAAGCATTACAAAGTTATTTTAAAATTGAATAAAGGCTTTTTTTCTATTTTGTGCACACTACTACTAAAAACCAAACAAAATAAAAAGATGATTCCTTTGCTCTTCTTTACTCTGCAATTCCTTGCTGTCATTTTAACAGCCAAGAATTGCCAATAAAAGTGGCATGGAGAGAGGCAGAGGGACAGGGCATACAGCATACATCTTGTGTGGTTTTATTTTGGCATATGTAGCATGCCCAGAGTCCTCAAGCCGTTAAAAATAGAATTTAATGGGAATAGTGTGTGTGTGTGCCTGTGTGTGTGTATAAAATATATCTGAGAAAATGCTCTAAATTAAGAATATAGAAGTGTTAATGGTTTATTTATATTAATTTAAAAAGAAAATGCAGTAAAAAGCACAGAAGAGAAATCCAAATCAATATTTGGTGTGACCACTCTTTGCCATCAAAATGGCTTTAATTCTTCTATTACACTAGGTACACTTGCACACCGTTTTTTTTTTTCTTTTATTTAGGTATCAAGGCGATTGGTACAGCATTACAGAGCAGCACTAAGTAACATCCGAACAGTCAACCTGAAAAAACATCCATAGCTAATCTAATCGAGCTGTAAAACCCAACAGTCCAGGTGTTCCCAATTTTACCACAAAATAGGATATTCGGTCCCAGAAAACACAGTATAGTATAGAATATGCAGTGTAGAGTTCAAATATTGGACAAGAAGGAGAAATAAAACACAAAATAGTGTAATGGGGGGGGGGGGATTAGGGAGAGAGTTCCCTCCAGCAGAGAACACCCTTCATTACTCAGTACACTATGGAAATTGAGAACGTAAGCAGTGTCTGATCCCTGAAATAGAAGTAAGGAGTCCAAATCTTTCAATACTTCTCCTGTTCCTTCAACGCCATCATGAGATTTTCCATAACCTGAATTTCCGCCAGTCTTGTCCACCAATGAGCTATTGTGGGAAGACATGCACTTTTCCATAAGGCCGGAATGCAAGCTTAGGAGGCCGTAATTAGATGTCTGAGTAAAGAATTTTTATTGCACACAGTTTTGAAGGAACACAGCAAATAGGTTGTTCCAACATCTTGGAGAGCTAACCGGGGATCTTCTGTGGATTTAGGCTGCCTCAAATCCTTTTGTCTGTTAATGTAATCCCAGACAGGCTCAATAATGCTGAGATCAGGGCTCTGTGGGAGCTAAAGCATCACTTCCAGGATTCATTACACTGAAGATAGTTCTTAATGATATTGGCTGTAGTATGTTTGGGTTTGTTGTGCTGCTCCAGTTCCTATGTTTTCGTGCATGGTTGAGTCGCTTAGCCTTGTTTCTGTGTCCTGTGCACGAAAATATTGGAACTGGGGTGCAGAAAATGGCAGCAGGTGCTCTGAACTGGCTGTTAGGCTGTAGCAAAAGGCAGTTTGTTCGCTGGAGGGCTGGAGAGCAGTACAATAATGAGTGTCTGCGGGTAACTGTGAAGCAAGGATTTGAGGCATCCTACAGCCACAGAAGATCTGTGGTTAGTTTGGTACAACCTACCTGCCGAGTTCCTTCAAGAAATGTACTTGCGTACCGGGAAGAATTAATGCTGTTTTGAAGGCAAAGGGTGGGCACACCAAATTTTTGATTTAGATATCTCTTCTGTTCATTTACTGTCCAGGTGGTTAACCACTTGCTGCCAAGTCGCGTACCTCGTATGTAATTTGACTTCAAGTGGTTGTTGGTGATGCCTGAGCCCAGTGCACTTTTTTAGAGCAGGAATCGGCTTTGGTCAAGTCGCCGCTATGGTAACCTGGAAGCTTTACGGGCATCTTGGTGCCATTTTTAAAAAAATAGAAAGTACTGATCTTGACGTTTTTGAATGCTTTCAAGTGCATAGGAGGGAATTGGGGAGTTATAGACCCCAGATCCCTCCATAAAGCATACCTGTCACATGCCTATTTCTGTCACAAGGATGTTTACATTCCTTGTGACGGCAATAAGAGTGATATTTTTTTTTTTTTTGTGCCCCTGTGCTAGCGCGCAAAGGCCCACACGTGAGTTTTCGTGAAACGTGTTTTTTTTTTTTTTTTGTATTTTATCTTTTTCACACGTGGTTTTTTTATTTTATTTGTTTATTTTTTCACACTTTTTTTTTGGCGGTATTTGATCACCTCTGCGGTTTTTATTTTTTGCGCTGTAATCAAAAACAGACCGACAATTTTGAAAAAAAAAAACAACAATTTTTTTACTTTCTGCTATAAAACCTATCCAATAAAAAAATGTAAATCTAATATCTTCAATTTTAGGCCAATATGTATTCTACTACATATTTTTGGTAAACAAAAAAAAATCCCAATAAGCATATTTGATTGGTTTGCGCAAAAGTTTTATAGCGTCTACAAACTATGGGATATATTTTTGGATTTTCTTTTTTTCTACTAGTAATAGGGGCGATCAGCGACTTATAGCGGGACTGCAATATTGCGGCGGACAAATCGGATACCTGACACTTTTTTTTTGTTTGTTTTGGGGACTAGTGACACTAATATAGTGATCAGTGCTAAAAAAACACTTTCATGACACTGGCAGGGAAGGGGTTAACAACACAGGCGATAAACGGGTTCCTAGGGAGTTCTTGCTAACTGTGTGTGGGGGGTGGGTGCTTGTACTGTGCTTAGCAGAAACACAGGGTCTCATTTCTTGTTAAAAAAAAAGAAACCTAATCTTTACCTTCCCTTGCCACAGAATGGCGATCTGCCCTGTTTACATAGCAGGGTGGATTTGATTTAAAGCGGGGGTCCACCTATCTATCGTTTTTTTTTTTTTTTTTTTTTTGGAGTTCATTCACAAGCTTTTCTTCTCATTATTACATACTCACATATTGTGTGTAATATGTCCGCCTGTGACAGATTTCATCGGAAAGAATAACTTATATTATTCACTGCAGGCGGTTTGGGTGGAACCCCGCTTTAAGTCAAGTCGATTTTAAATTACTAGTAAAAAGGCTTGATTTAAAACCCATAATTTTTAAAGAGCAACTGTCATCTCTGTCCCGCAGCGCTGTTGACTCCCCGGCAGTCACATTCACTTTAAGACCCCTTTCACACTGGGCATTTTTCAGGCGCTTTTGGGCTGAAAAACTCCTCACCTGCAACTCCAGTGTGAGAGCCCGAGTGCTTTCACACTGGGGTGGTGCGCTTGCAGAACGTTCTGCAAGCTGCATCTTTCGGGCGGTTGAGGATCGGTGAATACACCACTCCTCCACCGCCCCTGGCATTGAAATCAATGGGCACCGCTGCCAAAGCACTTCGACAGTGGTGCTTTGCAGATGCTTTTACCCTTTATTTGGCCGGTAGCGGGGGGGGGGGGGGGTTAAAGCGCCCTGCTAGCGGCCAAAAAACGTTGCTATAACAGCAGTAAAGCGCTGCTAAAATTAACGCCGCTTTACTGCTAACCCCAACCCCCCCCCCCGCCCCAGTATGAAAGTGATGGGACAGCGAGGCAACAAGGTGAGGGACGTGGCGGCAGCAGGTGAGTGGATGCCCGCTAACAGGCGCTTCCATGATGGATCTGAAATGACAGGTGCTCTTTAAATGTAAGGACTTATTCTTGCTCGTAGTTAGAATCGTTAGAATTTGCAAACAAAATGAAGGTTTCCTATTTAAAATAATAAGCTGTCGGGTTAGTAGAACAGTGATATCAGAACCGATTCAATCATTCAGATTGTAGTGTACAAAGATTTTCAAAACAATGGTATAAAGGAATATTCCTGAACTATGATTTATCTCATGGTTGCTGTGAAATTGTGTGAATGCATCAATGCAGTGCATGTTATCTCTTGCAGAGCTTGGATTCATTAAATGATTTTACCAAAAATGTAAATATTGCAGAATATACAGCCTCATGCTACAAAACTAAGCTCCATTTCATGCTGAATTATTAATGTATGTTAAATAGAAAACTATCTTTAGATCTTTAGCACTTTTATTAAAATAATTTTGATAGAAATCAAAAACTTATTTTAATTTTAACAAAAATTTCATAATTTTTTATTTTTTTTTACCACTTCGACCCCGGAAGAATTTACCCCCTTCCTGACCTGGCGATTTTTTGCGATACGTCACTGCGTCGCTTTAACTGACAATTGCGCGGTCGTGCAACGTTGTACCCAAACAAAATTTACGTTCTACATGTAAAAATCATATTTTTTTTGCTAGAAAATTACTCAGAACCCCCTTGTATTATTTATTTATTTATATATATATATATATATATATATATATATATATATATATATTCTCTATCAGAGACCCTAGAGAATAAAATGGCAGGCATTGCAATTATTTGTCGCACGGTATTTGCACAGCAATTTTTCAAACCCAATTTTTTTGGGGAAAAAAAACACTTTCACTAATTAAAAAAAACAGTAAAGTTAGTCCCTTTTTTTCGTATAATGTGAAAGATGATGTTATCCCAAGTAAATACCCAACATGTCACGCTTTAAAATTGCGCACACTTGTGGAATGGTGGCAAACTTCGTTACGTAAAAATCTCCATAGGCTACGCTTTTTAAAAAAAAATTCAGGTTACCAGTTTAGAGTTACAGTGGAGGTCTTGGGCTTGAATTATTGCTCTCGTTCTAACATTCGCGGTGATGCCTCACATGTGTGGTTTGAAATTGCGCATATGCAGACGCGACCTATGTATGCGTTCGCTTCTGCATGCGAGCACAAGGGGACAGGGGCGCGTTCATTTATTTACAATTTTTTTTAATTGTTTTATTTTAATTTTATTTTTACACTTTCTCCCCTTTTTTTATTTTTTTTATTTTTTTTATCACCGTTATTCCTATTACAAGGAGTGTAAACATCCCTTTTAATAAGAATCGGGCATGACAGGTTCTCCTTACAGTGAGGTCTGGGGTCTTTAAGTCCCAAAATCTCGCCTCTAGGCTGGAAAGCCTGAGAGTAAACAAAAAAAAAAAAAAAAACAATCTTGCCTTCCCAGCAGTGGTTACAGAACGTCCCACCCGGCCTCGGAAGGTCATAGAGATTGCCGGGGACCATCTGGTCCACTGTATTCTCTATGGTAAACGGCCGCCAGCCACTTCATTCTCTGGTTTGATCGCACAGGCGAGCCGGTAGAAGCACCGGGGGGGTCTATGATTTGTTTTTACTGTGCAGGGAATCTCCGGCAGAAAAAATGATATCTGAATGATGATATAAAGGCATCATTCAGATATAACCACTGATAGCCCTTGACATCATATGACGTTCAGCGGTATTGCCTATATTTCATTTTTATTTGCCAAGCACCGCATACCTTATTACATAATTATCTCATGGCTTTCTTCCAGCGATGTGAGGTCAGAGCTCCTCAAATCTGTTCACTCCATCCCCACCTGTCATGTTTTCTTCCTTTCATTCCAGTTACATTTTCTTGGCATCTGGATCAATTAGATGCCCTGTGCATGTGCCACAGTCAGTATACAGACCAAAACAAATCGCTAGAGTGATAATCTGAGTAATATGCTAAATCAATTTGTCCTACCCATTTATGCAGTGACAGGGAAACCCTAACCCATGAAGTTCAGTAACATTTTGACCTGTGAACAGCTCTCCTGAAAACACTTAGTCTTTGGGCAGAAATATAATCAATGCAAGACCAATGAGTATATAGTATGTGTAAGGTAGCATGGAAGTGAATTTGTTGCAACTATACTACTGAAAATCAGCGGTCGTATGTAATTTGTTTCTGTGCACTTGGGTGGTTCCACACAGGTCCTCAACGTCTTTGGTTTTAACTGAAAGCTTCCCCCCAGCCATCCCTTAATATAATAGACTCGTCATTATTGTCCCCTTTGGCATAGTTACTGAACTGTGCAGGAGCTATTGGTGTGGCAAAACTGAACTGAAGATGAGGCATATGGAATAGCACAACCATGTGTGTGGGTGTTTTTTTGTTTGTTTTTTATCCGACAAACTGAAATCTCTGTTTCAATACAGCTGGTTTGTACACTTTGTCCAGAAGATTAATTCAGAGTAAGAGTTTTTTTTTAAATGTAGGCCCCTTGCACATGGATGTACTAATTTACTGAGGTTTATACTCCAGGAGCTTGTTAATGGAGAGTAAAGACCTTCCATAAAGCCTGATTTGAGTTGCCAGTGTTGTAATATGTGTGTACTCAAACATAAAATTTTCTAATTATTTTTACAGCTTCGTACTGATCGCTGTAATACTGATCTTTACACAGCTGTGTGCATTGTTCTATAGACAACAATGCACCTGTGTTCAGATTGTGGCGTTTTACTCCTGTCTGCAAAAAGCCTACTGTCATATTCATCATTGATCTTTTATATAATCCTTAAATATTTATTGTTGCAAATATCATTAAAATAAATGTTTGTTTTATACAGGCAGGTAACCCGGTATAAAATGGAATCTGAGCTACGGGATCAAAATCTGTTATTGGAGGCAGCAAATAGCACTTTACATAGCAAGTTGCTCATTGCGCAGGTTTGTGTAAATATATCTCTATATGAGATGATGACTCGTGCATAATTTAAAGAAGTTCAGAAGTTTTGTCAAATCACTCATGGGACCCAGTACACGTAGCACTTTATCCCACTCTAATCTCTACAGCGGCTGTGGAGCAGTGTGGTCTGGTTGCTTGTCCGGCTGCTATCTGACCACGCTGAACATGAGTCATATTCCTACTATGAACTACTTTATTTTTGTTTTTTTATTTTGTTTTTTTGTTCCTGGGCCCATCTCCCAATCTACCTGTTTTTCGATGCCTTGAGGGTTTAAAGAATTCTATTTTTAGAGTTCTGTTGCCTATGGTAGTACTTTGTCCCATGTTCAAGTTTTATTTTAACCTTTCTGGCAGTGAATCCTTCCATTTGCGTTCCCAATAATCGCCTCACATTTCCTGTTGAGGATGTTCGCTCCTTTTTAAGGATTCTGTCAATAGGTAGGTATTGAAGCCCTCTTAAAGGCTTTATTTGCACTTGCAGGTTCAACCCTCCATCCAGTAATTTCATTCATGTCTATTTGCCAGACTGTCACTGACTGGCGGAAATGCATGAACAGCGACCAGGGACCTGTCTTTGAAGACCCTGCACTCCTAGAACAATTACAGCTCTCACGAGTACGTGATGTGACGCTGCTTTGCTGGGGGTGGGGCCTGAACATGGCGCCAAGAGGGAGCGTGGGAGGACGATCTGAGGAAGATCAGTGAACTGTATTGTGAGAGGCTGCGGCCTCTTCACTTCGGACGGCCCTGAACCACGCTGATCCCTGCTGACCCCCTCCCACATGTTGGATGCTGGCTTGCGGCGAAAAACGACTGAAGCTGTGCACTGTGACGGGGGAAAAAAGTGAGTGCTGAGCGGCTGAATAGAAAAGAGGCAGCCCCCGCGCTATTCCCCCTACCTGTATGGAGTGGCACTGACAGTCTGGGAAAGAGGGAGTTGAGGCGGGGATTCGTATGAAGGGGTGACCTGGCAGACAGATACCTCAGATCTTTCTATCAGCGTTTCAGGAACCAAGTAAGTGGAGGAGAGCTGCGCTGAGCGGTGACTGAAAACTGAGGCTCACGCCGGCTGTTGTGGCAACGGAGGAGGAGGAGCAGTTGGGTAGAGCAAAAGGGAAGTGCCGTGGGAATGCACATTGTTACATAACTGCATGTTAGTGAAAGTGGGAGAGAAGGAGTGAGCAGTGAGTGCTGTATCGCGATAGACGTGGAATCTGAGTAGAGGGGGGGGGGAGCCCAGAGTATAAGTCAAACAGCTTAAAGTATACACAGCCTTGCACCCCTGGAGGGCTTTTATTGGTGCTTCTGCTCTGTGCTGTGCTCCTTTTTCCCTTTTTTCATCCCCGCACCTCATCTGTTCATCTAAACCCACTACCCCTCTCACTGAAGATTTTGGAGGGGGAGAGGAGAGGCAGTGACATCCTACAGATGCATAGTGTCCTGAAAAGCTGGAAAGAAGGAATTAAGTGGAAAAGAAGGGTGAGTGATAACTTACACCTAAAGTGACAAATTGAATGCTTTACTCAGGAACAAACTGCCTTTGAAACAGCTTAGATCTGTTGTGAAAATGCCTTTGACCTCCCTTATGAAATTGTCTTTGAAGTACTTAAGAAAATTTTTTTTTATCCAGAAAAATATTTTATTGAGAAACTCATATAAAAACATACACATACCGACTTCACATTTACATTCTGAAATACTTATTTCTGCCAGACATTTTACATTTGCGTGTCCAACTGGCTGCATTATTTAACTAACCTGTCCCAAATCACCAACCCTAACCAATGAATATCAGTTTATTATTTACTCACAACTGCATATTATAAACCAATTGAGGGCTCCAACCTTCAAGTGATAACTTATTGAACAGAAACCGAGATGTAACGTATGTAACACGGATGAGGAGACTTGCCACTGCACAAGCCAATTAAAAACGACCAACTCAATCCGTGCGAACCTGAAACGAGACAGGTAACTGCAGTGGATAATGCCAAGACTAACCGTGAAAATATAACTAAAATGAAGAAAACATGAATGTTACCCAGCAAAATGATGAAAATAACCACAAACTGAATGAAAAACACACAACTGAGTGAGGAACATAACTGCGTGCGAACCGTGAGCAGACTGAGAAAAGTAACCTGCGAAAGGAATGTAAGCTGCGTGAAGAAACGTAACTCAACAAAAACCTTGAGTTGCGTGAGCAGCATGAGAACCGAGGCTGCATAAGAAACATAGTTGCACAAGCACGTAAACTGTATGAGCAACGTGAGATACGTGGAAACCCAGGAAAAACGTGAATGATACGGGGAAAACGTGCATCACATGGGAAACGTGCGTGGCCTAGAAATGAAAGTTGCCCAAGAAATATAAAAAAATTGCATGAGAAACGCAACATCGCAAGAGAAACGTAAAACCGCAAGAGAAACGTGAAATCACGAGAGAAACGTGAAATCGCGAGAGTGACTAACCCGCCTAGAGGTCGACCGATATATCGGCCGATATTTGGTGTTTTTACTTAATCGGCATCGGCCGATTGTGCTGATAAAAAAGCCGATATAACTCAGCGCGACTTGCAAATGACTTCTGTAAACAAGTTGCCTGTATTCTCCTGTGAAGCGACTTCTCCCTCCTCTGGGCAGCCTGCCAAATCTGATAAAAAGAACCTGAATTGATACAATGTTTACGCTTATGAATGGACTAAACTCGTGTGTAGAAGCTCTCAGTTTAACCATTTAAAGACTAAATCTTTTCTGACATTTGTTGCTTTCAAGTAAAAATCCTGTATTTTCTGCTAGAATCACTTGGTACCCCCAAACATTATATATATATATATATATATATATATATATATATATATATATATATATATATATATATATATTAGCAGAGACCCTAGGGAATAAAATAGCGGTTGTTATGCAATATTTTATGTCACACGGTATTTGCGCAGCGGTCTTTCAAACGCAATTTAAAAAAAAAAATACACTAATAAATTTTTAAAAAAAACTAACATCCTGCCAGCGCATCGCCTCAGTGTGAAAGCACTCGGGCTTTCACACTGAGACTGCAGGGGAGCCGTTTTACAGGCACTTTATAGGCGCTATTTTTAGCCCAAAAGCGCCTGAAAAATGCCCCAGTTTGAAAGGGGTGTAACTGTTAAATTTTATGAGATGAAGGAAAAAAAAATCGGCCTAATATATCGGCCCAAAAAAATCGGCATCACATATCGGCCATCGGCCACCGCGATTTCTAAATATCGGCATCGGCTAGAGAAAAACCCATATCGGTCGACCTCTAAACCCGCCCCCCCAGCCATGCCTACAACCACTCCTATGAGCCCAACCCACACTACCCTCGTCCATCCCATGCCTGGACAAGCCCCGCTCCTCTGACATATGGCCGGTCTTCAGACTGAGTGGCTCTGCCCCCTCCATGCCCTGAAGCGGCGGTACACTGTCCGGGGATGACCGGGGGGGATGGAGGGGAATCGGACGATGAAGCAGCACTCCGCAGTGGGGGAACATGACATGAGAAAATAAAAATTACCAAGGGTGGAGGACCCGGCTCTGGTGGCCGGGGCTGGGCACTCCCCAACTGATCGAATTAGTCACGTAATAGAGGTGCAGGTTAGGGAGCCCCTGGAGGGCAGAACTAGGGTCTCCAGAGAGCCTAGAAGCCCCTGGGTGGTGAGACTCTGTAGCTTGAAAGTGATGGTTTTTGGATATAGACTGGGAAATTAGCTAGGAGATGAAGGAACTTGGGTAGAAACACCATTTTAAAGAGGTTTACGTGACAACAATAAACTTTATGACCTATAATGTTGCAGGTTTAAATACTTCCACCAAGAGACATAAGATTCTAAAAGAATTAAAACGATATGGGGCAGATGTGGTCTTTTTACAAGAGACCCATCTATCTCATGAGTCTAATGTGAAATTGCACTCCCGTAATTTTCCAACATGGTACTATGGTGACACAATCACAAAGAGAGCTGAAGGTGTTGCAATAGGGTTTGCAAAAGGACTCAGATTTTTCCTTGGGGGATAGGTTGACAGACCCGGAAGGGAGATACCTCTTCCTAAAAGGTAAACTAGGTGAAATGGAGCGCACGCTGGCAAATATCTACGTCCAGAATAGGAACTCGATTTAATTATTTAAAGGTTATTTTGGGGAAGCTGATGGATTTTGAGAGGGCACGTGATCCTGATGGGGGACATGAACTTCTGCATGAACCCAGGCCTAGATAGTACGTACGGGCGCAGGGGACAAACAGCGTACAATTAAAAAAAGAAATTGCATGCTTGTCAACTGGTAGATATCCGGAGGATCCTTCACCCTAAAAAACAAGATTATACGTTCTACTCCCCTGTGCATGGGACCTACTCCAGGATAGATTATATCTTGGTTGAACATAGAATGATCGAGTGGGTGATAGAGTCTGGAGTGGAAATCTCAACACTATCGGATTACTCTCCGGCAAGAATGAAGATGGTTATACCTGGTATCAAAGTTATCCATATGCTTGGCGCTTAAATGAAGAATTTATCCGGGACGAGGCGACCACAGCAATTGTGAGAAGAATATTTTGAAACAAATGATACAGGGGAGGTTTCGGGTCCACCCTATGCGAGGCGCACAAGGCCTTTTATAAGGGGGGTTCTGATAGAAGTAGGTACAAGGAGAAAAAAAGAGAACCGGGAAAATCAAAAAATTAACGGAAGAGATTTTCAGAGCCGAGCAAGAACATAAGAAATACCAAGGCACTCAGACAGAAGTATACCAAAACTTAGTAATAAAAAGGGACGAACTGAAGGATCTTATGGAACATGAAACAAAAGAAACATTTAAAAGAATAGCTAAAGAAAGATACCAGTGGGGGAATAAGACTAGCAAACATCTTGCTAGAATGTTGCAAAAGAAAAAAGCCATAAATTATATAGAAAAAATCCAAACGAAAGGAGGATAAATGGTCCACTCTACCAAGGATATAGTGGAAATATTCAAAAATTACTACCAGGACTTGTACCCAGTAGACTTCGATGGGGGCCAGCCAGGTGACAAGAGAGGCAAAATAAACGATTTCCTTAAAAAGGCTGGATTATCTAAAATTTCAGAGAACTTGAGAGAGACATTAGAGACCCCAAAAACGGAGGAGGAAATAAATAAAGCCCTATCGGATTCGGCTCAGGGGAAAAGTCCTGGCCCGGATGGGTTTGCAACGTACTATTACAAAAAATATAAGGAGATTCTTACTCCAAGGCTATGCCAATACATGAACGGCCTGGGGGCAGACTATGAAATGGGCGGTGAGGCTCTGTCTGCCATTATTACTGTAACCTTGAAGGAGGGGAAAGATGGAACAAAGTGTTCCAGCTATAGGCCAATCTCGCTGCTGAATGCAGACACAAAATTGTACGCTAAAGTACTGGCAGGCAGGACGAAAGGAGTAATGAATCTTCTGGTACACCCGAACCAGGTGGGTTTTACTCCCAGAAGGGAGGGAAGGGACAACGGGGTGAGAACGTTGCTCCTCCTCCAGAGGATAAAAGAAAGTGGGCCCCCAGGTCTAATCCTGTCGATAGATGCCGAAAAGGACTTTGACAGGGTAGACTGGGGGCTCATGATACAGACTTTAGAAATCATGGGAATTGGCCCCAGAATGATCCAGTGGATCAAAACATTATACCATCACCCAACAGCAACTAAAAGAATAAATGGATCGCAGTCTGTACCCTTTGAGATGAAAAACGGGACAATAAAGGGGTGTCCTCTATCCCCGCTGTTATTTGTGCTTTCTTTGGAGCCACTATTTGGCTATGGTACAAAATAACCCTCACATAAGTGGATTCAAGATTGGAGAGGAAGAACATAAACTCGCAGCATTTACAGAGTTACATAGTAGGTGAGGTTGAAAAAAGACACAAGTCCATCAAGTCCAACCTATGTGTGTGATTATGTGTCAGTATTACATTATATATCCCTGTATGTTGCAGTCATTCAGGTGCTTATCTAATAGTTTCTTGAAGCTATCGATGCTCCCCGCTGAGACCACCGCCTGTGGAAGGGAATTCCACATCCTTGCCGCTCTTACAGTAAAGAACCCTCTACGTAGTTTAAGATTTAACCTCTTTTCTTATTTTAATGAGTGGCCGCGAGTCTTGTTAAACTCTCTTCTGCGAAAAAGTTTTATTTCTATTGTAGGGTCACCAGTTCGGTATTTGTATATCGAAATCATATCCCCCCTCAAGTGTCTCTTCTCCAGAGAGAATAAGTTCAGTGCTCGCAACCTTTCCTCATAACTAAGATCCTCCAGACCCTTTATTAGCTTTGTTGCCCTTCTTTGTACTCGCTCCATTTCCAGTACATCCTTCCTGAGGACTGGTGCCCAGAACTGGACAGCATACTCCAGGTGCGGCCGGACCAGGACCATTTGCGGACGATGTATTATTTTATATTTCCAACCCTCGGATCACAATGCCTAATTTACTAAATACTTTAAAACAATATATGGGGAAATATATAACTTTAAAATTTAATTTAGCAAAGTCAGAAATCCTTAATATAAGCATATGTAAGACAGAAGAACTGCTGAAAAACGAATTTAAGTTTCCCTGGAGGAAGGAACTGAATTATCTGGGAAGTAAGTTATTGAACACTATGAAGAAGGTATACAATATACACTATATACCAATGCTAGACGAAATCAGGACTGAATGTAATAGAATAATAAGCAGGCCTATATCATGGATAGGTCGTATTAATATTATAAAGATGGCTCTCCTACCAAAGATTACCTACAAGTTTCAGATGTTGCCATTAGCTCTTCCCCAACCATACCTCAAAGCTAAAATCGATAATAATGAACTCAATATGGAAACACAGAAAACCGAGAGTATCCTTCGCAATTTTAAGGCAGGAAAAGAAAAGAGGAGGACTAGCTGTACCAGACATTTATAATTATTATAACGCGATCCTGTTGTCAAGGGTGGTCAAATGGGTCAAGGCAAAAAATGATAAAAGATGGGTCAAGATAGAAAAAATACTTAGTAAGGCACAATTGGGAAACCTAATATGGAACCCACCACATTTTAGAATGTTGGATGTAAACACACTTGCACACGGAATGCTTTAAAAATTTGGGATAAGATGTATAACCACCTCAACGGGAAGTACAATTCCCCACTAATCGCGTTAAAAGACAATTAATTTTTTGCACCAGGGGAAAAGACAATAGGGGGAAACTGGATAAAAAAAGACACAACACAGTTAAGAGATATAATTAAAAAAGGAAAAATCTTATCACTTCAAGAGTTAAAACACAACAATGATTTTTTTGTTGATCGATGAGTGGCGGTATCTCCAGTTATACCACTTTATCGAGAGTCTTCCTCACCCAATTAGATCAGGGGAAGAATTGACCCTGCTGGAAAGGTTGTGTATTGCAGACAACATAAAAAATACGATATCTAGGTTTATATAAACTTTTGTTGGGGGTGGATGAGGTGGAGATTCCGCCATTTATTAGAAAATGGGAACTGGAACTAGGGTCACACAGGGATAATATCACTATAGGTAAAATACTGAACCTGACTCACAGTTCGTCGGTTGACTCTAAAACAGCTGAAATGAACTATAAATGCTTAACTAGATGGTACGCAACTCCTGACAAAATCAGCAAATACCAAAATGATAAACCTGCGGATTGTTGGCGAGGTTGTGGGGAGGTAGGGACAATGGCTCACTTATGGTGGGATTGCCCCAAAATTAAAACATTTTGGAAAAAAAATTTTTACTACATAAAAGAAATTGCCAAAAAAGAAATAGTGGAGGATCCGTAGGTTGTGGTGTTCCAAGGAGTAGAGTGAGATGTGAAGCAGTACAAGGAGTCATTGATACCGCATTTGTTAAATGCAGCTAAAAGACTCTTCCCCAAGAAATGGCAAGAAGAGGAAAGTCTGTTAATTTGGGAGTGGATTGACTCAGTTGAGGAAACATTTATCATGGAATGTTTAAGAGTAAACTTTTGAAGATAATAATGAAGGGTTTAGAACAAAGTGGGATTGTTGGAAGGAGTTTAAAAGATCTTGGAGCTATGCTCAGGAACTAAGAATATAGGTCTATAATGGAGTTAGAAGAGCTAAAGTCTTATCTAGGGCGAGTACGCAGAGGTGAGGGGGAAGAGGTGGGGGGAAGGTGATGGGGGGGGGGGTGGATAAAGATAAGGTTTTAGATTGGGTACTAAAGAATTACACTTTTGGGTCAGAATTGTTGTATGAATTAATGCATTTACAAAGCTACTATGATGTGACAAAGAGTTGGGCTAACAATGAACTGTAATGGTGATTTAAGTCTCCCAAAAGAGTTTGCTGAAGTGGCAAAAAAGGAAAAAATTAAAGTAGAAAAAAAAAATTAAAAAAAGTAAACGTCCCTCATTCAAACGGGCTCTTTCTCCAGTGCCAGGGGCATCAGCCTCCAGGCAGTCGCGACCTCCGTTGGGTTCAAGAGGTAAACCTCAGGATCAACCCCAGGGACAAAAGAAGTCCTGGGCGAGGAAACCCACAAGACAGAACGCTAAAGCCTCTTTATGAAGGGGCGCCCCTGCTCGCTTGAGTGGGGGGAAGGCTTCTGCAGTTCTCAAAGGTCTGGCGGGAAGAATTTCGGGACAGGTGGGTGGTCTCCACAATAGCTCTAGGTTACAAACTAGAGTTCCGAGAATTCCCATCTCCTCGTTTCCTCAGGTCAAATGTCTCCAAAGATCCAGAGAAAAAGAAGTCTCTCTCTTTCTAGCGTTAGACCGACTTTTGTCGCAAAAAGTGATCATGGTGGTCCCCGTGGAAAAGCAGAGGTTGGGGTTTTTGTGACAGGAGTCAATTTGGGTGGGGGGTTTGTGGAACTTGGCTTACCTTGGAGAGCTCTGGAAACTCCGTGTCCAGTTTTCCCTGGACCCTCTTATGTGTATGACAAAAACAATTCCATAGCTCAACTCCCCAACCAAATTAATTTGTCTAACTGCCTGTAAAAGCAGGGGTTTAGTTAGCACACATTTGCAAACGCGTGTGAAAGCTGCAAGGCCTCGTCACGGCACCCTGTGTTGCTTGCAGCCCTAACACTACAAATTTATAAGTGTCTCCACAGTGGAAGCACGTGCATGGAATGGATAGATGTGGGGCAGGTGAATGCATGGAATGGATAGATGTGGGGCAGGTGAGCCTGGAGGCAGTCCAGGCCCCCTTAAATGAACAGGAGCACACTGGACACCCAGCAAGAGCACAATGGCAGTGAAGGTGCCCAGTGTGTCCCCGGACCATATATACGAACAGTACCAAAAAACTGGCCACTGCCCCACCTATAACTGGCCTTCACAGCAAGGAGCACATGGAGGGCCATATACATGTAGAGGGCATGAAACCGTTAAGAGGTAAACAGGTGGGGAGACAAAAACAATTCCATAGCTCAACTCACCAACCAGTCTGCTGACCAACCAAATTATGTGTAAATCACCTTGTGTCCATTAGGGGCCCAGGGTGACTGAGAACCCCACTATGATCTGTGCTAATCGGACTCACTGTACAGCCACACTGGAATGGTGTGTGTGTGTGTGTGTGTGTGTGTGTGTGTGTGTATATATGTATGTATGTATGTGTGTGTATGTATGTATGTATGTATGTATGTATGTATGTATGTATGTATGTATGTATGTGTATGTATATATTGTGTGTTGTCTCATGCTGTTGTGGACTCTTTGCTGTGATCCTTTGGGGTGGGGTTGTATTCCAATGTTCTATTGTGTCTGTCTGCCTTGGATATTATGGGATGTGTTTGTAGATTAGCTGTGAGATTGGTGTGGGCGAATTCCTCCAACAGCTCTCCCTGCTGTTAGACTGTTTACTGATGAGAAATTTGAATACACCTGACCTCTGTGTTTATTGTGATTGGACAGTTTTTACCCCGCGCTGAATCCAAGGGTAGGGGAGAGTGTCTCTGAGTTGTATATCTGTGGTAACATGTGCTTGACTAAAGGAGTTTTGATGTTGTTCATCCTACACTGACTTACGGCTGGTGACTGGGTGGGCTAAAGAGTCTTGGATAGTGCTATTTCTGGACAGAGGAAGAATTTACGGTGGACATAGACCTGTTGAGGACAGGGGTTTATCAGTTTTATTCAAACCTTTTCACTCTAACAAAACCAAATGGGGATGTCAGACCCATTCTAGATCTCAAAGATCTAAACCGGTTCCTGAAAATTTGCTCTTTTCACATGGAATCAATCCGATCAGTAGTGTCCATCCTACAAGGAGGAGAACTTCTGGCATCAATCGACATCAAGGATGCATACCTGCATGTCCCTATTTTCCCCACTCACCAGAAGTATCTGCATTTCGAAGTAAAAAAACGTAATTTTCAGTTTGTAGCCTTACCTTACCCTGTCCACAGATCTAGATGACCTCTGCTGCTATAAAACATACATCAGCAGAGTATTAGAAACTCCTCCTTCAGATCTTTCCCTGAGGATGGGAAAGACCTAGGAAATGTCATGTGACCTCTGAACAGCAATGCTTAAATAAGTTTATTTCCTTTTTGGGTCACACATTGAGGAAACTGATCTCCTGGCTGTAGTGGGTGAATATCCTCACTTCCTATTATCATCCTTAAAGATTCCAGGTTGAGTTTTAAGTCATCTGCGTTTAAAGCTTGCGAGTTGTTTTCTTGTTCTTTCTCTCCTTTTGGTATATATGTACTGAGGGAACGGTGATCTGAGCCTGGAGAGAGCGGAAGTATTTACTACACCCAAAAGGCCCGGGCTGGGTTTTAAGCCATCTGCTCATACTGCTTGCTGTTTGGTAAGCGCAATTTACAGTCACGGTGGTCGGGCACCTCACTATATATTTTTCATACACTATGGTGTTTGGGAGATCCTTAGCGCCTTTGTTTGATGCCCACAGAAACTTTTTTTTTGGACATTTATTCTCTTTTAGCGCAGTTTTTTAATTTATATTGGACTTTTTGTGTTGGGGCACTGTTTACTGCTGCTTTTTGATTTAAGATACATTTTTTGTAGCGCGGTTCTTTTATCCTATAGACTACTGAAGTCGCCAGCAGTTGTTCCCGGTGGAATGGTCCCTTCACACCGACATCTTCCTGGCTATATGCCAAAGATGGGGGATCCTGGATGTAAATCTGTTTGCGTTCAGGTTCAACAACAAAGTCGGCAACTTTGTGTCAAGAACAAGGGATCCACTCGCATGCGGAATAGATGCGTTGGTGACCCTGTGAGTTCAGTTCTCACTGATTTATGCATTCCCTCCTATTCTGCTACTTTGACGACTTTGCAGGATCAAGCGGGAAAGGAAGTCGGTAGTTCTTGTGGCCCAGAAGATCTTGGTATGCAGAAATAGTAAAGATGGTGGTAGGGGCCCCATGGACCCTACCGCAACGTCCAGACCTGCTATTGCAGGAACCAGTGTTCCATCCTACTTTACAAACGCTAAATGTAACGGTTTGGCTATTGAGAACCACATTCTGAAGAATCGTGGGCTTTCAGGCTCAGTGATACCTACCTTGATTAAGGAAAGGAAGCCAGCTTCCGGAGTCATTTTTTTAGAGTCTGGAAGGCATATGTTTCCTGGTGTGAATCCAGGTGTTGGCATCCTAGGAAGTATGTCATAGGTAGAATTCTTGCCTTTCTGCAATTGGGGCTAGAGATGTAACTGGCCTTTAGTACTATCAAGGGCCAGGTCTCAGCCTTATCAGTATTGTTTTAACGTCCGCTTGCTTCACATTCTTTGGTCCGAATATGGGGTAACGCGGCTTAATCCACTGGTTAGAGCACCCCTCAACCCTGGGGACTTGAATTTAGTTCTGTCGGCATTACAGAAACAGCCTTTTGAGCCGATACGACATATTCCTTTTGACAAGAAAGCTAGTTTTTCTGGTAGCCATTTCTTCTGCAAGAAGAGTATCAGAGTTGGCGGCTCTTTCTTGTAAAGAGCCATATTTAAACGTTCACAAGGATAGAGTAGTATTGCCTCCTCATCCTAGCTTTCTGCCAAAGGTGGTTTCAGGTTTTCACCTAAACCAGGAGATTGTTTTACCTGCATTTTTTCCAGAACCCTGTTCTAAGGAAGAAAAGTCACTACATTCTTTGGATGTAGTGAGAGCAGTCAAAATCTATTTGAAGGCGACTGATTTGAAAAACAGATGTTTTGTTCATGTTGCCTGTAGGTCCAAGGAAAGGACAGGCAGCATCGAAATCCACTATTGCCAAATGGATTGCGGCATGTAATTATTCAAGCTTATGGCTTGAAGAAGAAGGTTATACCTTTTCAAATCAAAGCGCACTCCACCAGGGCTGTTAGTGCTTCGTGGGCAGTGCATTACCAAGCCTCCATGCCTCAAATCTGCAAGGCTGCAACCTGGTCTTCAGTCCATACATTCAACAGATTCTATCAGGTAGATGTAAGAAGGCATAAGGATATCGCCTTTGGGCGCAGTGTGCTGCAGGCAGCAGTATAGGTCCTCGGGTTTAATTGCACCCTACTTTTGTTTGTGTCCCCTCCTCTCAGGTGGCATTCCTCTGGGACATCCCATACAGTTATTACTGTGGCTATGTGTCCCGTGATGTACAATAAAGAAAATAGGATTTTTATAACAGCTTACCTGTAAAATCCTTTTCTTGGAGTACATCACGAGACACAGAGGTCCCTCCCCTCTTTCTGCTTACACGAGTATTGTTTGCTACAAAACTGATGTACTTCCGGTAAGGGGAGGGGTTATATGGGGAATTGAACTTCCTGTTTAGGGTGTGCCAGTATCGTTCACTTGAAGGTGCCATATAAGTCCCATACAGTTATTACTGTGGCTATGTATCCCGTGAAGTACTCCAAGAAAATGATTTTACAGGTAAGCTGTTATAAAAATCCTATTTTTCCACCACACATAGGGTTTGGCTTGTATGACAAAAAGTTCAATTTTGGTCTTATCTGACCAGAGCACCTTCTTCCACGTTTGCTGTGTCCCCCACATGGCTTCTTGCAAACTGCAAACGGCACTTTTTTTTTGTTTTGTTTTTTTTAAATTCCTTTATTTTAATTTCAAGAATGCATGTTACAGTTTGAATTACATATTGTCATGTTCTATAACATTTAATGGATAATATAAAACAGAGGTAGGGAGAGGATTTTAACAGAAACTGTCGTTGACTAGAGATGTAACACATAAACAATCCTCTTGTTTACACAATCTGTATGGTGAAGGCGGAGCCTGTGTGCATGGGAGGGTCTAATGTAATGATTATCTTAGTGTCCATTTGCAAGCATTTCCCTGAGACATGCCTTGTGTAAACTGGTGACTCGTGTAATTATCCTTTATCGACAGGTAAAAGGGTGAACTAAAATAACAAAGGGAGAAACTCTCCACTGACCGGGGGTGGAGATATTCCTTGCCGATCAGTAGAGTCCGGCAAAGGGCAACTAACATGAAGTAATGTGGACCATGATATTCAATATATCTGATCAGATCTTCCCTAAGCCGGAAGAGTATAGGGGATTGTGTGAGAACCCGGGAAGGGTGGGGGGGGGGGGGGGAGGGAAGAGGTAAAAAGCGGGAGACAATAGGGAGGGAGGGGCAAGGAAAATAGAGAGGAGAGATGGAGTAGGAGGGGAAGAAGGTGAGGAAGGGGGGTAGAGAGAGGTAAAGAGAAGAGGGTGGCGGTGCCACCCTCCAGCCAGGCGGGGCCCTCATAACGGGGGGTGTCCACGCTAAGTCACCTCCCGGAGGTAAGCCTCGGAGTAGATGAAGTGTTGCCAGGGGCGCCAGGTCTCCCGAAAGGTTTCCTCCCTGTCATGCAGGGTGGCCGTAAGATCTTCCATGTCGCGCAGTTCATTAACCCTGGCATACCACTGGATCTTCGTTGGTGGGGTTTCCGATCTCCAAAATAGAGGGATACAGGCCTTAGCCGCATTGAATAGTTGTATAGTGAGTGAGGCTTTATATTTCTTAATTGGACTTCTAGATAGGTGCAGCAAACAGGCCCCGGGATCTCCCCCCAGTGCGACGCCCGTTAAACGCTCGGTCGTGTCTGTCACCTCTTTCCAAAAAGGTTTAATCTTGGGACAGTCCCAGAAAATGTGCAACATTGTTCCTTCTCCTGCTCCACAACGCCAACATAGACTTGGTACCTGCGGGAGGAACCTGTGAAGAGTGGATGGTACTCTGTACCATCTGGTCACAATCTTGTAGCATGTCTCCTGGACCCTTGTGGCTAGAGATGATTTTTGGGCAAAATGTAAGATCTTTTCCCTTTGTGCTTCATTAAAATGCACTCCTAATTCTGTCTCCCATTTAGTGAGGAAGGGGGGCACAAAGCCCTCAGTCGGGGCAATCAGAGAGAGGTAGATCGAGGACAGAGAGTGGGGTACGGGCTCCCTGCGGTGGCAGATACGCTCCAATTCCGTGAGTGGGCGTGGGGGACCTAAAGTCTGAGCACTTCGGCGTAAGAAATTACGCAGTTGGAGACCGCTCAGGAAATCCAATGGCGTGTCCAGGTCCTCCTATTCCCGCGGCCGTCCTGAGCCGGCCACCGGAATCCAGGAAGTCGTAGAGGTGTGGCCATCTATCTCCCTCCGATAGGGCTCTATAGATCGGTCCCTGGCAGCCCGGCAAGAATTCAGGGTTGCCCAGTATCGGCACCATAGGGGAAGGAATAGGTGATATCAGGGTTTTACGAAAGGTTTCTCTGGCCACTCTTAATGTGTTTCCCAGAGTTGGGTGTTCGGCGATGATCTTCGGGATCGGAGTGGAAAGCCACGGCCAACTCCTAGCCGTACCATCGGAGTCCTCTATCTCCATAGTGACCCAATGTTTGGCCTCTGAGTGGCAGTACCAGTCTATCAGTCTGGTAAGATGTGTTGCCCTGTAGTAGGCTTTTACGTCTGGTAGTCCCACCCCACCCCTACGTTTTGCCATATAAAGTAGTTGTAATTTGATGCGAGGCTGCCTGTGCGACCAGACAAAATCTCGGAAAAGTGCGTCGATTCGCTTGAAGAAGGAGGGCGGGAGATGTATGGGGAGGGCCTGCAGGAGATAGAGTATCCTCGGGAGAGCTGTCATCTTGATGGCATTACAGCGTCCAAACCACGTTAGAGTGAGGGAGTGCCAATGTTGCAGGTCTGTTTTAAGTCTGTGTAGAAGAGTGGCAAAGTTTGCTTGGTAAAGGTCGGCGGGGTCCGCGGTGATGGCCACTCCTAGGTACGGAATAGTATCGGTTGCCCAGTGGAACTTGTAGTTCAGGCGCAATTGTCGGATATTTTGCGAGCACAGTGTGATATTAAGCATGGAGGATTTAGACATGTTTATTTTAAATAGAGACAAAGCTCCGTACTCCCTCAAGGAATGAAGCAAGACGGGGAGTGAGGCAATGGGGTCAGCCAAAAAGAAGATAAGGTCATCCGCAAAAGCGGCGACCTTGTGGGCTCCAGATGTTTTACGGAAGCCCTCTATTTGGGGGTTGGCCCTTATCTTACAGAGCAGAGGTTCCAAGGTAAGAATAAAGATTAGAGGAGACAGGGGACAACCCTGTCTGGTACCATTTCGAATGTTAAAATAACCCGACCTGGTTTCGTTGACCCTAACCGCCGCTGTGGGGCTAGAGTAGAGAGATAAGATCCAGCTGAGCATCGACGTCCGGAGGCCAATGTGTTCGAGAGTAGCTCTAACAAACGTCCAGTCTACACGGTCGAAAGCCTTCTCCGCGTCAGTTGACAGCAGGAGAAGGGGTCGTCGCGTGGTCCTGGCGGCATGTATGAGGTTCAGCACCCTAATGGTGTTGTCACGGGGTTCCCGTTGGGGGACAAAGCCCGCCTGGTCTTTGTGAATTAGGTTTGGTATGTGTGGGAGCAATCTGTTCGCCAGGATTTTGGCAAACAGTTTCAAGTCGGTGTTTAGCAAAGCTATCGGTCGGTAGTTTCCACACCGAAGTAGGTCCTTTCCCTCTTTAGGGATGAGAGAAATGTAGGCCCTAAGGGAATCTATGGGGAAGGAGTTACCTTTCGTGATTGAGTTAAGTCCATCCACTAGCGGTTTAGAAAGCGTCTCAAAAAAGGTTTTGAAATAGATTGGAGTAAGGCCATCAGGGCCTGGGGCTTTCTTGGGCTTGGAACTCGCCAGTGCTACCCCCAGCTCCTCCACCGTAATGGGGTCTTCCAGTTCTTCCGCGGTGTCGGCCGATAGAGATGGCATGCCAGAGGAGGCTAGATATTCGTGTGGGGTGGGTCCCCCAGAGGGGTTAGGGGCATCAGGAGAGGGTCTGTCTAGATTATAGAGACCGCTGTAGAATGAACGGAATTCTTCCGCCATTTCTGTTGAGGTAGAGACCCTCCGACCCGAAGGGGTCAGAATGTGGGGGATGAAAGTCTTGGTGCGGGGACCGCGTAAAGCTCTGGCTAGGAGAGAGCCAGGTTTGTTAGAGAATTCGTACATTGTACGACGTGACCATGCTAACCTCTCTTTAGTTTTATGCAACAGAAGCGAGCGAAGCTCCTCACGCGCTTTAAGTAACTCCTGGTATACGGAGCGAGCTAGGCTGGCCTTATGTGTACATTCAAGGGTCTTGATCTGAAGAAGTTCTTCAGTTCTACGGGTTCTTTCCCTCTTGAGACGTGCCCCAATGCCTATCAAAATGCCCCTGATAACTGGCTTGTGCGCCTCCCACATCACCAAGGGGTTGGAGACCGAGGCTTCATTGAGTGCAAAGTATTCCTGTAGTTTGGCTTGAATCTCAGCGCGGATCTCTGCAGATTGAAGCAGAGACTCGTTCAGTCTCCATGAGGGTGGGGATTTAGACATTGGTCCCATTTGGAGCGTCAGGTGTATTGGGGCATGGTCAGAAAAGGAGATGACATCTATGGATGAGTCCACTACCCTCGGAAGGTCCTTATGGGAAAGGAGCAGGTAATCTAGTCTTGAGTACGAATGATGAACTTGTGAGAAGTACGAGTAATCCCTGTCCCTGGGGTGCGAGAGGCGCCAGGGGTCCATCAAACGCAGTGAGTGAAGATCAGATTTGATTCGTTTAAAGCGGGCGTATGAGAGATGGGAAGCGCCCCGCGAGGTATCCAACAGGGGGTCCATCGCAAAGTTCATATCACCCCCAAAAATGAGCATCCCCTCCGTAAACTCAAGCAGTTTGGGTATCAGCCCACGCAGGAACTGTGCATGGTCGGCGTTGGGGAAATAGATATTGGCAAGTGTGACCTGAACGTCAAACACCTTTCCCTTAATCAGGAGAAAGCGGCCCTGGGGGTCTGCCTGCTGCGCCCCAAACTCCCAAGGTACAGATTTTGCCACTAAAATGCTAACCCCCTTAGATTTGGAGATAGGTGAGATACTGTGGTATGCCGTCGGGAACAGATTGTTAGTCAGTTTGGGAATATGCTCACCATGAAAGTGGGTTTCCTGTAGAAAGGCAATTTGGGTTTTAGTTCTGCGTAGGTCAGCTAGGAGCTGGGAACGCCTCTCCGGGATATTGAGACCCCGTACATTAAGGGAGGTCACCTTTAGGAGAGCCATTGTGGCAGCCGGGGCACTGATGATCGTGGACAAGATGAGGAGGACGATCACTCTTAGTTCAGGTTCACGCCCCAACCCAGCTAGAGAGTAACAGCACCGGGGAAGAGAGGGGGACAAAGGAGGAGATGACAGGATCAGAGAGAAAGGGGAGGAGGGTGGGTGAAGGGGAGAGGGGGGGGGGAAGGAGGGTGGGAGTAATCTAAGTTAGTCAAGTAGCTACTCTATGAGCTCCCGGCTGAGACACAGAAAGAATTGTGCAGCAGCCGGGAGGTCGCCCTAAAGGGGGGTGGCCAATGCGGCGAAGCGCGCAATCAAATAGTTATTGCTATCGCCTATGTAAGCAAGAAAAGCTATATAACAAGGTACTTTTGGGGGTGGTAGGGAGATGCACTGAGTGGGGGGCCTAAAGAATCAGAAACATTGAGAAAAACAATACATTAACCATCGTAAGTAAAGTGCGATTTACCACAGATCTGGGCATAACATCCATAAACTCAACTGTGTTTAAGGCTAGTAAGTACAACTAAGTAGACCTCTAACATCCATGACTTACTGGCGTTGACGCATCGCAGTGGCGGCCGAGGACTGAGGGCCCCAGGGATCCACTCGCCCTTCACCTGGACAGGACCAGGATAGAGCCCCCATCGCCCGACTGTCAGTGCGCCAAGGCAGCACGGCCGGATTTGAATCATGGAAAACATGCATGCACCTCCTTTTCAGCGTCAACGTTCACATCAGATATACTCGGATGGAGTGCATGGAGTCTAGCCTGCAGCAAAAATGCAGCATTTATAACATTTATAACCATTATAACAATGCGTCCCCCCTCCCCCCGCCCCTGTCCAGAATTAAGAATTAGCCCACGGAAAAAAGGAGGCATCTTCAGGAAGACAAAAATAAAAATGGTGTCTGATGAAAAAAAAAGGGGATGAATTAAATGTTCCAGGGAGGATCGCCATCGGGGGGGAAGGAGCGGGGCACCTACCCATATGAGGTACTAAAAGTCTTACCAACAACCGAAAGGTAGCGTGTGTTTAGTCCTCGGATGATGTAGGATGGGCTCTTCTGACTTCTCGGTTTGGCGGGCGAGATCTTGGGCGTCGAAACCTCTGCTGTCTGGGTGGTGCTGAACCTTGTGGATCCTGGGAGAGCAGATATTCAAACCAGTTGGGCACCTCAATCACTGGCCTGGAGATGAAATGAAAAAGGGCAGGGAGTTGGTCTGGCGTGCGGAGGTAGAATTCCGCCCCCTGCCTCCTGACAATAAGATGGAAGGGGTGACCCCATCGGTAGGTGGCATCAGCCTCGCGGATAACTTCCAGTAGGGGTCGCATGAGCCCACGCATGGTGCGTGTTTGTCTGGAAATGTCAGGGAAAATCCTGATGGGAGCCCCGTCAAAGTCTATTGAGCCCTTTTCCCAGGCAAGGCGAAGAATGTCCTCCTTAATTGTGAAAAAATGCACCCTGCATAATACATCACGGGGAAAGTCCAGTTCGGATGATGATCTCTGTGCGGAGGGCGGGGGTCTGGGGCCTGGGATACGATGCACCCTGTCCAGTTCCAGGTCAGCTGTCGGTGGTTTGCCCAGAACCTGGTTTAGGATGGCAACCACTGTGGATCGGAGGTCTGGGCCCATGGTGGCTTCTGGGATCCCCCTTAGGCGCAAATTGTTTCGCCTGCTCCTATTCTCGCCGTCGTCCAGGCGCAGCTGAACATCGACAAGATGGCGGCGGAAGGCCCCGTACTCCGACTCCAGTGTAGTGAGGCGCGTTTCTGTATTAGTTTGGGAGGCTTCGATCGTGGTGACTCTCTCCTCGACCACATCCACTTGCTGTTTTAGGTCATGCAGTTCTCTGGTTAGTGCGTTAACAATAGAGGTGGCCATGGCGTTTAAGTCCTGCTTGGTGGGGAGGCCTGACACTATGTCTCTCAGAGAGCCTTCAACTAGGCCGCTTAGGTCACCAGCGTAATCTGGAGGCAAAGGGGTGTCAGCAGTTATGGGAGCCGGGGAAACTATAGGAGAGGGTGCTCTGTGCGGCAAGGGGGGAAAGTCCTCCTCCGCTGCGGAGGTAGTTGCAGGAGTGCCCTTCTTACTTGAGGATGCAGCGCCCGCCGTGCTGACTCGAGGCGGCGCCATCTTGCTCCGTCCCACCGGCGAGGAAGCCTGCTGTTGCCGCAGAAAGTAGTGTGAGATTTCAGGTCCCCTCCGTACCTCAGTGACCGGTGGGTGGCTGCGGCCTCCTGGCATGAATGGATGGCTTAGTTGATCAGTGCTACGGGTGATTCACGGCCCGTTTCAGTGCAGAGCTCCCGATGACGCGTCTTTACGTTTCCATAGCAGGGTCACGTCTCCCCCTTTTAATATATTTTGCGCTGAAGTTCCTGTGTCTCATTCAGGTGTTAGGGGGCCCAGGCCAGGCAGTAGTGAGTAAGCGAGTGACGGAGCCTGTCTGCAGGGTCCGGGGTAGTAAAGCAGTAGGTATGGAGCAGTGTGTGTCCCTTTTAACAGTCTTTCCTCTCACCTGCAATTATAAGATGTAGAAGCTGTCCACTTCAGGGCTCCACAGGCTTGTCAGAGTATGCAGCCTAGCCAGCTCCCCCCACTAACAGGAGGGCCAAGGGTGGAGGTGCTCCAGAAATGGTTCCTCTGCCCAGGCATATGTCCCCCACCGTCTCAGGGCCTCTTTCTCCAGGCCAGCAGGATCTGGATCTTATGGAGAGGCTGCGATTGCGGCCTAGTCATACGTGGGGGGGGGGGTAGAGACCAGGCCCAGAGCACGGCCTATTTGCAGTCCAGGGTCAATCCACTCACCCCCCTCAGCAGTCCACAGCAGCCGGCTTGTGTAGCAACAGGGGCGATCGCGCCAGGGGACTCCCGGCTCGCCGCGCGGCCCGTCAGGAAAGACCGCGGCTTCGGCCTAGTGGAGCGGGAGTGTACAGCGGCGCCGATCGCGGTCCGGGAGCAGAAATCCTCCTCGCTCCTCACTTGGCAGAGGGTGCCTGGGTCCCCCCCGATCAGCTGGGGTGAAAGTTATGGGTGAAAGAGGGCGATGGAGCTGGATTCAGTGTTTGGATGAGCGGAGCTCTCAGAAAAAGCCGCCGCTCACAGCGCCATCTTGGCCACGCCCCCCAAACGGCACTTCTTATAGCTTTCTTTCAACAATGGCTTTCTTCTTGCCACTCTTCCATAAAGGTCAGATTGTGGAGTGCACGACTAATCATTGTCCTGTGGACAGATTCTCCCACCTGAGCTGCTGATCTCTGAAGCTCCTCCAGAGTTACCATGGGCCTCTTGGCTGCTTCTCTGATTAATGCTTTCCTGGCCCGGCCTGTCAGTTTAGGTGGACGGCGGCCATGTCTTGGTAGGTTTACAGTTGTGCTATACTCTTTCCATTTTCGGATAATGGATTGAGCAGTGCTCTGTGAGATGTTCAAAGCTTGGGATATTTTTTATAACCCAACCCTGCTGTAAACTTCTCCACAACTTTATCCCTGATCTGTCTGGTGTGTTCATTGGACTTTATGATGCTATTTGTTCACTAAGGTTCTCTAACAAACCTTTGAGGGCTTCACAGAACAGCTGTATTTTATACTGGGATTAAATTACACACAGGTGGACTCTATTTACTAATTAAGTGACTTCTGAAGGCAATTGGTTCCACTAGATTTTAGTTAGGGGTATCAGAGTAACAAGGGCTGAATACAAATGCACACCACACATTTTTTAGATATTTATTTGAAAAAAATGTTAACCATTTTCCATTTTTCTTCAACTTCACAATTATGTACCACTTTGTGTTGTCTATCACAAAAAATCCCAATACAATACAATTATGTTTTTGGTTGTAACATGACAAAATGTGGAAAATGTCAAGGGGTATGAATACTTTTTAAATGCACTGTATACAAGAGCACTATCATCAGCATATAAAGATACTTTTTCCTCCAGTGGACCATTCCATAGCCCCTTGAGCTGAGAGGAGATTCTGCATAGCTGTGCCAGGGGTTCCATAGGCAAACAAAAGAGGGGAAAGTGGGCATCCGTGTCTCCTGCCCCGCTGAATGAGAGAGGGGTCAGATATCTTGCCATTAACCTGTATATGGGCCCGTGGCAGGGTGTAAACTAGGATCCTAATTCAAGAAATAAAAGTGTCTCCAAAACCAAAGTGTTGCAACACTTGTATTAAATAAGGCTAACATGTTTTTCTTAGTTCCTGTTATATAATTTTGCAAATGATCTTTCTTCATAAATGTAGGTGAAAATGTATTCTCCTACATTAAATTGGTAAAAATAACCTAAATCAATACTTTTTTGGGGACCAGTGATATCATTACAGTAATCAGTGCTGAAAAAAAATGCATTTTCACTGTATAAAAGACACTGGAAGGGAAGTGGTTATCAGGGGTGATCAAAGGGTTAAGTGCGCTCCTAGGGAATGTTTTCCAATTGTTGGAGGGGGGGGGGCGCTGACTGGAGGAAGAGACATCTGTGTTCCTGATTAGCAGGAATTGCAGATCTCTCTTCCTCTGTGGCAGAACGACCTTGTTTACATAGGCAGACCACCGTTCTGCCTTTATAACGAACGATCGGTGGCGGCCGCCGGTACCGCTGATTGGCTCCCGCTGTGTCCGATCACAGCGAGAGTGGGTCTCCCGCGGCGTGTGCCCCAGACCAGGAAGGCAAAACGTACAGGTACGTTGTTTTGTGCAGCCAGGCCGCCCTGCCGCAGTAAGTGGGCGGTCCGAAAGCAGTTAAAGTTGCAAAACTTTTATTCTTTTTTTAAATTATTTTTTTTTGTCACCGTTTTTTTGGAAAAGGGCGAAATTTAAATAAGATTCGTTAGTTATTTTGCACACACTGCATAGCCAGTCTTCTATTTAGACCCCAAAACACATTCTGCTATGCCTCTTGTGTATAGGGATACCACATGTGTAAGAATTTTTTTTTCACTGCCTAGAAGATAAATAAAGGGGCCCAAAATCCCAGGAGCAAAAATTAAGCAAAAATATACCGTATATACTCGAGTATAAGTCGAATTTTTCAGCACATTTTTTTGTGCTGAAAGTGCCCCCCTCGACTTATACTCGAGTCAAGCACTTTTCTGCAGCAAAAAATTTCATTTTCCGAACCGACTTTGGGTGCCCCGTATCTCAGGGCCACTTTGGGCTAGAAACCCCAAATTTGGTATGCAAACCCAGTGGACCTAGTACCACAACATATCCAAAGCTTGGGTTCCTAGCACCAAGTGGCCCTGAGATACGGGGCCCCAAATCTGGTTCGGAAAATGTTATTCTCTGCTGCAGAAAAGTGCTTGACATTTTCTAAACTGATTTTTGGGGCCCTGTATCTCGGGGCCACTTGGTGCTAGAAACCCCAGCTTTGGAAATTTTATGGTGCTTGTTCCACTGGGTTTGCACACCAAATTTGGGGTTCTTAGCACTAAGTGGCCCAGAGATACGGGGCCCCAAATTCGGTCAACTGTGTCTATCTGCAGCAATGTCATTTTGGGACCCTTTGGGTTCAGAGACCCCAAATTTTGGCTGCAGCTAGGGGGCATCTAGGAACCGTTAACTACCAAGGTTGAAGTTCAGGGGACCTATGGCTGCAAATGGGCACAGTGAGGCATGCATATGGGCACAGTGATGCTGCAAATGGGCATTGTTGACCCTCTTTTCCACTTACAGTAGCTGTGCATTTCTCACCCTCGTCTTATACTCGGGTCAATAAGTTTTTCCCATTTTTTTTTTTTGTGGTAAATTAGGGCCTCGACTTATACTCGGAACGACTTATACTCGAGTATATACGGTATATTTAATTTTCTGACTACCTACCACATTATTGGGGGCCCTGGAGCACCAGGATAGTGAAAATGCCATGAAGACTCCATTTTGGAAAGCAAATGCTCCAAGGTTGCTTTGGAAAGGCTTGGTGAGTCTGTTGAGAAAATATATAATAATATTTGCCACAAGTTTTTGACAAAATGCAGGAAAGAAAATATATTTTAGTTATTTAATTTTTTTTAACGCAAAGTTCTTAATTTAATAAACATTTCTCACACAGCATGTGCATACAGGGGTTACATCATAAAATACTTGAGGGGTCTGGCTGCAGACTGGCGCTCAGCAGAGTATTGCTGTCCGTGTTCCAGCAAAGTATTACTATTATTCCTTTCTAGAGAGGGTATTACTGGCCCTCTGCAGAGTATCGTCGCTATTTCTTTCTGCAGAGCATCACCGCTATTCCTTTCTGTAGAGTATTACCTCTGTTTCTTTCTGCAGAGTATTACTGCCACTCCCCTGCATATTACAAGAGATGTTGAATCCAATCTGTACGATATTTATTTAAAAGTGAATAAAACACTGTCTTTAGTCTATTGGGATATGTCTCTACTAACTTTGCACATCTAGACTTAGTCATATCTTTACAGAACTGCTCCAGTTCAGTTAAATTTGATGGTGACCGTTTGTGGACTGCAGTATTCAAGTCATTCCACAGATTTTCAGTGGGGTTTAAGTCTGGGTTTTGACTAGGCCAGTGATGGTGAACCTTGGCATCCCAGATGTTTTGGAACTACATTTCCCATGATCCACTACACTGCAGAGTGCATGAGCATCATGGGAAATGTAGTTCCAAAACATCTGGGGTGCCAAGGTTCGCCATCACTGGACTAGGCCATCCAAGGACATTCACCTTTTTCTTCTTCAACCATTGTGTGGTCATTTTTGCTGTGTGCTTTGGATCTTTGTTGGAAGGTAAACCTTCTTCCCATTGACAACTTTCTGGCAGAGGGCAACAGATGTTCCTTAAGAATTTGACGATATTTTGCCCTATCTGTTTTTCCTTCTTCCTTGACAAGTGCTCCAGTCCCTGCTGCAGAGAAAAACTCCTATAACAGGATATTACCACCTCAATGCTTTACTGTAAGAATGGTGTTATTTAGATGGTGAGCTGTATTGGATTTCTGCCAGACATATAGTTTGTTGTTGAGACCAAATTCATTTGTAAGGAGGGGTGAGCCTTTTTTCACTGTGATTCTGTTTTTGATTCTTTTTATTTTTTCTGACATGTTGGTGTTCTAATCTTTCATTTGGATGTTATACTGTAAGTTGCACTAGTAAATAGAGCGGGATAAAACAAAAACTGTGTCTGTCTTTATTTCAGGCTGCAAAGCAACAAAATGTCATTATTTTAAAGGGGGCAATTCTTTTCTATACCGTATGTGATATATAGGGCTGCAACCAACGATTATTTTCATAATCGATTAGTTGGCCGATTATTGTTTCGATTAATCGGTTAATAACCTTTAAAAAGTGTGGTGTATAATTAATATGTAAAGTTTTAAAAAAAGGCATATTATTCAATAATATCTCTATGCAGTGGTAAATATAAATAACCAACTATATGGTTAGGGAGCAAAATATCTAATCCACTCTGAGAATAACAGACAGAAGAGATACACTGTATATCTCTTAGAGGAGATATACTATTAGAGGAGATATACTGTATATGCTATTAAAGGGTGAATCTGGTAAATATCAGATTCAGAGATCACATTTTTTTTATTTAAAAAAACAAACAATGTTTTCCTTAAAAAAAAAAAAAAAGTCATTTTAAGAACGTTCGTTCGATTTTCTAATCGTTAGTGGGGTCAAATCGACGTTCGTTTTCAACCACAGTGATGGGAAAATTTAGAAATAGAAAACTTCTTGGTCAAAGGAATTTTTAGACAGAGTATGTAGTTTTTGTTCAGAAATTACATTGATTTTAAAAACAGAATGTTAAAAACTAGTGAAAATTTCAAACAACATTCTTTCATTCAGCGAATGTACAAAGATTTTTCTTGTTTCTGCAGTGACTTTTTGCTGTGCGCTTTGATTTTTGCGCACGTGATTTTGCTGCAATTTTGCTTTTTTTTTTTTTTGGCCAATTTGTTGTTGGGCAGATTAAAAAAACACAAATTGCTGCAAAAACGCATTACATGCTTTTCTGCAGCTTCTCCATTGAAGTATATTGAACCAAAAAAAGCACCGTTTTGCGTTAAAAAAAGTCCCTGACCCTTTCCAAATACGCAGCGGCTGAAAAAAGCATAGATGTGAATGTGTCCCATAGGAAACCATGTAAATGAACTGTAGTGCGTTTCTGCAAAAAGCACAAAAAAAAAACCCACATAAGTGTGAACCAGGTCTAAGACATTTAGTAACATAATTGGGTTAAAAAAAACTAAAAATAGCCCTTTTATAGTACAAAAAAAGCAGATAATCACTACTGTAAGGGGCTCATTTTTTTACTGTAGACCTGTGAAGGTAATATTTACAGTAGCTATTTGTTCTTTTTGTACTATAAAGGGCTCATTTTAGTTTTTTTTTTAACCCCATTATGTTACTGGCCAATTAATCGATTTTTGAAAATCGTAATCGATTCATTTCATAATCGATTAGTTGTCGATTAATCGATTTAGTTGTTTCAGCCCTAGTGATATATAATTTTTTTTTTCTATCTATCGCTGACATTTTTATATGACTATTGTACAGATTGATTTTATTTTGCATTTAAAGCTTTCCCATTTTTCCTCACAATTCAGCCTTGTGTGTGAGGCTTTTGTGTCCTCAATAACATGGCCGCCCCTCGTCCTGAGCCTCTGCACAGGGCGTGTTCTCTAGCGTCCAGGACACTTTCTCCCATTACATGCAATGCAAATCTGTCCACCACAAAATGGCCACCGACTGTTGGAGGCCCAGTCAGGGACAGACTGGCTGTTAGTGCGAGAGGTGTCTGGCTTGTTACATTGTCTAGAGTGGATCTCGAGTAAGTGGAGGTCACATGTTTCCTATGGACGAGTGGAGGTCACGTTTTCTGTCAAGAGTGGAGCTCCAGTCTGCAGCCATTGGGTGTTTGTTACATTAAAGAGGAAGTAAACCCTGATGGGCTTTACTTCCTCTTTATTCCCCTGCAAAGTAAAAGCATAATGGGCTAGTATGCATCGCCGCTGCAGGAAGCATCCATCTTCACCCCTCTTCCGGGGCCGCGGACTCCGGCTCTGTGACTGGCTGGAGTCCTGTGACGTCGCTCCCATGCATGTGCACAGGAGCCAACGGTCACGGCACTGGCCTTATAGAAACGGCCCCTTCTATAGTGCGCATGCGCCAATGACATCAGCGCAATCGTATATGGTAAATATCCCCAAAACTGTTCAGGTTTAAGAGATATTTCCAGTACCTACAGGTAAGCCCTTCTTTTTTTTTTTTTTTTCTGGTGATAATTGTGTGAGTTGTTGTAATAGACCCCTTTTTGAGATACGGTAGCTGGTGTGTTGGAAAAAAAGGTCACTTATGCTTTTATAATACTTTGACAATATTTTTGGTCTTTTTTTTTTTTTTTTTGACAGCATACAATTCAAGAGATGTCTGAAAACCAGGACACCACGCAGAAAGAACTAAAGGAATTTAAACAGCGTTTGGAGAAAAATCTGTTTATTTTGGAAAGTCGAAATATTGACCCAGGTAATAAATAGATGTAGAAGGTAAAATGAAGCAATAGGTGCGAGTGAATGAAGGTATAGAAAGCCGACTAGTGTAATCTGTACACGTATTGTGAACTTTTATGTTTTAAATAAGTGGGCAATTTTTGCTAAAATAAAGTTGAATGTTTTTACCCAGGGTGTTCCATTCGGCATTTTTTATACCTCCTATCTTAATACTGCTCAAATTTTCAAAGATATTTCTTCCCATTAGTTTCAGGTGAACAAATCCTAGCTGATGCAGAAGAGACACGTAAGATCAGGGAGAAGACCAAGGTATGAAATTTCATTGAATAAGCCAAGCATAAAAAGTGATATTAACCATCTTGAGAGATAAAAGAATAAAACATTTTGTGCAAACAAAAAGTGTAGCGCTAAGTAAAAATATAAGTGATAAATACAAAAACACATGTGCATCTTCTCCACTGCTAACTTGCTGCTGCAGGACACAAGCCAGCTGTTTTCCTGGGTCAGAGCAGAGGCCAGGCAAGATAATGTATTATCTTGCCTGGCCTCCTTGGAAGTCCTGGCCTCTGAAGTTAGGGAAATTAGCAGTGGAGAAGTGAGCGAAACAACCCAACACACAAGGATAGTGTGGATGGAGTGTTGACGACCACCCTTGAACCACCTTCATTGTTGGACCTGTTCGACGGCCGTTACAGCCTTGGGAATCTTTGTTCCAACCATCATCCAACCTCGCACAGATCTGAGTTTGTGGCCTACAGGAAACGATCCAGTTTGGCATCGCCACTGGGGATTTAGTATCCCAAAGCCTTATAGACGCACTACCGTACGGTAGGTGCGTCCAACAGATCCGGTAAGAGTATCCATTCTTCTACCTGAATGTCTTTTCCTGTTCATTGGTGCATCTTCCATTTTGGTTGAAGACTGCGGAGAAAGTCCCCCCATTATTGGACACTTTATTTGTGGACATTTTTTTTCCCCCTTTTATGCTTTTTATTTTTTGGGGTTTATTTACACATCTTTTATTTACATTATCACACCCATTCTGTCTATGTGATTTAGACGGCTTTGATGCACATGTGTTTTGTATTTTTCATTTATATTTTAACTTAGCGCTACACTTTTTTTGTTTGCATTTTAATTTGACTTGGTTTGTTTGTGTGTCAACAGTAGGGATGAGCTTCGACTCGAACATCGCGCGTTCGACCGTTCGTCGAAATACGAACGATACGGGCCGTTCTCGCCAAATTCGAGTGGCGTGTCACGGCCCATAATTCACTGTGGCATCGCAGTGCATTGCTAGCTGATGATTGGCCAAGCACTATGACCCGCATGCTTGGCCAATCACAGCGCCATCTGTACAGAGAGCCATAATTGGCCAAAGCCAGGATGGTTTAGTACAAGCCCCACACTATATAAGGCCGCCTGCATGTCGGCCCTGTGTAGTGTGTTCTGGCGTTGATAGAGAGAGACAGTGTCATTTGATTTAAGTTAGATTAGAGTAGGCAGGCGAGTCAGTTAGCTGCTTTTATATACTTTTTAAAACTTTTTTTTTGCATTGATACAGGTCCCCAAACCCTTTTTAGGATAATACCATGCATATTAGCCTTTAAAATTAGCACTTTTGATTTCGAACATTCGAGTCCCATACACTTTAATGGGGTTCTAAAGTTTGCGTGAATTTTCGGCCTATTCGCAGGTTCTGGACCGGGGGGTGTTCAGCTCATCCCTAGTCAGCAGCTGTTCTATTTCTGTTTATTGGGTTTAGCTCAGTATTTTCACCCTTTTTTTCCATAAAACATTTTGTGTCTTTAAGTGAAAATAATACAATTTATTTTGTTTAGATTTTGTCATTAAAGTGGAACTTTAAAAAACCAGGCCCCCAGTACCATAATTAGCACGTATGCATCCGTAGCATCCCTAGATAGGTGCTAGGATTAGTTTGATTTAGTGCTGACTCACTGTATTCAGTGTGGCTGTAATTATTGTGTTAGGTAATTTAGTTGTACTCACTGTAGCCAGTGCAGCATATTAGGTCAGTTTAGTGTTCTCAGCTGCTGCTAGTCTGATGGCTCAATCTTCATTTCAGAGTGGAGCATTCTCTGGAACATAGGCGTGGAGCTATGCAGATGGCAGTATGAATATTTATGCAGCCCTGGCGAATCCCAGGGAGCGGGGCCCTGAAGACTGCTGGGAGTCTGTATAAATTCTCTGAGGCACTGGGCTTCTGGATCTTTTCCTGCAGAGGATCCTTCTAGCCCGGAGAACTGCTGCCCCCCAGGGCAACGCTGCCATGTGCTTGCTGTTCGTGAGGCCTTGAGTGGGTTTCCTGAGGGCTTGAAATCTGAAGCTACAGAGAGCTGACTGAGGGTCTGTCTGTTGAAGAATTAGTCTGGTATCACTGCAGAAATGTGTCACTTGGAAGTTGGAAGGAGGCAACAAACTGTCCCTGGACATTCTGTGCGTACAGACTCTGTGAGAGTTCTTAGATGTTTGGGCTGCTGGCACCCCTCGTGTGCGAGAAAGTCAGCTGTGTGTTTGCCTAAAGGGGACATCTGCTGGTGTCCTAAAAAGCTTAGCCTATCTAGTTCTCTGCAAAGGCAATCTGCTCTTAGTGCCCTAAAGGAAGAAGTATGTGTGTGTGTGTGTGCTGTTAACTGCTTTTATTGCAAAAGCCAGGTCCACAGTTTGCTGTATACAAGGACTTTTGATTCAGCTTTACAGAAACGAGTCTACTGTCAGCCTGTACATAGTTTGTTTTTGGAGTATCCCACCCAATTCCCTCAACCCTATCCAAGTTCTCCAAAAATAAAAACACCCCAAGACTGTTTATTGAGGAAAAGTGTGGCTGAGATCATGTGCCTGGCTGCGCTGCAATCCACTGAGGGAAAAACCTTGGCAAATTTCCTGTGGCTCCAATGGGAGTAAGTGCTACACATGGCATATTTGCACATTCTGGCAGACTTGCCTGACACTGTGTGCTTTTGTTTAGCAATACAGCATCAGTGTTCTCCCTCGTTACTCCTACGGTACCACTGACTTCTTCTTTTAGTCCTTTTCCGTGTCTGAACTCTCCACCATCTTGATTGGCCATCCAGGCATGATGCAACTCTGATGCATGCAGACCCGTGTACAAGTATTAGCAGACGGGGAATAAGCATTTATGTCCAGAAGTAAACAGATTTTTATTTCTGCCATACAAACTTCATGCTAGCATTAAACAAAAGTGCTTTAGAGTGCTGCTTATGTCATGTAGGAGGTGGTTACCACTTGAGTTAATTTTAAAATGATAAATACTATGCTTTTTAAAAGGTTTAAACATAGGAGATAACATTTAATTAAGGCAAGATTCGTTCAATTTTACATTTTACTTTTACTTTATTTGCCTTTGCAGAGTCTAGACAAATAACAGAAGATACGATTGGGTGTTTTGTCATGTGTTTTTTTCAGAATAGCCTTTTATTTAAAATACACTTTTTACATTTCAAACATTGATGATAGTGGGGCTGATTTACTAAAGCAGACCCTGTTCGCTTACAAAGTGATATTGATTATCTCATATACAACGCTTAACATGTGCATCATTCTTTAACCAATAAATGTCATACAGCACTAAACATATTAAAGTGACCATCCCTAAATGGTGTCTATGCAAAATATTTCAAAAAGTGCTCAGTGCCGTCCAAAAATTCCTCAATAAATATTATGTCATTCGTTCTATTGCTTCCTGTGCTTATCAGTGAATAGCATCCCTGATCCTCCACGCCAGAGAACTCACCAAATTACCATGGGCACCTTTTTTGATCTGGTAGGTAATTAAGCGCTTATTTTTATCCAGGGAGTTACACCTTTCAGGGCCACTCCCAAACCAGGACCTTCTGCATTCTTTTTACCAATGCGTCTTCATACACATAAGTTTAAATAGAGAGAACAAGAAAAGCCTCTATAGTGGCAAGATAGAAAAAAAGAAACCTCCTCACAAGGGGGTACTGTGGATGCAGATATGACAGGAGGGTGCCACGTCTGCAGTAATGGACAAAAATGCCAACTGTGAAAAATATATACTAAAATATATACTCGCGCTAACGGTGGAAAAACAGTGAAACAAAAAGCAAAAGCAGCTGCCAAACAAAGTGCTAATCACTAGAAAAATTTAAAAATATATATATAAATGTGGCGCTCACAAATAATATACGTGCAAGGATGTAAATATTACTAGGTGTAAATTATGATAAACAAAACAAAGTCCAAATGAAGTGACCAAAAGTGTTTAAATCCACGGTGAAGAGGAACCACAAATGCTGCAAAGCTTTTCAGGTGCAGAAAACCACAAATGCTCCAAAGATTTTCAGGTGCAAATCAACATGCCCTTATGTGTCCCCACTCACCAGATCCCGTTGACCCCCAGCTTTGCAGTCTGGGGGTCGCTTCAGGCTTAGTGATGGTATCCAAAGGTGTTCAGGTGTGGTGATATACACGTCAGATCAAGAGGCTTCTTAATGAAGGTTCTCAGCACCAGGCACCCAAAAAGATAAGAAAATGGAACTGATATTGAAAGTACCGTTTAAAAGGATTTATTCCACAAGAGAATGGGTACTTAAAAAATTTCAGGTTAAAACAGGCATGTAAAATGGGGTTGTGGATGTGTCAGGACGCCGCTCGCGGCATGCGTTCCACAGACCAGAAAATGCGTTCCACGGAGCCGGAAATGAAGTCAGTGCCGCCGGAAAAGCGTCAACGCGTTTCGCCCTCCCACAGGGCGTCATCAAAGAACTCTGATGCCCTGTGGGAGGGCGAAACGCGTTGACACATTTCCAGCGGCACTGACGTAATTTCCTGGTTTGTGGAACGCACGCCGCTAACGGCGTCCTGACACATCCACAACCCCATTTTACATTCCTGTTTTAACCTGAAATTTTGTAAGTACCCATTCTCTTGTGGGAAAAAATCCTTTTAAACGGTACTTTCACTATCAGTTCCATTTTCTTATATTTTTGGGTGCCTGGTGCTGAGAACCTTCATTAAGAATCCTTTTGATCTGACGTGTATATCACCACTCCTGAACACCTTTTGGATACCATCACTAAGCCTGAAGTGATCTCCAGACTGCAAAGCTGGGGGTCAACGGGATCTGGTGAGTGGGGACACGTAAAGGGGTGTTGATTTGCACCTGAAAAGCTTTAGAGCATTTGTGGTTTTCTGCACCTGAAAAGCTTAGCAGCATTTGTGGTTCCTCTTCACCGTGGATTTAAACACTTTTGGTCACTTCATTTGGAGTTTGTTTTGTTTATCATAATTTACACTTATTTATATTTACATCCTTGCACGTATATTCTAATTTGTGAGCGCCATTTTTATATATATTTTTAAAACTGCCACCTGAATGGATGGAGAATGTTGAGGTTCCTGTGTACTCCCTGAAGCAGTTTCACTTCGCTTGCTGGAACTTGTAGCCGTCCTAGTAGGGTATTTATTTACTCCCAGGTTCTGTTCCAGCTACATATCTATTCCAGTTAGATTACTCCTTTGTTTACTGCTATGGACCTCTGTATTTGAATCACAGCTGACATACTCCTTAGCCTGTGGCTCACACTACCAGGATACCCCTTGGCATGTGATTATCTACTATATATATTATCTACTCCTCTGACAGATCGGCAATCTAATCGCTAACACAATGACCATGTATGGATACCACTAGGTATATTGCATAGACCGATCCCTCCAATTGCAACCAATTCCTACAGTTTACCAGTTCATATGAATAAAAGAATAAAGAATTGTAATCTCCCATAATGAACCAACATATGTGCAGATAATCACTTGCAAAGAACAATTCATAATACTAAAATATTCAGAATAATAAAAAAACAAATGTCATACCCTGAACTCCAAAGTATTTCCTTAGTACCCTTATTCTAAATGGCTAGTAATTCGTAATAAACAATATCGATTTTCAATCCAAATGGTGTTAATATGTTCGGTATAAATTAGATTTTTTTCTGTGTTACCTGTTTTCTTTTATCTTGTCCTCTCCAATGACCTTGCAGTTTTATCAATTCCATAAAATATCAATTCTCTAGCAACTTTTTGTTATGCTGTTCCTTAAAATGTTTGTTGCATCCCCTTTTTATATTGTTAATATGCATTCCATGGGTACTACAACAGGAAATAAACGATTTAATCACATATCACCTGTTGGTACGTTTGGATCAAAAGTACATTCTGCATTTTTAATCGTCCTGCATGCAATACATCTCGTGCATTGATGGAATCCATTGGTATTCAAAAATGTTAACACAAAATGGAAAAACAGACAGCGCAAAACCTAACTAGTAAGCACCCAGCAGCTGAACACTGAAGGCCAATATAGAAAACCTTAAAAGTAACTCACAAAATATAACAGTGCAGCGCTTAATAGAACATATTCAACAAGTACACATAAAAATATGAGGCAAAGTCCCAAAATATATCTTAATCCTCGCATGCGTATTGTCCGTATGGACTTCCTCAGCGAATCAACAGTGGTGTTGATACACGAATGCTAAGTTTATCTTATCACTGCACCCTTTCTTACCATCTGAGGAATTTCTTTTCTGCAAGTAGGCAGTCATTCATCTCCTCGGATTAAGATATATTTTGGGACTTTGCCTCATATTTTTATGTGTACTTGTTGTATATGTTCTGTTAAGCGCTGCACTGCTATATTTTGTGTATTCAAAAATGTTGCCTGTTTTAGTGGGGGGGATCAATGGCATTTTTAACCCCCATTGTCCTCAGTGCCCTTGCCCTTCTGTAAATTTTCAGACATTTCTGCAAAGTTTTACCCAGTACCCTATCTTTCAGGCCTCGTTCACACCATGGTGCAGAGACGTCATTTTTTCTGCACACGTTCTGCAAGGGCTCAAAAAAAAATACCCATTGGTTCTCTGTGTGCTCTGTTCACACCACACCGTGCAGATTTTTTTTTCTGCGCAGGAATCTGCAACGTGTATGCAGTTTTCTGCACAGCAACTTAAATCTGATTTTTCATGCAAGTATTGTGTGAATGAGCCCTCAACCACCTCTTGCCTGTACTAACTTCTGTTTCTTATAGCCTTTCCTTACAAATTGCTCGATTAAGATGTTACTTTGCTCATTGGAATCACTATCCAGGGCACAATTTCTCTGCATTCTAACCATTTGCCCCTTGAGTATGATGTTCACCCATTTTGGGTGGCGGCACCTATAGGTGGGTAGGAAGCAATTTCTGTCTGTTGCTTTGAAATGCGTTTTTTTTTTTTTTACACAACAGTGTATTTGCATTTTTATTCCCTTCAATTTTTTATTTTTTATTTTTTTGCTTTCTCTTTGACAAGACGTTTCACAGATAATTGCCCATATTATTTCCTTTCTTTGAGCTTTCATGGAAAAGCATTGTTGTAAACTATCTACATACCAAGGGATTCCTCAAATTTTGAAATATTTTTTGTAGTGGTGGTTTTTGGCACTTAAAAAGGTGGACAATAATGTGTGTAAAATGGTAAACTTTTTCTTTTTTTTCACCTTTCAGACTGCCACAGAAAATCTTTTAAAGGAACTTGAGCAATTTAGTTTGACGACCAAAGAACAGAAAGCGCTTGTCCAGGTATATGTTTAACAGTAGATGCAAAGGAGTATCAAAATTCCAGGTGTAACTAGCTTGTTACAATATTTCCTATGAATTGGTCAATGCAGTGAACAGGTTGTGGAGAAAATCTCTGTATCACATACTTTAGTAGTAGAGATTCTTTGCTACAACTGGATGCAGAAAAAATTAAAATATGAAGATGTTTTCTTTCCAAAATGAAACTTGGACTTGGTAGGATGGAGGCAATGGAAGAGCCTAGATTACATTGTACAATGCCTTTTGTGCATGATAATTTGAGGGAAGGATGTGCCGGCTTTCTTTAAAGGCCATATTCACCTTTTATCAAAAAAGAAAAAAAATTAATTAGGGGTGCACCGAATGGGTTTTTGGTGCCGATACCGAAAATGAAAAATACACTAGGCTGAAAATCGATACCGAAACCGAAAAATGATTGTTTTAAAAACATTTTTATATAAAAAATGTTTTCATTTTTATATTTTAAATAAAATGTATACATTTTTATGTAACACATTGCTAATAGTAATAGTAGCAAAATTTCCATGCGGTGCACCTCTAGCAGATATGATACAGGAGATGATCAGAGACTGCAGACGTGGTACAGGAGATGGTCAGAGACTGCAGACGTGGTACAGGAGATCAATGCAGCCTCACCAGTGTCTATCAAAAGCAGCCTGCCAGTGCCCAGCAGCCTACCAGTGCCCATCATTTGCAGCCTGCCTGTGCCTTTACCAGTGCACAGCAGCCTACCAGTGCCCATCATGAAGCCTTCCTGTGCCTCACCAGTGCCCAGCAGCTTACCAGTGCCCAGCATGCAGCCTGCCTGTGCCCCACCAGTGCCCAGCAGCTTACCAGTGCCCAGCAGCTTACCAGTGCCCATCTTGCAGCCTGCCTTAGTATGTCAGACAGGATCAGGACAGCGCAGCGTTAGCAAGCCAAAGCCAAGAACAGTGCTCTATCTATGGAGGAAAGCTGTCAGCACAATGCCTTAAGGAGCAGCTTGTCGGTATGATCAGTGGGAGGAGCATTGTCAGTGTCACACTGACAATGCTCCTCCCACTGATCATACAGACAAAACCGCTGCTTATCGACGTGTGCTGACAGCTTTCCTCCATAGAGCACTGTTCTCGACTTTCTGCCTTTCAGCCACCTCATCGAGGAAGGAGGGGAGGAGAGGAGAGGACTGGACGGGGGCGCTCCAGAACGACACCCCCGTACTGGGTGGCACCAAGGGCGGGGCCCAGGCCCTGCCCCATTTTGGCAACCATTATCTGCAAGAATTCTCTTTCAGCAAATTGCCAAAAAGGCCATTTTCGGACGATATGACGGCGGCTGAAATTTCGGTGCATCCCTAAAATGAATAAATGCACATATTTTTTTTTAAAGGGGAAAAAATGCATATTTTTTTCACAAGGGCATTGAAGCATTGCACCAGCAATCACTGGATCGCTGGTGGCAGACAGGACTTGCAGTTCACTTACAGATCTCTGGGAGTACCATAAATAGTCAAGATCAGTGGGGCAGGGTGGAGGTAAATTTTCTACAGCCCTTTCCACATAAATCTATCTGCAAGCAAGCCCGTTTACAACAAATATGAAATATTGACATTTTGCTCACTAAAACTGTACCCCTTTTGGCCTGAGCTGGGCAATTCAACCCCTTCTCAGTCCAAGCTATCATTGTCAATGATCCAAAGGTGAATTCTCCATATTTTCCTGCATAGAATAGGTTTTTTTCTTCTCATGTCCTTCTGGTAGATTTTCCAAAGCAATATGGCAGCAAAAACCTTTTCGTTTTCTGGGTATGGGGAAAGATCTCTTGCTAAGACCCTGGACAGTAATGACTAGCCAGCAGAATATCCACCACCCAACTGCACTTAAATAGAAGAGATAAAAACTTTACATCCAAAACTTTTTTTGCTGCTGTCTGTTTTTTTTTTTTTTTTTTTTTTTTTTTTATATATATAGAGAGGTTTCCCTATGCTTGCCTTTCCTGGAGACACAACATGAAGTGAAATTCCCTATTAGACAGATGTTGCTGGAGCAGATGTCCCCATGTTGAAATGCCAACAGTAACCAGACATAACGTTTTCTTACGCTATCTAAAACATTGACTAAAGCCATATTAAACAGCAATGTCTAATCAAATAGCTGAAGCATATTTCAGCAAACTAGTGCATATAAAGCCACCTTATACTGCAATATTGGGCTTCAGTTCCTGTTCCAAATGGTGCACCATACGAAGTAATATTTTGGTCTTACTGGCTTTACTGGTCAATCTTCCCAGGACTTATTGACAAGCAGAAGAACAGTAACTAACTCCAAGAAGAAACTTTGAGGGTTTTGTGAACACATAATTGTCATTGTGGCTTGTTCTCCTCCTCCACCTGTTTTTTTCTTTTTTTTGTAACCTACATATGATACCAACAAACATTTATAATTTTTTAAATACTTACTGTTTGCCTTACTCTTGAACTGAAATCTTTCGGCAGACTGTCAAGGCAAAGTGGGAGGAAGATGAAGAGCGCAGGAATCGGTTTCTAGAGGAACAGAAAGCTTTCCAAATTGAACTGGAGGAATTCAGATCCGCCCTTGAGCAGACTGAGCAGGGTCTTGACTTGTAAAAAGACATGCCCAGCATCTTCTTTCCACTTTGTATTCCAGGATATGTACAGCATTGCATTTTTATTGGAATGGGGATGTAAGTTCCCAGGATATGCACCTTTTTGGATTATTTGAAGTCAACGTGAAGTAAACAACTGTTTAGACAGGCTGTTACTAATGTTTTATTTTTAATTCAGTTCTATGACTAATGACACCCCTCCCTTTCCCCATATGAAGGTCAATGAAGCTTCAGTATTTATTATAGAATTATATGTGCTGTCTGTTATTGTCCTCTTGAACTATGAGTATTTTTGAAGTAATACTAAATAGTGAGTTTAGGCTTGTGTTATTTTCCGATTGTTATAATCGTAAATTTGGTGCTGGGTTTCTCTCTAACTCTTAGTGAAGTAGTCCTTTAAAAATAAACCTCAGGAGTGCAGCATACAATATATGCATAGCTGGCATTCTTGCCTTTATCCCTGCTCCCAAACTCTTCATGATGCTTCCCTGCTTGTCACTGCGTCTTTTCAAGAAAAACATCTCAGCCGTATCCTCTTCCTAGCGCATACTTTTGCAGCGGCCCCAACCTTTGTATTGTAGGTACACTTTGTGGCTCCCAACCATCTATAGGAGTGCCGACCAGCCATAGAAAAGATGGAGGCTGCAGTGTGCAGTAGGCGCAGGACCTGGTTGTGATGTTTTTTTCCTAAAGGCTGTGTGGCACTGTGATTTTCCATTGTTCTCACCTTCTGAATTTGCTGGTTGACCAATAACTGAAAAACCTTGTGAATTATTGACCTGGAACAATCACGCAGCAACTTAAGTCAGTGTTTGTTTAGGGGTCCTGCTGACCATTTCAGTGGCTCATAATTATTCAAACCATGGAATCAGGACAGCCAGGCAGTTGGAATTTTCAGAAGGAGGGGTCAGAAATGACAGCCTACATATTCTCACTACAGGTAGGGATGCACCAATGCCACTTTTTTGACACCGAGTACGAGTACCGATACTTGACATCATGTACTCGCCAATACTAATTACCGATACCTGATTTTGGTCATGTGACCCTTTTTTTTTTTTTTTTTTTTTAATAATGAAAAATTACACATTTTCACCATAATATGAGGAATTGAAAATCAGTCAAAAGATTATGAAAGAAAACATGTTTATTTGCTGGTCACAAAGCTATTAAAGTGCAAATTGCACAGAACATGTTATATAAAAAATAATGTCAATGTCATCAATGACATGTACATTGCAAGTTCACAATGTTTAGGCATGAGGAGAAGCAAGAACAGTACAGTACCTCAGTCAACTCACAACACAAGACATTATTTATAACATTTCAAAAACCAAAAAAACACAACATGTGTTTCTTTTCAGTTCAACTTACACATGTGTAAGAGAAACACATTTCACAGACAGAACATTCCAGGATGGCAAGGATGTGTGTTAGGTTGGCATGTAGGCTGCAGTAAAGCCTCATGCACAGCTCAAAGCAGCTGCTTCTCCAGGTGTTTTAGCTCTTTTGAGCTTTTTTTATTTTCTATCTGTTACCTCTTCCCCTACATGTTAGCCTATGTGTTCATTCATGGCCATTGGCCAAGGAACACTATGCGGTTTCAGAAGTTTAGTGGCAGGGCAGCTTGCAGGCAGCAAAAAAAAATCCAAAGAAATTGGAAATGGAAATCTTTGGATTTTTTTTTCTGCCTGTAAACTTTCCTGCCACTAAACTCTTGAAACTAGTGTGCAATGGGCTGACATGGAGAGGAGGCGTTAACGGGCAGGAAAAAAGCATAAACTCCTTGAGGAGCAGATGCATTTAGCTGCATTGTACAGGCATTATGCCTTGAAAATGAAAAGCTCAAATGTCACACAGAACATGAAATATTATCATTATTAATGACACCACGTATAAAACAAACATCACAAGTTCACGTCATCACATCAACCAACCCAAGTGCAATACAGTTAAATAATGTTAGGCCTGGGGGCGTGTCCAAGATGGCGAAGGTGCAGGACATCTAGTCGGGGAGCTCTGCAGCCATTGCAGGAAATTAATCCTTTTAGCCCATTCTGAACATCTCTAGACTCATCTGAGGTGCCTCCCGCTCCCCCCTTGTTGATGCGGACACGGAACCGGCGCCGATTAGATCATTACAGCCAGAGTAATAGCCGGGTTAGTTCAGGCGGAGGGGCCGCACAAGTGGAGACAGTGACTAACATGGCAACTCAGACGGAAGACCCAGACCCGGCTCTCACTGAACAGAGTAACTTTACTGCCCTGATGCAAGCCATAACGGGATGTCAATCCTCCCTGTCTACACTCACTACAAAGATTGACACGGTTCAGTTGGACATTGGGCTCATTAGACAGGACTTTGAAAAGGTGAGGCAGCGGCTGACCGAGGTGGAATGTCGAGTGGAGGATGCTGAAGATACGATTAGAGATCACTCGGCTTCTCTGCATACTCTGCAAGTAAGGGTCAAACATCTGGAAGCGAGAACCGAGAATTCTGAGAATCGTAACCGGCGCAATAACTTGAGGATCATAGGACTCCCTGAGGGGTCGGAGGGCTCCGATACCACTGCCTACACCGAAAAACTCCTTCACACCCTGTTCCCTCAGGCGAGCTTTTCACCCCACTTTGCAATTGAGAGGGCTCATCGGATGCCACTGACCCGTGGCCCGCCTCGCACATTCATATTCCGATTGCTCAATTTTAGAGATCGGGATCTGATATTACGAGAGGCCCGTAAAATGGCTGACATCCGCCATGAGGCAGCCCACCTGATGTTTTTTCCAGATTTTCCTGTAGACACCCAAAAACAGAGGAAGTCGTTTGATCAGGTGAAGCAGGCCCTGCGAGTTCAAGGAATACGCTACAGCATGTTGTTCCCTGCCCGACTCCGCGTGCAAGACGGGGAGAGTGTCCAGTTTTTTACGTCCCCAGATGAGGCCTTGCGCTGGCTGAACACCCTGCCTAGACACTAAGTAGGTGGATATCCCCTCTTCATATATGCTGCTCCATGACCTTAACCCACTGACTGATCTGGCGGTATGGTGATGTGGAGCTTTTCGCTGATCTGGAACGATCGTGTCAATACCCCGTGAGTTAATCATATGCCCTGTTGGCGATGAGAGGGAGGTAAGTCTAATGCTGGGTGCGGAGATTTCAAAAGGATTGTACCCCTCAACTCGGTTATAGCCTGCCCACTACAAAATGTGTTGGACACCTCCTGACCGGATTGTGGTTTTCGCCTGTTTGATATGGAACTGTAATGACTGCCTAGCTCCTGGACGTCTGAGTACTCCCCTTACTCCTTTTAGGTATACCGGGGTGGGTCTGGATCGGCGAGAACATTGACGAAAGAGCTGTTACACGCTGTCATTACCGTTTATTTGGCTGATCGCCCTCTGCCCCTTGGATCGTGGGTAGAGATAATTATTTTACTCTGGTTGGGTGTGCTTTGGGGGGGTGGAGAATATTCTCAATAGTTTTGTTTGCACCAAGTTTGTGCCCCTGGCACCGGCCAGGAGAAGAACATCTTATTCCCGCTGATGGCGGCATCTTCCTCAGACTGGGAACTCCGTACATTGAGTAGACGTTATCTACTTCTCGTCATCTAGTATATGACCCCGTGAGGTCAATGACCTTCTTTGGTTTTGAGAAACGGGCATGCCCAAGTTTGGGGGGGGTGGGGGTGTTTGTTTAGGGGGGGAAGTTATACAAGTTATACACAGGAATGTTTTACAGTATATTACACAGGCTTATGCTACTTGATGCCACTATATGCAATGTCTTATGATGGGCTGCGGGAGGCGGGCTTGACTCTTCCCTCTAGGGGTTCAGGTGCGCTTCTCAATTTAAATACTGCTGCAATGTGCTTTGACTCCCTATGGCCCCTATAAAGTTAATTTCTTGGAACGTTCGGGAATGAATTCCCGAATAAAGCGTTCACTGATCTTTAATTTTCTTAAATTGCACTCCCCGGATATTTGTATATTACAGGAGACCCACCTCACTGGAGGTCGGGCTCTGAGTCTTAAAAAACCATGGGTGGGCCATTACCACCATGCCACGTTCTCATCATATGCCAGGAGAGTCAGCATACTGGTACGCAAGGCCTTACCCTTCACATTGCTAGACCTGCACCTGGATCCTGAGGGTAAATTCGTAGTTTTGCATGTGGTTGTTGCCAATGAAATCCATGGTAATTGTGGGACTGTATATACCTTCACCGGTGTCGCTGGTGGTTCTCCACAAGATTACCACTCTTATTGAAGGGTACTCCACTGACAATGTGATCTTAGCGGGGGATTTCAACATGCCACCATGCCTAAATCTCGATAGGCTGACGCCTGATGTGGCTATGGAATCCCCATTGTCCAGATGGGCTTCTACGTTTGCCCTTACGGACGTTTGGCGCTGGAAGAATCCCCTGCTGAGATCCTTCACCTGCCAGTCAGCCTCCTACAAGGCTATGTCCCGCATAGATCTGGTGTTTGCCACCACAAATGTTCTTAACATGGTTCAAGAAATTTCCCACCTGCCCAGGGGCATATCAGACCACTCTCCTCTTTTACTTAGTTTGAATGTGAATCCTGCCCCCACTGACTGTCTTTGGTGCCTGGGTCTCAGACGAACGTATAGCTCAGGACGCTGAGGTTGCAATGCGGGACTTTTGGGTTGACAATCCCCCTGCTACGACACCAGCTACTAGCTGGAAGACTTTTAAATTTTATGCTCAGGACCATTACCAGATGGCGATTGCTCGCACCCGACGTCAGACTGGGGCAGCTCTGCTCCAGGCTGAGCGGAGGGCAGCTGACTTAGAAACTCAATACACTACTACTAGGGATGAGGTACTCAGAGCAGACTTGCAGTGTGCTGTGCATGAGGTGGCGCTCCTCAGGGTAGCGGCCCCTAAAACACAGCTATTACATCAATCACAGCGTATCTTTGAGCAAGGAGAGCGGACTGGGAGACTCCTGGCGTGGCTTTCCAGGGAGCAGTCAATAACTACAGTGGCTAATATCAAAGATGTGTCGAGGCGGTTGCTGTCTGACCCCAGGGAAATAAATACACGTTTTGCCTCATACTATGAGGACTTATACACTTCTAGAGTGAGATACTCGACTGCCGATCTCCAAGCATACGTGGAGACCATTAAGCTGCCCTCCTTGTCGGAAGAGGCCCGCAGGAGGCTCGATGCTCTGCTCACTCTCAAAGAACTCCAAAATGCCATTAGCTCCTTACAATCTGGGAAAACCCCGGGGGACGATGGGCTTCCAGTGGAATTCTATAAGACGCATGTGGAAACTATAGCTGTCAGGTTACTGGAGATCCTATCTGCTTCCTTTGAATCAAATTCTCTGCCCCCCTCTATGTCCAGAGCTGTGATAGTCGTGATACCCAAAGCAGGTAAGGACCCAGTGCTTTGCTCCTCGTATAGGCCTATATCGCTTCTAAACGTGGATGCAAAAATACTTGCAAAGGTTTTGGCAACCAGACTCAACACAGTTATCCTATCACTAATACATGGAGACCAGACGGGCTTCATGCCGGGCAAAGGAACGGATATTAATTTGCGAAGACTCTATACTGTCCTGGCGAGACCGGCTGCTGGGGGAGGGGCCGGTGTGGTGGCTTCCTTGGATGCAGAGAAAGCCTTTGACTCGGTGGAGTGGGAATACTTATGGTCAATCCTACATAGGTTTGGGATAGGGCCAAAATTTATACGATGGCTCCGACTGTTGTACTCCGGCCCAATGGCTAGGGTTCGTACGGGCGGGGTTCTGTCGGCCACTGTTCCCCTCCACCGAGGCACCAGGCAGGGCTGCCCACTCTCACCGGCTCTCTTTGCTCTTGCGGTCGAGGAGCAAGCAGAATTACTTAGGACATCCGCTGAGGTGGGCGGCATTTTGTTCCCGCCTCCTGTGGAAAAGGTTTCTCTATACGCGGATGATATGTTATTGTATCTTCGTGACTCCCATCAATCGCTTAGAGCAGCCTTGTCTATTATTGACAGATTTGGTGCTTTCTCGGGAATCAGGGTGAACTGGGAGAAATCTCTCCTGTTCCCCCTGACGGACGCCCCTATATTAGCGGACCCCCCCTTCCCCTTAAGAAATTAGCTAAATTTAAATACTTCGGCATCCAGATCCAATCAGACCTGCAATGCTACCTAGCTGATAATATTTATCCCATTCTAAATCAACTCATTCAGCGCTGTGCGGTGTGGAGAACATTGCCGCTAACCCCGGTGGGGAGGGTGAATTTGATCAAGATGTCCTTCCTCCCAAAATTTTTATATGCCTTTCGTCACACCCCGGTCCCCATTCAAAATTCATTCTTCCTCAAATTAGATCAAACTATCACCTCCTTCGTATGGGCAGGGACAACACCCAGGGTAGCCAAACAAACGGTGCAATTATCGCTTACAGAAGGAGGCCTATCCCTGCCAAAGTTTAAGAAATATTATTGGGCGGCGCTACTGGTCACCGTGAGATGGTGGTTTGCTCAGGATAATACAAACCCGGCGGTTAATTTGGAGGCAGCGATTTTGGGCTCATACTCTGAACTTAGTAATCTAGTCTACAGAGGCCCGAAATACAGCCTACAGGTCACTGCACCTATGAAAACGACGGTGAGGGTGTGGCAGCAGGTCTCCTCATATTTTACCAGTGGCAATACTATCTCCCCACATACCCCACTGTGGGGTAACCCAACAATGCCGCACCTCCAATCTGTTCCGGACCCTCAGGTCTGGGCCAGACACTAAGTCCCAACATTGCGTCATATATTTAGAGAAGGTCAACTTCTCTCTTTTGCAGAATTGAAAAATAGATATAATTTACCCTCGTGGATGTTTTTCCGCTTCATGCAGCTAAGACATGCGGTTCGAGCGCAGTTCCCGCATGGGATAGAGTTGTCTACCCACTCAGTTGAATCCCTGTTGATGACCGACCATCTAGACCGAACGTTATCCTCTATATATCTTAGACCTACGTGCAAAGACACTACCAAAATGCTTCCCCTTTTTCATAAATGGCAGTTGGATATCCCGGCTCTGACTGAGGAAGACTGGTTAGAAGGTCTGCAGCAATGCATCCCTTTCATGATTTCAGCAAGGGACAGGTTTGTGCAGCTGAAATTCCTTCATAGGGTATACTATACCCCACAAAGATCTAAAATTTACCCAGGGCTTGATGATGGATGTTCCAAATGCAGACAGTCAGTGGGGACCTTCTTTCACGTAGTATGGTCGTGCTCAGTCCTCCAGACTTATTGGCGCAAAATAGTGAAGGATATAAATGGTGTGGCAGGGCTGCAGTTAAAAGTTGACCCGATGGTGTTCCTCTTGGGTATCACAGATAATTTGACCGCAGCCAAATATACAAACTTTTTGTGCTTTACGCAGCTTATTATGCCAGGAAAGAGATTTTGCTGCGCTGGAAGCTATCGGACCCCCCCACTGTTGGGGCGTGGAGGGTGCAGATAAATGCGGTACTGCCAATATATAAGCTCACCTACATGGGCAGGAACTGTCCCAAGAAGTTTGACAAAATTTAGGCGGCTTGGGTTGCAGCTCGGCATTTGGTAGTGTGACTTCACCGGTGGGTTGGATCCTGGGAGGCTGGCTGGCTGGCTGGTTGGAAGTGGGCTGTGACCATTCTATAGCGAAGATAATCTTTAAAATACACCAGTGTGCCTCACTGGGGGCCTTTCTTGTCCCCCTTTTCTCCCCGTTTTTTTTTCCCTTACTTTCCCTTCTGTCCCTGTAGATGATCTCTTCTACCCTTTCTTCTACTCTTCAACTCCTCCTTACCTGTCTGGCTTCCCCCCTGTGGTCCCCCCTCCCTTTCTAACGAAATATCTTTAGAACATGCGGAATCTCACGGGAGATAGACCTAACATCAGCAACGTTACAATATATAAAAGGATTGATGTCGTATTCAGAGTAGCTGAGAACGGGAGTTACTTTCTCTTTTTTTTTTTTTTTAAATCATAAAAGGTTTTATTGCTCAAATGAAAAAACATACATTACATTGATATTTGCACCGTAATCAGCATTTCTTTTTCCACATAGTAACATATCCATCAATAAGGTATTATGGTTTGCATTTTGAAATTGTCAGCATTCGGTCTCTATGTCCCATCTAATTAAATCGATAATATATTCTCCTTTGTCCTCATATCCTCCTCCATTTTCCAATACATACTCTCGGCGTCTACTTGTCATATTTTTAAACACCTCTTAGCAACCTCATCTGTACCCGTTCCATGGGGCTTATACCAGGCACATCCAACCATGGGTCCCACAATCTGTCAAATTTTCCAGGACTGCCCCTGTGCTGGTAAATATATTTTTCCATTATAAGCGTTTTTCCCATATTTAGTATCCATGTTTTGCTATTAGGTGGCGTAGCAGACTTCCATCCCATTAGTATTACCTTTCTAGCCTGGAACAGCGCCCGTGCAAAAGCGACTCTCGTCACCTCCTCCGTAATCACCCCCTCCAGAACTCCCAGTAAGCAACATAATGGATCTAGTGGGACATTGACCTGGAACACCTGATTTAGCGTAGCCAGGACCTCTGTCCAATACCTATGGAGTTTGGGGCAACGCCAGAGGAGGTGAGGAGTTACTTTCTCTATCTCTACCAAAGTCTACTAACAATTAAGTCAAGTGGATGGCTCTAGGCCCTGATCTTATTCTACATTGAAAGTTGTATCATTCTAAACTGTGATAATTGTTTTCATATGCTCCTGTAAGTATTGTATGCCCATCAAACTCAAGTGTAATGTTCAATTTATTCAATAAACATTTCCTGTGTTAAAAAAAAATGTTAGGCCTGAGGATGAGCAACTGAACAGTACCTCAAAACTAACATTATTTTGTAAACATTTTTTAAATAATAATAAAAAAAAAAGTTCTAGCTTCTAGTTCAACTTCTTATGAAACTCGTGAAAAAACATTTTTCACAGACCAAAATTAGGGTCATTCCAGGATGGCAAGGCCAAGGACTTGGCAGCAGTAAGGCCACATGCACAATAAAGCTCAAAGTAGCTGCTCCTACAGGCGTTTGAGCCTTTCGTTTGCCTGTAGTGTTAACTCTATGCCGCTCCATATTAGGCTGTGTCCCCTATGCATTGCACGTTGAATCACCTATAGTGTGCAATGTGCACACCATAGGTGATTCGCTTTTTCACTTAAAGTGGATGTAAATAAATATATATAAAAATGTATGTCATATTGTAGAGTATAAGATTTCCTATCATTTGAGCCCAGTCTTGCCACACAGAGTTAATCCAGCTCTGAGCAATCCTTTTTTATTGTTCACTGAGATAAAACTTGACAAACAGAGAAAAACTTTGTCAAATCCTCCCCCTTGCTGTGAGTGACAGGTGATTTACATATCTGGTGCACTAGCCTAAGACATGCATTATTTTTTAATTTCCACCCCCACTCCTTTCTTCAGCAGCTCTGCAAGGATTGGCTGTTCTACACCTCAGCATAATTTGTCATGCTAAAGTCATGTGTTTTACTTTCCTGTTTTTTCACTGGATGTTAGAGATCATAGCAGAAGTTCAGTGTAAGAAATACACAGGAGGAAATGCATATTGACAAGAGGAGTGTAGAGGTGGGCGGGGAGTCTACTGACATCACGACTCCACCCATTGAGCTCCAGACAACAGACCCACCCACAGAATCTGCAGTTTTTGGGTTCTCATAACAGACAGAGGGGAGACATTTGACAGGTAAAGATACATGCAGGAGCCATGTATATCCTTATAGATAACCCCTAACCCCTATGGCAGTAGTTTAGAAAGGATGACATTGGGTTTACATCAACGGAAAAAAGGTTGTGGCATGGAGTTAAAAAGGCATATTTTTTTTTTTTAAAGGCCAACATGGAGGGGAGTTAACAGGCAGAGGAAACGCAAAAAAAAAACGCTCAAATGCCAGGTGGAGCAGTTGCTTTGAGTTGCAGTGTGCAACTGTGCATGATGCCTTACAGTTGGACAGTAACAGGCGGTAGATTACTTTTCCAATTCAAACGCAAAAACAGTTGTCTGGCTTGCTCTGTGCAAAACCATTACACAGAGGCAGAACAGGTAAGTGTGTTTGTCATTATCGATTTTTGTTTTGTGTTTTTTATGAAGGGGAGATTTACAGTGTTATCACTTGCATTACAACATTTTTTTTTAATGCAAGCAAGTGATAACACTGTCAAATATCACATTCATCCAAAAAACATCATATCATCAATATTCAAATAAAAACAATGCAAAAAGCAGCCACTGCCAGCAATAATTGATTACTTTGGAACGAGTAAGGTAGCGATGCAGTAAAGTGGATTTTGCTCCATGTCAGAGAACCGTTTCTGCAAAGCACCAAGCATTGTGTTCTTCATCATTTTAACACCGTGGTCCTCATCCACTTCTTTAGATAGTAATCGCTGTAGCACAGTCACTGCAGGAATTACATCCGAGGCAAAAGAATCTGAACAACTCACATGCCGAGTCAACTCTTCAAAGGGAGCTAAGATGTTGATCATCTGCTCCATGAGATTCCACTGATTTGCAGTGATCGTTGCAGGCAGCTCATGTTCTGACACATATACTCCAATGGCCCGTTTTTGCTCTATCAGAGACTGCAGCATGTAAAAGGTGCTCTTCCAGCGAGTCTGAACATCTTGTTGAAGTCTTTTAATGGGTTGACCAAGCTGGATCTGAATATCTTGCAGCCGAGAATATGCCAGGTTTGAATGTTTAAAGTGCCCAACTATTTTGCACCCAACTCCCACAGCCTCCGTAATGCTACGCTGTGATAAAAGCCCCTCTGAGACAGCCAGCTGCAGTGTATGTGCCACACATGAAAGACTCCTGAAGACTAGCATCGTGTACACCTTTTATCATATTTCTGCCATTATCACGGACTACCACATGGACAGAACTTTTGGGAATCGCCCAAGTGTCAAGCATTTCTTCTAGTATGCTTCTTATAGCTTGGCCTGTGTGAAAGCCGTCGCAAACCCACATTGTCAACTATTGAAAGTGGCTGATCATCAAGAACGATGAATTGGGTAACTACTTCAGAAATTTTTTTAGCCCTTGGGTTATCCATGGAAAATTTTTCACGTCTGGCAAGGGTTTGCTGCAGTGTCAGCTGCTGAGTGCAAGAGCTAGTAACAGCTGTAAATTCGCCATGCTCAGTCTTGTATTTCATTTTGAGATGTTTTATGAGATTACTGGTATTATAAGAACTAAGTTTTGAACCTCCTCTGGATATTTTGGCAGAACAGAGTTTGCAGTCTGCAATGCGTTTGTTGGTTTCATCAATTTTAAAAACTTTCCAGACAGCTGACATTTTGCTGGCAGTGGCATCCGTTTGCATTGCACTTAAAGCCAGAAATAAGTAAGTCTCTCCACCTTAAGGGGGAAAATGGGGAAAAAATTTTGAGCCCAAATGTTTTGTTTTCTGATTTTTTTTTTTTTTTTTTTCACACATGATGACGCCTACTATTTTTTAGAATAATGAAGCTGCTCTCACCAGTGCTTGTTGTTTGTTCCTGCTGCATCCAGCATCTTGGTATGGCCAAGTAAACCAGCGGGGATGATGACATCCATCTGTCGGGTACAACTGTCGGTATCTCTACAATACAAAAAGCAGAGGATGGTCTCAGAAAGGCACATGCAGGAAAATGTTAGGCAAGAGAAAATGATGATTTATGTAACAGCAGCAGTCATTTGCCGCCATGATGGTCATGTTAAGCAACAGAGACAATGTGGGACACAAAGTTTTTCAACACACAAACACAGGCTGGCCGCCATGCTGGACAGTGGACATTATGTTAGGCGAGAGAGAGAGAGACAATGTGGGACAAACTAAGTGTAACACAGGCCGGCCGCCATGTTAGGCAAGAGAGAGAGAGACAATGTGGGACAAAACTAACTTAAGTATAACACAGGCTGTCCACCATGTTAGGCAAATGATGATGTAAGCAGTGTACAGCAATCACCGGCAGCGGGACACATATGAAGAAAGCAAGCAACAGTTAGAAATAGAGAAGAGCACTCACCGGCCGCCATGAGGGGACATGGTGTAAGGAGGACGCTCGCCATGTGGGGCAGCCATGTAGCAGGCGCAGCAGCAGCAAAACACATGTCTGTCTTGAGGAAAACAGCACTCACCGCCGTGTGGAGAGGCCGCAACCTTATCCGGTTCCCAAGCTGACGTCACTTCCGGTATCGGTTTCTGGTATCGGTGAATTTGCACGAGTACCGATACCCCCGAAAATCGGCACCAATACTGGTATCGGTGCATCCCTAACTATAGACTTCCTTTTTAACCACTTGAAGACCAAGCCTATTCTGACTTCTTTCCTACATGTAAAAATCTATTCTCTTGCTTGAAATCTACTTGGAACGCCTAAACATTTTTTAGATATATATTTTAGCAGAGGCCCTAGAGAATGAAATGGTTGCATTTTTTTTTTATCTCACATGGCATTTGCACAATAGTTTTTCAAATGCAATGTTATTGGAAAAAATGCACTTTAATAAATTTTAATAAAATAAAAATATATATATAAAATCTCCCAATTTTTTTGGTAAATTCTAAGATGATACACAGTAAGTAGATATCTAACATGGCTGCATTTTTAGACATGATAAAGGTGAATAAAGCACCTGGACTGGATGGCATACGCCCACGTGTCCTAAAAGAATTGCGCTCTGTCATATCAAGGCCATTGTTTGTTTTAATTTTTTGTCTTTAATGACTGGCATAACAGCTTCTGACCGGCCACTGTATACAAACGGCCATGCAGGAAAAGCTTCGTTCTGAGAGGACATGTGCCACGACCGTGCAGCACCACGATCCTCTGATGGCCGTGTCCCTAGGACACAGTTCACAACGGATTGGGACATGGCCTCTGATTGGTCCTACTGATTGTGCACATCAGCAACTGTACCAGTGTCAACATAAAAAAGGCAAACGTACATGTTGGTCCCATACGCATTCATAAACAGCGATCGCAGCACATGTGAGGTATTGCTGCTAACATCAGAACGAGAGCAATAACCAGACTTCCTCTAACTTTAAACTGGTAACCTGTAAAGGCTTATAAAATTTCCCCTATGGAGATTTTTAAATGCCGTTGTTTGGCTGTATTGCACAAGCATGCGCAAATTTAAAGTGTTACCTGTTTGGTATCTATTTGCTCGGCCCAGCACCATATTTTATATTTTACCAAAAAAATGGGTTTTGTGTGCATAAAAGTTCATCAAAGTGTATTTTTTTCCCAACAAATTGAGCTAGAAAACTTCTGCGCAAATACCATGCGACATAAAAAAATGCAAAACCCACTATTTTATTCGGTTTGGCCTCTATGTGGCTAGGCTGTGAAAAAGTCTCATACATGGTATTGGCTTACTCAGGAGTAGCAGTATGTGTTTTGGGTTTAATTGCAAGTATGCCTTTGTCGTGTGAGAAGTAACTTGTTAATATGACATTTTTGTGAATTAATAAAAAAAATGCCATTTTATTTAATTTCTTCATTCTCCAAAGAATTGTGGGGGAAAAATGATAACTTGCCATGCCTCTTACTAATTACCTCCTCCTGAGGTAGTTGTCCCTTTTTGCCCCCTTATAAATCCGACACTGTTCCAATCAGTTTCAGGGTGAATCATTTCCTGCCCCACAGCCCATGGAAGCTGGGGGATTAACCGGGCCCTCAGCTCACTGGAGTACAAAAAAAGCAGGTATTTGGAGTTTGGGAATCCTCCAAACTCATAATCCAATCTAGTGTATAGAAATCCACTATATGTAATTTCCTGGCTATATGATTGGCGAGCCATGATTTTCCCACCCGACTTGTCTTATTACAACTCTGGGACAGATAATGTGATTATAACAGGCAGCCCCTCCCACTTAGCCATCTGCAGAAAGAAGGGAGCATCTGGAAAGCTTTTACACTCTAGTTCACATATGTCAAACACAAGGCCATGTCATGTGGCCCTCCATGCCACCACTTCTGGCTGTCATTCTGCACTCCTGCTCCCACTGTCACTTGTAAACACGAGCCTTCTGTTTTTACAAGGGACAGCTTTGCTCTCAGCAGTTCCCGGATCTAACAGATACAGTACCTCCACACACTGATAGTGGGGACAGATCTAAAATTTGAGGGAGAAAGATCTACTTGCAAGACGCCTAAACAGGGAGTTATTAGAGCTGAATACACGGGTAGTAGAGCCATCTACACAGGGAGGTACTTGGCCAGGTAGGGGAGAGTAGAGATGTAAGGAAGCTTTTTGGGGTTGCACACTGTGCATAGCGCACGCCTGAACTGTGCACTCTGTAGGTAACGCACTCCTGAACCCATATATCTGAATAGATACATAGTCTTGCAGATACAACTGGCCCTTTTGAGGGCAACCATAATGCTGATGCGGCCCACAATGAAATGAAGTTGCGGCTCTAGTTTCTCTACAGAGCTAAAAAACTCATAATAAAAACCCTGCTTGGGCTCAACCAACTCCAATAACATAAAAGGGAATAATAAGCAAAAGAGGAAAGGAAATACACAGCCCACTGTGCAAATACAAAAAGTCAAAGTTTATTATATCAAAAACACATAAATGGAATAAAAATTGTGGTAGGGTGTGGGTTGAGTGACCTCAGAGGATCCAGGCACCTCATCCCTTGTATTGATAGAATGTAAATGAAGGGATTGGAGTTTGGGATTATAACAGTGCCCAACAATATATAAAAATACAGTTTTGTTCACAATATAAAATATTTTATTACATGAAAAAATCTGACAGAACAATCATAGGTGCATACAAAAAAAACAGAGTAAACGTGATTGCTAATACTGGTCAGAGTATCCATATGCCTATGGTAACTACTGGTAGCAATCCCTACATGTTTCGCCAAACATTGGCTTCTTTAGGGGAATGTGTAATTGCCAGTATTCAACAATGGCTCTAATAAGAATAAATACGAAAACAACATTTTAATAATTGGCACAGCAGATTAGTATGGAAATTGAATAGTCCCCAGCCCCACCTACCTAGAAAAACCCCCACACACAAGTCATGCACCAAAGCAATCCAGCAACAGCAGGAAGGGCGCCGTAATCGAGTGGCTACAGGGGCCATGCTAGAAGCAAATAAAGAAAAAGGAAACCATATGTAATAATGGACATAATATAGTCCAGTGTTGTGGGCGAACAAAGCCTCAATACTTACAAAAACTCTGTTGGAGAGAAACGCAGGTACAGGGGCGCCAAAAAACTCCCAATTTGACAAGACTAAGGATTGTAGCGTTGCCAAAGGGCCCTGTGCAGGGAAAAGAAAAGGAGGAAAAGTGAAAGTTAGTGAATATTTTTATTTGTTTCTAGCATGGCCCCTTTATGCCCCCTGTAGCCACTCGTTTACGACGCCCTTCCTGCTGTTACTGGATTGCTTTGGTGCATGCCCTGTGTGTGGGGGTATTTCTAGGTAGGTGGGGCTGAGGACTGCTTGGTGGGAGATATTACGAGCCATGTCACACGATCAATGTGTTTTTGTATACTATGCAATTTCCATACTAATCTGCTGAGCCAATTATTAAAATGTTTTTGTATTTATTGTTATTAGAGCCATTGTTGAATATAGGCAATTACACATTCCCTGAAGAAGCCAATATTTGGCGAAACATGTAGGGATCGCTACCAGTAATTACCATAGGCATATGGATACTCTGGCCAGTATTAGCAATCACATGTTTATTCTGTTTTGTTATGCACCTATGATTGTTCTGTCGGATTTTTCATGTAATAAAATGTTTTATATTTTGAACAAAACTGTACTGTTCTATATTGTTGGGCACCGTTATAATCCCAAACTCCAATCCCTTCATTTACATTCTACATAAATGGAATAGCCAATGATAAAAACGGAATCATTTACAACGTGTCAATCATACTGTGATAAAAACTCAATGCTCATCATTCTTGCCCCTATCCAGTGACAGTAATATATATTGCGAGGAAGGTGAAAATACAATATTTTCAATCCTGAGCAGCAATAATAAATTGAAACATGAAAATTGCATGCATGTGAATAGGATGTGGAGCTAAGTTGACTCCCAACGGGAAATGGATTCTAGGAAGGTCAGACCTGGATCCTAGGAAAAAGGCATGCTGGCATATTGCAGTGGATGTTGTTAATTCCTTGATGTATCCAAAAGGGGGGGGGGGGTTGCTGAGATATAAAAGGGGAAGGGACGGCACTCTGGGTCAACAGTGGTCTAGTGGAGGTATATGAAATTGAAAGGTACAGTCACAGTATATATGTGGCATGGAACGCCAGGGATTTGGATGCAAAACAATGTCCTGTAACCTCTCTCTCACTGTTGCAAACCATAATTTGCTATCCAGTGTATGCATGCAAGTTGACAATCCTGGTCCATGGGAGACCATACAGGGATTGAAGCATATAGTTGCAAGTTGAAAGAGAGTAAATGAATACTTATCAGGTGGTGATGGTAGGACAAATCTTCAGTGCCAGTGCCATTGCCGATTTCTAATGAGGCCCGTCAAGCATGAGTAGGTGTTCATATCCTCCAGTCACAGGGGCAAGTTGGACAAGGGAAAAGATGAGCCTAACTTGTTTCGCCGGTCACCGCCGGCTGCGTTAGAGGCAGTGTGGTCCCCTCCCTTTAGAATGTAAGCTCCATAAGAGGGCCCTCCTATTCCTTCTGTTTTGAACTGTATTGTAATTGTGCTGTCCCCCTTTATATTGTAAAGCATTTTGTAAACTGTTGATGCTATATACAGTAAATCATGTGTAATAATAATGTTTAGTGTGGGAAGCCAGCTGTGACTCCTTGCAGCGTAACAGCCGAATTCCCATTGCGCGTTCACAAGCCGCACTGCGCTTTGTGAGTGGTCCCGCAGCTTCTCTACAGAGTGGCAAGAAATGAAGGATCGATTTTTAAAATAGAAAATGTGACTTTCACAAACATATTCTGGCGACGAACTATGCAGGTGCATGGGTTTTAAATAACAACGATTGATTCTTCATCCACAAACTTTTGTAAAGATTACATTCTCTGCTTTACAAACCTATCCCTATCTGAGGGAATTAACTAAGGTTCCTTGCCATTATGATGGTGTAAGAAACTGGCATTTGTAGAATGCTGGAGCAATCCAAATTTTTTTTTTCAATTTACCAAAAACGTTATTACCGGTATATCTTATACAAAAATTAAGTTTCCAAATACTCAACATGCCTCTCAGCAAATACCTTGGTTGTCTGCTTTCCAAAAAAGGGGTCATTTTGGGGGTATTCATACTATCTTGCCGTTTTAGGGCCTCCGAATAGCACAAAATGGTCTGGTCGTGAAGGGGGTAAAACCTTCTGGTGGTAAAACAATCTACTGAGCTGGACAGAACCAGTTCTTGAGGGAGTATATTCTAGTGTTAATTATTTATTTAAATATATTTTAGTCAACTAAATGAAGTGGTTGTAAACCCACTTTGAAAAAAAACTAACACCTGCAAGACAAATCACAATGATCTAGTATGCATAGCATACTAGCTTATTATGTAATACTCATATGAGATTGAAGCCCTTGTTGCGGTGCCTGCCGGAGTTACTTCCGGGTATCGCGGCTCCGGCGCTGTGATTGGCCAGAGCCGCGATGACGTCACGGCACACTAACTACTCACGGTAACGGCACACTCACTGAAGAAAACAGCACGTACGTGCCATTGCTTCAGTTTGCTTCAGTGCACATGTGCCGATGACGTTGGCACATGCAAATACAGGGGATATCTCCTAAACTGTGCAGGTTTAGGAGATATCTTGGGTAGCTACAGCTAAGCCTCATTATAGGCTTACTTGTAGCAAAAAGTGATCTGTAAGGGTTTACAACCACTTTAATACTATTTTAGTCTACTAAAAAACGACTAAAACAATTCAGATGACTAAAATACGACTAAAACTAAAATGGTATTTTAGTCAAAAGACTATAACTAAAACTAAATTGAATATATATCGCAACGGCTAAATCTGTGTCTGTAGTGCATGTTCAAACCTTAATACCATAAATAATAAACATGTTCTTGTATTTTTACTCCAGGAGTATATATAGTTTGGCAGTTCTAAAGAAATTATGCATTAAAATTTAACTAAACCCATTCGATTTTAGTCGACTAAAATACAACTAAAACAACTCAAATGGCATTTTAGTCAAAAGACCATCACTAAAACTAAATTGAAATTTGATGTCAAAATTAACACTGGTCTATTCTACATTTTTTACAGTTATTACCATGAAGAAGCCTTTCCATATTTGGAAGTTAAACCTCTTTTCCTCGAGACGTAAAGAGTGCCCCCTTGTCCTGTGTGATGACCTTAAAGCGGAGGTTTGCTGAAAAAAAAATATTAAAAGCCAGCAGCTACAAATACTGCAGCTGCTGACTTTTAATATATGGACACTTACCTGTCCAGGGAGCCCGCGGTGTCGGCAGCCGAAGCCGATCCGTCCTTCGGCTCTCGGCTGCTGCCACCACCATCCTCGGTAAGGGAATAAGGAAGTGAAGCCACGCGGCTTCACTTCCTGGTTCCCTACTGCGCATGCGCGAGTCGCGCTGCGCGTCCTCTCAGGTCCCTGCTGTATTCTGTGTCTCACAGAATACAGAGGGGGGGGGACAGGGGAGGCGGCGGAAGTGGCGTAGCTCACCGCAATCACCGCGGTGATCTATGCCAAGTGTTTTAGTTAGGTATCTGCTCCCTCCTCCCCCTGAAAGGTGCCAAATGTGACACCGGAGGGGGGGAGGAATCCAAAAAGTGGAAGTTCCATTTTTGGGTGGAACTCCACTTTAACCACTTCCCACCCACCATATAGCAAAATGATGTGCGCAAAGTGGTTAAGTTATCCTGACTGGACGTCATATGACGTCCAGCAGGATAAGCCGCTAGCACGTGCCCAATCGGTGATGTGGTGTGTCAGTCTGACACACCGCATCTTCGATCCCGGTAAAGAGCCTTTGACGTAGGCTCTTTACACTGTGATTGGACACAGCTGATCACATGGTAAACAGGAAGAGCCGTTTATCGGGGGGGGGGGGGTCTGCGCTGATAATCGGCGCATTGATTATCAGTGCAGACCCATCGAGGATGCCCACTTCAGACCACCAGGAGCGCCAATCAGTGATGCCTGTCAGTCCCATCCATCAGTGCCGCTTATCAGTGCCCATCACTGCTGCATATCAGTACTAATCAGTGCAGCCTCATCAGTGAAGGTGAAAACGTACTTATTTACAAAGTTTTGTAACCGAAATGAAGAAAAACTTTTTTTCCCCCAAAGTTGTTGGTCTTTTTTTTTATTTGTAGCGCAAGAAATAAAAACCCCAGTGGTGATCAAATACCACCAAAAGAAAGTGCTATATGTTGGAAAAAAATGATAAAAATGTTGTTTGGGTACAGTTTTGCATGACCGCACAATTGTCATTCAAAAAGCGCCAATGCTGAAAGCTGAAAATTGGCCTGGGCAGGAAGGGGGGAAAGTGCCCGGTATTGAAGTGGTTAAAGTAAATAACTGAACACCAAGTTCACTATATGGACCACTTATGTATTTATACACAGACCCCCTCCTAAGGCCTCGGTTCACACCTATGCATTTTTTAATGCTTTTTGCAGAGACGCACTATAGTCCATTTAACATGGTTTCCCATGGGACACATTCACATCTATGCTTTTTTTTCAGCTGCTGTATTTTGGAAAGGGTCAGTGACTTTTTAAAAGCAAAACTGCATTTTTGGTTAAATAGACTTCAGTGGAGAAAAGCATGTAGCGTGTTTTTGCCACGATTTGCGTTTATTAATCCACTCAACAAATCGGCCAAAAAAAAAGCATAAAAACGCATCGAAAAACGCACAAAAAATGCGTCAAAAACGTGTGTGCAAAAATGCACCGCAAAAAGTACTGCAGAAACATAACAAAAACAACTGCATAGGTGTGAACCAAGCCTTAATCTCCTCTTCTCAAGAGAGAATAAATTCAATTCCTCTAATCTTTCCGCATAGCTGAGCTCCTCCATGCCTCCTATTAGTTTGGTTGCCCTTCCCTGCACTTTTTCCAGTTTGGTCTGGTTCACACCTGTGCGTTTTCAGTTTTGCAGAAACGCACTACAGTCCATTGAACATGGACTTCTATGGTAGCTCATAAAAAATGCTGGCTTGCGTTTTTTGCTGGATTCTCCTGCATGGCAACAGACACCTCCCAAAAACGCGTCAAAACTGTGTGTGAAGAAAAATGCATCAGCTGCAACCTGCATAGGTGTGAACCAGGCCTTCCTCAATATCCTTTTTGTTAACTTGTGCCCAAAACTGAACTGCATATTCCAGATGACGTTTTACTAATTTGTACAGGGGGAAAATGATGTCTTTCTGCAGTCCATGCCTCTCTTAATACAAGAAAGGACTTTGCTCACTTTGAAAACTGCAGCTTGGCATTGCATGCTATTATTAAGTCTATAATCTACCAAAACCCCCAGATCCTTCTCCACCATTGATTCCCCCAGTTGTACTCCCCCTAGTATGTATGATCCATGCATATTTTTTAGCCCCCAAGTGCATAACTTTACATTTATAAACATTAAGGTCTCATGCACACAGGACATGTTTACAGCTGCTCTTAGTGGTGTCCAGATGTTTGTTTGTTTTTCTTTCCGCTTAAAAACACCTCCTAATGTTACATAGTTACATAGTAGGTGAGGTTGAAAAAAGACACAAGTCCATCAAGTCCAACCTATGTGTGTGATTATGTGTCAGTATTACATTACATATCCCTGTATATTGCGGTCATTCAGGTGATTATCTAATAGTTTCTTGAAGCTATCAATGCTCCCCGCTGAGACCACCGCCTGTGGAAGGGAATTCCACATCCTTGCCGCTCTTACAGTAAAGAACCCTCCACGTAGTTTAAGGTTAAACCTCTTTTCTTCTAATTGTAATGAGTGGCCACGAGTCTTATTAAACTCTCTTCTGCGAAAAAGTTTTATCCCTATTGTGGGGTCACCAGTACAGTATTTGTAAATTGAAATCATATCCCCTCTCAAGCGTCTCTTCTCCAGAGAGAATAAGTTCAGTGCTCGCAACCTTTCCTCATAACTAAGATCCTCCAGACCCTTTATTAGCTTTGTTGCCCTTCTTTGTACTCGCTCCATTTCCAGTACGTCCCTCCTGAGGACTGGTGCCCAGAACTGGACAGCATACTCCAGGTGCGGGCGGACCAGAGTCTTGTAGAGTGGGAGAATTATCGTTTTATCTCTGCAGTTGATCCCCCTTTTAATGCATGCCAATATTCTGTTTGCTTTATTAGCAGCAGCTTGGCATTGCATGCCGTTGCTGAGCCTATCATCCACTAGGACCCCCAAGTCTTTTTCCATCCTAGATTCCCCCAGAGGTTCTCCCCCCAGTGTATAGATTGCATTCATATTTTTGGCACCCAAATGCATTATTTTACATTTTTCTACATTGAACCTCATTTGCCATGTAGTCGCCCACCCCATTAATTTGTTCAGGTCTTTTTGCAAGATTTTCACATCCTGCGGAGAAGTTATTGCCCTCCTTAGCTTAGTATCGTCTGCAAATACAGAGATGGAACTGTTTATCCCATCCTCCAGGTCATTTATGAACAAATTAAATAGGATTGGTCCCAGCACAGAACCCTGGGGGACCCCACTACCCACCCCTGACCATTCTGAGTACTCCCCATTTATCACCACCCTCTGAACACGCCCTTGTAGCCAGTTTTCAATCCATGTACTCACCCTATGGTCCATGCCAACAGACCTTATTTTGTACAGTAAACGTTTATGGGGAACTGTGTCAAATGCTTTTGCAAAATCCAGATACACCACGTCTACGGGCCTTCCTTTATCTAGATGGCAACTCACCTCCTCATAGAAGGTTAATAGATTGGTTTGGCAAGAACGATTCTTCATGAATCCATGCTGATTACTGCTAATGATATCATTCTTATTACTAAAATCTTGTATATAGTCCCTTATCAGCCCCTCCAAGAGTTTACATACTATTGATGTTAGGCTAACTGGTCTGTAATTCCCAGGGATGTTTTTTGGGCCCTTTTTAAATATTGGTGCTACATTGGCTTTTCTCCAATCAGCTGGTACCATTCCAGTCAATAGACTGTCTGTAAAAATTAGGAACAATGGTCTGGCAATCACCTGACTGAGTTCCCTAAGTACCCTCGGATGCAAGCCATCTGGTCCCGGTGATTTATTAATGTTAAGTTTCTCAAGGCTAATTTTAATTCTGTCCTCTGTTAACCATGTAGGTGCTTCCTGTGTTGTGTCATGAGGATAAACACTGCAGTTTTGGTTACTGAAGCCCCCCGATTCACTCGTGAAGACTGAGGAGAAGAATAAATTCAATACCTCTGCCATCTCCCCATCCTTTGTAACAAGATGTCCTTCCTCATTCTTTATGGGGCCAATATGGTCTGTCCTCCCTTCTTTACTGTTTACATACTTAAAGAATTTCTTGGGATTTTTTTTGCTCTCCTCCGCTATGTGTCTTTCATGTTCTATCTTAGCCATCCTAATTGCACCCTTACATTTCTTATTGCATTCTTTATAAATTCTGAATGCTGTGGATGATCCCTCAACCTTGTATTTTTTGAAGGCCTTCTCCTTTGCTTTTATATGCATTTTTACATTGGAGTTAAGCCATCCAGGATGTTTGTTCGCTCTTTTAAATTTATTACCCAATGGGATACATTGGCTAATGCCCTTATTTAATATGCTCTTAAAGCAAACCCATCTCTCCTCTGTATTCTTTGTTCCTAGTATTTTGTCCCAATTTATGCCTTTTAGCAAGGTTTGTAGTTTAGGGAAGTTGGCTCTTTTGAAATTCAGTGTCTTTGTGTTCCCTTCATGTCTCCTATTTGTGTGATTTATACTGAAACGAATTGACCTGTGATCGCTGTTACCTAAATTGCCCCGTATTTCCACATCTGTTATCAGGTCTGTATTGTTGGTAATCAGTAGATCTGTTATTCTATGTGTCCATGCACACATAGGCTTTTACTGTAGGGGCTGTAACTGGCATAGGCGTTTTCAAGCTGCAAAAAAATTTCAGGGCCTGTGCGTTCTGGAGCAGCAGCATTACAGCTGTAAAAACACCCGACGAGGCTAAACGCGTATACAGCGTTAAGCCACGCCAAGCGTTTTAAGGTTGTAGTAGTTGGATTTGGGATTGAAAAATACAAGTCCATAAAGAGTCCCTAAAACCCCATACCATGTTTCTCTAGGGAAGGGACTAGTTAACAATGATTTTAGGAGTTTAAGAGCTTTTGACCAGAACCTAGAAAGCATAGAGCATGTCGACCAGAAACAATGACATTATTAAAGGATTTTTCCTCACAGCTCCATGTCAGCCTACCGCTAGCTATGCCCTGCCCATACCCCCACCTGCAGTACCTAACTCAAAAATTGGAATCCCACTCCCAGGCCAGGGTTCCTTTCTTTTCCTCCTCACCTCGTAGGATCAAGTAGCTCCCATTACCTGGCTACAGAAAATGTGTGACTGTCCACCTGTTGCTCCCCAGGTGCAGACCCGGCTGGATTATGTTTAGGGGGAGGGACTAACTTGACAGGAAAAGTCTGATGTACACCTAGCATCAAAGGAATGGTGGTACAGCATGTATCCCCATGTCCATTAGTTCTTGAAAAAAAAAAAAAGAATAAAAAAAAAAATAAAATATATATATATATATATATATATATATATATATATATATATATATATATATATATATATATATATATATATATACACACAGTATCTCACAAAAAATTCATGTCATTATTTTCGTGGAGCCACTGGTGTATTGCAGGTAGAGAAGAGAGCTCACATAGGGTGGGGATGCACAAACCTGCGGCATAGACCCTATGAATTATTACAGCATCTCACAAAAGTGAGTACACCCCTTTATTTTTATTTTTATATATTTTCATGTGACAACACTGAAGAAATGACACTTTGCTACAATGTAAAGTAGTGAGTGTACAGCTTGTATAACAGTGTAAATTTGCTGTCCCCTCAAAATAACCCAGCACACAGCCATTAATGTCTAAACCACTGGCAACAAAAGTGAGTACATCCCTAAGTGAAAATGTCCAAATTGGGCCTCATTAGCCATTTTTCCTCCTCTGTCGTGTGACTCATTAGTGTTACAAGGTCTCAGGTGTGTTAAATTTGGTGTTATCGCTCTCACTCTCATACTGGTCACTGGAAGTTCAGCATAGCACCTCATGGCAAAGAACTCTCTGAGGATCTGAAAAAAAAGAATTGTTGTTCTACATAAAGATGGCCTAGGCTATAAGAAGATTGCCCAGACCCTGAAACTGAGCTGCAGCACAGTACGGTGGCCAAGATCATACAGCGGTTTGACAGGACAGGTTCCACTCAGAACAGGCCTCACCATGGTCGAACAAAGAAGTTGAGTGCACGTGCTCAGCATCATATCCTGAGGTTGTCTTTGTGAAATAGACGTATGATTGCTGCAGAGGTTGAAGGTGGGGGGTTAGCCTGTCAGTGCTCAAACTATACACCGCACACTGCATCAAATTGGTATGCATGGCTGTCATCTAAGAAGGAAGCTCTTCTAAAGATGATGCACAAGAAAGCCCGCAAACAGTATGCTGAAGACAAGCAGACTAAGGGCATTGATTACTGGAACCATGTCCTGTGGTCTGATGAGACCAAGATAAACTTATTTGGTTCAGATGGTGTCAAGCGTGTGTGGCGGCAACCAGGGAAGGAGTACAAAGACAAGTGTGTCTTGCCTACATTCAAGCATGGTGGTGGGAGTGTCTTGGTCTGGGGCTGCATGAGTGCTGCTGTCGCTGGGGAGCTACAGTTTATTGAGGAAACCATGAATGCCAACATGTACTGTGACATACTGAAGCAGAGCATGATCCCCTCCCTTTCCAACATAACAACCCCAAACACAACTCCAATACGACCAATTCCTTGCTAAAAAAAAGCTGAGGGTAGAGGTGATGGACTGGCCAATCATGTCTCTAGACCTAAACCCTATTGAGCATCTGTGGGGCATCCTCAAAGGGAAGGTGGAGGAGCGGAAGGTCTCTAACATCCACCAGCTCTGTGATGTTGTCATGGAGGAGTGGAAAAGGTCTCCAGTGGCAACCTGTGAAGCTCTGGTGAACTCCATGTCCAAGAGGTTTAAGACAGTGTTGGAAAATAATGGTGGCCACAAAAAATATTGACAATTTGGGCCCAATTTGGACATTTTCATTTTAGGGGTGTACTCACTTTTGTTGCCAGCAGTTTAGACATCAATGGCTGTGTGTTGAGTTATTTTGAGGGGACAGCAAATTTATACTGTTATAAAAGCTGTACATTCACTACTTTACATTGTAGCTAAGTGTCATTTCTTCAGTGTTGTCACATGAAAAGATATAATAAAATATTTACAAAAATGTGAGGGGTCTACTCACTGTGTATATATAATACAGTGTATATATAATGAATTGATTAAACTATTGGAGACTGCGGTTAATGCCTCACTGAAGTGAATAGAAACAGGATATTTATGTGTCAGGCAGACCTCTCTGGATGCTCATGTGTATGTGTGCAGATGCGCTCGCCCATAGCATGTGACTATATTTACACTTCTGTACACCCCATCAGTGGGAAAGAATGATGAGATAGTGTTTGAGCAAAGATGGATGGAGAGAAAAAAAAAGGATGTAGAAAAAAGGAGCTTAAAAAGAAAAAGGAAGGGGCAGGGACCAGAATATAAGTTCTTAGCATAATTCAATCATTTTGTTCAGTCCATGTGGAGTGAGGGTATTGAGCTGGTGGATCCAATAGGATTCTCTTTGGCATAGTTTCGTAAATTGGTTATATTTAACGGATTCTGGAATCCGTTTAATAATGGAAGCAATTGTAAGATCTGGGTTTCTGTCATGATGTGTAGAGAAGTGGCGGGGGACACTGTCTTCAGGGACAGCGCTCTTGATGTTGAATCTATGTTTATTGAACCTCTGGCAAAATGTCTGGATGGTCCTTCCAACATATTGCATGGGCAGGTGAGTAAGTATATGATGAACAGGGAGGAACAGTCTTCGTGAGAGGTGATGGGTCAAGTTTTATAGCGGTTTGTCGACTGGAAGGTTTTGTTCCGTCAGTCAGTATGGTGCAGGAGAGACATCTGGAGTTGTTGCATCTGTAGCAACCTGCATCCTCTGGGGGCTTGTGGTGATGTTGTATGGGGGGTAATCTGCTGGGGACTAAGTGGTTTTTGATAGTTTTAGCTATCTGATAGATGAGTCTGGGTTGGAGGAAAGAATGATTTGCAGAAGTGGATCTGATCATAAGATTATGTGTCAGTGTTTGGAAAGGATGTTATCCAAGTTGTACTTAGTGATGAAATGACACTGCATAGACAAATTTACTGGACCTTTGGAGGTGTGGATGGTTTCAAACAATCTTCATGTGGGATGTTGAGAGCTTTTTTGAGTGATCCCTCGATGATCTGGTCGGGGTATTCTTTAGCCTTGAGCCTGGATCTGAAGGTTTGTGATTGCGCAAGGAAATCTCTGTCAGTTGTGCATTTCCTTCGGAGTCTTTTAAACTGACCAAAGGGTATATTTTTAATAGTCCTTTTGAGCGAGAGGGCAGAAATGACAATTCGCTCTAAAGATGGATGTCAACCTTACCCGTGGTTCATTTTAACCCATTTTTTCCCCTCAGATATTCCATTGCCACCCCCCTCCGGAACAAGCTCATACCTTGCTTACCAGCTCTTACCGCACGCTCCTTCAGTCCAGGTCATTCAATACCCACATCGGGGGGTTTTTTTCCAACTTTTTATTTCCCCATCCAAGGTCCCCCCCCCTGCTATATTAGCACCAGAATGACTCTTTTACCGTACAGATTCTGATATCACAAATCCACCATATGGGATTTTCTCCGCTCACCATCTACAAACAATAGCAGGTTAGTCATTACACCATTACTTCTGATTATCCCAAGTGCTGTATAAGTCACCTTTCAAAGTTACATCTGCAACAACTAGACATAGATTTACATTATATAAGTGCCACATACATGTATTACTTTGCCTTTTTTTAAAAACACTAAGAGCAGATGATATAGTTTAGGAAGCTAGCCTGTTTAAATAGATTTTGGCTACCTTTCCCATTGATCATATCTCCTGCTCCACTTTTTTTAGCACTTCTAAGATTATGCAAAATATATAGGTTTCTCCATATGGAGCTCTGTTTTGACCTTTTTTTTAAATATAATTTATAATCTATATTTTGTTATTGTGTTTTCCGTTTTTTTTTTTTCTAAAATTTTCAGATTCACTTTTTATAAGAAGTTTTTGGCTTATATTTATATTCATATTTTATTATGTAAAGTTCTTTTAACTTGCATCTCTACATTCTTATATAATGTATATATATATGGTTCTGTATGCTTTTTTCCTGACAGCCCTGAAGAAGGGGGAGTCTTTTCCCCGAAACACGTTGGCCTAACCATGTTCTGAACTTTCATTAAACTATACTCTCCATGCATTTCATTGATTATTGGGTGTTCCCTCCTCTCCTACCCCCTCTATTTATATGGGGAAAACCTTTAAGACCGTACCCATAGGCAGAAGCCCACTCCCTCAAAAAAAAGGGCTCACCATCTTCTTCAAACTGTAGTGGGGAACTCTTCCAACCTACCACTATCATCACCCAACCATCGACTCATGATCAACTGAGTCAGTCCAGCGCGATCTCCAACCCTACTTGAAGCAGAACTTCAGCCATTTTTCATCTTTCCATCTATTAAATCCTCTACCCTTGTTGTTTTACCTTTGGATAGTAAAATATTTTTTTTTCTGCAAGTAAATACCTTATACAGCCCACTTCCTGTTTCTTGTCTGGTAAAAAGCCTAGGCTTATGACATCATGCACAGCTCTCTCTCACTCTTGTGAAAGTTTGCCAGGAAGGGATGGGGGGGTGAGCCATAAGAGGGCCAATGAGAGCTGCAGAGCTGGAGGTGAGCCTCTGTATGTCTATGTAAATCCAGGAAGTGAACAGGCAGCCACTTCAGCTGCCCACAGTTAAAATGGTGGCAGCCAGGCTTAGTGGAGGGAGATTTCTGCAGCATATTTGACAAGTACAGGATCACAGTATATATAAAATAAGTGATTGGAGGGAAGCTTTAGAGTGGCAAATATGTTTTTATTACAAATTATGTGAGCAGACTGCAGTTCCTCTTTAAGATAGAAGGAAAGCAGAGGAAGTATTTCAAGTGCCTCCAAAGATGGATTTGCAATTTCCCTATGGTGACTGAATTAAAGCTCATTCTCTTCTGTCCCGGCGCACAAAGTTAGCCAATGACAGGCCTGCCCATTAGGTGATGTGATGATGCGGGACTTGTCCTGGTCGCCATGACACCACTGTGCGTCGGTGGGCCGATGACGCAGGGTTCTGTTGCAAAGCCAATGGGAGCGGTCATGCGCATTCGTATGATGCCGGGACGCTCTTTTTCACTGCGCGGCGTCACTGGTGTCTTGTTCGATGTGGCCCCGCGACCCTTGTGTGGGGGGGCAGGGCCACGCGCTGCTGGTGTTCTGCCGAGAAAGTTCCCCTCGGCGGATAAGGATCCCCCTGTACAGCCCTTGTGCAGTACGAGCTGCTGGAAATAGCTGTAAGTCAGCTGTACACGGCGCCTGTAACAGGGCCCCTCGCAGCCTCGCTTTACTCGCCAAGGTTCGGGCACGGCCTTGCTTCGCTCAGCCCTTTTTTATTCTACATCTATGTCCACTTGGATGGTGGGGCTTGAAACTAGACTCAGGGCGCAGGCGCCGTGTACAGCTGACTCAAGGTTTTTAGCTTCGGCTATTTTCGGGGGGATCCGTTGTCGTTCGTTCTGCGCAAGCGCTGTGCCTGCGCAGTCAAGGGGGGTCCTTATCCATCGGGGGAACTTTCTCAGCAAGGCACCGGCTCAGGGGGCATTGCCTCTGCCCCTCCCTCTTGATGCCCACCTGGTCAGGGACCTCATTTCCGCTCTACAATTTTTTTAGGCAGATGGATTTGGGCAGCTCACTGCAAGCCACCCTTTAGAACACTCGGTTTCTACCACTGAGAAATCCTGATAAGGTAACTTTCTTGGGCTGCATGCCTGCAACTACCCATTTTTATTGATATTGCTAATTCTCATCAGCTCTGTTTTATTTCATTTTATATTTAGCTTTCACCTAGAGGCTATGTATATTCATCTAGATACCATCTGATTATATCAGCAGAGCTGTAATCTTTGAGCTATTTCTACATATGTCTGTTGATATTACTTTCAATAAGTTTCTCACCCATTATGCATTAAGGATAAATTAATGATACTAAGCCAATTCTTCCAGCTCAGCTGATACCTTTGAATCCTCACTCTTTGTAGATCCCATATCTGAAATCATTGTTTCAATATTCCAGTGCTCTGGAAAGCTACTGTTCTAGCCTACTTCACTGTCAAGGTCTAGGTGGGTACAACAAAGGCTATTTTGAACAATTATTTCACTACAAGCCAAATTACTGATCATGATGTTTTGTACTATTAGACATCCCTGGTCCGTGACCCATGGTGCGGTATTAACCTTGGGGCGACTTTGGTGGTGCCCGTTGTGGATAGCCTGGGTCAGGGTCCACAACGCCCCACTTTTATGGACTTCTGGTGTCTCATGGTGGCAATTTTCCTTGGATTTAAATGATGCGGCTATTTAGGATATGAATCCCTATCCACATGGTTAGAAAATACCTATAACAAGACTGTTCTATGAATAAGATGTTTGTGTAAATTTCTAATTGTATTTCCCCTTTTTTCCTATTTTTCTGTACTATAGAGACTACTGTGTATATATAACCACTTACCCCTGAAGAAGAAGATTCATGCAATCCTTTTGAAACATGTTGGGTATTTTGTTCTGGTTCTACCATTTACAGTTAATTGTGGTTATCATCTTTTATTTGTGCACGTTATGTATTTACTGCTACCGCATTAATATGTCCGTGTTTTAATACTGCATCAATCCCTTTACTGTCGGTATTAATAAACTTTGCATTTTTATACTACTTTACTTTTTTCTTTGGAGTCTATGCCCCCTTAAAGTTCTATTAGAGGGGTTTTCCCGATATTTTGTCAATTGGGGATGTGGGCATCCTCTCCTAATCCCTTCTACAGCAAACACTAATCTATATTCTAGAATAATTTTTTCACAGCAGGATGTCAAAGTTATGCTCTTGTGAAGAGGAAGGTGCCCAGCATTTGGATTAACCCTTTTTTGTTGGTGTGTCCCTTATGGGATTGGCCAGTTACATGATTTTATCATTAAAAGATGATGTGTCCCTCAAGGAAGAACTCATTCACTGCATTGCCCATAAAAGATGAAGCTTAAATTGACACCAAGGTTCTGTGATTGTGGATAGCCTGGCTTCCTGCCTCAAGGTAAATGTCTGAGTCAATGGAGACTGCAGTGCAAAAGTCAGTTTCCACTGGAGGTTAGCCTCTAGCATCCAGGAAAAAGTGGAAAGCCAACACATCATCCAGAAGTCAGTAAGAGCGCCATGTAAGGATGCTTCCTGGTATTTTGTGGATTGTATCACCCATACATGTCTTAGGGCACTTGGTTGCTACTCTTTCAAAATGGGTGCAGCCTTGGTCTTGGTTGCTTGGGCCCTCAAGCCATATTTGAAAGGGCATCCATCCTTCTCATCTCAGGTCGTGCTACAAAAATTCCTTGCTCCAGCAACTGGGGAATAATAATTCCAATCCCAGCAGACAAGGTTTTAGGACAAGTGTTTGGCTGGTTGGCAAATAAAAAACCGGGTCATCTGACCCCTACTCAGTTCGTTAGTAATTAGAAGCCCAACTACTAATGGTTCAAAGTATGCCTTTCTCTGCTAGAGAACAAACAGTAGTAACGTGCTGAATTGTCCTAGCCTTCCTCTATTCACCTGTCAGTGCCTGCAAACTCCCACCCAGGTGAGGAAATCTAGCTACATAACCACTGTGGTAGAGGGAGTCAACCTTATGAATTAGGTCCTGCAGGTGGGGTTATGGACGGGGCATACTCAGTGGTAGACTGACATGGAGCACATAAGGAAAGGAAAATTTGCGGTATTTGACATTCAATTTTCACTTCTGACCTAAAATTAATTTCTAGTTTCCCTGAGAGGGGCTTTTTAAGGAGTGGCTGTTGTAGGATATACCAGAATTTATACAAAATACTCCCGCCGCTCTCTCAGGGCTCTCCCGTCCCACCGGGAGACCAGAGTTACTAGCAGGCACATCCACCGGCTAGTCGGAGACCCAGAATCGGCTTTGATCTGGTCTCCACTATGGTAACCCAGAAGCGATAACATGACATCGCTCCTAGTTTACCAATATCTTAACGGTGCCATTTTTTGAAAATGGAAGGTATTAACATTGATTTTGGCTTTTTGAATGCTTTCAAGAGCAAAGGAGAAATTTGGGGTCTTATTGACCCCAGTTCCCTCTATTAAAGAGTACCTGTCACATGCCTATTGCTGTCACAAGGATGTTTACAGTCGTTGTGACAGCAGTAAAAGTGATTTAAAAAAAAATTAAATCAACAGTGTAAAAATAAAAAAATAATTAAAATTTATATATTTTTTTTGTTTAAAGTGCACCCGTCTCCCCGTGCACTTTAAACCCGCAAATGCGTGCACGTTGGTCCCGCACACACGCAAACCGCGATCGCCCCATGCATGTAAGGCATCGCCGCGAACGTCCGATCATGGGCAGTAAATCTAGCACTGTGCCTTCTCTGTACAACTAAAATGGTAACCTGTAAATGCTTTTAAAACATTGCTTATGGATAGTAAAATTTACGTTGTTTGTTGCCATTGTGCAGGAGTGAACAATTTTAAAGCGTGACATAATTGGTATCTCTTTACTTGGTGTGGCCTCATTTTTAGATTTTACAAAAAAAAATTGAGTTATGTATTGTGTTTTCTTGCATTACAATTTTAAAAAAGTGTATTTTTTCCAAAAATGTTATTTGAAAAACCGCTGCGCAAATACCGTGTGGCATAAAAAAATGGTAAAACCCAACAATTTATTCTCTAGGGCCTCTACTTTAATAAAATATATAATGTTTCGGGGGTTCTAAGTAATATTCCAGCAAAAACAGTGGTTTTCACATGTGAACAAAAAGTGTCAGAATATTCCTGCTCTTCGGGAGGTTAATTCTATTTTATTCCGGTTAATCAACGTTAAATTGTTTTTTAAATGTGATGCAAAAACAACAGGATTTGATGATAATGCAAGATACCAGTCCCATATATTGTTCACAGATAAACAATAAATAGATTTTTTTCTTGTAAAGACATTTCTAACCAATAGTGTTTTCATTTCAGATTATATTGTATGAATATGAAAAGTCTTTTTACTTTACGATCAAGTTCCAGTATCTGGACTATAAGCGCCATCTGCTGCCCAAGTTTAGGAATTACACCTTTCTTCCCTCTGGTACCCCTGATTGCTGTTACTATAATTATTCAGAATGTATTAAGTGCCAACAGTTTGTGCAGTGCTTTACAACATAAGGGCAGACAGTAACAATTACAATACAATTTAATACAAGAGGAATCCGAGGGCCCTACTTGTTACAGCTTACAATCTAAGAGGGAGGGTCAAGAGATACAGAAGGTAATAACTATGAAGGATGAGCTGATGGAGAAAAAAAAGTACAGTTGTTAGGTGGAGGCGGGATAGGCTTCTTTGAAGAGAAGGGTTTTCAGGGATTGTCTAAAAGTGGACAGAGTAGGAGATAGTCTGAAAGATTGGGGTTAGGAGTTCCAGAGGATAGGAGAGGCTCGGGAGAAGTCCTGGAGGCGAGCATGGGAGGAGGCGGCAAGGGAGTTAGAGGGCAGGAGGTCTTGGAAGGAATGAAGGGAACGATTAGGTTGGTATTTTGAGACTAGGTTAGTGATGTAGCTGGGGGCCGAGTTGTGGATGGCTTTGTAAGTTGTTATTATTTTTAATTTAATTTGTTGGGTGAGTGGAAACCAGTGGAGGGATGGGCAGAGAGGGGTACCAGACACTGAGTGATTAGTAAAGTGGATGAGTCTGGCAGTTATGTTCTGAGATTTTGTCTCAAGAGAACAGCCTGCAGTTTACCCCAGGGAAAATCACCTTTTTATGGTGCACTTTCCAATGCAAGCACACACTCTCCTGATACAGTTTCAACTTTCAAGTATTTTGTATATATGTAACAAAATATCAACTACTGTAGGTTGTAAAAATGTAAAGCAGCACTGACAGGGAGGTGGGAGGGGAGAAACAGAGGCCACAGTCAATACCAGCAGCCACGCAAGTAATGGAATGGCGGATATTAAGTGAGAGGGGTGTGACAGACACAGGCACATATATACATTTATAGAGAGAGTACTTAGAGAGACCAACCATTGCCCGCTTAGGCTCTGAAGAAAGGGGTGCTCCCCCGAAACGCGTAAGCCATTGGCCATTTGCACCGGTCTGACCCTCTCTGCAGCAGGTCCTGGTGTGTCGATCCACAGAACGGCGCTTTTGCGCCCTTTTGAAAGCTGTTTTTATTAGCTCGTTTGTGAGTATAACTTTTGCTGTTTTTATGCTTCATTAAAGTTTATCAGTGGTAATGCGCTAGGTTGGTGCGCCCTCTTTCTTTTCTGATTTTTTTCTAGCTTGAATACCCACTGTTCAAACGAGGGCTGCAAGACGCTAGGCATTACTTCTCTAGGTGGCTGCACCACATATCTAGTTCATGGACACCTGAGCGCAGGAGAGATTTTTATTGGATATTAAGTGATACAACTTACCCCATCTAGTTCTGCTTGGGCTGCCCTCTGCCCCCAGGCTCATATGAGCCATTTGGCTGGCTCTGGCAGAAGTTCTGACACTGACTTAAAGCAGAGTTCCACCCAAAAGTGGAAGTTCTGCTTTAAGGACTCCTGCCCACCTCACATGCCACATTTGCCATGTAATTTTTATTGGGGGGAACCAGGTACGTAGTTCCAATTGCGCTTTGGCCGTCTAGGCAACTCGAGCAGAAGTTCCCCCCCCCCCGCAATCTTCTGGGACACGTCACAGGTCCCAGAAAATTGCCTGGCCATTGAAGAGGCGCAGTGCAATTCGCGCAGGCGCACCCAGCTGTGAAGCCACAAGCTGTCACAGCCGGGTGCCCACACTTGTGATGCCGGGGAGAGACGAGGGAGACAATCATGGATTGGGGTAGCCGCATCTGACTTTTAATAAGCACAAAAACAGCTGGAACCCTGCTTTACAGTTAAACATTTATTTCTTTAAATAACATGCTTGGGGGATGCCTTAGAGTGGATGAAAACCTTCACATATACCCAGTGAAGTGAACAGCTGCAGATGATACATATAGATGAAACAAATCTCCCTACATAAGTTTTACATGCATATCTGCTGTCTTCAGCTTGCTATATTCTTTAGCATTCTTACATCGTGTTAGAATTTTTATTTCCTCATTCAGCAGTAGGAGTGGATTCTTAGCAGACCCTTTAGACCTGGGATGGATTTTAAGGAGGAAATCCAAGCAAAAAAAAAGCATGGGGTGCCCCAAAAATCCAAACCAGACCCTTGTTCAAGCAAGGAGTCTGGCTGGCCAGCGGGGGGGGGGGGCAGGGAGCATGCAGCCCCCCTTCTGAAAAATACTAGGCACGTGCCCTTAACGTGGGGAAGGTGTCATGCCAGGGGAACCCTGTGGCAAACCACCTGTCAGGAAGGGCATGCCAGCAACCAAGATGGTGGTCACAGAATCTCAGTTCCCGTAAGGAGAATGTCGTGGGAGCGCTTGCGTGTTCGGTGCGGATGCTTCCGGTCATCCTTGGAATGCCTGGGTTAAAAGCTCATAACCCACATGTCAACTGGGCCACAGAGGAAGAAGGAGCTACACACCCGATCCTGATCTACACAGATCACAAGAACCTTGAGTATTTAAGGACAGCAAAGAGGTTGAAAGCCAGGTGGGCACTATTCTTTTCTAGATTTGTATTCCATATAATGTACAGGCCAAGGATACAAAAACTGATGTGCTATTGTGCATGTTTAGTAGACCTGAAGAAGTTCCACCCCCGGATACCATTTTGTCTTCTGGGAACTTCCTTCTACTACAAGGAGACCTGATGGAGCAGATTAAGCAAACATTAGTAGGGAGCTCCCCACCACTTGGGATTACTCTGTTAGCGAGAGATGGGCTGCTTTGATACAAAGACAAGGTCTTCATACCAGAGGATCTCCGAATTTCTGGATCTCCGAATTGATCCCAAACCCTGGTCACCAAGTGTGGTTGGCAACAACAAATCCTAAAACTAGCCTGCCCTTCGAAGAAACTTGGCCCTAAGTTTGTGGGGCCTTTTCCGGTGAAAAGACGGATTAATGAGGTTGCTTATGAGTTGGAACGGCCAGATTCATTTAGGATTCATCCTGTGTTCCATATAACCACGCTGAAACCCGCTATCTCTGATCCTTTTCCAGCACTAAATACTGGTCCACCTGAACCCATAACCATCGGCGGAGAAGAAGAATTTGAAATTGAAACGATCTTGGATTGCAGGAAGAGGGGAAATCAGGCTCAGTACCTAATAAAATGGAAAGGGTATGGGCCAGAGGACAACTGCTGGGAGCCGGAAGATAATATTCATGCTCGAGAATTAATTCAAGTCTTCAAGAACTCTCATCCTGCCAAGTTGGCTAAATTGGGCATCCTGAGGCTGCCCATTAGGGGGGGCAATGTCAGGAAGGGCATGCCAGCAACCAAGGTGGCGGTCACGGAATCTCAGTTCCCGTTAGAAAGCCGAGCGCTTGCGTACCCAGACTCAATGCTTTCTGCTCTACAGCGTTCCCTGTGTCTTTGCCTACCCAATCTGATATCTGCTCCATTGTGACTCGGCTTGCTTCCTGACGTTCCTGCCCTCTACCTGCATCCGACCCCAGCTTGTTCCTCGCTCTGCACCTGCCTGTTCCTTCTGCTACTTCACTGCCAGCCCATTACCGACCCAGCCTGTATCCTGACTCCGCTCCAGTCTCTGCATCTGTTCCTGACGTGCCCGCCTGTGTATGACCCGGCCTGCCTGTACCTACCTTCTCTTCAGCCTTGGAAAAGCTCCCAGCCTTGCTGCAGCTGCATCAGCTCCTCTGCCTGTGGTGTTCCAGTACCAGCTTGTTCCAGCTTCCTGTTGTTCCTAGACTTTTTCCCGTGTCTGCACTCCTCCACAGCTCTTCCCGGAGTCCCAGCCCAGCTCTGCTGTCAAGATCCTGCCAGGCACTCGTGCGACTCTGCACTCCTGTACTTCCTGTCTACTCTATCAGGGGCCCCGAGTCAGAGGAGTAAGAGAGGCCTCTGCATATCAGGCTCTACCACCAGGTACGTGACACCACCCTATCCCCATGTTGGTGAGGACAAGGGCCCCTTCCCCATGACTCTGGACCAGTGGTTGTGGGGGTCTGTGGGCAAGGAGAGTATTAGAATCTGAAAGCCCCCTTTAAATAAGCAGGCCTCCAGATATTCCCCCTGCATTATTTAGTAAAAGGGGCATCATTTAGAATGTACATAAACACAATCGCACCTTAGAGAAAGTCCTTTATAGAAATAAGTGTTCACACCCGTGTGAAGAGCCATGTTTGCCTGGCTTCCTGTGCTTGCATGTGCAGGCAGTCCCAGTGGTGTATTGGGAAGCAGCAGCTGCACAGACAATGGTCTCTTTTCCAATCTGACATGGGTCACACTGCACCCACATAGATGTCAAATTGGGAGCAGCAATTGTGTCTGTGCAGCCCCTGTATCCCTATAGATATGAATGGGACTGTCTGAACAACGGATGTACAGAACACCTGAGGCCGAAGACACAGACACTGGTAAAATATTCTTTATTGGAGGAAAATGACTCCCCCCTTCCGCACCACACAAAAAAAAAAAAAAAAGAGAACAAAAAAATAATACAATAAGTGATCTGTCCGCAGTCCGGCACTTGACACTTCTCTGGCCTCATATAACATTGCCGGATATTGATCGAATGTATACAAATGTGGGTGGGGAGGGGGGGACATAATTGGCCATATATGGTAACTGACATCATTGACACAATTGTTACGTTCAGACGACATCAGGACAATGTTATATGAGATGGACAAGTAGGACAGAACAGGTGTGCGGATGTTTTTTCCATGTAGAGTTTTTTCTGCACAGTTTACATTTTCGTGTGCAGAGCTGTGGGGAAAATGCTGACAGGCTGCATAATACAGCTCTACATTACACCGGTGTTATGGTGTGAACAGGGCACATAGAAAACAATGGCCGATATGATGCTTTGACGCAGCTTGACAACCAATGACGCTTTCCGACCGCTAGCATTCTAACAACAAATGATGCTTTGCAGCCGCTAGCGTCTTAGCAACCAATGAGACTTTTTTGGTTGCTAGCATCTTCCGGTCACTATCGTCTTAGCAACTAACAACAATTTCCATTTACTAGTGTCTCAGCAACTAATGACGCCTTCTTGCCACTAGCTTCTTACTTACCAACAATGCTTACTGGCCACCTGCATCTTAGCAACCAATTATGCTTTCTGACTGTCTGTCATAGCAACCAAATACACTTTCCAACTACTAGCATCTTTAGCAACCAATGACACTTTCCAACCAATTAAGGTTTCTGGCTGCTAGCATCTTAGAAACCAACTATGCTTTTATCCCTCTAAAGTCTTAACAACTAATGATCCTTTCTTTCCACTTGCATCTTAGCAACCAATTATGTTTTCTGGTTGCTAGTGTCTTAGCAACCAATGACACTTTTTAGCCATTAGCATCTTAGCAATCAATGTTTTCTTGCCACTAGCATCTTACTAACCAATAATGGTTACAAGCAGGGGCGTTGCTAGGGGGTGGCTTTTGGGGCTATAGCCCCGAATCTGAGGCCAATAGCCCCGAGTCTCTGCAGGTGTCCCCAAGGGGAGGGGAGACTCTCTGGGGACCCTTATGTAAGTGGGGGGCTCTTTGGGGACCCTGATGTAAGGGAGAGGCTCTCTGGGGACCCTAATTTTAAGGCCTAGGCTCTCTAGGGACCCAGATTTAAGGGGGAGGCTGTCTGGGGACCCTAATCTAAGGGGGCCTCTCTGGGAAACCTGATGTAAGTGGGGGGCCCTCTGGGTACCCTGATGGAAGGGGGAGGCTCTCTGAGGACTCTGATGTAAGGAGGAGGCTCTCTGGGGACCCTGATGTAAGGTGATATAAGGGGGGGCTCTCTGGGGACCCTGATGTAAGTGGGAGGCTCTCTGGGGATATATATACACCCACACGTATATTACTGTAAATACATGTGTATGCCCGCCCAAGCGTATGACTTTCTTTACTACCCTGCTATGGGCTCTAGCCCCAGATCTTTTGTAGACCTAGCAACGCCCCTGGTTACAAGCCACTTGCATCTTAGCAACGAATTATGCTTTCTGTCTGTGTCATAGCCACCTTCCAGCCAATAGCTTCTTAGCAGCCAATAACTCTTTTCAGAAACTAGTGTCTTAGCAATCAATGCTGCTTTCTGGCTGATAGCATCTTAGCAACCAAAGATGCTTTTATCCCACTAGAGTCTTGGCAACCAGTGATGCTTTCTTGCCGCTTTCATCTTAGAAACCACTAATGATTTCTTGCTGCCTGCATCTTAGCAACCAATGACGCTGCACATTGGCAGGAGGTCATTTATTACTGGTAGTAATCCCACCAATGAATGAGTTCCTGCAGGTCCAGCAAGAGCTTCGGGCGGCAAATTGGTCATCCAGGGTCAGTGCAAACTCTGCACCAATGTGACCCCGGACTCCATCCCTAGGTATATGTCTGTACACAATTGTATCACACATCCCAGTGTGTACAAATCAATGATGAAGAGCGCAGTCCCAGCAGAGGAGGAGAGGTCAGGGAAAGTCCCGATCTGATCGCGCTCCGGTACAGATATGAACGCTACACCCGGACATCACATGACATCTGTGTGCCCCACTCTCCTCCAAGGTGAGCCGCCTCATGTGACCAGAGGGAGTCGTATGGAATGGGCGGGGTTATCTATCAGCTGCGATAATCCTATTGGCTGTTATTCCCCACCCCTTTCTCTCTGCGTTCTCATTGGACGGCAGGCTCCGGGACGTTCCTAAAGATCATGGCCGTTCTCCTTCGTAGAGTGGTCGGTGGTTGTCGCCGAGGATGGTCTGTGCTGGCCACGAGCGGCCGGGGGTGTTCCGGGACCTCCGTGCCCATAGATGACACTGTGAACGGGCTCAGCGATGAGCAAAGGCAGGTGCGGCACCCCTAACCATTGTTCATCATCGGGGTTACCTGACTGCTGGGAAAGCTATAGATAGAGCGAGCGCAATACAATGTATAGGAAGAGCTTCCATGTATTAGGAAAACAATACAATGTATAGGAAGAGCTTCCATGTAATAGGAAAACAATACAATGTATAGGAAGAGCTTCCATGTATTAGGAAAACAATACAATGTATAGGAAGAGCTTCCATGTGATAGGAAAACAATACAATGTATAGGAAGAGCTTCCATGTGATAGGAAAACAATATAATGTATAGTAAGAGCTTCCATGTAATAGGAGGAGAACAATACAATGTATAGGAAGAGCTTCCATGTATTAGGAAAACAATACAATGTATAGGAAGAGTTCCATGTGATAGGAAAACAATACAATGTATAGGAAGAGCTTCCATGTAATAGGAAAACAATACAATGTATAGGAAGAGCTTCCATGTGATAGGAAAACAATACAATGTATAGGAAGAGCTTCCATGTGATAGGAGGAGAATACAATGTATAGGAAGAGCTTCCATGAATTAGGAAAACAATACAATGTATAGGAAGAGCTTCCATGAATTAGGAAAACAATACAATGTATAGGAAGAGCTTCCATGTGATAGGAAAACAATACAATGTATAGGAAGAGCTTCCATGTAATAGGAAAACAATACAATGTATAGGAAGAGCTTCCATGTATTAGGAAAACAATACAATGTATAGGAAGAGCTTCCATGTGATAGGAAAACAATACAATGTATAGGAAGAGCTTCCATGTGATAGGAAAACAATATAATGTATAGTAAGAGCTTCCATGTAATAGGAGGAGAACAATACAATGTATAGGAAGAGCTTCCATGTATTAGGAAAACAATACAATGTATAGGAAGAGCTTCCATGTATTAGGAAAACAATACAATGTATAGGAAGAGTTCCATGTGATAGGAAAACAATACAATGTATAGGAAGAGCTTCCATGTGATAGGAAAACAATACAATGTATAGGAAGAGCTTCCATGTGATAGGAGGAGAATACAATGTATAGGAAGAGCTTCCATGAATTAGGAAAACAATACAATGTATAGGAAGAGCTTCCATGAATTAGGAAAACAATACAATGTATAGGAAGAGCTTCCATGTGATAGGAAAACAATACAATGTATAGGAAGAGCTTCCATGTATTAGGAAAACAATACAATGTATAGGAAGAGCTTCCATGTGGTAGGAAAACAATACAATGTATAGGAAGAGCTTCCATGTGATAGGAAAACAATACAATGTATAGGAAGAGCTTCCATGTGATAGGAAAACAATACAATGTATAGGAAGAGCTTCCATGTATTAGGAATACAATACAATGTATAGGAAGAGCTTCCATGTGATAGGAAAACAATACAATGTATAGGAAGAGCTTCCATGTTATAGGAGGAGTACAGTGCACTTGTAATGAAAAGTGGATTTTCCTTTAGTAAATAACCCCCTGTATCTCACAAAAGTGAGTACACCCCTCACATTTTGTAAATATTTTATTATATCTTTTCATGTGAAAACACTGAAGAAATGACACTTTGCTACAATGTAAAGTAGTGACTGTACAGCTTGTATAACAGTGTAAATTTGCTGTCCCCTCAAAATAACTCAACACACAGCCATTAATGTCTAAACCGCTGGCAACAAAAGTGAGTACACCCCTAAGTGAAAATGTCCAAATTGGACCCAATTAGCCATTTTCCCTCCCCAGTGTCATGTGACTTGTGTATGGGGAGCAGGTGTGTTAAATTTAGTGTTATCGCTCTCATACTGGTCACTGGAAGTTCAACATGGCACCTCATGGCAAAGAACTCTCTGAAGATCTAAAAAAAAAAAGAATTGTTGCTCTACATAAAGATGGCCTAGGCTAAAAGAAGATTGCCCAGACACTGAAACTGAGCTGCAGCACGGTGGCCAAGACCATGCAACAGTTTACCAGGACAGGTTCCACTCACAACAGGCCTCGCCATGGTTGACAAAAGAAGTTGAGTGCATATGCTCAACGTCATATCCAGAGGTTGTCTTTGGGAAACAGACGTATGAGTGCTGCCAGCATTGCTGCAGAGGTTGAAGATGTGGGTGGGGTCAGCCTGTCAGTGCTCAGACCGCACACTGCATCAAATTGGTCTGAATGGCTGTCGTCCCAGAAGGAAGCCTCTTCTAAAGATGATGCGCAAGAAAGCCCGCAAACAGTTTGCTGAAGACAAGCAGACTAAGGACATGGATCTCTAGAACCATGTCCTGTGGTCTGATGAGACCAAGATAAACGTATTTGGTTCAGATGGTGTCAAGCATGTGGGGTGGCAACCAGGTAAGGAATACAAAGACAAGCATGTCTTGCCTACGGTCAAGCATGGTGGTGGGAGTGTCATGGTCTGGGGCTGCTTGAGTGCTTTCGGAACTGGGGAGCTACAGTTTATTGAAGGAACCATGAATGCCAACATGTACTGTGATATACTAAAGCAGAGCATGACCCCTTTGGAGACTAGGCCCCAGGGCAGTATTCCAACATAACGACCCCAAACACACCTCCAAGATGACCACTGCCTTGCTAAAGAAGCTGAGGGTAAAGGTGATGACTGACCAAGCATGTCTCCAGACCTAAACCCTATTAAACAGCTGTGAGGCATCCTCTACTGGAAAGTGGAGGAGTGCAAGGCCTCTAACATCCACCAGCTCCGTGATGTCATCATAGAGTTGTGGAAGAGGACTCCAGTGGCAACCTGTGAAGCTCCAGTGACTTCTATGCCCAAGAGGGTTAATGCAGTGCTGGAAAATAACAGTGGCCACACAAAATATTGGCACTTTGGGCCCAATTTGGACATTTTTACTTAGGGGTGTACTCGCTTTTGTTGCCAGCGGTTTAGGCATTAATGCCTGTGTTGAGTTATTTTGAGGGGACAGCAAATTGACACTGTTATACAAGCTGTACACTCACTACTTTACATTGTAGCAAAGTGTAATTTCTTCAGTGTTGTCACATGAAAAGTATACTCACTTTTGTGAGATACTATATATTATGTAATGTACTATATATTATGTAATGTACTAGCACAGTTCCCTTGCTGAGCAAAGTCCACCCTGTGTGAAAGGGGCCTTATTGTCGGTGTCTTTTGTTTTGTCCCCATCTCCTTTGCTCTGTCCTCATGTAGCTTATTTAACTGCCTGTCTTTTTTTTTTTTCCTTGCGCTATGTCCCCTTCTCTGTCCCCATCTATTCTTCATGTGATCACCTCTAGAGCATCCCCATGATACAGCAGGCTCTACAATTAGAACACAGACAGTAAGGCCTCATGCACACGAGATGCTGTTAAACGCGCGTTCAGAGGCAGTTAGACAATTTTTTTCAACTGCCCCTGAACCCATTCAATGTTATCCTATGTGTCCATGTACACAGTCTCGTTTTTAGGCAGTTGCGTTTAACATTGTTTTTCCAGAAGCAAAAAAAATGGGTTCAGACGCAAACGTTTTCCACGTTCCAGACGCGTCTAAATGCGGCTAAACGCCGGTACCGCGTTTACCTGCGTTTGCGTTTATTAGTGTTTTTAAAGGAACCCTATTTTTTGGACCAGAAAACACAGAAATATGATTGTAAACTGCAGCAGAAAATTACATTTTGCGACCTGAATTTGAGGTCCAATATCTCAGGGCCACTTGGTGCTAGGAACCCCAAATTTGGTTTGCTAATACAGTGGAACTAACACTATACCATATTCAAATTTGGGGTTTCTAGCCCCAAGTGGCCCCAAGATATGGAGCCCCAAAGCCAGGTCAGAAAATGTCATTCTCTGCTGCAGAAGTGCTTGCATCTTGCGACCTGACTTTGGGGCCCCATATCTCGGGTTCACTTAGTGCTAGGACCCTCAAATTTGGATATGGTGTAGTGCTAGTTCCTCTGTGTTAGCACAGATTTGGAGTTCCTAGCACCAAGTGGCCCTGAGATACGGGGCCCCAAAGTTGGGTTGCAAAATGTCATTCTCTGCTCTGCAGATGCTTCTAGACGCAAACGCGGTAAAATGTGGCATGCAAACGCGGCAAAATGGGCGTTTCTAAACGCTGGTTTCAGCTTTTAAAAACGTTCAGCAGAGTTTGCACTGGCGTCTCGTGTGCATGAAGCCTAAGACAGAATGAGACACCTAAGCCTTGCCCTACCTTCCTTTAGAGGATCGTCATCCATGCCATTCCAGCTCCTGTGCCTGCTGGCCCCGCCCCCTAGTCTCAGCCCCTCCCTTTGGTCTGACTCCGCTCCTCCCGGGTTCCCCCTCATCTCACTTGCCTCCAGTTTAGCAGTGATTGCCTCTGTGCTGGACTAGAGGTGGTACTGCATGGGAGGGGATTGTTCATAGGGCGTGCTGGAGGGAGCGAAGGGAGTGTTTAGAAACGAAAGGCGATCGTCTGCCCTGGGGGGTGGGGGTGGGGGGGGGGTGGGGGGGTCCCCTGGGGTCCCCTGCTCTCTGCTGTATACGGGGCCTTACACTCACATGACTGTCAAGTTGGGGGCAGTGGCTGTGCGTGTCCAGCCATTGTGTCCTAATTTACATCAATGGGACTGCCTGCACGGGGATGCACAGAAACACCTTGGTTTTGGGGCTACAGCTGTGTTTTTGCCACCCATCTTAAGATGCCCGGACGAGGTTACATACATGCTTTTCTTCTAAGCATGGCAAACATGGGTGTACTTGAATATGGCTGCATAGCAACCACAAGCCAAACCATATTCAGCTATCAAAAAAAGCAGGCATTCAGGAGTGAGCAGTATTGCTTTTTGAATGCATATTAGCTGCCCCTGCACCACTCTGAACAGCGATCCGCCTCAGACTGTCCTTTAAAGATTTTTGCAAGTATAAACAAGCCCTTTTGTGTAGCGTTGTTTTAAGGGCTAGTTTACTATAGCGTTGCTCTCTGATCTGAAATTTGTGCACATTTGACAGGTGGCGAGGAGGTGTTGTATCGCCTCCTTTCCTCTTGCTCTAAACCAATGGTCTTCAAACTGTGGCTCTTTGCTTGCCTTTATCTGGCCCTTGGTGCGCTAATCCTCTAATGGACACCAATGATAGGAAACCATTCCTCCCCCTGACACCAGTGACGGGCCCCATTCCTCCCCTTAAAACCAGTGATGGGGCCCCATTTCTCCCCCTGACACCAGTGACGAGAAACCATCTCTCTCACTGACACCGGTGACGAGAAACCATCTCTCCCACTGACACCGGTGACGAGAAACCATCTCTCCCACTGACACCGGTGACGAGAAACCATCTCTCCCACTGACACCGGTGACGAGAAACTATTTCTCTATTTTCTATGCGGTGTTTCTAATCCTGTTGTCCACAGTCCGGTCCTCCTAAAACATGCTCCTGGTACTCAGGGCCTCTTCCCTTTGGTGCTCCTTTCTGCAGCGACATTCATGACCTTGTCACGTATAATGCAGGTCCAGCAGTCCCTTATTGTAAGTGAGCAGGCTGAAGGGGTAACGGCATGGTAAAACTGCAATTAAGGGAACCCTAGATAAAAAGGATAATTTACCTCTTGCAGTGCTTTAAAGGAGAATTCCAGCTGAAATTAGTTTGGCTGTACTTCTCCTATGGATCACAGGAGTGCAATTCGTTTTACACTCCTGTGACCCACTTTCAGCAGAGAGGGGACTCAAGTCCCCTCTCTGACGTCACCAGTGTCAGTCCAGGCACCGCGTCATCCGGACCACGGATCCGGGATCCGCCAAGTGCCTGGACTGACAACCGGCTCAGCCTCTCAGCAATCCGCTGAGAGCCTGAGACGCCCGCTCTGCCCCCCTTCACAGCTCAGCGCTCCAATGAGGGAGGAGGGAGAAGAGCAGAGAGCTGTGACTGAGCTATAAACCCCCCCTATTGTTTTCAGCCAAGGAAGCTGCCATCTTTGCCTCTGTTTAATCTACAACTGTTATGATGCTGCACATGTGATCAGTGATGACACCAGCCATTGGATGGTTTGACAGTTTGGTTGAGAGCACAACCAATGGGAGTGTAACATTTCCTGCATGTGCCGGTGTTCTGACATATAGTGTCCTCCTATCAGATAGTGTCCGCCCCGTACTGCGCAGGCGCAGCGCCTGCGCAGTACGGAGGAGCAGGAGATGCCGAAAATGTCCGAAGTTGATCAGCTGACCATCAGCTGTACATGGCGCTCGGGCACCTGTTAGCGATGGCTGTGTAAGAGGGCCCCTCGCGGGCTCGCTTCGCTCGCCACGCTTCGCTCGCCACGCTTCGGGCACGGCCTCGCTGCGCTCGGCAACTATTCTAACTCTATGTCCACTTGGATAGTAGGGAATGATCGTGGACATAGGGTAAGAATAAATGCGCAGGCGCCGTGTACAGCTGACGATCAGCTGTTGAACTTCGGAGACTTTCGGCGTCTCGTTTGTCCTCCGTACTGCACCTGCGCAGTACAGGGCGGACACTTTTGGATAGGGGACTGTATTCGACAAGACACCGGAAATGAAACTGTTTTATGGATGGGTTTACTTCCGCTTTAACTGGGGATGTGGAGGAGTGTGTGTTTGACCACATACTTTGTGCTAAGGCCTCCTTCACAGGGGTAACTAGGGGCATGCACAGTAGTCTATCAGTCTAAAATCAGCAGATTCTTGCAGCTGGGATCATGGGTGTATGCGAACAATGGCGGCTACTTGAGGTTGAGAGGAGCTGCCTTTGTTTGCATGTGTCCACACTTGTAGGGGTTACCTGCAGTTAGGGACAAATGTCTAAGCCTGGATGTATCTTTCTGCATCCAATGGCAATAACCTGTCTCTGGCCACAGCATGTTTAGGCCAGGTTCACACTGGTACGACACAACAGTCGTACCACTTTGGATCAGACTTTGCCCTGCGACTTGAAGTCCGACATGTGTCCGACTTCAATGAACAGGGATCCAACTTTGATCCCTGACAATACCAGGCACTGTGTCTGCTATGAATCTTTAGGGGGAGCTCCACACCAAATTTAAAAAAAAAAGGGAAAAAAAGCATTGGTTCCCCCTCCAAGAGCATACCAGGCCCTTCGGTCTGGTATGGTTTTTAAGGGAACCAACCACGCCGAAAAACACTGCATGGGAGTCGTCACGTTCCCCCTGGGGGGGGGGCGTTCGCTCGTCCCCACCAGGAAAGAGGGTGGGGACGAGCGAACGCCCCCCCCCCCCCTGAACTGTACCAGGCTGCATGCCCTCAACATGGGGGAGGGGGTGGTTGCTTTGGGGCAGGGGGTGGGCTCTGCGCCCCCCACCCCAAAGCACCTTGTCCCCATGTTGATGAAGACAAGGGCCTCCTCCCTGGCCGTTGGTTAGCGGGCGGGAGCTTATCAGAATCCCGGCCCCCAGATCCCGGCCACCCACCCTATGTAAATGAGTATGGGGTACATTGTACCCCTACCCATTCACCTGGAAAAAAAGTGTCAAAAAAAGGCAGAATACAGGATGTTAAAGTAATTTATTAAGGCAGCTCTGACATCTCCTTCAACTTCTCCCCTCTCTGGGTCTTCTCCGTTGATGTCTTCTAGCCCTCTCCAGTTCTTCTCCTGCTGTCTGGGTCTTCTCTGCTATCTTCTCGCTCTAATGCCGGGCGCGCGGTGTGCCACTACTTATATTGGCATGGGGCGGGGTCACTGTGTGACATCATCCGGTGGCCCCCGCCCCTTATGACGTCAACGCCCGTGATGGGCGGTGACGTCATAAGGGCGGGTCTCCGGTGACCCCGCCACATGCCTATATAAGTAGTGGCACACCACGCACCCAGCATTAGAGTGGGAGAGAGCGTTGAGACAACATTGGAAGAAGAACAGAGGGAGAAGACAGCGGAGAAGACAGCGGAGAAGACCCAGCAAAAGAGTGAGACGATAGCGGAGAAGACATCGGACAGAGAGGGATGGAAGACATCAGCGGAGAAGAACTGGCAGAGGCATAAGACATCAGTGGAGGAGGCAGAAGAGCCGGAGAGGGGAGAAGAAATCGGAAGAGACAACAGAGCTGCCATAATAAATTACTTTAAAAACCTGTGTAATGTGTTTTTTGTTTTTTTTTCTAGTTAAATGGATAGGGGTTCAATGTACCCCATACTCATTCACATAGGGTGGGGGGCCGGAATCTAGATTCAGTGCAGGAAATCTGTCCTGTGGTGGCAAAATCTTGCACTGAACACTCTTATCATCAAGTGCAGCTTTTCTCCATATCAACATTGTAGAAAAAGGCAAGGATTTAAAGCAAGGTTGGCTAAAGTCCTTGTTAGGCCTCATGTGCACTGGACGTTTTCACAGTTGCTGTTTTTGGCTTCAGACATTTTTTTTCTACAGTCAATAAACTCCCCATCATGTTATCCTATGTGTCCATGCACACATAGGCTGTTATCAATTGTATTTGAATGGGGCATTTTTTGGCTGTAAAAAACCTCTAAACTAGTAACGCTGATAAACGCTGCTCACCTGCATTTTTTAACGTTTTTAATCCACTGACAAATAAAACATTTTTTTCTTTATCGTACATAACGGGACACAGAGCACCATAGTAATCACTATGGGGGTATATAGGCACCTTCAGGTGATGGACACTGGTATACCCAGTACAGGAAGTTCACTCTCTATATAACACTTCCTCCTACCGGGAGTACCTCAGTTTTTTCACCAGTGTCTAAGGCAGTGGTTCTCAACTCCAGTCCTCGGGACCCACCAACAGGCCAGATTTTAAGTATTACCTTGGGGAGTTGCAGACTAGAATAATGCAATCACTGAGCAGCAAGTGATATCACCTGTGATGTATTTCAGCTATCTTGCAAACCTGGCCTGTTGGTGGGTCCTGAGGACTGGAGTTGAGAACCACTGGTCTAAGGTGTTGGTCACGAGTGAAGATGTGCTCTGAGGAGCTCCAGGAGGGATCCTTGCTGGATTTAAATAGCCTCCACAGACCAAATCCATCCAAAGTGCCACTGAGGCCAAGGTGGATGGTACCTGGGCCTCATATACGAAGCACAAGGTTTTGCCTGTAACGCCTCTCCTTGCAGGGCTGGACCCCGGGACCCAGGGCTTTGGTCATGCTTACATTACCTAAAGTTTTTCCTGGCAGGGTGCTATTACAGGTCCAAGGGAGTGGAACCTCGAAAAAAAGGGACTTGGTCCTTGAAGGTTTGCTAACATAGCCCGCCGTTATGGGTGAAGGTTGGATCGGTCTGTTAATTCAGCAAAATCCTGCAGCCGGGGTAAGGGAAGAAGCCTAGGAACTATAAAAATCCACGTATGGTTTTCTTCTTTAGGGAAAAATGTTGTCATGCCTTAATTCTCCACTAGAGGGAGTATATACACATACCTTAATCTGTTGTCTTCACTTCAGCTCAGTATCAGTCTGTGTGTGGCCGCAGCAGCTTGCACAAGGGGATTCCTCTTTAGGTAAGAGATCTGCCATGCTTTTCTCCCCCCTGAAGGGACCAAGAGGGTTAGGGAATCAACAATCGTTATTACCCCCTTGCAATACCCCCCGGAGGTCCCGATATTTGGATCCACAGGTTTTTTTCTTCCTGCTTGGCATCATTAGGCTCTGCCTCTCCTCCCCCCCGCCCCCATTATGGCCGCGTGCGGGAACATTGTTTTCTTAAATTTCAAATGAAGGGGGGTTGGTGGAGGGGGCGGAGCCTAGGCGCGGCACCGTGTGTAGGATGTAGCGTCCACAAGGATGCACGGCGCAAGCGCAGACTTAAGAGATTAACTGAAGCAGTCTCTCCTCGGCTGATAGCGAGGATAAGCAAGCCTGGCTACACTCGGGACACAGGAGCGGTGGGGCACGTAAGGCCTGCAAAGGGCATTCCTAATATGGAAAGGACATTTTTCCCAGCACCTGGCTGAACTTGTATAGCGGCATTACACTGTCAGACTATGTTCAGCGATTAGTGCATTTAAATAGTGCCTCTGCTTTTTGTGCTTAGGACTATGCCTGCCAAAAAAGACACCACAAAGACCAAAAAGGTACCAAAGATTTCACCCCAGGCGCTAGGAACTGCAGTCTTGCCTCCACACTGTCATCCTCGCCTGAAATGCAAAATATGGCAAGCCAGGGTGAGTCATTGGAACAAATTGGTGGTGAAGCTGCTTCTCACATCTCAGCTCCTGTATACTGACTGAAGATGCATCCTCCATCCAAAAGGATAGGAAGCATGTTAGATCCCTCTCCCCCACCTTAGACCCTTTGCCAAGGGGACAGTGGGTAGAGGATGAGGTGTTACCCTCAGGCGATGGAGGAAAGACAAACCGATTACTCCTCTGCAGAGGAAATATCGGTGGATGAACCTTTTTCAGCTTCACAATCTGAGAAATTGCTGGTACAGTCCCTTACGGAAATGCTTCATTCCACTTTCAAGCTACCCCCAATGGAGTCAGCTGAAAGTTCGGTTTCTTCCTTGGGTTCCTTAAAACCTTCACAGCCTTTGCATGCGTTTCCTGTCCATGCATTAATAGAACAGCTTATTTATACTGAATGGGATCACCCGGATAAGCATTTTCTCCCTCCAAAGAGATATCCCATGGAGGAGAAAGTCACCGAAAAATGGAATGTACCTGCAGTTGACGCTGCGATTTCCAGTGGGAATAAAAGCCTAACTTGTCCAGTAGACAATGCTCAAATGATTAAGGATCCAACACGTAAAAGGTTGGAATTCCTGTTAAGATCCTCTTTTTCTTTAGCAGGTGCCGTTACTCAGCCTGCAGTCGCTGCAATAGGCATCTGTCAATCCCTAAAGGACTAGTTTAGCCCATAAAGAGGTTCCTGTACAGCAAGCCCGGGATTTGGCCCAACTACCAAGAGCATTATGTTTTGCCATAGACGCCATTAAAGCTTCTATTCACCAGGCGTCCCGCCTTGTGCTAGTACACATGCGTAGAATCCTGTGGTTAAAAAATTGGTCAGCCGAAGCACCATGCAAAAAGCTCCTGACTGGTTTTCCCTTTCATGGGGATCGGCTATTTTGGGGATGATTTGGACAAATACACCCAAACGATTTCAAGTGGGAAAATTACTCTTTTGCCAGATAAGAGAAGGAATAAATGCCCTTCATTCAAGCGGACTCTTTCTCCTGCGCCAGGGGCATCCGCCTCTAGGCAGTGGCGACGGCCTCCGCCGTCAGAATCTAGAGGAAGTGGCGATGGCCTCCGCCGTCAGACTCTCTAGAGGAAAGCCTCAGGGTCAGGCCCAGGCACAAAAGAAGTCCTGGGGGCGGAAACCTGCAAAACAGAATTCTAAAGCCTCATTATGAAGGGGCGCCCCCCCTCGCCAGAGTGGGGGGAAGACTTCTGCAATACTCAGAAGTCTGGCAAGAGGAAATTCAGGACAGATGGGTCATCTCCACATTGTCTCTAGGGTACGAACTAGAATTTCGGGACTTTCCACTGTCTCGTTTTCTGAGGTCAAACGTTCCCAAAGATCCAGGGAAAAGGCCATCTCTGTTTCGGGAACTAGACCGATTACTGGCTCAAGGGGTGATCATACAAATCCCCACAGAAGAGCAAAATTTGGGGTTTTATTCAAACCTCCTTACAGTACCAAAACTGAATGGAGATGTCAGACCCATTCTAGATCTAAAGAATCTAAATCAGTTCCTGAAGATCCGCTCCTTTCGCATGGAGTCGATCAGGTCAGTGGTTTCTATCTTACAAGGAGGAGAACTTCTGGTGTCTATCAACATCAGGGATGCATATCTGCATGTCCCTATATTTCCCACTCACCAAATGTTTCTGCGGTTCAAGATAGAACAGCATCATTTTCAGTTTGTAGCCTTGCCCTTCAGGCTAGCTACAGCACCCTGGGTGTTTACAAAAGTTCTGGCCCCACCTCTAGCCAGGTTAAGGGCACGGGACATAACAGTCTTGGCGTACCTAGACGATCTATTGCTAATAGATCAGTCGGTGGCTCGTTTGGAGCAAAGCGTGCGCATTACAACCAGTTACCTGGAAAGTCTAGGTTGGATTCTCAGCCTAAAGTCTTCCTTAAAACTGCTAAAAAGGCTGGAGTACTTGGGTCTGATCATAGACACAGCTCAGAAAAAGGTGTTCTTGCCTCAGGCAAGGATTAACTCCATAAAAGAGCTGGTGCAGATGGTCAGGTTGAAAGGAGATCCCTCCATTCGTCTTTGCATGAGGTTGTTAGGAAAGATGGTGGCTTCATTCAAAGCAGTTCCCTATGCTCAGTTCCATTCGAGACTGTAGCAAAACAATATCCTGTCTGCTTGGAACAAAACGATTCAAGCTTCAGACTTGCCAATGCAGCTGTCCCAAAGGGTGTCCCAAAGCCTCAGTTGGTGGTTACTAACCCATAATATGCTGAAACGAAAATCCTTCAGACCAGTTATCTGGAAGGTGGTAACGACAGATGCCAGCCTTTCAGGCTGGGGAGCAGTGCTAGAAAGGACAACTGTCCAGGGACAGTGGTCAAGGACAGGAAGGACCTTGCCCATCAACATCCTAGAGATCCAGGCAGCAGGTCTGGCTCTAAAGGCCTGGACATTCAGGTTCCAGGGTTGTCCTGTCAGGATTCAATCCGACAGTGCCACAACTGTGGCTTACATCAATCACCAAGGGGGCACCAGGAGTCTCGCAGCACAGGGAGGTGAACCATATCTAACTTGGGCAGAAAGGAATATTCCATGCCTATCAGCAGTTTTTATTCCGGGAGTAGAGAGTTGGCAGGCGGACTTCTTGAGCCGCCAGCAGTTGCTGCTGGTCAACTTTGTGTCCAGGATGAGGGATCCACTCGCATGCGGAACAGATGCGTTGGTGACCCCATGGGATCAGTTCTCACTGATTTATGCATTTCCCCCTATTCAGTTGCTGCCACGACTCTTTTGCAGGATCAAGCTGGAAAGAAAGCCGGTAATTCTGTTAGCCCTAGCGTGGCCCAGAAGGTCCTGGTATGCAGAAATCGTAAAGATGACGGTGGAGGATCCATGGTCCCCTCCACTACTGCCAGACCTACTCTCACAGGGGCCGATATTTCATCCTACCTTACAAACTCTAAATTTAAGGGCTTGGCTATTGAAACCCACATTCTGAAGAAACGTGGGCTTTCTGAGTCTGTTATCTCTACCTTGATTAATGCAAGGAAGCCACCTTCCAGAACTATATATTAGAGATTCTGGAGAGCTTATGTTTCCTGGTGTGAATCCAAGGGTTGGCACCCTCGGAGGTATATCATAGGCAGAATTCTTGCCTTTCTACAATTAGGGGTATAGATGAAGTTGGCCTTGAGTACTATTAAAGGCCAAGTCTTGGCTTTATCTATCTTATTTCAAAGACCGCTTGCTTCGCATTCTTTGGTCCGGGTTTTTATGCATGGGGTGATGCGGCTTAATCCGCCATTTAGACCTCCTTTGAACCCTTGGGACTTGAACTTAGTTTTGTCAGTGTTACAAAAACAGCCATTTGAACCGATACAGCATATTCCCTTAGTCCTTCTGACAAGGAAGTTTAATGTTCTTGGTTGCTATATCCTCAGCAAGGAGGGTTTCTGAAATGGCTGCTCTTTCTTGGAAAGAGCCATACTTGATTATTCACAAGGACAGAGTGGTGCTGCGCCCTCTTCCAGGTTTTCTGCCAAAAGTGGTCTTAGGTTTTCACCTGAACCAAAATATTGTCTGGCCATTGTTTTTTCCAAAACCATGTTCCAGGGAAGAGAAGTCACTACATTGTCTTGATGTGGTGAGAGCGGTCAAGGTCTATTTAAAGACGACTGCTCAGATCCGAAAGACTGATGTCTTATACTGCCAGAAGGTCCTAAGAAAGGACAGGCAGCGTCGAAATCCACTGTCGCTAAGTGGATTCGGCAAGTTATAATTCAGGCTTGTGATATAAGATTCCTCCTATTCAAGTCAAAGCGCACTCTACCAGGGCGGTTAGTGCTTCTTGGGCAGTGTGTCACCAGGCCTCCATGGCTCAGAACTGTAAGGCCGCAACTTGGTCTTCAGTACATACATTCACCAAGTTTTATCAGGTGGATGTAAGAAGGCATGAGGATATCACCTTTGGGTGCAGTTTGCTGCAGGCAGCAGTATAGGTCCTCAAGTCTGGGGGTGCCCTACGGGTTGTGTCTCCCTCCCCTCAAATAGCATTGCTATGGGATGTCCCACATAGTGATTACTATGGTGCTCTGTGTCCCGTGATGTACAATAAAGAAAATCGGATTTTTATAACAGCTTACCTGTAAAAACACTTTTTTCTTGGAGTACATCACGGGACACAGCGGTCCCTGCCCTCTTTCTGGGGTTTAGGTTTATTGCTTTGCTACAAAAACTCAGGTACTCCTGGAAGGAGGAGGGGTTATATAGGGAGTGAACTTCCTGTATTGGGTATACCAGTGTCCATCACCTGAAGGTGCCTATATACCCACATAGTGATTACTATGGTACTCTGTGTCCTGTGATGTACTCCAAGAAAAGGATTTATAGGTAAGCTGTTAAAATCCTTTTTTTTTTTTTTTAATTTTAAACGCTCATGCAGATAAATGTTGAACGCTATTGCAAAAACGTTGCAAAAACTCACTGCAAAGCTACTGCCGTTTTTGTAACGTTATTTTAACGTCCAGTGTGCATGAGGCCTAATACTTTATAAAGTAGTAGAGTACTATTTATCTGGAACAAGGTTTTGCTTTGACTATTTGCAACTCCCAGATCAAGGGTCCTAAAACTTTGTAAACAAATAGTAAATTCACAAATTTTGGCAGTTGGGAGTAGAAAATCCTGTAGTGCTTGTGGGAGTACACAAAGTTGGTGAGCAGTGTAAGTAGAGCTGCACGATTATTCGTTAAAAAAATTGCGATCTTGATTCAACCCCCCTCCTGATCTTAGCCCAGCATTTAAAGAATTCATACAGTGCAGAGCTGTTCTCTACTCACAGCTGTCCAAAAAAAAAAGCCAACAAATGATTATCAGCGCTGGGAGATAACTATAAACAAAAGTATCTTTTAGTTATTTGGCCCCTTTCACACATATGGACCATTCATCCGTTTTTCATCCGTCAACGGATAGATGAAAAACAGACATCAATGCATTCCTATGGAAAAACGGATGACAACGGATGATCATTCATTTTCATCTGCTTCTGTCAACATCCGTATTTTTGAACAGATGAAAGCCCTATTTTTCATTAGTCAAAAAACGGATGCTGGCTGTAGACAGACAAGTATGTCAGTAGTGCTGTAGTTGTCGGGATAATGTATCTGCCAGGACTCCTTTTATTAACCAGGAGGCCTTCTGTTTCTCTCCCATTCAGCTTCGGCACACTGTACACAGGTTCCTCCAGGACCATCTGGCACCTAAAGCCAATGAAATCGATCAACAAAATGAATTCAAAGACCTGAGGGTGAGTACTACTGTTGTTGTTACAGCTGGAGCAGTGTTCTTAATGGTAGCTACTTGTGCACCAATGTATTATGCCTTCTTATTGACGTGTAATTGTTTAGAATTTTAAATGTGGGGGAATAACTAAAATACACAGACGTTTGTTCCATGTGTTATTTAGCTGAATTTGAGTTACTATTATATATTTTTATGTTTACATAACTGCTGTAGGTGACACTACAGTAAGCTATATTCCCTGACCATTCCAGTTCAATTGTTTTGTTTTTAACACAATTGGTTAATTTGTTTAATACACAAGATACGATGTCTAGTACATAATCAGTTCAGACAGTGAGCCCTGATTCACACCTATGCATTTTTAGTGATTTTTGCATTTTGCAGATTTGCACTAAAGAACATGTTCCATAGGAAAACCATGTAAAATGGACTGCAGTGCAAATCTTCAAAATGCAAAAAGCAATAAAGAATACATAGGTGTGAACCAGGCCCGAAAGTCTCACACATGTGGTATCGCCATATTCGGGAGGAGTAGCAAAATGTGTTTTGGTAAGTAATTCTAAGTATGTCCCTGCTGCCTGTGAGAAAAAAATGCCCCTTAAAAAATACCTTGGGGTATATACTCTCCAAAATGTGGACAGTTGGTGGGTGTTTCTACTGTCCTTATGCTCCAGGGCCTCCAAAAATGTGATGGGTAGTCCGGAAATCAGATACGTGATTTATGTTCCTACATTATGCACCTTGGATTCTGGGCCCCTCTATATGGCTTGGCTGTGAAAGTCTCACACATGTGGTATCGCCATACTCAGGAGGAGAGCCAGAATGTGTTTTGGGGGTAATTCTAAGTATTCCAATGATGTGTGCATGAAATATCTTCTTACTTGACAACTTTGTGTTAAAATATATTTTCTTTTTCTTTCCTGCATTTTCCAAAAACCTGTGGCAAAAAAATGATGTTTTCAGAAAATACTTTGGAGTTTTGCTTTCCAAAATGAGGTCATTTTGTGGGTGTTTCCACTGTCCTGGTGCTCCAGGAACTCCAAAAAATGTGACAGGTAGTCAGGAAATTAGATGCGTAATTTACGTGTAATGTATGCTCCTTGAAAGCCCAAAAGTGCTTCTTGGATTTTGGGCCCCTCTGTGGTTAGGTTGTGAAAAAATCTCTCATGTGGTATCTCCATACACAGGAGGCATCACAGAATTTGTTTTGGGGTATAATTCTAAATATGCCTGTGCTGTGTTTGAGAAACAACTTGTTAGAATGGCAACTTTGTGGGTAAAAAACTTTTATTGGAAGTGTAAAAAAAAATAAAACTAAAACTCATCATGCCACTTACTAAATACCCTGGACTGTGTACTTTCCAAAAAGGGATCATTTGTACTGTCCTGGCTATTTAGGGCCTCAAGAAATGAGATGGGCAGTCAGTACATCAGGACTCTTCAATTTTCAAATATAGATACCATAGTTTGCAGACTCTTTAAGGGCTCTTTCACACTTGTATATCCGTTTTCACAGACTCCGTTTGCTCAGTGGGGATCGCTCCATTGATCCCCGCTGAGCTGACGGATGACAGGTCCATCTGTGCAGAGATGGACCTGTCAGAGCTCCGCTCTCCTCTATGTGGGATCGGATGAAAATGGATCCGCCTGTATCTGCCAGATGGATGGAAAATAGGGTTTACATCCGTCTGGATTTAGCGGATCAGATGTTAGCGGACATGTCACCGCTGACATCTGTTGCTCCATAGAGGTGAATGGAGCGTCCGTTCAGGTCCGCCTGAAAAACTGACAGGTGGACCTGAATAGTCCGTATGTGTGAAAGGGGCCTAACTTTCACACAGATTAAATAATATACACTAGTTTGGGTTATTTTTGCCAGAATACATTTTGGCCTAAATTTATGACTAAAGATAATTTGCAAAATTATATAACAAAAACTAAGAAAAAAACATTTATTTTTTTGTTCATATAACAAAAAATAAAACAGTGGTGTTTAAATACCACCAAAGAGAGCCCTATCTGTCTCAAAAATATAATACAAATTTCATTTGGGTACAGTGTTGTGTGACAGCTCTGAAATCTAAAAATTGGTCTGGACAGAAAGAGGCTGAAAGTGTGAGTTTGTTAAAAACATAGCAACATTAAAATTGCATTTAGTACAAAATGCAATAGATTTATTCTCAAAATAAATTGTCATGCAACAATTGTAAATAAAAGAAGGGAAACAAAAGGTAAGGCAAGAAGGTGTGTGTGTGTGTGTCACTTCAAATAGCTGAACATATATTTTACTACATATTGTAATGTAAATCTGAGCTACCTTGCAAATCTGTTTTTCAGAACTTTTGGAAGAAACTTGGAGACTTGGGAGTTCTTGGAATAACGGCTCCAAGTAAGTATACAGCAGTTATTAATTAAAAAATACATTATTAAAGGCACACTTCTACCAAACTGAACAGGGGAATGTGCAGAGAGTCTGCTGTCGTATGGTTGGGTTTTTTTTTTCTTCTTCTTCTTACCCCAGGCAATCCCGTCTGTGTAAAGTCATCTTGTTTAGGAAAACGTAGTAGTTCTGAACACTAAGGCAATTTTAATGCGATTTTCAGTGCAATTATGCATTGCAACTTTGGATGTGATTAGCATATTCAGTGGAGCCAAATCTCAGTTTTTTTTTTTTTTTTTTTGTCTATACAATTACTTTAATCCTTAGACAACAAACTATGAAAAGTCTCTCTTCTCTAAATATGCACAACTGTTTCCCCATCTTTTAGATTGTGCAGACAGGGCCCTCATGTCTGCATGCTTCCCCCCTTCTTCTTTTTTTTTCTTCCTAAATAGATCTGATTTATGAAAATTGCTGTTTTTGTGGCTAATTACATTATGATACTTGGCATCTGTGATCAACTATAATATGCTAGATGTAGAAATGGTTGATTGCAGAATTGCTGCTGTTGTCTCATTGTACAGACAATTCTGCACTTTTTTCAGTCTTTGGATATGATCACATGCATGGATTGACAGAGCTGACAGACCGACCCTTAGCTCAGTGTGGGAGCTTTTAGTGCTTATTAGTTTGCAATATTAGTCAAGCTTAAGGCTGGGTTCACACTGAAACACGGAGCGGCTCACAGCAGGAGTCCGATGCGTCCTTGTTCACCCTTTCAGGTCCGATTTCAGCCTGAATTTTTGGCTGAATTCTGACCTGAAATGGACGCACAGGGCTCCTGTGCAATTCACACCGGAGCTGTGTGAACCGTCTCCATAGAGTCGGTCACAATCTTCTGCTATGCGAATTGGATGCTATGCGAAACCGGCATCCAATTCGCAATAGTGGGAACCCAGCCTTAAATACCTTCTATCCTAATATAACATTGTTTTAATCATTTTGCAGCTGAATATGGAGGAGCTGGCATGGGTTACATGGAACATGTTTTGGTAGTGGAGGAAATCTCGCGTGTATCTGGAGCCATTGGTCTAAGTTATGGTGCCCATTCCAACCTGTGTATAAACCAGCTGGTGAGAAATGGGAGTGAAGCCCAAAAAGAAAAATATCTTCCTAAGGTACGCTCTACAGTGATACCCAACGTTAATATCTAAGACTCCATGCACACTAGCTTAAAAAAAAAAAACGCTTCTAGCAGCGGCTTTTGAACATTTTTTTTTTTTTTCTGCTTGTAGAAGCAAATAGTGTTATCCTATGTGTCCATGCACACTATTTTAGTCTAGAGGCATTTTTGAAGCTTCAGCGTTTAGGAGCAGAAAAACGGCAACTCCTACAAGCTCCTAACCTCTGCTAAAACCATTTTTCAGCTCCTCCCTTTTTTAATGTTCTTAGCGGGCAGCTGCCAGCATCCTTAATACCATAGCTGGTTGTTGAGGAGCGGGCTGGCAAGCTGGCCGCCGCTGCCTCCTTAACAGATGACTCATCAGCTGAATGTAAACCAAAGAACTGTGATGTTATTGACCAGGGCATGCTGGGTCGATGATATTACAAATAGGGTGGGGTCAACTGATGACATCGTCAGGTGGCCCCTCCCCTTAGTTTAGCAGCGGAGCTGTGTTTTTGGTAAGAGTTTGTTAGAGTGAGGGCCTAATTGAGATCCATTTTCCACACACTCCACATCTAGGGGGCACCAGCCTGATATATAGTAGAACGAAAAAGTATTGTAGAAAATGGGCTTTTAAACGGTAGTCCCCATGGTTAGGATAAAAAAAAAAATACATATATACAGTTGTGCCCATAAGTTTACATACCCTGTCAGAATTTATGTTTTCTTGGCCATTTTTCAGAGAATATGAATGATAACACAAAAACATTTCTTTCACTCATGGTTAGTGTCTGAAGCCATTTATTATCAATCAACTGTGTTTACTCTTTTTAAATCATAATGACAACAGAAACTACCCAAATGACCCTAATCCAAAGTTTACATACTCTGGTGATTTTGGCCTGATAACATGCACAGAAATTGACACAAAGGGGTTTGAATGGCTATTATAGGTAACCATCCTCACCTGTGATCTGTTTGCTTGTAATTGGTGTGTGTGTATAAAAGGTCAATGAGTTTCTGGACTCCTGACATTCCTTTGCATCTTTCATCCAGTGCCGCACTGACATTTCTGGATTCTGAGTCATGAAAGCAAAAGAATTGTCAAAGGATCTGCGGGAAAAGGTAGTTGAACTGTATAAAACAGGAAAGGGATATAAAAAGATATCCAAGGAATTGAGAATGCCAATCAGCAGTGTTCAAACTCTTATCAAGAAGTGGAAAATGAGGGGTTCTGTTGAAACCAAACCACGGTCAGGTAGACCAACTAAAATTTCAGCCACAACTGCCAGGAAAATTGTTCGGGATGCAAAGAAAAACCCACAAATAACTTCAGGTGACATACAGGACTCTCTGAAAACATGTGGTGTGGCTGTTTCAAGATGCACAATAAGGAGGCACTTGAAGAAAGATGGGCTGCATGGTCGAGTTGCCAGATGAAAGTCATTACTACGCAAATGGCACAAAGTATCCCGCTTACAATACGCCAAACAGCACACAGACAAGCCTCAAACCTTCTGGCACAAAGTCATTTGGAGTGATGAGACCAAAATTTAGCTTTTTGGCCACAACCATAAACGCTACATTTGGAATGGAGTCAACAAGGCCTATGATGAAAGGTACAGAGGTGGATCGCTGATGTTTTGGGGAAGTGTGAGCTACAAAGGCACAGGAAATTTGGTCAAAACTGTTGACAAGATGTATGCAGTAAGTTATCAAAAAATACTGGAGGAACATTTGCATTCATCGGCCAGTAAGCTGCGCATGGGACGTACTTGGACATTCCAACATGACAATGATTCAAAACACAAGGCCAAGTGGACCTGTCATTGGCTACAGCAGAATAAAGTGAAGGTTCTGGAGTGGCCATCTCAGTCTCCTGACCTCAATATCATTGAGCCACTCAGGGGAGGTCTCAAACGTGCATTTCATGCAAGACCACTCATGAATTTACAGGAACTGGAGGCTTTTTGCCAAGAGGAATGGGCAGCTTTACCATCTGAGAAGATAAAGGGCCTCATTCACAAATACAACAAAAGACTTCAAGCTGTCATTGATGTTAAAGGGGGCAATACACGGTATTAAGAACTGAGGTATGTAAACTTTTTATCAGGGTCATTTGGGTAGTTTCTGTTGTCATTATGATTTAAAAAGGGTAAACACAGTTGATAATGATTTCAGCCAAACACTAACCATGAGTGAAAGAAGTCTTTGTGTGATCATTCATATTCTCTGAAAAATGGGCAAGAAATCATAAATTCTGTCAGGGTATGTAAACTTATGAGCACAAGTGTGTGTGTGTGTGTGTGTGTGTGTGTGTGTGTGTGTGTGTATATATATATATATATATATATATATATATATATAATCTCACAAAAGTGAGTACATCCCTCACCATTTTTTAGTATTTTCTTATATCTTTTCATGTGACAACACTGAATAAATGACACTTTGGTACAATGTAAAGTAATGGGTGTACAGCTTGTATAACAGTGTAAGTTTGTTGTCCCCTCAAAATAACTCAACATGCAGCCATTAATGTCTAAGCCGCTGGCAACAAAAGTGAGTACACCCCTAAGTGAAAATGTCCAAATTGGGCCCAATTAGCCATTTTCCCTCCCCAGTGTCATATGACTTGTTAGTGTTACAAGGTCTAAGGTGTGAATGGGGAGCGGGTTTGTTAAATTTTGGTGTTATCGGTCTCACTCTCTCATACTGATCACTGGAAGTTCAACTCTGTGAGGATCTGAAAAAAAGCTCTACATAAAGGTGGCCTAGGCTATAAGAAGATTGCCAAGACCCTGAACCTGAGCTGCAGCAAGGTGGCCAATGACCATACGCATCATATCCAGAGGTTCCAAACACAACCACTGCCTTGCTAAAGAAGCTGAGGGTAAAAGTGATGGACTGGCCAAGCCCAAACCCTATTGAGCATCTGTGGGGCATCCTCAAATTGAGGGTGGAGGAGTGCAAGGTTTCTAACATCCACCAGATCCGTGATGTCATCAGTGGCAACCTGTGAAGCTCTGGTGAACTCTATGCCCAAGAGGGTCAAGGCAGTGCTGGAAAATAATGGTAGCTACACAAAATATTGACGCTTTGAGCCCAATTTGGACAGTTTCAATTAGGGTGGTACTCACTTTTGTTGCCAGCGGTTTAGACATTAATGGCTGTCTGTTGAGTTTTTTTGAGGGGACAGCAAATTTTCACTGTTATACAAGCTGTACACTCATTACTTTGTAGCAAAGTGTCATTTCTTCAGTGTTGTCACATATATATTAGTGTTCATGAAAGAGAAACAAAGGAGCCCAAATATATGTTGAGAGCATATCACAAATATATCAAATATTGTATCGCATATTGTACAGGATCTGCCAACATATTTCGCAGTCATTACCGCTTCTTCAAGGCTTAATCCCCCTCCATATGTGAATCACAAAAAATCTATATAGTTGGATGTGTTCAGGCTAAGGGGAGACCAAGAAAGGAAAAGACACTTCACGCTTCCTTCATGCTGGACTAGTGGGCTCTTGGGAGACCCAGACAGACATCTCTTGTGGAGCTTCTTTGATGCCTTGGGTTAGTGCAGATGTGCCCACACTTGATGGACCGGATAATGAATTAAACACTTCCTGTTTTTGGTTTGCAGGTGCATCCATTCTGAATGATGTTGCATCCAGACATGCACTCCCAGCTCATTTTTCATCTATTAGAGTTTGAACCAATGTGCTTTTACCACCCCTCCTTTGCAGGTGTGCTCTTTTATTATAATCAACACCATATAGGGTGGCCAAGTCTCAAAATTGCTCCATATCAGTGAGGTGAAGTGTCTTTTCCTTTCTTGATCTCCCCCTAGCCTGAAAACATCCAACTATATAGATGTTTTGTGATTAACATATGGAGGATTAAGCCTTGAAGAAGCAGTAATAACCGCAAAACATGTTGCAGATCCCGTACAAGTACAAATGTGATACCATTTTTATATATGTGTGATATGCTCTCTTCATATATTTGGGCTCTTTTTTTTGTACCCCATAATCATTGACTTAGGGGGCCTGGATCTGGGGGCCCCCCTCTTTTTAAAGGGGACTTCCAGATGCTGACAAGCCCTCCGCCCACAGACACCCACAACCACCGGGCGGGGTTGTGAGGAAGAGGCCCTTGTCTGCCCCCCCTCCCAATGTTGAGGGAATGTGGCCTATGTTTCAGGAGGGAGGGGGGCTGCTCTCTCGTTCCCCCAACCCCTCCCTTCCTGGCCTGCCAGGCTGCGTGCTTGGATGAGGGACTGGTATGAATTTTGGGGGGGACCCCATGTCGTGTTTGCGTTTTTTTTTTTTTTTTTGTGGGGCTCCATTAAAATCCATACTAGACCAGGACCTTGTATGGATTGGGGGGGGGGGGGAGTTTTTGTTTGCAATTTTTAATACCAGCTTTCTTTTGTTTACATTCAGCTGTCAGCAGGGAATCCCACTGACAGCTGATGAGTCATCGGTTATTAAGGAAGTGGTGGCTTCCAGCTCCTTAACAACCTGCTAGTCGCTGCTAAATGACAGCACAAAAAGTGCTAAACGTTGGAACACAGAAAAACTAATTATGAGCGTTTTTTTGTTCCGAAGTTTTTCTGGCCTTTTATAAAGGCTTCTATTGTGCATGGAGCCCAATTCTTTAAATTGTGTAAGTAAACCTGACACTGGTAAAACATTGTAAAAAGCATCATCTTAGATCATATTGGTGTTACCTGCTTCAGTAAATACTGTGCCTTCAATTTCATTCCATGGATTTTCCAACTTCTTTGACATTTCGCAGTACAATGTGGTTAATTAATATAAATCACTGAGATGATGACTGATTTGGGGCTTCCTTGTGACAACTTTTCTGCTGTAGTACAGTTTTACTGTGGAATATTAACAGTGGGACAAAGCTGAACAGTTGGTACCTGGGTCACAGAAGTATCTAGAAGGAGTTTGTGAATATTGATCCATTTCATAAGAATTTCAGCTCTTTGTATATATGTATGTGTCTCTTAATCGAAATCTATATTCAGGATCCACATCAAATGTAAAGCATTTAAAGGAGCCAGTCTACTTACCAACATATATTTTAGGGATTCCGTCCTGAAAGAAAAAGTAAGTGCCAATATATTTTAAAAGAACAAACTATTGTAGGGATAACAATTAGAACAAATGGGGTATATTATGAATATATTTGCTGTATAAAAGATTAAATTTGTGGATAGACAAAGTTGACTGTTCTCTGTTGTGGTATTGTGTACAGAGCCTGTATATGTTTCACATATGTTTAGGTAAGTAGCAGGCAGCAACATCTGTATAGTCAGTTCTATCAATGCTGCCTGACTGTTTGGGAGACAGGCATCTGGCTTATGTATGCTTTGCCCATGGTATTCATTATCAGTCTTTCTCAGCTAAGTTCTACCACCACCTGTCTGTGGAGTACAAGCTAAAATTATGTGCATTAATAAAGTATTTGTATTCTAAAATGTTTATTAAATTATTATAATTATTATTCCTTTCTTAACTATAATTATTGTCCTCTAGTAACTGTGCAATCCAAATCTTTTGTGTTCAGTTGCTGGTTTTCCACTCATCCACTGATGTTTTATCAACAGCTAATCAGTGGAGAACATATAGGAGCACTTGCCATGAGTGAGCCCAATTCTGGTTCTGATGTGGTGTCCATGAAGTTGAAGGCCGAGAAGAAAGGTTGGTTTCACTGTAAAAAATTCTCTTAGGCCCCTTTCACACTGGGGCGGTGGGGGCGTTGGCGGTAAAACAGCGATATTTTTAGCGCTGCTTTACCGGCGGTATTCAGCCGCTAGCGGTGCGGTTTTAATCCCTGCTGGCGGCCGAAAAAGGGTTAAAACCGCTCTCATAGTATTGCCGCGGTATAGCCGTGCTGCCCCATTGATTTCAATGGGCAGGAGCCGTGAAGGAGCGGTGAATACACCGCTCCTTCACCGCTCCAAAGATGCGGCTTGCAGGAGTTTTCTTCTTCTCCTGCCAGCGCACCGCTTCAGAGTGAAAGCCCTCGGGCTTTCACACTGAACAAACAGTAGTGGCAGTTTTAGGTCGGTTTGCAGGCGCTATTTTTAGCGCAATAACGCCTGCAAACCGCCCCAGTGTGAAAGGGCTCTTAAGCTTGCGGGTCATACTTTCCACAAGAGTATTGGAGCCTGCCAAGAAGCAGACAGACTAATGCCCTATACACATGGTCGGACATTGATCGCACATTCCGACAACAAAATCCATGGCTTTTTCCGACGGATGTTGGCTCAAACTTATCTTGCATACCCACGGTCACACAAAGTTATTGGAAAATCCGATCGTTCTGAACGTGGTGACGTAAAATGCGTACGTCGGGACTATAAACGGGGCAGTAGCCAATAGCTTTCGTCTCAATTTATTCTGAGCATGCGTGGCACTTTGTTCGGATTTGTGTACACACGATCGGAATTTCCGACAATGGATTTTGTTGTCGGAAAATTTTATAGCAAGCTCTCAAACTTTGTGTGTCGGAAATTCCGATGGAAAATGTGTAATGGAGCCCACACACGGTCGGAATTTCCGACAACAAGATCCTATCACACATTTTCCGTCGGAAAATCCGACCATGTGTACGGGGCATTACAGCAGAGCTAGTGTTCAGTTTTGGGGCTCCAGCTCCTTGCACTGTTTTTTTAGCTTTCTTTCTCACTACCTGCCAGCATGTTATTGGGGAACTGCTGTAGGGGACAAATTAGTGCTGGGCTAATGCTCTCTTCCATTGTGTGTTGAAGTCAAATACAAATTGTTGAGAATCAATTGAACATGTTTATTAAATTTAGATATTAGTGGGTTTAATACTTTTGTCAAAGTGCGGACTAGTAGTCCTGATCAAATAAGTCTAAAAGTTTTAAAGCATTTGCCAGTGTTTACTACAAGGTGTTAAGAAATCTTGGGGTTTGCAGCATAGATTGGCTGGACAGCTTGATTAGGCTGTGCATTAGACAGTATACTGTACTGTCCCTGTCAAAACTCACCAATAAAAGTTCTGTGAGTACCTATATTTAGGTTGGTGTTTTAGGAAATCATACAAAATGTTCCAGTTTAGCTGATGGCCTGTACAAACCTTAAAGGCTTTTCACCAGGGATCTAGCATCATCTTTCCTGCCTGAAACGTCAGTTAACCATTTCAGACCATGTTATTTGATCTAGTCCTAGACCTATATGAATAATAATCCCACAAGATCTCACAAAATCCTAAAAAATACATTTTTCATCCATTGAGGAACACAGGAAGACTTTCACTGGTTTCCATGTCACACTGCGTAGAGTAAACTCTGAGGGGCCTGGGCTGGTCGGACAGGGGCCCATCCCTGGCCCTCTGAGTTTCTGATTTCACCTACACATGGTGACCTGGTAAGCCCTTTCCCCATGCAGCATATTCTCTGCCCAGCCGCTTCCTCCCTTCCCTGGTCAGCTCTGCCCAACCGTGCATAGAACGTGAGGGCAGACTACACTCTAAGGTGGTGCCGGTGAAAGCAGGGGGCTTGTATGTGAATCTGGAAAGCTCACCACAGTATCTTGGCATGCGGTGGTAGTGGGGTGGTAGGTCAACACAGTATAAAAAAACACTATATCAATATTTTCTGTGAAGATCTCAACAGATGGCAGCTTCTTAAAAAAAAATACGCAGATGGATATAAAACGATAGAGGGGGGAAGCGCACCATTCTGTGTAGTATTAAAAGGCAATGTACAAAAAATTAAGAGGTATGGGAGTTACAAAACAATTCATTCTAGCCTAGATAGCTGCAGCACTGACCCCACTGACCATAGTTCTTTTAATTAAGACATGAAGCTAGTGACCTTCTGATGGTCCCCAGTGGAGATGTATAGAGGGTAGATAGGGAGCTGCTCCTGATGGATGGTCTCATCAGTGGATGTAAAAATACATTGGCAAAAAACATGGAGAGTGGGCTACTCTAAGTGTAGTAGTATTTATGAACTAAAAAAAAAAAATAATAATAAACACGCACTTGCATTTAGTAAGTAAAGCAACGGGCAATATAACAAAAACTTCCAGCCAGTGTCATTATAACTTTCTTGCTTCCTGATAGCCATAGAGGCCTCCATTCATACACACCAATGTGGGTTCTTCCTGGTTCTCATCCTATGAGAAACTATATAATGCTTCTTGGCATACTTATTCACCTGTGACCATCCAGGACCGGCTATCCGTTGGGACCCATGATATAATGCCACTGGCTGAAAGTTTTTGGTATATTGCCTGTTGCTTTACTTACTAAATGCGAGTGCATTTTTATCATTTATTTTTTTATTTAATAAATATTACTACTTGGAGCAACCCACACTCCCCTTGGTTTTTTCCACCGTACTTTTACATCTACTGATGTGACCACCCACCAGGAGCAGCTCCCTATCCACCCCCTATACATCTCTAATGGGGACCATCAGAAGGACACCACCTGCTGGACACATTGAGTAATGCCAGTGTTACACTATCTTCATGTGAGTGCATCGCTTAATACATTTTTTGTACATTGCCGTTTATTAATACTACACTGAGAGGGGTGTGCTTCCACCAAACCTCTTATCATTTTATATCCATCATCTTAGTATTCTTAAAGTGGTGTTCCGGCCGAAATTATAATTTTTAAATAAAAATGCCCCTATAATACACAAGCTTAATGTATTCTAGTAAAGTTAGTCTATAAACTAAGGTCTGTTTTGTTAATTTATAGCAGTAGTTTGTTTTATAAACTTACAGCAGGCCGTGGGCATCTTAAGTGTGGGCATCTGAAGCCAGACTGTATTTCTTCCTGGATCTCATCCTTGCAGATCTCACACATGCTCAGTGCAGCACAAGCGGTGTAATAGATTTCAGGTCAGGTTTCCATAGCAACGGCAATGTCAGAGGAAGTTGCCGCCCCTTCCCAGAAGGCATTGCAAACAGGAAATGATGAGATGGGCCACGGCCAGGAAGGAGGAAGTGAAAAATGAATACAGCAGATATACAGTAGGTGCTGAGAAAAAAAAAAAAAAAAATATCCAATTTGTTTACAGTGCACAGTTTTATGAGGGATGCTGAAGAGCTGTAAAAGTGGGTGGAACTCCACTTTAAGAAGCTGCCCTGCATTGATGTGTTCACTGAACATATTGATATGCTGTGTTTTATGTATGTGTGAGTGCAATACTTTTAATCTAGGTTTTTTTTATATTGACTTTCCTACTACTTCGTTTATACAGTGGTGTGCTCCCCCCCCCTTTTCATAAACATTGCCTTGAGGTTCACTACTAATCACCCCTGGTCCTTTCTCCTCTGAGGGTTGAATACTGGTCTTGCTCCTTTTTCGCTGGGTTTCAAGTATATCCCCTTTTAGGGGCGATATTTGGATATTGCTTTTCAATTTAAAAACCATTATTTTATAACTGTCTTTTTTTCCCTCCCTTTCTGTCTGGGTTATGGATGTCAGAGCAGTATGTGAGGAGAAATCTCCCCAACAAGGACACAGGTGGTAATGAGGACTATTTTTTTCAATAGAGTTGGGGAAGGGGTAGAGCTTTTTATGTTTTTCTTATGCCTGTGTCCCTGATGGGAAGATTCTCTCTCTTCCTGTCAAGCTGGCAGGTTTAAGACAAAACTACAAAAGAATAAAAAAGAAAAAAAATTATATATATATATATATATATATAATATTATATTATTCTTTAGTAGAAGTTTATGAATATATTTTTGTATTTTGCTAGGTGACTATTATATACTTAACGGCAACAAATTCTGGATTACAAATGGGCCTGATGCAGATGTGGTGATCGTCTATGCCAAGACAGACAGCAATATTAAACCAGCCTCACATGGCATTACTGCTTTCATTGTAGAAAGGGTATGTTTTTTCTCCTTTTGCCATCTGATCCTCCGTAAAAGTCAGCCTCCCAGCATGGTCTGCCATAATAATTTAGTAATCTCTGGAAGTCCGCAGGATTCCTGGTGTGTCTGTGTATTTCTTAAAGGAAACCTGTTGTGAGAATAAGACGGCGGTTGCCAATGCTGACCCCTACTTTACAAAAAATATAAAGTGGTTGGGTGTCAGGCTGAACCCCTTATCAGAAGGTTAGCAATTGAAAACCCAATATTTTCTCACCACATGTTTAATTACTTTAATTTCTTTGTAGGGCACTCCAGGATTTAGCACAGCCCAGAAACTTGACAAACTAGGCATGAGAGGGTCAAACACTTGCGAACTGGTGTTTGAGGACTGCAAGATTCCAGGTGAGTTGATCAAAGGAATATCTATACACAGTGTTTTAAATTTGGGGGGAAAACCTTATAGTGTCACTCGCACACTCCGAAAGAAGAGTCTAGCGACCCATATATGGTCATTTAACGTGCATGTCTGGGCAAAAATAAAACTATTCATATGCAATACATACATATTTCCCCCTGCCGCAAGTAGAGAAAAACACCTGCTTATCTGACAAAACACCTGAGCAGGGAATATTCCTAATTCTTTTTTAAGAGCACTGTGTGGGCTTTTTACAATTGGTGTGCTTTTTTTTTATTTTTATTTTTTTTGGGTGTAGATCAAGCTTCAGGTGTGTGCTGAACAAGGGGAAGAAGAGCAGTCTTAGAGGAGAGGAGTTTTTCAGGTGCAAAAAAAATGTGCAAGCCCAGGAGAAAAAGGGGATGTGTTCCAAAAGCCAGAAGTGGAGAACTTGGGCACTGCTTGAGATTTTAGCAGAGCTGAGTACACAGGAGATTCGGCTCTGTCTATTTCGGTGGCCCTCGTTCCCCTCCGAGGCAGCCGTTCAGCTTATAACATGCACACACGATTTTCCCCTGATTTTAAGGGGGAAAAAGTGTGTGTTATATGCTGATTGAATACGGTATTTCTACCAGGGAACATTTACATTTAACTTTTTTTTTTTTTTTTTTTTTCCGGCTTATTAGAGACACTTTTAAAAAGCAGTGGTATGGCCACAGTACATGGAGCTATTTCTGCTCCATTAAAGCCATTGTAAAGGATATTATAATTTTTTTTATTTATTTAAAATAAAGATGTTATACGTACTTGCTGTTTGCAGTGGTTGCTTACATTCCATTCTCTTCTGGAGTCCCCCACTGGCACTCCCCACTCCTTCCAAGTGCTTCCTCAGCAAGCCCGTAACTCCCACTGCTGCTTTTGACTCTTGTGGGACCAGGAAGAGAGGAGAGCAATAATTTTGGAGAAAAGCCAATGTAGCACCAATATTTAAAAAGGGCCCAAAAAACATCCCTGGGAATTACAGACCAGTTAGCCTAACATCAATAGTATGTAAACTCTTGGAGGGGCTGATAAGGGACTATATACAAGATTTTAGTAATAAGAATGATATCATTAGCAGTAATCAGCATGGATTCATGAAGAATCGTTCTTGCCAAACCAATCTATTAACCTTCTATGAGGAGGTGAGTTGCCATCTAGATAAAGAAAGGCCCGTAGACGTGGTGTATCTGGATTTTGCAAAAGCATTTGACACAGTTCCCCATAAACGTTTACTGTACAAAATAAGGTGTGTTGGCATGGACCATAGGGTGAGTACATGGATTGAAAACTGGCTACAAGGGCGAGTTCAGAGGGTGGTGATAAATGGGGAGTACTCGGAATGGTCAGGGGTGGATAGTGGGGTCCCCCAGGGTTCTGTGCTGGGACCAATCCTATTTAATTTGTTCATAAACGACCTGGAGGATGGGATAAACAGTTCCATCTCTGTATTTGCAGACGATACTAAGCTAAGCAGGGCAATAACTTCTCCGCAGGATGTGGAAATCTTGCAAAAAGACCTGAACAAATTAATGGGGTGGGCGACTACATGGCAAATGAGGTTCAATGTAGAAAAATGTAAAATAATGCATTTGGGTGGCAAAAATATGAATGCAATCTATACACTGGGGGGAGAACCTCTGGGGGAATCTAGGATGGAAAAGGACTTGGGGGTCCTAGTGGATGATAGGCTCAGCAATGGCATGCAATGCCAAGCAGCTGCTAATAAAGCAAACAGAATATTGGCATGCATTAAAAGGGGGATCAACTGCAGAGATAAAACAATAATTCTCCCGCTCTACAAGACTCTGGTCCGCCCGCACCTGGAGTATGCTGTCCAGTTCTGGGCACCAGTCCTCAGGAAGGATGTACTGGAAATGGAGCGAGTACAAAGAAGGGCAACAAAGCTAATAAAGGGTCTGGAGGATCTTAGTTATGAGGAAAGGTTGCGAGTACTGAACTTATTCTCTCTGGAGAAGAGACGCTTGAGAGGGGATATGATTTCAATTTACAAATACTGTACTGGTGACCCCACAATAGGGATAAAACTTTTTCGCAGAAGAGAGTTTAATAAGACTTGTGGCCACTCATTACAATTAGAAGAAAAGAGGTTTAACCTTAAACTACGTAGAGGGTTCTTTACTGTAAGAGCGGCAAGGATGTGGAATTCCCTTCCACAGGTGGTGGTCTCAGCGGGGAGCATTGATAGCTTCAAGAAACTATTAGATAATCACCTGAATGACCGCAATATACAGGGATATGTAATGTAATACTGACACATAATCACACACATAGGTTGGACTTAATGGACTTGTGTCTTTTTTCAACCTCACCTACTATGTAATAATGTAACTGGGGAGGGGACGCGGGGAGAAACGTAGTGTGGTGTTTTTTACATAACCACTTGCCTACTGGGCACTTTCACCCCTTACCTGTCCCAGACAATTTTCAGCTTACAGCACTGTCACAGCTTAAATGACAATAGCGCAGTCATCCAACACTGTAAATGTTTTATCATTTTTTTCACACAAATAGAGCTTTCTTTTGGTGATATGTAATCACCGCTGGGTTTTTTATTTTTTGCTAATCAAAAAAAGACCGAAAACTTTGAAAAAACAAAAACGTTTTTCATAGTTTTGTCATAAAATTTTGCAAACAGGTAATTTTTCTCCTTCACTGATGAGGCTGCACTGATTGGCAGCACTGTTGGGACTGCACTGATAATTGGGACAATGATTATCAGTGTAAATGTCCGTTTTACAAAAGCCGGTTATCGGCTCTCTTCTCCTCTCCTCATGCTGTCAGGATTAGAAAAGTGCCAACAACCAGCTTCTGTTTACATCGTGATCAACTGTGATTGGACACAGCTGATTACATGATAGAGAGCTGCTAATTGGCTCTTTACCTCAATCTGCAGGTGCAATCATGGGAGGACGTCCGAACTGGCTATAGCGCTGTCGGCAAGGGGTTGATGCAGGGAATACATATAGGTAAAAAAAAAAAACTCTTATGCCACGTACACACGATCGGACATTCCGACAACAAAATCCATGTTTTTTTCCGACGGATGTTGGCTCAAACGTGTCTTGCATACACACGGCCACACAAATCTTGTCGGAAATTCCGATCGCCAAGCACGCAGTGACGTACGTCGAGACGAGAAAAATTAAGTTCAATAGCCGGTGCGGCTCTTCTGCTTGATTCCGAGCATGCGTGGAGCTTTGTTTGTCGGAATTGTGTACACACGATCGGAATTTACGACAACGGATTTTGTTGTCGGAAAATTTGACATCCAGATCTCAAATTTTGTTTGTCGGAAATTCCGACGGAAAATGTCCGATGGAGCCTAGACACAGTCGGAATTTCCGACAAGCTCCCATCGAACATTTCCCGTCGGAAAATCCGACCGTCTGTACGCGGAATTAGACTTTGGAACCCCTTTAATCAAAGAGAAGCCTCTGCTGGCTGCACGCTATGGCCAAGCCATGGTGTGTGTATCAACACTGAGTAAAACGGAGAGCAAATTGGCAATGTCTGTTTATAAATGAGCCCCGTAGAGGAACCTCTTTTTGTTTTTCCTTGTTAACCATTGTGACTGACAGAGAAAGTCATGGGAGATGCAGAATATTACAGCCACCACCAGGACTGGAGATGGGGAGGAAAACCTTTAAAATGGGGCATCTGTCCTGCTGACTTTTAAGAGATCTCTTTTCTAAGAATTTTTGCATGGTTTTGTATAGTGCATTGCCCATATGCACCTTTCCACTCTTTGCTGCTTTGAAATTGGTCAGAGCAGCTCCCATATTGTACCTTTTCACTATAATAGCACCAATTTAATTATACATTTTTGTAAGCAATTCCATATGCAGGCTGTGTTGAATGGGAGCTGTTCTCCCAGCCAGGGGAAGAGAGCAGAGCTGGCCCGATCATCAGAGAGCGAGGATTGCCCGCTGTAACAGCTTTCTTTTGAATTGCCCAGTGTTCATGGCTCTCAACGTCACACAATCTGCCTCCTGGCCCGGCGCATGCCAGGACATGTGACGTCATCAAAGGCACCAGCCCAGGAGGCGAGCCTGTGTGACCGTGAGTGTCGGGAACACCCGGAAATTCAAAAGAAAGCGGGCAATCGCCGTTTTGTGATCTGGCAGGCTCACCTCTTCCTCTGCACAGGTGAGGCTGCATTGATGGGCACTGGTTACGCTGCATTGATGGGCACTGGTTACGCTGCATTGATGGGCACTGGTGAGACTGCACTGAAGGGCACTGATAAAGTCGTTGTTAATATTTATTTTTTTAACTTAATTCTACATAAAACATTTAAGTATAATTTAGGGACAGGGCATGGTAAGGGTTGGATGGGGCAACTGGTGGCGAGTAACCCTAAGACCTGGCTAGTAGCTCAGGACTTGAAATTTTGAGCCCTGCTTTATGATATTAAATAAGCAGGGCTTATAGAGAGTGCAAGTGTGGTAGGTGGGTAGAGGTAACCCAAGTGGAAATATCTTTGTGCTGAAATCCCTGAAAGATTCAGACACGGAGCCACAGCTCGGCCCTGTCCCTCTGTCTCCTCACTGACTTTGACAGCAGTGGGATCAAATGGCGCCCACTGCCATGTTTCAGCCAATCAGAAGGGAGAGTTTCAGACAGCCAAGTTGCCTCTGGATCGAGATGGGGCTCAGGTAAGTATTAGGGGGGCTGCTGCACACAGAGAAGGGAAGAATGGAATGCAATAAGATAAAAACCTTCTGCCTTTAGAACCACTTTAATTTTTATATTTTACACAGTTACATCATAGGTAAGGTTGAATAAAGACAATAGTTCATCCAGTTCAACCTGTGTAGGTGTACATGTCAGTGTCGATAACTATTTCCCATATCCCTGTATGTTGTGTTCTTTAAGATGCATGCCCAAGAGATAAAAATATCAATACTCCCTGCAGACACCACCAATTGTGGAAGAGAGTTCCACATCCTTACCACCCTGAAATTGAAAAAACCTTGCGCAGCTTAAGGTTAAACCCCTTCTCCTCAAATCTCATTGTGTGGCTCTGTGTCCTCTTACACGCCCTGAGACTATATAGTTTTTTCCTACGCTGGGATCACCATTGAGGTATTTGTAAATCGCTATCATGTCCCCTCTCATGCGTCTCTTGTCCAGTAAGAATACATTTCAAAATGCTCTTTTCCTAATATTTATAGCGTACAGTAAGATTGGCATATCTTACTCATGTGTAAAGTTTTGATGGGTGGGGCAACCAGGACAATATGTGAAAAATAGGTGGGGTAATAGGTGAAAATGAGCATAACCTTTTTTGAATGTACCATAGGAAAAAAAAAATTCTTGTTTCAAGAATGTTTTATTATGCATGTGATCTCAAACTTTTTTTTAATATTTTTAATAAAATATAATGTGTAATGGAATGCAAGTCCCAGCATGTCCTTAATGTGCGCCACAAATTCAAGTCTAAATAGTAAAGGATATTTTGCTTTGACCCAGTAGACCAGCTTACATTTTTATTTAGTATGTTATTTTTTTTTTTTTTTTTTTTAGAGGAAATTCAAAACAGATTTAGTTTTAGTGAAGTAGCATGTCTGTCAAAAAGCCAAATGTATTATTGAAATATTTTTACCTGCCAAGCTGTATCAATCTTCGCAGCTACCCTGTTATTCATACATGTCTGCAACACTTTACAGCCAGAGTGGTTATACTACCAGCTACTCAGCTGTCTGGCAGAATTCGATGGGTATTTCAAACCACTACTTTTTTTTTTTTTTTTTTTTTTTTTTTTAATTTTGGTTATTTTTTTTATTTTTTTTCAGAAAAGAACATGCTTGGACACATTGGAAAGGGAGTCTACGTACTGATGAGTGGGTTGGATCTTGAGAGGGTCATTCTCAGCGCAGGCCCACTAGGGTAATGCTGATATGCAATATAATGCTTTTCATCTTAGATGGGTGTTGATGGGTCCAAATATGTATTTGGAAGCATATTATACTGGTGACGAGGGCTGGAGTATTTCCCTGATGTTATTAGACCTTTTAATCGTAACACCGTGTAATAATCTATATGATGGCAGCATTATTCATACTGTTTTTAAACCTCATACAGAGAAATCATATGCCACTAAATGAAACCCTTATCTCTATTAAGTTTGCTTGGAAATACTTTTAAATTAGCGGCATCGTGCACAGAAGATGTACTGTGAATACAATAGATTTTGTGGCTTTTTGAAGAGTATTTTTTTATCTGTATTCATCTAGCATCATGCAGGCTGTTATGGATCATGCATTCCCTTATTTGCACACAAGAGAAGCCTTCGGTCAAAAAATTGGATATTTCCAGGTAAAACCACCTCGTTAGTGCTTAACCACTGCCATCTTTTCATGAATGCCTCTAGTGCTTTGCTCTAAACAAGTCAGGACATTAATCTTTACAGGTAGCGGAAGTGCACCAGAGAGTGGCTGGAGGAATATCGGGGCATATTTTTAAAGACGTGAATGATAGATGCAGATTAATCTTCCTGGTGCATGCATTTTACAGTGATTGATTCTGGACATTTTGGTGAATTTCTCATTTAGGGTTTTATAAATATGTCCCTACTGTATGCAATTTACAAATCACTTTGAAGGTAAAGCATAGTGTATTTTCATTGAGTTTATAATTTCAGTTATTATTGCAGCAATTTTCTTTACCACATTTCAGAAATTTATGGTAGAAGGCATGTTACTACTGTGGATGGCTACACACCATGCACAATGCACAACACAAAGCAACTACAGAACACATTTGTGCTACAGTGCACTGCAGAGCACCATAATACATGAGTTTTGGTGTATGGTGAAAATACCAGAAGCGTTTTTTGTTTTTTTTTATTCTCTGCTTTGAGGCCCATTCAAAATTTAATTGGCAGCAGAAACCGTGTGCTACAATACTCCATGGTGTAACTGGGCCTGAAGTAAATTTTAATGTGTCACATTTTTCAAGCTTAATCTTCCTTACTTTTACATTTTTATTAAAGTAAAATGAGATGAATTTTTTAAAATTTTGGTTGGTCCAAAGAAGTTTTGATTTTAATGCTGTGTATACGATGTCCAGATGGTGGCTGGTGATGCGAACGATAATATTATGCCAGATACGTCCATCAGCATGCTTGTACAGTGAAGGATCGAGTTGCTCATTTTCCACCTTTCTCTCCTATTTCATTCAGAGAGAGACTTGTATCCTTTTAACTCAATACAAGGCAATCTGTGAATGAACTAAGAGGTCCTGTGATTCACTCACCCCTACCCTCCCCTCATCAAATCACAGAATGCCCTTAAGAATGCTTATTATAAATGGATGAAGGGAGAGGAAGGGGGAAAGCAATTGACTCTATCCTATACTGTACACTGGCAGCCATATTGCCTGAAACTCAAGGCCAACTGTAGTATGCAGCATTATAATAATAGCAGTTTTAGGATTAGAGTCAAAGGTTGCCATCCGGATGTAGTATACACAGCATTCAAGATAATGTCTCTGGACCAAGCAGAATTAAAAAATCTGTTTATTTCCTAGAGTTCCACTTTAAATATAGAGAAATGTAAATTGACTAAAGGGAGCTCTACGGAGGAATGCTGACCAAATGGAAAATGTAACACATCTCAGACAGTTATTTCTTATAAAAACCCGTTAAACTAAGTTTATTTAGTGGATAGAATATATGAATATACCAACATTATTTAAATGAGTGTAATATCAGTAAGTTATGGCCTCCATTCATTACTATGTGTTGATGTTCCTTAGATCTGTTGGATAGTCCGCTAAATTAACATACCAAATCTGTATTCCTTTGGGTCAGGCCAGCCTATCATATTCCATTTTGATTAGAGACAGTCAGTATATATGTACCTCTGATTTCTTTATCAAGGATTCAAATAAGATATCTGTTATGGTGTGTCCTAAGTCTTCTCTGAATTTCAGTTTAACGTGCAAATTCTGTGAAAGGAACATATTTAAAATCTGGAATCTAGTTAAAGGACGCAAATAATGCTAAATAATTGAAACTTTAACATACGTCTAGTATTGATTCTTAAAACGTGTTACAGAATGTTCAAGTTTTAACTGATGAGCCAAAATAGAAATTTCTGTGATGTTTATCAGTATTGCAAATTCCATTTAGCTGTTTAAAAGGAGAATCTGTCAGCGGCCAAGTGACATTGATCAGCATAAATCTAAGCAAATTCTAGGAACTGGGAAGTGTAGAGCTTTACTGTCTTCTAAACTCCTTTAAAGTGTTACTAAAGCATGCTTGTTATACTCACTGTGGAACCTAAAGGGTTAATCCTCTGCATTGTGTAAAAAGACTGCTTGATCCTATATGCAGAGATCCTCCTTCCACTGACTCCAAAACTGGTCTGGATAAGACAGAGTTACTGGAGTCAGGCTGCACATGCTCAGTTTGGTGTGTATTGCCAGAGATTTTTTTTCATGTGATCAGCACAGGGCCAATAAGCACTGTCTAGACAGAGGGTCAGGGGTCCTGGATCCTGATAGGACAGCTCAGTGCAGTATGAAAACTCCTCCTACAAGCTTTAACCAGGAACTGATAGAAGTCACAAGACTGCTATATACTGCTGGGAAAAGGTATTTAGCAGTTTATATTTACTAACACAATTTCATTCTCATGTTCTATGTAGTCTGGGAGATCAGATATATGCAGGGTTCTGGGTTTAGTAACACTTTAAGAGATTCAAGATGATTCGGTCAGGAGAGAAACAGGATCTCAGATTGTTGACTTGTTTTATTTACTGCAGGCAAATACACTGTTTACTTTGCTATGAAATTTACTGTTAGTTTAAAGTGGTTGTAAAGGTAGACGTTTTTTTATCTTTATGCATACTATGTATAAAGATAAAAAAACCTGTGTGCAGTGCCCCCCCTAATACTTACCTTAGCCCCATCTCTGTCCAGGGATGTCCAAGAGTGTCTCGGCCACCTGGGACTCTATCTCCTTATTGGATGAGACACAGAAGCGGCGCCATTGGCTCCCGCTGCTGTTAATCAAAGTCAGTTAGCCACTCAGGAGAGAGAGGGAATGGGGCCGAACCGCAGCTCCGTGTCTGAATGGACACATGGAGCTGTGGCTCGGCTCGGGTGCCTCCATAGCAAGCTGCTTGCTGTGGGGGCACTTAACAGGAGGGAGGAGCCAGGAGCACAGAAGAGGACCCGGGCTGCCCTGTACCAATGCATCTGCACAGAGCAGGTAAGTATAACATGTTTGTTATTTTAATATAAAAAATACAAGACTTTACAATCACTTTAATGAATGAGGTGAAGCCCTGCTGACTCCCATCATCCTATTATGTGCAAGCAAAAATGTTTATTTTTTTTGCACACAATTTGGCATTCTTTGCAAAGTGAAATTTCATCACACTAGCTAAGCTCTTGGAAAAATTCCCTTGCAAAGTGTGAACAGCATATTTGCCTTTAGTAACTCAAACCCTAATGCCGCGTACACGCGGTCGGATTTTCCGACGGGAATTGTTGGGTATGTGCTTGTTGTCGGAAAGTCCAACCATGTGTATGCTCCATCGAACATTTGCTGTCAGACTTTCCGCCAACAAATGTTTGCTAGCAGGTTCTCAAATTTTCCACACATGATCGGAAGCAGAAGTGGCCGGTCTTGTAAACTAGCGTTCGTAATGGAGAATTAACATTCCAAACGTGGCAAGTTAGGAAATCTCAAAATGCAGCGCACAATTCTCTTCTTCTTTAATGGGATAATGAAGCTGCTTTGCTGGTGATACTGATGGAGTTATTGCAAACAAATTTTCAAAGGATTTTTTTTTTCAAGTGATATCAAGAATAATAATAATATCGCAAAATAAAAAAAACGCAAGAAGAAAAGCGCAAATCAACACTCACCAAACTTCTACTAACACGAAATTAGCAGAAGGAGCCCAAAGGGTGGCGCTAAAGAGCTGAAAAACCACGTAGTACGTCTAGTACATCACTACCTACATAATTGTTGGCCAACATTTGTGTGACTGTGTGTATGCAAGACAAGTTTGAGCCAACAACCTTCGAACAAAAATCCACGTTTCTTTTTGGCGGAAAGTCCGATCGTGTGTACGCAGCATAAGGGTACAATCTCTGAGGCTGAGATCATTTTACCTTATGCAGATCAGGAGCTTTTGATTGGCTTTTTCCAGATCCATGACCACTAGATATTGAAAATAAAAATACAATGACTGCCCAGGAGCCTACAAATTCAGGTAGAAGCTCCTATAATTCTTTCCTGACATAGGGGTTTACTTACTAAAGGAAAAACCACTTTGCACTACAAGTGCACTTGGAAGTGCAGTCGCTGTAGATCTGAGGGGGACATGCAAGGAAAATTAAAAAACAGCATTTCAGCTTGTACATGATTGGATGATAAAATCAGCAGAGCTTCCCCTCATTTCAGATCTACCCCTCAGATCTAAAGCGACTGCACTTCCAAGTGCACTTGTAGTGCAAAGTGGATTTGCCTTTAGTAAATCAACCCATAATGTCCTGCAAACAGTTGTGGGCTTTGGGCGCACCAGAATGCCCTAAGAGCATATTTAAATACTTTGGGCATATGTTGTACACCCTGTTCCTCCTTCCCAGCAGACCTATGATCTACATACTGTATGTCATCAGTTAAAGTGGTAGTAAAGACTGCTTGGTGATTTGTACCTACTGGTAGGCTTATAATAATGCTTCTCTGTCGGTCCGAGAAATATCTCCTCAATGTACACAGAATAGATATTGTCTATTTCTGCAGCCGGTGAGGTCACTGGCACATGCGCAGTGCACTTTGAAGGGATGACATACTCTTTACTAGTGGTCTCCAAACTGCGTCCTGTGGGCTGGATGTGACCCTTTTGCTTGCCTTTATCCGGCCCTTGGGGCACTATTGCTTCCATTGACTCCAAAGATTGGGCATTATTCCTCCCACTGACTCAAAAAATGGGGTACTATACCTCCCACTGACACCAGCAATGTGATACTATTCCTTCCACTGATCTAAAAAATGGGGAACTGATTCTTCATTGACACAAATTATGGGCCACTATTCCTCCCACTGACACCAATGATGGGGCACTATCCCTCCCACTGATGCCCAAACCTATGGCATTGTTTAATCCCACCGATGCCAGGGCATTTTCTACTCCTACTGACCATAGTCCAGCCTCCCTAAAGTTTAAAGGGCAGTAAACTGGTCCTTTGTTTTGAATGTTTGGAGATCCCTGCTCTATACAGTAATTTTGCAAGATAATATTACTAAAAGAGCCTGGTCTGCACCCAATAAAAATATGTATTATATTGTTATCCTAACCCCTTCCCTCCTAAGGGTACAACAAATCTTAAAGTGATATTAAAGTCTTTGTGTGTGTGTGTGTGTGTGTGTGTGTGTGTGTGTGTTTTGTTTTGTTTTTTTATCAATAACATGTCATACTTACCTGGTCTGTGCAAATGTTTTGCACGGAGCCGCCCAGACCCTCCTCCTCTCAGGTTCCCTACCAGTGCCCCTGGCCCGCACAGCAAGCAGCTAGTTATGGGGGCACCCGAGCTGAGCCGCTGCTCTATGTGTCCATTCACTGACTTTGACAGCAGCGGGAACCAATGGCGCTCGCTGCGGTCTCAGCCAATGAGGAGGGAGAGTCCCGGACAGCTGAGACTCTTGTGCAACATCGCTGGATAAAGATGGGGCTCATGTAAGTAGTAATAGGGGGGCTGCTGTACACAGAAGGGTTTTTATCTTATATATAAATAGAATGCATTAAGATATAAAAACCTTCTGCCTTTTAAAACCATTTTAATGCCTAAACACAATTTTGCAACTTTGACATGTTACTAAACCGTTACATATTACAACTACTTTGTGTATAGGGGTGGATTATACTGCGTTATTTTGTTTAGGACAAATCGGGCTTCCATATGGTGCTAAATGGTAATGGATATCTCGTGTGTGTGTGTGTGTGTGTGTGTGTGTGTGTATGTATTTTTATTAAAGGACTCACCAAAATAGTAAAAAAAAAAAAATCTTTTTTTTATTTAGTTGTATATTTCCTGCTACTACCTTACCATAACCTTCCACCGACCCAAAATAAATTCTGCTCCTGACCATCGCAGCAATACCACATATGTGTATGTCAACCAAACAAAAATACCACATTCCAGAGAAAATTTTATATATGAACAACAACATATAGCAGGAACCATTGTCTGGGGATGCTTGCCTTTTGTGCGGTGTGTGTATATATACAGGTTGAGCATGGGCAGGTGTCTACTAGTTTGGGTTTTTTTTTTTTTTTTTGGTGAGATATCTGCCTACCTGTGGTCGCTCTCTAATGAAACCAGCTCTTGCTGTATGGAGTGCGCAATAAACTTATTGGATAAAGATCCAATGTGTTAAAATTAGAAAATCATCGATAATGGTGAGCAGCTGGTTGCACTGTCCTTTTTATGCTGATGAGATGTATATACTGTACGTGCCAGTGATTTTCTTGTGTCCCTCACAGATAGGTGGGGCATCAGAATTGTGCTTCTGGACAGTTTCATAGTCTGATTTGTCCAGAAACGGTTGCTGTTTTCTAAGGGTAAAAGTTAAAACTGCAATTATCTAATTGAATTGTGGTAAATTATATTTGGGTTATTTTATAATGGGCTTGTAGGCAAGATATGGTATCATACTAGATGTGATCAAAAGGGAGTAATAGTTTACTGGGTAATCATCCCATTTTTGGAGTAACTCTAAATATGTCAAAAACATTTTGTTTGGCAGCTGATGCAGGGAAAGATGGCTGATATGTACACACGTCTGACTGCTTGTCGTCAGTATGTTTATAATGTGGCAAGAGCCTGCGACCAGGGACACGTCAATGCTAAGGTAAGCTGATTTTTAATGCTTTCGGGAATTCTTTCCTGTCTATTTTTTTCCCTAATGAACTACCATTAAGGGTCTATTATTTATTATTGTGTACTGTGAGGTTCAATAGAAGTTTATGCTGGTACTATGTTTTCTTGAAGTTCCGTTATTAACTTTAGCAACCATTAGCAGTACATGGGTGTTGCAAGGAAGGAAACTAGATGCATATTGAGGTGTGGGGCTTGTCTAACCCCTAGATGAATCTAGAAACTAGGCATGTTATGAATGGTGATTAAACAGCAGCTGGACATACCGCATGATATTGATGTTTAGTTGTGATACAGGGGTGTGACACCTAGTGCTGCTTCAATGAGGCCATGGCACAGGGGTATCGCTCACTCCAGGAAGTCCCTGCAATAGCATCCCTGATAACAGGTCACAAGAATAACCTTTTTTCTTGATTATAACAAATATGAAACCGGACTAGAGACCTTTAGGATTGTGAAAAAAATTATTTCTTATCGTACATCACGGGACACAGAGCCATAGTAGTTACTATGTGGGTTATAGACCACCTTCAGGTGATGGACACTGGCACACCCTAGATTAAAAAGTGCACTCCCTATATAACCCCTCCCACTGGTGGGAGTACCTCAGTTTTGTAGCAAAGCAATACACGTGTATACCAAGGAAAGGAGGGACCTCTGTGCCTCGTGATGTACTTCAAAGAAAAGGATTTTACAGCTAAGCTGTTATAAAAATCCTATTTCTTTCTCGAACATCACGGGACACAGAGCCACAGTAATTACTGATGGGTTATATAGGGTATCACTGGTGATTGGACACTGGCACACCCTATCAGGAAGTTCAACCCCCTATATAATCCCTCCCCTTGCAGGGATACCAGTGTTTTTACGTCAGTGTCTTAGGTGATGAACGTGTAAAGATGTGCTGTGCTGAGCTGCAAAGGCAATATCCTATATCCTATACTGGGGCAAGCCAGGCAGACCAGATCCATTCAAAGTGTCCTTTCTAGGCCGAATTGGATGGTACCCGGGCCTCGTGTCCGAAGAAACGAGGTTTTACCTGTAATGCTTCTCATTTTAGAGAGCTGGACCCCGCATATTAGAAAATGGTCTTCTAGCCTAATTTCTAGCCGGGTGCTTTACGGGCCTAGAACTGCAGGATCCCCCTATTCGTAGGGGGCCCCAGTCTCTGATGGTTTTTTCAAACGGAGCCCACCGTGAGAGGTTAAGATTGGGTCATAGGTAGAATTCTTGATTTTCTACAATTAGGATTAAAGATGAAGCTGGCCTTGAGTACCATCAAGGGCCAGGTCTCTGCTTTATCAGTATTATTTCAGCGGCCACTTGCTTTGCGTTCTTTGGTCCGAAGCTTTATGAAGGGGTTGATACGTCTTAATCCTCCGGTTAAAGCGCCCCTAAACCCCTGGGACTTGAACTTGGTCATGGCTGTGTTACAGAAACAGCCTTTTGAACCAATAAGTCAGATTCCTTTGGGCTTGTTGACAAGGAAGTTAATTTTTCTGGTGGCCATCTCTTCTGCTAGAAGAGTTTCAGAATTAGCAGCCCTTTCCTGTAAGGAGCCTTATTTGATTATACACAAGGATAGAGTGGTACTGCGCCCATATCCTATTTTTTTACCGAAGGTGGTTTCTGATTTTCATTTAAACCAAGACATTGTTCTGCCTTCCTTTTTTCCAGATCCCTGTTCTCCGGAAGAGAGATCTCTACATTCGTTGGATGTAGTAAGAGCAGTTAAGGCCTATCTCAGGGCAACTGCCCAGATCCACTAGACGGATGTTTTGTTTGTGCTGCCAGAGGGTCCCAATAGAGGACAGGCAGCGTCAAAAGCTACCATTTCTAAATGGATTCGACAATTGATCATTCAAGCTTACTGTTTGAAACAGAAGATTCCTCCGTTTCAGATCAGGGCACACTACCATTTCTAAATGGATTCGACAATTGATCATTCAAGCTTACTGTTTGAAACAGAAGATTCCTCCGTTTCAGATCAGGGCACATTCCACAAGGGCTATTGGTGCTTTTTGGGCAGTGCATCACCGGGCCTCTATGGCTCAAATCTGCAAGGCCGCAACCTGGTCTTCAGTTCATATATTCACCAGATTCTATCAGGTGGATGTGAGAAGGCATGAGGTTATCGCCTTTGGGCGTAGTGTGCTGCAGGCAGCGGTTCAGGGTCCTAAGGTCTGATTGCACCCTACTTGGTCATGGTTCCCCCCCCTCAGGTAGCATTGCTCTGGGACATCCCATCAGTAATTACTGTGGCTCTGTGTCCCGTGATGTTCGAGAAAGAAAATAGGATTTTTTAAAACCGCTTACCTGTAAAATCCTTTTCTTTCGAAGGACATCACTTGACACAGAGGTCCCGCCCCTCTTCTAATACACTATATTGCTTGGCTACAAAACTGAGGTATCCCTGCAAGGGGAGGGATTATATAGGGGGTTCAACTTCCTGATAGGGTGTGCCAATGTCCAATCACCAGTGATACCCTATATAACCCATCAGTAATTACTGTGGCTCTGTGTTCCGTGATGTCCTTCGAAAGAAAGGGATTTTACAGGTAAGCTGTTTTAAAAAATCCTATTTTTCTTATCGTACATCGCGGGACATCGAGCCATAGTAGTTACTATGTGGGATGTCCCATAGCAATGCCAACTGAAGGGAGGGAGACACAACAAAAGTAGGGCACCAAGAGACTAGTGGACTCTGGTAAATGTATGGACTGAAGACCAAGTTGCGGCCTTGCAGATCTGAGCCATGGAGGCTTGGTGATGCACTGCCCAAGACGCACTAACAGCCCTGGTGGAGTGCGCTTTAATATGAAAAGGAGGAATTTTCCTCTCAGACCATAAGCTTGAACAATCACTTGACGAATCCATTTAGAAATAGTAGATTTTGACGCTGCCTGTCCTCTTTTAGGACCGTCTGGCAACACAAACAAAACATCTGGGCGGCACAGTGGTGCAGTGGTTAGCACTCTCGCCTAGCAGTAAAAAAGGGTCGCTGGTTCGAATCCCAACCACGACACTACCTGCCTGGAGTTTGCATGTTCTCCCTGTGCCTGTGTGGGTTTCCTCCGGGTACTCCGGTTTCCTCCCACACTCCAAAGACATGCTGGTAGGTTAATTGGCTTCTGTCCAAAATTGGCCCTAGTATATGAATGGGGACCTTGGATTGAGGGTAGGGATTGATGTGAGTGTGCGATGCTCAGGGTTAGGGACAAGGGTCAGGGTTGTAGACCCACACTCACTCAGGTTGAACTGGATGGACTGGTGTCTTTATTCAACCTTACTAACTATGTAACTATGTAACTATATCTGTTTTACGAATCTGAGTGGTCACTTTCAAATAGACCTTGACCGCTCTCACCACATCAAGAGAATGTAGTGACCTCTCTTCCACAGAACGAGGTTCTGGAGAAAAAGAAGGCAGAACAATATTCTGGTTTAAATGAAAACCTGACACTACCTTCGGTAGGAATATAGGATGAGGCTGCAATACAACCTTATCCTTATTAATAATCAAATCGGCTGCTCTTTACAAGAAAGAGCAGCCAGCTCTGATACTCTTCCTGCAGAAGATATGGCAACCAAGAAAATTATTTTTCCTCGTTAAGAGGACCAAGGGAATATCTCGTATTGGCTCAAAAGACTGCTTCTCTAAAGCCGACAGGACTAAATTTAAGTCCCAAGGGTTCAGGGGTGACCTGACTGGAGGATTAATCCGCGTTACCCTCTGAATAAAGTTATGAACCAGAGAGTGTGAAGCAAGTGGTTGTTTAAAGAACACCGATAAAGCTGACATCTGGCCTTGACAGTACTCAAGGCCAGCTTCATTTCTAATTCTATCTATGTGTGTCCATTCAGACAGAGTCTCGGCCCCGCCCCCTCTCTCCCCTCATTGGGTAGCTGACTTTGACAGCAGCGGGAGCCAGTGGCACCGTTGCTGTGTCTCAGCCAATCGGGAATGAGAATCTGGACGGCTGAGACACTCGTGGACATCGCTGGACAGGGGGGCTGAGGGTAGGCTGCTACACACAGTAGGCTTTTGATCTTAATGCATTAAGATTAGAAACCTTCTGCCCTTTTGCAGATAAAAGAACATTCTGGTACTGAGGTGACTTAAAACCTGAAGCATGGAAAAGTGAAGGGGTTAAAGGCTAAGTTCACCTTTTAAGAAAAAAAATATTAAATGCAATATTTTTTGCTGGAAAAAAATGTGCATTAATTTTTTTTTTTTTCTCATGAGCCTGCAGAGCATTGTATCTACGATACTTAGATCTTGGGTGAAAATTTTGGGGTCCTACAGACAGTGCCTCCAGCTTACCTGCCTGTACCTCCATACGGCAGACAGTTACGAAGCTGGAAGAAGCGTAATTGAACTTTTGAGAATAACAAAAAAAAATTAAAAATTGTAAAAAATAAAATTGTAAAATAAAATAAATTGACAAGTCTATGCCTCATCAGTGCCACCTATCAGTACCCATCAGTGCTGCATATTAGTGCCACTGTCACACAACATTAAAAAAGTATCATAATCAGCGAGTACTTGAAAAAAGTATTGGTACTTGTACTCGGTCTTAAAGTGGTATCGGTGCAGCCCTAATTAAAATTCCTCGCCATTAATCTGCTGCTATCTAAGATCCCTTCTTTTGTTTCCCTTTATTGGTAAACTCTCAATTCTACCTTTTTTCCTCAGTTGTGAGAGGAGGTAAGGCCTCTCAAATGTAAATACTAGAGTGTTTTACATTTATGATCATTTATGAGTGGGCATCACAGTGATCACAAGGTACAGAGCCACTCCAATTGGCTCTGTGCATTGTGTCTGTGATCTGAGCCATCTAATGACAGATCACAGCCGTTCATGGGAGTATTGGCCAGTAGTGAATTGGGTAAAGCTAGCTCTTTTTTATAAAAGTATGCATTTGTTTGCTCTCTGTAATTGTATTGTTTAATTTGTTTTACAGGACTGTGCTGGAGTAATCCTTTATTCTGCTGAATGTGCTACACAGGTGGCTCTTGATGGCATCCAGTGTTTAGGTACGGCTTTTATTGACAGGCCCAGATTAAGTTTGTTCGTAATTTTATTTCCAGAAACAAATTTTCATTTTCCTGGGACTATGCCTGCTGATGTGTACATTGAGGTACAAAAATACACCTGTTTTTGTGCTGAAATAACAGAACTGTCAGGCATATGTGATAAGCATTCATACACAGAGGTTTGATGAGACAGAATGGTATAGATAGTCTGTTGTGACCAGCTGACTGCCAGCACAAGGGAAAACGGAACATTATTTTATAGCAGAGGTTTACGGAGTCACATAATTATTTTCTGGACAGGCAGGAATGGCTATTTAGAGATCTCCCGGGATAAGCCTTCTTTTAATATATTCTGCCAGAAAAATACTTTCCTCAGCTGCCTTTGCATCTTGGCTACTGCTATTAAACGTATTTTCCTGTCCAACTCTGAAATGCTAACTTAGAATATGCATCAAGATTAGAAAAGTATAGTGAAGTCAGAACTTCTGCCGACATATGCTCCAGACAACAACTCGGAAAGTACTGAAATCACTAAATCAGCATGACAGCCAGGAAACTTGCACTTAAAAAAGGAGAGGTAATTAATGGCAGCCTATATAATACTCACTGCCAGTTTCTTTTAAAACGTCTACTCAACCTAAATCCAACAAAGTTATTATTGGGTTCTATGTATCTAAACCAAAGAAAAGTAGAATGTATTGCAGCTTACCAGTCCTTAGATTCTGTGACTGCATTCATTTTTTATTTTTATTTTTTTATTCCCTTTTCCCTTTATATTCAGCTGGTTATTCTACCAGTAGCACGCCTCACACCTTCGGTACTGTATCTGTGGAGGAGCATTGTTATCACCCTGGGACAGGACTCTAGAGCAGGGGTCTCCAAACTTTTCAAATAAAGGGCCAGTTTATTGTCCTGCCGACTTTAGGAGGGCCAGATTGTGGCCAGCGGGGGGCAGAAAATGTCTTGGGCCCAGCACCAGTGAGAATAAATATGGCCCCGAGGTTGGTGGTAATAGGAGTAGTGCCTCTATTAGTAAGAGGAATAGTATCCCATCATTGGTATCAGTGGAAGAGATAGTGCCCCCTTGTTGATGTCAGTGGGAGGAATAGTGCCTCAAATCGGTGGAAGGAATAGTGCCCCAAGGGCCTGATAAAGGCTAGCAAAGGGCAATATCTGGCCCCCGGCCCGCAGTTTGGAAACCCCTGCTCTAGAGCATCCCTCTTCTGATTTCCATAACATGGAGAAAGGAAGTGTTCTGTGGTCCACAGAATTTAAATGGGAGCGGGTCTGATAACTGATGGTGCAGCACAGGTAGAGAACACTTAGCGTTGCTTCGTTATTGGCTCACTGCATTTCTTCTGGCAGGATGAAATTATTTGCACTTACCAAAAAGATATAGTAAAACTTTTTTAATGGTAGATTTTTATTTAGGAGAAAGGTTCATTGTTTGAAGTTATAAATAAAATGGCTGAACTTGCTGTAACATCTTAGTACTTTAAAACCTGCACCTACCACCCGTAGCCTCCTGAGAAACTGAGGTCAATCTCTGCCGCACTGCAAATAGATGGGGCAATATCTGCTGCACTGTGGAAACGGAGCAGTGGCTAATACTAGACAACTCTGAAAAATAGGAGGGTGGTGAATTTCTTCTTTGTGTGTGGAGTTTTTCATTAAGTTAATATTTCTCATCAGGCTTTATAACAGCCTTATGTCAGTGGGGATGCTTTTGTCATCAGTTTTGAGATCATTCACAATTTGTCTGGTGCATTTGACTGAAGTTGACCTGACCTGCATTTGATCTGCTTTGGGAGGCTTTTCCCATAGACAAATGCAGTTATGACATGAACAAAAGCCCATCAACTTTGCCAAGTTGGGTGAAGATGTGTGGGTGACAAGCTAAGAGGTGGCATCCCTACAGGTCACTGCTACCCCTAACAGCTGGGAGAGCAGCCCGTCTAGTAGGGGTGGTGAGGGTAATGCAGGTAGGCCTAGACAGTTGGTGATAATAGGGGATTCTGTAATCAGAAGGACTAATAACTAGGCTGCAAGTTGAAGGAAAGGACCACAAGGTGATATTCTCTGAAATATTGCCTATGCCATGCGCAACACAGGAAAGGTAGGGGGAGAATAGAGACCTGAATGCATGGCTAAAGACCTGGTGTAAGGAGGAGGAATTTGGGTTTTTAGAGCACTGCATCGACTTTTCATGGGGGGTACAACCTTTATGCTAAAGATGGTTTGCACCTAAATTGAAAGGGGTCTGCTGTGCTGGGGGAGAGGTATATGGGCTGGAGGAGCATTTAAAGAAGAGTTCCACCCATATCTTTGAATTTTTTTTTTTTAATTACTAATAATCTTGCATAATGCATATCAAGCTATTCTTATTCTTGTCATTAGCGCTGCCTTTATTATATATTTATCTTCAAAAATTCCTTAGATTTTTTCCTTCTTGTGGATTCCCATCTTGCTTGTGGGCAGGAAAAGCCCACAAGCATATTCTTCCGGGATACGCCGCTGCTGTATTCCCAGCATTCACCGCCCGTTCTCGTGCATGCGTAGTAATAGCACGTAGCGGCGCTGTAAACTATACAGGTTGCCATCGCAACAGGCGGCGTCATCGGCACTGCCCACTGACTACTGGGAAATGATGACACACATCTCCCAGGAGCAGTAGTGAGCAGAGGAGCCGAGGGAAGTGACGTCAGGAGCCACGGTGAGGAAGGGTAAGCTTAGAAGGGACCACATAGCAACAGGGATTAAAAGGTAAGTAAAAAAGAAAAAAATGTTCTCCAAATCTCATTTGTTATGTTATTTGCTGCACATTTATGTAAAATTATTTTTATGGGTGGAACTCCGCTTTAAACTAGGATTGAGGGGGAAGGGTGAATTAGATTATGATAGGGCAGACAGGTCAAACAGCCCCTATTGGTGGGTGGAATGGAGAAAGATGGGGGGAGGGCTATGGCAGATAATATGACGGTTCCAAACAATCATTGGAAATGTTACTGTTTGTACTCAAATAAAAAATATGCAACATGTGTGCAAAATGTGACAATGAATTAAAGTGTTTGTTCACCAATGCCAGAAGCGTGCCAAGCAAAATAGGTGAGTTGGAAGTTCTGGTGAACGAGGAGAACTATGATTTAATTGGTATTGCTGAATCTTGGCTTCATGTTTCACATGACTGTGCTAATAATATTCCTGGCTATGCTCTTTCGGAAAGACAGGGTAAAATGGAGGGGTGGTGGTGTCTGTCTTTATGTGAGAAGTGATCTGAAAGCGAATCTGAAAGAGGACCTAGTTAATGGAGAGTGTGATGAGTCTGAAGCATTATGGGTGGAACTGTACATGGGTGTGCGTCCTACAAAGGTTATCATTGGAGTTTAATAGAACAGAGGGAAAAGAATTACCTGGTTGAGAAAGGCTGGGTAACAAAAGAGGGTTACTATTAGCAACAGAAATTGATCAAAACTGAAGTATCAAATTTATTGATTAAAATTAATCAAATCATGAATTATTGTTCAACCAAATAACTTGAAGTGCATTAATGTATTCCATAAAAACAAAAACAGTATGGTATTAGGCAAGTAATCAAACGGCAATAGTAAACAAACGAGACAACACACACAAAATACAAGACATCGCTGAACACAGTCCGGACGCTTTGTGGTGGTCAGTGATCCAATATCCACATCAATTAAGGTGAAAATTTTCATAATTGATCACATAAATCTAAAAAAAAAAAATGTTTTATATGATAGCTGGCACTGATCAGCACAAATGAAGGGGAGACCGAATAGATAGAAAAGCTGTTGGGGGGGGGAATGCAGAATTGGGGTGCCAGGGGATGTTCCAAGGGAGAATCGTCATGCACGTACACTTGGTAACCTTATAAAACATCAGGAACTGCAAAAATAGTCCCATATGGGTCAGGTGAGTATGGATTGTAGTGGGCCTTGCAGATGGCAGATTAACTTTCAATCTGGTGGTTAAACCTTCCTTGGATTTCATAGGCAGCTAATAACTCATAAGGGAGATAGTTCATAGCAGCATGGATTGCATAAATTGGATCAATAGTTATAGCTGGTTATAGATATCCTGGCCCTTATGTGAGTAGTTATGTCACTGCAGTATTTGAATAGGGTAACTATAGATTCTTTAGCTCAAAGGGCAGGCTAGCAATACAATCCTTTATGCTGGTATAATACACGGTAAATCTGTACATTACCACCCTATTGGGGAGAAGTCAGCTCCAAAGGTCCATTTAAGTGCAGTCAGCGGCATGGTTAACATAGCTCTTTAGCTGTGGAAATTCACTTTCACCTCCAGTGAGCACGCTGCAACTTCACTAGTAGTGTACACAGCTCTCGGTTCCTCTCCACAGTCTCTTAGTTCCTCCAGGGTGCCTGGTACATATGTATAAGTACCGCTTGTTCATGCCTGTGACGGGCGTTCAGTCTATCCCGAGCATTCGGCTCACACAGCGTCCTTGGACGTGACGGCGGCGTTGATGGCGTCAACGCGTTTCGCTGGGCTAGTAGCGTAGCTTCATCTCGGACGTTTGTTTTTATAGAATACATCAATGCACTTGAATGATTTGTTCAATCAAATAACTTAATGATTTGATTAATTTTAATCAATAAATTTGATACTTCAGTTTTGATCAATTTCTGTTGCTAATAGTAACCCTCTTTTGTTACCCGGCCTTTCCCAACTGGGTAATTCTTTTCCCTCTGTTCTATTATATGTTCAATGGTTACAGCAACAACACCAACATGGGTGAATGATCAGTGGTTGGTCACCTATTACATTTGACCACCTATCAGTGAATAGCTTGCACATTCCCATCTCCCCTCCCCCACATTTTTCTTTCATGTATCATTGGAGTTTGTTATAGACCTCTCAGTGTTAAAGAGGAGGTGGAGACTGAGCTCCTTGCACAGATGGAAAGGGCTGCAAGGGCTGGGTGATAATAATGGGGGATTTTAATTACCCAAAAATTGACTGGAGTAATGGCACTGCTGGGACAGTTAAAGGGCAAAAATGTATAAACCTATTACAAGACAACTTTATGGTCCAGTTTATTGAGGCCCCGACTAGGAATGATGCTCTGTTAGACCTGGTAATCTCAAACCATGCAGAGCTTATTACCAATATTCATATAAAAGAACATCTGGGTAGCAGTGACCATAACATGATTTAATTTAATGTTAGCCGTAAGCAGGAAACATATACGGGAAAGATAAAAACACTTTAAGAGAGCAAATTTTCCAAGGATGAGAGCAGCTCTCTAAGACTTCGACTAGGAGGGAATATTGGCATCGATAAACACAGAACCGAAATGGTAATTCTTCAAACAGACTGTATGTGAACTCACTGCAAATCATATTTCCATGGGCAATAAGTTTAAAGGGCTAAAAATAACTTGGCTCATGACATAACATTAAAGTTATAAATAATAAGAAAAAGGCTTTTAAAAAATATAAAAATGAAGGAACACTATCATTGTTTTTAATGTTACAAAGAATATAACAGAATATGTAAAAAAAGGAAATCAAGGCTGCAAAAATTCAAAACGAAGGACAGATTACAAAATCTAGTAAGACAAACCCCAAAAAATTCTTCAAATATATGGGGGATGGTATTGATGCTCGTTAATGACTGGAATGGTACCACTGGATTGGCGTAGAGTCAATGTAGTGGCCATATTTAAAAAGGAATCAAAGTCTTTACCAAGTAACTATAGACCTGTTAGTTTAACTTCTATAGTCAGGAAGATATGGGAGAGTTTAATACAAGACCACATAGATGAGCTCTTGCTGGAAATAAAAAATGTAAGCAACAGACAGCATGGATTCATGAAAGACAGAAGTTGTCAAACCTGATTTTTTTTTTATGAGGAGGTAAGTAAAACCTTGGACAAAGGGGTGGCTGTGGACGTGGTATATCAATTTGTAAATGGATAGAAAACTGGCTAAAAGACAGAATTCAGAGAGTAGTAGTTAATGATTCTTACTCTGAATGGTCTAAGGTTATCAGTGGTGTACCCCAGGGTTCAGTGTTGCGACCCCTACTTTTTAATACCTTTTATCAATGATATAGGGTGTGGGATTAAAAGTATAATTTCAGTGTTTGCAGATGACACCAAGCTATGCACTGAAATAACATTCGTACAGGATGTCTCCAACTTACAAGCTGACCTCAATGCACTGTTTAATTAGGCAACTGTGTGGCAAATGAGGTTTAATGTTGATAAATGTAAAGTTATGCACTTGGGGGCTAAGAATATGCATGCATCATACATACTAGGGGGAGTACAACTGGGCAAATCAATGGTGGAGAAAGATCTGGGAGTTTTGGTAGATCATAAGCTTAATTAATAGCATGCAATGCCAAGCTACGGTTTACAAAGTGAGCAAAGTCCTTTCTTGTATTAAGGAAAGTATGGACTCCAGAGAGAGAGAGAGAGATTATTTTGCCCCTGTACAAATCATTAGTAAGACCTCACCTGGAATATGCAGTTCAGTTTTGTGCACCAATTCTCAAAAAGGATGTTGGAGAACTGGAGAAAGTGCAAAGAAGGGCAACCAAAGTGATAAGAGGCATGGTGGAACTCCGTTATGAGGAAAGATTAGAGGAACTAAATTTATTCTAGGCAGTGGCGACGGCCTCCACCATCAGACTCTAGAGGAAAAGCCTCAGGGTCAGGCACAGAAGAAGACCTGGGGCCAGAAATCTGCAAAGCAGTATTCCAAAGCCTCATTATGAAGAGGTCTCCCCCTCACCAGAGTGGGGGAGGGGGGGAGACTTCTGCAATACTTAGAAGTTTGGCAAGAGAAATCGGGACAGATGGGTCAGCTCCACGGTGTCTCTAGGATACAAACCAGAATTTCAGGAGTTTCCATCATCTTGTTTTCTGAGATCAAACATTCCCAAAGATCCTGGGAAAAGACAATCTGTTTCGGGCATTAGATTACTAGCTCAGGGGGTGATCATACAGATCCTCACAGAAGAGCAAGGTTTGGGGTTTTATTCAAACCTATTTACGGTACCAAAACCGTATGGAGATGTCAGACCCATTCTAGATCTAAAAAATCTAAATCAGTTCCCGAAGATCCGCTCCTTTCGCATGGAGTCGATCAGGTCAGTGGTTTCTATCCTACAAGGAGGAGAACTTCTGCGTCTATCGACATCAGGGATGCACATCTGCATGTCCCTATATTTGCCGCTCACCAAAGGTTTCTGCAGTTCAAGATAGAACAGCATAGTTTTCAGTTTGTAGCCTTGCCCTTCAGGCTAGCTACAGCACCCCGGGTGTTTACAACCGTTCTGGCCCCACCTCTAGCCAGGTTAAGGGCGTGGGGCATAACAGTCTTGGCGTACCTAGACGATCTATTGCTAATAGATCAGTCGGTGGCTCGTTTGGAGCAAAGCGTGCGCATTACAACCAGTTACCTGGAAAGTCTAGGTCAGCCTAGAGAAGTCTTCCTTAGATGTTCCCATATTTCCCGCTCACCAAAGTTTCTGCGATTTCAAAGTAGAACAGCAGCACTTTCAATTTGTAGCCTTGCCCTTCGGGCTAGCTACAACACCCCGGGTGTTCACAAAGGTACTGGCCCCACCTCTAGCCAGGTTAAGGGCACAGGGCATAAAAGTCTTGGCGTACCTAGACGATCTATTGCTAATAGACCAATCAGTAGCTTGTTTGGAGCAAAGTGTATGCATTACAACCAATTACCTGAAAAGTCTGGGTTGGTTTCTCAACCTAGAGAAGTCTTCCTTAAAACTGATAAAAAAAACTAGAGTATTTGAGTCTGATCATAGATACAGCCCAGAAAAAGGTGTTCTTGCCTCAGGCAAAAATCAACTCCATAAGAGAGCTGGTGCGGATGGTCAGGTCGAAAGGAGATCCCTCCATTCGCCTTTGCATGAGGTTGTTAGGAAAGATGGTGGCTTCATTCGAAGCAGTTCCCTATGCCCAGTTCCATTCGAGACTGTTGCAAAACAGTATTCTATCTGCTTGGAACAAAATGATCCAAGCTTTAGACTTGCCAATGCGGCTGTCCCAAAGGGTGTCCCAAAGCCTCAATTGGTGGTTACTAACCCAGAATCTGCAGAAAGGAAAATCCTTCAGACCAGTTATCTGGAAAGTGGTAACGACTGACGCCAGCCTTTCAGGCTGGGGAGCAGTACTTGAGAAGACAACTGTCCAGGGACAGTGGTCAAGAACCGAAAGAGCCTTGCCCATCATATCCTAGAGATTCGGGCAGTGCGTCTGGCTCTGAAGGCCTGGACTTCCAGGTTACGGGATTGTCCTGTCAGGATCCAATCCGACAATGCCACAGCGGTGGCCTATATCAATCACCTAGGGGGCACCAAGAGTCTTGCAGCGCAGACAGAGGTGAACCATATTCTAACCTGGGCAGAAAAGAATATTATGTGCCTATTGGCAGTCTTCATTCCGGGAATAGAGAATTGGCAAGCGGACTACTTGAGTCGCCAGCAGTCATTCCCAGGGGAATGGTCTCTTCACCCTGACATTTTTTGGGCTGTTTGCAAAAGATGGGGGCTCCGGACGTAGATCTTCTAGTGTCCAGATTCAACATGAATTTAGTCAACTTTGTGTCCAGGACAAGGGATCCACTCGCATACTGAACAGATGCGTTGGTGACCCCGTGGGATCAGTTCTCACTGATCTATGCATTTCTCCCTATTCAGTTGCTACCTCAACTGCTTTGCAGAATCAAGCTTGAAACAAAGCCGGTAATTCTGGTAGCACCAGCATCGCCCAGAAGGTCATGGTATGCAGAAATCGTAAAGATGGCAGTGGAGGATCCATGGTCCCTTCCACTACGGCCAGACCTACTGTCACAGGGGCCGATATTCCATCCTACCTTACAAACGCTAAATTTAACAGCTTGGCTATTGAAACCCACATTCTGAAGAAGCGTGGGCTTTCCGGGTCAGTTATCTCTACTTTAATGCAAAGAAGCCAGCTTCCAGAACTATATATTATAGAGTCTGAAGGGGTTATATTTCCTGGTGTGAATCCAAGGGTTGGCACCCTCGGAGATATATCATAGGCAGAATTTTTGCCTTTCTACAATTAGGGGTAGAGATGAAGTTGGCCTTCAGTACTATTAAAGGCCAAGTCTCGGCTTTATCTGTCTTATTTCAAAGACCGCTTGCTACACATTGGTTTTATGCAAGGGCTGATGCGGATTAATCCACCAGTTAGATCACCTTTGAACCCTTGGGACTTGAATTTAGTTTTGTCAGTGTTACAAAAACAGCCATTTGAACCAATACAGCATATTCCCTTAGTCCTTTTGACAAGGAATCTGGTGTTCTTGGTTGCTATATCCTCAGCCAGGTGGGTTTCGGAATTGGCTGCTCTTTCTTGTAAAGAGCCCTATTTGCTTATTCATGAGGACAGAGTGGTGTTATGCCCTCGTCCAGATTTGATGTTTTCACCTGAACCAAGATATTGTCCTGTCATTGTTTTTTCCAAAACCATGTTCCAGGGAAGAAAAGTCACTGCATTATCTTGATGTGGTGAGAGCGGTCAAAGTCTATTTAAAGACAACTGCTCAGATTCGGAAGACTGATGTCTTATTTATTCTGCCAGAGGGTCCTAAGAAAGGACAGGCAGCGTCGAAATCCACTGTCGCTAAGTGGATTCGGCAAGTTATAATTCAGACTTATGATTTAAGGGATAAAATTCCTCCTTTTCAAATCAAAGCGCACTCTACCAGGTCGGTTAGTGCTTCTTGGGCAGTGCGTCACCAGGCCTCCATGGCTGAGATCTGTAAGGCCGCAACTTGATCTTCAGTACATACATTCACCAAATTTTATCAGGTGGATGTAAGGAGGCATGAGGATATGACCTTTGGGCACAGTGTGTTGCAAGCGGTAGTATAAGTCCTCAAGTCTGGGGGGTACCCCCAGAACTTTTTGTTTTACTTTTGTTTTGTTTTAACCACTTCAAGACTAATAAATCTCTCTCTCTCTCTCTCTCTCTCTCTCTCTCTCTCTCTCTCTCTCTCTCTCTCTCTCTCTCTCTCTCTCTCTCTCTCTCTCTCTCTCTCTCTCTCTCTCTCTCTCTCTCTCTCTCTCTCTCTCTCTCTCTCTCTCTCTCTCTCTCTCTCTCTCTCTCTCTCTCTCTCTCTCTCTCTCTCTCTATATATATATATATATATATATATATATATATATATATTAATATATTAAACGTGTGTGTATGTATATGTTGTGGTTTTGAAGCGGTCTACCGTGGCTATGGCTGCAGCTGTCAGCCATGACCCCGGTATTAAAATTTTTAGCTGGCAATTCTTTTTTCACTAAAAGCGATCTGAGCGGCTAATTAGCTGCTCGGTCAATTTTTAGGAGCAGCAGGTGGGGTTTTAATTTTTTTGATCTGACGCTTTCAAAGGGGAGAGGAGAGATCTCCAGATGTCTCCATAAGGAGGACCTGTCATGCTTTATTGATATCACAAGGGATGGGTAAATTTCTCGTGATAGCAATAAAAGTGCAATTTTTTTGTGTGTATGTGTTAGGGGGTTCTAAGTGATTTCCAATGCTCAAATAAGTCACTTACTGGTCTTCAACCCATAATCTGTATTTTTTTCCAGGAGGAAATGGTTATATAAATGATTACCCAATGGGACGCTTCCTTCGTGATGCCAAACTGTATGAGATAGGTGCCGGTACTAGTGAGGTACGGAGACTTGTCATAGGCAGAGCCTTCAATGCACTTTACAAATAAACAGATACCTCTGTGAAGCTTCTAAGCTGTCTTCTGGTGGCAGAAAAGACCTTTTAAACCGAACACTTTAAAAGTCATGAATCTGTCAGGAATGAATCCAGTGCACTCCCTCTACACACAGATTCAAGAAGACCCTACAAAGACAAGCTGTTGCTAATTTTTTTTCCTTACCAGGAGTGAATGAGGTTCCTACTGTGGATGCACAAAAATCATACAGACATGTAATCTCATGGAAAAGATTGTAAAATTTTGAAATAAAGAATATTTTAACATCTGTGTTTGTGAGATTGCCAAAATAGTCTGTTTTAGGAAGTTGCATGTGTTTTTGTGTTTGTTTTTTTTTTTGTTTTTTGTTTTGTTTTGTTTTTTCATGGTTCTGTAAAGATGGATTTTGTTTGTTTAGATTTTGCCTCACTCCCTGTCTGTTTAAAGCCCGGTTCACACAGGGGCGGCACGACTTGCAGGTCGCCTCAGCGAGGCGACCTGCAAACGACTGCCGGGGCGACTTGCGAGACGACTTCTGCATAGAAGTCTATGCAAGTCGCCCCAAGTCGCCCCCAAAGTAATACAGGAACCTTTTTCTAAGTCGGAGCGACTTGCGTCGCTCCGATTAGAACGGTTCCATAGCACAGAACGGGAGGCGACTTGTCAGGCGACTAGGTCGCCTGACAAGTCGCCCCAGTGTGAACCGAGCCTAAAAGTATGTCCCTAGAACAGAAAGTGAGGAGAGATGTCTCTAAGGGCTCGTTCACACGTGTGTCAATACCACGTGTTTGTGGAATTTACTTTGCATTTTTGAAGCCTCATAAAGGCCCTTCAATGCCTGCCATGACTATTTGAATGGCACCACACAGTGCTGTGTTGAAAATTTAAGTGGCATGTCACTTTCATGAGAAATCAACACTTTTTTTTTTTTTTTTTTTTTTTTTTAGTTGCCTCCATTGATTTCAGTGGTAATGCTCTGTAACCACACCGCACCTATAACATTTGTGGTGTGTTAGTGAAGCATTTATGAAGTGTTACCTGGGCATTGGAGGTTCCTAGTTCAGTGGTATCCCAGAATGCACTGGTTGTACAGAGCAGCTGTATGGTTAACACCATTTGCTTCTGTGTGCAGGCAAATTCATCAACCAGCGAGGGCCACTTAAGCGACTTGGTAACCGGTCATGGGCCACAATGAGCAGAGCGGGCGGATGACAGGTCCGTGTCCTCTCTGCATATGCAGAGCAGACACGGACACAGCCCACTCTACTATGGGCCCTCCGATCTGATCTGCCCAGATGCAGGTAACCCACAGGTGCTCTGCGCTATACCTGCGGATCAGTTTGAAAGCAGCCCGGTAAAACCTGCAGAAGAAATATGACCATATATACACACTGATTTTAGTAATAAACATACCTTTACTAACCATTTTTCCATTGAGGTATCACCGGCTGTTGCTGTCTCAGGCAGAGTGCATTTGGTATCACTCCGCCTGTGACAGGAGCGCTGTACAGGAAGCATCGGCTTATGCGGCTTTGCCTCCTCTACCACCACCGCTTGCTTCCTCTACCACCGGCTTCGTTCACAACACTAATGCTCTGGGGTCAGCAACTCCGCGATCTGGGCTTGCCAACCCACCATCCCAGAGCGGGAGGTCACAGGCCACATCAGAAGGTTCCTTGGGACAAATATGGTCCCCGGTCCACTGCCTTTAGGTTCACCTTTCGTAACCTTGTTACACCCATATTCAGGGTGTAACATGTTACGAGTGGACTGGCCCCATCTCTCTGATTTGACAGCTAATGGGGATTCTTGCTTTCCCACTAGCTGCCAGACCGCATCACTCATTTACACTACAAGCTTTGGCAGCCTTTGCGGCTGTTGGTTTGTAGTTTTCAATGAACTACCACTGCGGTAGTTAGTCTTTCTGACAGTATGTATCGGACACTGATAGGTCTGATCGCTAGTGCAATGCTTTACAGGCTCCTAAAACAAAAAATAATAAGTGCACATTTTTTTGTTTTTTACCTGCAATAAAAATGTGCATTTATTATTTTTTGGAAAATGTGAACTTTTAACTTCAGCCTCGGAGGATTTGGCTGATCAATGACCAGAGCACTTTTTACAATTTGGCACTGCGCTGCTTTAACTGGTAATTGTGCGGTCATGCAATGCTATACCCAAACGAAATTTGCGTCCTTTTTTTCCCCACAAATAGAGCTTTCTTTTGATGGTATTTAATTGCCTCTGCGATTTTTATTTTTATAAACGGAAAAAATAAAGGAAATTTTGAAAAATGTACTTTTTGTTATAAAAAATTTAATAAACTCAATTTTAGTCATACATTTAGGCCAAAATGTATTCAGCCACATGTCTTTGGTAAAAAAAATGTCAATAAGCGTATATTTATTGGTTTGCGCAAAAGTTATAGCGTCTACAAACTAGGGTACATTTTCTGGAAATTATGCAGCTTTTAGTTTGACTACCTATCTCATTTCTTGAGGTGCTAAAATGGCAGGGCAGTAAAAACCCCCTTAAAATGACCCCATTTTGGAATGTAGACATCCCAAGGAAATTGCTGAGAGGAATGTTGAGCTCATTGAATATTTTATTTTTTTGTCACAAGGGATTGAAAAATTACCAACAAAAAAAAAAAAACAATTACATAAAGTTGTCGCTAAATGATATATTGCTCACACACATGCCATAGCTATATGTGGAATTGCACCCCAAAATACATTCTGCTGCTTCTCCTGAGTATAGGGATACCTCATGTGTGAGACTTTTTGGGAGCCTAGCCGCGTACAGGACCCCGAAAACCAAGCACTGCCTTCAGGCTTTCTAAGGGCGTAAAATGGTGATTTCACTCCTCACTACCAATCACAGTTTTGAAGGCCATAAAATGCCAAGATGGGACAAACCCCCCCCAAATTACCCCGTTTTGGAAAGTAGACACCCCAAGCTATTTGCTGAGAGGCATGTTGAGCCCATGGAATATTTTATATTTTGCCACAAGTTGCGGGAAAATAAATTTTTTTTGCACAAAGTTGTCACTAAATGATCAATTGCTCAAACATGCCATGGGAATATGTGAAATTACACCCCAAAATACATTCTGCTGCTTCTCCTGAGTACGGGGATACCACATGTGTGAGACTTTTTGGGAGCTTAGCCGTGTACAGGACCCCGAAAACCAAGCACTGCCTTCAGGCTTTCTAAGGGCGTAAAATGGTGATTTCACTTCCTCACTACCTATCACAGTTTCGACGGCCATGAAATGACAAGATGGCACAAAAACCCCCCAAATGACCGCATTTTGGAAAGTAGACACCCCAAGCTATTTGCTGATAGGCATGTTGAGTCCATGGAATATTTTATATTTTGCCACAAGTTTCGTGAAAATTACATTTTTTTTTTCACACAACATTGTCACTAAATTATATATTGTTCAAACTTGGCATGGTTATATGTGGAATTACACCCCAAAATACATTCTGCTGCTTCTCCTGAGTATGGGGATACCACATGTGTGGAACTTCAGCCTTCAGGCTTTCTAAGGGCATACATTTTTGATTTCACTCCTCACTGCCTATCACAATTTCGGAGGCCATGAAATTCCCAGATAGCACAAAGCCCCCCCCAAAATGACCCCATTTTGGAAAGTAGACACCCCGAGCTATCTGCTGAGAGGCATGTTGAGTATTTTTCAGATGTCGCTTTTTGTCACAAAGTTTTAAAATTTGAAAAAATTAAATGAGATTGGCAAAATACTCGCCATGCCTCTTAGCAAATACCTTGGGGTGTCCACTTTCCAAAATGGGGTAATTTGGGGGGAGGGGTTCTGTGCTATCTGGACATTTCAGGTGCTTGGTTTTCGGGGTCCTGTACGCGGCTAGGCTCCAAAAAAGTCTCACACATGTGGTATCTCCGTACTCAGGAGAAGAAGCAGAATGTATTTTGGGGTGTAATTCCACATATAACCATGCCATGTTTGAACAATATATCATTTAGTGACAACTAAAAAAAAGTGTAATTTTCCCGAAACTTTTGGCAAAATATAAAATATTCCATGGACTCAACATGGCTATCTGCAAATTGCTTGGGCTGTCTACTTTACAAAAAGGGGTCATTTGGGGGGGTTTTGAACTGTCCTGGCATTTTATGCACAACATTTAGAATCTTATGTCACGCATCACCCACTCTTCTAACCACTTGAAGACAAAGCCCTTTCTGACACTTTTTGTTTGCATGAAAAAATATAGTTACTATATAATATAAAATTACTTTGAACCCCCAAACAGTATATATTTTTTTTAAAGCAAAGGCCCTACAGATTAAAATGGTGGGTGTTGCAATGTTTTTTTTTACACAGTATTTGCGCAGCGATTTTTCAAACGCAGTTTTTTGGAAAAAAACATACTTTTTAAATTTTAATTCACTAAAACGCACTATATTGCCCAAATGTTTGATGAAATAAAAAAGATGATCTTAAGCCGAGTACATGGATACCAAACACAACATGCTTTAAAATTGCACACAAACGTGCAGCGGTGACAAACTACGTACATTTTTAAAAGCCTTTACAGGTAACCATTTACAGAGGGAGTCTACTGCTAAAATTACTGCCCTCGATCTGACCTTTGCGGTGATACCTCACATGCATGGTGCAATTGCTGTTTACATATCACACCAGACCGACGCTTGCGTTCGCCTTTGCTTTTTTATTATATTTTTAAACTGTCCCTTTTGATTTTTTTTTTTTTTTTTAAATAATGTTTATTGTTATCTCAGGGAATGTAAATATCCCCTATGATCGCAAGAGGTAGTGACAGGTACTCTTTATTGAAAAAATAGATCTCTCTTCTGCCCTCAAAGCATCTGACCACACCAAGATGGGTGTGATAAAATGCTTTGCCAGTTTCCTAATGGCGCTGTTTATATCCGGCGAAACCCAAGTCATGAAATGTTCGTAGCTTCCGGTTTCTTAGGCCATAGAGATGATTGGAGCCGTCTCTGATCAGCTCTATTGTCAGCTGGTGGAGCCACCGGCTGCATTCTCGGGTTCCCTGTTGGGACAGGAGAGCTTGAGAAAACCATGGAAGACGGAGGGAGGGGGGGTTGTTTCCTCCCACTGCTTATAAAAGCAGTCTAGAGGCTAATTAGCCGCTAAGATTGCTTTTTCATGAAAGCCGACCGAATGGCTGAAAAGAATGATACCAAGATGATACCTAAACCTGCAGCCATCATTCTGGGCATACATTGTAATGTTCTTTTTTTTCATGCAGTCTGTGGGCTGAACAAAAAAAAAAGAGATTGATTGGTGAGTATGCCCACCATTAGAATACCGCCCTTCATCCACCCACTTCTAATGATGGGCATACATGCACCATTCTTTTTTTAACTGTGATGGTGAACTCGCCTCCTACAGCGCTGGAGCTGCTGATTTACGTATCGTGGGAGCAAACGCTGTTGCTGTAAAGATGAATAAATCAGTGCTGCAGCTGAATGGTGTACCTGCTAAGCAAATGATGGTTAACAATAAAACAAAGTAACATTACAGTATAACAGTAAGACTTACCATACCTGCAAAGCAAATACAATAAAACATAGTAAAAATAAAACATTTTTTAACGCTATCTGTGCCTAAAAACTATATACCCCAGGCTTTGGGTCTCATTAGAAAAGTGGCTAGTGGGCAGGAACTTAGCATATGCACCATGGCTACCCCGTGAATGTAGAGGGTTGTCAGATACCACTGTCCCTCTGACGACGCACACGCTTTCTACATGGGACAGGATAAATTCGGTTTTCAGTGTGCCCCCCCCCCATGTCCCCGCTGGCTCCGTTAGGAGGGTTCCTTTGGTTCCCGCGAGGTGAGCAAATGGCCTTTTTCGGTCCCTGGCTGGATGATGGTAACGCCAGTTGTGGGAAATTAATGCACAATGGTGAACTGATGAACTTTGAATCCTTACAGACTAGACATGGGGCCTCCAGAATGAATTTCTGGAGGTATAGACAGCTCCATCATTTCTTTGAGATACATGGGAAATCTATAAGAGACTCCTCCTTTCTTACACCTTTTGAACAGTTTTTTGTAGATGATGACCCGATCCCTCATATGATTTCGGAGATGTACCATCTACTAAGTACCAGTACTGATAATCTTAGGCCAACTTATATAAGGGAATGGGAAAGAGACTTAAAGCTTTATTTTTCTACAGCCCAACTGACTCATCTCTACCAGCTCACCCATTCGAGCTCTATGGAATCTAAAACCCAAGAAACAAATTACAAGATTTTGTCACGCTGGTACCGTGTCCCGGCTGACCTAGCTCGCATCTATCGTTCGGTGTCGGACCAATGTTGGAGGAAGTGTGGTCTCAGGGGAACGCTCCTTCATATTTGGTGGGAGTGCCCTCTGATCCAGCCATATTGGGCTGACATTAAAGCTCTAATAAGGGAAATCCTAGATCTTGATATACCCTTGTCTCCAGCCCACTTCCTCCTGCATGTCCCTCAGATGCTCATTAGTAGATACAAAAGGAGTGTCTTGTTGCATCTCTTAAATGCTAGGCGCCTTCTCCCAATTTATTGGAAGCAACCCAAGATCCCTTCAAGGGCTGATTGGATCCAAAAGGTAAATGATATTAGAGAGGCCGAACACTGGATAGCGACCTGTAAGGGCAAAGTGGAGCGTTTTGATAACATATGGGGCCCATGGAAGGATTACATGTCTGACCCCGACCATGAATCCACTAGCCTAGACCTGGCGCTGTTAGAGCTGGCAGAACCATCCCTAAGATCACGCTTAGACAAGAGTAATGGTGCCCAATGAATGACATTCCCCACTCCTACTTGTTATGCAAAGAGGCTGTTCTGATCGGAACTCGCTCGGCGCAGATCTACAAGACCTCTCCAGACCATAAGGTAAGCTCCTCATTTACCCTTCCCTATTCCCTGCCTTCCTTCCCCCTCCTCCCTTACTCCCTCTCTTATTGTTTATTTCTTCTTCTCTTTCCTCCTTTTACTGGTTTTGGTTCTTTTACTACCACATGATTCCTTGATTTCAGGTTTTAACAAAATATTTTACTTGCTACAATGTCCAGACTTAAGGTTGCAATGGTTAGCCTAGAAAGCAGAGAACCCCCCCCCCCCTTTTTTTTGGAGGGGGGTACCTACGTATTTCTCCTCCTGGGATGGAGGATTGAGGGGGGGGCGCTTTAGTAGACTAAAGACTACTAAATGTGTTATTATTTTGAACATGGACTGGTCATCTACAATAACCTGTATCAATGTATAATTGTTATGTGTTTTGTGCTATATGTCTTCGTTGTGTGTAGCTTTTTACTAAAATGTTGCTAAATAAAGATTTTACAAAAAATATATATATATATGCCGACGCATGGGGGAGGAGCAAATCACTCCTCCACCCCTGCCCCCATGCTTCGGCATATATGCTCTTTTTTTTTAACTGTTGTGGTGAAATCACCTCTGACAGTGCTGGAGTCACTGTTGCTGTCAAGATGAATAAACCTGTGCTGCATCTGAATGGCATACCTGAAAACAAAAAAATGGTTAACAATAAAACACATTAAAGTTTAAAAGAATTACATACCTGAAAAGCAAACATGATAAAACATAGTAACAATAAAACATTACATTGTAGAATACAGTAAAAAAGAGCAGAACAATACAGAGAGAATTGAGAGAAAGGAAACAATGAAACAACAACTATTTTTGTTTTTTCTATTTTATATATTTTTGGGGGGTTTTTTTACACTTTTATTTGTAATTGTAGCGGTTCGGTTCCAGGTTGGGGTCTCCCAAAATACGATGGCATCTTTGAAGACCCTGTGAATGTGTGTCCTAGTCTGTGCAGTGCTGTAGCCTACGCTAATACTTCACTAGTGTGTGTGGTAGCGTTCAAAACATTCACCAATGCAAAGACCAGGATGGTCAGGACAAGAGGGACAATAATAGTGGGTGTCACGCCTATATCCGCGTTTTCTACAGACACATTTTCTTTGGGGGGCTCGTTGGGTTGGGGTACCAGGGAGGACATAAGGAAAATGCCTCCCATGCAGCTGGCTTACTGCATTTGGATTGGGAAGTTGGGCCACAGCACCGTCTGGAGACAGAAGGGCTGTGATGATCTCTTCCTGGAATTTAAGGAAGGATCCAGTTTGTCCTGAAGCTTTGTATAGCACATAAGCATTCAGCAGAGCCAATTGAAATAAGTATACAGACACTTTTTTGCACTAGCGTCTCGCCTTACGAGCAATTAGGTACGGCGCCAACAACTGGTCATTGAGGTCCACCCCTCCCATATTGAGGTTATATTCGTGGACACAGAGGGGTTTCTCCACAACACCAGTCGCCATAGGAATTTGGACTGTCGTGTCTGCGTGAAGGGAGGACAGAGCGAAAACATTCTGATTATCCCTCCACTTCACAGCAAGCAAGTTATTACACTTTAAGCATGCTCTCTCCCCCAGCCTAAGATGGGAATGTACAAGTCGCTGGGGTAAGCCCCGGCGATTAGAGCGCACGGTGCCACATGCGCCAATTCCATGATCAAACATGTGACTAAAAAGTGGCACGTTCGTGTAATAATTGTCCACATACAAATGGTACCCCTTTGCGAATAAAGGTGACCCCAAGTCCCACACAGCCTTACCAGCGCTCCCTATGTAATATGGGCAGTTCTCCGGCTCTACGTGACTATCTCTTCCCTCGCAAACCATAAAACTATATGTATAGCCTGTGGCACTGTCACAGAGCTTATACATCTTTTTTTAAATCAAAAAGGTTTTTATTGAACATTTGTAAAAACAACATCTTCCAATGCACACTTATATACAAGGCTTTTTCATCTATATGCAAATATACATAGCGGTTACCTCTGGTGGTATTACACATAGCATTACTCCAAATCAGTTTTTCACTACTCCCTCTCTCCACAGATAGAAATTACCGTCAGCTTATGCTATATTTGTTGTGTCTTCTAGAGACACTGTAGGAGCCTAGTCATTACCAGTTCTCCAGGGCTTAACCCTGGTGTATCTAGACACTATGCCCATTAACATTCAAACCTGTTCAGGCATCCTCTGTGTTGGTATATGTATTTTTCCATAATAAGGGTTTTTCCCATGTGTGTTATCCAGGCGCTACTAGTAGGCGGAACAGCCTGGAACAGTGCCGTGGAGAATGCGACCCTCTTCACGACTCTTCAGGGATTACATCCTCCAGAACCCCCAGCAAGCAACACATAGGGTCTATAGATGCCTTTGAAAGACCCTGTTGAGTGTACCAACTACCTCGTGCCAGTACCTGTGGAGTTTTGGGCAGCGCCACAACAGGTGGATGAGGTCCCCGTTGTGCTGCCGACATCGGCAGCACAAAGGGTCTGCTGATCTGCCCATCCTGTGTAGTTTTATTGGGGTGTAAGTGTAAAGTATTTTATAATGTTGGGAGACTTTTTGTGCTACATTTAGGGAACATGTGGATATGGATTGTTAAGCTTCTTCCCACTGATCCCCTGTAACCTGGCCCAGGTCCCTCTCCCATGCTGACACCGCCTTACAGGGATATGCTCTTAGGTGTCTTGTAAGTAACATTTGGTAGCATTGGGATATAATCTGCTTTGTTACATTGTTGGATTGCAGCACATAAAACACCGGAGTGGGCGATACTTTCCACTCTCCAGCATCCCCTTGTGCAGCAACAGCGTGCCGAAGCTGAAGGTATGAATAGAACATGGTGTCGAGGAGGTTAAATTTGGCTTGTAGATCTGTAAAGGACATCAATTTATTGCCACTGAATATGTGAGATAGCATAGTCACACAATGAGTACGCCATGTGGGCTCCCGCTGTAACTTGGCCAGCTCCACATAGGTACGATTACCCCATATTGGACTGAAATCTGTAAATCCCTGCACCCCTTGGATTTGTCTGCCCTTATTCCACATTTTTTGTACTAGTGAGAGCCTTGGAGTTTATTTGTTGGATTTTGTGAACATTTGCAACCTCCAGACCCATAGGGATGGTCTCAGCTCCAGTGGCAAACAGCATCAGTTGCGCCGCTGAGCCAATTGGATCGTGTGTCATAGAGCCGACCAAATGTGTATATTGCTGGGCCCTAATATAGTACAGCCAAGGGTTGAGGACCACTAACCCTCCGCCGTCTTTAGGATGCTGCAGCTGCTCTAGCCTGACTCTAGGGGCCTTGTTGTTCCATAGCAGACGCCGAAAGAGGGTGTTTATCACTCTGAAAATCCTTAGATGTATTACTACCGGTGAATTATGTAGAAAGTATAGTAACTGGGGCATTAGAATAATTTTGATTAAGTTTGCCTTACCTGCCAGTGACATCTTAAGGTTGTTCCAAGTGTTTATTTTGTCCCGAAAGCGGGACAGTAAGGGATATATATTCAGGGAACAGTAATCACCAATCCTGGGTACAATTTGTACACCCAAATACTTGAAGCTGGTGAAATGGGTCTATAGGAGCCTGGGTCAACCGGATCCTTCCCTGGCTTAAGAAGTAAAATCACATTTGCTCTGGTCATAGATTTAGGTAGTTTACCCTCTATCAGGCAGGCATTAAAGACCTTTAACAGTTCTGGCAGTATTTGTTCACCATATTGGGTGTATACCTCCATCAGGAGGCCATCCTCTTCAGGTGCCTTACAGGTAGGGAAAGAACAGGCCGCCATCTGGAGCTCCTCAAGAGTTATCGGAGCGTCTAATTGTTGTTTAGCCTCAGCAGACAGTGGGGGTAAGTTAATGTTTGACATATAGGTGGTCTGGTCTTTATCCGAGAATGCCTCCCTCGACCTATATAGGTCTACATAGAAGGTTGCCAGCTCGGATATAATGGCCTCGGGAGAGTTGACCACTTTGCAATTGGTAGCGTGAATAGCGCCAATGGCCGGTGATTGTTGTTGGGATTTTGCAATTTTGGCTAGTAGGCGGCCCGTCTTTTCCCCCTCCTTGTAGAACGCCAGCTTTGTAAAGAACCTCTTGCGTTCTGCAGTGGAGGATCTCAGGCGGTCCAAGGAGTCTTGAGCCTACATCCATGCCTCCCTTGGAGAGTCAGTGGGATTAGTCACATATGTTAGCTCTAGCTGTCTCACCAGGCCCCCCACCTGCTCTAGCAGAGCCGAGGTGTTCCATTTAACATTTGTATTTCCTGTATAAATACACCCCTAAGATATGCTTTAAAGGTTTACCATTTCTGCAGGTTATCAGTGTACTCCTGGTATGACTGAAAAAAGTCCTGAATCTGAGATGTTATCCGTTCCTGTGAGGTGAACAGCTTAAGCCAAAAGGCACTCAGCTTCCACGGGGCCCTGGATAACAAACTGGGGGGTTGAGTGATTAGCCATAGAGCTAGCGTGGAATGATCCGATACTCCCCGTGGTAAATATTCCACTTTAGGGGTGTAGCCGACCATGTTCAGGGTACCAACACATAGGTCTATACGGGACAGTGAGCCGTGCGTCTTGGAAAAACATGAGAACTGTTTACTGTCTGGATTGTGAATGCGCCATGTCAGTCCATCCCACTTCCGCCATTAGGCGGCTAAGAGCAGTGCCCCGACCACCCCTAGGGGGTGATATAGGGGGATGTCTGTCTAGTCTGGGGTCTAGATGGCAGTTAAAATTCCCCATAATTAGGACTGGAATATCTGGTTTGTTAGCCAGGTAAGACGATAGCAACTGCAGCACCTCCCACGAGAACGGGGGGTACTATGTATACAAAAGCTAAGATCATAGTAATGGTGTACAGTTTATAATATAGAAAAACAAATCTACCAGATATATCTATAAGGGAGTCCAGCTAATGGTAGGCTAGCGCTTTATGTATCAGTACACTCACTCCGCGGGAAAAGGCGGAGTAAATGGAATGATAGGCGTTCCCAACCCAAGCATACTGCAAGAAGCTGACCGTATTTTCCTGCAGGTGAGTCTCCTGCAGGCCAATTATGGCCGGGTGGAACTTCCGCATACCCGCAGATATCATAGTTCTCTTCAATTGGTCATTCACTCCCGTACATTCCATGACACTATGGGGGTAGAAGACATGCCAAACATTTATATATTAACCTATATTTATATGAGTGCTGCTGGTCTGGATAATGTTCCCGCATACCATCCCCAGATGTCCTGTGAGCAGTCTGAGGGAGTTAGCATATAATATAGCCCATATTGGGTTGCAATGGAGTAACTTGTGCACTGGAGATGCGTCAAAAAACTGATGTGGGGCAAGTCGCGCAACTAGGTAAACAAATAGGTAATGTGACAGCAGGCAGGTAAAATCACCTGGTTGCATCCAGGATGGAAAATATGTATGCCCTATATCCAGGCTTTATGCAGACGTACACCACTAGGGGGAGTACTGGTAGTCCTGCAGGGGAAGAGTTAATGAGCCCAGCTGAAGTAAGTGGGCTCATTAAAATGTATATAAAAAAAAAACCAGTATGCTTAGGGAGATGCTCCACCCTGGAACCAGTTCTGTGTTTGTGTAGACTGGGGAGTATGGTATCTGTCCTGTCCTGTCCTGTGCGGTGAGTTAACGCCTGTGTGGCAAACTTCTAAAACAGGGAGATAGGGACTGGGGCAGCACAAGGCTGCAACTAGTTGTTAGATAGGGAATCTACGTGTGTAGTAAGTGGTCAAGCTGACCAGGATTTCTTTTCATGTTTCTTTTTTGTTTTGCTGTTATATTTTTCACTGCATATAGTATAAATAAACTGCACCTTTGTTTTATTCACCTATAACGCTGTCTGCTGTGCCTAATTTTGTGTGGTGAACCCATCCAGGGGGTCACACACACCCGCTGCCGAGCTAACACCCTCACAGTAAGTATAGTACTGACACTTAGTCTGTGGCCCGTTCCCTGCCAACAGGGCAGAACAGGGAATTTCCAAAGAGTGCGAGGCATGATCTCTGTCAGCCAACATTTTGCCAACAGCGCATAGAGACAAGTGCCATATCAGCCATGGCAAAAGGTGTAGTTCAGGCGATGTGCATAATCGCATTCCGTCTGAGTGATCTCTGTCAGATCTTCAAAACAGTAGAAAAAAAATATGAGACGGAATTTCACTCGATAGTGGGTGTCTTGTAAAGGTCCTCTTTAGACCGTTTGGGAGCTGCAAAGGTAATGGGGCGCCCTTCATGCCCGGTATGAACTGTTAAAGCGTTGTCATCCTTCTCCATTTTCGCGCCCTCAACGGCGAAGGCTTTGCTCATTGTGGTCCCGCCATCCTGCGGCGTCTTGTGCATTTTCAAAAAAGTGATTTTGGTCTCCGGCTGTGATTCCTAACTTGGCTGGGAATAGCATTGCGTATTTTAGCTGCAGCCTGCAGCTGCAGCCAGCAAACTTGGATCTTCTGCGTTGTACTTCTGCTGAAAAATCTGGGTAAAAGGATATTCTTGTGCCATTGAGTTGCATAGCACCCTTTTCTCTGGCCAGTCGTAGCACTACTTCACGATCCCTGTAATTTAGGAGTCTGGCTAGCACCGATCTCAGTGGGGCTGCCAGGTGGGAGAGGTCGTGGCGGCACTCGGTGTGCCCGCTCCACCGTGTACAGGGAGGAGAAGGCCTCCTTGCCAAACACTTCTTGCAGCCAGCTTTCAATAAATGCAGTAGGGTCCCTGCCCTCCATCTTCTCTGGGAGCCCCACTCTGCAGACATTGTTGCATCTCAGGCGATTCTCAATGTCATCGGTTTTATCAAATGCCTGGTGTGCTTGCTGAGCGGCCACCCTCACGTCCTGGTTCAGATGGGGCATCTGGTCCTCTATGTCACTCACTCTCCCCTCCACAGCTGTGGTTCTCCCTCTGTCCTGACGGAGGAGAGACACTCTTTTAGCCCCCCAAATTTCTCTTTAAGATCATCCACCGAAGCGGTGCATCTATGTACAGCATGCAATATTTCGCCTCCATTTGGGCAATCCTCCATTTGCATATCAAACAAGCCGGGCATGGGATCAGGGACAGACTCCATAGATTCAGTGTCCTCCAGCCTGTCTGTGTTATCCCTGTCTGCCTGCTCTGTGGACATTGCTGCTTGCTGTGCTTTAGCCTATGTGGGATCTGCAGGGCCTGCTAGCTTCTGCGTGTAATAGAGCATATCCCTGGACTGTTCTTTAGTCTTAGGGGGGTTTTGATGACTTACCCCCCCCCCCGCTCCAGTTTCTTATCCTGGCCTCGTAATGTGTCCTCTGAGGCTGAGAGATTCAGGAGCCATCTTGGATGTTCGGGGATGCTGAGAAAGCGGCTTCTCCCCGATTCCTGTGGGTCATCATGCCATTCTTTTGGCTGCTACAGAGTCCTGGGATGTCCGGGGGACAGTAGGCACCGGTACCAGTACTGGTCTTTTACGGGCGTTTGTGGTGGTGAGGTAAGGATCTTCTGAAGGATCACCAGCGGGAGCTCCATTGAACAGGTCTGTTCACATGCCACGTCAGGCCACGGCCCGAGCTTATACATCTTGACCCCATATCTGGCACGTTTGCTGGGAAGATACTGTTTGAAAGACAAGCGGCCAGAAAACCTAATCAGGGACTCATCAATGCAGACAACTTAATAGGGAGTAAACAGGACTGCAAACCATTGGTTAAAGTGGTTTACGAGGGGCCGAATTTTGTAGAGCCGATCGTATCCAGGGTCACCCCGAGGATGACAGAGTTGAAGTGCATGAACCGCAAGATCTGCCCGTATTGTGCACTAGTCATGGAGGCAGAGAACACGGGCATATGGTGAATTGGGTCAGTGGACCAATATGACCGCAACTCGCTCTTTTTGGTTATGCCCATGAGGAGGGATAGGCCTATAAAGGTCTTAAATTCAGAAACCGTAATTGTTTCCAATCTCTGGCAAGGGTCAAATGGGGATTAGCGGCCATGAATTGAGCAGCATACAAATTACTTTGGTCCACAATAGAGATCTTCCGTGAAAAACAGTGAATAAAAATCAAGTGATGTAAAATAAACTGTTTCCACCTGAATTCTGGGTTGGTCACTGAATGGGGGAAGTACGGGTGCTGCAGAAGTGGTGGGTTCCCAATTAGGATTGGCGAATGCAGCAGGAAGGGCACTATGGGCTCGACGGGCCTGTGTTTGTCTTCTTCTTGGTGGCTGCAGGACACTAGTTGTGGTAGCCACCGCACCAGCTTGAACTGCACTTGTGGGACTCGCCACGTCACCACGTGTTACTGCAGTGCTGGTTTGACTAGGACCAGGGTGTACTAGCCAGTTCACCAGAAGGATGAGTGGCACTAGTACTGGCTCTCTGCTCCATACGAGAGCCCTGCGGTTCTTGCACCTCAATGACAGCAGAACGGGGTCGGGTACACCTGACCTTGGCAGGGACTACAACTCCGTCATCAGAGCTATCTGTCAGGGTGCCGCTGCTGTCTACAGGATCGTATTCTGAGCCTGAATCTGACAGATGAGTGACTTCCTCTTCAATATCTGTCATGCTCAGAAACGTGTAGGCCTCTTCACTAGTGTACCTTTTGATTTGACATTTTGGACTTTGATTCAAACGCTACCAAAAAACTGTTAGCTTTCGCAGGGATCAGGCCTGACTCTGCGAACGCTGCAGTTATGTGTTTTGTGATTGATTGATACTGCACTTGGGTGGGCTGGGCTGGGCGGAGGGGCTAAACGCAGGTATCTGGGCTGATCCCGCTAACACTGCTTTTTTGGAAACCCTAAACTGCTAGGGACGCTAGTATAGATCCGATCAAATGAGATATCGATCCGTTTAGACACTATACTACTAAGGGAGGCGTATGGTGCGTGTTAGCGCTACTGGCACTAATCTGACCCTGCCTGAGGTGACGCAGACCCTGGCTGATGCTAAAACCAAACTTATATCACCTGCCTGGCGACCGGGGGGGGATAAACCTTTATTGGGTAATATACGGCGGGTGCCCTGATGCTAAAAAAAAAACAAACTAACCAGCGTCATCCGTAACACTAATACGGTGATCACTGGTGAAAGGGTTAACTAGGGGGCAATCAGGGAGTTAAAACCTTTATTAGGTAATATATGGGGGTACCTGACGCTATAAAAACTTGACAGTGAAACTAACTGAGTAACTAGTGTCACCAGTGACACAAATACGGTGATCGATTAGTGACACTGGCGACAGGGGGTGTAAGGGTTAACTGGGGGGCGATCAAGGGGTTAAACCTTTATTAGGGGGATTTAGGGGGTAACCTAGACCTAATGGGGGCTAATACTAACTGCCCTAACACTTATTTCAGTCACAAATGACACCAATGCAGTGATCAGTGAAAAATCTGAAAACTGCAATTGGTGACACAGTGACAGGGAGTGAAAGGGTTAACTGGGGGGGGGGTGATCAAGGGGTGGAAAGTGTACCTATGTGTGCTTATGTCAGTGTACTGTTGGTGCACCTCACGGTTAGATGTCCTCTCTCTCACTGGAATCGAAAAGACTCCACGAGGAGAGATGACATCACTTCCTTCTGTCTGTGTTTACACTTACATAGGGGAAGGTTTTCATTTGCCAGGAGCGATCACCAGGTCCAGACGATAAATCATTGGTCTGGCCCTGGGGACTGATCGCTCCCCCAACGAACCCGACCACCGTGGGCCTGGGGGGGGACCTGAGGGAGGGACGTTCAGGTACACCCATTTGCCCACCCGTGCCATTCTGCCGACGTAAATCGGCGTGCGGTGGTCGAGAAGTGGTTAAGGTAAATAACTACACCAAGTTCACTATATGGACCACTGATGTATTTATACATGTTGATCATATCCCCTCTTATAAATAGAATAAAGTCAGTTCCTCTAATCTTTCCTCATACCTGAGCTCCTCCATGCCTCTTATCAGTTTGGTTGCTCTTCTCTACACTTTCTCCAGTTCCCCAATATACTTTTTGTGAACTGCCCTAAAACTGAATTCCAGATGTGGGGGAGGTCTTTTACAAATTCTGAAAGCTGTAAGTGAAAAATTATAACTTCAGAATTTTAGAGTACAGTACAACCTTGGATTGCGAGCATAATTTGTTCTGGAAACATGCTTGTAATCCAAAGCACTTGTATATCAAAGCAAATTTCCCCATAAGAAATAATGGAAACTCAGGTGATTCATTCCACAACCATTTATTCATAAGTCCTTCCGTTTATAGTAAAACAAAATCCAGCAGGAGCTACAGAGTATAAAAGAGAAGAGAGGCGCCTCTAAGTGTAGCAATGCGGTTACATTTAATGAAGGTACAACATTTAGCAACTCACATGGTTGATGATTAAAACAGGCACATCTAATTATGCAGGCATCCGGGCTAAAGCTGTCAGCATAGACCATCTTCCGCACCGCCGGCTCTAACCGCTGTTCATCTGCAATCGTGACTACCCTGAAAGCGAGACTTGAAGCGCTCATGGAGTGCAGCGTGGACGGGATGACGTTGTTGGCGGTGCAGAGGATAGTCTATGTGAACATCTTTACCCCGGATGCCTGCATACTTGGATGTGCCTGTTTTAATCAACCATGTGAGTTGCTAAATGTTGTACCTTCACTAAATGTAACCCTATTGCTACACTTGGAGGCGCCTCTCTTCTCTTTTATACTCAGTTGTGATGTTAAGACATCGCTTGTATTATCAAGTCAAAAAGTATTTTAAAATGTTGCTTGTCTTGCAAAACGCTCTCAAACCAAGTTACTCTCAAACCAAGGTTTTACTGTAATTTGTTTTTATCTATAGTTTTGACGCACCTTCAGTTTTCACCACTTCACAAAAAGGCACAATTTAAAAACTTCAAATATTTATTAACTCAATACAGTTTTAATTTCTTTATTTAGCAGGAATTTTTAAATTGTGCTATGTATGTTTCCACTAATAATGATTGTAGTGTATTTTTAATGAAAATAGGCATTTGATAAACATTTGCGCAAATATCACAGAGCCTAAAAAATCAGTGGCACATTTTTTTATTCTATAGGTCATGTGCTTTTAGAAAATTGTAAGGGAAAAATTAAAAAAAAAACTGGAAAAATTGCAAAAATGGTCTGACCATCTAAGTTTAAAAGTGGAGCACAGGGCCTGGCACCGAAAAGGTTAAACTCAGAAGTATCTTACCAACTATAGAACTATAGTCCCTATAGTTCTTTGGTAAAGATTTTGACCCCTTTTTTTTTTAATATTTGCACCAGGTTGGCCTTACGCCAATCCAGTGGGTAATATGCCAGTCATTAAAGAGACCCTAAAAATTAGAAACAATGGCTTTGAAAGAACAAATTGAAGCAAAGCTCGGTTCTATTAGGACCCGTGGGTGTATGCTATCTTGTCCAGGTGCTTTATTTACCTTTATTCTGTCTAAATAATTCTGGACCATATCAATTTTGAGCCATTGTGGATCATTCGGGCTGTGTCAATACCATCCCCATTATTGACATGAGTTCCTCCATGCTCCTTTGTATACCTAGAGCCAAAGGAGGTATTTAACCACTCCATCCCCGGAAGAATTTACCCCCTTCCTGACCAGAGAACTTTTTGCAATTTGGCACTGCGTCGCTTTAACTGACAATTGCGCGGTTGTGCGACGTGGCTCCCAAACAAAATTGACGTCCTTTTTTTCCCACAAATAGAGCTTTCTTTTGGTGGTATTTGATCACCACCTTATTTTTTACTTTTTGCTATAATAAATATCCCCCAAAAATATTTAAAAAAAAAAATTTTTCCCTCCATTTAGGCCAATACGTATTCTTCTACATATTTTTGGTAAAAAAATCGCAATAAGCGTTTATTGATTGGCTTGTGCAAAAGTTATAGCGTCTACAAAATAGGGGATAATTTTATGGCATTTTTATTGATATATTTTTTTTTTTACTAGTAATTGCGGCTATCAGCGATTTTTATCATGACTGCGACATTATGGCGGACACACCGGACATTTTTAACACATTTTGGAGACCATTGTCATTTATACAGCAATCAGTGCTATACAAATGCACTGATTCCTGGGTAAATGACACTGGCAGAGAAGGGGTTAACCACTAGGGGGCAGTGTAGGGGTTAAGTATGTCCTGGGAAGTGTTTCTAACTGCGGGGGGCGTGGCTACGTGTGACACGTCACTGATCTCTGCTCCCGTTCACAGGGAGCAGAGATCGGTGACACTGTCACTAGGCAGAATGGGGATGTGATAGACCTAGCTGGGACAGAGGCTGTTGGAGAGGACTGAATGCAAGCCTCTTGCCTTTTGATTATGGGCCCTGGACTTTCAATGGAACAATACTCTTTGTGAGGGGAATTAGAAATCCAGTCTGAACTGGACTAATCAGACTCAGTCGGCCCAGATCCCCAACAGCAGGATGGAGTGAGCCCAGTCCCCCTGTCTTCTCTCCAGTGGCAGAAAGGACTCCAGGGAGAAGGGCCAGTCCAGGCCTCTCCCCAGCGGTGGATATGGTCTCTGAGAGATGCAGAGGTTGGCTGGGTGAGTAATACTCTGTTTGGAACAATTTGTTTGGGGTACTATGTGGGTACAGGCAGTAGAGGACTGGAACTATGGACTAACTTCAGAGTCAACCCGTCTGGGGTCTCCTCCTGTGTTAGTCTCCTGCCGAAAGGGGAGAAATGTGATAGACCTAGCCGGGACAGAGGCTGTTGGAGAGGACTGATTGCAAGCCTCTTGCCTTTTGATTATGGGCCCTGGACTTTCAATGGAACAATACTCTTTGTGAGGGGAATTAGAAATCCAGTCAGAACTGTAATAATCAGACTCAGTCGTGTATATATGTATATATTGTATGTTTGATTCTGTTGGGGACTCCTTGCTGTGATCATTTGGGATGTGTGTCCCTAAAGAGGGAGGGGGGATTCCTCCAGCAGCCCCCTGCTGATAAGGCTGATTCATACTGTTGGGACTCATACTGTGAGAAGATGCTAATGTCATCAACTCCACTCACCTGTCTGATGTCAGCTATAATGTGTTTAATGTTAATGAGTTTAGTCTGGCTTACCACAGGTTCTAAGGGTATTCAACTCATTGTTGTTTGTTCTAATTAACCCTGTGTTGATGTTTATGGTAATGTGTGTTGAATAGTCAATGAGCTAGGAGACGTAGTCACCTAGGCTGTAAAAAGAATTAGATAATTCGCTCATGTTAATTAGGTTACAGTCGTATTGTTAGAGGAGGTGCCAACGGCATATAAAGTCTTGTAATTTTGATTCTAAAAAAAACAGTTCATGTTAGCATCTAAGCAAGTGTCGCCTTGTTTTGTGCTCAGAGAGGTTGGAATATCTGATATCTGTATACAGACTGGGAGGAAGTGGTATATGACAGAAGCACTCAAGCGGAGTGTGGGACGTTCCGTGACAGGGGAGATGCTTGTTTACATTAGCATCTCCCCGTTCTTGTTTACATTAGCATCTCCCCGTTCTTCCTCTCCATGAGGTGATTGAGGGTATCCCTGCGGCGATCGAGTCCACGGGGCCTGCGACCCGACTCACGGAGTTCCCAGCCGATGGCGCGCACACAATGGCACAGCGGCAAATTTAAAGAGACGAGAGCTTTCACACTGGAGTGAATGGAGCCGCTGTTTCAGGGCGCTTTGCAGGCACTATTTTTAATGCTATAGTGCCTGCAAAGCGCCTCAGTGTGAAAGGGGTCTTAATGCAGAGGCCGGGTGTGACGTCATAACATCGCGCCCGGCATCCGAACGATCATAGAGGCTCCGGCGACCATCTGGTCCACCAGAAATCTCTGTGGTAAACATCCGGGGGCCAGCGGATCCGTTCTCCGACTCACTGATGCCAGCAGTGAGTCGGTAGAAGCACCGGAGGGCGGCCGCAGGGGGGGTTCCCCTCTCGCCGCCCATAAGAACGATCACGCGGCTGACCAGCCGCTATGATCATTCCTATTATGTTTATCGAATCACCGGCTGAAAAAGACAATATCTGAATGATGCCTGTAGCTGCAGGCATCATTCAGATATACCCGCACAAAGTCAAGGACGTCATATGACGGCCGGCGGGCAGAAAGTGGTTGATTGAACAAAGGTAACATTTTTTTGCACCTTTACTCCTTGTAGCTTTCTTTTACCAAGCAATGACCAGAGGGATGAAATATGAGTTGATTTCAGCCTTAAACCGCCAACAAATTGGCAGGGAAACTGCCACTTCCTGAAACCGGAAATTATGTCATTAATGTGACGTCACTAAAACAGGAAGTGGCCCTTAACCCCTTCATGCCTAAGGCTTTTTTTTCTGACATTTGTTGCTTACAAGTTAAAATCTATATTTTTTGCTAGAAATTTAGGACCCCCAAACCTTATATATATTTTTTTAGCAGAGACCCTAGAGAATAAAATAGCGATCAATATTTTATGTCACACAGTATTTGCGCAGTGGTCTTTCAAACGCAACTTTCTTTATCGTACATCATAGGACACAGAGTAGTAGTAGTAACTATATGGGTATATAGGCACATTCAGGTGATGGACACTGGCACACACAATACAGGAAGTTCACTCCCTATATAACCCCTACTCCTACCAGGAGTACCTCAGCTTTTTCGCCAGTGTCTAAGGTGTTGGTCACGAGGGAAGTTGTGCTCTGTAGAGCTCCGCTGAAGGGATCCTTGCTGGATTTAAACAGCCTCTACAGACCGGATCCATCCAAAGTGCCACTGAGGACAAAGTGGATGGTACCCGTGCCTCGTATTAGAAGAATGAGGTTTTGCCTGTAACGCCTCTCCTTGCAGGGCTGGACCCAGGACTTTGGTTATGCTCACATTACCTAAAGTTTTTACTGGCGGGGTGCTATACAGGTCCAAGGGAGTGGATAAAAGGGGACCCAGGCCTTAAAGGTTTGCTAACGCAGCCCGCCATGATGGATGAAGTCTGGATCTGTCTGTCTTCAGCAGTATCCTGCGGAGAGGATAAGGTAAGGAAAGAAGCCTAGGAACTGTAAAAAGTCCACCTATTGTTTTTCTTCCATGAGTAAAATGGTGTCATGCCTTAAATCTCCACTAGAGGGAGTAAATGCACATACCTTGGTATGTTGCTTCTCAGTCCATCTCAGTGTCCCAGCTAAACAGCATGTGTGTGGCTCGGCGAGCAGCATATATCAGGGAGTATTCCTCATCTAGGACAAAATTTGCCAACAGCATTTTTTTCCCCCCTGTACTCCCCCCCCCACCCCCCCTGGGGGGTGTGGCAGCTTCCCTATGCTGATTTTTATGCTCCCCACAGAAGCCAGAAAGCGTCATGAGGGAGCTTGATCCTGCCGACTGGCAGACCCGAATGCCGTCTGAGCGCGCGGACTGCTAGTAGTTTTAAACAAGAGGGGGGGCAGGTTAATGAGCGGAGGGAGCATGGCTTAGGCGCAGCGCCATGTGTGGTACGTAGCGTCCACGAGGACACACGGCGCAGGTGCTGGGGATGCCCAGCAGAGAAAACATACTCTCTTCAGCTAGGAGCTGGAGAGTATGGATGTCTGGTCACACAGAACATAGGAGCGGTGAGGGCACGTAAGGCAATTCATACAGGCATTTCCAGTAGAGGAAATACATTTTACTCAGCACCAAGCTGAACTTTATTAGCGGCATTGTATTGCTAGACTATTGCCCAGCAAGTAATGCATTTACCTAGTGCCTCTGCTTTTGTGCTTAAGGACTATGCCTCCCAAAAAAGACACCACGAAGACCTCAAAAAAGGCACCAACAACTTCACCCCCAGGCACTGGGAACTCCAGTCGTACCTCCACACTGTCATCCTCTCCTAAAATACCAGAGGTAGCAAGCCAGGGAGAGTCATTGGAACCAATCCATGCAGCTGCTTCTCACATCTCAGCCCCTGTATATGTGACTGAAGATGCCTTTTCCTCTGCCCTGTTGGGGCTGGAGGGAAGATTCGCGTCTTTTTAATCGCATCCCCCATACAAAGGGATAGGAAGCGTGATAGTGTCTCGTTTTCTGAGGTCAAACGTTCCCAAAGATCCAGGGAAAAGACCATCTCTGTTTCGGGCACTAGACTGATTACTGGCTCAGGGGGTGATCATACAAATCCCCACAGAAGAGCAAGGTTTGGGGTTTTATTCAAACCTCTTTACAGTACCAAAACCGAATGATGTCAGACCCATTCTAGATCTAAAGAATCTAAATCCGTTCTTGAAGATCCGCTCCTTTCACATGGAGTCGATCGGGTCAGTGGTTTCTATCCTACAAGGAGGAGAACTTCTGGTGTCTATCGGCATCAGGGATGCATATCTGCATGTCCCTATATTTCCCGCTCACCAAAGGTTTCTGCGGTTCGAGATAGAACAGCATCATTATCAGTTAGTAGCCCAGCCCTTCCGGCTAGCTCAGGGCCAGATTAAGAACATCATGGGCCTGGTGCTGAGGGTTTTGGTGGGGCTTTTAAAAAAATTAAAAAATGAATAAAAAAATAAAAATGCAAACATTTTTTGTTATAACAAATTAAATTAAAAAGAGAGAGAGAGGATGAGAGAGAGAGAGAGAACAGGATGAGAGAGGGGTGAGAGGTAAGGGAGGGAGGATGAGAGAGAAAGAGGGAGAGAGAGAGAGGATGCGCATGAGCATGCGTGGGAGTGACATTAACGCCCCCCCGGCCAAGGCAAGTGACCGAAGGCATAGAAACCAGAAACAAGACCAGGTGAAGATGGAAGCGCCTGAGACCCACCGGATTGATCACAGCACAGCGCTGGAGGGCTCAGTCTTACAGGTAAGTGTACCCTAATGTGCTAATATGATGTGCATACAGTATCTCACAAAAGTGAGTACACCCTTCACATTTTTGTAAATATTTTATTATATCTGTTCATGTGACAACACTGAAGAAATGATACTTTGCTACAATGTAAAGTAGTGAGTATACAGCTTGTATAACAGTGTAAATTTGCTGTCCCCTCAAATAAACACACAGCCATTAATGTCTAAACCGCTGGCAACAAAAGTGTGTACACCCCCAAGTGAAAATGTCCAGATTGGGCCCAATTAGCCATTTTCCCTCCCCGTTGTCATGTGACTCGTTAATGTTACAAGGTCTCAGGTGTGAATGGGGAACAGGTGTGTTAAATTTGGTGTTATCGCTCTCACTCTTTCATACTTGTCACTGGAAGTTCAACATGGCTTTTCATGGCAAAGAATTCTCTGAGGATCTGAAAAAAAGATTTGTTGCTCTATATAAAGATGGCTTAGGCTATAAGAAGATTGCCAAGACCCTGAAACTGAGCTGCAGCGTGGTGGCCAAGACCATACAGCAGTTTAACAGGACAGGTTCCACTCAGAACAGGCCTCGCCATGTTCGATCAAAAATGTTCAGTGCACGTGCTCAGAGTCATATACAGAGGTTGTTTTTGGGAAATAGACGTATGAGTGCTGCCAGCATTGCTGCAGAGGTGGATGGGGTTGGGGGTCAGCCTGTCAGTGCTCAGACCATACGCCGCACACTGCATCAAATTGGTCTGCGTGGCTGTAGTCCCAGAGGGAAGCCTCTTCTAAAGATGATGCACAAGAAAGCCTGCAGTTTGCTGAAGACAAGCAGACTAAGGACATGGATTACTGGAACCATGTCCTGTGATCTGATGAGACCAAGATAAGCTTATTTGGTTCAAATGGTGTCAAGTGTGTGTGGCGGCAACCAGGTGAGGAGTACAAAGGTGAGGAGTACAAAGACAAGTGTGCCTTGCCTAGAGTCAAGCAAGTGTGCCTTGCCTAGAGTGGGAGTGTCATGGTCTGGGGCTGCATGAGTGCTGCCGGCACTGGGGAGCTACAAATCATTGAGGGAACCATGAATGCCAACATGTACTGTGACATACTGAAGCAGAGCATGAACCCCTCCCTTCGGAGACTGTGCCGCAGGGCAGTATAACAACATGATAACAACCCCAAACACACCTCCAATACGATCACTGTCTTTCTAAAAAAGCTAAGGGTAAAGGTGATGGACTGGCCAAGCATGTCTCCAGATCTAAACCCTATTAAGCATCTGTGGGGCATCCTCAAATGGAAGGTGGAGGAGCGCAAAGTCTCTAACATCAACCAGCTCTGTGATATGGCCATGGAAGAGTGGAAGAGGACTCCAGTGGCAACCTGTGAAGCTCTGGTGAACACCATGCCCAAAAGAGTTAAGGCAGTGCTGGAAAATAATGGTGGCCACACAAACGATTGACACTTTGGGCCCAATTTGGACATTTTCACATTTGTTGCCAGCGGTTTAGACATTAATGGCTGCGTGTTGAGTTATTTTAAGGGGACAGCAAATTTACACTGTTATACAAGCTGTACACTCACTACTTTACATTCTAGCAACGTATCATTTCTTTAGTGTTGTCACATGAAAAGATATAATAAAATATTTACAAAAATGTGAGGGGTGTACTCACTCACTTGTACTCACTTTTGTGAGATACTGTACATTATGGCATAACCTACCTCAGGGCCTCTAAAAAGTAGTAATGTTAGCTTTAGCTAAGTTAGTTAGCTAAAGTTTACTACCGCTTTAATATCACAGGATACCAGGAGCCTATCACGGGGCCCCCTACTGAATCGGTGGCCCTTTTGACAGTGTAATTTTCTATCAAAAAAATTATGATTTTTACATGTAGGAGAGAAGTGTCAGAATTGGCCTGGGTGGCAAGGGGTTAATTACCATACGTAAGTAATATACAAATAATTATTATATATTATTTGTAAGGTAATTTACTATATTTTTAAAAACTGTACTCAAGCAGGTGGCTTAACGGACAAATAATCTGCCCCCTCTAAACTGTAAGAAAAAAACCCCCTGAACATTGCACTTTCTGTATGCCCTCTCTAAATATACCACGATAACCAGGGATGCTCCGCCCTGATCACCGTGGTCTAATTGCGGCCCTCCCTCATGCGCTGTCCCCTCTGTCTCCTCTCTCCCCCCTCCTTCCTCCCTGTCATCTGCCTCTGTGTCTATCCACCCCCCCCCCCCCCCGCCGCTATTGCTTGTAAATTAAAATCATAACATTTTCACTGCCAGCCTCTCTATTAGAGGCTGGCATAGCACACTATGTCATTAGGTTTACAAAACGAGTGTTGTAAATACCTAATTTGAGCTGTCTTCAGGCCCGCTCATGTGACTCGCGGCCGCTTTCCAGCACCGATAGGTGGTTTCTGTGGAGGAGACGAGCGGCCATGTGATCTACCCGGCTGACGTCAGAGAGAGATCATGGCCCCTCCCTCAGAAGCCAGCAGCCGTCAGTCATTGAAGACAGCTCTAATTAGGTATTTACAGTGCTCGTTTTGTAAAACTACTGACACAGTGTGCTATGCCAGCCTCTAATAGAGGTGCTGGCATAGTTTTATATATATATGGGTTAACAAACCCTTTAAGAGGGCTGGGCTGAAAGGGAACATTTGTCTTTTAGACATATGCCCCCTTCTATGACACTGCACAGCAGCATTTTTATTGGACAGCTGGGGCCAATGATAATTTACCATTGGTCAAAGACTCCAAGCTGTCCATTGAGCTCAGTGCCTCTGACAAGAAGTGAGGAGAGGCACTGTGAGCTCATCCTCTGAATCTGCTGCAAACAGAGTGTGCCAGCTTGTATTTAAACTGGCCACTCTGTATGTAGCTTCTGACAGGCTGCACAAGGAGCTCTGTATCTTCAGAACCATAGGTCTTAGGAGCCCCCAATTTTGACCAGTGGTGGGGTAGGTCTTCGGCTACCTACCCCCCAAATGGGGTTTCTACGACCCTCAAAACCTGATGGGGTAATTTTTCTTGTTTTTTGGGGGGCAAATGGGCCTTTCTTAAGGTAAGGGGCCTTGAGCTGCAGCTCCAAGAGCCCCTATGTTAATCTGGCCCTGGGCTAGCTACAGCACCCCGGGTGTTTACAAAAGTTCTGGCTCCACCTCTAGCCAGGTTAAGGGCACAGGACATAACGGTCTTGGTGTACCTAGACGATCTATTGCTAATAGACCAGTCGGTGAGTCGGTGGCCCATTCGGAGCAAAGCGTACACATTACGACCAAATACCTGGAAAATCTGGGTTGGATTCTCAACCTAGAGAAGTCTTCCTTAAAACCACTAAAAAGGCTGGAATACTTGGGTCTGATCATAGACAAAGCCCAGAAAAAGGTGTTCTTGCCTCAGGTAAAGATCAACGCCATAAGAGAGCTGGTGCAGATGGTCAGGTCGAAAAGAGATCCCTCCATTCGCCTTTGCATGAGATTGTTAGGAAAGATGGTGGCTTCATTCGAAGCGGTTCCCTATGCCCAGTTCCATTTGAGACTGTTCAAATGGAACTGGGCGTTCGAGACCCCAAAACAGTATCCTATCGGCTTGGAACAAAACAGTTCAAGCTTTAGACTTGCCAATGCGGCTGCCCCCAAGGGTGTCCCAGAACCTCATTTGGTGGTTGGTAACCTGGAATCTGCTGAAAGGAAAATCCTTCAGACCAGTTATCTAGAAGGTGGTAAATATAGATGCCAGTCGTTCAGGTTGGGGAGTAATACTAGAAAAGACAACTGTCCAGGGACAGTGGTCAAGAACCAAAAGGACCTTGCCCATCAACATCCTAGAGATTCGAGCAGCGGGTCTGGCTTTGAAGGCCTGGCCATTCAGGTTAAGGGGCTGTCTTGTCAGAATCCAATCCGACAAGCTGTGGCTTGCATCAATCACCAAGGGGGCATCAAGAGTCTCGCAGCACAGAGGGAGAATTGGCAGGCAGACTTCTTGAGCCGCCAGCAGTTGCTCCTGGGGGGAATGTTCCCTTCACCCGAAATTTTTTGGGCTGTTTGCCAGAAATGGGGGACTCTGGACGTAGATCTTCTGGCATCCAGATTTAGCATGAAGTTGGTCAACTTTGTGTCCAGGACGAGGGATCCACTTGCATGCGGAACGGATGTGTTGGTGACCCCGTGGGATCAGTTCTCTGATTTATGCATTCCCCCCTATTCAGTTGCTGCCATGACTTCTTTGCAGGATCAAGCTGGAAAGAAAGCCAGTAATTCTTGTAGCCCTAGCATGGCCCAGAAAGTCCTGGTTTGCAGAAATCGTAAATATGGCAGTGTGGGATCCATGGTCCCTTCCACTTTGTCCAGACCTACTCTCACAGGGGCCGATATTCCATCCTACCTTACAAACTCTAAATTTAAAGGCTTGGCTATTGCTATTCTGAAGAAGCGTGGGCTTTCCGAGTCAGTTATCTCTACCTTGATTAATGCAAGGAAGCCAGCTTCCAGAACTATATATTATAGAGTCTGGAGCTCTTATGTCTCCTGGTGTGAGTCCAAGGGTTGGCACCTTCGGAAGTATAACATAGGTAGGATTCTTGCCTTTCTACAATTAGGGGTAGAGATGAAGCTGGGCTTGAGTACTTTTAAAGGCCAGGTCTCAGCTTTATCGGTCTTATTTCAAAGACCGCTTGCTTCGCATTCTTTGGTCCGGGTTTTTATGCATGGGGTGATGCAGCTTAATCCGCCAGTTAGACCTCCTTTGAACTCTTGGGACTTGAACTTTGTTTTGTCAGTGTTATAAACGCAGCCATTTGAACCAATACAGCATACTCCCTTAGTCCTTCTGACAAGGAAGTTAGTGTTCTTGGTTGCTATATCCTCAGCAAGGAGTGTTTTGGAATTGGCTGCTCTTTCTTGTAAAGAGCCATATTTGATCATTTATTAGGACAGAGTTGTGTTGTATCCTCCAAGTTTTCTGCCAAAAGTGGTCTCAGGTTTTCACCTGAACCAAGATATTGTCCTGCCATCGTTTTTTCCAAAACCATGTTCGAGGGAAGAGAAGTCACTACGTTGTCTTGATGTGGTGAGAGCGGTCAAAGTCTATTTAAAGACGACTGCTCGGATCCAGAAGACTGATGTCTTATTTGTGCTGCCAGAAGGTCCTAGGAAAGGCCAGGCAGCATCGAAATCCACTGTCGCTAAGTGGTTTCGGCAAGTTATAATTCAGGCTTATGGTTTAAAAGGTAAGATTCCACCTTTTCAAGTCAAAGCGCACTCTACCAGAGCAGTTAGTGCTTCTTGGGCAGTGCATCACCAGGCTTCCATGGCTCAGATCTGTAAGGCTGTAACTGTATGTACTGAATATATATACTAAAGAACTTGGTCTTCAGTACATACATTCACCAGGTTTTATCAGGTGGAATGTAAGAAGGCATGAAGATATCGCCTTTGGGTGCAGTGTGCTGCAGGCAGCAGTATAGGTCCTCAAGTCTGGGGATTGCCCGACGGGTTGTGTCTCCCTCCCTCACATAGCATCGTTATGGGACGTCCCATATAGTTACTACTATGGCTCTGTGTCCCGTGATGTACTCCAAGAAAAGGATTTTACAGGTAAGCTGTTATAAAAATCCTATTTAAAAAACAAAACTGTAAAAAGTTAGCCCAGTTTGTATGTGAAAGATGATGTTATGCCGAGTAAATAGATACCCAACATGTCATGCTTTGAAATTGTGCACATTCGTGGAATGGTGACAAACTATGGTAATTAAAATTCTCCATAGGCGACGTTTTTTTATTATTACACTTTAAAACCGTTTCTTTAAAAAAAAATGTCTGGTCATTTTTATTGCTGTCACAAGGAATGTAAACAATTATTAAAGCGAGCAGCTGCATGCATCACCCCGGTACAACCCCTTCAAGAATATTTGTTCACGGTCAGGGTGAAGGGGTTAAACTCCTTTCTCCTTGACCTTTTTGTATTTTAAGCCTTGTTGCATCTGTTTTTACAGGGGCACACCCCAAAACTGATGAAAAGCATTCTTCTGCCTTTTTACCCACTGCGGCTTCCTTTTACAAAGGAATGACCAGGGGAATGAAATATGAGTTGATGGCGGGCAGGAGGCGGAGCCTAGCGGAGCAGACATGCATTGTTAGAGCTCCACACCGCTGAGGAGAGAAGAGAAGGACAAAGCGGAGCCTGCAGGCTCAAAAGGTATCCATTTGAACCTTTTTGCCCCAGGGAACAAACTGTGAAAGTTTGGGCAGGAAATATGGTACTGGGAGTAAACCGTGGCAGAAATAAAAATCACCTCACAAAGAGCTCACAGGCACTCACTGCAGCTGAAGCAGCTCCAGTCACCTCACAAGATACTGCATCAGGGCGCTCTCACAGACAGAAAATGTCACAGCAAGACTCTCCATTTGAGTCAGATACAGAACAAATCCTCTCACAAACTTCTCCACAAGCCTCCTCAGTATCCCCAGTAATATTATTACAATTTGAAAAGATGCTTCATAAGGCTTTAAAACAAACCTCAGACCAAATAACAAAAAGCCTAACCAAAGAAATAAAAGAGCTGGGAAACCGCACCGCAGCCTTAGAAATAAAAATGGATGAAATTGAAATTACAACCCAAGAAAATATAACAGAATTGGAACAATTAAAAAAAGAGAATTTAATACTTCAAACTAAGCTCGAAGATTACGAAAATAGAGCCAGACGTTCAAACTTGCGCATAAGGGGAATACCTGAAACTGTGACAGACCTGCAATCTACTATTACTGCTCTATTACAAGAACTAAAGCCAGATATCCCTATTGAACGTTTAGAACTGGACAGAGTACACAGAGCCCTCACAGCCAAAAAGAAAGATGGACCCCCACGTGATATAATCACAAAATTTCATTATTACAGAAGGAAAGAACAAATACTAATTGCTGCAAGAGAAAAAAAGGAACTTAATTTTCAAGGACACAATTATCAAATTTTTGCTGACCTATCCCAACTTACTATTACTAAAAGACGATCCATGAAACCCCAACTAATGGAACTGCAACGCCACAACATTATGTATCAATGGGGCTTCCCCTTTTCAGTCAGATTTAACTACCAAGGTACAATTTACAGAAGCAGATCAGCAGATGAACTACAACAAACCCTTTTAAAATTAAATCTGACAGAACCCACAAGCAGCAACTCTCCCACATGCAGAAGAATGGCATCATCTTCACCTTCAGGTAGTACCCAGAAAATTTCAGAACAAAATGGGAATCATCATTCTCACAAAAGAGGCCGTTATGCCACATTATCCATGGACCAAGAAGATTCAATGGACTGACATCCTAATTCCTGATATCTCTTCATTTATTATACTAAGAGATGGTTCTCTTTAAAAAACCTATATTTATAACTGAATGTAATTGCATTCTGATAGTCACACACTGTGTGGGATCATGTTACATTCCAGTTATATTTCTTATTACTTCTGATTCATATAGCCTTAGAATATATAAGTGAAATAAGGAAATTCTTGTTAAGTTATATATTATCAGGTAATAACAATAGATTTATTACTTTTTAGGACAAATATGTTCAATAATCCAGAAGTAATGGAAGATTTTTCTTTCTTTTCTTAAAACAAATATATTATTACCTAACTAGTTCCTAGAATTATGTTTTTGTTTATTCTAATCTGAAGCAATGCAACCTCAATTTTATGAGTTAACATATCTAAACAGTTACATATGAATAAAATATGTAATTGTTTACTCTAAAAGGGTTAAAATCCCAAAATAATTCAAACTATCTTCATCAATATCAAAGTTATTAACAGTACCTTTCTAACTGAATTATTTAGCCTAGGGCAAGACTAACCATATACAACCACCCTGGAATAAATAATTTCAACAAAAACTATATTCTGCACTCCAATTAATGAAACATCATTTTGATGTCTTTTGACATAGCACTCCTGTAAGCGGAAGATCAGTGTACCACCATTAGCCCTCCCATTCTCCCAACCATATTATGTGGGAGTGTGACGAAGGCACTTATTCCCCTGAGAGAGATATTTATTCTCTTTCACGGGTAAATTGTGATTACTTGCAAAAAATAATTTATACAATGTATCATTTAATCTCATATGTTTTTTGTTTACTCTTTACTCCAGAATTCACTGGTTTCTTTTCTATCTATTCATCTCTTCAGTCCACACAGGTTGATCTGCGCAGTCAGCTCTGCATAACAAAAAGTAAGTCAAAACTATTTGATCTATTGCCATGGCACCACTGAATATACTTTCCCTGAATGTTCAGGGAATAAATGTCCCTCAAAAAAGGACCAAAGCCTTCCGTACTTTCCATAACAAGAAGGCTCACATAGTATGCCTCCAAGAAACACACTTCACCAAAGATTCTACTCCAAAATATATTTCTCCTTTTTATCAACAAATTTACACGGCTTCTGCCTGTACCAAGCAAAGGGGAACTCTAATTGCATTTCACCGATCCACACCATTCACCTTATCATCAGAAATTAAAGACCCAGAAGGTAGATACCTGATACTCATGGGTTATATAATGGATACAGCAATCACGGTGATTTCCTACTACGCTCCTAACAAACAACCTACACCATTCCTCTCACATATATTACAAGTGATTAATACACACAAAATAGGAACAGTGATAATGTGTGGGGATTCGAACCAGGTCCTCCTCCCATTTCTAGATAAATCACCTTTTACACCATCCAAAATAACCTCTAGATTACCTTTTTCTCAACTTCTTTCCAAATACAATCTGGTAGATTCATGGAGGGAAAGTAACCCAATGAAAAAGAAATTCACTTATTTCTCGCACCCTCATCAAACCTTCACCAGAATAGATCATATTTTTCTAACAATAGGAATGATACCAGAAATTATTGCATCAGATATAATTTCGAGTCCGTGGTCTGACCATAATGCAGTATACACTACTATAGCCTCAGCCATACCAAAAGCGCATGACCCAACGTGGTACTTACCGGACATAATGCTCAAACACCCACTACATCAGATGGCCATTGAACAAGCTTTAAAGGAATACATATCAATTAATAATACAACAGACATCTCCCCAATAACACTGTGGGAAGCTCATAAGCCTGTCTTGCGTGGTACAATACAAAGACAAATGACACTATTTAAACGGGAACGCAAAAATCTAGCAAAAAAACTAGAACTCAATTTTAATGCAGCCTACATATCATTTCAAGATAATCCATCTCAGAGTACAAAATCTCATCTGGAAAAATCTAGATTGGAATACGATCTATTTCTCACTGAGTCAGTTGATAAATCCCTCAAACGCTCCAAACACAATTTCTACATGAATACAAACAAACCAGGTAAATATTTGGCTCGGGCATTAAATTCAACTAACAAATCTTTCAAACCAATACGTTTGAAATTATCAAAAAATGTTTACACTTGTAATCCAGTTAAAATAGTCCATAAATTTCACTCACATCTCGCAACTTTATACAAGACAAACAATGAATTTAATCCTACAGAAGCTGAATCCTTCTTCTCAAAAATAAACTTACCTGAGTTATCTCAGAATCAAAAAAGCAGTTTGGATGAGCCTATAACTATAGATGAAGTTGCTAACGCCATAAAAGACCTAAAACTTAACAAAAGACCAGGCCCAGACGGCTACTCGGCTTTATACTATAAAACATTCTCAGAAATACTCTCTCCCATTCTCACTGAAACTTTTAACAAACTTCTAGATGGACATTCTTTTCGGCAAGAAACACTAATGGCAATTGTTTGTATGATCCCAAAACCCCTTTCTGATGATACTTCCTGTGTGAATTATCGGCCTATCTCTCTGTTAAACCTCGATATTAAATTATTAGCAAAAATAATAGCAAAACGCCTCAATAGCATTATAGGAAAATTAATACATAGAGATCAAGTAGGCTTCATGCCAAATAGACAGGCAGGCGATAATATACGCAGGGCAGTGTTATTGGCACATATTGCTAAAAAACGGAAAATCCCTTTATGTTTTCTATCTCTCGATATTAAGAGGGCATTTGACACAGTATCCTGGCAATATATGCAATATTCATTACAAAAATAGGGTTTTGGACCCCACTTTTTAACATGGATCAAAGCATTATATAATAAACCCAAAGCCTATATAAAATATGCTGGATACAAATCTGAAGCCTTTAATATCGAAAAAGAGGTACCCGACAGGGTTGCCCATTATCTCCCTTATTATTTGCCCTTATACTCGAACCCATGGCCCAATACATCAGAACAAACCAAACTATAACTGGCATTGAAGTAGGAGGTATTACACACAAATTATGTATATTTGCAGACGATATATTACTTTTTCTATCATCACCACAGGTCTCTGGTCCTAACTTAATACCAGCTCTTGATGGATTTGCAGCCCTATCCGGCCTTATGATTAATCCTAAGAAATGCCTAGTGCTTAATATTTCACTCACAAACATGGAATTGATCCCGGCTAGGGCTGCACTCCCATTCACATGGGCAGAAAAATCAATCCCATATCTTGGAATTCATTTAACAGCATCTCATTCTGACTTATTCTCAACCAATTATCCTCCTGTATTAAGACAGATCACAAATCTAATAAAACAATGGTCGCAACTTCCTTTATCCTGGATAGGGAAGATTAATGCAATCAAAATGACTATTCTACCCAAATTGCTTTATCTATTCAGAGTCCTCCCTATTCCAATTCCTTCCTATTTTTTGAGAATAGTACAAAAAAGAGCAACTTCGTTTATATGGGGCTCTTCTAAACCACGTATACCTATACACACACTACATCTTCCCAAAAATAAAGGAGGCCTGGGATACCCTAATTTTACTAACTACTACAGAGCAGCACATTTGGCCAGTCTGTCCAAATACCATGCAAAACAGGAAATCCCATTATGGGTATTTATAGAGGCTTCATAAAATGACCCTCTATTAATATCAAATTTATTATGGCTTGATCCTAAAGACCGCTTTAAAATTCATAATCCCATAACTAAACACTTCTTATCTCTCTGGGATAAACTAAAAACCAAATATCAGTTACAATCTCCACACAATCCTCTCCTTTCTTTTATCAGAAATCCGGCCTTTTATCCGGCATGGATCTACCCAAATTCTTTTAAAGCTTGGACAACATCAGGCATTCAGACACTAAATGACTTCATAGCATCTAAATCATTCCTTTCATTCCCATCGCTTAGAGAAAAATATGATCTACCAAACTCTGAGATATTTAGATATCTCCAAATCAAAAATTTCTATACACCATTCCTAAAGGGGGATACACCATTATCCCAATTATCCATTTTTGAATCAATCTGTACAAAAGATCCATTTGCTAAAGGTACAATTTCATCAGTTTATAATCAATTTATATGGAGTAGCAAATCTTAATAGACCCTCTTACGTTCAGAGGTGGGAGGAGGACCTGGGACGAACTTTAGAAGACACGGACTGGTCTAACATATGGCTCACATCTAAGTCATCTTCACCCAACATCTTAGCACTGGAGACAAATTATAAAGTCCTAACTCGCTGGTACCTTGTACCCGCTAGAGTGGCAAAATATTCACCTAATACCTCAGCTCTTTGTTTTCGAGGATGCCCAGAAATAGGCACATATTTACACATATGGTGGACGTGCCCAGTAATCCAAACCTTCTGGAAGGAAGTCTTCGTGATTGCATCTAAAATATTTTAAAAAATAATACAACCAGATCCATATTTAACTTTACTTAATCTAAAACCGGAATGGTTAACACTCTCTCAATTCAAACTTATGATCCAACTAATAACGGCTGCAAAACAAACAGTGGCCAAGGCATGGAAATCTCCTACATTGGTACTAGCAGAAACAATTCACAGAATGAATAATACAATGTCCCATGCTAAGATGGTAGCCATCGATCAAAATCAAATTCCAAAATTCGAAAAACTTTGGCACCCTTGGATAAAACAACAGTTCCTGTCAAATTTCAATGACTCTGTCCTGTTGCCATGGTAACAGATTAAATGACTTACAGAGACACCCATTCTAAGGCTTCAAAGAGAACTAAAAAGAATAATAAACTGACGAGCGGGACAACCTTGTGGACCATACCTCTACCTTTCAACCCTTTTTCTTCTTTCTCTTTCCTTTTCTCCACCTTACGATTAAAGCTCATTATCAGAATTTATTTGACCTATATACACTCTACTTGTAAACAATATGTATAGTAGGTATAAATCATTTAAATACCTACAAAAGTAACTAAGGAAATGATATATATCTTTAATTTAGGTTTACGTGAACCCAATGTTGAATATTTGAAATTTCATGATATTTACCTATATAAACCCTACTGTAAAACAATGAGCTTACTTTATAGATCCTTGTAAACTTACTTTATATATCTTTATAACATTGTATACTCAATAAACTTCTTTTGACAAGGAAATATGAGTTGATTTCAGCCTTAAACAGCCAAGTAATTGACAGGGAAACTGCCACTTCCTGAAACCGGAAGTGACATCAATGTGACCAATGTCACCAAAACAGGAAGTGGCCCTTAAACACCTTTCTCCATGACCTTTTTGCATTTTAAGCCTTGATGCATCTGTTTTGGGGACTTTTCTGTGATTTCATTGTGACTTGCATCGACTTTAGTTAAATGAAGTCGCAAGCTGTAATGAAATCGCACATCAAGATTGCACTGATCTGCGGCTTTGAAATCACACTGATGTAGCGTGATTTCAAAGCCACACTGGTTTGAACCAGAGCTAAAAAGTCAAGAAATTGGCTGGAAAATGGCAATTTCCTGAAACTTGAGGTGACTTCATCAAAATCGGAAGTGACATAATCGGAAGAGACAACATCAAAACAGGAAGTGGACCTTAAACACCTTTCTCCCTTACCCTTTTGTGTTTTAAGCCTTTTTTAATCTATTTTGGGGACATTTGAGCCCTTTTTGATACCTTTTCATCCTCCCTAAGAATTTAATCAAAAGCGTGTAAATTTATAGGGACACAACCACCAGAAACCGCCCCGAATGTTTTTTTTTTATTTTTTTTACCCGTTGCAGCTTAGTTTTATCAAGGAATAACAAGAGGGATAAAATATGGGTTGATTTCAGCCTTAACAAGATATTGTCTGGGAAATACCATTTCCTGAAACCAGAAGTGATGTCATATTATTATCAAAGCTTGGAAGTGACATCATCCAAACAGGACATGGCCCTTAAACACCTTTTTCCTTGACCTTTTTTAATGTTGAACAAAGGTTTTTATTGATCAAATGGTGCATACATGTTATGTTTGCTTTGCATATAAACTTGGTAACTGATACATTGAATGTTATAATTTTGTAGGTAGGATAACAGGTACATTGTTTTTTGCCATGTGGGTATGTTCTATGAGTACACATTTTACACATAAAGACTACATAGTGAGACATGTTTCTGAGTATTCATTCCAAACTGATATGATTTTGTTATACACAGGTATCAGACTCTTGTAGCCAGCGGTCCCATATCTTGTTATATTTATTGGGGAAACCTCTGTTAATATATATACATTCTTGTATGGCAGGGTATTATTCACTTCTATTTTCCATTCTACTATCTTGGGAGGTGTTTGTCTCATCCATTTTTTAGCTATAATTTTCCTGGCTGAAAACAGCATCTCATGAGGAAATATTTTTGTATACTTATCAATTGTGTCTGGTAATATACCAAGAAGGCATTGTTTTGGGTCTAATGCTAGGGGTGAGCCCATTGTGTCGTGTAGAAATGTCACGATTTGCCTCCACAAGCCTTGTATCTTGGGGCATGTCCAGATCAGGTGGAAAAATGTGCCTGTCTCTTGTCCACACATCAGGCATGCATGTTGTAGATTGGGTGCGTTTGTATCTTGCCACTCTGAGGGGTGTGAGGTATGCCCTATGTAGATTTTAAAGTTGTGATAGTCAATCAGATAGTTTGGGGGATACAGCCTCACAGGACTCCAGTGCCTCCCCACACTCCTCATCCTCTATTGGTCCCACCTCTCTCTCCCATCTGGGTTTCAGATCGCATGCTATTTTGGTAGAGATGGGGGGTGGAGAGCATATTGTAAAATGCTGAGATTAGTTTGTGGGGGTCCGTGCTCTTAATTACTGCCATAATGACATTGGGTGTGGGACAGAGTCAGTAAATTTGTGATTGTGTCGTGTGGCGGAGTTGTAAAAATCGAATAAACATTCGGTTTTGAATTGTAAATTCTTCTCTAAGTGAATCGAAAGTTTTGAGGTGTCCGTCTTTTAGAAAGTGATAAAATACTCCCTGCGTGGACCATATGCTTGTGTCATGTATTTCTTATCGTACATCACGTGACACAGAGCCATAGTAGTTACTATGTGGGTTATAGGCCACCTTTAGGTGATGGACACTGGCACGCCCTGAATTAAAAAGTGCACTCCCTCTATAACACCTCTCACTGATACCTCAGTTTTTTCGCCAGTGTCTAAGGTGTTGGTCACAAGTAAAGATGTGCTGTGCTGAGCTCCTCTGGAGCAATCCTTGCTGGGGGTTGCCATGCAGCCGGATCCATTCAAAGTGTCTTTTTGGCCGAATTGAATGGTACTCGGGCCTCGTATCCAAAGAAACGAGGTGTGCCTGTAACGCTTTTCTTTTTAGAGAGCTGGACCCTGGCATCCAGTACTTTTTGGTATTAAGGCCATAAAGTTTTTACTGGCAGTGGTGCTATTACAGGTCCAGGATTGTGGGTTTCCTTGAGGATCCCCAGCTCCTGAAGGTTTAATGGAACCCACCGTGAAGGGTGAAGATTGGGTCTGTTGGTTTACCAGAGAAAACCCTGCAGCGGCAAAGATAAGTGGAGTTTTCTAAGAGGTTTTAAAAAAATTTCTTATGAAAGTCTGCTTTAATTTAGTAAATGCTGTCATGCCTGTGTGTCACCACTGGGGACTGTATTGAGCAGTCACCGCCTCATGCTTCTCAGAGAGCCCACGCTGTGTCTTGAAAGATGAAGATGCTTCTTCCTCCGGCCAAACAGCAGACCTCCTGTAAGTCTGGGGGGGGGTTCCCTCTCCCCACCAGATGCCCCCCTGTGCTGGTTTTCTTCTTCTCTTCGGTGGGGAAAGAGTGCTGCAAGATTAAAAAAAAAAAACCGTGCGAACGACACACTGCTCGGCGGCTTCCAGAACCCCCCTCGCCATTTCCGCTTCCCTCTCTTGATCCCATAGGATCAGGAGCCCGCGCTCAAAAAAGCTTTTTTTAAAAAAAAAAGAGAGGAAGGGCCGTAGGTGACGCGGGGGGCGGGGCTTAGCGCGGCGTTGGTGACCTCCAATGTCCAGCGCAGGAAGGCATGTGTTTAAAAGGCACCATGTGTGTTGTTGCTGCGGAGGGACAAAAGAGCAAAGGTAAAACAGATGTTTTGTTTGCATATAAGAGTTTGGTGACACAGGCATTCATTTGACACATTTACTACTGCATCAGGCTGAGCATTAATAGCAGTGACAGAGCTGGACTATTGCTCAAGCAGTGGATGCATTCCTTCTCATAGTGCCTCTGCTTTGTGCATCGGGCTATGCTCAGAAGGGGGGTAAAAACACCTCAAAAAGGGCTCTAGAAAGACTTTTACAAGTCACACGGAAGCCTAGATCCATCCCAGTAAAGATGGCATCCTCCCCTGAGAGTAATATGGCTGGTCAGAGTGAGCCATCAGGAGGGGCAAGTGTTGCAGCTGCTCTTAAACACTGCAGCCCCTGTGTATATTACTAAGGAGTTTTTTTTTTCAACCATTTTAAGTTTGAAGCAAAAGATTGATGCTTAATCGCATCTCAGAGTGGGACTAAGCGTAGCAGTTCCCCGTCCATTGCTCAGGACCCTCTTACTGAGGAACATGGAGCAAAACATTACGAATTTCTTGTAAAGGACCAGGAAGAGGCTGATGTCTCCTCTTCCGAAAACACGGAAGTGTCAGGTTCACAGGAAAGGTTTTTGGTACAGTCTCTCACTGAATTGGTCCGCTTCACATTTTTACTGCCAATAAGCGTAGTCAATCCATGAGCCCACTTCTGGTTTGGGTTCACTAAAGCCTCCTCAATCTGTTTTTTTCCTATCCATTCATGACTAAAAAAGCTTATGTATTCTGAGTGGGAGCACCCAGATAAACAGTTTTTTCCTCCAAAAAAGTTTTCAATACTTTGTCCTATGGAGGAAGAGTTCTATAAGAAAGTTGATGCTGCTATATCCTCTGTACCTGACTTGTCCAGTAGACAATGCACATATGCTAAAGGATCCAACAGATAAGAAGTTTGAATTCCTTTTTAAAAGCTATATTTCGCTTGCAGGTTCAGCCTGCACTGGCAGCGATCAGAGTATATCAGTCCTTAAAGGACCAGTTTATGGAGGTACTCAAGATTATTCCTGATGAGCAGGCCCAAGATTTGGCCGGGATATCAGAAGTGTTGTGTTTTACAGTAGGCGCTATGAAAGATTCTATTCTCCAGGCCTCACGGCTCATGCTAGGGCTAGTACATGTGCGTAGAATACTATGGTTGAAAAATTGGTCAGCCAAAGCAACCATGCAAAATGGTTATTTGGAGACGATCTGAAAAGGTGTATCCAAAGAGATTCTAATGGGAAAAGTTCCCTTTTATTGGTTAAAAAGAAGTTTAAGCATTTTTTCCTTTTAAAACGTGCTTCTCCTCCGGTGCCATCAGCCTCCAGGCAGTCATGACGACCTCCAACGTCAGGTTCAAGAGGTATGCCTCAGGGTCAGTCCCAGGGCCAAAAGAGGACCTGGGGGAGTAAACCCACAAAACAAAATACTAAAGCCTCTTTATGAAAGGGCACCCCTGTTTGCTTGAGTGGGGGGAAGGCTTCTACAGATTTCAAGGGTCTGGCAAGAACAATGTCAAGACAGATGAGTGGCTTCCTCAATATCTCTAGGTTACAAACCAGAGTTCCGAGGGTTACCGTCTCCTTGTTTTCTAAGATCAAATGTTCCCAGAGATCCAGTGAAAAAGAAGTCTCTCTTTCTGGCTTTGGATCATCTCTTGTCTCAAAGAGTGATATCGGTGATCCCCTTGGAAGAGCAAGGATTAGGGTTTTTTATTCAAACCTTTTCACGGTTCCATAACCAAACGGTGATATCAGACCCATTTTAGATCTCAAAGATCTAAACTGGTTTTTGAATATCCGTTATTTTCGCACAGAGTCAATCCGATCAGTAGTCTCCATCCTACAAGGGGGAGAACTTCTGGCGTCAATCGACATCAAGGATGCTTTTCTCCATGTGCCGATTTTCCCCGTTCACCAGAAATTTCTACGTTTTAAGGTAGAAAATCTTCATTTCCAGTTGGTAGCTCTGCCTTCAGTCTAGCTACTGCACCTCAAGTGTTTACAAAGGTCCTGTCTCCTCCTTTAACCAGGTTAGGGGCTCAAGGTATAACGATACTAGCCTACTTAAACTTAATCTACTCTTGATAGATCAATCGGTAGCCCGCTTAAAACCAAAGTTGGGTCACCGTAGTCAGCTACCTGGAATATCTAGGTTGGATTCTCAACCTAGAAAAATTCTCCCTAAAACCACCAAGGAGGTTGCAGTACTAAAGAAGAATCCTTCTATTTGACTTTGCATGAAATTGTTGGGAAAGATGGTGGCTTCTTTCGAGGCCATTCCTTATGCGCAGTTTCATTCAAGACTGCTGCAAAACAGTATCCTGTCAACTTGGAACAAGAAGGTCCAAGCTCTGGACTTCCCAATGCGTTTATCCCCCAAAGTGCGTCAGAGTCTCAATTGGTGGTTGATATCCAAGATTCTTCAAAAAGGAAAATCCTTTCTACCAGTTACCTGGAAGGTGATTACAACAGATGCCAGCCTTCTGGGCTGGGGAGCAGTCCTGGAAGAAGCGTCTGTCCAAGGGAAATGGTCCAAATCAGAGATGACCTTGCCCATCAATATTCTAGAGATTCGGGCAGTACGTCTGGCCCTGGAGGACTGGACGCTCAGACTACGGAATTGTCCTGTCAGGATCCAATTCTACAATGCCACAGCCGTGGCCTGTATCAATCACCAAGGGGGCATGAGAAGTCGTGCAGCCCAGAGAGAGGTGAATCATATTCTATCCTGAGAAAACAACAATCCTTGCCTATCAGCAATTTTCATTCCAGGGATAAAAAATTGGCAGGCGGACTACTTTGAGTCGGCAACAATTGTTCCTGGGAGAATGGTCCCTTCACCTCGACATCTTTCTGTCAATATGCCAAAAATGGGGAGTTCCGGACAAGGACAAGGGATCCGATGGCGTTCGGAACAGATGCCTTGGTTTTTCCGTGGGATCAGTTTTTCATTGATCTATGCATTCCCTCCTGTTCTGCTGCTTCAGCGCCTTCTCGCGGGATCAAGCAAGAAGGGAAGGAGCTGATTCTTGTGGCCCCAGCATGGCCCACAAGATCTTGGTTTGTACCTTGGACCCTACTGCTATGGCCAGACCTTCTCTTGCAAGGTCCGGTATTCCATCCTACCTTACAAACACTAAATTTAGCGGTTTGGCTATTGAGACCCACATTCTAAAAAGATTGTGGGCTGTTAGCTTCAGTAGTTTCTACCTGGTTAATGCTAGGAATCCGGCCTCTGGAGTCATATACTATAGAATCTGGAAGGCATATGTCTCCTGGTGTGAATCCAGGGGTTGGCACCCCAGGAAATATGTCATAGGTAGGATCCTTGAATTCCTATAGAATTCAAGGATCCTACCTATGACATAGGTTTGACTCCACAGTTTCCTTCCACGCCACAGGAATGGCAGACTGTGGCCTCCCAGTTGGCTGACCGTTGGGACTTTCCCAACTGTGTAGGGGCGATCGATGGGAAGCATGTTCATTGTGCCATTGTAATTGAAGTGTCTTACAACTTCAATTACAAGGGGTTTATTAGTGCAGTATTGATGGCGGTGGTGTCGGCACAATATGATTTTATGGACGTGAACGTGGGGAAGAACTGCCGGATGGAGGAGTTCTCGGCCAGACCGAGTTGTGCCAGCGTCTCCAGGCTGGTGGCCTGGGATTGCCACCTGATGCCGAGAACATTGAGGGACTCCCCTCTGTATTCATGGCAGATGAAGCCTTCGGTCTTGGCAAGCACCTCATGTGGCCGTTCCCCCAAAGGACCCTCACCCCGGATAGGAGGGTATTTAACTACCGGCTGGCCAGAGCGAGAAGAGTTGTGGAGAATGCCTTCGGGATTATGGCCAGCCGGTTCCGTTTGTTTCTCTCAGCCATCAATATGGCGGACTATAAAATAAATCATATCATCATGTCTTGTTGTGTACTACATCGTTTTTTAAGAAGACATTCACAAACCTATATAACTTCTGTTGGGCCTGAGGCTGGACTTAGTGCAGAATCTTTACTCGCAGGCCTGGATACTGGCCGTACTGGCTTGGCCTCCCAAACCGCCCGTCAAGTGCGGGACAAATATGTCAGTTATTTTAATGGTAGGGGGGCATTGCAATGCAATTTCAATCCTCGAAAAAGTCACGTGACCGTGACGCAACGCGTGGGAGGAGCCAAGGACGCTCTGTGCAGACTGGCAGTATCAAACAGTGTACTGCAGCGATTCTGCTCCTGTCTGAAGCGGCTGACTGCTATATAGAAACCTGCATACGCCTTATCACTATAAGGCGCACGTGAGTGGATCAGATACAAGTTTTTGCCTGTGTACCTGGTATCAAGATCATTGCACAATGATCTGTTTTTCTGTTATCTGCTTTATCTGTGAGGTCTGTTTGTGATCGTCACATCTGATGTAAACAGAAGCATAAGAAACATTGTTGCTAAAATTTATCAATTAGCACCCCAATTTAGCAAGTGTGTGCTATTTTCTAGAACTTTGCTAGTGGGACTTGATTAAGTCTCTTTGTCAATCAGATTATACATTTTATAGATTGAACTCTTTGAACACTTCTTATTTAATATTTTCTATGTGGATCTTCCTACACATGTGGTGTCACCAATTTTTATTATCTCACATTTTTTACTGCTGGATTTATTTATTTTTAGGGATTTTTTACTCACTGCTGGATTTATTTGAGTGGCTTATTAACTATTTATTCATCCTTTTATCACATTGTGAAGTGCTTCAAACACCATAATTTTTTCTATTTTAAGTGATCCTGATAACACTCTTTTTTGATAGCAGCCTCACTTGGTTTTTATGTGTATCTACTAGTTATTTAGCATCACAGCGCTTTGTGTTTTTTTATACCTAATGCCAGAACATATTTAAACTTTAAAAAAAAAATAAAAAAATTATTTACAATAAAATCTGTTGTTTTTATTGTTGTTTGCTTTTATTTTTGGCTTGCTCCTAGGTTCTCCTAGTGCACTTGTAGTGCCAAGTGCATTTCTCTTTAGTAAAGAGAGGCCCTTTGTCAGTGTGAACACAAAATGAATTCCTAAACTGGTATTAATGTGCGCACATTCAAACATGTGCATTTTTTTTAATGTCATTCCAATTTTTATTTTTCTTGTTTTTTACTTTAATATAATGTATTTTTTTTTATGTAACTATATTCTAATTTTTTTTGGTTATTTTCTGCATAATTTGTGAAATATTTTTATTTTATAACATTTTTTTTGTTAAAACAGGATTTTTTCACACACAAAAAAAAGACACAACTCTGGAACTTACAAAGTTCAACATGTAATAAAATGTGCTGGTGATGTAACCCATGTAAAAGCCAAATTTTGCAGATGCACACAAATTGGGAGTCCAAATGGGTAATGTCAACATGTGCTATCTCCCATCATGGGGGATCAATGGACGTGTTTTGTGGGTGCAATCTCTTCCTCTCAAAATGCGTACATTGAGATCCCCTGATGGCAGATATCACATGTTGACACACCGTGTGCATCTGCAAAATTTGGCTTTTACTATTTTACAACTAGAAAAACATAACAAGGTTCCCATTTCAAACTGAAATGAAGAACATGATTGATGTTTTAGGGAAAAAGTGATTATATTCTCCTCAAAACATCAATCATGTTCTTCATTTCCTGTTGCATGCTGTCCAGCCGATTTTTCAGGCTGTCTAGTTGATTGTGTATTGCATCAATGTGGCCATTCCAGACCATTATCTGCCCAATAAGTCATTGTGCACTGTCTGCTAAATGGGTCCGCCGCTTGGCCTTCCACAACCAGAACATCACCTAAAGATTGAGGAAAAATATGTCTTTAGAAATAGGCAGGCATAAATAGATTACCTTAAGCTGGGGTGTCAGACACTCACCTGGTGGGGTGCAAATCTCGCCCACTTCCTCCACCTCTCCTTCCTCAAGATCCTCGGACGGGCTTGGGCTTCGGCTTGGGCTAATTACCCAATCAGGCTGGTGAGTTTGGGGGGTCCTGGAATCCTCTGACTGTTGTCTGAGTCTTTTCTTCCCTATGAGAATTTAAAAAAAAGGTATACTTAGCACACTGATATTAGAGTACAGAAAATGGAATATGAAACCTTGCTTTGAAGTGGTGTACAATTGTCTGTTTGTGAAAAGATCCAATTTTAAGACATGACTAAAATTCCCTTTTAACCAAACTGCAATACTTACCTTTTTTGGCCAAGTTTCACAGATGGAGACACCTCAAGTATCTCCTGGAGCCCCTGCGTGGATTACCCTAAAAAAAATTCTCTGGTGTCCCACAGTACACTACTGCTCCTGAGTCCAGATGTGGAAACAGCTGCTGTGTCCTGTTCTTACTTAACATTGAATCATTTTTCAAAGCATTCCAGTTTCAAACACATCTACACAACAATATCATCAACTTCTTTTAATAAGGCAAATTATCAAGACCAAAATGTAGGTAGAGCCCTGTACCATTGTATTTCTTGGCAAACGAACGACATTTAGAATCATATGTATTTTCAAAAGAACGATATTTACGAACGATTGCATCCTTCAACAGTATAAACGAAAAGCATATATGGATCAGCATGCAAGTTAAGTATCTCAATAAGAACACACAACAAGTACTTACTTTTTTAAGCACCTTCTTGATTCTGCTATATTGTTCTGGCTCCCTTGTTTTTAGGTCAGACCATTGCTTTCTCAATTGTTCTTTAGCCCGTTGTACCCCAAATTGCTGCTCCAGAGAGGTGACAACTGAGGACATTATTTGGTCCTTCCGCGAATTGGGTCTGGTGTACGGACCATTTTTGCCATCATAGTCCTCCCTCCTCAATATGGCCACCATCTCCACCATTTCTTCAAAGGCCATGTTGGTGGCCTTATATCTCCTCCTGGATCTGGATGTTTGGGGCTCTGGGCTTTCCTCCGCGCTATCTTTAACTATATACTCCCACTGCGCAACGAACAGAGAAGGGGCGGGGAAACTTTGTCATAAAGAACGTCAGAGGCGGGCGACGCAGGCGGAGCATGACACATGCGCAGTGTATATAAAGCTAGTGCGCTGGCCTACGTATGTCCGAACGGAAGTAGCGAGCGTCATAAATGAAGGTAAGATTTAAACGTGTGTGTGTGTGCGCCCTATATTGGGCTAAAGATAATACTGGGAGTTTGGAATGACATTACTGTTTTTCTCTTGTGTATTGTATTTCAGAAAAAATTAATCCCTTTAAGGAGGAAGATTTTTTGAGTCATTTTATTGACCTAAACCTGTGGGAGGTCAAGCACTCCTTGTATTTCAATAAGTAAGCAAGGCAGGCAACACTGGGGATACTTCTGGAGTTTGTAAAGACTCGAGTCCCCCGGGCAGACATTAGGTTAGTGGACAAGAAAATTGGGATCTTGCGGAATATGTACAGGCGGGAGCACAAGAAGATACAGGAGTTCCTCAAATCAGGAGAAGCAGCAGACAAGGTTTATGTCCCCAAGCTGTGGTACTACCCAAAACTGTGTTTTCTGGATGACCAGACAGAAGTGAGGCAATCGCTTTCGACCCTTCCCTCCACCCTTCTCTCCACCCTTCCCTGCACCCCAGCTGAGATGTCCCAGGAAAAACGGGGCCCTTTCATTCTTGAAGAAGTGGATGCGCCCAGTCGGAACCAGGTATACTTTTTGTTTTGTAATTATTGATTGTCTGAATCTTAATGATGTAAAATAAAATGTTTGGTTTGCTTACAAATCAATGATTTCATCACAAATATTATTATGTATACATATCACCAGACAGTAGTGCCCAAAAATGTTGTTCAAATATTGGTGAACAGCTAGAAAAATGGTGCGGTCAAAATGTTAGCCTTTTCTATTAGTTTAAAATTAAATTTGCAAGTCATGAGCTGAAAATTGTGTGTGATTGATGAAGCCAAAAATACAACTATGTCCCTTTTTTTATACATAGGATGAGCTCAGCCAGGAGGAGGCCATGCCCAGTGGAAGGCAGGAGGTGGCTGGGCCCAGTAGGAGCCTCACAGAATTCCAGGTGTCTCCCCTCCGCCCTCCCACCAATAAGCATAGGACGATGACCAGAATAGAGGAGCAAACACTTGCCCTCATTCAGGAAGCAACCAAAATCATCAGTGACTCCCCCAATGCTGAAGAGGCCTATAGTACATATTTGGCCACCAGGTTGATGGAACTGAAGAAGGACCAACGCCTCCTCTGTGAGGGGCTTTTTTCTGAGGCCCTTCAGAAGGGGTCGTGGGGCCAGCTTACTAAAACAAGCCATATTTATAATGAAGCCCCTCCTCCTCTTCCTCCTCCTCCTGCCACAAGTACACCACCAGAGGCACAGCCTCCAAGGAAAGCTGCAGAGAAGCATGGAGGGAGGGCTGCAGGGCAGCGTGGAGTAAAGGCTCTACGGAAGAGTCAAAAGTGATTGCCTGGCTTCAGTCTGGCCTGACAGAAGACGCAGATTGTGCTCCCTATTATATGGACTCGGCAAGATCCCAATTTTGTTTTCCAATGACTTGATGTGTGCCCTGGTGGACAAAAGGGTCCACAAATTCCAAAAGTGTCTCCAGTGTTGCCTTCCTCTTTATTTTGTTAACCAAAATAAATGGCTATTTTCTTTACACAAAAAAATGTATATGTGTTTTTATTCCAAAAGGACAGTTTGTTTGTGAGTAGGCAGGTACATGTCTAAAAGACTATGGGGGTTATTTACAAAAGGCAAATTCATTTCGCAATACAAGTGCAAAGTGCACTTAGAACTGCACTGCAAGTGCACTTGTTGGAAGTGCAGTCACTGTAAATATGAGGGGAAGATCTGAAATAAGGGGAAGCTCTGCTGATTTTATCATCCAATCATGTGCAAGCTAAAAGGCTGTTTTTTTAGTTTCCTTGCATGTGCCCCTCGGATCCACAGCGACTGCACTTCCAAGTGCTCTTTCAGTACAATTTCAAGTGCACTTTTGCACTTGTAGTGCTAAATGAATTTGCCTTTTGTCAAATTACCAAGGGACACCAACCTCATTAAGGTTCATAAAAAAATACAAGATAATAATATTATTGTGGTAACTTGAAAATACAAAAAAATATAAAATGGAAATCACGAGAATATTTTAAAATTTTTAAGAAATTGGAAAATATATATTGTTGAAATATAAAATTCTAAAAGATGAGCCTAAAAAAGAATTGTAAACATTATGCAGATCTGGCTTTTAAAAACTAGAATATTAGTCATGACATGAGGATAAATAATGAAGAAAGAAGTTTGTGAGAACTCTGTGTGAATATAAGCAGCAAAACAACTTCATTCTTCTAGCATTATAAAGATAAAAAGAATGTGCTATATTAAAAGATCACTGAATTAGCAGTGTGAGGAATGTGCTAGCTTCAATACGAAGGCTAGTTTTACTAGACCGAGCGCTTAAGTCTTGTACTTGCTTCAGAGCATGCGTCATTTTTGGTCCATCGGACTAGCACACAGACAAACGATTTGCACGCTAGAAAGCCGAGTCCGTTGGACAGATTTGAAACATGTTTTATTCCTAGGTCTGTCTGACTTTTGTGGAAAAAAAGTCCGCTGGAGCCCACACACGATCGAATTGTCCGACGGAGTCCGGTCCGCTGAACCAAGTCTGCCAGAATGTCCGCTCATGTGTACGCGGCATCAGGGATAAGATGACCTGATTGAGCCTGATGGATAGTACTTTTGCCAGTATTTTGATGTCAACCTGTAATAGGGATATGGGGCGGTAGGATTCTGGGTATCCCGGGTCTTTTCCTGGTTTGGGGATGAGGACTATTGTTGCCACTGTCATGGATGGAGGTAGTGCACCACACTCGAAGAGTTGGTTGCATAAAACTAGTAATTTAGGGGTGAGTATTTTGCTAAATTGGGAATAGAATTCAATTGGGAGTCCATCTGATCCTGGTGTTTTAGACCTGTCAAAACTGGCAATGGCAATTGTGATTTTGTCTGTGGTGAGGGGTGCCTCCAGAAGGTCTATCTGTTCTTTTGTCAGCTGTGGGAAAGTGACCCCCTCAAGAAGGAGGGATATCGATTGCGTCTCAGTGGGAGCTGTCGTTTTGTGCAAGTCAGCAAAGAAGTCTCTAAACATGGAAGTTACCGTGGGTGGGTCTGTAATTTTGTTGTCTACCAGGGCCATGTAGTGTGATAACCACCAGGGGCCTATCTTCACTGTGTACCAAGTACGCCAATAACTTGCCCGCTTTTTCCCCATGTTCAAACATTTTTTGTTTAGAGAAAAAGTTTTTGTCTTGCTTTTTGAAATTGGAGCTGGGTGACTACTCTAGCTTGTAGTTTAAGCTGGTTTGCCTTTGCGGGAGTCGGGGTGGTGGTAAAGTCTTGCTCAGAGGAGGACAGGCCCGCCATCACTTTATCAAGGGCAGTGGCGGAGTCTGCCTTAGTTTTATTAATACTGATAGCGTTGAGCAAGCAAATAGCTTAAAGGAGTCCCATACTGCAGAGGGTGATGCTGAGTTGTCATTCTCTGCAAAGTATAGTTTCCATTTATTCGCAAGCTCATCATCCTCTGGTAGGAGCGAGAGCCAAAATGGGTTTAAACGCCAAGACCTTGGTGGTTTATTGCTGGGGATGCTTAGAGTTATCCAGTAGGGACTATGATCTGAAAGTATTCTGGGACAGAATACGGCCTCTAGCAGTCGCTGTGTCAGTCTGTGAGACATGAGTATAAAATCTATGCTAGACATGGAATTATGAGTGGATGAGAAACAAGAGTACAATTGCGTATGTGGGAACTTGTGGCGCCATGTGTCTGTTAAATGAAAGTTGGATTTAGTGTGGTATTAAAGTTGCCCAGCCAGACTGCAGATATTGCAGGGTGGCGGGCCATAAACAACAGTCCCTCTTTGATTATGATGATTTTGAACGGGGGTGGCACATAAAAGGCCAGTATGAGGAGGGGTTCACCATATATTTTAGCTAGGAGGAATACGTATCGTCCCTGTGGATCACTGGATGGTTCACATAACTCAAAATGTACAGATTTAGCTATCAAGACTGAGACTCCCCTGGCATGAGATGTGTGGGTAGAATGAAATGCCCACCCAACCCATGGGCGGTGAAGTGCAATCTGCATGCTCCCCTCAACATGTTTCTCCACCAAGAGAGAAAAAGACAGCAACAGGCGCCTCTTAGTAAGACTGTTAACATTTAATAGCAAGTTAGCATTAGAACACTCACATGTAAAGACATGATTGTCCAGCGCAGGGGAGTCCAGTATTAGCCATGAGTGATCTCTGCAGTCTGGATGGAAAATAGCTCTATTCCTCTGTGCTGACGGCTTGCCGGTCCACAGTGCACTTCCGGGATTCGGCCACGATCCACAACGAGGCTTGCAGCGTGGCCAAACTGTCACATGGAGGGCTGGAGTGCAGAGTTCAGGGTATGGGCTGTACTGCCGTAAAGCAATACATTTTAGAGCATATGCGGTAAAGCGCGCTTCTTTCTCAAGCTAAAATTGATGGGTCATGTCACGGTACTACTTATAGTGAGCCCACAGGCGAGCAGGTGACACAGGATCCCCCAGGGTGTGGAGTCTAAGGGCCAGCCGGTATTCTGCCAGGGACCCCCTCACGAGGGTTTGGGCTTAGCTGCATGCTGACCCCAGGTCACGACCCCCGGGTTCACCCTACTCGCTAGGGAAGTACCAGGAGACACTGTCAGACAAGGATGGATGAAGCAAAAGGAGAGCCGGATAGCGAGCCAAGGTCAGGGCGGGCTACAGACAACGTGATCGGAACAAGCCAAGTTGGTACACAAGAGATCAGTTCACGGGAAGCACATGAGGGGCAGGACAGGAAGTAGCAGGAAGGAATCATATATTAGGAAACAGGTGTGGCCGGCGACACCCATAGCTGCAGAGTGCACAGAGCAGAACACAAGCTAGTGGAACAACAGGTGCCAGCCGGCCTACAGCAGTAAGGTGAGACACAGATCAGCTTCGCAGCTGATCTGTGACAGTTTCCCCCCCCTTACGAGGTCCCCCTACACGTCTGGGGGCTGGCTTGGAGGGAAATTTCCGATGGAATCTGGTCACCAAACGTGGGGCTGAGACATCGGTGGCAGGAACCCAGGGCCTCTCCTCCGGACCATAGCCCTTTCAATCAATGAGATAGAGTAGCCTCCCCCGGGAGTACTTGGAGTCCAATATTTCTTTAAGCTCATACTGATCCGAGGTATCAGCCACAGGAGCAGGGTGAAAAGAAGGGTGAGAGAAAAGATTGAGGACCAGTGGCCTGAGCAGGGTGACATGGAAGGCATTGGGTATCCTGAGATGAGAGGGCAGACGGAGCTTGAAAGCAACTGGATTGATCTGACGGAGAATGGGAAATGGACCAATGAAGCGAGGAGCAAATTTCATTGAGGACACCCGGAGACGGATGTGCTTGGTAGAGAGCCAAACTCTATCGCCAGGCAGGAACTTAGGAGCCGGACGGCGTTGACGATCTACTGCCGTTTTATGCCTGGAAGCAGCTAGATGAAGATTCCCAGAGACTTCTTTCCAGATAGAGTTGAAGGACCTTTGGGTCTCAGCTGCTACTGCTACAAGAGGAGAAATGGGAACAGGAAAGGGAACAGATGGATGCTGCCCTAAACAGTGAAGAAGGGAGATTTTCCAGAACTGGCATTGGAATGATGGTTTAAGGCAAACTCTGCCCAGGGCAAAAGGTCCACCCAGTCATCTTGGTGGGCTGAGATGAAGGCACGGAGAAAACGTTCTACATTTTGATTGACACGTTCCGTTTGCCCATTGGACTGGGGATGAAAGGCAGATAACAAATCCAATTTAATCCCAAAGGAGCTGGCCAAGGCTCTCCAAAACCGAGCAGTAGATTGAACTCCTCTGTCAGAGACAATATGAGAAGGCATCCCATGAAGATGAAAAATCTCCTAATGAAAGTTGTGGCAAGACTGGGAGCAGAAGGTAGACCTGGGAGAGGAATCAAGTGACACATTTTGGAGAACCGATCCACCACTACCCAGATGACTGTAAAACCTGTTAAGAGAGGCAGATCTGAGATAAAATCCATGGAAATACAATGCCAAGGTATATCGGCCACTGGTAAGGGCAACAGCAACCCAGTAGGGGCAGAAGTGGAAGATAGTAGTGATAGTACACAAACCGTACAAGCTTGAACGTATTCCTTGACATCCTTACGAATAGAAGGCCACCAATAATGACGCTGAAGGAGATCACAAGTATGAGGTATGCCAGGATGTCCAGAGAACTTGGAGTCATGTGCCCAAGCAAGGAGTTTGGGACGAAGTGCGGGAACTACAAAAGTTTTACCTGGAGGAGGTTGCGTAGACTGGAGCTGAGTAGTGGCTAGGATACGATGCGGAGGGATCATGGGACCAAGATCTAAGTGATCCTCAGAATCATTGACATCAAATGACCCGGACAAGGTATCGGCTCAAAGGTTTTTGGCACCTGGATGAAAAGTAATGTTCAAATTGAAGCGGGCGAAAAAGAGTGCCCAGCGAGCTTGACGTGGGTTCAAGTGTTTTGCGGATTGTAAATACTGCAGATTTTTATGATCAGTATAGATGGTAATACAATGGGGAGAACCCTCTAGAAGATGTCGCCATTCTTGAAGAGCTGGATTAATAGCGAGTAGCTCACGGTCCCCAATGGTGTGGTTCTTCTCCGCATCAGAAAACTTCTTGGAAAAGAATCCGCAAGGCTGAGACTTGCCCTTCTGAGCTTGGAGCAGGACAACACCGACTCCTACTGAAGAGGCATCTACCTCCAAAGGAAAGGGTTTAGTAACGTCTGGATGTAGGAGAATTGGGGAGGAGAGGAAGGCTGCCTTGAGTTTGAGGAAAGCATCAATGGCTTTAGGGGACCAGAGCCGAGCATTGACACCCTTGCCGGTGAGAGATGTAATAGGGGCCACCAAGGTGGAGTAGTTACAAATGAATTGAGGATAGTAATTGGTGAAGCCCAAAAAGCGTTGGGTGGCTTTAAGACCAGAGGGCTGGGGCCACTCAGAGATGGCCCGAAGTTTGGCTGGGTCCATGAGGAGACCCTGAGATGAGATTATGTAGTCCAGAAATGGAACTTGTGTTTGTTCAAATAGACATTTCTCCAATTTTGCATATAGACAATTGTCCCGTAGATGCTGTAGCACAGCTTTCACATGAAGATGATGGGTAAGTCTGGTGAGAAAATAAGAATGTCATCCAGATATACAGGGGCGGCTCTAGGCTTTGTGAGGCCTTAGGCAAAACTTAGACATGAGGCCCCACTAACGCCCATAATAGGAAAAATAATTCAAGCGATAAAAATGAACTGTATAAGGAGGGTACAGGGGAAGGGTAAGTGGGCACAGTACAGGGGAAAGGAGGGCACAGTACAGGGGACAGGAGAGGACAGTACAGGGGGAGCAGGAGGGCACAGTACAGGGGGAGGGTAAGTGGACAAAGTACAGGGGGCAGGAGTACAGTACAGGGGGAGGGTAAGTGGACATAGTACAGGGGGCAGGATGGTACAGTACAGGGGGGAGCAGGAGGGCACAGTACAGGGGAGGGTAAGTGGACAGAGTATAGGGGACAGGAGGGCACAGTACAGGGGGAGGGTAAGTGGACACAGTACAGGGGGCAGGAGGGTACAGTACAGGGGGAGCAGGAGGGCACAGTACAGGGAGAGGGTAAGTGGTCATAGTACAGGGGGCAGGATGGTACAGTACAGGGGGAGCAGGAGGGCACAGTACAGGGGGAGGGTAAGTGGACATAGTACAGGGGGTAGGATGGTACAGTACAGGGGGGAGCAGGAGGGCACAGTACAGGGGGAGGGTAAGTGGACATAGTACAGGGGGCAGGATGGTACAGTACAGGGGGGAGCAGGAGGGCACAGTACAGGGGGAGGGTAAGGGGACATAGTACAGGGGGAGCAGGAGGGTAAATGGACACAATACAGGGACAGGAGGGTACAGTACAGGGGGAGGGTAAGTGGACACAGTACAGGGGCAGGATGTTACAGTACAGGGGGGACCGGGAGGGCACAGTACAGTGGGAGGGTAAGTGGACACAGTACAGGGGCAGGATGTTACAGTACAGGGGGGAGCAGGAGGGCACAGTACAGGGGGAGGGTAAGTGAACACAGTACAGGGGCAGGAGGGTACAGTACAGGGGGAGGGTAAGTGGACACAGTACAGGGGCAGGATGTTACAGTACAGGGGGGAGCAGGAGGGCACAGTACAGGGGGAGGGTAAGTGGACACAGTACAGGGGCAGGAGGGTACAGTACAGGGGGAGGGTAAGTGAACACAGTACAGAGGCAGGATGTTACAGTACAGGGTGGAGCAGGAGGGCACAGTACAGGGGGAGGGTAAGTGGACACAGTACAGAGGCAGGATGTTACAGTACAGGGGGGAGCAGGAGGGCACAGTACAGGGGGAGGTTAAGTGGACAGAGTATAGGGAGCAGAAGGGTACAGTACAGGGGGAAGCAGGAGGGCACAGTACAGGGGGAAGGTAAGTGGACATAGTACAGGGGCAGAAGGGTACAGTACAGGGGGAAGCAGGAGGGAACAGTACAGGGGCAGGAGGGTACAGTATTGGGGGGGGGGGGGGGGTAAGTGGACAGTACAAGGGGGGGCAGGAGGGGGCAGTATAGGGGCAGTAATGTATAATACAGAGCTGCTTTCACAGATCCTAGCTATTTTGGCAGGCTGTCACTGGGGAAATAAAGAAAGAAGAGGAAAAGAACATCCATCATATAAGTGTGTACCACAATAAAATGCTATAGTGTGATAGATATCAAGAATGGTTAATATATGTACAATCCAAAGTGCTGGTACTATAAATAATAAGCACAAAACATACATGTCACAAAAAAATCCAACAAAAGGGCTGTTATAAACTTGTGCAGATCCACTGAAAACTATTTGCTTGAACGTCAGTGTACCATCACCAAAACAAAGCACTGACCATTTGCTTACCAAAAAAAATTGACTCCTTAAACTTATGAGGTCACATGCACTTGTCATCTGCTGGATATTTACAACCATTTCACTCAAACAACAACACTGCAGGTAGAGTAGCTTGGTCCGGTACCAACCACAGGGAACCCTGTAAATGCAAAAAATAAAGCAACTCCAGGACAAGTAAACAATTTGTTGCTCTATCCTAGTAAAGTTTGCTGTAAGTACATTACTTTAATAAAGCAGCGCAGTATGTCCTGGTAATGCATACAGTATATTTTATTCTTTGCATACACAGGGTTGTTGTGGTTGGTACCTGACCAGGAAGAGTGGTGAAACGCTGCTCCTGGGAGAATGCTACTATAAATGCGTTGTCACTTTTTGAGTGAAGTGGCTGTAAATATCCTTCGGATGACAGGTGCATGTAACTTCATAAATTTAAAGTGAAGTTCCACCCAAAAATGGAACTTCCACTTTTTGGTTTCCTCCCCCCCTCCGGTGTCACATTTGGCACCTTTCAGGGGGGAGGAGGGAACAGATACCTGTCTAATACAGGTATTTGCTCCCACTTCCTGGCATAGATCACCGCGGCGCTTGCGGTGACCTACGCCACTTCCGGCGCCTACCCCGTCATCCCCTGCTGTATTCTGTGAGACACAGAACACAGCGGGGACCAGTTAGGACATGCAGCGCGACTCGCGCATGCGCAGTAGGGAACCAGGAAGTGAAGCCGCACAGCTTCACTTCCTGATTCCCTTACTGAGGATGGCGGCGGCAGCAGCCGAGAGCCGAAGGACGGATCGACTTAGGCTGCTGACATTGCGGGCTCCCTGGACAGGTAAGTGTCCATATATTAAAAGTCAGCAGTTGCAGTATTTGTAGCTGCTGGCTTTTAATATTTTTTTTCAGCGGACCTCCGCTTTAAGGAATCAAATTTTTTGTTAAGCAAATGGTATGTGTGTAGCGCTGGTAGATTTACAATCTACTGCTTATAGGTAAATTTAGTGGGTTATCTGTTCATACATAGTCAGATTTGCCTCTGTTCCAGCTTGGCTGAATTGCATGTAGTTTCACACTGTGCCTGTAGGTGTCGTTGTCACCATGGGTCGGTGTTGGAAAGGCAACACGTTGAAGCGTATGAGTGCTCCTCTGTCCCGGAGATAACTCGGTGGAGGTGGTCCTCCGAGTTGCATTCTGGGAGAGGGTATTTATGGGACAGATGCCATGTTTTAGGGTTTGTTTCGTTCCACCTGCTGGCCCTACAAGTTTCAATTCCTAATACTACACTAAGAAAAGGTATTTGAACTTCCTTGCAACTCTTCTTCTACCTCTTTCCTGCTACTTCCTTCAATTTACGTTTATTCAAGCATTGGAAAAGATACTCAAGTGTCCGGTGCCTACATTGTCCGGTATTAAACTCAACGGGATCCTAGACCCGGTTCTGGTGAAATAGAGGTAACGAAGGTGGCGGTAACAGCCCGCTTTAAACCAGCAGCTCCACCGTGAGTTATTGCTATATATATATATATATATATATATATATATATATATATATAAAAATATAATAATTCTTGACATCTATCACATTGCACTTTAGGCACTTTCACATGAAGGGTCCAGTCAGTTTTTCAGGCAGAACTGATTGGACCCTCCATTCTCCTCTATGGAGCAGTGGATGTAAATGGACTTGTGTCTGTTTACACCCGCCTACCTTCAATTTGACCCAACAAAAACAAACTGAAGGGGGATCCATAACCCTCTGTCTGGGTGGATCAGGACAAATGCCAGTCGGGTATAAACAGACAGGCGGTCCGTTTACACCTAACTGCCCATAGAGCAGTGTGGGCTGTGTCTGCTTGTCATAAGTGGAGCAAATGTGAACCTGTTAACCTCTTGCTCTGCTCAGTGGCGGTCAGTAGCCCTGCTGAGAAAAGCGGAGTCTGTCCCATGTGAAAGGGGCCTCATTCATGTTTTGTCCCATCACCTTTGCTCTGTCTGCCCCCATGTACTCTCTAACTGCCCCATCTCTCTTATTCCCTTGCTCTGTCCTTATTTCCCCTTCTCTGCCCCATCTATCCCTCCTCTATCTCTAGATGGTCCCTATTATGTACATGCAGCAGGCTGTGTAATGGGTTCAGTCACACATGATACAGCACCTTACATTCCTCTGAGGATCCATGCCATTCCTGCTACTGTGCCTGCTGGCCCCTCCCCCTGGTCTCACTCGGCCCCTCCCCCCTCCTCTCATGTACCTCTAGTTCACCAACGAGTATGCTGGAATGGAGGAGGTTCTGGTACCGCCCACGTGGGAGGAGATTCTATTGGAGAGAAGCAGCAACTGATCGATGTGCTGAAATGAAAGGCCATCGCCTCTCTTCTGCCTTTCATGTGGGAGGAGGAGGAGGGGCCGCAGAAGCTGGTGGGAGTTAGTATGGAGGCAGCAGCTGAAGCTCACAGTGCCCGGTGCTGCATGTTATCTGTCTGATGTCTGCTGTGCTGAGCAGGGCGGTGCCAGCATAAGCACTTGAGGGACCGTCGGCTTCAGAACCACCCCCTAAGGTTGCTGCCTTATGTGATCCTAAGCTGTCAGCTCCTGTCCCCCAGCCCCCTGAGCTGGTCTTAAATGTAGTCCTGTGATCTCTCTGATGAGTGCATTGTAGACCAGCCGGGATTCAGCACTTTTCTGATGGCGCGAAGATCCTTGCTGCCAGTCTCAGAGGCGGCTCTTTAACTAGGTAGATTAGACAGCCGCGAGCGCGAGGCCCCTGTCCGTGCGAGGCCCTTAGGTGGCCGCCTAATTAGAGAGCCGCCTCTGATATAAAATAACACAGACATACAGAAGGTCGTGGAAGATCTCATTAACAAAATTTTGGAGGATCGCTGAGGCATTGCATAAGCCAAAGGGCATCACAAGATACTCATAATGTCCGTCCCTGGTGTTAAAGGCGGTCATCCATTCGTCTCCTTGCCGGATTCTTATTAAATTATAGGCCCCTCTAAGATCCAGTTTAGTAAAAACATGAGAACCTCGCAGTCTGTTAAAGAGTTCTGAAATTAAAGGAAGAGGGTATCGGTTCTTCACGGTGATGGCGTTAAGACCCCTGTAGTTGATGCAAGGACAGAGTGAACCATCTTTTTTCGCTACAAAGAAGAACCCGGCTCCAGCAGGTGAGATAGATTTCCTGATGAAACCCTTTTGCAGGTTTTCCCGAATGTATTCAGACATGGCTTGTGTCTCGAGGATAGATAGAGGGTAGACCCGGGGAGGAGAGGTCGGAGGTGATAGAATCGTGTGATTCCCAGAGTGGGGAGGCCCAAGCAAAAGCATCACCGGAGAGGAGAGAGATGATTTATGCGACTTTGGTGCGATCAATTGGAAAATGGTGGCTGGAAAGTTCAAAGTGGATGGAACACTGATTAATGAAGCCCCGACAAGCCTAATGCCCTGTACACACGGTCGGACTTTGTTCGGACATTCCGACAACAAAATCCTAGGATTTTTTCCGACAGATGTTGGCTCAAACTTGTCTTGCATACACACGGTCACACAAAGTTGTCGGAAAATCCGATCGTTCTGAACACGGTGACGTAAAACACGTACGTCGGGACTATAAATGGGGCAGTGGCCAATAGCTTTCATCTCTTTATTTATTCTGAGCATGCGTGGCACTTTGTCCGTCAGATTTGTGTACACACGATCGGAATTTCCGACAACGGATTTTGTTGTCGGAAAATTTTATATCCTGCTCTCCAACTTTGTGTGTCGGAAAATCCGATGGAAAATGTGTGATGGAGCCTACACACGGTCGGAATTTCCGACAACAAGGTCCTATCACACATTTTCCGTCGGAAAATCCGACCGTGTGTACGGGGCATTAGGGTCTCCAGAAAAGCGAGGTGGCTAAAGCAGATGCAGGCAGGGATTGCCAGGTGTAGCAGGTAACACGGGAGCAGCTGAAGCAGAAGCAGGAACGGGAGGAGCTGAAGTTGCAGCGAGTTGCAGATGATCCAGACGGGAGGCAAGATCCTGAAGAACCAGCATTATTTGCTCTTGATTTGCTTGCTGGGAGTTACGTCTCTGAACTAGATGTTGCATTTGATCCTCGGTCAGCGGCCAATTCTCAGAGGCGCTCATGGCTTGCGCAAACTGTCACGGTACTACTTACAGTGAGCCCACAGGCGAGCAGGTGACACGGGATCCCCCAGGGCGTGGAGTCTAAGGGGCAGCTGGTATTCTGCCAGGGACCCCCTCACAAGGGTTTGGGCTTAGCTGCATGCTGACCCCAGGTCACGACCCCCCGGTTCACCCTACTCGCTAGGGAAGTACCAGGAGACACTGTCAGACAAGGATGGATGGATGAAGCTAAAGGAGAGCTGGATAGCGAGCCAAGGTCAGGCCGGGCTGCAATCAACATAATCAGAAAAAGCCGAGTCGGTACACAAGAGATCAGTTCACGAGAGGTCAGGTTTAAGGCAGGTTACACGAAGGGAGCTCCGAAACAAATGTTGCTCAAGCAACCAGTAGCTGGTTTGGCAGGAAGGAATCATATATTCGGCAACAGGTATGGCCAGTGACACCCATAGCTGCAGAGTGCTCAGAGCAGAACACAAGCTAGTGGAACAACAGGTGCCAGCCGGCCTACAGCAGTAAAGGTGAGACACAGATCAGCTCCGCAGCTGCTCTGTGACAGGTCATGTGTCGCCTATTTATGTGCCTGCTCAGCACTGCCACCTAATGGTCAAGTTCAATATTACAGGCTGTATAGATGCAACAGTAATATATTTATGACATCAAAAAAAACAGGAAAAATACAGTGTGCATACGTTTTATACTTCACTTCATTCCCATCATAATACGAGTAGGTATCTTAATGCCCCACGTGATACCTATCGAGCTAACCTTCACAGGGGTCACCCCTACAGCTAATGGGTATGTACATTCAGGGTTATCCAATCCTTCTTTGTTTAACCCCCCTGGTACCATAGCACCATCCATTCAGGTTTTTCGAAGCCTGGTGCAACAGGACCTAGAAAAACTACCCAACCGACCCAAAAAAGTCCATGTTGATCCAAGTTGAACTAAAACAATTATGCGAACGAAAAAATGTAATTATTTGTCCCGCCGACAAAGGCGGGGGGTTGTTATATTGGACAAAGAGGACTATGTGAAGGAGATGACTAGACTTCTGGATGATCCCGGCTTAATATAGTCTTATTCCTTCAGATCCAATGGCCAATTATAAAAAAGCCTTGGTCGAATTGATCGATGAAGGCTTCTCATTATGGATCCTGGACAAGAAGGAGAGAAGTTTTCTGGTTCTTCTTGTTCCACGGATTCCTGCCATTTATTATCTACCTAGGGTCCACTAGGACCCCGTTAATCCCCCTGGCCGGCCTATAGTCAGCGGGATTGACTCTGTCACTTACCGCATTGGGAAATATGTTGACTTTCATCTTCAACCTATAGTTCGCTCTATTCCTTCCTATCTCAAGGATACCTGAGATACCATTAAGCTTCTCAAGTCTCTTGATTTTAAGGAGGGGATGATTTTGGTAACAGCGGATGTTGCCGCACTTTATACGTGCATACCCCATACTTTAGGCTTCTCTGCTGTAGAAAATTATCTGTTAAAACATACTACTCTACCATTGGTACAACGTAATTTCATTATGCAACTTCTTATGTTTGCCGCTCTGCATAATTATTTCTGGCTCCAAAACCAATTTTACTTACAGAAAAAAAGTGTGGCCATGGGGGCGTAGTTCGCCCCTAGTTTGGCCAATCTTTTTATGGCCTAGTGGGAGGAGGATGTCGTCTATGCCTCCCAGAGAGCCAAATTGGTTCCCTGGGCTAGGTACATTGACAACATCCTCCTCCTATGGAATGGTGACTGTAAATCCCTGGATGCTTTATGGCTGCACTCAATCTCAACGATCGAGGTATTCTTTTGAGCTATGAGGCCAGCTCAACTTCTATTCATTTCTTAGATCTGGAAATAATGGTTGTCGACCAGCACCTAGAGTTTAAGACCTACTTTAAGGAAACAGACCGAAATGAATATATTCTGGTGGACAGCTGCCCTCAGACACAGTGGCTTAAGTCGGTGCCACGCAGCCAGTTCTTGCGGTTACGCCAGAATTGCACAAGAACTAAAGACTTCCTTCTTCACTCTCAGGTTCTTAAAGAAAGGTTTATAGAAAAGGGTTACGATCCGGTCGACTTAGAGGTTGAGATTGATAAAGCACTACAAACCGACAGATGTTCTACCCTCATTGAGCGTCCTAAGGGCGCTTCTGATTTCAGGTTTAAATTGTCTTTTTTTTACTACTCACTCAGTTCAATCCAGGCAGGTCAAAGAATTTTTCAGGAAGCATTGGAAAGTTCTTTGGAATGACAGACTGCTGGGCCCTGTCCTTCCAGAATAGGCTGGTGTGATATTTAGAGGGGCACGATCAATACAGGGGCAAATCGCGCCCAATGTGATCGACCCCCCTAAAAAAGTCTTTCTTTCAGCAGTGCAAGGGTTATTACCCTTGTAGAAAATGTAATGTGTGCCTCCATAATATTGGAGGAAGACGTAAAACAGACACCTTCACTTCAACTGTCAGTGCACGTATTTATCCTATGAGACATTTCACCACCTGTGTTACAAAATTCATTCTCTACCTACTAACCTGCCCTTGTAGAAAGCAGAAGGTGGGTCGTACAATCAGGACATTTTCTATTCGTGTGAATGAACACGTGGCTGGTATAAAAAATGGGAAGAGTAAACATAGTGTACCCGTCACTATTTGCAGTTTCATAATAAGGATCCCCCAGGAACACTGTTTCAGATTATTGACCAATTTGTCCCTCATTGGAGGGGGAGTGCCGTCTACGCGGGGTCTCTCACCTCAAGACATATTGGATATATGAGCTGAGATCCTACTCACCGTTCGGGTTGAACGTGGGGTGGGATATCAACTATTTCATTAATCAGGCTTAAGTTCATTCACGCACCATCATGCATTTTCAGATTCACAATCAAGTTTTTCATTCTTTATTCACCATTATGTATTTTTGCATCATCACTTTGTACATTATACATTTATGGTGTATTGTATATGTATATTATTGTTGTTATCACAACATTTGATTAGGTCTTCATTGTAATTCAATAGGTTCTTTAGATTCATTTTATCATGTTTCTTATTTTTTTGTGGTTGTCATTTTGGGTTTTTGTCATTTTTTTCCACTGCCCATTTGGTTTCACATCTTAGCAGTTAATGCTGTGTCCCATTTATGCCGTTCTATGATGATCCCTAGGCCAATCACTTGTAGTCACGTGACCGTTGTTTGGACATGTGATTGAGTTGTTTCTGGCGCCCTGCATCACTTTTGGTTAGATAACTGTTTACTTACGGTCGTGCGGCCATTCACTTCCGGTTTTGGACCCGGGACCCGGAAGTCGGCTTATCGCCATTGATATTTTGGTTCCGCCGGCTGTTTGCTTTTCGGCTGCTCGGACCTATGATTTCTTGGTTGTGTGAACCCCCATGACATTTATCCATATGTCTGCGGTCTACCAAGGACCATAACTTCAAGGCCAGTGCCATTCTCATGTGATTAACGCAGGGCTCCATCAGTCTTGGTCATGTGACGTCCTTCCCAGTCATGTGCTCATTTTTTGAATCTGTCACGTGACATTATGACCCATTTTTCGCAGGCTTTTTGACCGGACGTTTGCTCTGTGTTTGCCATGTGTCTGTCTGGCTGCATTCACTTACACTTCCTGGTTACCATTCAGTTGGTCCATTAGTTCATGTGATTGGCGCTATCCTTTTTACCATTGGTCCTCTTAAAGGAGGCTTGGAACTCAGTGGTCACTTGACCATTTTTGCTCCAATCAAGGACCATTTGAGGTTCCTGTGTGCTGATTAGTCTCATATTAATCATTGTATTCCTATGTAGTATATATATATATATATATATATATATATATATATATATATATATATATATATATATAGGCAGTGTGGGGGGTCGATATATGCCCCTGTTGAAGATCCATAGGTTGAAATGCGTAGGGCTAGGCTTATCGCTCTCCACATTGCCCTGTACTTTTATTTTGTGATCACATTTTTTACTTCTGTACGCTGGTTTTTAGAAATAAATTACCATTTTGAACTACACCATGTGGAAGCATTTTCTTTTTCCACATATTATCCCGATGAGAGTGGCTCTGGTGTCCTGTTGATCTTACCATCCACATCCAGCCCTGAGGTCCCTGTGATTGGAGGTTTGTTTGGAGGTTTTCCATCCTTTCCCTGGATTCTATCTTGGAGGTCCTGGACCCTTTGGAGTTCTATACATCGGCCATTTGTGGCATCATGCCTGTACGATTCCTTGTCGCTGACATTGGAGTCTACCTGTTCCGGTAAGGGCACATGCACTTCTCTTCATTATTGATGATGTAACACCCTTGATGTTTTCCATACCGGACAATGTTCAGCATTTGTTTTTTCTGATTTTCCATTACCCTGTGTTGGACGCTCAGACTCTGGTTCTCATTATTGCTTATGTTGGACTATACTTTATGCATTTTTTTCCACTGGTTTGACCCACATTTTTCAGCGGTTTGAGTTTTTGTTTTTTGTTCCAACTATCACATATCATTCTTTACAGAATGGACATTTCACGTGTTATCTATTGATGTTATTAATCCACCAGTTTTAATACTTCACTTATATTAACATATTTGTGTTTCAGCGCTACATTTTTTATTATATAGACTTATTCATGTTTGTCACATTGTGTATGTAGCTGCTTGTTTTTTGTTTTTTTGGGGTTAGCGCAGTAATATCCACTTTCCTTTATCACTTTTGACACTTTATTCCCGCTCCCCCCCCCCCTTTTTTAAACCTTACATGGATGTTTTCGAGTATAGAACCGCTAGGTGGACCGTTTCTCAGGCTTAAAAAAACTGATGATCAGTGAACTACATCTCCAATGGGATGCAGCTTTTCTTGAGCAATATGTCAAGGAAAAGATGGTGCCCAGGGGCCTTCGTTGGGACGTTTATCCACAACAAGATGACCCCGATTTAGAGTCATGGTTCAGATATTTTAATGAGGTAGGGATACAACTTTTACAATTTTTAATAGATAAAAAACAAACCAAACTATCCCTGATAGATAAAGAAATTAAAGATCTTACTTCACTTATATTAACATATTTGTGTTTACTGGTCAACGCTACATTTTTTATTATCTAGATTTATTCATGTTTGTCACATTGTGTATGTAGCTGCTTTTTTTGGGGGTTAGCGCAGTAATATCCACTTTCCTTTATCACATTTTTTTTAACACACTGTGACCAGAGCAACATAAATGTTACCACTGGGCAAGTGATCAGGATTTTTTTTTTTTTTTTACACATTATGTTTGCTTATAGCAGTGAATTACATTGCTTAAGCAAGCATTTTACTGAATGAAACATAATCATTCAGTCTGTTTTTTTGTGATTAGCTGTGATTGGTTAAAGCTAATCACATGGTACAGACGGGCTGCGATTGGCTCTGTCTGTACCATGTAATCAAATTGACCAATCACAGCTAGAAACACAAATGTACACAATGGATGGCATGAAAGGAAGCCCTGGAAGAAGTCCTCTTGCAACGAAACCTGTCGGGTTTAGGCATCATTTCCTGTCATCATGTTTGGATTGAGCTAATGTTTGCTCTTGCTGCGGAAGATTTTTCATTTTTAATGTAATATCATGTCAGTGCATTACTTGAAAAAGCCCAATTTTAAGGATTTTACACTATCTTGGCGTTTATCTCTTTGCTAACATATCCCACTAAGCACAATGATCTAAGACTAGAGGAGTATTGGTTTCCATGTGAAGTTCACATGCTGAGGAGTGAACATGGATGGAGAATATGAGATATAAAATCCCCTTTAACCCCCCCCCCCCCAATAATAGGTGGTCAACACTCTCTGGTAAGAGTACATCTAAACTTATGGTGGTGTTTTTTTCACAAGGTGGAGGAACTGAGTGAACAAGAACTTCTGCACCTGTTTACTAATGTGAAAGCACTACACTGGTGCCATATTGAAGACACATAGACTAAACTCATTTGATTTATTTAATTGTATTCATTTATTTAGTGATTTTATTGATGTATTCAAGCGCAACACAATATTTTCCATATACTTATTGTGTACAACTGATTCATCACAGCGGTCACATCGCATCGGCATCTTAAAAGTGCCTCACACCACACATTTCCTGGAGGCTTGAATTGGTGTTTCAGGGGAGACCCCTGTGGACAGAGGCTGAAGTGGTCCTTAATTTAGGAGCTAAGTTATTGGAAGATCTGATTTATACATACTTGCTTATTTCAAATTTGAGGTGAAAGTTCTGGGAGCCGGGAGGGAGCATGTGGCGTCCTAACACACAAGCATTTTTGTTTGCTTCACAGCGGTGGGGGATTTATACTGTATTTCATGGCAATGGCATCCCTAGGGGGGACCAGAGGGGGCCCTGACCCCCCCAACATTATGCTGTGCCCCACCATGTGCCCCCAATTTAATTTTTTTTCCTTTTTACAAAAAGGCAATGTCTAAGAGGGAGAGCGTCCCCAGTCAGCTCCTGCAGGTGATTCCTCCCCCCTCCCTCTGCTCGCTGACACTGCATAATGCGAGCGCTCACACAACCACAGCTGCCTGATCTGCTCCTTCTCCTGCATCCTCATTGACAGGGAGAAGAGCGAGTTGCAGGAAGGACTCCACCAGGACTCTCAGTTACTGAAAAAACAGACTGATTTCTCCCGTCCTTAGGACAGGAGAACCAGCCTGTAAATTCCAGGAGATGCCAGATCAGCGCTGTCAATAGCAGGGGCAGGACAGCAAGAGGCTGGGGAACCCCACAGTGGCAGAACACCAGGGCCCGGTGGCAAGACAACCTTTGCAACCCTGATAGTTCTCCCACTGCTTTGGACCCTTATATTTTCTTGGTATGCTGGTGACATATATCGCTTGTCTTCTGCCACCCTGGGGGACCCCAATACAGTAGGAAGGGAGCTCACTGCAGAACATGTGAAAGGGCTGTTGTGGGATCGTGTTAAAGGCCCCAGGATATATATATAATTGCATTTTATAGTTGCCCCCTACTTTTGTCCCTGCCTCCCCATGTGTCCCCCCCTAAATATGAAAGCTGGAGATGCCACTGTTTCACGGATGTCCACAAGTACTGCATACTTGGAGGAATATTTTGGAAAGACTGTATTATTAACTTATCTTATCAACTTATGTTTTATTATGAATTTTGAAAGCTATGATTATTTATATGTTGAGTTTTATTAACTTCTACATTACTAGGTGACATTGCTTTATCAGATAAACACAAAATAGGTTTCTTATTTTCACATTATTATTTTCAGAAGTGCTACACTCTTTTATGATTTATATTTATTCCAGATGAACAGCTGCGTTGCATCTTCATGGACTTTATCGCTGAACTACCCATTTCAGCAGGCTCCACCGTTATCTCGGTGGTTGTGGACAAGTTTTCTAAAATGTGTCACTTAACTCCACTTCTGGGACTACCTTCAACTGTCACTCTTGCTTCGATGTTCATAAAAGATCTTTCAACTTAATGGTAATCCCTCACACATTGTCTCTGATAGAGGAGTTCATTTTACAGCTCCCTTCTGGTGGGCTCTGGCCATATCCTTTGGAATTAAGTTGAACTTCTCCTTGGCCTTTCACCCGCAGTTAAATGGGCAAACCAAAAGGTTAAATTCAAAAATTGCTAAATGGTATCTTTGTGCCTTCATTAATGCCCATCAGGATGGTTGAGTAGACCTTCTACCCTGGCTGAGTTTGCCTTTAATAACTATGCTAATGCCAGCACTGGGGAGTCTCCCTTTTTCACGGCGTATGGTGGTCATCCTTCGGTACCATTTCCTGTTCCCATCCCTCCTGTGCTGCCAGCAGCTGCAGAGACTCAATGGTCTTTCAATTCCATCTGGGCAGATGTTTCCAAGAACTTACATTTAGCAGCTTCCAGGTGCAAAGTAGCACTTGCAAAGTCCCAGATTTCTTCCTGGTGACAAGGTTTGGCTTTCTACTAAGAATTACCCTCAATGAAGTTTACTGCTCAGTTCATTGGTCCACAGGTTTACAATCCTCTGCCAGGTTAATCCTGTCGTTTCCTAGCACTGTCTCCCTTTGCATTTAAGAATTCCTAATGTTTTCCTTCACTCCTGATAAATTTCCTCATCATTAGGTTTTTTGTCATCTTCATCATCCTTCTCCAATGGTCAATACTATGAATCAGTATGAAATCAAGCAAATCTTGGATTCTAATTACTCCAGGGTATGACTTTTATATCTAATTGACAGGAAGGAAAATGGTCTTGAGGAAGGATGCTGGATTCCATCTACAAATGTGTCTTCACCCTGTTTGGTGAAATCCTTTCAGCCTGGCCCTAAACGGGTGGGGAGGCCTCGTCAGAAAGGAGTAGTGTCATGGTCTAGCCTGCAGTTTTATGTTTGTGAAATTCTTTCCTCTTTGCTGCGGTGGTTCTGCTAGATCTGTAAATCCATTTAAATGTTCTGCTGGCTTCTCTGTTCACCTATGGACATCACCTGCTCTACTGTGGATTTATATCCTTTTACTTTCTGTCACTTCCTGGCCCGCCTCCCAGACTGCTCCCTATGTATGGTCTGCTCCCTATAGACATGCTCAGTGCAGCTTAGCTTGTCTGAGCAGCCTCCTTAGTTCTATGAGCTCCTGTTTGCCTACTACTACCTATATTCAGTGTCTGATTTCCCGTGTTTGCCTGTCACGCACCCTGGCCTCAGCTTGTTTTATGGATCTTCTTCCGTCCCCTGCCTTTTATACTCTGCACACGCGAGTGGTCTCCGCAGCCTCAGCTGGGCGGACCTGGGGACCGTGACCTGGTTCCAGATTGCTGCATATCCATCCCTACAATCAGGGGCCCTTGTGAATAAGCAGGCTGGGGCTTAGACTCCTCGCCTTGGGGAACCCCGAGTTGGCATTCTATAAGCGCTCACTACCACTGAAACCTGACACAATTTTATTGTGCTTAAAAGAATATTTGCATAAAGCAGCAAATTTCAGGAATAATTAATTAATGAGCATAATTTATTTTCACATGGAAGGTGCTGTTATACATCAGTCGATTAAACGATCAATATAGCTGACTTAATTCACCATTCAAACATCCTGAAAGCATAAATATTTAGGCCCTGAGTCTGCCTTTTCCAGCTCACTACATTCTAGAACAGTGATGCTGAACCTTGGCACCCCAGATGTTTTGGAACTACATTTCCCATGATGCTCAACTACACTGCAGAGTGCATAAGCATCATTGGAAATGTAGTTCCAAAACATCTGGGGTGCCAAGGTTCGCCATCACTGTTCTAGAACCTATTAGAAGGCAGGGAGAAGTAGTTGAGCCTGCAGCATGCAAGACCCAGCACAGCCAAAAATAATCACACACTGCTCCAATGTTCACAGAGGAGCCAAGCACACTAAATGAACCTGAACCTTTGTAAAAACCTATTCCCAGGTGGGTGTTGCATCCTTATTCTTCAAAAATAATCCATACACATACAATGACCTTGTACTCGATTTTTCATGAAATTTTTCCTTACTATGTTTATCTGCCTCCTTGTAGCATCCTCCATGAGCTCCTGAAATTCTATTTGTTCAGAACAAACAGTGCATGTTAGTTGTGGTCATGTACACTGCTCTGTGCACACTACAAACTGCATAGTTCCTACTCTATCTCGAGAGCGAGCAAGAGTGGGTGGCTAAGTTCCTACATACAGTGGGACAGGAACCATCCAGAATGAACATAGCCACTCTCTAGTAGAAATTCAGATGACAGCAGCAAAAAAGGAAGCTGAGAGCAATAGAAGATATTTTTATGTTAGGAATACATACTTGAATATATTTTTTTAAAACCAGAGATTAGTGTCACTTTAACTTTTTATATTAGATAGGCATTGCTCATCCCTTGTTCATCTCAAGAGCTATAAGAAAACACTGTAATGACACTGCAAGGGGGAAAGGGGAGGCATTCTAATAAAAGCCCATTTGTGACAATTACTTTACATGCTAAATTTGCATATGGAAATGAAAAAATATTTCATTCTAAAATGGATGCACAAATGAGTGTTAATTACTGTAATTTGAGTTTATGGACCACAGCATGATCACTGTCATTATTTTCAAGCATTAACACATATGGAAATGTAGTAATCTTTACATAAATGATTCCGTTTCTGGAGCCTCTCATGATGGCTTAGAATGCACACAGAATAAGATGCAAAATGACGAAGATTAGACTGATGCTGCACTTTAGGTGATGTGGACATTAACGGAGGCATGATGATAAGAGCAGCTCGTTTGCTGCTATTTCTGTCCTGGCTGGACACCTAGTTCTCCTGTCCACAGGGGTGTTTGTCTTTACTAATGTCTACAGGAGGGGCAGTCCCAGGAGTTTAATCAGCTTAATGTGTCCTTGATTATAGTGGCAGTAGAGCCTGTGCTCTGCAAATTAAGGGAATCCTTTGCACCCCCCCCCCAGGTGTCCCTATTGGAAGATTTCCCCTTCTTTTCTGGAGACAACCCACATTTTGGGGTTTTCCTTCACATTCACTTTCAATAATAATGGAAAACAGGACAAATATAGAAGGTAAATCTCCCTAACGGGCACAGATGTTCTAATCCCTCTCTGCTCTAGCCATAACTAAAAAAATAAGTTTTGCCTTCAGTTATACTTGAATTATTTTATCTGCGCTATTCAGTGTACCTGAGTGTAGCACCCTGGTGTTTAGGCAGGGTTGCTAACAAATTTAGTTTGCCAGGTAGTAATTGTCCTGGCTAATTGTTAGGCGATCCACTGATTTTCCTCTAATTCTGGAATTGCTGCAATTTTCTCTTCTGTCGCTAGGTGGCATTATAGCTGGTGACATTAGATAGACAAGGGCATAGCAAAGACAGATTATGAATGGATGGGATGGGCAGGGTTTCTTCAAGCCCCTTGGCCTGCTTGGAGAGCCTATTTATTTGTAGTCAGGTGATTGGGGTTCTGTGCCACCTGGACGGTTGTCCGGGTGGACGTGTGTTATGTCACCCCGGGCTGCTAGGCCAGAAGCCTGAGGCCTATCTCAGGGACACCTGACTGCTAGACTGTCTGAGGCCTATCCAGGAGCAGGAAAAGCAGCGTAGAGTTGGGACTCCAGGATTGGGGTCCAACCGAGTTGAGAAGGTTCAGCCGGACGGGGAACCAGTTGTGGTCGGAGGTAGAAGAGAAGCTGTTGCCACTAAGGGACCATCCATCTTGTTACCGGAGACTACTGTGAGTAAGCTCAAGCAAGTACCAGAGCAGCCTTCTCACCAGCCGGGGACGATGAAGAAGTGGGAAAGCATCAGCCAGTACCAAGCGAGGGACCCAGCAGGATAGCGGGAGTGAGACATGATGAGTATACAGCGGAATAGCTGTGGAAGAGCTCAGGGGATCCAGTGACGACTGGGATCTGGAAGTCTAGTGAGACTGGGAGCTCAGTGAGTGAAGATCTACAGTGGGATACTGTGAGATAAGTACTGGGCCATCTTTAATAATGATTGGGCCCTGGGCAGTAAGTTTTTTGTTGGGCTCCCCCTCCCCAGCTAGACTCAAAATGAGTTTACTGCAGCAGATCAGGCAGCGATTGTGATTGGCTGCCAGAGGTTACAACAGATCATCACCGCTCACTGATTAGTTGCTAGAGGTTACAGCACATCATTACCGCTCACTGATTAGTTGCTAGAGGTTACAGCACATCATTTCCACTTACTGAGTGGTTGCTAGAGGTTACAAAACATCATTACTGCTCACTAATTGGTTTCTATAGGTTACTGCAAATCATTATTGCTCACTGAATGGTTGCTAGAGGTTACTACACATCATAACCTCTGCATCAAATTGCGGGTGTGGCCAAACTGCTCTAGCATTGAGAGGTAAGCTATGTACGAAGTGCAGGGTTGAGGGGTATGCTAGATACAGAGTGCAAGATTGGGGGGTGTGCTACATGCAGAGTGCGGGGTTGGGTGGGTAGACTTTGTAAGGGTTGAGGGGTGCGCTTTGTGCAGAGTGCAGGGTTGAGGGGTATGCTATATAAAGAGTGCATAGTTGGAAGGTGTGCTACATAAAGAATTAAATGGTGCACTATATATAGAATGCAGCGTTCAGAGCTTTGCTACATGCACAGTTGGGGGGTGTGCTACGTGCAGAGTTGAGGGTTGAGGGATGCGCTTCGTGCAGGGTTGAAGGGTGAGGTAGGTGCAGAGGGCAGGGGTGCACGGCTCTCCCCCCCCCTCCAGATTCCAGTACAAAAACATGAATTCTTGCTGTGAGAAGAGAAAAGTGCTTGTTCCACCACCGTGGATGAGACTGGCCGCTTACCAGAAACCCATGATCCACCGTTGCAGAGGATCAGAGAGAGCTGTTTATCAATACTGATTCTAACCACGACCCATGGACCAGAAGCTTTATACCGAGATGAGACATCAAAGACTTTGGGGTCATACTAGGGATGTTCACAGTGGCAGGTACTCAGACATCAGCCCACGGGAGTCGTGAAGCGCTGCGGCCTGGACTCCCCGCCGGTGCCGGCTCCTTCCTACGTTCTCCGGGGCGAAGTGGACGAGGAATAGGTGTGGCAACCCGGAACTGGAAAGGGTGAGGAGGAGGCGAAGGAGGGTCTGTGCATCGAGAAAGGGGTCTAGTGGAGAACGTAGGAAGGAGCCGGCACCGGCGGGGAGTCCAGGCCGCAGTGCTTCACAACTCCTGTGGGCTGATGTCTGAGTACCTGCCAGTGTGAACATCCCTAGTATGACCCCAAAGTCTTTGATGTCTCATCTCGGTATAAGGCTTCTGGTCCATGGGTCGTGGTTCGAATCAGTATTGATAAACAGCTCTCTCTGATCCTCTGTAACGGGGGATCATGGGATTCTGGTAAGCGGCCAGTCTCATTCACGGTGGTGGAACAAGCACTTTTCTATTCTCACAGCAAGAATTCATGTTTTTTGGAACTTTTTTGAGATTCTCTTTTATATATTTTTATATCACTTGGGTGAACCCCCTTTTTTTGTATATAGACTCTTATTTATCATTTTAGTTTTTTCACTTTTGATTGATTATTAATTTGATATGTGTTTTGAATTTCATTATTAATGCACTAAAGGGGAATTTGGTTTGGTGATGTGTATGATCACCGATCCTTTTTAGCGCGATTCAACCCCTGTAATAAAACATGGACAGTGTTAGTAGAGCAGAGGTTGGTTTCAGTAGGGCAGTGGATGGTGTCAGTAGGTTTTTATTTTTTTTTTACAATTATTTTTAGGAGCCCTGTTTAGGGGCTTTGGTGAACTATCAGCAGGGGAAATCTGCGCCACACGGGGTGATTAGGGTTTGCCCAGGCACACCTGGCACACCCCCTGCGCACGCCTATGATTGTTGAAGATTGGTAGTCCCCTTCCACTGTCCACACAATCATATTCCCTAGTGCTGGGCCAATATCAAGCTTTGCCAATACCTGGAAGTGTCAGAGCCTGGCCTCAGAATAGCCTGCCACTTAAACAAAGAGGCCGGACACACAAAAGTGATATTTCCAACACTTCTAATAAAGATGGAGTCCAGTGGTCACGTTGTGGTTTTTGGGTTCAGGTCAATGAACTTTCTTGTCAAGCATGACATTTTCAATTTGAACTCATGCGGCTGTGCTTGGACAGAAAATGCTGCACTTAATAAGAAAAAGGTTGCATTCATACTGTAGGACATGCTGTATCCAAAGAAATACAGTGCAACACAATGCAAAGCAGGTCATACTCTTCTGGAATGCCATGGGTACTGTTCATTTAAGGTCACTGGAATGCTCAGGACGTGCATATTGTACCAAACACGAGTCAACAGGAACACATGACCTGCCAACATTAGCCGTTTTCCATTTCTAATTTCTTAAAATAAGGACTACAGTGGTGAAAACCATCTTTCTTGGTTTCTTGCTCAGTCCCCCACCCCAGCAGATGAGCAGACCTAAGGATTTAGGAATTCACAATAGCTAAAAATACTAACACTGACAGTAACACAAACCAATGTGCTCATAGTGTTAATGTGTATTTTTGACACCTTTAACGTGAGTTTAAGTAGCGTTAAAAAAAGGTACCCCAGACACCCTCCCAGTGATTTTCTTTTTCCCACCTCACTGATGTTCCACCATCCACCACACTGATATATGATTAATGCTTGTCAAATGCTCTGTAAACGCTTGTCAAACATGGCATAAAAGTGCTGTAAAAACTACAGGTGGATTTAAATCAATATGGCAGGGATTGGCAGTATGTGCATGAACATTTTGGTCGGTCCGATCCAATATATCAACAGAAAAAGAATCTAGTGCACAAGGCACGGTATAACCCCTCAAGATTTTAAATAACGGACCAAATGTATAGTAAAAGATATATATATTTATTATTCACAGTATGGTATATGATTCAAATCAACATACAAGTATCAAAAACATTGTTCTTAAGATAGTACACATTAAAAACATAATAGACATGAAGCTGCAGGCAGAAAGGCCCTTCAAAGCAATGGGAGGCTGACAGCACCTGCTTTCCTTTTCTGCCATTTGCATCTAATCAATCATGCAGTGCTGGTGCTGCATTTGTAAATTCCAAAGGCCAATATAAAGGTATACAATTGGTAAAAAAGCACTTGTGGGTTTAACCAATTTTTTTTTGTACAATTCTCCTTTAAGGTGGGTGAGGCAGGAGGTGTGTCCTATGCCTACATATTTTTGCTAATACGTGTTCCTCATTACCATCTCAGAAAGTTAGGAGGTATGAAATAGTGGGGGAGATTTACTAAAACTGATGCACACAGAATCTGCAGAATGCAGCTTCTAACTTCAGCTTGATCAATTAATCTTGGACAATTAAACCTGGAAGCTGATTTGTTCCTATGCAGAGCTGCACCAGATTCTGTGAGCACCAGTTTTAGTATATTTCCCCCAGAGTTTGGTATTTTTAAATCTCATATTGGCTCTAGTATGTGTATGTATGAATGTGAGTTAGGGATCTTAGAATTTCAGTCCGAACTTTTGGCTGAATTCGGACCAGAAGACGCAGAGGACTTCTGTGCAATTCGCACCGGAGCCGTTCCGGAGATGTGTGACCTGGCTCCATAGAGAGCCAGGTCACAATCTTCTTACATGCGAATTGGATGCGGTGAAACCAATTAGTAGAAGTAGTATGAACCCGGCCTTACTGGTGGTGGATTACATATGGAAGCATAAAGAGATTGTTCAAAAGAAAGTTTGAAGAGACTTTTGTGTGATAAATATTTTTGACTTGAATTATGGATCACAAATATTGCTATATAATTTGTTTGGGACTTTTTGGACATATGGTTTGTTTATTGTGACTTTTTCATTTTTTTTCTTTTTTATTTCAATGTGGATACATATATGATATGGGTTCACATCCTTTGCACTAGAGGACTTTAAGCATTCAAGTTGGTTCACTTGATGGGATTTATATCCTACACTGTTTAACCGGTTCCTGACTGGCTCACGTAGATATACTGCTGCAGAATGGCTCTCCTTGGCGAAACCCCATACGGGTACGGATTTCCCTTTAAGAGCCGCCAGAGGGCACGATCGCGGGCACGAGAGCCAGCTTTGTGTGTGTAAATACACAAATCCCTGTTCTGTCAGGGGAGAGGAGACATATTGTTTGTTCCTACTAAGTAGGAACAACAATATGTCTCCTCCCCCAGTCAGTCCTATCCCCCCACAGTTAGAACACATCTAGGGAACACACATTTAACTCCTTGATCGCTCCCTAGTGTTAACCCCTTCCCTACCAGTGACATTTACACACTAATCAGTGCATATTTATAGCACTGATCATTGTATAAATGTCAATGGTCCCAAAAAATGTGTCAAAAGTGTCCAATCTGTCCGTCGCAATGTTGCAGTACCGCTAAAAATCGCAGATCACCGCCGTTAATAGTTAAAAAAAGATAAATAAAAATGCCATAAATCTTTCCCATAGTTTGTAGACGCTATAACTTTTGCGCAATTAATATACGCTTATTGCATTTTTTTTTTTACCAAATATATGTAGAAGAATATATATTGGCCTAAACTGAAGAAATTAGTTTTTTTGAAATATTTTGGGGATATTTTTTATAGCAAAAAGTTAAAAAAATTTTTTTTTTAATTATCGCTCTTTTTCTGTTTATAGCGCAAAAAAAAAAACCGCAGAGGTGATCAAATACCACCAAAAGAAGGCTCTATTTGTGGAAAAAAAACAACGCAAATTTCGTTTGAGTAGTTGTCAGTTAAAGCGACGCAGTGCCAAATTGTAAAAAGTGCTCTGGTCAGGAAGGGGGTAAATCTCCCAGGGCTGAAGTGGTTAAGAAACTTTTATTTAGCACATTTTTTGTCTTACTCTAATATGTTTGCATTTTTATATGAGAGCATGCGGCTTTCAGACTCGCCGTTGTTTACATTTATTTATAACATAAAGTATCCAAAAATTGTAACATAATAATCACACACACATAAATAATTACAATAGTTACACTTCATTGAATCATAAATAGAAAAAAATAAAATAAAATTGGCTTTATATAAGTATCTGTAACAAAAAAATAAGGAGTAGGAATGATTTCATAATGAGCTGCTGACACCTGCTGGTCAAGTCTAAGAATTACTACAAATAATGCTCTGCAAACAGAAACACAGAACTTACAATGAAACAAAATTGTTAGAAAAAAAAAGAAAGGGGTAAGTCTGGCAAAGTAAAAATAGGTAAATAGATGTGCAAGAAGAATATCTCTTACCCAGGTCTGCAATTTGTACTTGGATAGATTGAATAAAAAATACATTGCAAAGCATTGGAATTGAAATAAACATACCTTGGACAACATGCTATTTTTGGTTCTTTGGACACATTAAAAGTAAGGATGAGCTCAGATGTGGTCACAACCGCATGTGCAAAGCCCGCCAGGAAGTCGGCACTGCGGAGCGCTTATCACAAGCAGTGAGACGCTTTCCTGATCCGCAGCTGCATAGATCGGGAAACATCTCACTACCTGTGATTAGCGCTGTGCAGTGCCAACTTCCTGGCGGGCTTTGCACATGCGTTTTTGAACACATCCTTAATTAAAAGTGACACTAAGACCCCTTTCACACTGAGGCGTTTTTCAGGCGATACATTGCTAAAAATAGCGCCTGTGAAGCACCTGAAAAAAGCCTCAGCTGCAAACCCACCCTGGGGCGCTGCGCTGGCAGGGCTTCACAAAAAGTCCTGCCAGCAGCTTCTTTGCAGTGGTACTGCTGCTCCCCATTGAAAACAATGGGGCAGCGCTGCTATACCGCCGGCAAAGCACTGCTGCAGCAGCGTTTTGCAGGCAGGATTACCCCTTTTCTGCCGCTAGCGGGGGGTTAAAACCGCACCGATGGCAGCCGAATAGTGACGGTAAAGAGGCGCTAAAAATAGCGCCGCTTTACTGTTGATGCCCGGGGTGGCTCAGTGTGAAAGGGGTCTAAATGAAAGTCTTATTCTATAAAAATAATCTATATACATCCACTACTTAAAGTGGTATTAAACCCAAAAGCAGACATTTATTAAATTGCAGTTTACTAATTCTTAGATGTGACTGCTTCATTAGTTTCCTTTTTTAGGCTTTCTTTCTTCTACAGTATTTCCATCTGCTGATCTTGTCAGTAAGTCTGTTGTTTTTCAAATTAACAAGCACTCTTTCAGTTAAACTGTTGAGACAAACCAGTTACTACTGACAAGGGTGCTTCCAATGATCAGCTTATGTTTATGTAAACCTTTATCCCAAAAGGAAAAAACTGTTTGCTGTAACTGATTATAAAGCATTAGCTGGAGATTGGCTTCAATTTGTTAGGCACTGTTCACATATCACATATTGAGAATGCTCGTTCCTGCTACGCAATTTTTAAATTGCGATTGTCAAAAGATTCTGCGTGTCTCATAGGGCCAGCCCATTCACTTTTTAATGCCCTATGAGCAAGGAAAGCTCATGCTCCTTTTTGGGCGACATGCTTCATGCCTATTTTTAAATGCATGATTTTCGGTGATTGGCGCGCGTTCCTGTCATGCAGCAGAATCACATTGCATTTGGGGTGACATTAAAAGAAAATGGCACGCAAATGCACATTGTTTGTTTTGCAGCGATTACCATGGAAGTTGGAATTGCAGGCAGAATAGCCGCAATTGTGCCCAAACTTCCAAATCCAAAGTGTGAATGGGGCCTTTGTGTATTTAAATCTGCTTGTACATCATATATTCCCCAGAGGGAGACCCAGAGTCTACCACTGTTAGTTTGGGGAACCCAGACTATCAATGCTGCTGCCCCCCTGTGCTCATTCATCCAAAGGGTGGGCACTCTATTGCAGGAGGTGTGTTGCTTTCCAGATCACGAGGTGAAAACAGAGGAGAAAAAAAGAAAACAAATGCAGCCACTGCATCTAATGATTGGTAAGCTGCAATATAATAAATTTTTGGTTTGGGGTTCAATACCACTAACGACCCTGCAATTCATTTTTCATGGAGCTGTTTCTTACTGTGTTTTTCTGCCTCCTTGTAGGATCCTCTCTGAGTTCCTGAACCTCTCAATTTCCTCCTCACTTCTGTTTGCTTGGAACAAGCAGAGCACTTGTTGTGGTCATATACACAGTGGTGTAGTGGTTAGTACTTTCGCCTAGCAGTAAAAAGGTTTGCTGGTTCGAATACCAACTACGACACCATCTGCCTGGCGTTTGCATGTTCTCCCTGTGCCTGTGTGGGTTTCCTCCGGGTACTCTGGTTTCCACCCACACTCCAAAGACAAGTTGGTAGGTTAATTGGATCCTGTCTAAATTGGCCCTAGTATGTATGTATGTGAGTTGGGGACCTTAGAGTGTAAGCTCCTTGAGGGTAGGGACTAATGTAAACGTATAATATATATATGTAAAGTGCTGCATAAATTAACAGCGCTACAGGTATATAAGTACCTGAAATAATAATAATATACACTGCTCTATGCACACTACAAATTCCATGGTTCATAGTATATCTTGGGAACGTGCAGGAGAGGATGGCTACGAAGCGAACATAGACAGCCTCCAACAGGAAGTGGAGTCACAGCTGAGGAATTTGGAGATTTGGAAAAGGCTGAGCACAAAACAAGGTACTGTTTTGAGTTAGGACTACATACCTGAATAGAGATTTTTGTAAAGCAGAATTTAGTGTCACTTTAAAGCTAGCTATACACACCAGAGGGTGACCAGAGCTGAGGATTTCATCAACCTGCTGAAGGATGTTTCTTATAAATGAGCTTGCCTTAAAGGAGAAGTCCAGCCTGAGCTTGTTTGGCTGGGCTTCTCCTCTGGGTCACAGGAGTGCAATTCATTTTGCACTCCTGTGACCCGTTTTAAGCGGAGGGCTGTCTGAAGTCCACTCTCTGCTGACATCACACAGATCAGTCCAGGCACCGCGTTATCCCGACTCCAGTAGTCTGGATCCACCAGGTGCCTGGACTGATGGCCGTCTCAGCCTCTCAGCGAGCCGCTGAGATGCCACTCCCTGCCCCTCCACAGGTCAGCGCTCCAATGAGCATGGAGGAGCAGAGCAGGAAAGATGCTGACTGACAGGCAGCAGCTCTCCGCTCGGGGAGGTGAGAGAACCAAGCCATCGGCGATGTTCGATTGGCTCGGTTCTCAGTGAAGGGGCGGTGGGAGACAGATTCAGTGCTGCATAAACTTAAGTAAGTATAAATATGAGATTTAATAAAAAAACATACTTCTTTTTTAAACAAGCTTGCTTGGATTGTGCATGTCCAGGGTCATGAAAGAGGAAGACAAATAGCAGGGGGGCTCCAGTTTGACACAATGGAAACAAAAGCAACCTGCTAAAAATAACTTCCACAACCAACTGCTGAGATCAGCTGACTGAGGATATCCATGGCAGTCAACTGATACTCATTAACATAAGGCTGGTTTTCTCACATGACCAAAAGTGATGAGCAAATCAGTTTGAAAAATGAAGGTGAATTGGAGGGAATGCAAATGATTTTATTCTCCCGAATATATATGCAAAGATTTGTGTGATTTGTTCTCAAAATAGACAAATGTACACAGAAATTTGTCAGGAATAAAACATATTCTGCATTGATGATCGCTGATGGCCAATATCTCATGGATTAGGTGATGATCATTACAGATGTTTATGGGCAGCCTGCAGATGGTCAAATTTGTGATTGAGAGCTTGTCCACACTAGTGTGTGTTGCAGCAATGCACCCTTACACATCCCACTGCATTCACATTGTGTGGTATTTTCACATTAAAGTGCGTTGCATAAAGGCAGTATCATCTTTTGCTCTCAGATAAGGCACTCAGTGAGCTTAATTACCACCTTAAAGTGGTTGTAAACCACTTTTGTGATTCGGCACTGCCTCATTTTAACTGACAATTGCGCGGCCGTGCAGCGTTGCTCCCAAACAAAATTGACGTCCTTTTTTTCCCACAAATAGAGCTTTCTTTTGGTGGTATTTGATCACCTCTGTGGTTTTTATTTTTTGCGCTATAAACAAAAAAATAGTGTCAATTTTGAAAAAAAAACCGCATTATTTTTTCCTTTTTGATATAATAAATATCCCCAAAAAATATATAAAAAAAACATTTTTTTCCCTCAGTTTAGATCGATACATATTCTATTCTTCTACATATTTTTAGCAAAAAAAATCGCAATAAGCGTTTGGTTTGCGTAAAAGTTATAGCGTCTACAAAATAGGGGAAAGTTTTATGGCATTTTTGATAATATTTTTTTTTTACTAGTAATGGTGGCGATCAGCGATTTTTATCATGCGACATTATGGCGGACAGATCGGACACTTTTGGTGCTATTTTGGGACCATTCACATTTATACAGTGATCAGTGCGATTAAAAATGCATTGATTACTGTGTAAATGTGACTGGTAGTGAAGGGGTTAACCACTAGGTGGCGTTGTAGGGGTTAAGTGTGTCCTAGGGAGTGATTCTAACTGGGGGGGGGGGGGGCTATGTGTGACATGACACTGATCACCGCTCCCGATTACAGGGAGCGGTGATCAGTGTCAGAGTTATTAGGCAGAATGAGGGAAATGCTTGTTTACATTAGCATTTCCCCGTTCTTCCACTCCGTGAGACGATCGCGGGTATCGAAGTCTGCGGGACCCACGATCACGCTCACGGAGCTCCCAGGGGGCGCGCGCGCTTAAACTTAAACTACCTTAAACTACGTAGAGGGTTCTTTACTGTAAGGGTGGCAAGGATGTGGAATTCCTTTCCACAGGCGGTGGTCTCAGCGGGGGGCATTGATAGTTTAAAAAAACTATTAGATAAGCACCTACCACAACATACAGGGATATACAATGTAATACTGACATATAATCACACACATAGGTTGGACTTGATGGATTTGTGTCTTTTTTCAACCTCACCTACTTTGTAACTATGTAGCATGTTTGCTTTTATTGTGAACAGCATCCTGACACATATACTATATAGTAATAGAATTTACTATACATCCTTCTTTTATTTCACAAAGTATTTATTTGATTTTAGGGTAATGAGCAACATATGTTTGCATAATAAGGTGCAAAAGTGTACCAAAAAAAAGGGGAAGCACAATGGGTACCCATCATTTTCAACGAGGTGTAGGTATAGGGGCAGGTTGCATATTTATATTTGTCAGAAGAGCAATAGCTCTGTAGGTAGTGCAGAAAATGATTTAGTATACAGGGCCAATGGGGATTGCTCTTTGTCAACATCATTGATGGCCTATGTGGGGGGAGGGGAGAAAGAAGATAAGTTTAGCCATAATCCTGGGGTTTAAGGCCAAGAAGAGGAGTGGTAGGTGGGACCAGAGAGATGGGGGGAGAGGAAGAATAAAAGACAGGAAAGAGAAGAGAAAGAGCATAAAAATTGCCTGAGGAAGAGGGGTTCCCCTGAGGCCCAACCGGGCTGAAGCTTCTGCGGTAGGCTATATGCTCATTGCTACTAAGAACAAGGTGCGGTCTAAATTCAAGTGGCCATTGTAAGTTATTAGAAATGAAAGACAATCAGCGCAGTCAATATTAATGCAAAAAAACATAAGCTATCTGGAACATATGAAACCTAATTACTAACAAATAAATGTTCCTGGTTCTGATTGGATTGGCTGGATTGCTCTCTGTTTTATTCAGGGTCAGTCGGGTCACTGGCAACCTCACCTCCATTCTGGCTCTCGTTGCCATGGAAATTCAGGACCTTCGGGAATTTGGTATGGGTATTGGTAGGTATGCAAGTGAGCTTCTCATGGACCATAGTCCCCATGAGCCTTTGTTTGACCTCAGTGAAATTGAGACGCTCAGGCTCTGGCTAGTGTCTGCCAGGCTGCTAGGAACAAAAATCCCACCAGCTTTTTCTTAAGGGCTGGGATTAGCTTATGGAATAAGGCTTCCCATGGATTGCGAATAAGGGAAACATTTAGCACTGACCTAATCATGACGTAGACCCGTGTCCAGAAGCATGTCGCTTTGGGGCAGGACCACCAAATGTAGAAGAGGGGACCCAGTCTTCTACAACCCCAGAAACACATGAGTGCATGAGTGAGCATTTGGAGGAGACTAGCCAGATTTTATTCCAGATGGCTTGATCCAGGGTCTTCCCGAGGTCCGCTTCCCACTTTACCCTGTAGGAAAGTTTATTGCTGGAGCCCACATAGTCAGTGAGGGAGGCATCAAGGTCAGAGACTAAGCTCTTTGAGTGGGGGTCTTTTTGGCATTGATTTTCAGACAGAGTCAAGCATTTGGATGGCCCCACAGGATGTGTTTAAGTAGGCTGCGTATACAGTGACTTATTTGAATGTACCAAAAGGCCTCTTCAGCCAGCAGTTGCCAATGCTGCTGCAGATATCGGAAAGATTTAAGGCCATCAAGCCAACAAGAGTAAGACACTTGTCTATTTGACACCTCTTCTGCGCGCCCCCCCCCCCCCCCCCCGTGGGGTTGTCACATGTTGAAAAAAATTGAGCAGTGTCCAGGATGGCCGAGAGGGGAAAGAATACTTCAATGAATCCCATTGGCAGACACCTACCTGTCAGGTGAGAGCATTCGGGCGGTTCCACTGCCCCCCGATCGGTCACACACCCCCGGTATCGGCGCTCCCCCTCATTACCGCACCCGCCATGCTTACCGGGCTTCACTTGCCCATCGGTGGGCCTGGGAGCTCCATGGTGGGTGCCGGTGGGTAGAGGGGAAAGCGAAGAAGGACACACATCCGCTCTCCTTCCCTTCTTCTTGGGACCTGGAAAGCAGTTCCTCTAACGTCACTTACAGGTCAAGCTCCTGGTTTCCCTGGCTAACTCAGCCGGGAAAAATGTTTTGCAATGCGATCTGCATTGCAAAACATTTAGTGGAGCACAGGGGAGACATTCAGGGTCTCAATAAAGAGAACCTGTCACCTAAAAATCATCACATTTGATGCAAAACAAAAGTTAAGTAAAAAAAAAAAATGTATTATTTTTTTGCAACAAAAAAAAGAAAGTTACACCCAAGCACGCCTATAGAAAATATAGGGTACTGAAGTTTGACGCCATTTCACGGGCGCATAAAAATTTAAGGTTTGATGTGCTGAGTATCTATTTACTTGATGCAACCTCGTCTTTTTATATTTTATCAAAAATTTGGGTAATTTATTGCGCTTGTTTGCCCTAAAATTCACGTGTGTTTTTTACTTAAATTTTGCGTTTCCTAGACCTTTGCAGTAGTATCGTGTGACATAAAAAATTGGAACTACCACTATTTCATTCTCTAGGGTATCTGTTTTAAGAAAATATATTTGTGGGTTTTGTGTAATCTTCAGGCCTAAATTTATTTTTTAAACATGTGCAAAAATGGGGGGATAGGATCAACATGTACAAATATATAAGTGGACCATATAGTGAACTTGGTGTTGAGTTATTCACTTTAAGGTCATCACAGAGAACAAGGGAGCACTTATTATGTCTGAAGGAAAAGAGATTTAATCTCCAAATATGGAGAGGTTTCTTCACAGTAAGAGCTGAGAAAATGTGAAATAGACCCCCACAAAGAGCTGGTTCAGGCCAGCTCAGTAGATTGCTTTAAAACGCCTGGATTCTTTCCTAAATGCACATAATATAACTGGATACTAACATTTATGAGTAAAGTTGATCCAGAAAATATTAGATTGCCTCTTGGCCTCTTTTTTTCCCCCACTGGAGCAAATTGGATCATGCTTTGCTGGGGTTTGTTGCCTTCATCTGGATCAACTGTGGATATAGGTTTGTGTATATAAGATTGTATGATTTTTTTTTTCTGTTCATTGGTTTAACTAGATGGGGTTTTTTTTCAACCAGATGTAACTTTGCATGAGTACATGTCATATGGAGAGGACGAGGTTCGAACAGAAACTCCAGTCCATGTGTCGGTGCCTGTGATTGTTACTGGGAGCCAGAAGCCAGTTGCAGTATAGCCCTAGAGGGGCAAAAGTGCATTTGCCCTTGACTATTGATTAAGGTACAGCCCAGAAGTTGAGGGAATATAGTTCACTGGGTGTTATGCGGATAAAGAGATGGCTGTGATATGTGGAATTCACTGGTGGTTGGCCACACGTGCATATTTAAGGACTTTTTTTGTTTCAATATTTGGGACGCATTTATTTAAGAGACACTGTTATAATGTTTCCAGGTTGTTGCTATGTTACATAGTTACATAGTTGGTCCATCAAGTCCAAACCTATGTGTGTGTGCGCTTTTATGTCAGTATTACATTGTATATTCCTGTATGTTGTGGTCGTTTAGGTGGCTATCTATTCATTTTTTTTAATTATCTATGCTCCCTGCTGAAACCACAGCTTGTGGATGAGAATTCCACATTCTTACCGCTCTTACCATAAAGAACTCTCTACGCTGTTTCCGGTTAAATCTCTGTTCCTCTAATTTTAGTAAATGGCCATGAGTCTTTTTTGTGGAAAAGTTTTATCCCTGTTGTGGGGTCACCAGTATGGTATTTGTACATTGAAATCATATCCCCTCTCAAGCGTCTCTTCTCCAGAGAGAATAAGTTCAGTGCTTGTAATCTTTCCTCATAACTAATATCCTCCAGTCCAGTGGTGGCTGGTGAAGTTTTAGGATGGGGGGGCACCAGACCCCGCCCTTCTTTTTGACCCCTCCCACTTGGTGAAAATGGGCGTGGTTTCAACAAAATAGTGGGTGTGGCTCTAAAGTGGTGTGGTTAGCGTCTGAGATGTGTCCACCAAATGCAGCCTGCCTGTGTCACATTGAATCCCCCTCCCCCCGTTCTCCATGGGAGCACAGCGGTACTTACCTTGCTGTGTGGTGTCCTCACCTACTGTGTGGGCACTGGCAGCAGCGATGGAGCAGTCCGCTCCTCTCATGCTTCCTGTTTCCTCTCTCCTGGGCGCAATGGGAGAGAGAAAACAGGAAGTGACATCAAACTGAGATGTCAATCAAACCGCCTGGCCGCAGTAATAGATACTACGAGCGTTGGGCGGAAGCTACTTGGCGCTTCAGAAAGCGCCGCAAGGTGGGATAAACGCCCGCAAGTGAAGCGCCGCGTCTGCAATCTTGTGATTGCATAGACGTGGCGCTTCCCATAATTGCACTGTGTAATTTTTTATTTTTTTTAAAGGGCTAGTATTAAAAATTTTTTTTTTTTTTTTTGACTTTTTTTCCTTTGTGACTGCCTGGAGGGGGGGGGGGGGGGGTGGCGTTAATTTCCTTTTTAATGCATGCCAATATTCTATTGGCTTTGTATGCCATTGCTGAGCCTGTCATCTACTAGGACCCCCAGGTCCTTTTCCATCCTAGATTCCCCCAGAGGTTCTCCCCCTAGTGAGTAGATTGCATTTATGTTTTTGCCACCTAAATGCATTATTTTAAATTTTTCCACATTAAACCTCATTTTCCATGTAGTTGCCCACCCCATTAATTTGTTCAGATCTTCTTGCAAGGTTCCCACCTCCTGTGGAGAAGCTATTGCCCTACTTAGCTTAGTATTGTCCACAAGTACTGAAATTGAGCTGTTTACCCCATCCTCCAGATAACTTATGAATAAATTAAATGGGAAGGAAGTACACCATATCCTCTTCTTAGCTCAGCATCCTGAAGGTTGTCACCCAGCTCAGCACCTCTCATTGTGGATTTTCACAGCCCATCCTGAGCTTTAATCAAGGTCAGGTTGGTATTCCTATCGTCCTCTCTATTTATCTATCTATAAATCTAAAATTTTGAGTTTAACCAGGACAGGAGTAGAGGGGAAATCTCCCAAAAGAAGACATTGGTGACAGCTGTCTAAGAGAGGATTTCCCTTACTTTGAAACTTTCCTCTCACGTCCTACAATGTAATATTGACATAAAAGCGCACACACACAGATTGGACTTGATGGACTTTTGTCTTTTTTCCACCTTACCAACCATGTAACTATGTTCTATTGTTTATACCGTAGGGAGAGCAAATAAGTGATTCTCTTTGACCATCCTCCTCACCCCCTTCCTTCTCCCAACTGAACCCCCTATCACCCTGTACCCCCTTCTTTGAACACACACCCTCTCACCTTTAATTTACCCTTCTTTTACACAGCCTACAATTTTTCCTCCTAACCCCCCATAACCCTATTATTCCTTTTCTTATCCCTGTTACCCCCCCGCCTCATCACATCTTCAAACGTGCCACCTCCTTCCATTCCCTCCCTCTCACCACCATCCTATACTCCCTTCTGTCACCCTGAACCCACCTGTCATACTGCTTTTCCTCCTACTTCTACGCTTTGAGGGAGCTCCCCAGCCTGGGGGGGGGACCTTGGGCCTGGGCTTTGGTGCGGATGGGGCCCTCCAAGAAATCGTGGAGGTGTTCTGGACAGGAGGCACAGGAAGAGCAAGAGGGGACAGCAGGAGAACACTGCTGGGCAAGTCTCCAGGATTTCCACAGAGAGGAAGCCAGGAGGGCTGGTGAGTGAGTGCACCGTCAGAAGGACTGGGAGGCACACCTGAGAAGAATGAGGAGCAGTCTGAGATGGGTGCAGAGCCAGTCTTGGAGGATAGTGGTGTCATGGACAGTGAAGCGATGCAGCTGCAGCCAGGAGGGCTGGCAGTGACTGGTGGTGCTAGGAGCAGTAGCCACGGGGACAGCTAGCACTGGGACTTTTCTATTTGCTACACCATAGGGGCCCGCGGTCCCTGCCCATAAAGGGCACTTGCTTTAGGTCTGGCTAAGCCAGTGTCAGGCCTACCAAATCAGTGCTAGTTAGTCTCCTGAAGATTAGAGAAGAAATGATGTGCAGGAGGAGAAAGAAGTGAGGATTAGAGAGGAAGCGATGTGCAGGTAGAAAAAAGGAGTGACGTATATAGCGGATGTATATAAAGTCCCAAACTGTAATGTTCTGATCACTTGGGCATTTCATAGGTGACCATCCCTATCCAAGTTTAATATCCCTCAATACAAACAAACAAAAACAAAGTGCAAGGACTGCGTTATATTTCTGGATGAGTGACAAGAGTGTGGCTGGCAAATACCCAATGACCCAGCATTCTTTCTCCTACATGACACCAATATACCAGGGAAAATCTACAAAAGATCTATTATCTGGCACCTTCTTGATGCTGCTAAAGCATGCATCCCCCTTAAATGGGAATCACCGCAGCCCCCAACAGTAGGGATGTGGCTCCGAAAGGTTAAGGAAATAGGCAGATTGGAAGATCTTGTTCTAACTGCACGAACCCAGCAGGAGCGATACGCCAAGACTTGGGCACCATGGCACGTCTTTATCTTCTCGGATGAGGGAAGAGACTTTCTGGACAGCGACTCGAATTACTAAATGACACCATACTAACTAATTAACTGACTAACTAAATATTGATCTCACCAGCTTCAGAAGATTTGGGTGTTTTATCGGATTACCCCCGCGGCCGGCGGGCTTACACAAAGATATGCTCCAGATTTCCTCCCCACTCCTCTTCCCTACCTCCCCTCCACCCCTCTCCCCCCCCTCTTACCCCTCTTCCCTATGTCTTTTTCTCTATTTCCCCTTTTTCTTTCCTACATGTTTGCTTACTATACTTCTCTCTATTATATATATATATTTTTTTTTTTTTTTTCCTTTTCCCGGTTAGGTAGTCCCGAATTTTTGGGACCTAAACTCGTCTAGTATAAAAAATGTAAAAAAAAGAACTGGAGCTGGTCGGAGACTGGACGAAGGGTAACACATATGCACCAATAATATTGCTATCTAATGTACACCCAGAGGAAAGACGCCGCCTATAGCAACTGTCACAGAATAAGATAGAGACGTTTTAGATAACAAAATGTCATATTGTCCTTAACAGGTAATAAAATGCTATAGTGTATAACATATATGTGCAATGTGACGTAAGATAACACACTGTGATTGCCCAGATGTCTGTGTTCGACTGTCTTCCTTGAATAAATAAAATAATTGTAAAAAAAAAAAAAAGAGTGTGGCTGGCTGGGGCAGGGTGACAGATGGACCACAATACTCAGCAGCTCCTACGGGGGTACCACTACACGAACAAAAATAAATAAATAAATAAACAAAACAAAACATGCACAAAAAGGGAAAAAAAAGGTGGGTGGGTGAAGGGGTGAGAGGAACAGTGCCCCAAGGGCCGAATAAAGACAAACAAAGGGCTGCATCTGGCCCTGGGCTGCAGCTTGGAGACCACTGGTATAGACCACTGCGACAGGAATTGTGAATTGTGAATGGTGAGAATGTATACTGCAGAGTGCTGCATAACATAATAGCTCTATAGCAATATGGAATATAAATAAGATATTGTGGGATGAACTAAGCCACTACAGACACAGTTTGAAGGAGGAAATAACAGAGCTGCAAGGTAAAACATTCATGATAATCCAGCAAAAGGATTTATACAGCAGTTTAAACTATAACCAACAAAGAGAATGACACCACTATCATATAATTCAACAATACAAATGGAACAATAAATTAGCACTAAGAATTACTGTACTTTAATATTGTTAGCACACTAAAATAATCTACTAACATTGTCTGTTCTAGTCTCTCTGTCTTTTCAGTTAATGTTTGTTTTTCACTTTCTTGTTGCACAACAGTGAGTAGTATTGGACATACTTTGTCTAATGTATGAATCTAAAGATGCCATAACTAGATGAGACTCAGTATTCATTTGTAAGCAATCAATAAAATAAATAAACACTCAGCTCAGAGATTGACTTAATTTAGTACAATTTCCCAGCATGTCAAATCTCCTTAGACAGGGGTGATTGTGTTCAAAACTTCTTTTCTGCAACAATTTCAACACCACATGTATGTACTGGGGTTGTCTCTGTAACACCATGCATGGTTACTGAGCATGCAGAACTTTATTCATCCACAAGATGGCAGCATTCAGTACTTTTACTTGCCATAGCCTTACCATAGGTGTACAGAGACTTCTGGGAATTGTAGGCTGAAAGCAGAACTTTCCTCACAGTAAAGCTGAAGTTAACCTACAGAGTCCATGAGCAATGGCCAAGGGGTAGGAAGATATAAAAGGAAAAGCTCAGGAAGACACAAGAGGAGTTGGATAAAAACTTTGTAAATGGAAGGAGTGTGTGAGAGTTCATGCCAAGCCACCCTGTTCCGGAACAGACCAGGTTGGGTTTACAGAGTAACTGGGGAAGCTGAGAAGACTGTTAAGCTGAACATTGATAGGGCTGATCCCCTTTGCTGCGGTTGTGCATGAATTGCAGCCACCAAAGCCACATCTTCAGTAAAAGCCCCCCACCGCAGGATGCCCTTTGCAAGGTTATAAACATTCTTCAGCATTAGCCTTTACCAGGGACGTCCATTTGTCATCCATTGCTGTAAACTGTCATTCCTTTAGTCACCATTGTGATCACTGCCCTCAGGTTGCTGGACTAAGTTAGCCCCTTGATCCCTGCTAGACAGAATCTTTTCCATGTGGCTGCATTCACTATGGCCCAGGCCATTTAAAGAAGGAAAGGCACTTTTGCTGTTTAAGTTCAAATCTACCTTTTAAAGTGTACTGTGCCTAGAAATTATCTCTCTTAAAGTAACTTTTGCCTGCAACACTATATCTTAAAGTGACCCTTCACTTTCAATTCCCTATCCTAAAGTGAACTGTACCAACAACCTCATCTCTTAAAATGACCTTTCACCAACAATTTCACCTCTCAAAGAGCACTATCCTGTTAATTTCACATCTTAAAGGGACAGCATCTTGCATTTGCGCTCCAGTGTAAGGGCCCCAACTAAGCCGACAGAAGAACCGATTTTAAGACTGTTTCATACTCAGGGTTTATCCTATAAGTAATACTGGTTTGCAGGCGGTTTAACAGATTTTAAGCTAGCCAATTTGCTTCCTTGTTCATCCATACACATCTTACTTGGGGAGTGATTTCCCAGAAAGAGGGCCATTGTTTATGTCCTTGGTCCTGCAGGACATAGATGGCCATGCCTTAAAGGATATTTGCAGAGGTGTAACTGGAACCACCACTAGGGCCCTGGTGCAAGAAACCATAAAGAGCCCCCTGACCCCCAGTCGCAAGTGCGACCTTTGCAACCCTGGTAGTTCTGCCACTGCTGTCAGTAGTTTTTTATTTTGTATTATTTTATTTTATTTATTTATTTATTTTACAATTTTATTTTTTATTATTTTTTTTACAATTTTTTAGAAGCCCCCAAAGGGGACTTTGGTGAACTATCACTGGTCTAAACCTCTGATGTTTCACCTTTGAGACAGAGAAAAGAGATTGAGGACACCACCCTCAATCTTCTTTTTTGCAGCCTCAGTAGCATAGAATGAATGGGCTCTGTACAGAGCTTCCCATTCCTTCACAAACTGAGGCATACTAAACACAGGAGGAAGATAGAGGGGGATCGGTTCCTCCATATGTCGCCACCACCATCCCTTCTATCCAGGTGGAGCAAGGGACCGGGTCAAAATTGTGACCCCTGTATGTATGCCCCTGGGTATTTGGCTGTAATGTATTATTACTGTGTTTTTTCACTGTGTCTATCATTTAATATCTAACCTGTTGAATTATCTTACTATTTTTTTGCTGCCAATAAAACCTCATACTGAGTCCCAACTTTTTGAGATGGGAATGGTGACACCTATTAGCAAAAGTATTTAGGCATAGGACACACCCCCTGCCACACCCCCTTATACGAGAATTATACAAAAAAAGATTAGTGAAACTCACAAGAGATTTTTTTTACCACTACTATTCCTTTATATTGGCTTTTGAAATTTACAAATACAGCAATTTAGAAATTGAATGAAAGGTTTAAAACTAGGAAACACTTTTTGAAAAGTGCACTTTATATACAACTATATAGATCAGATCAAAATGAGGGACAAATGATGAGGACAGAGGGACTTTGCTCCAAATCAGGGACTGTTCCTCAAAATCAGGGACATTTGGGAGCTAAGAAATCTAGTCATTTTTATCACAGCTGGAGTGTATCTTTCTTGTGTGACTGCTGGGAGACCCCCCCCCCCCCCGCCAAAGTATTTTTCTGGTGTCAGTAGAAGTGGGGCTCAGATTAGGGCCAAGAAAAGAGCAGAGGACCCAAATCCATTAGCGGCTCATTTGGGGGTAGCGCTACACATATCCGAGGGAGAGAGAGAGACTATATTTTAGAAAAGGGAGAGAGAAAGAGAGAATGTGACACTGCCACTGTGTAAAAAGGGCCTTGTATCACCCAGGGTTCTCATCCAGGACATTGAAAGACCCCAGGTTGTGTGTCTCATTCACAGGAAACTTTTTTCAGTAGTTGTTAAAACCTAATTTGGGACCTGGAGTCTTGGGGGCTTCGTAGCCTTGGAAGATTAGAAGTCTCCAATCTTATGACTAATGTTCAGGGCTACAGCAGAGTTCTCGAGGGCTCCACCTAGGAGACAGGTGGAAGCCAGAGCAGCAAGGAGCTGCTAGGTGTATGCACAAAGGATGTGTGGGAAAACGAACGGTACAAACAAACGACAACTTCTAACTAGCCTTAACAGCAAGGAGCACATGGAAGGGTGACACATATCAAACAAACCAAAGTTCACGTTAAAAGGAGGGGTTTAGTTTGCACACATTTGCAAATACATGTGTAAACTGAAGAGGCTGCAACAAACCACCGCAGTATTATCTGCAGTCCTAGCTCTAAAAACTTTGAGTGACTCCATAGTAGGAGCACATATAAAGTAATAGATAGATTTAGGGCAGGTTTGCCTGGAGGGAGCCTACTCCTCCTTAAAGGCACAGGGGAACACTGGACACCCAGCAATTAGCACAATGGCAGCAAAGGTGTCCAGTGCGTCCCCTCACCAAATAACCAACTGTACAAACAAACGGCAATTGCCTTAACCTATCACTGGCCTTAACAGCAAGGAGTGCATGTCAAACAAAGAAAGATTTCCAGCTCAACTTACCAACCAGCCTGCAACAAACCAAATTGTCCTGTCCAACAGTTCATGTTCAAAACAGGAGTTTAGTTTGCACATATTTCCAAAAAAAAAACGGCCTGAAGTGTCAGTCCACAGCAGCACTGCAGGTGTAGCCAGAAGGCTTAAAGGGGTTGTAAACCCTCAAGGTTTTTCCCCTTAATGCATTCTATGCAGCAGCCCCCCAGAGCCCCCCTTTTACTTACCTGAACCCAATCTTTCCAGCAATGGGGAAAAGCACACCAGCTCCAGCCTGTGTCTCGGGTCCTCACTGGATAGATTGATAGCAGTGCAGCCATTGGCTCCCACTGCTGTCAATCAAATCCAATGACGTGGGGGGGCGGGGCTGAGTCCTGCTGTCAATGGACGCAGCAGTAGGACACGGGAGAGCACCCGCACAAGTGTCCCGAGGGAGAGCGGCTCTCCAACAGTGCACTCGAGAAGAGGAGGAGCCAGGAGTGCCGCTGAGGGACCCCAGAAGAGGAAGATTGGGGCCACTCTGTGCAAAACCAACTGCACAGAGGAACGAACCATTACAGATCCTTTAAGGTTTCGTGTTGAAAGTAATGCTGAAAAACACATGTGATATATATATATATATATATATATATATATATATATATATATATATACACACACACACACACACACACAGTATATACATATGAAGGGTATCTCAACACAACATCTTGTCACTAAAGCTGGGTATACATTAGTAGAATTTCAAACAAAAATTCATATGAAAATTAAGTCAGGTTGCCAGTATCTTGTATCTTTTGCATCTGTAGTAGAGATTCACCCAAGACAAGACCAATCACCCTGCACAGGGAGAGAGAGCATCAGTGATTGGTCTTATTACAGAAAACACATGTACAGAAGAAAAGTTTTACGGTGGACTACTGCACAGATCTGGAAGAAATACACAAAGCTCACCGAGATTCAAGTAACAATACACATGCTTCTTGAATTTGCACAATATTTGTTTATCTTGGAGTCTAACATTAAGGTCAAAGGAATTATCCCAAACCCTTTTTTTCCCAAGTAGGGGCAATGAAACAAGTTATCTTAATTGCCTTGAGCTGACCATACATGGATCGAATTTTGATGTACGAGTCTGTTGGAAAATGTCTGTACGATCAGCTGATCAGTGTATTCCGATGGCAGGGAAGTCTCCTGGTTGAAGGAAAAAAAATGACTAATGTATGGGCCACCTTACCCCCACAGATACCTTCCCTTTAATCTCCTGCTGCTCCATTCTCCCACTGAAAGCAGAAAATGTTGTATCAAAAACTTAACATAATTTTCCTTTCCTGATGAACGCCATGGCAGCATACATTTGGGTAGTTCTGCCCTCGCTCCTGCTAGGACCCCACTCCCATAAATTTTGAGGCTGAGCCAGAGACCATATTGCATAACTTTCCATTAATGACACTGGGTGGGTACATATGCTGCCATGGAGTCCATCAGGAAAGGAAAATTACCATAAGTATTTGATAGAAAATGTTCAGTTTTCCTAACAGACTCCATGGCAGCATACATTTGGGAACTAACTAGCCAAAAGAATAAGGGTGAATGGCGAAAAAAGGTAAGGTTTCAATCATAGCGCTTAACTAAAAGAATACCTTATGGCTAAAAATAAAGAGGATAAAGAAGCTACATTCACATCACAGTGAGCCAGAATAGCTTTAGTGGAGGACCATGTCATCACTCTACAACCATTCCTGGCGCCCTGTTACAGTTGGTTAGCTGGAATGACCCATCGAGCGATGATCCTGGATGATATCTGTATCCTGCTGGTTCTGCTAGAGAGAGTGACAAAGATGTCCTAAAGCTCTAAGAAGAGCTGTAGCTTGTAAGCATGCTCGAAGCATCCCAATATCCATGGCATGGAACGTTATCTTTAGTGGTCCTACATATGAGGGGAACAAATCATTTGTTCTTGAAGGATACTGAAGCCACTTCGAATTGCAACCCAGGAGGGTATAAACACTACCCATTCTAAGCAGAATGCCAACAAATATTCCTCATAGCCTAAGACTCAGACCCTAACAAACATCTCGACTGAGGAAAAAACCCTTAGAGAGGCTGTCTTTATGGCCCAGTCTTTGCTGATGCTGGACCAACAAGAGATCTCCTTATTGAGTTGGCAAGGAAGTCCAAAGTAAGTAGTAAACCCCACATAGAGTCTTGGCTCTTCCTCGAGTCTCAGATGATGTGTCCCTTCAAGGTATTGGATGAATAAGAGATAGTTCACCCATGAGATGTTGGATAAGACTGGGAGTGCAGAGATCTGCCTTTTAAGAAAGCTTAAGATCAGTTGAAGTCCAGAATGTAGTTGACCTGAGGACTGAAGCAAAAGAAGACAAAACAGTGCAAATTGAATAAGCTTAACTCAAATCCTGTTGTAGGATTTAAAGATATTAGCCTAGAGAAAAAAACAGCCAAGGCTAAATAGTCTCTTCCCCTCAGGGCAAAAAATTGGAAAGGGATGAGCAAGGGTGGAGTACTGCACCCTGCGACAGATGAACCCATCTGAGAGAAAAGACTGGGTTCTGATAGCCCAGCAGGGCCGGACTGGGAATAAAACCAGCCCTGGAAAAAATGTCATACCAGCCCCATAGCATTATTACACCAGCCCAACATCAAAACCATCATAACGTCATTATTTCCTTGTTCGTGAAAGGGAAAACCATGCATTTTAAAGCACATTTGAAGAGTGTACTTCCCTGGCGGCGCTGTCACTGACCTCCTCTCAGGTACACCGTGTAGGGCTCAGTTAGACAGCTCCAGGTTGGAGACTTTGGTTTTATCCTATAGTCTCCTCTCCACAGTCCACACGTTTTACTTCTCCCATGACCCCCATCCTGGCGGCACTCCCACTCTTGACTCCTCTCCAGACCCCCCCTCAGAGACTGCAGACATGATATAAGACAAGAGTTGGTCAGAGGTTGCGAACATGATACAAGATATCGCTAGAGACTGAGGACATGACACAAGAGATGGCTAGAGACCGAGGACATGATACAAGAGATGTCTAGAGACTGAGGACAGGATACAAGAGATGGTCAGAGGTTGCGGACATGCTGCAAGAGATGGTCAGATGTTGCGGACATGGTACAAGAGATGGTCAGAGGCTGCAAGCATGATACAGAAGATATTAGAGGCTGCAGACATGATACAGTAGGTGTCAGAGGCTGCGTGCATGGTACGGGAGATGGTTAGAGACTGAGGACATCATACTAAAGATGGTCAGAGACTGCAGACGTAGTACAAGAGATGGCCAGAGACTGCAGACATGGTACAAAAGATGGCCAGAGACTGCAGACATGGTACAAGTGATCAGTGCAGCCTCATCAGTGCCCATCAAATGCAGCCTCACTGTGCCCATCATTTTAGCCTCACTGTGCTCATCAAATGCAGCTTTATGGTGTCCATCAAATGCACCTTTATGGTGTCCATCAATGCAGCCTCACTGTGCCCATCAAATGCAGCTTTATGGTGTCCATTAATGCAGTCTCACCATGCCCACCAATGCAGCCTCTGTGTGCCCACCATTGCAGCCTCTGTGTGCCAGCCATTGCAGCCTCTCTGTGCCCACAATTGCAGCCTCTGTGTTCCCACCATTGCAGCCTCTGTGTGCCCGCTATTGCAGCCTCTGTGCGCCAGCCATTGCAGCCTCTGTGTGCCAGCCATTGCAGCCTCTGTGTGCCAGCCATTGCTGCCTCTGTGCCTACTGCCTACCAATTGCAGCCTCACCATTTCCTGGATCACACACAGCAGCCGATGTATGGCACAGACGGAGCTGGGTCTGTGTGTGTAAGGCGGCGCTGTAACAAGGTCCGCCCCCCTAAACCGGCTCGTGTGATAGGCGGAACACTGATTCAATCAGTCTCCCATCTAGAAGACTATCACACGAGCCGGTCTAGGGGGGGGCGGGACCTTGTTACAGTGCCACCTTACACACACAGACTGTGCTCCGTGCCATACAAGAGGAGGAGCCGGAGGACAGAGGGAGGGGAGCACTGCAGCCGCCGCTCAAAGCGGCCCAGGGCAGCCGACCTACCGGGAAATCTCCCGGTATCCCGATAGGCCAGTCCAGCCCTGTAGCCCAGTACTAAAAGAGGGAACCAAGGCCTGTTTGGCCACTGCAATGATTGCCATTGTCCTTAGCAATAGATGCAAAAGAAAACTGCATATGGATCAGACTAAAGGAAAACATACGGCTTTATCCTTGAAAAAATATATACGTTTCCTGGAAAAATTCCCCCTATTTGAGGAAGTTTTAGTTTTGCCAGGTAATATCTGGATTGCAATGGGAGTATGTAGGTGCCAGCTGGCAATTCCCAAGCTGACCACTGGGAGGCATGAGAATGGTCGGATTGGGAACGTGGGAGGGAAGCTGTGATACACCTGCTATTGGGATCAGCACAAAGAGATTCTAGCCCCCTTTATTGTAAAGTGAAGTCTTTCCATATGTGCCTCGAGTATAATGGGGGGCTATTCAGAGCAAAGATAACCCCATAGATTATGTAACACTGGGTGCGTGTATGTTGGCTCTAGTGCTCCCCGCCGGCACAATGAAGTATCACTTGTGGAGCTGGTGGTGATACACGCAGGGATGATATATACAGTGGGGCCAATGTTGACAGGGTATAGTGGTGACCTATATAGTGAATAGTAATGTGTCCATGTGTGATAATAAATGAGTTTGTTGTTTGCCACTCCAAGACTGGTGTTGTCTGGTGACTGGGTGGGCTAAAGGTTCTTGGATAGTGCTGGTTCTGGACAGAGGAAGCATTTACGGCAGAGACCTGTTTGAGGACAGGGGTTCATCACACCTATGGATGGTGTGAAAATTAGGGTTGATTAGCAAAAATATTTCCTTCCACGCTCAAAATATATATCTGTTTTACCAGGTAATACCAGGATTGTACTGGCTATGCAGGATACTAACTGGAAATTGACCCCTAGGGATATAAACCAGTAGGACTACGGGGTCTTGAATAGAAAGTATGATGTTTACTAAGTCCGATCCCATGTGGAAGGCATTGTTTTTACTCAGTATTTACATTGCTTGATCCACATATAATATGGGAGTAGCGTGGCTACCTTTAAATTCCGCCCATCGTAACCAATTTACAGGGGGGGGAACCTGCATGGCCGCTCACCATAAATGACGTAAGGTGCACCAAAATGGTATCTCCTCAGATGATGTCCACTGACGAAAAGCGCAAGGTAGGGCTACGCACATACGTCATTTCTTTTGGTTCAGCGAAGGTTCGGTCTGTGGAACGTACACTAACCTAGAGCACTTGTTGTTGCTTATTAAGCTGTATTGGGTTGGAGATTACTACCCATTTTTGTTTTAAAGGAGATTCTTGTTTTAAAATCTATTTTTTAATAAAAACAATTTTTTGGATTTACACTATGAGCCCATCTCTTTTTTCTGTATGAGGATACAACATCGGGGGTATAGAGAAGGAGACAACTACACTCTGACCCAGGGTTAATAGAACATTCCAACGATCCTTTGGAAGGCTGGAAGCCTTGGATTCCCCAGGACGTGCGGAAGGAGGGAGTGATTGGTCTGGCAATCACCACATACTCACTACATGTGGTTTACCCCTGATCTGGTGAGTAGGGATTCAAAAGGGGAGCACAAAAGTCACCCATCACTCTGCTCAAGGATTGGAAACAAATTCCAGCACAAGTCACTATGAATATTGCACAAGTCACTTGAAAATTGAGTCATCAGTGATCATATAAGTTTGGGCTGCCTTTTAATATTTGATATATGCATTGACTTTCTTCTCTTTTGGTTTTGTTTATGCATTGTGTTTAGTTGAGGTTTTTTTTTTAAAAAAAAAGCTCACACTCACAACTTATGTAAAGCTAAAAACACCTGCATGTGTTGTTTTTTATGAGTTTACAATTTATGTCTAAGAGGAGAGTGGAGACTCTAGGAATATTTAATTTTGTTGACTGCGCATTTTTTTACGCAAGGCACTATTTTCCTTAGAAGGTGGAGTATCTGAGCACATTCAATGCTCACATCCGGTGTTAATTCACATGAGTGCACTCTCTATGAGAAGAGTGATTCACCAAGATCACTTCTTAACTTACAGGCAGCGCCACTCACCCCAACTCACACGTTTTAATAACATAATCCCAGTTCTTTGCCAATCAAATGAAGCTTGACCTTGAAAAGGATAGTTTCAGCTCTCAAAAATGCAGACAGGATCTCTCACTTGTCAGAGTTATTCTTTAGGGTGGAAATAATACTCTCCATTCCAACTTCCAATGCATTGGAAGCGAGGCAATTGCAGACAGATATGCCTTCTAAGGACAAGACCAACACATAAAGCTACCACTAGAAGATGCTGCCCCCCCCCCTTCCCCCAAGGACACACCCATTTTTTTTGATTGAATATACCAATTCCATACATCTGGCTAATCTCATGAAGGCAACATCCACCAAATAGGTGACTACTTATGCTGGAAAATCTCTTCCTCATGAGTGCCAAGTCTGACATTCTGCAGATGTCGGTAGATGTGTCCTGGTTGGGGTTTGAACTGAGGAACCCAGTCCTTTAGGAGTGCTAAAAATGCTTGCATTGCAGGTACCTCTACAGGACCTTACATTTGAGGCATCCTAAATGCCTTACAAAAGGAAGGTACACAAATTTGCATATACAGTACAGTATATCTTCCTCATTTGCATCTTCCTCTAAGGAATTATTTGAAGATGGTTAATTAGACAGTTGACTGGTTCTGAAAGGAAAAAAGCTTGACATTGTCAGAGTAGAGAATCTTTGCACAGGGAGAGTTGTAACAAACTCCTTTAGAGTGTCTGGGCTACTTGTGACAACCTGTTGGTCCTTATCATCTTCCACCCTGGCTGCCTGAACAAAGCAGGAGCTTCATACAGGGTTTTTCCTGCAAAGGCACAAGCTTCAAGAGCCCAGTTTACGGTGTGCATAATGCATGCAGATCTGGAGGGGCTTAATAGCAAATGCCCATTAGTCAGCTTCCCATATAGCAGCAGTATGAGCAGTACGAATTCCTGTATGTGCCTGAACACTTTTTTGTCAATATTGAGGCTGAGCAATCAGACTGTATAGCCAGGCAGTCTGGGAATACTTGGGAACTCCACCACCATTTTAGGGATTTGCACATCCAGGATGCTCATACCGTTGAGGAATTTCACTGTGTTTATCGAGAGCTGAACATTGGGCGACATTCTGATTTTACATGGACAGGGTGGAACTTGTTAAACCTGGCTATGACCGACCTGTCATCCACCAAATTGGTTGTAAGTACCCAGTTTCAGGGGAATGGGTTAGCTATGATGATCCAGATTTCTATGAACACTTTACTGTATGACACTTTATGTTAGATGTTAAATCTGTAGCACCCTGGTCCTAAACAGGGCTGCTCATAAATTTAGTTTGCTAGGTGGTAACTAGCCTGGCTAATTGTGAGGGTGATCCACTGACTTTTGCCCTAAACCTGAATTTGGTGCACCTCTCTCTGTGGCATTAGAATGACAAGGGCATAGTTAATTCGGGTTAGGAGTGGATAGGTTGTCCCAGCCAATTGGTAGAAGTCTCTTTGGCCCCATGGCCTGCTGGGAGAGCCTATATTTTGGTGATCAATGTTCTGTGCCACCTGGACTGCTGTCTGGGTGGACGTGTGTTGTATTGCTCCCGGTTGCTAGGCCAGAATCTGGGAGCACCTGGCTGCTAGGCTGTCTGAGGCCTATCCAGGACTGTGAGAAGCAGCGTGGGGTTGGGCCTTCAGGTCGGGAGCCTAACCAAGTTGCAGAGGTTCAGCCAGACGGGGAACCGAATGTTGCCAGAGGTGAAGAAGAAGCAGTTGCCATAAGGGACGACCACTCTTGTTAGAGGCAAGTGAAGATCAAGGTCAGAAGTAAAGGGGAAACAGTTGCCACCAAGGGTCAACCACCCCTGTTATCAGAGGCCAGTGCATGAAGTCTGAAGAAGTACCAGAGCAGTCTTTTTTACTAGCTGGGGACGGTGATGAAGTGGTAAAGCTGCAGCAGAGTCAAGTCAGGGACCCAGTGGATAGTGTGGGGGAAGCTTGAGGAGTATACAGCGGGTTAGCTGTGAAAGAACTGAGGTGATCTAGCGGCGGCTGGGATCTTGGAAGTCTAGTGAGAGACTGGGAGCTCAGTGTAAAGATCCACAGTAGGATACTGTGAGATGTGAGAGAAGATCTACAACGGGATACTGTGGATTATGTGTTCAGATGTATATAGACTGTTGAAAGTTCAGTTGCTATAGGAGACAGCAGTTCTACAAATACAGTGCGCTGCATCCAGCTTAGAGGCCCTCTACCCATATAGCTGTCTGCCTATTACTATTTTTGGTCTGCGGAGTCTGCCAATTGCTTTTGCATCTGCCTAAGGGTGTTCTGGCCCTAAAAGCTCTCTCCCCCAGTTCTTGTTAAGAGACAATAAAATCTCTTTTTTTGTATTCAAAAAGTGACTGGCGCCAATGTTTCCAACTTGCATTACACCCACCATGCCCAGTGACCTGCACCCTGAGGAGGAATGTCAGCTGCCCCTGACTTTGGAGGTCACCTTCAGGCCTCTGGAGGTTGGGGGCACTGCTACAAATCTATACCAGTTATAATGTGCAGAAGGTTCTATGCTGTTACTGTGTGGGAATTGGTTGTTCCAATAAATTTGACATTGCTGTTTTGTAGGATTATAGTAATATATTTGGGGTTCAGATCTGAGGACAAATCAAAAATCTGGGGGGCAGAGTGTAAGCAGTTGCTTACAGGTGCATGGTACAAAATAAAGTTCACTTTATTTTTACTGTGTCATTCAAGAGGAATGTAAAACATGTATTTGTCAGTCTGTTATGTCAGTATGGTGTTGGGCTCCATGCACACCTATGCATTTTACTTTTGAGTGTTTCTGCAGTGCTTTTTTTTACCGTGATTTTGCCGCAATTTGTGTTTTGCCATTTTTTTATACTTTTTTTTCTTTTTTTGGCAAACTTGTTGTTGGGCAGATTAAAAACCGCAAAGGCCAGGGCCCAGTCGCAAGTGCAACCTTTGCTGGTAGTTCTGCCAGTGGTGTCAGTGTGGACTGTGAATGGTGTCAGTCAGTAGGGCAGTGGACATGGTCAGTAGAGCAGTGGACGTGGTCAGTAGGGCAGTGAACATGGTCAGTAGGGCAGTAGACGTGGTCAGTAGGGTAGTGGATATTGTCAGTAGAGCACTGGACATGCTCAGTAGAGCAGTGGACATGGTCAGTAGGGCAGTGGACGTGGTCAGTAGGGCAGTGGACGTGGTCAGTAGGGCAGTGGATATTGCCAGTAGGGCAGTGGACGTGGTCAGTAGGGCGGTGGACATGGTCAGTAGGGCAGTTGACGTGGTCAGTACAGCAGTGGACTTGGACAGTAGGGCAGTGGACGTGGACTGTAGGGCAGTGGACGTGGTCAGTAGGGCAGTGGATGTGGTCAGTAGGGCAGTACACATGGCCAGTAGAGCAGTGGATATAATCAGTAGGGCAGTGGATGGCATCAGTAGTTTTTAATTTTTGTTATTTTATTTTTTTATTATTTTTTTACCATTATATTTTATTTTACAATTTTATTTTTTATAGTTTTTTTTACGGTTTTTGATGGGAGGGGGTAGCAGTGGAATGCAGCATGATGGGAGGGGTGGCAGTGGAGGGCAGTATGATGGGAGGGGATGACAGTGGAGGGCAATATGATGGGAGGGGTGGCAGTGGAGGGCAGTATGATGAGAGGGGATGACAGTGGAGGGCAATATGATGGGAGGGGTGGTAGTGAAGGGCAGTATGATGGGAGGGATGGTAGTGAAGGGCAGCGTGATGGGAGGGGTGGCAGTGGGGGGCAATATGATGGGAGGGGGGCAGTGGAGGGCAGTATGATGGGAGGGGTGGTAGTGGAGGGCAGTATAATGGGAGGGATGGTAGTGAAGGGCAGTATAATGGAAGGGGGGTAGTGGAGGGCAGTATGATGGGAGGGGTGGTAGTGGAGGGCAGTATGATGGGAGGGGTGGTAGTGGAGGGCAGTATGATGGGAGTGGTCGCAGTGGAGGGCAGTATGATGGGAGTGGTCGCAGTGGAGGGCAGTATGATGGGAGGGGTGGCAGTGGAGGGCAGTATAATGGGAGGGGGTAGTGGAGGGCAGTATAATGTAAATGGGAGGGGTGGTAGTGGAGGGCAGTATAATGGGAGGGGGTGGGGGTAGTGGAGGGCAGTATAATGGGAGGCTGGCAATGGAGGGCAGTATAATGGGAGGGGGGTACTGGAGGGCAGTATGGGGGGACTGTACAGCATGACTTGACGGGGGCAGTGTATGGGAGTGAGCAGAGTGATCATGAGCGTCCTCGGGGCACTGCAGGGAGCATTTCGCCTACCTTTCTTCCAGCGGCAGGGATAGCCTTCAGGGAAGACACGGAATTGGGGGTAGAGCTTAGGCGCGAGGAGGAGAAATTCTCCTACGGCTCGCTCTAAATGCTGGGGCTCAGCTCTTCTCCTCGTTGTGACGTCACTGGTTGCTAGACGCCAGGCAGGCCGTGTCTAGCAACCAGTTGTTTGGGCAGTGAGCCAGGCAGCGTCTGGGGGTGAAAAATAAAGCGGGTCTCGGTCAGAAGTACAGCGGGCAGTGAGGGACAGCAGCAATGCGGGGGCATTTTTTAGGGGGCATCAGATCGGCCAAGGGGGCAATTCCGGGACATTGTGTTGTCCCGGAATGAAGGTGCCCGGGACACGAGACAGACCTCGCATGGCGGGACTTTCACGGGCAATACGGGACGGTAGGGAGGTATGGCTACAGTATTTGTTGCTGCTGACTTTTAATTTTTGGGGGAAGACTGTAGCTCCTCTTTAAGCAGCCAGCCAGTGTGTTCAGAGTGACTGGCACAAATGTACTCTGGTAGCGAGGGGGTGCCTGATGTGGCCCCCTCTCTAGCAGCTGGTGCCCCTGTGTGCCCGGAACTGGACCCACGTCACTAAGCCCCTATGTATCTAGCTGCATGTCACAGGAAGAAAGTGTGACGAGGTTTATCAAAAGCATGTTGGCCTAGTGTTGTAAAGTAAATTCATAGTGCTATGAAGCTTGCTCACCACTAAGTTGGAAATGCTGTCTTAATGCAGATTTCTCATGACTGTGACCTCCACCTGCATAATTGGGCATTAGCGGGCAAAGTTTGCAGAGTTCCCCTTTTCGAGTGATAAGCCCCACCCACATCCTACTCCTGACATTTGAAGATACCATATAAGAGTATATTATTTGTTGATTGCACCCCTTGTATGGCCAAAAAAAACAGTGTTACTGCAGGCTGTGGTGACCATTTCACAGCTTTGTTTTACCTTCACAAAGCAAGCTGTTTTCTCATTCCTAATCGCTTGACATCAGCTGGCGGTGGCAAAAATATTAGTGTGTGTGCATGTAGTTTTTGATGTTTTAGTTGTTTCTTGTGCCTGAATTGAGGAACTTTTGGATATTTGTGATCATTTTTGAGAATGCTGGTCTAATTTAGAAGGTACGTAATGTACAGTGATATCTTACTTCTTGTTTGGCCTTGTACCCTCTGCACCCCCTGGACTAAGGATAAGCCGAACCCCCTCCCCCATTTCGGTTCGCACCAGAACAACAGGCAAAAAATTAATAAACAAATTCTATGGGACACGAACATGAAAAATCAAAAGTGCTCATTTTAAAGGCTTATATGCAAGTAATTGTCATAAAAATGGGTCCTGCCCCAGGGGACATGTATAATTGCAAAAAAAATTTTTAAAACTGCCGTTTTTTTGGGGGCAGTGATTTTTTTAATGCTTAAAGTGAAACAATAAAAATGAAATATTCCTTTAAATATCATGCCTGGGGGGGGGGTGTCTATAGTATGCCTGTAAAGTGGCGGGTTTTTTCCCCGTGTTTAGAATAGTACCGCAGCAAAATTACAGTTCTAAAGGAATAATTGTTATTTAAAACTGATCACGGCTGTAATGAATTGTCGGGTCTCGGCGATATAGATAAAACTCATTGGAAAAAAACAATATTGGGTCCCCCCCCAGTCCATTATCAGGCCCTTTGGGTCTGGTATGAATATTAAGGGGAACCTCAAACCAAAAATTTAAAAAAAAAATATGTGGGGGTCCCCTCAAAATCCATACCAGGCTCTTCAGGTCTGGTATGGAAATTAAGGGGAACCCTGCGCCAAAATTTTTTTTAAAATGGCGTAGGGCCCCCCCAAATCCATACCGGACCCTTATCCGAGCACGCAACCTGGCAGACTGCAGGAAAAGAGAGGGGGACTAGAGAGCGCCCCCCCCCCCTGAATCGTACCAGTCTACATGCCCTCAACATGGGGAGGGTGATTTGGGGTCTGTCCCTTGCATCCCCATGACTTCCCCGTGGCGTCAGAGGGGGGTGGGGTCACCCGTTTACGTCACCGGGTTGCCCCGCCCTCAGCTATATAAGAACTGTCACCAATGGAAAGCGTCACTCGGCCGGAGCCTCCCATTTTTTTTTCTTTTTTCGGCTTGTAGGCGGCGTGATAGAAGAAGTAGTTCTGGACAGCTGCACTCTGAAAAAATTGCCTTTTATTCAAAAAACAAAATCAAAAGTACATGCCACAGCAGAACAGAAGAGCTGACACGTTTCACATTACAAACAGTGCTTAATCAAAGCTAACAATCACAAAAGTGAAAATTAAATAAACACTTTTTGTTGAAGCCCATGTGACCAAACAATTGGTTAATTGGTTAATCAATGAATTCACATGTGAATAAAATCCAATTTAATTAGCCACCAAGGGATTCAACAAGTATTGTGAGCATAAACAATCCTTACCTCTAAGTGTGATTGAAAAAAAAAAAGAGAAATAAAGTGCTCGAAATAGATTCATGTGCAGAAATATCGGTGAAATGACAATCATATCAATAGTAAATAATGTAAAGGGTGAACATGTGAAAAACATAAGTACCCGTGCAAGTGATAAATATGTGTATATGAAATAAATTAAATAATCTAGAAACGTAAATCGATTTGGATGAACCAATGGAGTATGAGTGACTAGTGACTGGTACATCAGTGTTGAATAAACGTATTCATATATACATTCAAACATATTAAGTTAAAGAATAACTTTTACGTGTAAACATCACTATATTATCCTGATAGAACTGATTATTATCTACCTGGTTTGTGTATTTATACACTAATAAAAGTATGAATACAAATATATATGTGTACGAGAAAGAGAAGAAAATATACATGGGGGCTGTCCATATGCATGCATGAATAAGCATGTGTGTGTGTATTATGAGATACCAATGGGTATCAGCGTAAAAAAGTTTTTCATATTTATGCTCCCTTGGTGGACTCATGTAATAACCTCTTTATGCTTATGCATGAATGTACCAACTGTATAGGCTTTATAATGATAATCTAAAATAAGTACATTAATAGGACGTATAGGTAACCATTGTATTGAAATTAAAACCACTTATACTTGGTATCATAATTCAATGTCAAAAATCTTATAAACATATGAACAAATAAACACTTAAAATCTGCACCAGAATCTATAACGTGCACTAATGGACACCTAGACCCACTTAGTTCTGTACACACGAGACTCGTTTCGAACGAATAATTTAATTATTTTACAAAGTACACATATTGAGTATCGTAAGTGTAACTCTCAGAACACTCCAAAGAGCAGGGAAAAGATGTAATGTGATAGAAGAAGATGAATGGACATCGCTGGACATTTTTATTTTTTATCTTTTAATAAAGGACTTGTCCCAAACTGTCTCTTGTCTTTTTTACCATTTTTGACACTTTTTTTTTTTGTGAAATGGTAGGGGTACAATGTACCCCGTTACCAATTCACATGGGGGGGTGGGATCTGGTGGTCCCCTTGTTAAAGGGGGCTTCCAGATTCTGATAAGCCCCCCACCTGCATACCCCCACAACCACCGGGCAAGGGTCGTAGGGATGAGGCCCTTGTCCCCATCAACATGGGCACAATGTGCTTTAGGGTCAGACTCCAAACCCCCCCACCCATGTTGAGGGCATGTGGCCTGGTACAGTTCAGGAGGGGGGCCGCTCTCTCTTCTCCCCCCCTTTTCTTGCGGCCTGCCAGGTTGCGTGCTCGGATAAGGGTCTAGTATGGATTCGTAGGCGTCTTTTCACATCCCCACATTTGGCTCGGTTTCTCTGCACCTCAGCGGAGAAGTCCAGGTAGCATGAAACTCTGACTCCATACTTGTACTGGATATTAGCCCGGCCCTGGGCACAGCACAGTACAGCCTCTCTATCTCGGTAATGCAGGAGCCGGGCCAACATTGACCGGGGGGGAGCTCCCTGTGGAGGTGGTCGGCCTGGCACTCGTTGGGCCCTTTCCACAGTAAAAAATGGTGAGAACGCCTCTCTACCAAAGACATCTATTAACCAGTTCCCCACGAATGTACTGGGGTCTTTGCCCTCTGTTTTTTTCGGGAGCCCAAAAATGCAGACATTGTTTCTGCGTAAGCGATTTTCTGTGTCTTCTGCTCTATTGTAGGTTTCTTGGGCCATGTGATGGGCTGCCCTGGCCTCCCTTGCAAGCGGTGGCAGTTTGTCCTCAATATCGCTTACTCTGCTCTCCACTGCTGTTGCTCTTTCCCTGACATTTTGGAGATCTTGTCTTAGCAATGACACCTCCTCACGAAGGCCCCCAAACTGATCCTTCATGATGTTTGCTGAGGCTGTGCACATATGGACAGCCCGCATGATCTCTGCTAATTGCTCCAGTGCATCTGGTATATCCTCTACAGGAGGAGAGGGGGGGATGTGCGGCTTATGCAGCAGAATGGCTGGGGATGCTGTCTGTGTCATGTTCCCATTCTGCCTGTGTAGTGCGGCCTGTACCTTCCTCGCCACTTGCAGCCTCCCCCATGTCTGTTGCAACTGTCCCTTGTAGTTTTTGGGCATAGTAGAGCATGTCTCTGTAGTGCTCCTTACCCTTGGCATTCAATGCCTTTCTGCTGCTCCCTTCCTTTGACTTGTCGGCCGTTCGTGGCGTGCGCTGTGCGAGGACCGCAGCCGTGGTGGCGCCATCTTGGGAGTCCAGTCCTGCTATCTCAATCTGGCCTTGGGGGGTCTTCCCCCGTGTACAGAGGGCCCAAAGAGGGTCCGAAGGGTGTGGCAGGTTGGAAGCCAGCTGGGGAGCCGAGGAGAGCAGGATCGAGGATGCCGGGGGGAGGATCAATGGACGGATCAGGCACGGAGCTGTGGGAAGTGCATCCTTTCACATGCTGGTCTTGGCCACACCCCCGCTTTTATCTTTTTATATGGACTATAAACTGAAGAGGCACATAGATGAAACACATGTGACATGATATAAAATAGTGGGTGATGGGTAAGATACGATAATGTCCCAATGTGTAGCCATAAACCAAACAACGGAAAGTCCCAGAATAAACTGTATATGAAATGTTGCACTGGTGTGGGAATCTTCTCCTCTGTATGTCATTGATTGTACGATCATGTAATGGAAACAGATAAAATACGCTTACCAGAGGAAGTGGATTCGGATGCCAGTGACACCGAATCAAACAGGCTCAGAGATCCTTGATGGACGATGGTTGGTCCCAGAAACCCCGGATCTCAAGGGGGATCTTTCCTCTGTAATCCAAGTCGCGACTGCCAGTTCAGAAGACAGAGGGAGGATCACGGCCACAGGAAAATCTCCAAAGTATGGGTGGGTCCCAAAAAGATATATAAAACGCCAATAGTGCAGATCAAATGACGTATTTTTACTGGATATCACCAATAATCAACAAGCAATATAAAAAGCGTGATCACTAAAAAAAACGATAAAATCAAGTGTAGGGAAGAGTAAGGCTCGCCCGACGCGTTTCATCCACATGGACTTCAACTGGGGCATTTCTCAGAAGGGAGTTTAACAAGACTCGTGGCCACTCATTAGAAATGAGAAGAAAATTAAAATTAGAAGAAAAGAGGTTTAACCCTAAACTATGTAGAGGGTTCTTTACTGTAAGAGCGGCAAGGATGTGGAATTCCCTTCCACAGGCGGTGGTTTCAGCAGGGGGCATGAATAGTTTCAAAAAACTATTAGTTAAGCACCTAAACGACCGCAACATACAGGGATATACAATGTAATACTGACCTATAATCACACACATAGGTTGGACTTGATGGTCTTTTTTCAACCTCACCTACTATGTAACTATGTAACATTGTTCTTATTATTATCATCATTTTTGATATAATAAAAATGCTTGTAAATTCTACAGTCCTTTTTAAAAAAAAATAAAACTATAGTAGCTGTATAAGTATCTTAACTGATTATTAACACAATATATTATACGAATACAACGCTTACCTAAATCAGTGAAATAAACATATAATTACATAAAATGACAATCCGCAAATAGTGGCAAGTGCTCTTCCACATCTGGTGGCAGGTGACGGTGGCAAGTGACAATCCACATCTGGTGGCAGGTGATGTGGCAAGTGACAATCTGCAAATGGTGGCAGGTAACGGTGGCAAGTGACAATCCACATCTGGTGGCAGGTGACGTGGCAAGTGACAATCTGCAAATGGTGGCAGGTGACGGTGGCAAGTGACAATCCACATCTGGTGGCAGGTGACGTGGCAAGTAACAATCCACATCTGGTGGCAGGTGACGTTGCAAGTGACAATCTGCAAATGGTGGCAGGTGACGGTGGCAAGTGACAATCCACATCTGGTGGCAGGTGACGTGGCAAGTGACAATCTGCAAATGGTGGCAGCCAAAAAGAGAAAACCCGACTGGTAGATGATAGGGGCACATGTGACCAGCAGGAGTGCTGACAGCGCATTACTGGAGGGCATTGTTTCACAGGTAAGTCTGCCATAATTTGCTAGTATGCGGTGGCATATTGGCATAAATTGCTCGAGTTCCCCATCAACGCAGTCAGTGTTGATGAGGGAATTCCTCCCGCAGCACTTTTGTGTTCTGTCTGCAGGGAGCCTTCCCGGCCGGCAGAGCACAATGATTGCTGCTACCGGTTATAGCTGCAGGCAGTAATCGCATGTAAAAAATCTGACAGGCTGGTTGTACCCAAGTCTATCACTCAATCAACTTGGGTACAGCTAGCCCGCCCATAGATGGATCAAATCTCGACCGGTCCCTGCTGAACTGGCTGAGATTCGATCAATCTATGGCCAGCTTCAAAAGAAGGGATGTAAATGGGATATTCATGCATTTACAAACATTTCCCATTAGAACTGGTTAACATTTACTTCTGAATGAGCCAGCGTGACTGGCGGAAACGGTCAGTTTTCCAGTCTTTCTCCCATAATGTCAGCTGTTGAGATGCCTCTCCCATCCCATCTCCTTCATCTATAGAAGAGACCATAGTTCCTCTGGATACAAACTTATAAACCACTACCATCTATAAGAACAGTCTGAATTTCTCAAGAACTACATGGATGGCTAAGTATCACTTTATCCATTTGAGCATTATATGGCTTGAAACTTTCATTGATTAAGCTGGTGGCTCCCCTATTAGGCAATTATAAGCTATGCTTCACACAGTTTGAAGAACTTTCCTATGAGGATTCAATTGCCAAAGAATTTGATTCAATCTGCCATGTTATAAGCTAGCCCTCAAAATGTCCTCTCGCCTGCTCATATTTGGCGAGTGGAAATCAGCTGAGGGGAGTGTTGATTGCTTCTGGCAGAAGCAGTGTGGCCTTTTTTACAGGGCATCAGAGCATCCCCTGGGCCGCATTGATGCCCTGTAAAAAAGGGTGCAGCGCTTCTGCCAGAAGCGAACAGCCAGGAAACTGTCGGGAGGAGAGCTGGCCGGATGACACAGAGAGAGGATCTCCCACTATGACACAGCTTGGATTTAAAATGTCGACCGTTGTCAAAGTCCCGCCTCCTGGACCAGCTCCTATGATAGACAGTACACTGGTCCAAGGCCAGGGAATTGAATCAGTATGCTGTCTATCATAGGAGCCACTTCAGGAGGCGGGACTTTGTTTCACAGTGGCAGGCGTTTCAGATTCAAGCTGTGTCACAGCGGGAGATCCACTCTCTGTGTGATCCAGCTGGCTCTCCTCCCGTAATCCCCATGCAGGATAGGCTGCACTGATGGGCACTGTTAGGCTGCACTAATGGGAACTGATGAGGTTGCACAAATGGGCACTGATAGGCTGCATTAATTGGCACTGATAAGGCTGCATTGATGAGGCTGCACTAATCGCCACTGATGAGACGGAACTAATAAGCTCCACTGATGGGGCTGTGCTGATAAGGCAGCACAGATATGCTGCATTGGTGAGGCTGCACTGTTGGCCACTGATAAGCTGCACTGATGGGCACTGATGAGGCTGCACTGATAAGGCAGCACTGATATGCTGCACTGATAGGGTTGCACTAGTGGGCACTGATAGGCACTGATGGGCATTGATGAAGCTGCAATGATGGACACGGATGAGGCTGCACTGATAAGGCAGCACTGATATGCTACACTGATAGGCTGCACTGATGGCTACTGATATGCTGCACTGATGGGCCTGCACCGATGGACACTGATAGGCTGCACTGATGGGTCCTGAATAGGCTGCACTGATGAGGATGCAAAGATGGGCACTGATAGGCTGTACTGATGGGTATTGCTATGCTTTATGTTAATGTTAACATTGTTTTTGTTAATATTCATTTTTGTAACTTAATTCTGCATAAAACATTTAACAGTGTCATTTCATGAGATAATTTACACGGGCAGGTTTAGGGATGGAATTAGGGGCTGGCAAGGTAGGGTTTGGCTGAGGCAACTGGTGGCGAGTAACTCTTAAGACCTGGCTAGCAGTTCAGGACTTGAAATTTTGAGCCCTGCTATAAGCTATACATAAGGATACATGTGATGACATGGGTACCTTTCCCTGGGAGTCTTTCAGTGATTTATCAGGCTGGTGGCTCCCCTATTAGGCAACTACGGGTTATGCTTCACACAGCTTGAAGAACTTTCTTATAAGGATTCAATTGCCAAAAGAGGATGACTTAAGATGACATGCTATAAGTTATGCACAAGGATACATGTGATGATATGAGCACCTTTCCCTGGATTCTGCAGCGATGTCTGACATATTTGCCATAATTTGCTCTGGTTCTACATCATCCATATGTGGGTTAGTCCTACAGTACATTCAATTATAAGATTTCACCATGGACCCCATGGATTTCACCATGGAGAGGTCATCCAGCCATATGAAGTGGCCTATCTTTAGATGCTAATATGGAGGAGAGGTCTTTTCTATATAGCTATATAGTTAATATGGACTATACCCGGACATGCCACACACTCAGTTCTCTCAATCCCCTCCGCAACCCACCCCTAATGCCATTATGGCAGTGCTTAAAGGCACAGATCCACAAAAATTAATCTCCGACTTCGACAGCATGCTCATTATCCCTTCATCTACTAAACTAGCATATGATATTAAAGGGAAAGGGAGGTGGGGGTATTAGAGGACGAAGAATGAAGTGAAGCACTAGAATCCTGCAAGGCCGTCTCCCCTAAACTTTCTGACAGATGATACCTGTCTGCAGAGGGGAATACCGGCTCCATACTGCCAGGATTCCTCCGCTGGTGGACGCCAGTACTGCGGCCCAAAGGTGACAGAATACTTGCAGATAAGAGCAGCTCCGAACTGCCAGGAGACACCTGCTGGTGGACCTCAATACTGCACGCCAAATGATCGATATTACCAGCGGAGAAGACCTTTCCTGACAAAGACATTCCTGCCGGAAACGCTGTTCTCGGCCAGGAAAACTATTGCCAGACAATGGTGAGACGATTACCCCCTAACTTTAATGACTGGAAAGCAGATATAAATGACACGCTACCCTACAATAAATTTGTATACAATAACAGCGGGTGCCCAGACAAGTACAATAAAATTTGGGACAGATGGCTGCGGGTCACAGAAACCTGCACAGAATCAGCCTTGAGACCGTAGATTAATGCAGCCTAACAATCCAACCCAAAACAGATGCTCATCAACCTATAGGAATTGTTGTCTCTACCTTTTTGCTAGAAGGTTTTCCCCACTTTTGAAATGTGTTGACTGTAAGCAAAGATACCAGTCTGTGTTTAATGTTGATAAATGTAAAGTTATGCACTTGGGGGCTAAGAGTATGACTGCCTCATATATACCGTGTTTCCCCAAAAATAAGCCCGGGTCTTATATTAATTTTGGCAACAAAAGACCCAGTAGGGCTTATTTTCGGGTTAGGGCTTGACATGTGCTGTCTTCTTTCTCCATTTCCCTCTCTGCCTGTCAGGCCAGTGGAACTGAATAAAAGTGGTTGTAAAAATCCCAAAATGCACAATGCAAACTGTGCATTTCTCTGCAATCTAGCTGTGATAAACAACCTGTAACAGCGCCGAGAACCGCCATCCTCTCTTCCCGCACTGACCTTAATTTTCTGGTGCAGTCCAGGGCATGCGCTGAGCATTGCAGAGGGAGGGGGGCCCAAGATTCCCCCGCTGGCAGAAGAGGCGAAGAGGAGAGCAGCAGAGATCAGCTGAGCGCCGCTTGGTGCTTACATGGCCCGAGCTCCGAGCATTGCAGAGGGAGGGTGGTCCGAGATCCCTCGCTGGCAGAAGAGGTGAGGAGGAGAGCAGCAAGGATTAGCTGAGCACCGCTCGGTGCTTAAATGGCCTGCCGGAGCTTCCTTCCCTGCTCCGAGCACTGCAGAGGGGGGGCCGAGATCCCTGCTGACAGCTGGGAGCAGGGCCCGCACTACCTCTAGGCAAACTAGGCAGCCGTCTAGGGGTGCACTGCTGCTTAGGGTGCCCGACCACTGGTGTTCCTACTCTCTTCTCTCTGCAGCAAGCAACTAAGTCTCAGCATCAGCAGGCAGCCGCCGCTCCATTCACTCATAGTGTCAGAGGCACAGCGGCGGTGGAGGACTATGTCCCGACTCCCAAATGAATGGAAGCAAGCAAACATTTATTGATGGTCACTGGTAGGCTGCATTGATGGGCTCTGGTGAGGCTGCATTTGATGGGCGCTGGTGAGGCTGCATTTAATGGGCGCTGGTGGGCTGCGTTTGATGGGCACTTCATTAAAAAGGTGGGGTATACATGGGCAGGGCAAAAGGAGTGAAGTTAGGGATTTTGCCTAGGGTGTCAAAAATCCTTGCACCAGCCCTGGCTGGGAGAAGAGGAGGAGAACAGCGGGGGATAAGCTGAGCCACATTTATCAAACATAGATCACAGTTCACACTATATAACACTGCAATAAAGTGAATTTTAGGATTTTACAACCCTTTTAAACTAGGGCTTATTTTTGGGGTAGGGCTTTTATTGCAGCCCTCCCCGAAAATCACAGTAGGGCTTATTTTCGAGGTAGGTCTTATTTTCGGGGAAACACAGGCTAGGGGGAGTACAACTGGCATAATCCATAGCGAAGAAGGATCTGGGGGTTTTGATAGATCATAAGCTCAATAATAGAAGGCAATGCCAAGCTGCAGTTTCTAAAGCAAGCAAAGTTCTTTCTTGCATTAACAGAGGTTCGGACTCCAGAGAGAGATATATAATTTTGCCCCTGTTCAAATCATTAGTAAGACCTCATCTGGAATATGCAGTTCAGTTTTGGGCACCAGTTCACAAAAAGGATATCAGGGAACTGAAGAAAGTGCAAAGAAGGGCAACCAAACCGATAAGAGGCATGGTGGAGCTCAGCTATGGGGAAAGATTAGAGGAACTGAATTTATTCTCTCTTGAGAAGAGGAGATTAAGGGGGGGGGGGGGGTATGATCAACATGTATAAATACATAGGCGGTACATATAGTAAACTTGGTGTTAGGTTGTTCACTTTAAGGTCATCACTGAGGACAAGGGGGCACTCTTTACGTCTAGAGGAAAAGAGAATTCATCTCCAAATACAGAAAGGTTTCTTTACAGTAAGAGCTGTGCAAATGTGGAATAGACTCCCTCCAGAGGTGGTTCTGGCCAGCTCAATAGATTGCTTTAAAAAAAGGCCTGGATTTTGACAAAGTTTGGAACATTTGGATAGAGTTTGATTCAACTGATGCCACTCAGTAATTATACTCCATTTCGTAGGTGGATCTCATCTGCCGTATGGTTTGGATCATATTGATTTTGCTTGACAGTTCATAAATAATCACTTGGGGTAACCCATGACTTGGACCATTCTATGCTCCCTCCGACTCCTTTATCATCCGGAAAAGACTATGTGTGACATACATATTGTCATACTATTACTCCTCCTATCAAGCGGGTTGAGCAGTTAAAGGTCACGGTTAGCACTAGCTGTGTTTTTGGTGACTGACCGTGGGTTTTTTTTTTTTTGTCTTTTGTCTTTTTGTTTTTTTGTATTCTATGAGTGAGCCAGGGAATGGCCAGAGGCTCTGTTTTGTACATGGTTTTATTTAAAAAAAAACGAATAAACAGAATTTCAAAAAAAAAAAAAAAATGGATTCTTTCCTAAATGTCCATAGTATAACTGGGTACTAATATTTATGGGAAAAGTCGATCCAGCTAATATCCGATTGCCTCTCAGGGGATCAGGAATAAAAAAAATTCCCCTGCTGTAAGCAAGTTGGAGCATGCTTTGCTGGGGTTTTTGGCTTTCTTCTGGATCAACTGTGGGTATAGGATTGTGTATATGGGATTGTATTTTTTAATTTTTTTTATTGGTTGAACTAGATGGACTTGTGTCTTTTTTGCAACCTGACTATGTAAAGCTTGTAGGAGGAGTTTTCATTCTACTCTGGCTGTCCCATGAGGCTGCAGGACCCCTGACCCTCTCTCTGGACAGTACTGATTGGCCCTGTGCTGATCACATGCACCCTCCAAAAAAAAAAAAAAAAACCTCTCTAGCAATAAACACTACACTGAGCATGTGCAGAGTGACTTTGTCATGAATCAGATGTGACCAGAACTGCATGACTGTGACAGAGTGAACCAAACGTAAGTACGTGAAAAAGTAAGTAATTTATTCATATAAAGCATACAAATATAAATGCACCACCAATACCAAACAGTGACAACTAACCAGCATATACAGCAAAAGGGGATTTCCGAATCATAGTCTTAGCCAGGCCAGGGTCATAAACAGGAGATCAACAGATGGGGACAAGGAGTAAGACAGACAGGGACAAAGTGGAAGGGATCAGGCTGCAGGGCAAGGATCCAGGGATACAGGAACAGACAGGAAGAGGTACAAATAGGTTCAGGATGCAGGGATCAGGTTTAGGATCAGGGATCAGGTTCAGAATCAGGTTTCAGGTCAACAGGATACAGGTCAGGGCTCAGGGACAATATCAAGGCAAGGATGTGTGAGCCTTACCGGTTATTTATACCATTTCCTGTAATCAGGCTCAGGTGATGCCTGACTGCAGGAGGTGATATCGTTTCCATACTGCCATGATCCACCCACTGGTGGATGCCAGTACTGCGGCCCAAAGATCACATAACACCAGCAGGGGAAAGCTCTCCTGACAGTTCCAAACTGCAAGGAGACACCTGCTGGTGGACCTCAATACTGCACGCCAAATGTCAGATAGTATTACCAGCAGATGGAACCTTTCCTGACAGACTTCAAAGGCTCTGTACTATCATAAGCTGGATTGGGGACAGTGGAAGCAGGGGAGGATCATAGAAGAAAGGATAGAATAGCCTTTTTACACAGTGCGCAGGATTAACCCCTTAGGTTCCACAATGAGTATAACAAGCATGCTTTACTGCATATACAGACTCATCTAACTGTTATGGGTTTAGTAACATTTTATTTAAAAAATTGCTCTTTGCTTCCTTAGTCTGAGTAAGTGCGATATATATCTATATAGATATATATATATATATATATATCTATATAGATATAGATCTATATATATATATATATATATATATATATATACATATATATATATATATATATATATAGATATATAGATATATATCTATATATATCTATATATATATAGATATATATAAAATAGTCCATTGGTGCATATTTTCCACTGAGTACCAACTACCACTTTTCCAGTGGTTACACTGTTGGTCAATGGTAAAGTGCCCCCTCACCTCCTGGCTGTCACTTTATCACAGAATTTAAACAAGAACAATTCCCCTAGTGGACTTTAAAGGCACATATGAAAGGACGTATAGAAAGATGTATAGTATGTAGATAATAATTTATTCATTGCAAAAACATCATAAAAACATCAATAGCATTAAAACAGATAGTGGAGGGAATGCGATTCATACATTTGTACACATATAACTATTGATACCAATGTGTTTGCACTCGATGCGTTTCGGAGTTGTTTTGGCCTCCTTCTTCAGGGATGGTTGTAAGCTTTAGCAAGGGTTTCTAGATTAGGAATGGTATATTTAACAGAGAAATAGTGAGTATATGTACATATCAGACCATAAGGACATGAATTCAAGTTAAATTTGTTGCATTTACACTTACATTGGCATATATGTAGACTAGTATCGCATTCCAAAGAAATTTAAAAACAAAGGCGCTGACACTGTCCGCCCATCCAGCGTGTTTCCCAATCGTGATACATACAGGGTTACTTGGTATCCAAGTTCTTGTTTAAATTCTTAGTATAGGATGTGGCACAACCTGCAGATAAATAGCCAGTCAACAACCCTTGCTTTCACTTTATCACAGACCACCAATGTGGGGAGACACAACCACTGATCACCAATGTAATGGGAATTGCATTGACCACCAATGTAAGGGGACAATACACTGTTGTAGGTCGAAGTCTGTATGCCATGTTGTATGTTGCATACTCGAGTCCACACCACTGTGTTCTGAATATCATGCTGCATGTTACCTAATCTGAACAACTGCACTGCCTAAAAATTAGACTTTACAACCTCTTTCATTTTTGTCACAAGCAGTGGTTCATTCCCACAAAGGGGCAGACTGGCTGGCAAGGATTTGGTAGAAGCAAGGTGGTGGAGAGGGCAACAGAAGGGACACAGAGCTTCAAGAAATCTTAGAGTGAGAGCAGTAGTGAAGATGAAGAATTCTTGTTGGCACTGGGGGGGGGGGGGGGGGGGGAGAGAACTCTGCATGCCTTAAGATGATTGAGGCACAGAGTCTAAGAAGCCACCTGGCCTTCTCCGAAGCTGCTGATGGTAGAGAAGGGTTTTACTGCTGTTACTTCCCAGGTTGCGGCCCTCTGACTCCCCTGAGCAGGCAGCTACCTAGGATAGAAATACAGAAAGAGACTCTTGCAGCAAAGAGATGCTGGGATCACAGGGCAGTAGACAGTACAGTGTTAAGGCTAGCAGGAGTATACAGGGGCACACAGGGACAATGCAAGCAGGTTGGTGTGCATAAAATCACAGGGGTCACTGGAAGCAGGTTAGTGTGCATGGGGTCACAGGGAGCAGGCTAAAATACTACAAGTCATACAGGGTAACTAGAATTAAGTTGCAGACTAAAGTGTGCAGGAGCCACAGGAGAATGGGGTTCAGACTGGAAGACACTGGGACACAGGAGGTTTAGTGGAAACAGGCTGGAGTGCACACAAGTCACACAGAAAAGGATAAAGTGGGTCTGCCATATGAAGCTAGTATGTGGGTAACCTTGTAATGTGACCTCCTTCTCCTCCTTTATCCTTTACTCGCCCTCTCTTTCCTCCTTCACCTCTTCCTTCTTCTCTCCACCTCTGCCTCTTCCCTCTCCTCTTCTCACTTCAAGAATAAGCAAAAAACATAGTCCCGATGATGAGAAATATGTCCAGATATGCATATGAAAATACAAAAATCTAGCACATCACATAATAACAGACTTGTCACATAAACTTCAGTTGTTGCTTTCAATTAAATTATGGAATGTTAAAAGATACAAGTGATATAAATAGTAAAAATATCCAATAAAGAAAGTTGATATGTAGCATACACCTATATTAAATTGCATCACAAAGAAAATGTGCAAAGTACTGAAAAATCAGACTGCTGAAATAGAAGTAATTGGCTACTAGAACAAGTACTAAATTTATAAGTACTAAAATACACTAAAACAAGCTGCTAAAATAAAACGAAACAACTCCTAAAATCAGTAAAAAAAACTGATCGTTGACTCCTAAAATCAGTAAAAGCTGATTTTTCCTGATTTTATGAGGCAATTAGCTTGGTCTCTTAGTGGGTTTTAGTACTTACTTTTTTTAGTACTTAACAGAGAAGTCCCTGTGCCTTCAGTCTCTCAACATTTTTCTCCTGTTCTCACTGGCTTGTGTCTCCACATTTAGACCTGTGCTTGTCTTGAAAATGTTATGCCACTGGCCAAATTGCCCAAGAACAGGGGCACAAAGTCTAAGGAGCTGACTGATATTCACCAGCACACCTTGCAAGCAGTGATGGACTTTGCTAAAGAGCAAGTTCTTGGGCTACTCTCAGAACAGTATACTTTCTCGGTGCTTAAAAAATACATTTTCTGAAAAAAATTATTTGTTTATTATTAATTGTTTACACACTTTGACCTATTTAAGCACCTAACATACTATTCTGTCTCTGCTTAATTTTGTTTACAAGTGTGTTTGATATTGTTAGCATGTTATTTATAGAGACATAGGTGCAACACCCATTTTCATGTTACATATAGTAGTAGTACATATGGTAGGTGAGGTTGAAAAAAGACACAAGTCCATCAAGTCCTACCTATGTGTGTGATTATATGTCAGTATTACCTTGTATATCCCTGTATGTCGTTCAGGTGCTTATCTAATAGTCTCTTGAAACTATCGTTGCTCCCAGCTGAGACCACCGCCTGCGGAAGGGAATTCCACATCCTTGCCGCTCTTACAGTAAAGAACCCTTTATGTAGTTTAAGGTTTAACCTCTTTTCTTCTCATTTTAATGAGTGGCCATGTGTCTTGTTAAACTCCCTTCCGCGAAAAAGTTTTATCCCTATTGTGGGGTCACCAGTATGTTATTTGTAAATTGAAACCATATCCCCTCTCAAGCGTCTCTTCTCCAGAGAGAATAAGTTTTATTGTTTTATCTCTAGAATTAATCCCCTTTTTAATGCATGCCAATATTCTGTTTGCTTTGTTAGCAGCATCTTGGCATTGCATGCCATTGCTGAGCCTATCATCTACTAGGACCCCCAGGTCCTTTTCCATCCTAGATTCCCCCAGAGGTTCTCCCCCCAATGTATTGATTGCATTCATATTTTTGCCACCCAAATGCATTATTTTACATTTTTCTACATTGAACCTCATTTGCCATGTAGTTGCCCACCCCATTAATTTGTTCAGATCTTTTTTGAAAGGTTTCCACATCCTGTGGAGAAGTTATTGCCCTGCTTAGCTTAGTATAGTCCGCAAATACACAGATTGAACTGTTTACCCCATCCTCCAGGTCAATTATGAGCGAATTAAACAGGATTGGTCCCAGCACAGAACCCTGGGGGACCCCACTACCCACCCCTGACCATTCCGAGTACTCCCCATTTATCACCACCCTTTGAACTCGCCCTTGAAGGCAGTTTTCAATCCATGTACCCACTCTATGGTCCATGCCAATGGACCTTATTTTGTACAGTAAACGTTTATGGGGAACTGTGTCAAATGCTTTTGCAAAATCCAGATACACCACGTCTACGGGCCTTCCTTTATCTTCTGTATGTTCTCTCTTGTGGAACTACATGGGTATGATGTCATTTTCTGTCTTCATTCCTGTTGTTTTATATAAAACATGAAGGGTCCAGTCATGTGTCCAGCAACAATTTACCGGGTCCTGCATCTGCTCGCCTCCCTCGCAACCGCCACACTGGGGATTGGGTCAGCTGTGCATAGCTAAAAAAGGGGGTGAAAGTGAGCGCTATACCAAAAAATTAATTTAAATTAAAAATGTCCACAGCTGCTAGCAAAAACCAGGCAATATACTCAGTCCTATAAATGATAATCATATAAAATGTGCAGCACTGTACTGAGAATGGAAAAAGTGCAAAACCATGCAAGAAATGTAAAAAATTAAACAACAATGTTAATTAAACGTCCTCCTAAATATGTCCAACTGCAATACAAAAAATTATCTTCAATAGTCCAACTTAATCAATCCCAAAAACAACATATAGGGGCGTGGCCTGGACATGGCTGAGTGAAGCCGCACGTTGCAAGAGCTCCCGGTCTCAGCTTGCCATTCCCAGCAAATTCCAGCATACACACTGGAATGAAATCAGCCAAAAGACCTAAAACGAGAGCAGTGACCCAGGCGACCCACTCCAGCAAGGCAAACGGCAAAATACAGAGATATTTCATGTAAGTACAGAGGATCTCACCCGGAGCTAGAATGGCGGCTTTACATGACATCCCACAGGAGGCCCAGAACCGGGGCGAGCGCGCCCCGTCTCCCAGTCCATCGACCTCACTGGACTTCTTCTCGGATATACCAGCGGCGCTGCAGTCGGGGATGGCAGTCTCCCCACAGATACCCGGGATGAACCTGCTAGACCAGGACATACGGTAGTTACTGCAGCCCCCCCCCCATTGAGGCGCTGATCCTCCGATTAGAGGAAACCCACCACCGTGACATTCAAGAGTTTAGAGAAGATGTCACTAACCTTGCGGACAGAGTGACGGCAGGGGAGGCGTCTTTCTCCACCCTGGAGCGCCAAGTCGCAGCCTTGGAGCAGTCCCAAGATGCTCACCTGGACACCGCCATTGCACTGTAGCTCCACCTGGAGGCTATCGAAGACCGGAGCCGCCACAACAACTTACGGCTTTGCGGGCTTCTGGAGGCAACAGGCACAAGAACCTCGGGGAGACTGTCATGGCGATCTTCCGCACCGTATTTGAGCACCCAATGGTGGCGCTAGAAATTGACAGGGTCCATAGGGCCCTAGGCCCCAGATCAATAGACCCGAGCAGAACATGTGGCGTAGTATGCAGGCTCCACCGCTACACACAGAAAGATGACATCCTACATAAGGCCTAGGAACATGGTGGTGTGGAGCTGGATGGGGCTCAGATTAGGATCTTGCCAGACCTCTCCTGGGCGACACTGCGGCACAGAGCCCTGCTGTGTCCCGTGCTAGAGCTGGCAAAGCAGACAGGATACCCGTACCGATGGGGTTACCCGATAGCGCTCACGTTCAGGAAGGACACGACTTCTTTCACCTTGCAGACACCGATGGAACTCCCAGCGCTGTTCCACTACCTTGAGATAGACTCGATACCGGTATCGGATTGTCTACAAATCCCCACACAACCTTCCAGAAGATCGGGTATCTCCACATACTGTGGCCCGTCGCAGAGGTCCAGGAGGAGACCCCGGGCACCCTCAATGGAAAGGTCACGTGAGTAAACACTGCATCGCAAATCTCTGCATCTCACCCCCCGGAGACCCGCACCATTATCACCCCCCTAACCAGCCTGACCCATAGACAGCCCAATGCCAGCCAGCAGTGACTATGTTGTGGAGATACATCCATGTCCACTCCGGGATGCTCTGGAGCCTGGAACACGCGAGCCTTATCGGCTCATCCTCCAAAGCTGGGTGATACCTCTGACATCCGGAAAAGATGAAAGATGCCCGCACCACGGAACTCTGTACACAGCCCAGTCTACACAAAGGAAAAAACATTCGAGGGGCTTCGATCTGTACTGTTTTGACCTTGCTGAGACGGGGGGTGCCTCCTCCACACAATGCAGGAACTTCAGCAATGCAATCTGTCGGCCCAACTACCATTCAGATGCCAGCTTGCCCCCAACCTCCTCCTTAAAGTGGAGTTCCACCCAAAAATGGAATTTTCACTTTTTGGAATCCTCCCCCCTCTCCTCTGTCACATTTGGCACCTTTCAGGGGGGAGGAGGGAGCAGATACCTGTCTAATACAGGTACTTACTCCCACTTCCTGGCATAGATCACTGCGGTGATCGCGGTGACCGACGCCACTTCCGGCTCCTGCTCTGTCCTCCACCGCTGTCTTCTGGAATGACACACAGGTCCCAGAAGACAGCAGGGACCAGTAAGGAAGCGCAGTCCTCCCTCACTTACACCCACTCTCCCACACCCTAACACTTTAGCTTCTGCCCCCCCCCCTCCTCCCACGAAAATTATCTCATTAACTACTTCAATACAGGGCACTTACACCCCCTTCCTCCCCAAGCCAATTTTCAGCTTTTTAGCGCTGTCGCTGTTTAAATGACAATTGCACAGTCATGCTACACTGTACCAAAACAGAATTTTTATAATTTCGTTCCCACAAATAGAGCTTTCTTTTTGTGGTATTTGATGCACTAAATGGGGACGTCAATCCCCTGCTGTCTCCGCCTCCCCACCATGGCTGGGGCAGAGCCACCACGTGCATCGGCGCCATGCCTTGCGCACAGTGATTGACTTCCGCATCCAGCGGCGTCCCCACTCCAGGCGCACAGCGTGTCATCTTAGGCGTTGGGCGGGGATCTCCGCTGCACTCTGCCTTATCCCCGCGGGTCCTCCCCCTCACTGCCAGTTGCATGACGTTAGGGGTGGGGGATGCGGCGGATGTCCGGGTATTTAGGCGGGGGTTTTTGGCACAGCAAACTTTCTCTCCTGCTGGGTCCTCCCCACACATTGACGAGAGAGCACATTGGTAAGCATCATTTTCACTACTACCATTCGTTACATGTCATCTCTCCAGTGCACTTACCAGTCACGTAATATGTGGAGTGTCATTTGCACTCTCACTCCCTTATTTAATTCACTTCCTTAATTTTTTTCTGTATTGTTCCTCTGTGAACACCCACAGTCTTCCCCCCCACCCTCCTTCCCTTCTTTTCCACATCAACACTCACCCCTCCTCTCATCACACTCTTTTCATTCACCTTACATTGTTTTCCCCTATGCCCTGCAGGACATTTCTGTATCCCATGTACTCCTGTACAACATCTTTACACTTCTACATTATCTTGATACCAATTATTTGAGATATATACATATATATATTTACAATCTCTCATAGTGAGTACACGATACAAAAGATTCATGAATTACTTAGGATTCCATGACTGTTGTTACATCAACTACCTATATACAGACACTTATACATCTCTTTATAGTGAACACACCCTGTATGACCTAGGGGCAACATTTGGGTCCCCTTTCCTCTTTTTTCTTTCTCTTTCTTTCTTTCTTTCTTTCTTTCTTTCTTTCTTTCTTTCTTTCTTTCTTTCTTTCTTTCTTTCTTTCTTTCTTTCTTTCTTTCTTTCTTTCTTTCTTTCTTTCTTTCTTTCTTTCTTTCTTTCTTTCTTTCTTTCTTTCTTTCCTTTTCTTTTCTTTCTCTTCCCCTTCTTTTCTTTATAGCATTGTTGGATACCCCTGCACCCCTTGCACCATAATATACTATTCGATATTTCCTGCTACATCTATTTTTGTAGATTCACACATATACATTCATACTCATATAAATATGGATGAGTAAATAATCTCTAAATATCAGCCATTAACCCATCAAAGCGGCGCTATTCTCAGTCCTAAACGCAGATGATAAATAAAAAAGTCTTTGTAAAATGCAGGCAAAACAAATGCAGGCAGGAAAATTCCAGCAGAGACACAAAGGCTAGGACTTAATCTGGAGTCTCATATATGAATAGTAGATCTGATGGGTGCACCTTTCACCATCTGTTAGGACTCCTTGTGCTGCACACACCCCGCAAGGGGTTCAAACTCACCGGAACCAGAGAGGTTAACAGGCCTTGGATAGTATCCTCACTCTGATTACTCCCGAATGTCCTCCAGGGTTGATAGTCAAACACCAGCAACAATGTCCACATGTAAAAAAGAGACCCCAAATAGTCCAGTAACGTTTTGATAATTTATAAACAAAATAAAGGAAAATAAAATAAAGTCAAGTAAACTGTAAAAATCAGTGGGCGCAGGGCACCCATCAGATCTACTATTCATATATGAGACTCCAGATTAAGTCCTAGCCTTTGTGTCTTTGCTGGAATTTTCCTGCCTACATTTGTTTTGCCTGCATTTTACAAAGACTTTTTTATTTATCAGTCAGCGTTTAGGACTGAGAATAGCACCGCTTTGATGGGTTAATGGCTGATATTTAAAGATTATTTACTCATCCATATTTATAATTTTTTTTGTATTAAGTGGCTGCTGAGAGATATCTCATTTGAAACAGGTGACATCAAGTCAAATCACTGGGGTTTAATATTTTCCATCTTCATATACCGAATATCCTTAAGCGCTGAGATAGGAGGATTGTAGTAGGGCATATTGTCTCCTTTTTGTCTGTTTATTCATACTCATATATTTTATTATAGTGAGTACGCTTTGCGATGATCCTGGGTGACATTTGGGTCCAACCCTTTTCTCCTTTTCTTCATCCTTCTGCCGTGCCTCCCCTGCGCCTGACCTCCACGCTTTGGCCTTCGCCCCATTCAGCTCCCGTGGGAGATGCTTTCTGCTCGCCCCTGTCGGGGGTCGGCCCCTGGAGCCAATTAACTGACAAGTGAGTATGGGATCACTAGTTCTGGCCTCATGTGGTTGTCCAACCATAACCAATACTCCAATATACTTTGTTACTTGTTGTTACAGACATCAAATATACACATCAGCCCCTGATGATGCGAGGAGAGCTCGCGAAACGTGTCGGGTTAGAGATGTATCATGTATATCTGTACTCATTATACTTTGATGTATGTCATTGTGGCTATGTTTTTAGGACTATATGTTATGCTGCTGTTCTTATGAATTGTTATCTATATGTATGACCTGTATTGGATGTCAATGATTTAAATAAACTTTGATATTTCTCATACTATTTTATTTATCCACCTGTGATCATCATGGACACCTCATTTAAAGTCCCATGGGTGAATTTTTGTTTTTTCCTGTGCAATATAGGGATGGAGGTGTCTCGTGTTAGGGAGCAGTTTTCAGCCTTTCTTTTCTTCTTTTTCACTATCTATCACAGTTTTGGAGGCCCTAAAATGTCAAGATAGCACAAAACCCCCACAAATTACCCCATTTTGGAAAGAAGACACTTCAAGCTTTTTACTGAGAGGCATGTTGTGTCCATGGAATATTTGATATTTTGCCACAAGTTTCGGGAAAATTACAATTGTTTTTTTTTTTTACACAAAGTTGACACTAAATGATATATTGTTCAAACATGGCATGGTTATATGTGGAATTACACCCTAAAATACATTCTGCTGATTCTCCTGTGTACGGGGATACCATGTGTGAGACTTTTTGGGAGCCTAGCCGCGTACAGGACCCCAAAAACCAAGCACCACCTTCAGGCTTTCTAAAGCCCTAAAATTGTGATTTTACTCCTCACTACCTATCACAGTTACGGAGGTCCTGAAATGTTCAGATAGCACAACCCCCCCCCCCCCAAATTACCCCATTTTGGAAAGTAGACACCCCAAGGTATTTGCTAAGAGGTATGGTGAGTATTTTGCTATTTTGCAGATCTCATTTGTTTTTGAAAATGAAGAAAGAAAAGAAATTTTTTTTTTCTTTTTTCAATTTTCAAAACTTTGTAACAAAAAGCAAAAAGCAAGATCTGCAAAATACTCAACATGCCTCTCAGCAGATAGCTTGGGGTGTCTACTTTCCAAAATTGGGTCATTTGGAGGGGTTTTGTGCTATCTGGGCATTTCATGGCCTCTGAAACTGTGATAGGTAGTGAGGAGTGAAATCAAAAATGTACCCCCTTAGAAAGCCTGAAGGTGGTGATTTTCAGGGTCCTGTACGCTGTTAGACAAGTTCCACACATGTGGTATCCCTGTACTCAAGAGAAGCAGCAGAATGTATTTTGGGGTGTAATTTCACATATAACCATGCCATGTTTGAACAAAATATCTTTCAGTGACAGCGCTGTGTAAAAAAAATGAAATAAAAAATTTGTAATTTTCCAGAAACTTGTGGCAAAATATAAAATATTCCATGAACTCAACATGCCTATCAGCAAATTGCTTGAGGTGTCTACTTTCCAAAATGGGGTCATTTGGGGGGGGGGGGTTGTGCTATCTTGGCATTTTATGGCCTTCGAAATTGTGATAGGTAGTGAGGAGTGAAATAAAAAATTTACACCCTTAGAAATTCTGAAGGCGGTGCTTGGTTTTTGGGGTCCTGTACGCGGTTACGCTCCCAAAAAGTCTCACACATGAGGTATCCCCGTACTCAGGAGAAACAGCAGAATGTATTTTGGGGTGTATTCCACATATAACTATGGCTTGTGTGAGCAATATATCATTTAGTGATAACTTTGTGTATTTTTTTTTTGTCATTTTTCAATCACTTGTGACAAAAAAATAAAATATTCAATTTGCTCAACATGCCTCTCAGCAATTTCCTTGGGGTGTCTACTTTATAAAATGGGGTCATTTGGGGGGGGGGGTTGTACTGCCCTGCCATTTTAGCACCTCAAGAAATGAGATAAGCAGTCATGAAGTACAAGCTGCGTAAATTCCAGAAAATGTACCCTAGTTTGCAGACGCTATAACTTTTGCGCAAACCAATAAATATACGCTTATTGACATTTTTTTTTAGCAAAGACATGTGGCTGAATACATTTTAGCCTAAATGTATGTATAAAATTGAATTTATTACATTTTTTTATAAAAAAAAGTAGAAAATATAATTTTTTTTCCAAATTTTCTGTCTTTTTCCGATTATGTCGCAAAAAATAAAAATTCGCAGAGGCAATCAAATACCATCAAAAGAAAGCTCTATTTGTGGGAAAAAAGGTCTCAAATTTTGTTTGGGTACAGCATTGCATGACCACGCAATTACCAGTTAAAGCAGCGCAGTGCCAAATTGTAAAAAGTGCTCCGGTCTTTGAGCAGCCAAATCCTCCGGGCCTGAAGTGGTTAATGCATGTGAATGCAATTAACACAGCTAAACACAGCTAAAAGCAGAAATACCGTAATGCAGGAAAAAGTGATCAAGGAGGCATATGAGTTGTTTATACTTCTCAGATCATTTCTCCTGCATTTACAAAAGCTAAATTGAAACGTTCCAGGTGAAAGAAGCCTTGAAATTGTGTGTGCCTATGTAATCGCAAACAATTATGGTACCCAAAATTGTCTATAGGCAACACTTTAAAAGCCTTTTACAAGTGATCAGTTTATTTTCCCTTTAAAGTGACATTAAACAATATCCTTGTTCTCCAAAATAATCCATACGCATACACTACTTAATGATTCAATAATTTTTCTTTATCGTACATCACGGGACACAGAACACCATAATAATGACTATTTGGGTTACACGCTACCTTTGGGTGATTGGACACTGGCAACCAATAGTAAGACGGTTCCTCCCATATAACCCCTCCTATACAGGAAGTACCTCAGTTTTTTCGCCAGTGTCTTGAAGGTGATGGTCATGGCTGTTGAAGCTCTTCAAAATTCTTCAATGATGTCCCAGTGAGGACGTTATAATGGGATCCATTCGGATGGCATAAGAAAGCTAAAGTGGATGGTACCTGAGCCTCGGTTCAAGAGCAAGGTTTTGCCTGTAACGTGTCCTATATGGCGCTGGACCCTTGTTAAGTTGGTATTCCTGGTCAAACTTGCCCAAGGTAAACGCGCGCACCCAGTGCACTGTCAAATTAGGCTTTATAAGAGCTGGAGTTCCTGGCGTGCACTGGGACAGCACAGAGCAATACTGGGGCACATGAGTCTGAGGGTTTTTGGACACAGTTGCGACAGGTTGATACGCTGGTTACAGCTTGTGGGGAGTACTTTTTTTCCTCGTATGTAAGCGCTGTCTTCCAGAAAACGAGTTACAGGGGAGCAGGGCAAGCACAGGGGTAAGAATACGTCCCTTGAAAACAGGAGACCAACCCCATGCTGATGCAGCCTCAGTCTCCCCTGAACGACCTGCGGCATCTGGCCTGGCTGAGCCATTGCATTTGTCAGGCATAGTGGCCACTACCAATATTCCTGCCTCGGCTTATGTTACAAAGGATAATTTGGCATCTGCCTTAGTGGGCCTTGAAGGCGAAATAGCTGGTATGATTGCCTATGTAGCACAGGGAGGGAAGAAGGGTAATAGATCTCCGTCTCCTGAGCCCGGGCCAAGTGGAGAATCACCAGAGCACCAGGACTCTTATAGCCAGATGGGTCCTGGTGATCTGGAACCAGAGTGGGTAGAGGATTTGGAGGAGGTAGCCATAAAAGACCAGGAGGAAGGAGAGGCTGAAGAATCCTCAGCGGAGGACTCCGGTTCAGAGGAGCAAATTTCAGCCTCCCATTCCCAAAAATTGTTTATCCAATCTCTGACGGAAATGGTACGAGGTGGGTTTAAGTTACCCCTGGTTCAGGAGTCTGGACTCTCCTGTTCTACTTTGGGCACTGCAGCAAGGTTCCCAAGCGTTCCCTTTGCATACATTATTGGAGCAGGTGATTTACATAGACTGGGATCATCCTGACAGGATATACTTACCTCCAAAAAGGTTTTCTCTCTTATATCCTATGAAGGAAAAGTTCAGGAAGAAATGGGATACACCTTTGGTGGACGCCGCCATTTCTTCAGTTAATAAGAGTTTAACCTGTCCAGTGGATAATGCCCAGGTATTTAAGGATCCGGCCGATAAAAATCTAGAGTCCTTATTAAAAGCCTCTTTGGTGGTGTCTGGTGCAGCAGTTCAGCCAGCAGTTGCAGCTATTGGGATTTGCCAATCCCTAAAAGACCGCTTTAAAAGGTTGATAAAAAAAATACCTTGCCAGGAGGAACCTACCGAGAGATTATCGGAGCTTCCTCATGCTTTATGTTTTGCAGTGGACGCATTGAAAGACTCAATCCAGCAGATGTCTCGTTTTGTGTTGCTGTCAATACATATGCGCAGGGTCTTGTGGCTAAAGAACTGGTCTGCTGAGACGCCATGCAAAAGGCTACTCGCAGCTTTCCTATTCCATGGGGAACGCTTGTTTGGCGAGGATCTGGATAAATATATCCAAAAGATCTGGAAAGGAAAGAGTGCCCTACTTCCTATTAAAAGGAGAAGTAAGCAACCCTCCTTTAAAATTCCCAATGCTCCAGGGCCTAGTGCTTCTTCCCCCAAGCGGTATCGACGGCCTCAGCCGCCTGGGTTTAAAAGACCTCAGGGTCAGAGGAAGCCCTGGACCCAAAAGCCAGTCAAGTCCAATTCCAAGTCAACCTTGTGAAGGGGCGCCCCCGTTCTCACAGGTGGGGGGCAGGCTTCGGCTGTTTTTGGATGCCGGGGAAGAACTGGTCCAAGATGGACAACTCCACGGTAGTGGCATATATCAACCACGAGGGAGGTACCAGGAACCGGGCAGCCCAAAGAGAAGTAAACCACATATTGACTTGGGCAGAAAAGCATGTGCCGTTTCTTTCGGCATTGTTTATATCGGGGGTGGACAATTGGCAGGCAGACTTCCTAAGTGGCCAAAAATTGTTGCCAGGGGAATGGTCCCTGCATCCCGAAGTTTTTCTACAGATCTGCCAACACTGGGGGACCCCAGGTGTGGATCTGCTGGCATCCAGATTCAATACCAAACTGGACAGGTTTGTATCCAGAACCAAGGATCCGCTTGCTGTCGGGACAGATGCATTAGTAGTTCCTAGGGATCAGTATTCTCTGATATATGCTTTCCAAATTCTGCCGCACTTACTACGCAGAATACAGGAGGAACGAAAGACAGTGATCCTGGTAGCCCCAGCGTGGCCCTGGAGATCCTGGTACACAGAGGTTGTGAAGTTGGCAGTGGAGGACCCATTGGCCCTTCCGTGCCGTGCAGACCTGTTGTCTCAAGGACCCATATTCTATCCTTCTTTACAGTTGATGAATTTGATGGCATGGCTATTGAGACCAGAGTATTGAAAGGCCGTGGTGTTACGGGTTCAGTCTTGTCTACTCTGATAAATGCTAGAAAGTCAGTTTCTAGAACTATTTATTATAGAGTCTGAAAGTCATACATTTCCTGGTGTGAGGGAAGGAAGTGGAACCCTTGTAAGTATACGATTGGGAGAGTTCTTGCCTTTCTTCAAGCGGGAGTAGACTTGAAGCTGGCTTTGGGGACAGTTAAAGGACAGATTTCGGCCTTATCGTTTTTTTTCCAAAGACCAATTGCATCCCATTCTTTGGTACGAACCTTTGTCAAAGGAGTAACACACCTGAGGCCGCCGGTTAAACCGCCTTTATGCCCCTGGGACCTAAATTGGGTGCTGTCAGCCTTACAGGCCTTAACCTATTAGGCATATTCCTTTTGTCCTATTGGACAGGAAATTGTTTTTTTTGGTGGCTATAACATTGGCTAGAAGGGTGTCAGAATTGGCCGCCCTTTCTTGCAAAGAACCTTTTTTGATTCTTCATCAGGACAGAGTGGTCATGCGCCCTCGTCCGGATTTTTTACCAAAGGTGGTTTCCAATTTTCATTTGAATCAGGATATCATTTTACCTTCCTTTTTTCCAAACCCTAAAACTAGGGAGGAAAGGTCGCTTCACTCGCTTGATGTGGTGAGGGCAATCAAAGTTTACTTAAAGATGTCAGCTCCTTTTCGGAAGACTGACTGCCTTTTTGTCCTGCCGGAAGGTCCTAGGAAAGGACAGCCGGCAACAAGTTCAACTATATCTAGGTGGATTCGCCAGACTATTATCCAGGTGTATGGATTAAGGCGCAAGGTTCCACCTTGAGATTTAAAAGCACACTCCACTAGAGGGGTTAGTGCATCATGGGCAGTACGCCACCAGGTGTCTATGGCTCAGGTTTGCAAAGCGGCCGCTTGGTCTTCAGTTCATACGTTCACCAGGTTTTACCAGGTGGATGTTAGATCTCAAAAAGAGAATGTTTTTGGCCCCAACGTGTTGCAGGCAGCTTTATAGTCTCAGGCCCGTTGGGGCTTAGGGATATTGTGTTCTCCCCCCCCTCAGGTGCATTGCTTTAGGACATCCCAAATAGTCATTATTATGGTGCTCTGTGTCCCGTGATGTACGATAAAGAAAAATGGATTTTTAATACAGCTTACCTGTAAAATCCTTTTCTTGGGGTACATCACGGGACACAGGGGTCCCTCTCCTCTTTTCTGGGATCGTCATTGCTTGCTACAAAACTGAGGTACTTCCTGTATAGGAGGGGTTATATGGGAGGAACCGTCTTACTATTGGTTGCTAGTGTCCAATCCCCTAAAGGTAGCGTATAACCCAAATAGTCATTATTATGGTGCTCTGTGTCCCGTGATGTACTCCAAGAAAAGGATTTTACAGGTAAGCTGTATTAAAAATAAATTTCTTTTTTCATTATTTTTCTTATTTTAATGTTTCTTATTTTTTTTTTCTGCCTCCTTGTAATGTCTTCCATAAGCTCTAGAACCTCTTCTTTCCCCCCTCACTTCTATTTGTTTGGAAAGAGCAGTGCACTTTAGTTGTGGTCATGTCCACATTTTTATTAATCCAAGGTGGTGCACAAAAGCAAAACACCTAAGTACAAAAAAGTGCATTTGAAAACACACATAAAAAGTGCACTTAATGTTGTGTCTCGTGTCCCCCCCTGAAAGAGTAGGACCTTACCCTGATCACCCAAGGTGCAGGGTCATCTTAATGAACGGTGCACACCTGGGCACTGCCCAGGGGCCCCAGCTGCATAGGGGCCCCCTGCACTAAATAGCTGCTCCTTGAGCCCACGCTGCCTGCAAATTGCGGGTCTCATGATGGCACTGAGAGTGATGGATACACAGGGGAGGCAGGCTGGCAGCAGTGCTCTGTGCTGTGCAGAATGATATCTATTTTTTTGCAGCCAGCAGGGAGGGGCGGTGATGCTCTGATCCCGCCCAATGCAGCTTGAATGCTTGAGACTCGGATGCCGCAGGGTAGGAGCTGGAGTGGGAGCTGCTGAGTCGGCAGCACTGAGAGCCCACCTGCGGAAGTGGCATTGTGGATGGTGTCATGGTGAGCCCAGCTGTCCAGCACTGTTTGCACCGAAGGGCACGGAATGAACAGAGGGATGTTCTCTCCTCTAACCCTCCTTCTGCCTACATCACTTTTATATAAAACATTTTTTTTATTAAATCATCTTTGGTAATGCACTAGGTGTGCGCGCCTTCCATTTCTGTTTTTCTTGTAGTGCTGGGGGGATATCTGGAAGCTAGAGGGGTCAGAGTGCTGGGGGGGATATCTGGGATGTAGAGGGGTCAGAGTGCTGGGCTGAAATCTGGGATGTAGAGGGGTCAGAGTGCTGGGGGGATATCTGGGATGTAGAGGGGTCAGCGTGCTGGGAGGATATCTGGGATGTAGAGGGGTCAGAGTGCTGGGGATATATCTGGGTTGTAGAGAGGTCAGAGTGCTGGGGGGATATCTGGGGTGAAGAGGGTTGAGAGTGCTGGGGGGAAATCTGGGATGTAGAGGGGTCAGAGTGCTGGGAGGATATCTGGGGTGTAGAGGGGTCAGAGTGCTGGGGGGATATCTGGGATGTAGAGGGGTCAGAGTGCTGGGGAGGTATTTGGGGTTGAGAATCCAGGTGGTTACATAATTACATAGTTACATAGTAGGTGAGGTTGAAAAAAGACACAAGTCCATCAAGTCCAACCTATATGTGTGATTATATGTCAGTATTACATTATATATCCCTGTATGTCGCAGCCGTTCAGGTGCTTATCTAATAGTTTCTTGAAACTATCAATGCCCCCCACTGAGACCACCACCTGTGGAAAGGAATTCCACATCCTTGCCGCTCTTACAGTAAAGAACCCTCTACGTAGTTTAAGGTTAAACCTCTTTTCTTCTAGTTTTAATGAGTGGCAAAACTCCCTCCTGCGAAAAAGTTTTATCCCTATTGTGGGGGTCACCATTATGGTATTTGTATATTGAAATCATATCTCCTCTCAAGCGTCTCTTCTCCAGAAAGAATAAGTTCAGTGCTCGCAACCTTTCCTCATAACTGATATCCTCCAGACCCTTTATTAGCTTTGTTGCCCTTCTTTGTACTCGCTCCATTTCCAGTACATCCTTCCTGAGGACTGGTGCCCAGAACTGGACAGCATACTCTAGGTGCGGCCGGACCAGAGTTTTGTAGAGCGGGACAATTATCCTTTTATCTCTGGAATAAATCCCCTTTTTAATGCATGCCAATATTCTGTTTGCTTTGTTAGCAGCATCTTGGCATTGCATGCCATTACTGAGCCTATCATCTACTAGGACCCCCAGGTCCTTTTCCATCCTAGATTCCCCCAGAGGTTCTCCCCCCAGTGTCTAGATTGCATTCATATTTTTGCCACCCAAATGCATTATTTTCTCATTTTTCTACATTGAACCTCATTTGCCATGTAGTTGCCCACCCCATTAATTTGTTCAGATCTTTTTGCAAAGTTTCCACATCCTGCGGAGAAGTTATTGCCCTGCTTAGCTTAGTATCATCCGCAAATACTGAGATTGAAATGTTTGCCCCATCCTCCAGGTCGTTTATGAACAATTTAAACAGGATTGGTCCCAGAACAGAACCCTGGGGGATCCCACTACCCACTCCTGACCATTCTGAGTACTCCCTATTTATCACCACCCTCTGAACTCGCCCTTGTAACCAGTTTTCAATACATGTACTCACCCTATGCTCCATGCCAACGGACCTTATTTTGTACTGTAAACGTTTATGGGGAACAGTGTCAAATGCTTTTGCAAAATCCAGAGACACCACGTCTACAGGCCTTCCTTTATCTAGATGGCAACTCACTTCCTCATAGAAGGTTAATAGATTGGTTTGGCAAGAATGATTCTTCATGAATCCATGCTGATTACTGCTAATGACACCGTTCTCATTACTAAAATCTTGTATATAGTCCCTTGTCATCCCCTCCAAGAGTTTACATACTATTGATGTTAGGCTAACTGGTCTGTAATTCCCAGGGATGTATTTTGGGCCCTTTTTAAATATTGGTGCTACATTGGCTTTTCTCCAATCAGCTGGTACCATTCCAGTCAGTAGACTGTCAGTAAAAATTAGAAACACTGGTCTGGCAATTACTTGACTGGAGTTTGGAGGTAGTAACAGGATAACAATGGTAGGGGGAAATCTGGTGTGTGTGTGTGTGTGTGTGTGTATGTGGGGGGGGGGGTTGGTTAGGCGGAGTTTGGAGTGCTGGATGTATATAAGATATATAGGGGGATTGCAATGTTGGGGGGTGTCTGAAGCTCTGTCAGGCTTGATGGTGCCTCATGATTTTTATTGGCGGCTGTGTCTATACTTGTTACAACTGTCCTGAGCATCATTCTAGCAGATATATTATATGCACAGGACAGCTTTGTTACTTTATATATGTAGTATTTTCCCACTGTTTCTTTGCTGTACAGAATGATTTTTCATGTAGTTAAAGCGGAGCTCCACCCAAAAGGGAAGCTCTGCTTGTCTGCCTCCTACCTCCTTGATGTCTGTTTACCTGCGCAGTCTCAATTGTAGGGGCCCCAGAGCATTACTTTGCCCAGGGGCCCATGATGCTATTAAGAAGGCCCTGCCAAGGTGCAAGGTTCCTGACGGGGCAAGGCTTAACTTGGTCCACCTAGCCAAAAGATCTGGTGCACCCTTCTCCTCATGGTCAGCTGAAGCCAATTGACGAGTATTGGGTGAGGGGCTCTCCTGAACAGAGATCTGAACAGATCTCTGAACAGAGATTGGTTCAGGTGAGGAAGGAACCTGATGGCCACACTTCCTCCCCTTAGACTTTAAGGTAGACACGAAGACCCACACCCTCCATCCTAGTAATGAGAAGAAACACTAACAAAAGTGAAAATTGGCAAACAGTAAGTGCCTGGCTAAGCCCTGAGGCCTGGTAACAAAAATTTGCAAAAAGGCCTAGCTCAAGAGGAGCAGTGCAGAAAAAAAGCATAGTACTGTGGCTATGTGCTAAATTCTCACAGTGGAATTCCCACGCTCAAGTACTAAGATACTAAGAGCACCCCGAGTCGACCAACTCCCAGGGGCACAGAACAGCAGATTCTCTGCCTTCCCAGCCCATGGCCAGACAAGCTAGACCCATTCAAATCAGTAGGCACTGGGCCTCTCCAGTCTCCAGCTTCCTTTTTTTTAACGGACAGTTTATACAGTCCACGAACATTTACAGATGGGGAAAACTGTTGTTTTTTTTTGCAAACTGTCCATAAAATAACAGACAGTTGGCAACACTGGGTGCAGCACTCCTACTACTGGACACTGATTAGAACGGATATTACACTTGATCTTAGCTTGCTCAATGCATACTGCAAATACCATAGTTCCTGGTCTATCTCGGGAGGGAGCAAAAGAGGGTGACTACATTTCTACACACAGTGGGACCATGGAGAACAAATGTAGCCACCTCTAACAGGAAGTCAGATCACAATAGCGAAAAATGAAAGGAATCTGGAGGAGGCTGAGAGCTAAGGTAGCCACTAGAGATGGGCTCGGGCGTGTTCGAAATCCCACGTGCCCGATCCCGCCAAGAAGCTGACACTGCACACGGCTAATCACAGGCAGTAAGACATTTCCCAAACAGTGCAGCTGCGAACCGGGAAATGTCTCACTTACTGACATGGCTTGTTCCTGGACCTGTCTTCTGCCTGATTCCTGCTTTTGACCTTTGCTTGTTCCATTTGATGCTGCTTCTCTGCTCACCTGTGTATGACTCCAGTTTGCCTTCCTGACCACTCTTCTGCCGTGACGTCCAAACCCGGCACCTGACCTCGGCTCTGTCCTGACTACACTTCTGATATCCACTCTACTAGTTTACCTGCTGCCTGCCATGGGTACCACCCGCCTTCTACCACCTGCCTTACTGTCTGGGGGTTCCAACTCTCCGGCCGGACATCTCCACAAGCAGTCTCCAACAGGCAACCTGTGCCTCTTTGAGCCTGGTATTTCTGTTCTCACCTTCAAGAGTGCTTGGATCTTATCTACAAGGGAAGCCCTCTCGTCACTTTGGCCTTTCACCAGGTACCTGTTAATTTGATTAAAATATATCTAAACCCAAAGCCAAAAATGTAATATATTGCAACTCACTCCTGCACTGTGTCTATGGAGGGGGCCATCGATGCTACAAACATTTTCATAACTCTTCATCTCTATTACATAGGGGCAGGGCAATTAGTAGATTACAGAAGACATCTAGGAAGGAAGATCTTCTTCTGTGCAGATCACATGAAGCAACAAGGACACTGCATTTCTGGCAAGGTTAACATGTACAGTGCCACTTCACAATTATGTGCCACTTTGTGTTGGTCTGTCACACAAAATCCCAATAAAATACATTTACGTTTTTGGTTGTAACATGGCAAAATGTGGAAAATTTAAAGTTGTATAAATACTTTAAGGCACTGTATTTTCTGTGTTTGCTGAAAATGTTCTTAGTTTAAAAAAAAAAACAACAAAGGCAGCCAGCACATCCAGGCACAGTAAACTGCAATAAATTAGATTTAATTATCTTTATGTGATTATTAGAAGATTTACATCTTGAGTGACCTAATTTTTTTTTCCACAGAGGCAGTTACTGCATGTAAAAGGAACAGTGGTGCATGACCCCAGTTTGATTTGCATTTAGTCTAGGCATGAAAAATCCTTACAGATGTAGCACCCTCCTAGGTATGTGCTAGGATAGTCAGGTAAGTGTTATGCCCCGTACACACGGTCGGACATTGATCGGACATTCCGACAACAAAATCCTTGGATTTTTTCCGACGGATGTTGGCTCAAACTTGTCTTGCCTACACACGGTCGCACAAAGTTGTCGGAATTTCCGATCGACAACCACGCGGTCACGTACACCACGTACGACGAGACTAGAAAAGGCCGGTTCAGAACCAAGCACGGCACCCTTTGGGCTCCTTTTGCTAATCTCGTGTTAGTAAAAGTTTGGTGAGAGACGATTCGCGCTTTTTCAGACTCGTGGCTTTCAGATCGTTTTCTGCCTTTCAGTTTGTGCTTGTGGGTTTGTATCTGCTCTTCAGTGCGTGCAAGCAAGTTCCGCGTGACTTTAAGGAGTCATTGTATTCTTGTTCGTTCGTTACTGGTTTTCAGGTCGCTCTTCACAGGCCTTGCTGTTCTTCAGTGCGTTCTGTTACTTCGTTCTGAGCAGCCGACCGTTTTCTAGCCATGTTTCGTATGCGTACTCCTCGTAGAGTTCGTGCTGTGCGGGGGCTTGGTGTTGGGGTCCTGACCTTGACACAAGTCCAGTCCATGAACAGGGTGGGGAGGAGTTCATGGACCAAGAATTGGTTGCTTCAGCGTGACCAGTTCTGTCATATGCCTTTGCTCCGTGAGATCCGTGAGAATAATCCTGATGATTTCAGGAACTTTCTCAGGATGACGGACCCCGTGTTTCACCGTTTGTTGGCTTCGCTGACCCCCTATATCAGCAGGCAGGATACCTGCATGAGGCAAGCCATCACTCCGGAGCAGAGGTTGGTCGCTACCTTGCGGTATTTGGCCACAGGGGGAAGCCTGCAGGACCTCAAGTTCTCGACAGGCATCTACCCCCAGGCTCTGGGGATCATTATCCCAGAGACCTGTTCTGCCATCATCCAGGTCCTGCATAAGGAGTATATGAAGGTAAGATTTTTATGCTTTAATATCACATTTTATTGTATTGAATGTTTGCTAATATATTGTATTTCTTTCCTCATTCCCTAATTACCATGATTGGAATATGCTGTGAATGTCCCCTTTGTCCTCATGCATGCTGTTTTTTTTTGTAATTATTATTTTATGCCCTTCATACATATTTGCCCTTCACTAACCTCCCCAGCATGGTGTCTCCTGCCCTATATTCACCTCATGTAGTCACTTAACAATGTATTTTATCAGCTCTATAGTAGTGCAAACACCCCCTAAAATGTTTGGAAATGTTATTTTTGATTTTAATTCAAAATCAAAGCCTCAGTGCCAGAGGCTTTTTTTGTGGTGTCCCCAAATTTTTGGTAACCCTCCCTCCCCCCAACTGCTAAGTCAGCTGATCCCAATTCTCTATCCTCAATCATCTAACTACTGACTTTGCCAAACCCATACACACTATACCCATCTCTTTACTGGTCAGATTTATTAATGAATTCCCCAAAGCATGTAGTGCAAGGGTCTGCCTGTATACTTTCCAATGGAACTGTTTTAAGTTTTTGTATCCTATTATTATCTTGATAGGTAATAGCAGAATGTCCAAATGTCCTCAAATGTGTACAATGTGTATTTATATCTTTGTATTCAGACACTTCTTACCTGTCCATATGTAGCCCCCCCTATAGTATACACTGGAGCACCTGTGTGCCCCCCCTAATAAAAATGGTGTTCTGGGGTCCCACACTAGTGCTCCAGTGTCCAGATGTGGAAACAGCTGCTCAGTGTCCTCTCCTTACACACAATCTAGTTGGCATTTCATTCTAGTAACAAACCCATCTACACAAACAAATATTTGGCATCCAAGTAGGCCCCCAAAAATGTGTGAAAATGCAATGGTGTTCTAGAGGCCGAAAGAAAAATGTTTGATACGAACGAATAATGGGCCCATGAACATTAAAGTTGACCTTTTTAAACGTTACAATTACTAAAAGCATATGGAGCAGAACGAACAGAATAAAAACAGAAAGAATAGGAACACAGCACAACTACTTACTTTTTTGCAGCACTCTCCGGATCTTTCGGTACTGCTCTGGCTCTCTCAACTTCAGGTCCGACCACCGCTTCCTGAGCTGATCTTTTGATCTTCGTACCCCGAAATTTCCCTCAAGACTCCTGACCACTTTCGCCATGATCTTGGCCTTTCTGATGTTGGGGTGGGGGTAAGGCCCATATTTTCCGTCATAGTCGGACTTCTTCATGATGACGATATTTGTGGCCTTAAAACGTCTCCTTCTGGATCGGGACGTGCCTGGATCCGGGCTTTCCTCCTCCTCCTCGTTGATATAATTATCACGCACCTGCTCTGACTCCGCCATGTGCTCTTCCCCCACTGCGCCGAACGAAAAGGGGTGGGGAATAGACTAGAAAGAACGTCAGGGGCGGGCGGAGTTACACGCATGCGCAGTGTGTATAAAGCGTAACACGCGTGCGTATTACGTACGATCTGTGAGCGGAGGAAGGAGCATTGGACGCGCCAATCGTAAGAACGAAGGTAAGAGACAAACTTGGGCCTATACTGCTTCTAGATTGAGGCCTATATTGTAACAAGATTAGGAGAGTTTTGTCTGACATTAGGCTTTGTCTTGTGTTGTGTCTTGCAGTGAACATGGATATCTTAATGAGAGATACTGACTTCATGTCACTATTCATTGATATGCTAAGTGAGCTGCCCTGTCTGTGGGAGATTACCCACCCCCATTTCAAGAACCAAGCAAAGAGGAAGGCAGCACTGGAGCAATTGTGTGAAATTGTGAAGCAGGTGATCCCCACGGCAGATATCACTTATGTAAAGATATTAATTGGTTGCCTGAGGAGCACATATCTGAGGGAGCACAAGAAAGTCCTGGATTCACAGAGATCCGGAGCAGCAGATGACATCTATGTCCCCAGGATGTTGTACTACGACAGGCTGCACTTTCTGGCAGGCCAGACTGAACCCAGGCCATCCCTCTCCAGTCTTCCTTCCACGCTTCCTTCCCCCCTGGCTGAGGCTTCTGACGCCCAACCTGGGCCTTCCAGGCTGCATGTGGAGGAGCCCAGATTGAGCCAAGTATAACATTCCTCTAAATATTTCTGCTTGTCCAATCAATGATGTTAACTAGATGTTAGTTGGGAGTACTAATTTAGGATTGTGATTGATGATGCAAAACATTACAACTATGTCCCTTTTTCATACACAGGGAAGTCTCAGCCAGGAGGTGGCCGGGCAGAGCCGGCTGGCTGATATCAAGGTCCCTCCACCCCCCCTGAAAACAGAAAGTGGCAGTAGGACGAGTACCCTAGAGGAGGCGGCTATCAGATTCTTTTGGAGGGCTACAGAGGTCCTGGGAGCACCCCACTCCATGCAGGAGAACATTGCGTCATTCATAGCATATAAAATGCAGAGGATGGAGGAGGGCCAAAAAGCCATGTGTCAGGCCCTCATATCAGAGGCTCTGGAGAAAGGTATGAGGGGCCAAATTACACCTCACACACAGCTTTGGGATGGTCCTCCTCCTCCTCCTGCAGGTCCTTCTCCTCCTCCTCCCTCTCCTCCAGGTCCTCCCAGTCCTCCTCCAGGTCCTCCCAGTCCTCCTCCTCCTCCAGGTCCTACTCCTCCTCCTGCCACATCTCCAACTGCACAGCCACAGCCCGGAAGGAAGCGTGGAAGGAAGACCAGACAGTGATTGCCCTGGGTTCAGTCTGGTCAGCCAAAAGATGCAGCCTCTTGTGGTACCACAGCCTGGGGACACAGATGTCATCTGCTGCTATCCGAGTCTCTGCGAATCCCGGACCAGACTGCCCTCCCTTAGATATGGACTCCTCAGGCCACCAATTTTGATGTTGAAGAATTGATGTCTGCCGTGGGAGTCCCAGGCTTCGCTAATTTCTCATGTTGATCCAGTGTTGCCTTCCTCTTTGTTTGGTTCTGATCCCTTAATAAAGGATTTTTGTTTTGAATTATACTCTCCTATGTGTTTTACTTCAAAAAGGACAGTTGGTTTGTGAGGATTCAGGTACATTTCTAATATACAATGTGAAATGAACAAGGGTCACCAACAACAAACAATCTCTTTGAGATTAAATAATAAAAGATATCAATGGTGTGGTGGTAACCTGACACACAAAACACACACAAAAATATTCTGGAGTAAAAATAAAAATAACATTGAACAAAGATCAGCCTTGGAAAAAATACAAACATTAAAGAAAAAAAAGGCTGAAAATCCAAAAAAAATAAAAATAAAAAAATATAAAACTGTCAGATGTGACAACTAATAACAATATATTGAGGGAATCCTACTAAAAAAACACAAATAAAACTTTGTGAGAAGTGTGTGTGAATATGAGCAGCAAAACTACTTAATTCTTGTCACATTATAAAGAAGAAGAGAGTGCGCTGTATTAAACCATTTTTTAACATTGCAGCGTGACGAAAGTGCTGTATCCATTGCGAACGCTAAGTTTACCAGAACGAGCTGTCCCGTGTCGGAATTTCTTCTGAGCATGCGTGGCACTTTGTGCGTCGGAACAGGCCACACACGGTCGGAATTGACGCGATCGGATTTTGTTGTCGGAAAATTTTATCTCCTGCTGTCCAACTTTGTGTGTCGGAAAATCCGATGGAAAATGTCCGATGGCGCCCACACACGGTTGGAATTTCCGACAACACGCTCCGATCGGACATTGTCCATCGGAAAATCCGACCGTGTGTACGGGGCATTAGTGTGTGTTTTTGATAGGAAAATTTAGTTGCTGCACTGTAGTCAGTGTGGCTGTAATTTTGGGTAAGGTAAAAGCATAGTTTGGTTCATTGTACTCAGTGAGCTGTGATTGTTTACTTTGGTCTGCTCTGTGTGCTCTGCTGCTGCCAGCCTGCTGGATAGATCCCTCTGTATCCAGGTAACTTGAGAAGTTTCTGGATGATAGGTGTGGAGCTATGCAGATGGTAGCATGAATATGGATGCAGACCCAGCCTATCCATAGGTGTGCACACAGAGTGTGCAAGGTGTGCCTGGGCACACCCTAATCACCTGTGTGATACAGATACCCCCTGTTTAAAAAAAACCCTGATATTTCACCAAAGCCCCCCTAACGGGGCTCCTAAAAAAAACTTGTAAAAAAAAAATGAAATTGTAAAACATAATAAAAAATAAAATAATACAAATAAAAACTACTGACACCATCAGTATATATACACATACACACACACATATGTGTTTGAGCTTTGAGGTGCACACTCACATGCAAAAGGGCTGTGCACACCTATGAGCCTATTCCAGAGAGGCAGGGTCTAATGGCATGCTGGGAGACTGTTTTTATTTTGGGAGCACACAGAGCTCTGGGTCTGTTCCCAGAGTGGATGAGTCCAGCCTGGGGGGCACGCTGCCCTCCCAGGCAGAAGCTGCAGGTGGATGAACTGAGGGGACGAATGCTGAGGTCCAGGTGCTAAGAAGAAGCTGATTCAGAGAACTGTCTGCCAAAGATTTGTCTGGTATCCCTGGAAGGTGTCACTTGGAAGATTGGAAGGTGGCTGCCATCTGTCCATTGGCATTGTGAGTATGGACACTGACAGATTTCGAGGACTTTGTGCTCTAGCTACCCCTCTGGGGCCTTATAATCAGCTGTGGGTCTATTGAGGGCGTTCTTTTGGGTGCAGCAAGGTGATGCTTTGTATCACACTGTGCTGCGCTGAAAAAAGTACTACGTGTCATACTTGTTTTCAGTGCACATCACCGCAACGCAGTGACCTGGTAGGAGACAATGCATTTTGCTCTGTTTTACAGGGAGCCTGTGCTGGAATTATAACTGGATACTAATATTTATAGGTTACGTTGATCCAGGGAATATCTAATTGCCTCTTGGGGGATCAGGAAGGAATTTTTTGACCTGCTGGAGAAAATTGGATGATGCTTTGCTGTTTTTTTTTTTGCCTTCCCCTGGATCAACTGTGGATATAGGATAGTGTATATAGGATTGCATTTTATTTTTTCTTTTATTGGTTGAACTGGATGGACTTGTGTCTTTTTTCAACCAGACTAACTACGTAACTATGGAATTGCTGCCCTGGTGTGAGTGGGCCCTAAAGGTTAATAGTACAAACAGCCTCCAGGCGGAAAGGGCCCAACGTTGCTTATTTACTCGTTTATTACAAAGAAAAGTACTTTCTTTGTTGCCACTTTGTGAGGTCTTAGTACATATTTTCCTTTTGTTACAAGAAAGTAATTGTTCTGCATATTTGATTTTAAACAAGTTACAGGCCCTACTTATGATAAGTACTCAATAAAGTAACCTCCCGTAGTGTTATAAGTGGTTCACTTTTACCACTTTTATATCCAGTTTTACTACTTCCAGGATAAGTAGGCTAAAGGGCCTAAGCAAGAGATGTTGATTCATTGTCCAGAGAACATGCTGGAGATATAGAAGTCAGGCGCCTTTCACACTACTGTGACTTCAAAATTGTGCGATTTTGTTCAAAGTCAGACCAAAGTAGTACAGGGACTACTTTGCAGTCAGTGTGACTTAAAGTCTCACAGATATGAATGGTACTCATTGGAAATCTTGGGGTAGACTTTGCAGTCTCAAGTTGCAGGACAAGTGGCGCAAGTGTGAAAGGGGCCTAAGGGTAGCCAAACAAGGCTTGATTTTCTGTTATTCCCTTATCCACACCAACAGAAAAACATTGTTTTTCCAAAATCTATCAAAAATAAAATAAAGTTTTGCTGGAGATTAGCTTTTTTTAACCTTTAGCAGCTATCCTAGAAGAACAATTACTTGTACTTGTACTCCAGTGAACCCAGGAAACTATGTGATGAAGGGTAGGACAAATGAGGTCAGCAAAGGAGGAGGATTTAGATTTTGTGGGAATTTGAGAGACTTAGTTCAACAGCTGTCATGATTGTCTGGCAACCATTCAAGGGTATTCCCTTTATCGCAGGGATAGAGAGGGTAAAAAAGGGGCAGGGGTATGCCTATATATCAAGAATAATGTACAAGTGAATATGAGAGATTACATCAATAAGGGAGCTAGGGAGGAGGTGGAATCCTTATGGGTAGAGCTCCAAAGGGATGAAGCTAAGGGGAAAATAATACTGGGAGCATGCCATAGGCCCCCTAACCTGAGGGACGAGGGGGAGACGGACCTCCTATCACATTAACAGCAAGGATGAGAAGTGTTATTATAATGGGGGATTTTAATTATTCAGACATAGACTGGGCGGAGGGAACCACACATTCATCTAAGGCTCGCCAGTTCCTAAATGTCTTGCAGGACAATTTCATGAGTCAGATCAGGCCCAGATTGGCCATAGGGCAAACTGGGCACTTGCCCGGTGGACCGGGGCCATCAGGCCGCAAGTCCTTGCTCGGCCTAAGGCACCCGGGCTGCTCTTTAAGCCTGCCCCGCTCACCGCGGCCGCCAGTTAAGCCCAGCCATCAGCGCCAGGGAGACGAAAACATGAAGGGGGAGGAGCTAGAGGAGACACCTTCGGCCTCTCCCTGCGGCTGCCCGTATAGGTCAGCCGTTGGTGCCGGGGGCGTGACTACGAAGGGGGGAGGAGCTATAGAAAACACCTACTGGAGCCGGATGAGAGAGAACGTGAGTGCGCCCTCCCCCTGTAACCTGGATAGGAGCAGTGGGGGCGGCTGCATATAGAAGAATCATTCTCTCCATCTTCCTCCTACAGTCTCCGAATACCTGCGAGAGGGAGAGGAGAAGCAGGCATTCCAAGACTGCAGGAGGAAGATGGAGAGAATGATTCTTCTATATGCAGTCGCCCCCACTGCTCCTCCTATCCTGCTTCTTTCTGCTGCCCCCTGTGCTCCCCCCCCACCCATACTCTTTGCCCCCTTGTGCTCCCTGCCTCTCCCCCATGCTTTCCAGCCTCCCCAGTGCTCTTCGCCTCTTCCCCATGCTATCCAGCCTCCTCAGTGCTCTCCACTTCCCCCATGATTTCCGCCGCCTCCCTGTGCTCTCCACCTCCCCCCATGCTCTCCACTGCCCCCTGTGCTCTCCACCTCCCCCATGCTCTCCGCTGCCCCCTGTGCTCTCCACCTCCCCCTATGCTCTCCACCGCCCCCCTGTGCTATCCACATCCCCCCATGCTTTCTGCTGCCCCAGTGCACTCCACCCCCCCATGCTCTCCGCTGCCCCCTGTGCTCTTCACATCCCCCATGCTCTCCGCTGCCCCCCTGTGCTCCCCACATCCCCCCATGCTCTTCTCTTCCCCCTGTGCTCTCCACATCTCCCCATGCTCTCCGCTGCCCCCCTGTGCTCTCCACATCTCCCCATGTTCCCTGCTGCCCCCTTGTGCTCTCCTCCTCCCCCCATGCACTCCGCCGCTCCCCTGTGCTCTCCACATCCCCCATGCTCTCCGCTTCCCCCTGTGCTCTCCACATCCCCCCATGTTCTCCACTGTCCCCCTGTGCTCTCCACATCCCCCCAGTGCTTTCCACATCCTCCCATGCTTTCCACTTTCCCCTATGCTCTCCACATCCCCCCATGCTCTCTGCTTCCCCCCTGTGCCCTCCACATCCCCTTATGCTCTCTGCTTCCCCCCTGTGCTCTCCTCTTTCTCCCTGTGTTCTCTTCATCTCCCCTGTGCTCTCGCCCCACCCTATGTTCTTAATGTTTCTCCCTGTGCTCTCCACCCCCCATGCTCTTTCCTGGCCCCTGGGTCAGATGGTAGATGCGCCAACTAGAAACAAGGCGTTACTAGATCTACTGATTGCCAACAATACAGACCTGATCACGGATGTGAAAATACAGGGCAATTTAGGAAACAGCAATCATAGGTCAATTGGCTTCAGTATAAATCACACAAATAGGAAACACAAGGGGAACACAAAGACACTGAATTTCAAAAGAGCCAACTTCCTAAACTACAAACTTTGCTAGAAGATATAAATTGGAATAAATTCTTAGAAACAAAGAATGTAGAGGAGAGATGGGTTTGCTTTAAGAGCATATTAAATAAGGGCATTAGCCAGTGCATCCCATTGAGAAGTAAATTTAAAAGAGCGAACAAAAGTCCTGGATGGCTTAACTGCAATGTAAAAATGCATATAAAAGCAAAGGAGAAGGCCTTGAAAGAATACAAGGCTGAGGGATCATCGTCAGCATTCAGACTTTACAAAGAATGCAACAAGATATGTAAGGGTGCAATTAGGGCGGCTAAGATAGAACATGAAAGACACATAGCGGAGAAGAGCAAAAAAAATCCCAAGAAATTCTTTAAGTATATAAACAGTAAAAGAGGGAGGACAGACCATATTGGCCCTGTAAAGAATGAGGAAGGACGTTTAGTTACAAAGGATGTGGAGATGGTATTGAATTTATTCTTCTCCTCAGTCTTCACGGGAATCGGGGGGCTTCAGTAACCAAAACTGCAGTGTTTGTCCTCATGACACATCACAGGAAGCACCCTCATGGCTAACAGCGGACAAAATTAGAAATAGACTTGGGAAACTTAACATTAATAAATCACAGAGACCAGGAGGCTTGCACCCAAGGGTACTTAGGGAACTCAGTCAAGTAATTGCCAGACCATTGTTCCTAATTTTTACTGACAGTCTGCTAACTGGAAAGGTACAAGCTGATTGGAGAAAAGCCAATGTAGCACCAGTATTTAGAAAAGGGCCAAAATACATCCCTGAGAATTACAGACCAGTTAGCCTAACATCAATAGTATGCAAGCTCCTGGAGGGGATGATATGGGACTATATACAAGATTTTAGTAATGAAAACGGTATCATTAGCAGTAATCAGCATGGATTCATGAAGAATCGTTTTTGCCAAACCAATCTATTAACCTTCTATGAGGAGGTGAGCTGCCATCTAGATAAAGGAAGATGTGGTGTGTCTGGATTTTGCAAAAGCATTTGACACAGTTCCCCATAAACATTTGCTGTACAAAGTAAGGTCCGTTGGCATGGACCATAGGGTGAGTACATGGATTGAAAAATGGCTACAAGGGCGAGTTTAGAGGGTGGTGATAAATGGAGAATACTCAGAATGGTCAGGGGTGGGAAGTCGGGTCCCCCAGGGTTCTGTGCTGGGACCAATCCTGTTTAATTTGTTCATAAACGACCTGGAGGATGGGGTAAACAGTTCAATCTCTGTATTTGAGGACGACACTAAGCTAAGCAGGGCAATAACTTCTCCACAGAATGTGTAAACGTTGCAAGAAGATCTGAACAAATTAATGGGTTGGGCAACTACATGGCAAATGAGGTTTAAAGTAGAAAAATGTAAAATAATGCATTTGAGTGGCAAAAATATGAATGCAATCCACTCACTAGGGGGTGAACCTCTGGGGGAATATAGGATGGAAAAGGACCTGGGGGTCCTAGTAGATGATAGGCTCAGCAATCGCATGCAATACCAAGCTGCTGCTAACAAAAAGCAAATAGAATATTTCCATGCATTAAAAAGGGGATTAACTCCAGAGATAAAGCGGCCGCAACTCCTATGCAATTTCTTTATTCAAGTGCCGGATACAATATGAGTAAGCACCCGACCTTGGTGTGAAACATGTAAGCTGATACCTATAGTTCACCTTTGTATCCGGCAGTTGAATAAAGAAATTGCATAGGAGTGCGGCTGTCCAACCTTCTTTTCTTCTAAGTATCTGTTTGCATACAGGGCTCGCGCCCTCCACGTGGGATAGTGGCTTTTTGGAGCAGCTGGGTAAGAGAAACTGCCTTAGAGCAATGTACATGTACATACATCCAGGGATAAAGTGATAATTCTCCCACTCTGCAAGACTTTGGTCCAGCTTCACCTGGAGTATGCTGTCCAGTTCTGGGCACCAGTCCTCAGGAAGGATGTACTTGAAATGGAGCAAGTGGAAAAAAGGACAACAAAGCTAATAAAGGGTCTGGAGGATATTAGTTATGAAAAAAGGTTGTGAGCACTGAACTTATTCTCTCTGGAGAAGAGACGCTTGAGAGGGGATATGATTTCATAGTTACATAGTAGGTGAGGTTGAAAAAAGACACAAGTCCATCAAGTCCAACCTATGTGTGTGATTATATGTCAGTATTACCTTGTATATTCCCGTATGTTGTGGTTGTTCAGGTGCTTATCTAATAGTTTCTTGAAACTATTGATGCCCCCCCCCCCCCCGAGACCACCGCCTGTGGAAGGGAATTCCACATCCTTGCCGTTCTTACAGTAAAGAACCCTCTATGTAGTTTAAGGTTAAACCTCTTTTCTTCTAATTTTAAGAAGTGGCCACGGGTCTCTGGTAAACTCCTTTCATTTCAATTTACAAATACCATACTGGTGACCCCACAATAGGGATAAAACTTTTTTGCGGAAGAGAATTTAATAAGACACGTGGCCACTCATTAAAATTAGATGAAAAGAGGTTTAACCTTAAACTGCGTAGAGGGTTCTTTACTGTAAGAGCAGCAAGGATGTGGAATTCCCTTCCACAGGTGGTGGTTTCAGTGGGGGGCATCAATAGTTTCAAAAAACTATTAGATAAGTACCCGAACGACCGAAACATACAGGGATATACAATGTAATACTGACATATAATCACACACATAGGTTGGACTTGTATTTTTTTTCAACCTCACCTACTATGTAACTATGTAGCAAAGTCAATGCAAAGAACAGCAGTCATATGCACAAGCAACACACTCTAAAACAGTGGGAGTGAAAAGAACTGCAATTAAAAAGAAAGCTGGAGGATCAGGATGCCTACTGGCATGCATGTTTTTCCTCAACAGTGTTGCCAACCTCCTGCAGCATTTTTTGCTGACAAAACATGGAAAATTTACTGACAGAGCACATTTTTTTACTGGCAACTTGAAAAATTACAGAACTCCCATTAAAAACTAAGACAACCGATATTTAAACAGTAATAACACAATATGGAAACACTGGCAATACCCACAACAAGCCTGGTTTAAACTTAAGTTTATCTCCAGTAATAATTTGAATATATTTGATTAAAGACAAGTGCACTGTCTTCTTTTACAGCATTTATGGATGTGAAACAACAGTGGCAGTTTGCTCTTAGGAGCCTCAAATGTGGTCCTTAGCCCCAACACCTTTGAAGCATCCCACATTCAATTTTGCTTAGTGCTAAAGAAAAAACACTGGGCCCAGTTCACAAAATGGTATTTTCCGCTTTAAGATCTGCGGTAAAATACCTCTTATGCCCCGTACACACGATAGGTTTTTCCGACGGATAATGTTCTATGGGAGCTTGTTGTTGGAAATGCCGACTGTGTGCAGGCTCCATCAGACATTCTCCATCGGAATTTCCGACACACAAAATTTGAGATCTGGATCTCAAATTTTCCAACAACAAAATACGTTCTCTTAAATTCCGATCGTGTGTGCACAATTCCGACGCACATAGTTCCACGCATACTCGGAATCAGAAGAGCTGCACTGGCTATTGAAATTAATTTTCTCGGCTCGTTCTTGAGGTTCGGAATTTCCGATAAGATTTGTGTGACCGTGTGTATGCAAGACAAGTTTGAGCCAACATCCGTCGGAAAAAAAACATGGATTTTGTTGGCGGAAAATCCTATCGTGTGTACAGGGCATAGGTGTTTTTAAAATTAAATATTTGCAATTCACTAAAAAACACTACTAAAATACAGAATGAGCTATTTTATGAAGTAATATGGTATTTAAGTAGTGAAAGCTAGCGGTACTAAATAGTAAAAGCTGGTTGTTAACGAGTGGGCAGCCGCCACGTCCTTAACAACCATGATGACTCATCTGATGTCAGCAGGATTCCCCGCTAACAGTGGAATGTAAACAAAAGAATTGCTGGCATCAAGAATGTTTTTTTTTTTAAAAACACTGTCGGGGTCCCCCCAATCAATACCAGGCCCTTTGGTTCTGGTATGGATTTTGAGGGGGACCCCATGCCAAAATGTAAAAAAAATTGGCATGGGGTCCCCCAAAAATTCATACTGGACCCTTATCCGAGTATGCAGCCCAGCAGGCCAGAAAAGGGGGGGAATGAACAAGCGTTTCCCCCCAACCTTACCAGGCCACATGCTCTTAACAGGGGGGTGCTTGGACCCGCAGCAACACTTGGCTCCCACTGAATGACAGCTCCACCACCTACCCACCGCTAAATAACCTAAGGGGCGGGGCCACCTGATGACATCACTGGGTGACCCTGCCCCTCATGTTATTTAATGGCAATCAGCAGCAGAGCTGTCATTCAGCAGGAGCCAAGTCTTGGTGCAGGTCAGGGTTTTTTTATCATTTGGGTCAGCGTTTATCTTGATTGATCTTGAATCTGCTTTGATGGACATTTATTTTTGGGAGGGTTTTTGAATAAAGGATTTGTGAAAAACGCTCTGTGTTTTTATTTACAGTTTTTTGTGAATGAGTAGGGGTACTATGTACCCCATACCTATTCACATGGGGGAGCGGGATCTGGGGGCCCCATTCTTAAAGGGGGCTTTCAGATTCTCATAAGTCACCCCCCACAACCGCCGGTCCAGGGTTGCGGGGAAGGGGCCCTTGTCCACATCCACATAGGGACAAGGTGCTTTGGGGGAGGGGGGGAGTCATCTTCCCACTCCCCTTCCTGGCCTGCCAGGCTGCATGCTTGGATAAGGGTCTAGTATGAATTTTGGGGTGCCACAAACCTTTTTTTTTTATATTGCTGTGGTGTTCCCCTCAAAATCCATACCAGACGCTGATTGGGGTGGGATCTCCACATTGTTTTTATTTTTTGCCGGCAATTATTTTGTTTACATTCTGCTGTCTGCATGTAATCCCGCTGACAGCAAATGAGTCATGGTTGCTAAGGACACAGCGGCCTCCAGCTCCTTAACAACCAGCTGTATACTGGTGGTGAAGGACGCCGGCAGCTGTCGGCTCATTCACAACCAGCTAAAATAAAAAAGATTTTTTAACTATCTCATGCCTGGACCACTACTTGTTTACCACATGCATTTACTTATTTATTTCCTTTAGTGAATTGATTTAACACTGTTTTATGTGGTATCTACCAAGCGTTTTTAATTTTTGAGATAAAAACCACATAAATGGATAGTGAATTTAAATTTTTAGAATCACATGCAATATTTGGAAAAAATGTATCAGATCGTATAAATAACGCATGCGATCTACTGTCTATTATTTTCTAATTATTCTGTTTTAGCTCACATAATAGAATATTTGGCAAGATGTAAAGCTGTAATAAAGTAAAACTGAAGCCAGCACTTCACTGAATATTTTTATTACCACTAGACACTTGTGAGCCACCAACGATGACAAGATGCCGACTGCAATACCCAACAAAATGCACAATTAGGTTCTTCTTTACTCTTTTGAAAATATTTTGTTGAATGCACTAAATTAAAGGTGGGTGTGTGTGTGTGTGCATGGTGTATGTTTATGTATATATACCACATTTTCCCTATGAGGATGGTTGCCATGGGAACACTAGAGGGCCACAGGTGGCACCCAGGCTGTCAGTTTGGTACCACAGCTCAAGAAAGTGAAATTTACATTTCTAGTTTAATTACTGTAGAGTAATTCACTTAATGTCTACAGTGGTAATTACCTAATTATTTACTAATAATGCTCTAGGCCATTTATTCTAAACACATGGCTCTCCAGTTAATGCCTGGTGGATTTTACCTTTCATTAGTTAAGAGATGCCAAAAAATGAAAAGCAGTTTGCAGTTCTGGGTTACTGGCACATAGCTGTTGGCCATATTAATTTTTTTTTTTGCACTCTAATCATTATTTATATAATTAAATGATTACCAGGATCCCTATTTTAATTAGGAATTTTGCTGTTCATTATATTTGATCAATAGTACAATTACCTACAAATACAAATGTTGCTATTCACTATATTACATCAATTATAAGCATAATCTCTTGGCAAGTGTAATGTCATTAAATTATCATGTTGATATAAGCATTAAAACAATGTTACATTTTCCTGTGTCAAAGTAAAGCAATGTGGAATGATGGGGTAGGGGTAAGTGGCGCTGCCAATTAATGTAATAAATATAAAAAGGCGTATAGTGCCTTACATATTAAATTCCCATACATGCTCAATGTGAAATAAATTGATAAAAGAACATCAAATGCAAATATTCATAAAAAAAAGTGCAATGTGCTTTGTAGTGCAAAAAAGTGCAAAAAGCGACCATCAAATAATTCAAATATGCTCTGGTGCAAGTAATTCACATTAATTGGCAGCACCCCTTACCCCTCCCCCATCTTTCCACATTACAAAGTACCTACTCCACCTAGTGGAGTTTTTGAGGTAGGCAGCACCCATATTTATTTATATCTTCACACTTTTACCAAAGCGTGGACTTAACGTTTTTTAAAAGTAAAGCAAATCAGTGACACCTGATTCCGCCCACTATTTCAAAACGCTGCAAAATGAGGGACTTGTTTGCAATATCATTAGTTCTTAATGGCACCCTAATCACACTGTGATTTTGCCGTGATTGTCGCGTGGCAAATCGCACTGCAATTGCAATCTGCTACGCTTGTCACTCAAAAAGGAACATGAGCCTCTTTTGGGTGGCAGCGTGACAATCGCGGCATAAATCTTGCCAAGATTGGGGTGCCATTAGAAGTAATGCCATTGCCATTGTCCCGTGTTTTGCAGCGATTTGAAATCAGGTGTGAATGGAGCTTTTAGTTTTAGTTAAACCTAATATAAAAAAAAAATCGAAATGTACCTCACCATTCTGTAAAACAGATTGACAGTATGTTCACCCACAGCTGTTGCTTGTATCACAGAGCATTTGAAGAAATAGCTATAACTTAAATGGGTTGTAAAGGTAGCTTGTTTTTTTTTTCCTTCAACTAAAATAATAAACAGGTTTATACTTACCTGCTCTGTACATTGGTATTGCACAGATTGACCCCCATCCTCCTCCTCTAGGGTCCCCTGCCAACACTCTAGGCTGCTCCTCTTCTCCGTGTGCTACCATCGGAGTCAGCTTTCTATGATGGCACACATGTGTTCATGCTCCTGAGCCCTGCTTTGTGTATCCATAGACACACACAGCACGGATTAGCCACGCCCCACGCTATCTGCTCACAGGATCTCTCTCCAGACTTCAGGTGAGGTGACCTTCTCCTGCAGCTCAGCCGCAGTGTGCAGCACGCCCATCACAGTAGAGTAGACAACAGGCACTGCAGGCAGCCAGAGCCATGACAGGAGAGCCACCCGAGCGGGGATCTTCTCACAGTGGCGCAGCGGCCACATTGTAATTCCCGCCTTCTGGAGCCTGCAGCACCTATGTTGGATGTCACACGTCCCTCGGTCCCGGCATTGGACCAGTGGGAGGTCCATCATAGACGCTGCAGGCTCCAGAAGGCGGGACCTGCTATGTCACTCGGCCATGCTCGGGGTCAGATCAGTCCCCACTCGGCGGCGGTGCTCGGGGCTAATAACAGAACTCTGCATGCCTGAGACCTGGGCCCCCTCCCTCTGCCACTGGTAGTCTCCCATACAGTCAGAGCCCTCTTATTATGCCCCAGCAACCCCCCCATAGTCTACAACAAAAACTAAAAAATTGCTAATTATTAATGTTGGGTCATCATTTTAACCTCAACCTAAACACGCCAACAAATAGATATTAAAAACAATGAAAAATAATAATTAAAAAATAATGAAAATAATCTCAACTTTCCAAAAGAAACCAAAGAAATGTTATTGCCCTATATGAAAAAGTGTGACAAAAAAAAAGCATTGACATTAACGTCAACATTCAAGCCATATAGAACATATGATTTAACCCTATGAATCCATGACATTTCTAATACATAGTTACATTGTTAGTCAGGTTGAAAAAAGACACAAGTCCATCTACGGTAGTTCAACCATAAAAATAAATAATGATATCATACAATCCCATATAAACAATCCTCTACCCACAGTTTATCCAGAGGAAGGCAAAAAAAAAAAACAAAACAGAAAAGCCTGATCCAGGTGTGTTAAATTTGGTGTTATCACTCTCACTCTCATACTGGTCACTGGAAGTTCAACATGGCACTTCATGGCAAAGAACTCTCTGAGGATCTGAAAAAAAGAATTGTTGCTCTACATAAAGATGGCCTAGGCTATAAGAAGATTGCCAAGACCCTGAAACTGAGCTGCAGCACGGTGGCCAAGACAATACAGCGGTTAACAGGACAGGTTACACTCAGAACAAGCCTTGCCATGGTCGACCAAAGAAGTTGAGTGCACGTGCTCAGTGTCATATCCAGAGGTTGTCTTTAGGGAAATAGATGTATGAGTGCTGCCAGCATTGCTGCAGAGGTTGAAGGGGTGGGGTCAGCCTGTCAGTGCTCAGACCATACGCCACACACTGCATCAAATTGGTCTGCATGGCTGTTGTCCCAGAAGGAAGCTGTCAGGAGACTAGTAGACCAGACTGTGTGGACTGCACAGAGGAGACCAGAAACACATGTAAGTGAAATGGTGTTTATTAACAAGTGATAAGTGACAGGAACAAACAGTGCAAAAACCCACACAACAACCCACTACAAACAACAATGTATATATATATATATATATATAAGTAAAGGGAGATACCGTAATCGTAAACAAGCCAAGCCAAGGTCATACACAGGGAAGTCAGCCGAAGGGTAAGGACGGGAACCTGAACAGGACAAGGAGAGGATGGATGGATGGGGTTCAGGGCAGGGATCCAAGGGAGCCAGGAACAGAAGGGACAGGACTAGGAAGGCCTCAGGATAGGGATTGGATCAGATCAGGACAAGGCAGATAGCAGGCTCAAGGTCAAACAGGCAGCAAGGTCAGAACGCAGGGGGAGAGAGAGAGATACCAAGGCAAGCCTATGAGGGCTTGCCGGGTATTTGTAAGGCTGTGGTAATTGACCTCACGTTACAGCTGAGCGCAGTGTGACCTGTTTGCTCCACACTGCCAGAGTGCACCCGCTGGTTGACGCCGGTACTACGGCCCGAGGATGCAACAGTGCCACCAGCAGGAAAGACCTCTTACTGCAGGTCCTAGGTGTTGGAAGACACCTGCTGATGGACACTGGTACTGCGATCCAAGAGACCGATAGCGCCACCAACGGGTAGACCTTCTCATGACAGTACCCCCCCCTAAAGGAGCGGCCTCCGGACGCTCCAACAAGGTGTATCTGTTCAAAGTTCATGGCCTTCAACTGGACAGGTGAGGGCACATCAGGCCGGGCATCGGGTACATCAACCTGGACAGTGGGTACTGCTGGCATGTCAGAGTCATTAAGCTGGGCAGCAGACGACAGGAACCACTTGAGCTGGGCAGCAAACGACAGGAACCACTTGAGCTGGGCAGCAAACGTCAGGAACCACTTGAGCTGGGCAGCAAACGACAGGAACCACTTGAGCTGGGCAGCAAACGACAGGAACCACTTGAGCTGGGCAGCAAACGACAGGAACCACTTGAGCTGGGCAGCAAACGACAGGAACCACTTGAGCTGGGCAGCAAACGACAGGAACCACTTGAGCTGGGCAGCAAACGACAGGAACCACTTGAGCTGGGCAGCAAACGACAGGAACCACTTGAGCTGGGCAGCAAACGACAGGAACCACTTGAGCTGGGCAGCAGACGACAGGAAACACTTGAGCTGGGCAGCAGACGACAGGAAACACTTGAGCTGGGCAGCAGACGACAGGAAACACTTGAGCTGGGCAGCAGACGACAGGAAACACTTGAGCTGGGCAGCAGACGACAGGAAACACTTGAGCTGGGCAGCAGACGACAGGAAACACTTGAGCTGGGCAGCAGACGACAGGAAACACTTGAGCTGGGCAGCAGACGACAGGAAACACTTGAGCTGGGCAGCAGACGACAGGAACCACTTGAGCGGGGCAGCAGACGACAGGAACCGCTTGAGCGGGGCAGCAGACGACAGGAAACGCTTGAGCTGGGCAGCAGACGACAGGAAACACTTGAGCTGGGCAGCAGATGACAGGAACCACTTGAGCTGGAGGGCAGACACCCGAACATCAGGCTGGAGGGCTGGAACATCAGACTGGAAAGCTGGAACATCCGACTTGGAAGCTGGCACATCAGACTGAGAAGCTATCTTCGAGGCATCAGGCTGAAAGGCAAGCTGCAAGACATCAGGCTGGGAAGCTGGGACAGCAAACTGGGAAGCTGGCACATCAATCTGGGAAGCTGGCACATCAATCTGGGAAGCTGGCACATCAATCTGGGAAGCTGGCACATCAATCTGGGAAGCTGGCACATCAATCTGGGAAGCTGGCACATCAATCTGGGAAGCTGGCACATCAATCTGGGAAGCTGGCACATCAATCTGGGAAGCTGGCACATCAAACTGGGAAGCTGGCACATCAGACTGGGAAGCTGGCACATCAGACTGGGAAGCTGGCACATCAGACTGGCAGGTAGGCATCAAGACATCAGGCTGGAAGACAAGCTGCAAGGCATCAGGCTGGGAAGCTGGCACATCAATCTGGGAAGCTGGCACATCAATCTGGGAAGCTGGCACATCAATCTGGGAAGCTGGCACATCAGACTGGTAGGTGGGCATCAAGACATCAGGCTGGAAGACAAGCTGCAAGGCATCAGGCTGGGAAGCTGGTACAGCAAACTGGGAAGTTGGCACATCAATCTGGGAAGCTGGCACATCAATCTGGGAAGCTGGCACATCAATCTGGGAAGCTGGCACATCAATCTGGGAAGCTGGCACATCAATCTGGGAAGCTGGCACACCAATCTGGAAAGCTGGCACATCAGACTGGTAGGTAGGCATCAAGACATCAGGCTGGAAGGCAAGCTGCAAGACATCCGGCTGGAAGGCAGGGACATCGAGCTGGAAGGCAGGCATCGGGACGACAGACTGGGAGGCAGGCACATCAGACTGTAAAGCTGGAACATCAGACTGCAAAGCTGGAACAGCAGACTGGAAGGCTGGAACAGCAGACTGGAAGGCTGGAACAGCAGACTGGAAGGCTGGGACATCAGACTGCAAAGCTTGAACTTCAGACTGCAAAGCTTGAACTTCAGACTGCAAAGCTTGAACTTCAGACTGCAAAGCTTGAACACCAGACTGCAAAGCTGGAACATCAGACTGCAAAGCTGGAACATCAGACTGCAAAGCTGGAACATCAGACTGGAAGGCTGGAACATCAGACTGGAAGGCTGGAACATCAGACTGGAAGGCTGGAACATCAGACTGCAAAGCTGGAACAGCAGACTGCAAAGCTGGAACAGCAGACTGGAAGGCTGGAACAGCAGACTGCAAAGCTGGAACACCAGACTGGAAGGCTGGAACATCAGACTGGAAGGCTGGAACATCAGACTGGAAGGCTGGAACGTCAGACTGCAAAGCTGGAACATCAGACTGCAAAGCTGGAACATCAGACTGCAAAGCTGGAACATCAGACTGGAAGGCTGGAACATCAGACTGGCAGGCTGGAACATCAGACTGGCGAGCTGGAACGTCAGACTGCAAACCTGGAACATCAGACTGCAAGGCTGGAACAGCAGACTGGAAGGCTGGAACAGCAGACTGGAAGGCTGGAACAGCAGACTGGAAGGCTGGAACAGCAGACTGGAAGGCTGGAACAGCAGACTGCAAAGCTTGAACTTCAGACTGCAAAGCTTGAACTTCAGACTGCAAAGCTTGAACTTCAGACTGCAAAGCTTGAACACCAGACTGCAAAGCTTGAACACCAGACTGCAAAGCTGGAACATCAGACTGCAAAGCTGGAACATCAGACTGGAAGGCTGGAACATCAGACTGGAAGGCTGGAACATCAGACTGGAAGGCTGGAACATCAGACTGGAAGGCTGGAACGTCAGACTGCAAAGCTGGAACGTCAGACTGCAAAGCTGGAACAGCAGACTGGAAGGCTGGAACAGCAGACTGGAAGGCTGGAACAGCAGACTGCAAAGCTGGAACAGCAGACTGCAAAGCTGGAACAGCAGACTGGAAGGCTGGAACAGCAGACTGGAAGGCTGGAACATCAGACTGCAAAGCTGGAACACCAGACTGGAAGGCTGGAACATCAGACTGGAAGGCTGGAACATCAGACTGGAAGGCTGGAACATCAGACTGGAAGGCTGGAACGTCAGACTGCAAAGCTGGAACATCAGACTGCAAAGCTGGAGCATCAGACTGCAAAGCTGGAGCATCAGACTGCAAGGCTGGAACATCAGACTGGAAGGCTGGAACATCAGACTGGAAGGCTGGAACATCAGACTGGCGAGCTGGAACGTCAGACTGCAAAGCTGGAACAGCAGACTGGAAGGCTGGAACAGCAGACTGGAAGGCTGGAACAGCAGACTGGAAGGCTGGAACAGCAGACTGGAAGGCTGGAACAGCAGACTGCAAAGCTTGAACTTCAGACTGCAAAGCTTGAACTTCAGACTGCAAAGCTGGAACATCAGACTGCAAAGCTGGAACATCAGACTGCAAAGCTGGAGCATCAGACTGCAAAGCTGGAGCATCAGACTGGAAGGCTGGAACATCAGACTGGAAGGCTGGAACATCAGACTGGCGAGCTGGAACGTCAGACTGCAAACCTGGAACATCAGACTGCAAGGCTGGAACAGCAGACTGGAAGGCTGGAACAGCAGACTGGAAGGCTGGAACAGCAGACTGGAAGGCTGGAACAGCAGACTGGAAGGCTGGGACAGCAGACTGCAAAGCTTGAACTTCAGACTGCAAAGCTGGAACATCAGACTGCAAAGCTGGAACATCAGACTGCAAAGCTGGAACATCAGACTGCAAAGCTGGAACATCAGACTGCAAAGCTGGAACATCAGACTGCAAAGCTGGAACATCAGACTGGAAGGCTGGAACATCAGACTGGAAGGCTGGAACATCAGACTGGCGAGCTGGAACGTCAGACTGCAAAGCTGGAACAGGTTGGGTTACTGGCAAGATGGTGTGGGTCGGGAAGAATTTTTGCTTCTTCTTTGGTTTAGCCCGTGCAGTTTTGTATGTAGGTGCAGGGCTGTAAGCAAAGAAAGTGGCTGGATCGAAGGAAGACCAAGGAACTGTAGCTAGAGAGGGGTTTTGTGGGACTGTTACAGGTGGAGGAGAAGAGACAGGTGAATTGAAAGCAGGATAGGTGCAACACTTGGAGACTGGGTGATAGTATTTGGTAGGGAACTGATTAAACTGGGTTGTAGCTGAGGTTGCCATAGGTGACGGGGAGATAGATCTTTTGGAAGGCAGATGATTAATGGCAGGGCTGGAATGTTGTGGCTTAGCTAAAGACAGGAGATCTGACCATGCCTGCAGCAAAGGTTGAACAAACGCTGATTTACATACAGCCCGACTAACCAGAGATTGTACTGAATAAATGCAATCGGATAACACCTGCTGGGAACAAGCGGAATAATGTTCATCAAAGTAAGCCGGATCATCCTCTAACAACCATACCAGGGATTCCACCTGGTCACAACTGAAAGGAGGGGAGAAATCGTCACTACCTTCGGGAATGCATGATGAGGCTGACTTTGTACATAATTGGATCAAAGGCAGAACATCCTCAAATAACACATGACCTTGATCTACAAGTAAATGGGCGGTTTGTATCGTTTCCAGCAGTTGGTCTCGGGTCCAATCTTTAAGAGTCTGACAACAATATTCATTATCCTCTGCCGCCAGCAGAGAATAATAGACAATTTCATCAAAGTCCATCTTGCGCGCCCACCGTAACAGGACGGTTTCTCAGTGCAGCCACGTCTGGTCAGGGATGGCCTTGGTATACTGTCAGGAGACTAGTAGACCAGACTGTGTGGACTGCACAGAGGAGACCAGAAACACATGTAAGTGAAATGGTGTTTATTAACAAGTGATAAGTGACAGGAACAAACAGTGCAAAAACCCACACAACAACCCACTACAAACAACAATGTATATATATATATATAAGTAAAGGGAGATACCGTAATCGTAAACAAGCCAAGCCAAGGTCATACACAGGGAAGTCAGCCGAAGGGTAAGGACGGGAACCTGAACAGGACAAGGAGAGGATGGATGGATGGGGTTCAGGGCAGGGATCCAAGGGAGCCAGGAACAGAAGGGACAGGACTAGGAAGGCCTCAGGATAGGGATTGGATCAGATCAGGACAAGGCAGATAGCAGGCTCAAGGTCAAACAGGCAGCAAGGTCAGAACGCAGGGGGAGAGAGCGAGATACCAAGGCAAGCCTATGAGGGCTTGCCGGGTATTTGTAAGGCTGTGGTAATTGACCTCACGTTACAGCTGAGCGCAGTGTGACCTGTTTGCTCCACACTGCCAGAGTGCACCCGCTGGTTGACGCCGGTACTACGGCCCGAGGATGCAACAGTGCCACCAGCAGGAAAGACCTCTTACTGCAGGTCCTAGGTGTTGGAAGACACCTGCTGATGGACACTGGTACTGCGATCCAAGAGACCGATAGCGCCACCAACGGGTAGACCTTCTCATGACAGAAGCCTCTTCTAAAGATGATGCACAAGATAGCCCGCAAACAGTTTGCTGAAGACAAGCAGACTAAGGACATGGATTACTGGAACCATGTCCTGTGGTCTGATGAGACCAAGATAAACTTATTTGGTTCAGATGGTGTCAAGCATGTGTGGCGGCAACCAGGTGAGGAATCCAAAGACAAGTGTGTCTTGCCTACAGTCAAGCATGGTGGTGGGAGTGTCATGGTCTGGAGCTGCATGAGTGCTGCCAGCACTGGGGAGCTACAGTTCATTGAGGGAACCATGAATGCCAATATGTACTATGACATACTGAAGCAGACCGTGATCCCCCACCCTTCAGAGACTGGGCCGCAGGGCAGTATTCCAACATGATAAGCACCCCAAACACACCTCCAAGACTACCACTGCCTTGCTAAAGAAGGTGAGGGTAAAGGTGATGGACTGACCAAGCATGTCTCCAGACCTAAACCCTATGGAGCATCTGTGGGGCATCCTCAAATGGAAGGTGGAGGAGTGCAAGGTCTCTAACATCCACCAGCTCTGTGATGTCATCATGGAGGAGTGGAAGAGGACTCCAGTGGCAACCTGTGAAGCTCTGGGGAACTCCATGCCCAAGAGGATTAAGGCAGTGCAGGAAAATAATGGTGGGCACACAAAATATTGACACTTTGGGCCCAATTTGGACTTTTTCACTTAGGGGTGTACTCACTTTTGTTGCCAGTGGTTTATACATTAATGGTTGTGTGTTAAGTTATTTTGAGGGGACAGCAAATTTATACTGTTATAAAAGCTGTACATTCATTACTTTACATTGTAGCTAAGTGTCATTTCTTCAGTGTTGTCACATGAAAAGATATAATAAAATATTTACAAAAATGTGAGGGGTCTACTCACTTTTGTGAGATACTGTATGCATGTTGATCATATCCCCCTTAATCTTGTCTTCTCAAGAGAGAATACATTCAGTTTCTCTAACCTTCCCTTATAACTGAGTTCCTCCATGCCTCTTATCCAGGGCCATCTTTAAGGCAGGGCAAAAGGGTCAGCTGCCCTGGGCCCTGTCATTGTTGTGGGGCCCAAAGGAGCTTCCTCATACTTGCCAACTATGCCAGTTTAAATTCCCTTGAGGTTTTAGTCCTGTGCTGTGTCTTGATATCTCAGTGTGAAGTTCTGTTACTAATTATGCCCAGCTCTGCCCTTTTATTGTGTACAGATGACTCACCTGCAGACCCTGTGTTTACATGTAAATACCAGCATTCATATGTAAATAGTAACGGACCGGCAGCATTCATATGTAAATAGAAGTGGTATTCATATGTATATCATGCCCCCTGAGGTCAGATCCACCATCACCTTTACTGAATGCTGCCCACTGGGGAGATAAAGGGGCATGCTTGAATGTCCTGCTACAACTGTGGTCATTAAGCCTACCACCAGCCTGTTCTGCAAAGGTAGGCAAATTAGTGGGGGGGTAGTGTGGGGTGTGCAGAGGTAGGCAGAAAAGGAATTACAGTTTGGGGTGCACAGGTGAGCAAGGAGGGGATGTATGGCGGTAAGGTAGGTGGGTGCAAACAGGGCCAGATTAAGAGCAACATGGGCCTGGTGCTAAGGATTTTGGTGGGCCTTTTTATGGAAATAAATAAAATCAAAATGCAAACAATTTTTGTTAAATTTAAATTAAAGAGAGAGAGGGGTGTGAGAGAGTGGTTAAGAGAGAGAGAGAGGGGGGGTGATAGCGAGATGGGGGGTTGAAAGAGAGGGGATGAGAGGGAGGGGGAAAGAGAGAGAAAGGGGGTGAATGAGAGAGAGAGAGGGGGTGAGAGAGAGAAGACAAGAGAGAGGGGACGAGAGAGAGGGAGTGAGAGAGAGGGGGTGAGAGAGAGGGGACGAGAGAGAGGGGGTGAGAGATAGGGGACGAGAGAGAGGGGGTGAGAGAGAGGGGACGAGAGAGAGGGGGTGAGAGAGAGGGGGCGAGAGAGAGGGGGTGAGAGAGAGGGGACGAGAGAGAGGGGATGAGAGAGAGGGGACGAGAGAGAGGGGGTGAGAGAGAGGGGACGAAAGAGGGGGTGAGAGAGAGGGGACAAGAGAGAGGGGACGAGAGAGAGGGGGTGAGAGAAAGGGGACGAGAGAGAGGGGGTGAGAGTGAGGGGACGAGAGAGAGGGGGTGAGAGAGAGGGGACGAGAGAGAGGGGGTAAGAGAGAGGGGACGAGAGAGAGGGGGTAAGAGAGAGGGGACAAGAGAGAGGGGACGAGAGAGAGGGGGTGAGAGAGAGGGGACAAGAGAGAGGGGACGAGAGAGAGGGGATGAGAGAGAGGGGGTTAGAGAGAGGGGACGAGAGAGAGGAGGTGAGAGAGAGGGGGTGAGAGAGAGGGGACAAGAGAGAGGGGACAAGAGAGAGGGGACGAGAGAGAGGGGACGAGAGAGAGGGGACGAGTGAGAGGGGGTGAGAGAGAGGGGGTGAGAGAGAGGGGACGAGAGAGAGGGGGCGAGAGAGAGGGGGCGAGAGAGAGGGGGCGAGAGAGAGGGGGCGAGAGAGAGGGGGCGAGAGAGAGGGGACGAGAGAGAGGGGGTGAGAGAGAGGGGACGAGAGAGAGGGGGTGAGAGTGAGGGGACGAGAGAGAGGGGGTGAGAGAGAGGGGACGAGAGAGAGGGGGTGAGAGAGAGGGGACGAGAGAGAGGGGACGAGAGAGAGGGGGTGAGAGAGAGGGGGCGAGAGAGAGGGGGTGAGAGAGAGGGGACGAGAGAGAGGGGACGAGAGAGAGGGGATGAGAGAGAGGGGGTGAGAGAGAGGGGACGAGAGAGAGGGGGTGAGAGAGAGGGGGTGAGAGAGAGGGGACAAGAGAGAGGGGACGAGAGAGAGGGGACAAGAGAGAGGGGACGAGAGAGAGGGGGTGAGAGAGAGGGGACGAGTGAGAGGGGGTGAGAGAGAGGGGGTGAGAGAGAGGGGACGAGAGAGAGGGGGTGAGAGAGAGGGGACGAGAGAGAGGGGGTGAGAGAGAGGGGGGGAGAGAGGGGACAAGAGAGAGGGGTGAGAAAAAGGGGAATAGAGAGAGGGTGAAAGAGAGAGAGGGTGGTAAGGGGTGAAGGGGGTGAGAGAGAGAACAGGGTGAAAGAGAGGGGATGAGAGAGAGAGGGGGTGAGGGGGGTGAAAGAGAGAGGGGGTGGGAGTGAGGGGGTGAGTCTGTGGGAGGCACAGCATAGTACATAACACGGGGGGGGGAATAGCACAGTACATTACATGGTTGGCACAACACATTACATGGTGGATACATGGATACAGCACATTTAATGGTAAGCAAAGCACAGTACATTACATGGTGGGCACAGCACATTACACTTTGGTACTGCCTAATACAGCACATTACAAGGTAGGCACAGTTCATTATATGGTGGGCACAGCACATGACATGGTTGGTACTGCACAACACAGCACATTACACGGTTGGCACTGCCCAATACAGCACATTACAAGGTAGGCACAGTTCATTATATGGTGGGCACAGCACATGACATGGTTGGTACTGCACAACACAGCACATTGCATGGTGGGCACAACACAGCATATGCACACGGTGGGCACAGGACCTTATATGATGAGCACAGCACATGACATGGCGGGCACAGCTGAGCACATTACATGGTGGACACTGCACATTACAAGTGGGCACTGAACAGCACATTATATGGTGGGCACAGCATATTATATGGTGGGCACTGCACATGGCATGGTGGGCACTGCACAGCACATGACAAGGTGGGTACTGCATGACACCACATGACATGGTGGGCACTGCACATTATATTGTGAGCACAGCACATTAAATGGTGGACACAGCACATGACATGGTGAGCCCCACACAGCCCATTCCATTGTGGGTACTGCACGGCACATGCCATGGTGGACAATGTACAGCACATTACATGGTGAGTACAGCACATTAGATGGTAGGGCACTGCATGGTGCAGCACATGACATGGTGGGCATAACACAGCACATGACATGGTGGGCACAACACAGCACATGACATGGTGGGCACTGCACAGCAATTTACATGGTGGGCACTGCACATGACATGGTGGGCACTGCATGGCACAGCACATTACATGGTGGGCACTGCATGGCACAGTACATTACATGGTGGGTACAGCGCATTACATGGTAGGCACTGCATGGCACAGTACATTACATGGTGGGTACAGCGCATTACATGGTGGGCACTGCATGGCACAGCACATGATGTGGTGGGCACAGCGCATTACATGGTGGGCACAGCACATTACATGGTGGGCACAACACATTACATGGTGGGCACTGCATGGCATAGCAGATTTCATGGTGGGCAATGCAGCTGCACATTACATGTTAGGAACTGCACATGACATGGTGGGCACTGCTGAACAGCACAGTACATTACACAGTGGGCACAACACACTACATGCTGGGCAAAACACATGGCAGGGTGGGCACAGCACAGCACATGACATGGTGGGCACTGCACATTACATGGTGGGATCACTGCATGGCACAGCACATGACATGGTGGACACTGCAAATTACATAGCGGGCATTGCAAGGCACACCACATGACATGGTGGGCACTGCACATTACATGGGGGGCACTGAATGGCACAGCCCATGACATGGTGGGCACTGCACATGACATGGGGGGCACTGGATGGCACATCACATGACATGGTGGGCACTGCATATTACATGGTGGGCACTGCAAGGCACAGCACGACATAGGGGGCACTGCACATCACATGAAGGGCAATGCACAGCACATGACATGGTGGGCACTGCACATTACATGGAGGGCACTGCAATGTACAGCACATGACATGATGGGCACAAGAGAGCACATTACAAGGAGGTGGAGCAGCAGTTTTTCCCCTAGCACAATAATTACACAACATCTCCCTAACAAATGTACTGACCTTATCATAACAGCATGGGAGATGTCCTTCCTCCCGGGCTCCTGCTGAATAGGAGAACATCAGCACCCCTCCCCCCAGACAGCTCCCAGACACTGAGTGTGAGTGGAACAGATCCTGTGATAGGAGTCAGGCATCGGCAGAGACAGAACTCGGCTGCACTAACTTTTGTCTCCTCCATGTGTGCACAGAGGGCTCCTCTTCCTTCAGGAAGGCACACAGATATTGATAAGCCACTGCCATGGGCCTATATTGAGGGAGGGGCCTGGAGCTGCAGCTCCACCAGCCCCTATGTTAATCCGACCCTGGGTGCAAAGATGAGCAGAGGAGGCAGGTAGAGTTAAAGGGGTTGAGGGTTGGAGCGGAGAGGATGGGGGAGATTTTGGGTGCAGAGGTTAGCATGGGTTTTAGGATGCAAAGGTGTACTGACAGGGTGGATAAAGATGTAGGTCACATGTAGGGCAGCCCAAATAATTTCAATGAGCTGCTCTATGCGCTCCAAATGCGGAAGAAAGTCCCAAACCCCTTTTTCATAATCATACGGTGCCAAGGCCCATGTCAGCAAATGCGTGAGGGTGTCATTAACAATTAATGGCACTGCTGTGTATCTGCTAAAGGGCAGCACGTTTCTGTGGTGTCAGAAAAACGATTTTGCATGCGTTCCCGACACACACAAATGTGAACGCAGGCTAAATGTCTCAGTTGCATTGGTGGTCAGTGTTAATCTTCTCATTACATTGGTGCTTGGTGTAGAATCCTTTCATTCACACTAGTGGCCAGTGTGAATGTCCCCCTTACATTGGCGGTCAGTGTAAATCCCTCCTTACATTGGTGGTTACTGTGAATGCTTCTATTACATTGGTGGCCAGTGTTAAAACTCCTCTTTATATTGGTAGTCGGTAAAAAAAACAGCATTGCCATTGATCACACCCTCCCCTCCCCCCAGCACTGCCACTGATCCCAGGAGTCCTAGGAGTCTATGGGTCCTCTCACCTCCCCAGTCCATGGTGTGCAGGCAGTGAGGAGATGATGTGCTGTAACCTCTAGCAACCAATCAATAAGCAGTAATGATGTGCAGTAACCTTTAGCAACCAATCAGTTATCAGAATTGATGTATAGTAATCTCTAGCAACCAATCAACAAGCAGAAATCATGTGTTGTAACCTCTAGCAACTAATCAGTAAGCCGAATGTGTGCTGTAACCGCTAGCAACCAGTCAGTGAGTGGTAATGATACACTGTAACCTCTGGTAACATATCGCAATCGGTGCCTGATCTGATTTAGTAAACTGATTTTGAGTCTAGCTGCTATTTATTGTTTGTCTCAGAGCAGGTGGAGAGTGAAACTGCTTGGGGGGGAGGGGCCAAGACATTTTTTTGCCCAGGGTCTAATCAATATTAAAGACCACCCTGCTCTTATCAGTTTGGTTGACCCTCTCTGCACTTTCTCCAGATCCTTCTCCACTATGGATTCCCCCAGTTGTACTCCCCCTAGTATGTATGATGCATGCATATTCTTAGCCCCCCAAGTGCATAACTTTACATTTATCAACATCAAACCTCATTTGCCACACAGTTTCCCAATTAAACAGTGTTTTGAGGTCGGTTTGTAAGTTGGAGACATCCTGTAAGGACATTATTTCACTGCATAGCTTGGTGTCATTTGAAAACACAGAAATGGTACTTTTAATCCCAGACCCAATATCATTTATAAATGCATTAAAAAGTAAGGGTCCCAACACTCAACCTTGGGGTACACCACTGATAACCTTAGACCATTCAGAGTAAGAATCATTAACCACAACTCTCTGAATTCTGTCTTTTAGCCAGTTTTCTATCTATTTACAAACTGATCTTTCTAAGCCTGCAGACTTTACCTTACACATGAGTCGTGTGAGGAACTGTGTCAAACGCTTTTGCAAAATTCCAAGTATACCACGTCCACAGCCACCCCTCTGTCCAAGGTTTTACTTACCTCTTTATAAAAAGAAATCAGGTTTGTCTGACAACTTCTGTCTTTCATGAATCCATGCTGTCTGTTGCTTAAAATATTTTTTTACAGCAAGAACTCATCTATGTGGTCTTTTATTAAACTCTCCAATATCTTCCCAACTATAGAAGTTAAACTAACAGGTCTATAATGACTTGGTAAAAACGTTGATCCCTTTTTAAATATAGGCACCACGTTGGCCCTGCGACAATCCAGTGGTACCAATCCAGTCATTAACAGGTCCCTAAAAATTATGGATCATTCGGGGCTGTGTCACTACCACCCCCATTATGGACATGAGCTCCACCATGCTCCTTTGTATACAAATACATTTGCCTTCTCTTTGTCCCCAGTCACACACTCTAGATTATTTTGTGAAGGGCCTACATGCTCAGACCTGACCTTTTTACTATTAATATATTTGGGGGATAAACCCTAGCATTGGCAGTGATCGGGGCTGATCCTGCTTACGCTAAGTTTTTGGAGACACTATACTATTGGGGATACTAGTATAGTTCTGACCATGGCCAGGATACTTACCCATACAGACACCATACTAATAATGGCATTGATTAGCAACTTATAGGGTGACTGTGAGAATGTGGTCTGGTGATAAAAGACATTGGCTGGGAAGGACACTATCTGACTCTAACTGACACTATCTGAAATCGCTAGTGACACGAATACATTGATCAGTGATAATAATGTACAATTTCACTGTACTAATGACACTGGCTGGGTGACAGGGGTGATCAGGTGGACAATGAAGGGGGTTAACTGTGTGCCTAACAAGTGTATGTGTGCTTATTTTATTTACTTTTCTCCCTGATCTCAGTTCTGAATGGTAAGAGCCGGTTCACACTAGGACGACTTGGCAGGCGACTTAGCCGCCTGACAAGTAGCGTCCCGTTCTGTACAAAGGTTCCTGTACTACTTTGGGGGCGACTTGAGGCGACTTGCATTGACTTCTATATAGAAGTCGTTTTGCAAGTTGCCGCTGCAGTCGTGTTCAAGTCGTCTGAGGCAGTCGCGCTGCAAGTCATGCTGCCTCAGTGTGAACCGACTCTAAGGGAGATCAGGGAGAAAAAACAGCCAGATCTGTGTTCTGTGTTTACTAACACACCGATCTCTGTGCTGTGGTTGGCCACAGCTATCAGCAGGTTCACAGCCAAAATCATTGGCTATGAACCGGCTGACAAACTCGTTCTGTATCCAACAACAGCACAAGCATCAGGGGGTGCACCCGTGTAAACCCTGGAAGTTCCCCCGCAATGAAAGGGTACATTGTGGGGGAACAACAGAGCTGCCGGCCAGTGGTAAAAGTAGAACTGTTGGTTAGCAAGTGGTTCATTCATTATCATTGTAATATACAAGTAAACAAACACACACGCACATACGCAGGCACATGCACACTGCTAAACTCCAGGGAAAACTAGGGGAACAAGAAGGCACGTTTACTTACCCAATCCTCCTCTCCCGCAGGCTCTTCCACACTGTAAGACTGGTCCCCAAAGCCTCTTCTCCCCTATACTCTGGTGGCCAGATTCCCTCTAACATCATCAAGACTAATGAAGGGTAGACATGTGCAATTCGTTTAGTTCCAAATTAGTTTTTTAACGAATTTTGACAAATTCGTTAATTTCGAAATTTCCTAATTTTTAAATTTCCGAAATTACGAATTTCCGAATTTCTGAATTTAGTATTTCCGAACTTTGAATTTCCGGATTTCAAATTTTCAGATTTCCGAATTTTCAAATTTTCGGATTTCCGAATTTTCAAATTTTCGAATGTCGAATTTCCGAACTTCGGATTTACGAATTTTCGAATTTCCGAATTTTGAATTTTTGAATTTCCAAATTTTTAATTTCCGAATTTCCGAATTTCTGAAAAAAAGAAAGAAAATCAGTAAAATTGGAAATAATAACTAACTATTAAATTATAGGTATTGCAATTTCCTTTCAAATTTGGCTGTTTGTGAATGTAACAAGTACAAATTTATTCGAAGTTACGAATTATCTGAAATAACGAATGCCATATCTAAACGAATGGAACTTAACGATCTAATAATAATAAATAACAATAATAATAATAAAATCATTTTATTAATATTATTTATTATTAATTTGTTCCATTCCAATTGTTTAGATGCAGCATTCGTTATTGCGGATAATTCGTAATTTCGGATAAATTTGTATTCGTCACGTTCACAAACAGACAAATTTGAAAGGAAATTCATTTAGCTGTAGGAAAATTCTGAGTTTCGGAAATTCAAAAATTCAAAAATTCGGAAATTCAGAAATCCGAAAAATTAAAAAAATTTAGAAATTCGGAAATTAGAAAATTCAGAAATTCGGAAATCCGGAAATTCGAAATTCAGAAATTCGAAAATCCGAAATTCGGAAATTTGAAAATTCGAAAATTTGAAAATCCAAAATTCGGAAATTTGCAAATTCGGATATTCGAAAATTCAGAAATCCGAAAATTCGAAATTCGGAAATCCGAAAGTTCGGAAATTTGAAAACAAAAACGAACACATTTTTTGTCAGTGCACATGTCTAATGAAGGGCCCTGCACAGGATGTGAGGATCTGCCTATGAACTCCTGAAAATGCCTTTAGTGTGCATGGACACATAGGCTAATATGAAGGGAAGTTAACAGGCAGAGACAAGTAAAGGCCCAAAACAGCTCAAACGCCTGTAGGAGCAGCTTCTTTGAGCTGCAGCGTGTATGAGACCTAAAACTGTTATTTAGACCCCTTTCACACTGGGGCGCTTTGCAGCTGCTACAGCGCTAAAAATAGCGTCTGCAAAGCGCCCTGAAAGAACCTCCGAGAGCTTTCACACTGGAGCGGTGCGCTTGCAAGAAGCATCTTTGGAGCGGTGAAGGAGCGGTGTATACACCGCTCCTTCACCGCTACTGCCCATTGAAATCAATGGGGCAGTGCAGCTATACCGCCGGCAAAGCGGCGCTTTGCGCTGCTTTGCAGTGCTTTGTGGGCGTTTTTAACCTTTTTTCGGGGGTTTAAACTGCCCCGCTAGTGGCCGAATAGTGCCACTAAAACAACGGTAAGGCGGCGCTAAAGATAGCGCCGTTTTTCCGCTGCGCCCGCACTGCCCCAGTATGAAAGGGGCCTTAATGATGAAAAGAACAAACAATGAAAAAAAGTGAAAAAATAACATGCAGAATTTTTTCCGATGCAGCACACCACAATGCTTAGTAGTGTGTTACCATGCGTTGTGGTGTGCTGCAGCTGATGTATGTAGGAACTGTATTGTCTTATTGCAGCCCTCACACAGCCCTCAATCTCCTTCTCTGCAGCCTCAGCTGCACAGAATGAATGGACAGGAATAGCTCTGTACAGAGGTTACTGTTCTTTCACAAACTGAAGCATAGTAAACACAGTTTACATTCAGAAAAGGAAGGGGTAACATTTACCCGGCCCCATCCCTGCTCTCCATCCTGACTAGGGATGAGCCGAACAACCCCCGGTTCGGTTTGCATCCAGAACATGCGAACAGACCAAAAGTTTGCGCGAACATTCAAACACCGTTAAAGTCTACGGGACTAGAACGTAAGAAATCAAAAGTGCAAATTTTAAAGGCTAATATGCAAGTTATTGTCCTAAAAAGTCTTTGGGGACCCGGGTCCTGCCCCAGGGGACATGTATCAATCCAAAAGAATGTTTTAAAAGCGGCCATTTTTTCGGGAGCAGTGATTTTAATGATGCTTAAAGTGAAAAGTGTTTCCCGTGTTTAGAACAGTCCCTGCACAAAATGACATTTCTAAAGGAATAAAAGTAATTTAAAACTGCTTGCGGCTGTAATGTAATGTCGGGTCCCGGCAATATAGATGAAAATTATTGAGAAAAACTGCATGGGTACCCCCCAGCCCATTACCAGGCCCTTTGGGTCTTGTATGGATATTAAGGGGAACCCCACACCCAAATTTAAAAAAGAAAAGGCGTGGGGCCCCCAGGCCCTATATACTCTGAACAGCAGTATACAGGCGGTCCCCGGGTTACAAATAAGATAGGGACTGTAGGTTTGTTCTTAAGTTGAATCTGTTTGTAATTTGGAACAGGTACATTTTGTAAGTCTAGCTCCAGCCAAAAAATCTATTTTTAAGCTTTTTGGATAACACAGGGAAGGGTTATCACCCCTGTAATATTTGTTTTGCTGTCTGTTCCCCTGTTCAGAAGATTTCACCTCACTTTCTGTCCCAATGACAATTGGATTTTGAAAATTTGGGGTTTTTAAGGAAACAAGGATTGGTGATAAAGCATCAGTGGAGACACCTTTTTCCCATATTAACTCTTACAGGAGAGAATTTCCCTTCCTAGGGGTAGATTTCCTCTCACTTTCTGTTGTCTCCCACCGTTTGTAAGTAGGAGTCGTTTGTAAGTTGGATGTTTGAAAGTAGGGGACTGTCTGTATATACTATATGGCCTGCCCTATATACTCTGCAGAAAATTGGGCCTTAGGTGTTGGTGGTACCAGAACACTGTAAGCCCTCACAGTTACTCTTGGTGGGCGCTGGAACGGGCCCTGCTGTGAAATATTATATCAAGAATTGTAATTACATGCCACTGTTGAACATGGTCAGAAAAATTTGGCCTTTGGTGGTGGTGGTGCCACAACACTGTAAGCCCTCACAGTTACTCTTGGTGGGCGCTGGAACGGGCCCTGCTGTGAAATATTAGATCAAGAATTGTAATTACATGCCCTTGTTGAACAGGGTCAGAAAAATTGGGCCTTTGGTGGTGGTGTGGTGGTGTTGCCACAACACTGTAAGCCCTCACAGTTACTCTTGGTGGGTGCAGGAACAGGCCCTGCTGTGAAATATTAGATCAAAAATTGTAATTACACGCCCCTGTTAAACAGGGGCAGAAAAATTGGGTATTATGCCGCGTACACACGGTCGTACTTTCTGACGTAAAATGTGCGATCGGAGCTTGTTGTCGGAAATTCCAACCGTGTGTAGGCTTCATCAGACAGTTTCCATCGGAATTTCCCTCGCACAAAGTTTGAGATCTGGTTCTCAAATTTTCCAACAACAAAATCCGTTTGCGTAAATTCCGATGGTGTGTACACAATTTCGACACACAAAGTTCCATGCATGCTCAGAATCAAGCAGAAGAGCCGCACTGGCTATTAAACTACATTTTTCTTGGCTCGTCGTAAGTGTTGTACGTTCAGGATTTCCAACAAGAATTGTGTGACGGTGTGTATGCAAGACAAGTTTGAGCCAACATCCGTCAGAAAAAATCCATGGATTTTGTTGTCGGAATGTCTGATCAATGTCCGATCGTGTGTATGGGGCATTAGGCAGTGGTGGTGGTGCCACAACACTGTAACCCCTCACAGATTCTGTTGTTGAGCACAGGAATGAGCCCTGCTGTGAAATATTAGATCAAAAATTGTAATTGCGCGTCCCTGTTAAACAGGGGAAGAAAAATTGGGCCTTAGGCGGCAGTGGTGGGGGTGATGGTGACACAACACTGTAAAGCCTCACAGATACTCTTGTTGAGTGCAGGAATGGGCCCTGCTGCGAAATATTACAGCAAAAATTGTAATTACATGCCCCTGTTGGACAGGGGCAGAAAAATTGGGCCTTAGGCACTGGTGCTGATGCCACAACACTACAACCCCTCACAGATACTCTAGTTGAGCACAGGAATGAGACCTGCTGTGAAATATTACAGCAAAAATTGTTAAACAGGGGCAGAAAAATTGGGCTTTAGGCACTGGTGGTGGTGCCCAGAACCAAAAATGTTCTTAGAAGCTATCAACATGAACATTGAAGAGGAATAGGATAGTCACTCAGCATAACAGGGTAGTCACTCAGCATGAGCATAGGCAGTCTTCAAGGGATCTCACATTTATAGAAAAATCAATTGGTTACATCAGCATCAGGTGCTTGGTAGCTGGTGATCCAAGACTGATTCATTTTTATGAAGGTGAGCTGATCAACCCCGTCTGTGGACAGACGCAATCTGTGATTGGTTACATAGTTTCCAGCAGCACTGAATGTGTGTTCAGATAGAACGCTGGATGCAGGACAGGCCAGTAGCTCAATTGCATACTGGGCAAGCTCTGGCCAGTGATTCATCCTCAAGACCCAGTAACCCAGTGGATTTTCGGTTGGAAAAGTCTCCAAGTCTGATCTTGCCCCAAGGTATTCCTGCACCATGTAAATCAGGCGCTGGCAATGGTTGCTAGAACCGATCAGACCTTGGGGCTGCAGACTTAAAAATTGTCTGAACGCATCGTTCAGACGGCCACCTTCTCCACCGTTCATTCTGTGACTGACCGAAGCCTCAGCAACACGTTGTCCAGGAGGACCAGGAAATTGTAACCTCCCAGGCTCTGGAAACGCATTGCACAAACCTTTCTGCAAGGCCTCCCAAAGATGTTTCATCCTCTGCTCCCTCTGAGAAGGCTGGATAAGTTCCGCAACCTTACCCTTGTAACGTGGCTCAAGAAGGGTTGCCAGCCAGTACTGATCCCTCTCCTTGATACCATGAATCCGAGGGTCCTTTCGCAGGCTTTGCAGGATCAGGGAGGCCATGCAGCGTAGGTTTGCTGAGGCATTCGGTCCGGAGTCCTGTGGGTCACCAAGGACGACATGATCCGCAGCCACCTCCTCCCAGCCACGTACAAGTCCATGGGTTTCTGCGGGCTGAAAACGATCCCTTGAAGACTGCTGCTGATGCTGAGTGCCAGGCTCCACCTCCATGCTGACACAATCCTCCTCCTCTTCCTGTGTGATAGGCAGGCCTGCAGGAATACTGTCTGGATTAAGGGGGCCTTGAGAGGTAAGGAAGTCCTCCTCTTCCTCTCTCTGTTCTGCCTCAAGTGCCCTGTCCATTATTCCACGCCACGTGTGCTCCAATAGGAAGACAAGAGGGACAGTATCACTGATGCATGCACTGTCACTGCTCACCATCCTCGTGGCCTCTTAAAATGGTGACAGGACAGTGCATGCATCCTTGATCATTAGCCACTGGTGTGGCGAGAAAAAATCAAGCTCCCCTGACCCTGTTCTGGTGCCATAATCGCACAGGTACTCATTGATGTCCCTCTGCTGCGTGTGCAGCCGTTGCAGCATTGCCAACGTTGAGTTCCACCTGGTGGGCATGTCACAGATGAGGCGGTTCTTGGGCAGGTTGCATTCCATTTGAAGGTCAGCCAGGCGAGCACTGGCATTATATGACCGGCAGAAATGCCCACAGACTTTCCTGGCCTGCCTCAGGAGATCCTGTAAGCCTGGGTACCTGCACAAGAATCGCTGCACCACCAAATTAAGGACGTGAGCCAAACAGGGAACATGGGTGAAGTGTCCCTGTCAGAGGGCGGAGAGGAGGTTGGTGCCATTGTCGCAAACCACCATTCCTGGCTGAAGCTGGCCTGGCATCAACCACCTCTGAACCTGCCCCTGCAGAGCTGCCAGAATCTCTGCCCCAGTGTGGCTCTCATCCCCTAAGCAGACCAACTCAAGCACTGCATGGCATCTTTTTGCCTGAGTGCTTGTGTAGCCCCTAGAACGCCTACGGAGCACCGCTGGTTCCGAGGACAAATCTGCACAGGAAGAGTCGAGGAAGAAGAAGATGAGGTGGTGGAGAAGAGAGGTGTGGCAGAATCACCACTAGAGGTCGACCGATATATCGGCCGGCCGATATATCGGCCGATATTTGGCGTTTTTTACTTAATCGGCATCGGCTGATTGTGCTGATAAAAAAGGCCGATTGTAACTTCAGCCGTGACTTGCAAATGACTTCTGTAATAGAAGTTAATGCAAGTTTCCCGAGGTTATCTGTGGAGAGGATTCTCTCCTCCTCTGGGCAGCCTGCCAAGTCTGATAAGAAGATACATTTGTATCTTTCAGGTTCTTTTTATCAATAGACTGAACTCAGTGTGTAGAAGCTCTCAGTTTAACCATTTAAAGACTAAATCTTTTCTGACACTTGTTGCTTACAAGTAAAAATCCTGTATTTTCTGCTAAAAAATCACTTAGAACCCCCAAACATTATATATATTTTTTTAGCAGAGACCCTAGGGAATAAAATGGTGGTTGTTGCAATATTTTATGTCACACGGTATTTGTGCAGCGGTCTTTCAAACGCAATTTAAAAAAAAAAAATACAGTAATGAATTTAAAAAAAACCTAAGCAGTAAAGTTAGCCCATTTTTTTTCGTCCAAAAGTTTTGATTACCTGTTTTTGTGTATTTAATATTTAAGATAGTTGTTTTTTTTTTTTTTTTTTTCTAAATTATACATACAAGTGAACTGATTGGAGGTTTGTTTTGTTTAATGTTTAAATGAAAAAAAATTCTGTATTACTTAAGGCTGCTTTCACACTGGAGCGGGCAGGCATTGATGGTAAAACGCTGCTAGTTTTAGCAGCGCTTTACCGTCATTTTAGAGGCGCTATTCGGCTGCTAGCGGGGCGCTTATAACCCAGCTAGCGGCCGAAGAAGGGGTTAAATGCGCCCCTGAAGCGCCGCTTCCAAAACGCTTTGCAGGCGCTTCGGCAGCGGTGCGCATTCATTTCAATGGGCAGGAGTGGTGGAGCAGCGGTATACACCGCTCCAAAAATGCCGTTTGCAGGACTTTTTTTAACATCCTGCCAGCGCATCGCCTCAGTGTGAAAGCACTCGGGATATCACACTGAGACTGCAGGGGAGCCGTTTTACAGGCACTTTACAGGTGCTATTTTTAGCCCAAAAGCCTGAAAAACGCCCCAGTGTGAAAGGGGTCTAACTGTTAGATTTTATGAGATGAAGGGAAAAAAGAAAAAAAATCGGCCAAATATATCGGCCCAAAAAAATCGGCATCACATATCGGCCATCGGCCACCGCGATTTCTAAATATCGGCATCAGCATCGGCCAGAGAAAAACCCATATCGGTCGACCTCTAATCACCACTACCAGCATTTTGAAGGCGTGGTGGTGGAACAAGCTCCAACATTACTGCACTCTTCCCAGTTGCCAGCAGAGTTACCCAGTCCACAGTGAAAGAAAGGTAACGTCCCTGTCCATGCCTGCTGGACCATGAGTCAGAGGTAATATGCACCTTACCGCCCTGTCCAACGAGGCCAAGACATTGCCTTTCACATACCGATAGAGAGCCGTAATGGCCTTCAGAGAAAAAAAATGGCATTTCAGAACCTGCCACTGAGGTACAGCACATTCCACAAATTCTCAAAAGGGGGCAGAGTCTACCAGCTGAAAAGGCAGCAGTTGGAGTGCTAGCAATTTAGCCAAACTAGCATTCAGCCACTGAGCATGTGGATGGCTGGGACCGAATTTCTTTCGACGGTTTAGCAACTGGGGTAGGGAAATTTGCCTGCTACAATCAGATTTAGGTGTACCACTAGCAGATTGTCCGCAAGTGCTTGGGACACCTAATTCTACACCTTCATTCCTCTCAGTGCAGGTCTCTGAGAGGACTGAAGGTATAGTTGGGTTGGAGATCCCAGCTGATGAGGAGCAAGGAGAGGTCCGCCTTGTTCTTTGGTGTGGGTTTTAAGTACTGTTGCCAACGGACTGCATGGGAGCTCGACATATGTCTGGTCAAGCATGTGGTGCCCAAGCGGCTGCTGTTTTGACCATGCTTGATACGCTTCAGACATATGTTGCCAACAGCAACGGTGCAATCTGCTGCACACGTCTCAAAAAAGGCCTACACCAAAGAACTTTTGAAAAAAAGACCAGAGTCAGTAGCGCCCTGCGCATGCGGAGCTCTGCGGTGTGATGCAGTCAATTGGCTGTCCTTAAGCTGGCCCCTGCAGGGCATCCTGCCTCGTTGGAGATGTGCCCCCTCCTTCTTCTCCTCCCTTCTATCAGGCACCCACGTAGAGTCAGTGACCTCCTCATCCCCTCCCTCCTCGCCACTGGAGCAAACCTGGCAGTATGCTGCAGCTGGGGGAACATGACTGCCAGTTTCTTGTCCTTCTTGGACACCCCCTCTCTCTGGGCTCACGTTACTGCCTTCATCCTCAACCCGGGTACCATCATCGGAGCCTTCAAAACACTGCGCAACTTCCTGCAGCATGTACCCGACACTGTGGTCGAACAGTTCGGGGGACTCCTCAGGACATGATGGTGGGGCTAGGGAAGGAGTGACTGATGCCATTGAGCCAATGGAATAGGCCACTTTGGCAGCTGCATTGGCAGCCAAACTTCTCTTTGCCTGGGTGACAGAGGATGAGAAGGATGAGAAGGATGAGGATGGCTTTGTGATCCACTCTACCAACTCTTCTGCATGTTGTGGCTCAACAAGGCCAGCTGTCGAAAAAAAAGGACAAGCGTGCCCCACGGCCGCGTGCTGAGGATGCACTGTGTCCACAACCAGCACTGTTGGCTGCAGACACAGAGCCTGCTTGCCCTCTTTTAGTGGCCTGTGAGCATCTACCTCTCCTTGGTGGCATTCCATACGTGCTGTAAAATTGGATTAGCAAAACACCGCCTGAAGTTTACTAGAAAAATTATACCAGGAATGGCCTGCAGTCAGGTATAGGCTTGGCTAGACTAGAATGCAGTGGATATATATGTAGGAGACTGTATATATATCTTTATGCACTGCAGATCACCGAATCACCTGCCTGCCTGCCTGAAAGTGTCATTGAAAACGTACACCAGGAATAGCCTGTAGTCAGGTATAGGCTTGGCTAGACTAGAATGCAGTGGATATATATGTAGGAGACTGTATATATATATATATCTTTATGCACTGAAGATCACTGAATCACCTGCCTGAAAGTGTCTTTGAATACGTACACCAGGAATGGCCTGTAGTCAGGTATAGGCTCGGCTAGACTAGAATGCAGTGGATATATATGTAGGAGACTGTATATATATCTTTATGCACTGCAGATCACTGAATCACCTGCCTCGCCTGCCTGCCTGAAAGTGTCTTTGAATACATACACCACAAATGGCCTATAGTCAGGTATAGGCTTGGCTGGACTAGAATGCAGTGGATAAATATGTAGGGGACAGTATATATATTTTATGCACTGCAGATCACTGAATCACCTGCCTGCCTAACTGAAAGTGTATTTGAAAACGTACATCAGGAATGGCCTGCAGTCAGATATAGGCTTGGCTAGACTGGAATGCAGTGGATATATATGTATGTTGGAGACTGTATATATAGTTAATGCACTGCAGATCACTCAATCACTTGCCTGCCTGCCTGAAAGTGTATTTGAAAATGTACACCAGCAATGGCCTGCAGTCAGATATAGGCTTGGCTAGACTAGAATGCAGTGGATATATATATGTTGGAGACTGTTTATATATATATATACAGTATCTCACATAAGTGAGTACACCCCTCACATTTTTGTAACTATTTTATTACATCTTTTCATGTGACAACACTGAAGAAATGACACGTTGCTACAATGTAAAGTAGTGAGTGTACAGCTTGTATAACAGTGTAAATTTGCTGTCTCCTCAAAATAACTCAACACACAGCCATTAATGTCTAAATTGCTGGCAACAAAAATGTCCAAATTGGGCCCAAAGTGTCAATATTTTGTGTGGCCACCATTAATTTCCAGCACTGCCTTAACCCTCCTGGGTATGGAGTTCACCAGAGTTTCACAGGTTGCCACTGGAGTCCTCTTCCACTCCTCCATGACGACATCACGGAGCTGGTGGATGTTAGAGACCTTGCGCTCCTCCACCTTCCGTTTGAGGATGCCCCACAGATGGTCAATAGGGTTTAGGTCTGGAGACATGCTTGGCCAGTCCATCACCTTTACCCTCGGCTTCTTTAGCAAGGCAGTGGTTGTCTTGGAGTTGTGTTTGGGGTTGTTCTCATGTAGGAATATTGCCCTGCAGCCCAGCCTCCGAAGGGAGGGGATCATGTTCTGCTTCAGTATGTCACTGTACATGTTGGCATTCATGGTTCCCTCAATGAACTGTAGCTCCCCAGTGCCAGCAACACCCATGCAGCCCCAGACCATGACACTCCCACCACCATGCTTGACTGTAGGCAAGACACACTTGTCTTTGTATGCCTCACCTGGTTGCCGCCACACACGCTTGACACCATCTGAACCAAATAAGTTTATCTCGGTCTCATCAGACCACAGGACATGGTTCCAATAATCTATATCCTTAGTCTGCTTGTCTTCAGCAAACTGTTTGCAGGCTTTCTTGTGCATCATTTTTAGAAGAGGCTTCCTTCTGGGATGACAGCCATGCAGACCAATTTGATGCAGTGTGCGGCGTATGGTCTGAGCACTGACAGGCTGACCCCCCCCCCTCCCACCCCTTCAACCTCTGCAGCAATGCTGGTGGCATTCATACGTCCGTTTTCTAAAGACAACCTCTGGATATGACACTGAGCATGTGCACTCAACGTCTTTGGTCAACCATGGCAAGGCTTGTTCTGAGTGGAACCTATCCTGTTAAACCACTGTATGGTCTTGGCCACCGTGCTGCAGCTCAGTTTCAGGGTCTTGGCAATCTTCTTATAGTCTAGGCCAGTGGTCATCAACCCTGTCCTCAGAGCCCCCACTAAAAGGCCAGGTTTGCAAGATAACTGAAATACATCACAGGTGATATAATTTGCTGCTCAGTGATTGCAGTATTCTAGTCTGCATCTTCCCAAGGTAATACATAAAACCTGGCCTGTTAGTGGGCCCTGAGGACAGGGTTGATGACCACTGGCCTATATCATCTTTATGTAGAGCAACAATTCTTTTTTTCAGATCCTCGGAGAGTTCTTTGCCATGAGGTTCCATGTTGAACTTCCAGTGACCAGTATGAAAGAGTGAGAGTGATAACACCAAATTTAAAACACCTGTTCCCCATTCACACCTGAGACCTTGTAACACTAACGAGTCACATGACACCTGGGAGGGAAAATGCCTAATTGGGCCCAATTTGGACATTTTCACTTAGGGATGTACTCACTTTTGTTACCAGTGGTTTAAACATTAATGGATGAGTTATTTTGAGGGGACAGCAAATTTACACTGTTATACAAGCTGTTCACTCACTACTTTACATTGTAGCAAAGTGTAATTTCTTCAGTGTTGTTACATGAAAAGATATAATAAAATATTTACAAAAAAGTGAGGGGTGTATTCACTTTTGTGAGATACTGTATTTAATGCACTGCAGATCACTGAATCACTTGCCTGCCTGCCTGAAAGTGTATTTGAAAACGTACACCAGCAATGGCCTGCAGTCAGATATAGGCTTGTCTAGACTGGAATGCAGTGGATATATATATGTTAGAGACTGTATATACATGTAATGCACTGCAGATCACTGAATCACTTGCCTGCCTACTTTTATTTTTACAATATTTTTTTATTTTATTATTTTTTACAATTTTGTTAGGAGCCCCATTGGTGGGCTTTGGTGAAATATCAGGGGTCTAAACAGACCTCTGATGTTCCACCTTTGAGACAGAGAAAGGAAATTGAGGACACAGATTTACTTGAATGCTGACAATCTCTACATGTCTAGTAAACTTTGCTATGGGTGTGAAGTAAGCAACACACCCGCAGCATGTAAACACCCCAGTTTTCTGCCTATTGCAGGTTAAGACAAAGGGCAGGGGCAGTTGGTGGGCATCAAAAAACGCAGCTCAACCATGGATTTTTTCAGCCCCCCCAAATGCATGTCTAAATGAAGCCTAGTGGCAAACAATGATCCCAATTTTCTGTGTGAACATTTCCATAGCAGACAATGATCCCAGTTCTCTATGGGAACATCACACAAAAAACTGGGATTATGTTTTGCTATGGAGAACACCTTCATAGCAGACAATGATCCCAGTTTTCTGTGTGAACACCTCCATAACACACAATGATCCCAGTTCTCTTTCTGAACATCTCCAGAGCAGAACACAATCCTAGTTCTTTGTGTGAACATCTCCATAGCAGACAATGCTCCCAGTTTCCCTAACATAGTTTTCACAACCTGTAGGGAATAGAGCTACACAAAGGGATGAGAAATTTTACCTGTTACATGATATAGTGCAGAATATTCCCAGATAAAGGTCCTTTCACACTATACTATCAGAAATACATGTGCATTGATGTGCATTTAACATTCATTTTTACACACATTGTATTATGTTTCTATGTGAAGTGACAGGTACTTGGAAAGGCCAACATACTAACAACATGTAGATGGGTTGCATTTTAACGCAACACAAATGTACACAACATTGTGGAGTGAATAAAGTACATAGGAAACCACTGTTTTCTATGTGCCCTTGCAGTGACCTGTGTTGATCTGATGTGGAAAACTGCAGGTCATTGCACATGGTGTGAACCAGTCCTAATCCCTTCTCTCCTGTCATGTGTCATATACAAACCACATGCACCGTGATTTTTGGCAATTGTCATTTTAAGCTTCCATTAGCAAACAATGACTTGGAATCTCATAGCAGGCTGCTTGTTGTACTTCTAAGAAAACAAACACTACACCATGTAGTTAGCTGCATGTGAGATGCACAATGACTAAGAGCTTGTGTGACTCATGATATAAGATGATTTTATTCGATCATTAGCCCCATTCCCCACCGTCCATATGAACACAAGCCTGTGATATCAGCACATTGTGTGTACAAGTCATCCCATACTAGCTAGATCCGGGGAGAGCAAGAAGTATAATGTGAAGAACTTACACAGACTATTAGAGGGGGAGATGAAAGAGGAGCAAATGATGATGGGTGAAAGGGATAAAGACAGAGAAGGACGAAGGCAGAGAGCGATGGAGACACAAGGGGTGAGGGAAAGAAAAGGGGAATAGAAGAAGACAGATATATAGAGGGGGGGAGAGGGGAAGACAGGGGGAGAAGAGAGCAAAAAAAGGGGGGGAACAGGAGAGAGAGGAGACAGATATATAGGGAGGGAGAGGGGAAGACAGGGGGAGAAGAGAGCAAAAAAAGGGGGGGAACAGGAGAGAGAGGAGACAGATATATAGGGAGGGAGAGGGGAAGACAGGGGGAGAAGAGAGCAAAAAAAGGGGGGGGGGGACAGGAGAGAGAGAGACAGAAATTTTACAAAAGGGTCGATCAGGATAGAAAGAGAGAGTAAAAACAGAAGGGGTGAAAGGGGAACAATGGAGAGATAGCAAAAGAGAAATGAAAAGCGAACGAGACAGAGGGAGGAAGATTAATAAAGAGAGGAACAGGAGAATGTGAGAGAAGTAATACACACAGGGTGCTATGAGGAAGAGGAACAGGAGAGAGAAAGAGTAAAAACAGAAGGAATGTTGGAGGGAAAGAGAAATATAAGTGGGACAGATATAGGAAGGAAGAGAGGGACAGATATAAGGAGGAAGAGAGGGACAGATATAGGAAGGAAGAGAGGGACAGATATAGGGAGGAAGAGAGGGACAGATATAAGGAGGAAGAGAGGGACAGATATAAGGAGGAAGAGAGGGACAGATATAGGAAGGAAGAGAGGGAGAGATATAAGGAAGAAGAGAGGGAAAGATATAGGAAGGAAGAGAGGGACAGATATAGGAAGGAAGAGAGGGACAGATATAGGAAGGAAGAGAGGGACAGATATAAGGAGGAAGAGAGGGACAGATATAAGGAAGAAGAGAGGGACAGATATAGGAAGAAGAGAGGGACAGATATAAGGAAGGAAGAGAGGGACAGATATAGGAAGGGAGAGAGGGACAGATATAAGGAAGAAGAGAGGGACAGATAAAAGGAAGAAGAGAGGGACAGATATAAGGAAGAAGAGAGGGACAGATATAAGGAAGAAGAGAGGGACAGATATAGGGAGGAAGAGAGGGACAGATATAGGAAGAAGAGAGGGACAGATATAGGAAGGAAGAGAGGGACAGATATAAGGAGGAAGAGAGGGACAGATATAAGGAAGAAGAGAGGGACAGATATAGGAAGAAGAGAGGGACAGATATAAGGAAGAAGAGAGGGACAGATATAAGGAGGAAGAGAGGGACAGATATAAGGAGGAAGAGAGGGACAGATATAGGAAGGAAGAGAGGGACAGATATAGGGAGGAAGAGAGGGACAGATATAGGAGGAAGAGAGGGACAGATATAGGGAGGAAGAGAGGGACAGATATAAGGAGGAAGAGAGGGACAGATATAGGAAGGAAGAGAGGGAGAGATATAAGGTAGAAGAGAGGGACAGATATAAGGAAGAAGAGAGGGGCAGATATAGGAAGGAAGAGAGGGACAGATATAGGAAGGACGAGAGGGACAGATATAGGAAGGAAGAGAGGGACAGATATAAGGAAGAAGAGAGGGACAGATATAGGGAGGAAGAGAGGGACAGATATAAGGAGGAAGAGAGGGACAGATATAGGAAGGAAGAGAGGGAGAGATATAAGGAAGAAGAGAGGGACAGATATAAGGAAGAAGAGAGGGACAGATATAAGGAAGAAGAGAGGGAGAGATATAAGGAAGAAGAGAGGGACAGATATAGGGAGGAAGAGAGGGACAGATATAGGGAGGAAGAGAGGGACAGATATAGGAGGAAGAGAGGGACAGATATAGGGAGGAAGAGAGGGACAGATATAAGGAGGAAGAGAGGGACAGATATAGGAAGGAAGAGAGGGAGAGATATAAGGAAGAAGAGAGGGACAGATATAAGGAAGAAGAGAGGGACAGATATGGGGAGGAAGAGAGGGACAGGTATAGGGAGGAAGAGAGGGACAGATATAGGAGGAAGAGAGGGACAGATATAGGGAGGAAGAGAGGGACTGATATAAGGAGGAAGAGAGGGACAGATATAGGAAGGAAGAGAGGGAGAGATATAAGGAAGAAGAGAGGGACAGATATAAGGAAGAAGAGAGGGACAGATATAGGAAGGACGAGAGGGACAGATATAGGAAGGACGAGAGGGACAGATATAGGAAGGAAGAGAGGGACAGATATAGGGAGGAAGAGAGGGACAGATATAGGGAGGAAGAGAGGGACAGATATAGGGAAGAAGAGAGGGACAGATATAGGGAGGAAGAGAGGGACAGATATAAGGAGGAAGAGAGGGACAGATATAGGAAGGAAGAGAGGGAGAGATATAAGGAAGAAGAGAGGGACAGATATAAGGAAGAAGAGAGGGACAGATATAAGGAAGAAGAGAGGGAGAGATATAAGGAGGAAGAGAGGGACAGATATAGGAAAGGAGGGAGGGACAGATATAAGGAAGAAGAGAGGGACAGATATAGGAAGGAAGAGAGGGAGAGATATAAGGAAGAAGAGAGGGACAGATATAAGGAAGAAGAGAGGGAGAGATATAAGGAGGAAGAGAGGGACAGATATAGGAAAGGAGGGAGGGACAGATATAAGGAAGAAGAGAGGGACAGATATAAGGAAGAAGAGAGGGACAGATATAAGGAAGAAGAGAGGGAGAGATATAAGGAGGAAGAGAGGGACAGATATAGGAAGGGAGAGAGGGACAGATATAAGGAAGATAAGAGGGACAGATATAAGGAAGAAGAGAGGGACATATATAGGAAGGAAGAGAGGGACAGATATAGGGAGGAAGAGAGGGACAGATATAAGGAGGAAGAGAGGGACAGATATAAGGAGGAAGAGAGGGACAGATATAGGGAGGAAGAGAGGGACAGATATAGGGAGGAAGAGGGGAACAGATATAAGGAGGAAGAGAGGGACAGATATAGGAAGGAAGAGAGGGAGAGATATAAGGAAGAAGAGAGGGAGAGATATAAGGAGGAAGAGAGGGACAGATATAGGAAGGAAGAGAGGGACAGATATAGGAAGGAAGAGAGGGAGAGATATAAGGAAGAAGAGAGGGGCAGATATAAAGAAGAAGAGAGGGACAGATATAAGGAGGAAGAGAGGGACAGATATAAGGAGGAAGAGAGGGAGAGATATAAGGAAGAAGAGAGGGACAGATATAAGGAAGAAGAGAGGGACAGATATAAGGAAGAAGAGAGGGACAGATATAAGGAGGAAGAGAGGGACAGACATAGGAAGGAAGAGAGGGACAGATATAGGGAGGAAGAGAGGGACAGATATAAGGAGGAAGAAAGGGACAGATATAGGAAGAAGAGAGGGAGAGATATAAGGAGGAAGAGAGGGACAGATATAGGAAGAAGAGAGGGAGAGATATAAGGAGGAAGAGAGGGACAGATATAGGAAGGAAGAGAGGGACAGATATAGGGAGGAAGAGAGGGACAGATATAGGGAGGAAGAGAGGGACAGATATATAGAGGAAGAGAGGGACAGATATAGGAAGGAAGAGAGGGAGAGATATAAGGAAGAAGAGAGGGAGAGATATAAGGAGGAAGAGAGGGACAGATATAGGAAGGAAGAGAGGGACAGATATAGGGAGGAAGAGAGGGACAGATATAGGGAGGAAGAGAGGGACAGATATAAGCAGGAAGAGAGGGACAGATATAAGGAAGAAGAGAGGGACAGATATAGGAAGGAAGAGAGGGACAGATATAAGGAAGAAGAGAGGGACAGATATAAGGAAGAAGAGAGGGACAGATATAGGAAGGAAGAGAGGGAGAGATATAAGGAAGAAGAGAGGGAGAGATATAAGGAGGAAGAGAGGGACAGATATAGGAAGGAAGAGAGGGACAGATATAGGGAGGAAGAGAGGGACAGATATAGGGAGGAAGAGAGGGACAAATATAAGGAGGAAGAGAGGGACAGATATAGGGAGAAAGAGAGGGACAGATATAAGGAAGAAGAGAGGGACAGATATAGGAAGGAAGAGAGGGACAGATATAAGGAAGAAGAGAGGGACAGATATAAGGAGGAAGAGAGGGACAGATATAAGGAGGAAGAGAGGGACAGATATAGGGAGGAAGAGAGGGACAGATATAAGGAGGAAGAGAGGGACAGATATAGGGAGAAAGAGAGGGACAGATATAGGAAGGAAGAGAGGGACAGATAAAAGGAAGAAGAGAGGGACAGATATAAGGAGGAAGAGAGGGACAGATATAAGGAAGAAGAGAGGGACAGATATAGGAAGGAAGAGAGGGACAGATATAGGGAGGAAGAGAGGGACAGATATAGGGAGGAAGAGAGGGACAGATATAAGGAGGAAGAGAGGGACAGATATAGGAAGGAAGAGAGGAACAGATATAAGGAAGAAGAGAGGGACAGATATAGGGAGGAAGAGAGGGACAGATATAAGGAAGAAGAGAGGGACAGATATAAGGAAGAAGAGAGGGACAGATATAGGGAGGAAGAGAGGGACAGATATAGGGAGGAAGAGAGGGACAGATATAGGGAGGAAGAGAGGAACAGATATAGGGAGGAAGAGAGGGACAGATATAGGGAGGAAGAGAGGGACAGATATAAGGAGGAAGAGAGGGACAGATATAGGAAGGAAGAGAGGGAGAGATATAAGGAAGAAGAGAGGGAAAGATATAGGAAGGAAGAGAGGGACAGATATAGGAAGGAAGAGAGGGACAGATATAGGAAGGAAGAGAGGGACAGATATAAGGAGGAAGAGAGGGACAGATATAAGGAAGAAGAGAGGGACAGATATAGGAAGAAGAGAGGGACAGATATAAGGAAGGAAGAGAGGGACAGATATAGGAAGGGAGAGAGGGACAGATATAAGGAAGAAGAGAGGGACAGATAAAAGGAAGAAGAGAGGGACAGATATAAGGAAGAAGAGAGGGACAGATATAAGGAAGAAGAGAGGGACAGATATAGGGAGGAAGAGAGGGACAGATATAGGAAGAAGAGAGGGACAGATATAGGAAGGAAGAGAGGGACAGATATAAGGAGGAAGAGAGGGACAGATATAAGGAAGAAGAGAGGGACAGATATAGGAAGAAGAGAGGGACAGATATAAGGAAGAAGAGAGGGACAGATATAAGGAGGAAGAGAGGGACAGATATAAGGAGGAAGAGAGGGACAGATATAGGAAGGAAGAGAGGGACAGATATAGGGAGGAAGAGAGGGACAGATATAGGAGGAAGAGAGGGACAGATATAGGGAGGAAGAGAGGGACAGATATAAGGAGGAAGAGAGGGACAGATATAGGAAGGAAGAGAGGGAGAGATATAAGGTAGAAGAGAGGGACAGATATAAGGAAGAAGAGAGGGACAGATATAGGAAGGAAGAGAGGGACAGATATAGGAAGGACGAGAGGGACAGATATAGGAAGGAAGAGAGGGACAGATATAAGGAAGAAGAGAGGGACAGATATAGGGAGGAAGAGAGGGACAGATATAAGGAGGAAGAGAGGGACAGATATAGGAAGGAAGAGAGGGAGAGATATAAGGAAGAAGAGAGGGACAGATATAAGGAAGAAGAGAGGGACAGATATAAGGAAGAAGAGAGGGAGAGATATAAGGAAGAAGAGAGGGACAGATATAGGGAGGAAGAGAGGGACAGATATAGGGAGGAAGAGAGGGACAGATATAGGAGGAAGAGAGGGACAGATATAGGGAGGAAGAGAGGGACAGATATAAGGAGGAAGAGAGGGACAGATATAGGAAGGAAGAGAGGGAGAGATATAAGGAAGAAGAGAGGGACAGATATAAGGAAGAAGAGAGGGACAGATATGGGGAGGAAGAGAGGGACAGGTATAGGGAGGAAGAGAGGGACAGATATAGGAGGAAGAGAGGGACAGATATAGGGAGGAAGAGAGGGACTGATATAAGGAGGAAGAGAGGGACAGATATAGGAAGGAAGAGAGGGAGAGATATAAGGAAGAAGAGAGGGACAGATATAAGGAAGAAGAGAGGGACAGATATAGGAAGGAAGAGAGGGACAGATATAGGAAGGACGAGAGGGACAGATATAGGAAGGAAGAGAGGGACAGATATAGGGAGGAAGAGAGGGACAGATATAGGGAGGAAGAGAGGGACAGATATAGGGAAGAAGAGAGGGACAGATATAGGGAGGAAGAGAGGGACAGATATAAGGAGGAAGAGAGGGACAGATATAGGAAGGAAGAGAGGTAGAGATATAAGGAAGAAGAGAGGGACAGATATAAGGAAGAAGAGAGGGACAGATATAAGGAAGAAGAGAGGGAGAGATATAAGGAGGAAGAGAGGGACAGATATAGGAAAGGAGGGAGGGACAGATATAAGGAAGAAGAGAGGGACAGATATAGGAAGGAAGAGAGGGAGAGATATAAGGAAGAAGAGAGGGACAGATATAAGGAAGAAGAGAGGGAGAGATATAAGGAGGAAGAGAGGGACAGATATAGGAAAGGAGGGAGGGACAGATATAAGGAAGAAGAGAGGGACAGATATAAGGAAGAAGAGAGGGACAGATATAAGGAAGAAGAGAGGGAGAGATATAAGGAGGAAGAGAGGGACAGATATAGGAAGGGAGAGAGGGACAGATATAAGGAAGATAAGAGGGACAGATATAAGGAAGAAGAGAGGGACATATATAGGAAGGAAGAGAGGGACAGATATAGGGAGGAAGAGAGGGACAGATATAAGGAGGAAGAGAGGGACAGATATAAGGAGGAAGAGAGGGACAGATATAGGGAGGAAGAGAGGGACAGATATAGGGAGGAAGAGGGGAACAGATATAAGGAGGAAGAGAGGGACAGATATAGGAAGGAAGAGAGGGAGAGATATAAGGAAGAAGAGAGGGAGAGATATAAGGAGGAAGAGAGGGACAGATATAGGAAGGAAGAGAGGGACAGATATAGGAAGGAAGAGGGGGAGAGATATAAGGAAGAAGAGAGGGGCAGATATAAAGAAGAAGAGAGGGACAGATATAAGGAGGAAGAGAGGGACAGATATAAGGAGGAAGAGAGGGAGAGATATAAGGAAGAAGAGAGGGACAGATATAAGGAAGAAGAGAGGGACAGATATAAGGAAGAAGAGAGGGACAGATATAAGGAGGAAGAGAGGGACAGACATAGGAAGGAAGAGAGGGACAGATATAGGGAGGAAGAGAGGGACAGATATAAGGAGGAAGAAAGGGACAGATATAGGAAGAAGAGAGGGAGAGATATAAGGAGGAAGAGAGGGACAGATATAGGAAGAAGAGAGGGAGAGATATAAGGAGGAAGAGAGGGACAGATATAGGAAGGAAGAGAGGGACAGATATAGGGAGGAAGAGAGGGACAGATATAGGGAGGAAGAGAGGGACAGATATATAGAGGAAGAGAGGGACAGATATAGGAAGGAAGAGAGGGAGAGATATAAGGAAGAAGAGAGGGAGAGATATAAGGAGGAAGAGAGGGACAGATATAGGAAGGAAGAGAGGGACAGATATAGGGAGGAAGAGAGGGACAGATATAGGGAGGAAGAGAGGGACAGATATAAGCAGGAAGAGAGGGACAGATATAAGGAAGAAGAGAGGGACAGATATAGGAAGGAAGAGAGGGACAGATATAAGGAAGAAGAGAGGGACAGATATAAGGAAGAAGAGAGGGACAGATATAGGAAGGAAGAGAGGGAGAGATATAAGGGAAGAAGAGAGGGAGAGATATAAGGAGGAAGAGAGGGACAGATATAGGAAGGAAGAGAGGGACAGATATAGGGAGGAAGAGAGGGACAGATATAGGGAGGAAGAGAGGGACAGATATAGGGAGGAAGAGAGGGACAAATATAAGGAGGAAGAGAGGGACAGATATAGGGAGAAAGAGAGGGACAGATATCAGGAAGAAGAGAGGGACAGATATAGGAAGGAAGAGAGGGACAGATATAAGGAAGAAGAGAGGGACAGATATAAGGAGGAAGAGAGGGACAGATATAAGGAGGAAGAGAGGGACAGATATAGGGAGGAAGAGAGGGACAGATATAAGGAGGAAGAGAGGGACAGATATAGGGAGAAAGAGAGGGACAGATATAGGAAGGAAGAGAGGGACAGATAAAAGGAAGAAGAGAGGGACAGATATAAGGAGGAAGAGAGGGACAGATATAAGGAAGAAGAGAGGGACAGATATAGGAAGGAAGAGAGGGACAGATATAGGGAGGAAGAGAGGGACAGATATAGGGAGGAAGAGAGGGACAGATATAAGGAGGAAGAGAGGGACAGATATAGGAAGGAAGAGAGGAACAGATATAAGGAAGAAGAGAGGGACAGATATAGGGAGGAAGAGAGGGACAGATATAAGGAAGAAGAGAGGGACAGATATAAGGAAGAAGAGAGGGACAGATATAGGGAGGAAGAGAGGGACAGATATAGGGAGGAAGAGAGGGACAGATATAGGGAGGAAGAGAGGAACAGATATAGGGAGGAAGAGAGGGACAGATATAGGGAGGAAGAGAGGGACAGATATAGGAAGGAAGAGAGGGACAGATATAAGGAAGAAGAGAGGAACAGATATAAGGAGGAAGAGAGGGACAGATATAAGGAAGAAGAGAGGGACAGATATAGGGAGGAAGAGAGGGACAGATATAGGGAGGAAGAGAGGGACAGATATAAGGAGGAAGAAAGGGACAGATATAGGAAGGAAGAGAGAGACAGATATAAGGAAGAAGAGAGGAAAAGATATAAGGTTGAAGAGAGGGACAGATATAAGGAAGAAGAGAGGGACAGATATAGGGAGGAAGAGAGGGACAGATATAGGAAGGAAGAGAGGGACAGATATAGGGAGGAAGAGAGGGACAGATATAAGGAAGAAGAGAGGGACAGATATAGGGAGGAAGAGAGGGACAGGTATAGGAAGGAAGAGAGGGACAGATATAGGGAGGAAGAGAGGGACAGATATAGGAAGGAAGAGAGGGACAGATATAAGGAGGAAGAGAGGGACAGATATAGGAAGGAAGAGAGGGAGAGATATAAGGAAGAAGAGAGGGAGAGATATAAGGAGGAAGAGAGGGACAGATATAAGGAAGAAGAGAGGGAGAGATATAAGGAGGAAGAGAGGGACAGATATAGGAAGGAAGAGAGGGACAGATATAGGGAGGAAGAGAGGGACAGATATCAGGAGGAAGAAAGGGACAAATATAGGAAGAAGAGAGGGAGAGATATAAGGAGGAAGAGAGGGACAGATATAGGAAGGAAGAGAGGGACAGATATAGGGAGGAAGAGAGGGACAGATATAAGGAAGAAGAGAGGGACAGATATAAGGAGGAAGAGAGGGACAGATATAAGGAAGAAGAGAGGGACAGATATAGGAAGGAAGAGGGGGACAGATATAGGGAGGAAGAGAGGGATAGATAGAGGGAGGAAGAGAGGGACAGATATAAAGAGGAAGAGAGGGACAGATATAGGAAGGAAGAGAGGAACAGATATAAGGAAGAAGAGAGGGACAGATATAGGGAAGAAGAGAGGGACAGATATAAGGAAGAAGAGAGGGACAGATATAAGGAAGAAGAGAGGGACAGATATTAGGAGGAAGAGAGGGACAGATATAGGGAGGAAGAGAGGGACAGATATAGGGAGGAAGAGAGGGACAGATATAGGGAGGAAGAGAGGGACAGATATAGGGAGGAAGAGAGGGACAGATATAAGGAGGAAGAGAGGGACAGATATAGGGAGGAAGAGAGGGACAGATATAGGGAGGAAGAGAGGGACAGTTATAGGGAAAAAGAGTAATAAGAAGAGAGAGGGGAAGAAGAGAGTATAAACAGAGAGAGAAAGAACTGGTGAGAGTGGGAGATAAAGAGAGGAACAGGATAAAAAGAGGGAGTATAAAACAGAGGGGTGTAGGTGAGAAAGTGGGACAGGACAGAGAGAGCGGGACAAAGATGGGGGAGAGAGAGTATAAAACCAATGCTGGGACAAGATCTTCCAGAGCCCAGGGTGTATATGCCAAACAACCTCCCCACCCCCAAGAAGTATGAGCATTATGTGTCAGCATAAATCTCCCCACAAAACCCTGAACATTAATCTTTCCAACTAAGCATCCCCCCCCCCAGGTACAAATCCTGCCCCCTGCTGAAATCCCCCATCTTAGTACAAATCTTTGTACCCCCCATCCCCCAAATCCCCCCAGCTCAAATGCCCCACTCCCAAAAGAAATTATAATTACCTCTCCTAGCACACATCCTCTACCCCTAAAATTTCCTCTACTAGCATACACCCCCCTCCCAGCACAAAGTGCCCCCAAATCCCCCCACCTAGCACAAATCTTCTTCCCCCCTTCCCCCGCCAAACACAAATCCCCCTAAATCATCACTCTTAGCACCCTTCCTAGAACAGTTCTTACCCCCTGCAGCCCCAAAATTCCTCCTTACAACACAAATCCCGCCCCCCCCATCTCCTCCCCCCCCCCCCCCCACACACACACATGATACTACAGTGTCCAGGGCAGCCACCCCTTGCCTCATATAAATAAAACAGAGAGAGTATAGGAGAAAAAGGGGAACAGAAGAACGTGAAGCAGAAGAAGGGGGATAAAAAAGAAGGGAAGCAGAGGGGGTCAGCAAAAAAGAAGAAATGGACAATGGGGGAAGAGAGAGAAAAGAAAAGAGGAGACCCAAAGTAATCATAGGGAGGAAGAGAAAGACACAGAATGAGAGATATGGAGACATTACAGAGGAGAGGAGGATGTGGGGAAAAGAAGAAAGTGGAGAAGAGGGATAAAAAGGGGTTGGGGGTCAGTAAGAAAGAAGAAAAGGGGAATGGGAGAAGAGGGAGAATGAGAGAGAAATGAAAATTAGAAGAGAGACCCTTTTTTAGCTTTATTCATGAAATCCTTTCAGGCCTTTTCCTATTCCTGGGATAGAAACTTTCTCCATTTATTTTCTAGATCTCACATTAATTACACGTCGTGATTATAATTAAAGCCCCATTCCTGCTCGGCTCCTCCATTGTTCTCACATGAAAGGGATCCCTCCATAGACAGCCCCTGTGTACAGTCCGATCTCCTGCCCTGACAGCCGGGGGCTGATGACAGCCGGGAGAAGATGACAGCCGAGGACTGATGACAGCTGGGGGACTGATGACAGCCGGGAGGAGATGACAGCTGGGAGGAGATGACACCCGAAACTGATGACAGCCGGGAGGAGATGACAGCCGGGAGAAGATGACAGCTGGGAGGAGATGACAGCCGGGGACTGATGACAGCTGGGGGACTGATGACAGCCGGGAGGAGATGACAGCCGGGAGGAGATGACAGCCGGGAGAAGATGACAGCCGGGGACTGATGACAGCTGGGGGACTGATGACAGCCGGGAGGAGATGACAGCCGGGAGGAGATGACAGCCGGGAGAAGATGACAGCTGGGAGGAGATGACACCCAGGGACTGATGACAGCCGGGAGGAGATGACAGCCGGGAGGACTGATGACAGCTGGGAGGAGATGACAGCTGGGAGAAGATGACAGCCGGGAGGAGATGACAGCCGGGAGGAGATGACAGCCGGGAGGAGATGACAGCCGGACGGACTGATGACAGCCGGGAGAAGATGACAGCCGGACGGACTGATGACAGCCGGGAGAAGATGACAGCTGGGAGGAGATGACAGCTGGGAGAAGATAACAGCTGGGAGGAGATGACAGCCGGGTGGACTGCTGACAGCCGGGGTAATAACGGAGCTGTTGCTATAGGAACGGATGACTTATTGTAGTATCTTGTATGTATATGATCGTGTGGTGTGTGGAGGGGCCCGATGTGATCGGTGGTGTGTGGAGGGGCCCGATGTGATCGGTGGTGTGTGGAGGGGCCCGATGTGATCGGTGGTGTGTGGAGGGGCCCGATGTGATCGGTGGTGTGTGGAGGGGCCCGATGTGATCGGTGGTGTGTGGAGGGGCCCGATATGATCGGTGGTGTGTGGAGGGGCCCGATGTGATCGGTGGTGTGTGGAGGGGCCCGATGTGATCGGTGGTGGGGGGACACTGTGGGTGACATTGTATCTCTTGGACTGGCAGTGTCTCCTCCCCTCTAGATGCTGCCTGCCTGTCTCTCACTCCTCCTCCCTACAGATGGCTGCTGCTCCCCTCCTACCCTCCTCTCCTCTCCTCTCTTCTCCTCTCTCTGTTTTCTTTTAATGCAAATTGAGAGTCGGGAAAATCCCGGATCCCCGGAAAGATGGCGCATGTTTGCTGCCCCACAGGAGGTGCCCCCATGCCAGGTAAGAAGCCCAGATTTGCTCCGGCTCTTGCAGTGTCGGGGTCCCCCAGTCCTTCTTCCCATTGCCTGGTAGTAGTAGGGTGGTCTCCTGGTCACCCTTGGGTGGCACACACCTGTTTGATGGGGTGGGTGGTTGGATGTGGCCCTGTAGGGTGGCACATGCCCAGTCTCAGGAAGGATGGCAGAAGTTTGGTGGCCTCAGCAGCGATCTGGGGCTCTTATCTCCGGATGTTTTAGTGAAGTCCATATGTTGTCCCAGTTGTGGTGATTGGAGGAGGGGGGAAGGGGGTGCAGTCTGCTATACATAGAATAGGCGGCCTAGGGCTATAGATACGTCTTTCTCCATGGAGCCCATAGACTGTCCAGCGATCTCCAAGTACAAGTCACCTGTCCCCGCGAACTGGCAGTGAAGGGGTTAAGCGGCGATCCCTGGGCTCCATTCATAGATTTCCAGCTGTGACGTCACTTGTCATTAGGTGTGACAGGAGCCGCGTTGTCGTCATCCCGGGGATTAACCTGTGAAGTGCCGGCAATGGGCTCAGCTCTGCTCTGCGCTGCTGGGTGGCCTTTGAGTTTTCTGTAATGGACTCATCAAGTGGATAAGAAGGAAAGACGTTCTCTATGATGTCATCTCTTAGTTGTGATGTCACCGTTGTTTGCAGGCAGGAGATGACAGATCAGGGAGAAGTCACACCTTTCTGACACTTCCAGCTGATGTCATCACTGGCACTAATATTCCTATGGGAAGTCTCTTCTGCCATCCTGGGGGGGTATATGTTGGATTGCTGGATGAAAGGGATCCACAGAGGGTTAGTTGGCTCCCAGCAATCCAAGAACAATCCAACAACACAGGAACCCAAATGTCACATCTTGTCTCAAGCTAAGAAACTGCTAAGATGTACAACTGTGGTATATATGTACTGTATATATGATATACTCTATATAGTAACATATATGAACAGAGTAGGGAAAGCTCCCTTTGCATCATGGGAGATGATCCTTTTCTTTCAGAATCAGATCTGCTCAGCTTTGATAATGATGGTGAACATGAACCACACAGGAGCTTAAAGCAGAACATAACTCTCTCAATCAATATGAACTATTTTAATCCTTATTCTGATAGCATTAATAAATAGATAGATAGCAAGGCATACTTTATACAGCCCACTTCCTGTTTCTTGTCTGGTAAAAAGCCTAGGCTTATGACATCATGCACAGCTCTCTCTCTCTCTCTCTCAAGAGAGTTTGCCAGGAAGGGAGGGAGATGAGTCATAAGAGGGCCAATGAAAGCTGCAGAGCTGGAGGTGTGCCTCTGTGTGTCTGTGTAAATCCAGGAAGTGAACAGGCAGCAGCTTCAGCGGCTCACAGTTAAACTAATTGCAGCCAGACTCAGTGGAGGGAGATTTCTACAGCATATTTGGCAAGTACAGAATCACAGTAGATACAAAATAATATGCAAAGTGGTTGGAGGGAAGCTTCAGAATGGCAAAGAGGTTTTTATTACAAATTATGTGAGAAGACTGCAGTTTCTCTTTAAATTATGATTTGTGTTTATCAGCTTAAAAAAGTAAAGTGATAATGGAGTTACTTGTAAATACATAAAAACACATTCAAAGTTTAAAGCTAAGCTCTGGACATTTGCATTTTAAAAAGAACTGACACCCCCCCCCCCCCCCCATTCAGTCTGTCATATCTCTGTTGTTGCTTCATAGTTTAAATCTTTAGTAAACCCCACACAGAGCTGTAAATGCCAAACTTCTGGCACTGAAAGTTTTATTCCCCCTGAAGTGCTGAAATCACTTTGGGTTGCTTGCTTAGCATCTCCACCATTCACAGAATGTCTTGCTTTTTTTTTTAATAAATGCAAGGTGTTCTGTCATTAAAGAAAGGGAGATTGTGGTGCATTCATTAAAAAATGAATTAAAAAAAAAAATTAAAAGGTTAATAACAATTTACATAGGTATATTGCAGGGGTCTCCAAACTTTCTAAACAAAGGGCCAGTTTACTGTAGTTCAGACTTTAGGGGGGCCAGACTGTGCCCAGTGGGAGTAAACAGTGCCCCATTTTTGGTGCCAGTGTAAGAAATAGTGCCCGAAAGTTGGTGTCAGTGGAAGGCAATATATCCCGTTGTTGGTGTCAGTGGAAGGCATTATGTCCCATTGTTGGTGTCGGTGGAAGGCATTATGTCCCATTGTTGGTGTCGGTAGAAGGCATTATGTCCCATTGTTGGTGTCGGTGGAAGGCATTATGTCCCATTGTTGGTGTCAGTGGAAGGCATTATATCCCATTGTTGGTGTCGGTAGAAGGCATTATGTCCCATTGTTGGTGTCGGTGGAAGGCATTATGTCCCATTGTTGGTGTCAGTGGAAGGCATTATATCCCATTGTTGGTGTCGGTGGAAGGCATTATGTCCCATTGTTGGTGTCGGTGGAAGGCATTATGTCCCATTGTTGGTGTCGGTGGAAGGCATTATGTCCCATTGTTGGTGTCGGTGGAAGGCATTATGTCCCATTGTTGGTGTCGGTGGAAGGCATTATGTCCCATTGTTGGTGTCGGTGGAAGGCATTATGTCCCATTGTTGATGTCGGTGGAAGGCATTATGTCCCATTGTTGGTGTCGGTGGAAGGCATTATGTCCCACTGTTGGTGTCGGTGGAAGGCATTATGCCCCATTGTTGGTGTCGGTGGAAGGCATTATGTCCCACTGTTGGTGTCGGTGGAAGGCATTATGTCCCTTTGTTGGTGTCGGTGGAAGGCATTATGCCCCATTGTTGGTGTCGGTGGAAGGCAATATGTCCCATTGTTGGTGTCGGTGGAAGGCATTATGTCCCTTTGTTGGTGTCGGTGGAAGGCATTATGTCCCTTTGTTGGTGTCGGTGGAAGGCATTATGTCCCTTTGTTGGTGTCGGTGGAAGGCATTATGTCCCTTTGTTGGTGTCGGTGGAAGGCATTATGTCCCATTGTTGGTGTCGGTGGAAGGCATTATGTCCCATTGTTGGTGTCGGTGGAAGGCATTATGTCCCTTTGTTGGTGTCGGTGGAAGGCATTATGTCCCATTGTTGGTGTCGGTGGAAGGCATTATGTCCCATTGTTGGTGTCCGTGGCAGGAATAATGCCCTATTGTTGGTGTCCGTGGCAGGAATAATGCCTCAAGGGCTGGATAAAGGCAAGCAAAGGGCCATATCTGGCCCCCAAGTCTCAGTTTGGAGACCACCAGGAAATGTTGTTTCAGCTTGGATGAATGTAAGTACCTATGTGCCATTTATGTGCTATACCTGTGATATCCCCCTGGAAGCTGGAAAGCGCTGTGGTAGGCACCACTACTACAGTGATGACCGCTAGCCTCTGGGTCTTGTGCCAAGTGGCTGCCCTGCTGCATATTGAACACAGGAGGTTGCTTGCTCTGCATAGGTGCCCTTCACAGAAATATTTCTGTGATCTCAACTAATAGAAAGTTGTCTCTGATTGGAAGAAGTGGAGATCATAACATCACTGCCTCTGTACCTTGCCCAATCAGAGAACACTTTGCAAAGTGTTCCCTGAATGGCACATGTGCTGAGCGAGTGACCTCCTGTGTTCATATTGCAGCAGGGCAACCACTCAGTATGGGATCCAGAAGCTAGTGGAGATCACTATAATAGCGGTGTCTACTACAGGGATTGCCATCTTCTAGAAGGATCTCACAGGTATGGCACATACTTACTTTAGTCTAAGCTGGATCTGTGGAACTATGTAAGCAATTACTATGCCTAGGCTCCAACTTTAAACAATGAAGCATCAGCCAGACACAGGACAGACAGATTTGGGGTCATTTCTTTGTACAGATGTATAAAAATAGGCTTTGTCTGGAGCTCGGCTCTAAATATAAAGATTTTGAAAATAAACCAAATATCTAAGATAAATAAAAATAAACAGGAAATTATTCTGAAGAAATATACTGAATCACCCATTGAATGGATGAGTCACATTTGCAGTTTTCCAGATGAAAAAGGTTAGCGTTCCTTAGTCATAAAATAGTTTTCTATAATTAGGATATCTCCGTATGAAGGAAACGTATTATCGTTAGTGGATTCCTGGGTGCTGTTTATGGATCTGTGCACATACACAAGAAGAATGCTCTTTCTGTGCCGTTCTCATGAGATGATTGAGTAATATGGACTGCCAGTTGCTTTACAAGAATGATTGTGGAGATAAGATAGAAGTGAAAGGTCACATGCTCTATCATCATTTTCTGAATGACATTTGTAAATCTAATAGTGATGTCATTTTTCTCTATTGTCTGGGTCCTGGAAATCGAAAGTGTCACTTACAAGCCGCAGAATCTTCATTCCATTTGCTGTCCATCAAGAGCAGTGCCATGGTACCCATACATGTTCTGATTACTGCTAGAGAATGGGTTAGATCTCAATTACTGAGAACTGGCATGTGTATTAGCTCATCCCAGTGCCCAGTCCATTAATCATCTACTCTAATATTGTTTGGTTAGGACAGAAAATGCTTTTACAAAATAACCGCATAAAGCACAATAACTTCATCAGAACATACAGTACATGCAGATGGCGTGAAACTTTTTAGCCCCAAGTAAACTGGATGTTTAGAAGGGGTGGCATATGACTGTATTTTGCAGATTTGATACAATGGGATTGATTTAGTAAAGAAATATATGCTGTTCATATTGTAAAGTTAATCAGTGAAAATAAACGATATCCTTATTCTCCAAAAATAATCCATACATATCCACTACTTAATGGCCATATATTCTATTTTTCATAAAATTGTTTCTTACTGTGTCTTTCTGCCTCCTTGTAACATCTTCCGTGAGCTCCCGAACCTCTCCTTTCCCCTCTCGCTTCCATTTCTTGGGAATGAGCAGAGCACGTTAATTGTGTTTCCATTGCTCTGTGCACACTACACATCCCATTGTCCAAAGTCCATCTCAGGAGCGAGCACAAGAGGGTGGCTATGTTCCCACACACAGTGGGACCATGAAGAATGAATGTAACCACCCACCCGCTGTCACATGAGAAGAAGGGGGGAATACAGGGTATTTTTTGCTCCCAGCAGGGGGCAATGGAGAAGTGCTTTTGTGCTGATAGGTTACCTGGCATGAAAGTAAACCTTGCATGGGCAAAGCACAGGTTTCTTTAAGTCAAATGTGTGGATTACATACATACAATATGAGAATATGTGATGAGATTCCCAGTTGCCAGGTTTTAACACTTCTAGATATACAGCCAACTACTGGGCACCAACAGTTCTTGTCCCATCTGCTGCTAGTGGCCCAATCCATAAACTGACAGATTAGGACTCTCTGAACATGTCCTGAATGCAGAGAACAGTAGAGCTGTGTGCTTGTAGTATAGGTGACCTCTTGTAGTAGTGGTCATCTATTGTAGTAGAGCTGATGGCTTGTAGTATTAGTCATCACTTGTAGTAGAGGTCATCCCTTGTAGTAGAGGTGACCCCCTGTAGTAGAGGATGGCTTGTAGACGATGTGATGGCTTGTAGTGGAGGTGATGGCTTGTAGTAGAAGCGATGGCTTGTAATAGAGGTGATTCCTTGTAGTAGAGTTGATTCCTTGTAGTAGATGTGATGGCTTGTAGTAGAGGCAATTGCTTGTAATAGAGGTGATCCAGTATTTTAGAAGTGATGGCTATGTAGTAGAGATGATGGCTTGTAGTAGAAGTGATTGCTTGTAGTAGAGGTGATTCCTTGTAGTAGGGGTGATGGCTTGTAGTAGAGGTGATTGCTTGTAATAGATGTGATCCGTTATAGCAGAGGTGATGGCTTGTAGTAGCGGTGATCCCTTGTAGTAGGGGCGATAACTTGTAGTAGAGGTGATTGCTTGTAGGAGAGGTGACCCCCTGTAGTAGAGGTGATGTCTTGAAGTAGAGGGGATGGCTCATAGTAGATGTGATTCCTTGTAGTAGGGGTGATGGCATGTAGTAGAGTTAATTGCTTGTAATAGAGGTGATCCATTATAGTAGGGGTGATGGCTTGTAGAAGAGGTTATTCCTTGTAGTAGAGGTGATGGCTTGTAGTAGAGGTGATAGCTGGGTGTAGAGGTTATCCCTTATAGTGGAGGTTATCCCTTGTAGTAGAGGTGATCGCTTGTAGTCGAGGTTATCCCTTGTAGTAGAGGTGATCGCTTGTACTAGAGGTTATTCCTTGTAGTAGGGGTGATGACTTGTAGTAGAGGTGATTGCTTGTAATAGATGTGATCCGTTATAGTAGAGGTCATTCCTTGTAGTAGCGGTGATCCCTTGTAGTAGGGGCGATAACTTGTAGTAGAGGTGATTGCTTGTAGTAGAGGTGACCCCCTGTAGTAGAGGTGATGTCTTGAAGTAGAGGGGATGGCTTGTAGTAGATGTGATTCCTTGTAGTAGGGGTGATGGCTTGTAGTAGAGGTGATTGCTTGTAATAGAGGTGATCCATTATAGTAGGGGTGATGGCTTGTAGAAGAGGTTATTCCTTGTAGTAGAGGTGATGGCTTGCAGTAGAGGTGATAGCTGGGCGTAGAGGTTATCCCTTATAGTAGAGGTTATCCCTTGTAGTAGAGGTGATCGCTTGTAGTAGAGGTGATCGCTTGTAGTAGAGGTGATCGCTTGTAGTAGAGGTGATCGCTTGCAGTAGAGGTTATCCCTTGTAGTAGAGGTTATCCCTTATAGTATAGGTTATCCCTTGTAGTAGAGGTGATCGCTTGTAGTAGAGGTTATCCCTTGTAGTAGAGGTGATCGCTGGTAGTAGAGGTTATTCCTTGTAGTAGAGGTGATCGCTTGTAGTAGAGGTTATTCCTTGTAGTAGAAGTGATCGCTTGTAGTAGAGGTGACCCCTTGTAGTAGAGGTGATGTCTTGAAGTAGAGGGGATGGCTTGTAGTAGATGTGATTCCTTGTAGTAGGGGTGATGGCTTGTAGTAGGGGTTATGGCTTGTAGTAGAGGTGATCCATTATAGTAGGGGTGATGGCTTGTAGAAGAGGTTATTCCTTGTAGTAGAGGTGATGGCTTGTAGTAGAGGTGATAGTTGGGCGTAGAGGTTTTCCCTTATAGTAGAGGTTATCCCTTATAGTAGAGGTGATCACTTGTAGTAGAGGTTATCCTTTGTAGTAGAGGTGATCGCTTGTAGTAGAGGTTATCCCTTGTAGTAGAGGTGATCGCTTGCAGTAGAGGTTATTCCTTGTAGTAGAGGTGATCGCTTGTAGTAGAGTTGATCGCTTGTTGACTGCATCCATAATACCAGCTGTTTGATGTCTGAATGGATGGCAGTGAAGGAGACTCATACATATGTCAAGGTTCTCAACATATGTACTGTATGAGTCAACTTGAGAATTGGCAGAAAATGTCTGATAGACTCAGTTCACTAAGCCATAAAATCACTATTTGCTATAACGGTTGCTATTTTCAGCAATGAGTGCAGAAAATAATGATAATTATGAGAAATAATTCATGGCTCAGTGAATTGAATCTATAAAGTTTCATGTGAATTGGCACTTTAAGGGATACAATTGCTGAATATGTTTGTACATTTTATGTAGTTGTGTTATCCTGATTACCCTTGTTTGTATCACTTACATTACACAGAACCCTCAGATGATACAAAGTATTTAGACACAATAAAATAATGACCTAATGACCTCATACACATGGACCAGTCTCTGTGTGCTAGAGTGTGCAATCCCCAGGTCTTCCTCTGCCCGTGGAGCCACGCATGCCACCTATAAAAGTGAATGGCTGTACGCTGCCATGCTCAGGTGAACAAATGACTTCTGCATCAGCAATTAACCAGGAATGTGCATATGGCACCTTTCCCCAGACATGCCACTTTCACATTTGGGGGAAAAGTTCTATATAGGCATGTGGGGGTAAGCACCGTGGCAGAGGCCATCGATTTTTACCCAAGCACAGTCGTCTACAGCCACTCACCTGTATTGGCGGCTATACGTGGCATGTGTGGCTCCAAAGGCGCAGGAAAGTGCCAGGTTTTCACGCCTCAGCACAAGGAGCTGGTAAGAATCCATGTGCATGAGACTTTAATGTTGGATTCTAAGCAGATATAAGATGCACATTATTGCAGCTCTGTAATTATCAACCTCTTGTTTGCCATGCAATGCCTTTGTACTTGCTGTTCAATTTAATGATTTTATACACAGATTTATAAAATGGTTATATAAGGTTTGTAAAGCCCGGATTTTCTGGATTCTTGCCTTTGTATTGTGATCTGATTTTCAGTTAGTTAATAATACTACTACTACTAATAATAATAACAACACACAACATTTTACATTGTTATATTGTTGTTGGAGAAAGGTTTGGTGTCCAACATTTTGACCTTCCTGGGCCACATTGACAGAAGAGGAATTGACTTGGGCCACACATAAAATACACTCAGGCTGCACTCACACTTCCACGTTTTGAATCACGGGCAGATTTGCCACAAATCTGCCCACGATTTGAAAGCGCCGCAGGACTTGCATTTGAGATGCCATGCATTTGAAAGACACCTCAAATCGTGGTGCAGGTCAGACGTGATTGTCATCCGATAAATCGTGCTGCAATGGTGACAACCCGCATCGCAGGAATATAATGTCGCCAAGTGCTTCCCGCGGTGAGGGTTGCTGCGGTTTCAGCAAGATTTATGGCGCGACCCGTACTGCAATATGAGGTGTCATTCAAATGAATGGCATCTCAAATGTGAGTCCCGCGATTTGTCATTCACACATTGTCACTTTGAAATCGTGGGCAGATTTGTGGCAAATCTGTCTGCGATTCAAAATGCTGAAGTGTGAATGCAACCTAACAGAAAGGATAGCTGATGAGCAGAAAAAGTCGGGCATATTACAAGTTAACAATCAATGATATAGATAATGTACCTATCTGAGTAATAAAACTTCATTTGTTTGTAATATTTTTTTATTATAAAAGTAAAAGACTGCAACATAAAACTAGTGTGATAGTGAATACTGCTTTTATCTTAGGACATAAGCCTCATTTGAACTTGTGGTTGGAGCTGCCTGTCAAGCGATTCTGAAACTTGATCTGAACATGGATTGCTTTTCAGAGGTGCAGCAATCTTGCCCCATGTCTAACATAGCTTTACAGATACAGCTTTGCCCCTCTATTGCTTACCTGTATATCAGACAAGTCAAAGTGTTTCAACAAATTGAGATTTTGGATGACTTGTCAATGATTTTATGTGATATATGATTTTATTACCTCCAACTCCAACCACAGGCTTTCTATGGCTTCTGATCAGATCTGCCAAGTAGTTAGGAGCTCTACTGTGCTATTTCTATAACTCCCTAAACACACTCCAGTGCTAAATCCAGGTTTTTTTCAATAAGCAATGCCCTTATTCCGGTGCATGCTTCCTCAGACTGAGAAATCACACAGGAGGGCGCAAACACCTCGTACGTTTTCATTGACAAATTTATTTTGTATGCCAAGACAAATGGATACTTACAAACGGATATAAGCAGTCTGCATAAATGTCAAAAACTCCAGCAGAATGTGATGTGCTCGTCATAGGACCAACCCGATTGGAGGACTGACGCGTTGCGGGGGACAGACCTCCATTTGTCTTGGTATATAAAATAAATGTGCTATTTCTATATACAACATTGCTTTTATTTGGTGTCTAGATAGCCATTTAAGCTTACAGTATGTGAGTTTTTGTCATATCTTGTTTGATTGGTCTGCTTTAGATCGTGCCGCTGCATTTCAATAGTCTGTGAATACCATAGTTGGTACAGTCGGGACCCCAGCTATATGGTTGGTGAGATAAAATCAATTCAATATATTTAAATGGCCTCCCTTACATAATCTGTCTCCCCTTTTTTAAGTATATTAGGATTCCTAAAAGTTTTTTCTTATTTTTCATTTTGAGCAGAGTAGGAAATGGTTAAAACTTGTGTAAAAAAATGTTGTCCCACACTGGGGAGATTTCCCTTTACTTCCTGTCCTGTAGACATAATATGAAGCGAGAGGAAATAGATTGTTTTCTTGTTCAATTTTTTTTTTAAAGTAGGTACAAAGTGAGCAATGTACACAAGTCTATGCATACACATTCAATTCAATAGTGCAAAATCAACTCCACAGTCCACAGGACAATTACAAAGTATAAAAATTACAATTACAAAGTAAAAAAGACAAGTGGCTCTGAACCATTTGCCATTTAACCAGTGGCGGCCTGTCCATTAGGGGTGCAGGGGCGCCACCCCTCTATCCATGCGTCTGGTCCCCTAATCTACATGCGGGACACCGGACGCATGGATTCCAATGGGGTTTTTTTTTTAAGCACATGATAAGAGCCGGAGGCTCTAATTGGCTTTAAAAAAGGATGGACTCCTCCCAGCCAATGAGGAAGCTGGTTCTGAGACCCGATTGACCAGGGAGTCTCAAGACCCACTTCCTGTTCGGCCGGGAGGTGAAGCCCCTGCCCTCCCCTTGTCAAGGTCATTGGTTCATCTCTGCTCGGATCCCAGCTGCCTCCTCACAGTGGGGGGGGGGGATTGCAGCTTCCTGTCCTCCTGCAGGGGTGGTGATGATGGTGGTGCGAGTGGGGGGGGGGGGGTGTTTGTTTGCCGCCTGCTTTTAATCCAAAAAAAAATAGCAGAACAATTATTCTAGCACCGTTCCGACCATCACAGCTTTACCATAGATTAGTCCAAAGTGGTTTACTACAGGACTGATCCTCATTGCCGTGCTGCTTTACAGTGTAGTAAGATATGACCCCACACTGTTCATTTTTTATGTGTTACCCTGTGCCGTCTGTTCCAGTCAGTTGAATTGTATTCTTTAAAATTGCAGTGTAGCGCACCTGAAAATGCAATGCCCATTGTTACAATCGTGCTTAGACACTCCAACATGTCCCACCCACTCCGGGCATAACAATACACTGTTCCTGATCAATTCTCTACCTTTCTGATGACACTGTCCTGACATTTAGAAGTGTACAAAATTTGCATAGGCATTCAGCCAGTGAAAGTGCATGTACATTTGTTCTGTGTGATTGGGACCAAAAAAAAAAAAAAAAAAGTATTACACTATATCCTGTGCTGTTCGAATGTAAAGAATTGATTTTAAATGGAAAATACCACATTTGGCCACCAGATGGAGCTAAGAATCATTGGAAATTCCTAAGATACTTAGCTCAATTTAGTGGCCAAAAGTGATACCTTTCAATTAAAATCAATGCTTTACATTAAGTCAGCATAAAATATATCCGATTTACATTTGTCCTTTTCACAAAATGAATGTACATGCATGATCAGTGGGCGAACGGCTAGAAGATTCTTTATACATCCACCCCTTAGTGTAAATCTGTCACAAACCTAGGCAACTCAAACTGAGCATACAATGAAAAAATGCTTAAAGCCAAACTCTGGGCAACTTAAAAAAAAAAAGATCCCTTGCACAAAAAAAGAAGATTTACCTACCCAATCCTCCTCTCCTCCCCACAGCCTCTTCTCTCCTACATATATTGGTCAATGATGCCAGTCACATTACACTAGATGGCCAATAAGGATGTTCAGGTGGCAGGAAGAGATGACTTAATCTATTACAGAAAAAGTTCCAATTTCACAGCCTGTATCTCTGAATCTACTTAAAGTGCTTGTAAAGCCTCAAAGGTTTTTCATCTTAATGCATTCAGGTGAAAAACCTTCTGTGCTGCAGGTCCCCCCAGACCCCCCCTTTTACTTGCCTGAGCCAGATCCGATCCAGCAATGTGCACAAGTGCAGCGGCTCTAGCCGCTATCTCTCTTCTCATTGGACAAATTGATAGCAGCAGGAGCCATTGGCATTGGAGGGGGTCATGTGAGATGGTCAGAATGCTGGTGAGAATAAGCCCTAAAAACCTATAGAATCCTATAAAGCTCCACTCCAGCCTTACCTCCAGTCTTGCACAGTTCTACAGGCTCCCCTCCTGTTCCGAAAATTGCTTACTCAGATTTCACTGAATTCTGTGAGTTTTTCACAGTGTGCATTAGATGCTGCAGCTAGTCCATTGGAGCCCACCACATTTACTGGCAGGAAGACGTCCAACAGCATCTAGCTCTTTCCTCCTCTCAGCCCCTTTTCATTCATAAGATTTCAGTTCTTGCAATCATGGAGGCTCAGCAGCACATACGGATGTTACCTGAGGCAGTCTGCATGCAAATAAGCAGATTAAACAGCAGCTTTAAAGACCGTCCAGGAAACACTCCTTCTAGCTCTCCCATCCTGTGCATTTTGATACTGCTGTAAACGATTTGCTTTAAATCTGTATCCGCCTATCAATGGAAACATTTCATTGTCTCTATTTTTTGTTTTTTGTTACTCTGTACAGGGAATTGATCATGCTAATAATAATCATATACTGTATGTACAACATTTGATGCTTTCTCATTAAATGCAAAATTTCTCCAGCCTCAGTTATCCATCTCTGTGTCCGCCCTCCCCGCCATTGTTGCTTAAGGGCTAGTTTACACTACCATTAGCCCTTTGAAGAGCAATCTGTGGGGGATCACTATTCAGAGGGCATTTGACAGGCAGTGAGGAGGCGTTATGTCACCTCCTTACCTGTTTTAACTTCTAAATACCAGGACCACCACCTTGCAACTGTTATACATGCAGCACGGTAGTGCAGGATTGTAGGAGGTAAAATAGGCAGTGAGGAGGTGACAGGTGGATGGATTGTGGATGGATTGCGTTCAGCGGTCGATGCTCAGTGCAGATCAAGTATGACAAGGTGGAACATTTTTGCTGTGTCTCGATGCCTAGCATTGTGGCCGTGGCACGTGAGAACCCCTGACCTTTGCCTGTGTAGCTTAAGGGGGTGGTAAAAACGCACCCCAATCTTGTGTTTTTACCGCCCCCCACTCAGAAGTTTAACCACTTGCTTACAGGGCACTTAAGCCCCCCTCCTATCCAGACCAATTTTCAGCTTTTAGCGCTGACGCACTTTGAATGACAATTGCGCGGTCATGTAACACTGTACCCAAATGAATTTTTTATCATTTTTTCACCACAAATAGAGCTTTCTTTTGGTGGTATTTGATCACCTCTGCAGTTTTTACTTTTTGTTAAAAAAATGTAAAGAAATTAATTTAAAAAAAAAAAATGTTTTTAGTTTTTATATTTTGTTATAAAAAATTTAAAATGGGTCATTTTTCTCCTTCATTGATGTACGCTGATGAGGCGGCAGTGATGGGCAATGATAGGCGGCAGTGATGGGCACTGATGGGTGGCAGTGATGGGCAGCACTGCAAGGTGGCACTGATTGGCACTACAGGTGGGCATTGATAGGTGGCACTTGTTGGCATGGATAGGTGGCACTTGTGGGCATTGATAGGTGGCACTTGTGGGCACTGTTAGGTGGCACTGTGGGTACTGTTAGGTAGCACTGTGGGCAGTGTTAGGTGGCAATATTAGGTGGCACTGATGAGGCAGATGTGCCTCTTCCACTTGGGGACCGCCCCTCACATCTGAGCCGCAGGGAGTATGCACAGGGGAGGCCGTCATATGACGGCCTCCCGGGAATTCAGGTCCGCGCTGTGGCCGTCATTCAGCCATAGCGCGGATGTCTAGTGGTTAAACAAACTCTAGCAGGAGGTGTCATCTTCTCTTTTTTATCATCTAGTCCTCTGGTGTCCGACACATTCCTTGTGGACCGCATGCAGCCTGCTGACCCTCTGCATGTTGCCCGCAAGCTATTATGCACCAGATAGGCAACATTGTGTTGGGCGATGAACCGCTTTCTGTATTCCAGAACCCAGCACTCAAAAAAGGATGGGGGGAGCAGTTAATGGTACTGACATTAGTCCTGACATTAGTACACAGTAATCAGTGCATTTTTATAGCACTGATCGCTGTATAAATGACAATGGTTCCAAAATAGTGTCAAAAGTGTCCGATGTGTCCGCCATAATGTCGCAGTCACAATAAAAATCGCAGATCGCTGCCATTACTAATAAAAAAAAAAAAATAATAAAAATGCCATAAATCTATTCCCTATTTTGTAGACGCTATAACTTTTGCGCAAACCAATCAATATACACTTAATGCGATTTTTTTTTTGCCAAAAATATGTAGAATACATATCGGCCTAAACCAATCAATATACACTTAATGCGATTTTTTTTTTTTGCCAAAAATATGTAGAATACATATCGGCCTAAACCGAGAAAGACATTTTTTTATATATATATTTATTATAGCAAAAAGTAAAAAATATTGCTTTTTTTTTTTCAAAATTGTTGCTCTCTTTTTCCATTTATAGCGCAAAAAATAAAAATCGCAGAGGTGATCAAATACCACCAAAAGAAAGCTCTATTTGTGTGAAAAAAAGGACGTCAATTTTGTTTGGGTACAACTTGGCACGATCGCGCAATTGTCAGCTAAAGCGACGCAGTGCCGAATCGCAAAAAGTGCTCTGGTCAGGTAGGGGGTAAATCCTGCCGGGGCTGAAGTGGTTAATACTTTGGGGTCACAGAGGTAGGATGAGCATGCATTAAGTTCAGGATAAGAGCCAGAAAACAGGCATTCTCCAAAGGGAAAGGTCAGCAAACGTCCTTGTAGTTGTTTATCACCTACAGAACACAAGGTTGTAGACTTGGCCTTACACAAGCAGTTTGGTCATTTGTTGGCAAATGATTTGCGTAACGAATGAATGATTGTATCGCCAATACATAAATCATATTGGAAGAGAACGGTGACGGCTTTATCTTTGAATTCATAGCTGACAATGATGTCATCATTTCCCAATGGGTTAGGCAGATCCCAGCAGTCAGCTAATGAAAGTGCCTGGCACCTAATGTCCCTGAGTCATTTCTATTGTCAACAAAACCGCATGTTCTCTGACACTTCCATTAAAATAACACACCACGGTTCAAACTTCCACGCTGTTCCCAGAAAGCATTTACTTGTCACCACAGATCCAGAAAGGGTTTTCTCCTTCTCTAATGAGAGTGGGGGCGGGAACACGCAAATCCCAGTTTTCTGCAGCGATGGACACCTGTTCTTCCTGTCCTACCGGTATATGAGGCACAGATACATATTAAAATGTTACAGACTTTTATTGCAACTTACAGGCAGTTGTTTCCTTTTTTTTAACTTATTGTCAGTGAGAAGAGGGAGATAAACTCAACCCTCATTGGGCTCATTTACATGAGCTTCTCCCTTTAAAGAGCGATCCATGGCAGATTGCTTTTTAGAGGGCGTTTGACGGGCAATGAGGAGGGCTATGTTGCCTACTCACTACCAGTTTTAATCCTTACTACTATGCATACCGCCCTACAACCACACACATTGCACATGGCTTGCCCCCCATTTAGTTGGCAGGCGGTAGCGTCTGCCGCCAAAAGCATTGGGGGGGCTAAGTTTTTCTGTGATACAAAGCTTGGCAGCCACTGCATTTGTACACCCCTGTCTGCTGCGTTTAGGGGCGGTAAAAATAAAGATTAACTAAGTGCTTTTTTTCTCCCCTCAACCGCAAGTGTAAACATACAGTAGTTTTAGTTCAGCTATGTATCATGTGACCAGCGGACATTAAAGTGTTACTAAACGTAAAACATTTTGGTGAAGGGAGGTGGCGTTGCTAGGGGGTGGCTTTTGGGGCTATAGCCCTGAATCTGGGGCCGAATGCCCCGAGTCTCTGCAGGGGTCCCCAAGGGGAGGGGGGGCTCTCTGGGGACCCTGATGTAAGGGGGCTCTCTGTGGATATATACACACACACACGTATATTACTGTATATACATGTGTATGCCCACCCTAGCGTATGACTTTCTTTACTACGCTGCTATGGGCTCTAGCCCCGGATCTTTTGTAGACCTAGCAACGCCCCTGGCGAAGGGTTACAACCACTGGTTTTTATTGCTGACTGTGTCAGATTCTGTGAGAATCACCTTCTAATTGTCCTGGTCACCAGCAGGTGTCAGCAGGAATGAAAATCAGAATCAATCCAAACATTAGGAGTTGCCACCAGAACAGTAATATAGGGGAAATCTGCTAATGGGGACACTTATTCCTGTGACAGCTAAGAGAGGATTTCCCTCACATTGGAAAGATTTGCATTTTCTATTGAGTCTACAGGACAGGAAATGAAGGGAAATCTCCTAAGGCTACATTTCCACTATTGCGACCCCAAAGTTGCGTGATTTGGAGAGCGACTTTGATCCAACTTTACAGTCTCTGGATCAAAGTTGCATCAAAAGTCGCATCAAAGTATTGCAGGAACCTTTTCAAAGTCGCAGCTACTTTAAGTCGCATAGATGGGAACGGGTGGCGTTGAAATCAATGGGCTGTACCTTGTCATGCGTTCTTTGGTCATCTTGAATGGCTGGTGCGGAATGACGTTACTCCTGCGCATGTGCCGGAGAGCCGTCATCCCGGCATTCTATGTACAGCTACAGTATGTACATTCTACAAGGGATTACAAACAGGCAGCCAAGTGTATTTTATTGCAGAAGAGACATTGTAGGTCTGTTCTACCATAAGAAGCCTGCATGTTTGCAATCAACATCGATCTTCCCAGAAAAGCAGTGCCCTTGTCACTTCCTGTCAGCTGAAAGGACGACATAAACAGTATTATCCTTATTTTGGAAACTACTAGTCCCGTCAACTAGCATGTTATGTATATGGACATAAGCAGACATATTTGAAGTCCATCCTGTGTGACAATTATGGCTGCCTCCAAAGATACGGTGGAGACGAGAGCATAGCCAGAAAGGCACAGAAACTGGATTATTTGCAGGAAAAAACAGGTGAAAATAAAAGGAAAAAAAGCCTGGAAAAAAGAAGAAATCTAATTCAATTACCACATCTAATTACTAGTAAGTTGCAGTATAATCCATTTTTGTATTTGGGTTTGAATATCAGAAAATGAAGTCCTGCTAGATGACTTCAGGCCGCCCCCTGTTGCAGTTCTATCTATGTAAACCATTACAAATAAGTGTCTATAGTAATACACTGTCTCGCCCTGCTCTGCACATGCTCAGTTGCTCTTCATTTTTAGGCACTTTTAGGCACTGCCCATCTGCTGACAGTCTTAAAGCAGAATTAAACCCTCCTATCCTTTACAGCCAAGGATGCTGCTTCTGTTTGATCTGCAACTGCCATGGTGCTGCACATGTGATCAGTTATGATACCGGCCATTTGATGGTTTGACAGTTTGGTTGAGGACACAAGCAAATGTGACAGTTAGCAATCCCGGCATTCCAGGAATGGAACTGTTTTTTGAAACCGTTAAATCAATGGGTTTAGTTCCACTTTATGATTTACTTCTGTTTGGGGGCCCTGGGCTTCAGCAAAATGGCAGCCCCCAGCAAGAAGCAAGTTGTTATGGGTGGTATTATCTTAGATGTGATGGCTGAATTCATTTTCTTTTTAAGGCTTTCTTTTATTTTCATTTGGCGATCTAGCCAGTAAGTTGGTTGTATTTCATCAAAACATACTCCTCTGCAAATGTTTCAGTTATAGGGTTGAGACACTGACAGGGGTGCTTACAATGATCAGCTTTAATTTATTCATGTAAACTTTTATCCCAAAAGAAAAAAAAATACTTGCTGTAATCACTTGTGTTACTGCAACACGGAATGGGCTTTGGTTTGTTAGCGTATCTAAATCTGTTAGTGCATCTAACATAGTTACATAGGGGTTTATTTACTAAAGGCAAATCCACTTTGCACTACAAGTGCACTTGGAAGTGCAGTTGCTGTAGATCTTAGGAGGATAAATAACAGCATTTTTGCTTGTACATGGTTAGATGATAAAATCAGCAGAGCTTCCCCTCATTTAAGATCTTCCCCTCAGATCTAAAGTGACCGCACTTCCAAGTGCACTTGCAGTGCAAAGTGGATTTGCCTTTAGTAAATCAACCCCAGTTGTTACATAGTAGGTGAGGTTGAAAAAAGACACAAGTCCATCAAGTCCAACCTATGTGTGTGATTATATGTCAGTATTACATTACATATCCCTGTGTGTTGTGGTCGTTCAGGTGCTTATCTAATAGTTTCTTGAAGCTATCAATGCTCCCCGCTGAGACCACCGCCTGTGGAAGGGAATTCCACATCCTTGCCGCTCTTACAGTAAAGAACCCTCTACATAGTTTCAAGTTAAACCTCTTTTCTTCTAATTTTAATGAGTGGCCACGAGTCTTGTTAAACTCTCTTCTGTGAAAAAGTTTTATCCCTATTGTGGGGTCACCAGTATGGTATTTGTATATTGAAATCATATCCCCTCTCAAGCGTCTCTTCTCCAGAGAGAATAAGTTCAGTGCTTGCAACCTTTCCTCATAACTAAGATCCTCCAGACCCTTTATTAGCTTTGTTGCCCTTCTTTGTACTCGCTCCATTTCCAGTACATCCTTCCTGAGGACTGGTGCCCCGAACTGGGCAACATACTCCAGGTGCAGCCGGACCAGAGTCTTGTAGAGCGGGAGAATTATCGTTTTATCTCTGGAATTAATCCCCTTTTTAATGCCAAAATTCTGTTTGCTTTGTTAGCAGCAGCTTGGTATTGCATGCCATTGCTGAGCCTATCATCTACTAGGACCCCCAGGTCCTTTTCCATCCTAGATTCCCCCAGAGGTTCTCCCCCAGTGTATAGATTGCATTCATATTTTTGCCACCCAAATGCATTATTTTACATTTTTCTACATTGAACCTCATTTGCCATGTAGTTGCCCACCCCATTAATTTGTTCAGATCTTTTTGCAATATTTCCACATCCTGCGGAGAAGCTATTGCCCTGCTTAGCTTAGTATCGTCTGCAAATACAGAGATTGAACTGTTTACCCCATCCTCCAGGTTGTTTATGTATAAAACAAATAGGATTGGTCCCAGCACAGAACCCTGGGGGACCCCACTACCCACCCCTGACCATTCCGAGTACTCCCCATTTATCACCACCCTCTGAACTCGCCCTTGTAGCCAGTTTTCAATCCATGTACTCACCCTATGGTCCATGCCAAGGGACCTTACTTTGTACAGTAAACTAACACTCCCCTCCCCCAGACTGACAATGTTGCTGTCCAAATGTGCCCCCTGTGCTCCTTGATCCAGAATAGGGGTACAATAATAGGAGGTGTATTACTGGATAGATCACCAGGTGCAGAGGAAAAAAAGCTTAAAGCTGAACTCCAGCTTTTGTTACACTTTACAAGCTGGCCCAAACAAACTAACATGTGAGGCTGGATGTGCGGTATAAAGTGGATGGAGCTGAGGCTACATACAATATACTTCACTGTGTTCCGGGTACAAGCTGAGAATTCTTGTCTCATACCCAGAACACAGTAGAGTCTGATCGGCGCTCAGACATTCAGCGATGTATTCTAGCAATCAATACAAAGCTTCCTCTGATTAGCTGAGTCAGAGAGGCAGGCTGATGATGTCACAACTTCTAACTGACAAGTTAGTGAGGGACATAGTTTGTGTGAGCCAGCTTGACCCAAACAAACCATGTAAAGTGTAACAAAAGCTGGAGTTCAGTTTTAAAAAAAGAAAACTAATGCAGCCACCACATCTAATGATGGGCAATATATTACATCTTTTTTTTTATAACTTCTTTATTTAGCCAACAGTTGCATTATACAAATGAAGCTATAAGTAAGCCAGACAACAATGACATACGTATGCTAAAAACAAATAATGAATGTCTGCTTTAGCTTCAAAGGCAACTCAACAGATTCAAAGCATACAAAATGTATCAAGTTTTATGGCATAATGTATGGTAGACACTCCGCGCTACCCCCAATTATAATGAAACAGTGTGAACAAAGTGTCCAAACAATGTGAAAAACCTTGAACATGAGGTTTAGATAGTATAAAAGAAAATTCAGTGCGCTACCCAAATGAAACAAAATTAGTACATTACATATATGTGAGTAAAAAAAATTATATGAGTAAAAAAATATATTTTGTTCATATAGGAACTGGTATCGTGAACTGGGGGTGCAGATCCTCAATATAGACGATGTTATCTTCACTAGATCTTCACTGTGTCTTCATGGGCAGTGTAAAGATATAGAAAAGGGGGGCTGCTTACCAGAAATGCTGGACCCCTATTACAGAGATCGTACGATTCTCTCCTGTGTGAAGAACAGCTGATCTTAAGCAGAGATGGGATTCCCTCCACGTGAGACAGTTCAAACTCCTGGGGTGGCAATCAGGAACAGTCTCAACTGCTAAGTATTCCAACAAGACCGCTCACAGCATGTAATAAGATGTTTGAGAGAAAAAGAGGCACTTCATAGTGCAGTAGATTTAAAATACTTTTAATCCATAAAACGGACAACTGACATCCAAAGCATTGCCAGGGCAAACACAGTTGCAACTAAAAAACACAGCCGTGGCCGAAGCCGATCAGCTCAGATAGTGGTGATGTCAGGTCCTCAGGCTCCACCCAACGCTGCGTTTCTCCTTAACAGGCCTCCTCTCCCAGTCGATGCCTGTTAAGGAGAAACGCAGCTCCGGCCGCGGCTGTGTTTTTTAGTTGCAACTGTGTTTGCCCTGGCAATGCTTTGGATGTCAGTTTTATGGCATATCAAATATTCTGGACTGAGAGGAGCATGATAGTAATTGTCACCAACTTTCCACATTCATATATTACATTTTTGATTTTGATTTTAACACTGCTTTAAATCCTAACTTCAGGTTTGATAGAACTTTAAATTGTTTGTTTGGACTGAGCTGGTCCAAGTGGAGCTGTGAGAGCCAGGGCAGGGAGAGGCGAACTGCGACAGGGTGCCCGGGTGCAAACCATACCCGGGTGACTGACACCCAGGGTTGGCCGCCAGATTCACTCTGCCACTCACAGCAGGGGAGAGAGACAGTGAGCAGCACTGAATAGAGGACGGTAACTGCTTGACTTAACTTTTCAAGTTAACCAGCAGGTGATTGGTTGCTAGGTGGTCCTAGCAACCAATTATTAGCTCGTTAATATGAAAAATGATCTACAACAGTTCCCTACCCCTGTTCAGCGCTGCTGTGTCTCCAGCTCTGCATGCATGGAGGGGTCCAGAGTTGGGGGGGGGCAATGTGTAATGTGCAGTGGTCCAGAGCTGGGGGGGCAATGTGTAATGTGCAGGGGTCCAGAGCTGGGGGGGCAATGTGTAATGTGCAGTGGTCCAGAGCTGGGGGAGGGCAACGTGTAATGTACAGGGGTCCAGAGCTGGTGGGCAATGTGTAATGCGCAGGGGTCCAGAGTTGGGGGGGGGCAATGTGTAATGTGCAGGGGTCCAGAGCTGGAGGGGCAATGTGTAATGTGCAGGGGTCCAGAGCTGGGGGGGGCAATGTTTAATGTGCAGGGGTCCAGAGCTGGGGGGGGGGCAATGTGTAATGTGCAGGGGTCCAGAGCTGGGGGGCAATGTGTAATGCGCAGGGGTCCAGAGCTGGGGGGGCAATGTGTAATTGCAGGGGTCCAGAGCTGGGGGGGCAATGTGTAATGTGCAGGGGTCCAGAGCTGGGGGGGGCAATGTGTAATGTGCAGGGGTCCAGAGCTGGGGGGGGCAATGTGTAATGTGCAGGGGTCCAGAGCTGGAGGAAGGGGCAATGTGTAATGTGCAGGGGTCCAGAGCTGGGAGGGGCAATGTGTAATGTGCAGGGGTCCAGAGCTGGGGGGGGCAATGTGTAATGTGCAGGGGTCCAGAGCTGGGGGGGGGCAATGTGTAATGTGCAGTGGTCCAGAGCTGGGGGGGGCAATGTGCAGGTGTCCAGAGCTGGGGGGGCAATGTGTAATGTGCAGGGGTCCAGAGCTGGGAGGGGGCAATGTTTAATGCTCTAGGTATGCCCCTGGTCCAATTGAACTATTTTATTCACTAATAGGTGCGCCTGCTGGGAGCGCTGTATACATGACTGTATGTGGCATCAGCTACATACATTATACATCGCTGTGTTCTGGTAGCAGGATGGAGACTTCTCTTTGGGACAAAATTAAGTCAAGCTGAGCCCTGCTCAGCCATGCAGTGGAAGCTTTGCATTTTATGAATGAATACAAGGCTTCATCTGATTCCCTGAGGTGGAAGGGAAGGGCAGATGGTATCACGCTCTCCATCTCAGCCAATCAGAGGAAACTCTGTGTTCATTCAAAAAATGCAAAGCTTTCTGTGAATTGCTGGGTAGGGCTCAGCTCAACTCAATTTTGTCTCGAGAATGAGACGGATAGTCTCCATCCCGCTGCCAGAACACAGAGCTGCATACTCCAGGTGATGCGACATATAGTTTATATGGTGCTCACACCAAGCACACCTGTTAGTGAAGGAAATAGTTTGCTTGGACCAGCTGACTATTTAACGTTCAATCAAACCTGGAGTTAGGCTAAACTCTTTTTCAGTTTGACTGTGGTGTTTGAGAATTAGGAATGTGCACAGGTGCACTTCCTAAGTTCTTAGATTCAGGGCTTGTTTACACCAGAACGTGGTGCAGAAAAACGCGCGTTTCCAGCACTGCGTTCAAAATACACGTTCTGCTGTGGTGTCAATATATTCCTAATGACACCCCAAACGAAGGTCACAAACGCAGTACGTTTGTATTTACCGGATCGTGTGATACTGTATCACCATGCAATGTGGTGGAGTGCGTTTTTGAAAATGAGTGCATGTATTACATTCAAAGGATTGGGCTGGAAATCGCACCTCGTCACACAGGAATTGCACAGGAATGCGGACCATGTTCCTGGGCAATTTAGGTGTGAACCGGCCCTCAGAGCTAACATTCTTATGGCGTTATGAGTGTAATCACTTAAGAAGTATATTGCAGTCACAAAGTGGGCAAGGATAATGGAAAAAATGAGAATTCATTTTACAAGAATATTATGTATATGCAAAGCATCCTAGTGATAACGATAACAGGAAATCAAACTGATAGCGGAGTCTTGAAAGTTCCTACAGGATTGTTTTTTTTCTGGATTGCTAAATCATTTTCTCCACCTCTGATTTGCAATATAGTTTTTTCAGCTGATTTTTGTAGCCAGATGTTTAAATAACACTTGAAAAGTTGTGCTTATCAAATCGGTACATTGTCACTTAAAAATCTATTTCTATGCCTGGTCACATGTTAGACGATAGCAATGACAAACCTGTATAGTCAGTATGCAAAGCGCTCTGTGGTCTGCAGGCAGAGCCAATCATTGTGTCTTGCCTTTTGCCGGAACTCAGACTCTCACGGGCTCTGACTCCTACAAGTGTAGCAAAACAGTAATGGAATATAATCAGGATAATGTGTGTCACAGCTGTTCACAACTGGGATGTAATAATCCCACGTTCCTTGGCAGCAAAAAAGTGTTGCCGTTTAATTCCTGAACTAGTAAAAAATGGCCATTCATTTAGTGTAAAGCCCTTCAAAAGTACAGCCACAGCTAAGCCAAGACTTAAAGGAGAACTCTACTTAGCTGTTTTTTTTATCTAACTGGGCCACACTGCATAATCCTACTGTCATAGGCTATCAACTACAATACTGGAATTATTTTTATTTTTTTTGCTGTGAAAAGTGTACTTTTTGTTGTGTCCCCATTTTGTACCAGGAACATGCGCATGACTATGAATGATTTTCCAATCTTGACTACTTATCAGCATATTCTTAACGAATTCCAGGTATTGCAATTTTTACGTAGTTACATTGGTCCAACTTGGAGCAATGTAAATACTGTGTATATATACCGTGTGTGTATATATATATATATATATATATATATATATATACACACACATACACACACACACTGCAGATAAAATAAGTATTGAGCATGTCACTTTTCTAGGTAGATATATTTCTAAAGGTGCTATTGACATTACATTTTCACCCCATGTCGGTTACAACCAATGCAATCCATACATTCAAAGAAACCAAGACACATACATTCAGAAATTAAGTTATGTGTAAAAAAAATGAAATTACACAGGGAAAAGGTATTGAACACATGAACAAAGGGAGGTGCAAAAAGGCATGGAAAGCCAAGACACCAGCTGAAATTTATCAGTAATTAGAAAGCAGTCCTGCCCCTTGGCAGTGCAAATTAATATTAGCTGTTCAGTCTCAACTGATGGCCTATAAAAAGGTGTCTCATTACCATAACATTAAGTGTCAGACAAGAAACGTCTCATGATGGGTAAAAGCAAAGGGCTCTCTCAAGACCTTCACAACCTTATTGTTGCAAAACATACTAATGGCATCAGTTTACAGAAGGATTTCTAATCTTCTGAATGTTCCAGTGAGCACTGTTTGACCCACAATCCAAAAATGGAAAAAACATAATTTCACCATAAACCGACCACGGCCATGTGCTCCTCACAAGATTCCTCACAGAGGAGTGAAAATTATTTTCAGAAGGGTTGTCAAAGAGCCAAGGACCACGTGTGGAGAGCTTCAGAAAGACCTGGAATTAGTAGGTACAATTGTTTAAAAAAAATAAATAAGTAATGCACTCAACCACCATGGCCTGTATGCACACTCACCACGCAAGACTCTGTTGCTGAAGAAAAAGCATGTTGAAGATTGTTTAAAGTTTGCTGCACAAGATTTAGACAAGACTGTGAAATACTGGGAAAATATAGTCTGGTCAGAGAAGACCCAAAATTGAACTCTTTGGATGTCATAAAACACACCATGTTTTGAGGTCAAATGGCACATCACCCCAAAAACACCGCCATACCAACAGTGAGGTTTGGAGGTGGGAACATCATGGTGTGGGGCAGTTTTTCAGCATAAGGTACTGGCGAACTTCATATCCTTGAAGGAAGGATGAATGGAAAAAGGTACCAAGAAATTCTTGATAAAAATCTGCTGCCATCTACCAGGATAATGAATATGAAATGAGAGTAGACATTTCAGCAAGACAATGATCCCAAACACAAAGCCAAGGAAAATGTCAACTGGTTTCTAAGAAAGAAAATAAAGCTGCTAGAATGGGGAAGCCAATCACCTGACTTGAATCCAATAGAAAATCTATGGAAAGAACCAAAGATCAGAGTTCATGGAAGAGGCCCACAGAACCTTCAAAATTTGAAGAATGTTTGGGTGGAAGAATGGGCCAAAATCACACCTGAGCAATGCATGAGACTAGTTTTTCCATACAGGAGGCGTCTTGAAGCTGTCATTACCAACAAAGGATTTTGTTTTAAATATTAAATAAATATCAGTTAGCGTATTCAATTCTTTTTCCATTTTATTACAAAGAATTGAATTAATTTCTGAACTTATTTGTTTTGGTTTCTTTGTATGGATCCCATGGGTTGTGGTGCAAATTTCATGTCAACAGCACCTTTAGCAATATATTTACCTAGAAAAATGGTGACCTGTTCAATGCTTATTTTACCCGCTATATGTATGTATACACAGTATTTCACAAAAGTGAGTACACTCCTCACATTTTTGTAAATATTTTATATCTTTTCATGTGACAAAACTGAAGAAATGACAGTTTGCTACAATGTAAAGTAGTGATTGTACAGCTTGTATAACAGTCTAAATTTGCTGTTCCCTCAAAATAACTCAACACACAGCCAGTAATGTCTAAACCACAACAAAAGTGCCTGTGTGACGTGGACACTTCCTATTGGTTCCAAAAGAACAGAGGTTGCCTGATTTGACAACAGTTCACAGAGTCAAGAAGGGTGTTTTACTGATTCAACAAATGACAAAAGGAAAAAGACAGGAAAATGCAACCAACGCGTTTTGGGTACTTGTAAATCCCTCTTCATCAGGGCTTTAAAATGCAACTTCATTTCAACTGGACTAAAATCTTGGATAATTCAATCCAAGCAAAAAGAATAAAATGCAGAGACATGCTCTTTTGCTTTAACACACAATTTAAGTTGCTCTTTAAAGCCCTGATGAAGACAAATTCTTAAGCCCCTGAAATGTGTTAACTTCCTTTCCTTTTTTTTCCCTCGTCATTTTTGGAATCCATAAAACGCTTTTTTGGACTCTTAAGAACCCTTGTTTGGCGCTCTTTGGTTGGCAGAGGGGGTTAGTAGAGGGGAGTGGGATGGGTTAATATTGCCCGGAAGAGCGTCTGAACTGGGTATGAAAACAGGACCTCAGCTCCCATGATGCAGTAGGTGCTTTCCCTTTGCAGGAAGGTCCATCCTCATATTTAGCATGATGCAATATGGAAGGTGGTAAGTGAGAGGAGGGAGGACAAAAACCTTATTTATAAGCTTGTTAGGCATTACAGATCTGCTAAACTGCCTCTCAAGAAAAATAGGTTAAAGCTCTTCATGTAAAATCAATAAACCCAATTATAATTAGAACAAAGTTCTTATTTAATTATGGAGTATGCGCTCGTTATATTTATTGCGGGAGGAGTCACTCAGGAATGTGTCGCTCTGCTCACTGGATCAGTTCACTGCATACAAGCAGATTTCATCAGAGCATTGAGGTATTCCTCTAAGAAGAAAATGAAACCATTTATGTGTTCGGGTGTATGTGGTTTTTCCTGTTGTTTGATGATTATTCACTGACCACAGTGCCCACCAGGACAGTGTTCCATCGCTGCACCTGGTGACGCACATCTTATGCATGAGCTACAAGCCCTGCATATGGATGCAATTGATGCATGTTGAAGCAGTTTTAAATCAATAAATATATTTGTTTTTTATATATACATATCCTGGTGTTGATTCGTTGTTGCTTTAAGTAGCCACTATTTGATCCCTGTAGCAATATGGGGGTCGACCTTTTCTATTGTATTCCTCTACTTGGATGATGCAGTGAAAAGCATATTTATTTCTTTAAAACGCAATTTAAAGCTCAATTACACTTTCCGTTTAGATTGGTACTAAACACAAAAGCAAACATTTATTATATTGCAGCTTACCGATTCTTAGATGTAATTGCATTCATTTTCTTTTAAGGCTTTCTTTCTTCTATTTTCATCTGATGATCTGATCAGTAAGTCTGTTTTTCCAAAGAACAAGCTCTCTTAAAGGTAGGCAAGCCATAGATGATGCCATTTCTTTTCCTGCAGCCACGGGTTGGAAAATCCCTCCCACAGCGACTATTGTATTCTGCCCGCGGGGAGCATTTCCTGCCGGCAGAACACAACAATTCAAATAATCAAACATATATGTGTCGAGCTACTGATACTGTAAATCAGGGATGTGCGGACCTCCAGCTGTTGCAGAACTACAAGTCCCATGAGGCATAGCAAGACTGTGACAGCCACAAGCATGACACTTAGAGGCAGAGCATGATGGGACTTGTAGTTTTGCAACAGCTGGAGGTCCGCTAATTGCATATCCCTGCTGTAAATTATCATGAATATATAAAAATAAAGATTTTCAATTATTAATATACTCTCGTGTCTATGTGTAGTACACATATACATATAAACAAAATAATTACATGCAACAATATCTGTCATGAGTGAATGTCAAAACAGTCCCAGGTGCCTTTAATCCACTTCAAATAGTTCTTCACAAATCAATAAATTGTGACTCCAATTCACACTGTAAACCTCACATGGAGACTGATCCCATGCGCTCAGCGTTGCAAAGGATAAAGGTCTGCAAACACCTAAAATAGTGATTAAGGATGTGCTCTCACCTTAAACCTTCACCTAAAAATCAAATATAGGTCAAATGCGCCGCCCCCGCTCTGGGGATAATGTGGAATGTCCCTCAGTTTTGACAATTATTGCTCTTAACCACTTTCATTTTCAGGGTTGCTGTGTTTTTAGGAACTCCACTGCACCACTGCGTGCCTAACTCTAAGCCACATGGATGCTAACATAGTGTAGTATTTCACACAACCAGTAGATTTTATTAAAAATGCACTCACATTTAAATATAGATAAATCGCATTAGCTTTCCAACACTCACTCAGGACATGATAGCTTACTCCTGCCTCACTTCTGGTCCTCCAAGCTCCGGCATCACCTGGCTTCGGCTTACGCATTTCGTCACGTGACTTCATCAGTCACTTGATCCTCTGCTTAAGACACAAAAGGTATACAGTGTTTCCCAGTTTATTTTCTTTACAAATCAGCCAGAGCTGAGTAGAAAAGCCTGTACTCAGCCAGCATGCTGCAGAAGGACGCTTGCCATCTGTGGAAAGGCAGTAATCTCCCTGACGAGGTTCAACACCCCCCCTGCTGAGTCAGAGCCGGAGCTCTTCAGTCAGCGGGGAGCATACGGAGTCAGTCAGAAAGAGGTGTATCAGACCTCTGTAGAGAGGCTACTGCTTCCCCACACAGCACAAGGGTCCCAGTATGCAAGCTGCTGTCAGGGGACAAGCTATTTTACCCAGGCAGTAGCAGCTTTACAAAAAAAAAAATAGTAAAATATTGAACATCTTTTGTGTCAATGCACCTGTATGTATTTAGCTGATTTACTATTTGCTGTCAACAATATAAGGCGTAGGTGAATGGCAGCACCAACCTGTAAACAGGCTCCTGACCACTATAGCAGCTAGGAGTTTGACTACATTTTCCATATGGGTTGTTGCCATTTATCAAATGTTTATCTGAAAATGAAGATTATATGAATATAGTAAAAAAAGACTATAAAACATCATATTAATCAAATAACAAATCAACACAAAATATTTAGATGATAGCTACCCTTTACTTTTATGTACTTTACATTTTACTGATGCCCAGCTCCTTCACTGAATCATATTACTGACAGGATATCTCATGCAGCGAGGAAACTAAATTCACGTTAATATATTTTTATTGAAAAGAATGACATTTTACAACACAAAAAGAGGGAAACAACTATGCTTAGTGACTGTGACCTAAATATCCTGTCAATCAAAAACAAGGTTGACCTGATGGCAACTCTTAGCTCCCCGTCAAGCTCTGCCAACCCTACTACAAAACTTGGTTGGGTTGGGATACACTGCCGGCCTCTGACAAATTATGTACCTATTCAAGACAGATATATGAATCTGGTGCAAACACCGACAGTTATGGTGCGAAGGCCCAACAGGTTTCTAAATGTGTCTATGACACTCCTTATGAAATCCCCCATTGTCTTAGTTGGCCTGGAATTGGAGATGTATACACTGTATAAATCCATGCTTGTACTTGAAATGTGTCCTAAATAAAGAATTAAAAAATGTACCAGTGGAGTTAGGATACATTCCATTTTTACATACACACAATAATTTAGTCAATAGCTAAAAATCTGATGAGTTTAGTCCTTTGTAGGTCAAGAACTATATATTACTTTTATACGTGGTTCCTGGTTTCTGTAGTCTGAGGTGTATGACTGTAGAGTGGGGATCCTGTACACAAAATACATCATATGGTGTGTTTCCAGGAATAGTCATTTTCCCCTCCTAACAATGCTTATCCTTTCTACCAGTAAACCTTGCCACTTGTTACTCTGCTTTATTAGGTCAGACAACAGATTTGATGTTGTTCTGAGTTAAAGTGCTTTACACATTTTTAGGAGTGTTTAAATGACTGTAATTAAGCCTAATTGCTATATACAGTGAGTCTGTTTTTAGAACGCTTGCAAGAGCTAATATGGGAGTCACATCTAGTTCAGGGTTATCAATCATCGCTCTTCTAGAACTATTTATGTAGATTATAACATTCATTTTAACAGCTTTATAGCATTCACTAGATATGGAAAATATAATCTAACAGTGGTATTAGAAGTGAATTTTTGTTGGGATTTCCCATATTATTGATTAATGACATCATACTGGCAAACAAGGTGCAGATATAGAAAGTGTAGGAAAAAGAATCCAGGGGGGTCCCATACAGAAGGAAGACTGGTGTTGTTTTAAAGCTAAAGTTTTGTTGTTTAAATATTTTGGGCTACAGCACCAAATGCATTTGTTACGTGTAATGGTGCATCCTATTACCCGCAGGCTTCTTATACTTGTAAAAATCGTCCCTTTATGCCACTTTCATAGCTGCCAGATATATCTTCCCGTGCTGTATGGATTAATAACAGCCGCTGATAGTGTGAAGAGTTGCATCACATGCCTGCCCCCTTCTGCCCTCTTTGCCATTCAGACACCTCAGATACTATTTTCCTGCTATGCCACATTGCATTGCGTTCTGTGAATCCTGTCATTCATCCTCTCCTCCTCCATTCACAGAACTGTATGCCAGGCTGTTTATGACATACTCCTGTCCTCTGCAGTCTGTGTGCTGGGATGTATAAAACATACTCCTGACCACTTTACTTTATGCACTGGGACATGTATGACACACTGCTGACCAATGCACGCTGCGCTATATATCAGAAACACCTGACCCCTGCATTCTGCATGTTGTGCTGTATATATCGTACTCCTGACAACTGCACTGTGTGCTGGGCTGTATATGACTTACTCCTGACCACTTTACTCTATGCTCTTATCTGTAGATGACATACGCCTGACCAATGTACTCTGTGCGCTGGGCTGCATATGACATACTCCTGACCACTGTTTTCTGTGTACTGGGAGCACTGGGCTGCATATAGGACATACACCTGATTGCTGTGCTCTCTGTGCTGGACTGCATATAACATACTCCTGATCACTGCAATCTGCACGCTAAGCTGCATATGACATACACCTGATCTCTGCGCTCTGTGTGCTGGGCTGCATATAACATACTCCTGACTACTGCACTCTGTGCACTGGCCTGCATATGACATACAGTACATCTGATCGCTGCACTCTGTGTGCTGGGCTGCATATACATACTGCTGATCACTGCACTCTGTGCACTGGGCTGCATATACATACACCTGATCTCTGCGCTCTGTGCACTGGGCTGCATATGACATACACCTGATCACTGCACTCTGTGTGCTGGGCTACATATAACATACTCCTGACTACTGCACTCTGCACTGCATATAACATACTCCTGATCACTGCACTTTGTGTGCTGGGCTGCATATAACATACTGCTGATCACTGCACTCTGTGTGCTGGGCTGCATATAACATACTACTGACTACTGCACTCTGTGTGCTGGGCTGCATATACATACTTCTGATCACTGCACTCTGTGCGCTAGGCTGCATATGACATACTCCTGATCTCTGCGCTCTGTGTGCTAGGCTGCATATAACATACTCCTGAGTACTGCACTCTGCGCTGCATATAACATACTCCTGACTACTGCACTCTGCACTGCATATAACATACTACTGACCACTGCACTTTGTGTACTGGGCTGCATATAACATACTACTGACCAATGCACTCTGTGCGCTAGGCTGCATATAACATACTCCTGATCACTGCACTCTGTGTGCTGGGCTGCATATAACATATAGTACATCTGATCGCTGCACTATGTGTGCTGGGCTGTTTATGACATGCTCCTGACCTCTATACACTGGGCTATATATGACATCATTACATGTCATATATATAGTTGCAGTTAGTTAGGGAAAAAAAGACACAAGTCCATCTTGTTTAACCAATAGAAAAAAAATAAAAATAGACATGCTCTTGATCACTGCACTCTCACAATATGTTACTGGTTGTTCAGTAGTCACCTTGTTAACTTCTTCCCCAAGGTAGGCTCTGTGCAGAAAAGCAGATGTAAAAGTATTTTTTTACAAATAATTATATTGAAGTTTGTACGGGTCAATTAGGTAGGTTCACATGGGTGGCAAAAAAAAGAGGGTTGGTCTGCGTCCCCCCCCCCGACCACCCACTTCCAAACAAACATGGTGGACGCTCACATTGCCATAGCTGGGATGCATAGCTTTGCAGTATGCCAACTTTACCTCAGCATTTTACCTTTGACAGGTAGCAGTGCGTGTCAAAATCCACAAGGGCAACCACAAACTAGGCCTAATGGAGCCCCAAAAAACATACAAAAACCTGATCGGGTTCTAACTGTTTCCAGTTATATCCCAAGCTATGAAAAGCGATTTTGTCTGGACGCAGACTTTTAATCATTTTACCCTAAGTTGACAATTCAAGGCTTTTTTTCCCTAAATATTCAATTTAGTACCTATTACAAAAATTGATAATACAATCTCTTTGAAAGTATTTAGAGCATGACTGTACAAGCATGTATCAGACTTTCTGCTGAATTTGGACTTCTTCTTTCCAGGGCATTGCTTTATGAGGCAGAACGTTAATCCGACCCTCGCATTTCTCTAAAACGGGGAAATAACCGACACATAAAACATTGCCTTGAGGTCTGCAGATACTAGGCCGGACACTGGAGCCGTTCCCTCGCTGTTCCTGTGAATACACAAATGAACTTCACGCCACACAAGCCAGTCTGCAGCTGCTATGATAGGAACTTCTGATAGGATGGAGGGCAATTTGGCAGCTTTGCCTTGGGTATGGAAACAGCTTGTTCCCGGGCAGAAAGAAGAAAATCAAATTGTATAGACGTATTCTTCTGTAATGACTATATTTTACGCTGTCACTGGTGGGGGTGGCAACACAAGTAGAAAAAAAAAAAAAGACGAGTCAAAGATAGCAGAATGTGGAGGCCATGATTATGGCAGCAGAGAGTCACGGTTGGATGGTAATCTTTCACACTCAGTAGAATCTCACACAATGCAACATTCGGGAGCGCTTTGAAGTCACTCTAAACAAAGCCATCCTCCTCCCTTTTCACAGACAGACATATTAGATCGCTGAAAGTGTAAAACGTTTGGCCTCTGTTGGTTTATTCAGAACTTGGGAGTGAACAGCAGAAAATGTCGTGTTTTAGACATCAGGCTAGCCTCGCATTCCAATATGTTGAAAGCCTTAGTGCTTAGGAACACCGAAGAGTTATTTCAGTGTGAATTGCTGGATCAGAACAGGCGAGTTCATATTTCCTCTCATAACGTCTCAAAAGAAATGTGGACTCAATGGCATCTTGCCCACATTTATATACGCACTAGTACCTTAAAAGAAAAGTATTGTGCATTCAGGTATTATTTTTTATTACCATCATTTACCATCTTGCAATAATTTCCAAAGATTTATATGCTGGCTATGTCTTAGTTTTCCTGGAAATGTGCGTGTATGCATTCAATGGGCTGCCGCAAAAACGCATAGGTGTGAACCCAGCGTCAGATGCAATTTCCCTTGAAGAGTATCTCACCAAAAATGACATTTTTGCTGCAGGAGTTGCTAAAAATCTGATTTGTATCTTAGCGCAGACTTCTGGGAAAATCAGTAAGCCAATCACACAAGCAGGAAATGACATACAGTCAGGTCCATAAATATTGGGACATCGACACAATTCTAATATTTTTGGCTCTATACACCACTACAATGGCTTTGAAATGAAACAAACAAGATGTGCTTTAACTGCAGATTTTCAGCTTTAATTTGAGGGTATTTACATCCAAATCAGGTGAACGGTGTAGGAATTACAACAGTTTGTATATGTGCCTCCCACTTTTTAAGGGACCAAAAGTAATGGGACAGATTTACAATCATCCATCAAACTTTCACTTTTTAATACTTGGTTGCAAATCCTTTGCAGTCAATTACAGCCTGAAGTCTGGAACGCATAGACTTTACCAGACACTGGGTTTCATCCCTGGTGATGCTCTACCAGGCCTGTACTGCAACTGTCTTCAGTTCCTGCTTGTTCTTGGGGCATTTTCCCTTCAGTTTTGTCTTCAGCAAGTGAAATGCATGCTCAATCAGATTCAGGTCAGGTGATTGACTTGGCCATTGCATAACATTCCACTTCTTTCCCTTAAAAAACTCTTTGGTTGCTTTCGCAGTATGCTTCGGGTCATTGTCCATCTGCACTGTGAAGCGCCGTCCAATGAGTTCTGAAGCATTTTGCTGAATATGAGCAGATAATATTGCCCGAAACTCTTCAGAGTTTATCCTGCTGCTTTTGTCAGCGGTCACATCATCAATGAATACAAGAGAACCAGTTCCATTGGCAGCCATACATGCCCATTCACTGATGAGGTGGTATGCTTTGGATCATGAGCAGTTCCTTTCCTTCTCCATACTTTTCTCTTCCCATCACTCTGGTACAAGTTGATCTTGGTCTCATCTGTCCATAGGATGTTGTTCCAGAACTGTAAAGGCTTTTTAGATGTTGTTTGGCAAACTCTAATCTGGCCTTTCTGTTTTTGAGGCTCACCAATGGTTTACATCTTGTGGTGAACCCTCTGTATTCACTCTGGTGAAGTCTTCTCTTGATTGTTGACTTTGACACACATACGCCTACCTCCTGGAGAGTGTTCTTGATCTGGCCAACTGTTGTGAAGGGTGTTTTCTTCACCAGGGACATAATTCTTCGGTCATCCACCACAGTTGTTTTCCGTGGTCTTCTGGGTCTTTTGGTGTTGCTGAGCTCACCGGTGCGTTCTTTCTTTCCACACCTAATGTTTTTGCTATCTCTCTGATGGGTTTGTTTTGTTTTTTTCAGCCTAATGATGGCTTGCTTCACTGATAGTGACAGCTCTTTGGATCTCATATTGAGAGTTGACAGCAACAGATTCCAAAAGCAAATAGCACACTTGAAATGAACTCTGGACCTTTTATCTGCTCCTTGTAAATGGGATAATGAGGAAATAACACACACCTGGCAATATAACAGCTCAGCAGCCAATTGTTCCATTACTTTTGGTCCCTTAAAAAGTGGGAGACACATATACAAACTGTTGTAATTCCTACACCGTTCACCTGATTTGGATGTAAATACCCTCAAATTAAAGCTGAAAGTCTGCAGTTAAAGCACATCTTTTTAGTTTCATTTCAAATCCATTGTGGTGGTGTATTGAGCCAAAAAGATTAGAATTGTGTTGGTGTCCCAATATTTATGGACCTGACTGTATCCGGGGAGGGAGGCGTTCTGTACACCATCTGTGTACAGAACACCTCCAGGTAGCCATATTGCATTGCATTTTACTGAAAAAAGACAGCTCTACAGATTGAAAAGGAAAGGTCATTTTTAATTACATTCAATTACAATATGACTTGTGTTGCAATTGTATACAGGCTCTCCTCACTTAACGCCCAGGTCCCGTTCCAAAGACCAGGTCGTTAAACAAATTGGTCGTTAAACGAGGAGCTACAAGTAATCAATATTTTAACCACTTGCCGCCCGCCATATAGCAAAATGAAGGCGGCAAAGTGGTTTCAGTATCCTGACCAGTACATTTTCAGGATATTGAGCCGCTGCGCACTCCCGGGGGCGCGCATTGCAGCGATCATTGTTGCGGTGTGTCAGTCTGACACCCCGCAACACAGCTTTAGGTAAAGAGCCTCTGACGGAGACTCTTTTCCACGTGATCAGCCGTGTCCAATCACTGCTGATCACAGTGTAAACAGGAAGAGCCGGTGATCGGCTTTTCCTCACTCGCGTCTGTTAGACGCGAGTAGAGGAGAGCCGATCGGCTGCTCCTCTGACAGGGCGGGTTTGTGCTGTTCGATTATCAGCGCAGCCCCCCCGAGGATGCCCACACTGGACCACCGGAGATGCCACTAGGACCACCAGGGACGCCACTAGGACCACCAGGGATGTCACCACCAGGTATGCCACCCTGATCAGTGCCCACAATGGGCATCACTGATTGGCAGGCATTATTGTTTGGCACTGATTGGCATCCATCAGTGACATACATTACAGTACATCAGTGCCACCTATCAGTGCTCACCCATGCCCGTACGTGTCACCTATCAATGCCCATCAGTGCCGCCTATCAGTGCCCATCCGTGCCACCTATCAGTGCTCATCCGTGCCGCCTATCAGTGCCCATCCCTGCCACCTCTCAGTGCCACCTATCAGTGCCCATCAGTACCGCCTATCAGTGCCACATATTAGTGCCCATCATCAGTGCCCATCAATGCCACCTCATCAGTGCCACCTCATTGGTGCAACCTCATCGGTGCCCATCAGTGCCCGTCAGTGCAGCCCCATCAGTGCCTATCAGTGAAGCAGAAAATGTAGTTATTTACAAAGTTTTGTAAATGAAAAAAAACAAAACATTTTTTATTCAAAATTTTCGGTCATTTTTTAATTTGTTTAGCAGAAAATAAAAATCCCAGAGGTGATCAAATACCACCAAAAGAAAGCTCTATTTGTGGGAACAAAATGATAAAAATTTAGTTTGGGTACAGTGTAGCATGAGTGCGCAATTGTCATTCAAAGTGCGACAGCGCTGAAAGCTGAAAATTGGTCTGGGCAGGAAGGTGTATAAGTGCCCTGTATTGAAATGGTTAAGCATTTTGAACTACTGTACTGTGAAAAAAAGGTCTAAACACAAAACTTCAGCTCAATAACGTTGTTTTAATTTGCATAAGTACAGAACACAAACAAATTCTGTACTGTATTGTACAATACAATGATGTATAGCGGGTCGTTAGGTGGGGAGAGCTGGTCGTAAGTCTGAGTGGTCGTTTTAACAGGTAAGACGTTAAAACGAGGAGTATCTGTATGCTAGATTATTTTTTTTATTTGCTAATTTTTTTCCCACAAAAGTGGAGTTATCCTTTAGAAATGATCCAATATAGAAAAATACTTGTTGATCCTGCCAGAAAACGTATGAGCTCATAACTTCCTGTTTGAGTTGAAAGCCTCTGCTGCTCTAAACTCTTCAGTGACTTAGTGGGCACATTTGCCAGATGGTGCGGCCTGTCAAATTCAATATTCTGAGTTAAAATTGCCATGGTATTGTGTACTCACCCTTCTGGTCATCAAATTAATATAGAGGGGAGGACTCATGGGTGGTAAAAACATGAATGAACCAACTGTTTTTATCACCCCTGCACTGCCAGTGTGAACTTAACCTAACAGGGAATTTTCTGGACAGCATAAGGACAGACATGTACTGAATATATTTTCTTAACTTTTGCCCAGACATACACTTTAGTCTATGGGGTTGATTTACTAAAATAAAATAGACTGTTTACTTTACAAGGGAAGTTGCACTTTGGAAGGGAATTTTCCCCAGAGATTAGTGAATGAGGTGAAGCTCTGCTGACTTCCTTCATTCAATCATGTGCGTGTAGAAATACTTTTTTTTTTAAATTCTTATATATGCTTGGGTGTTCTTTGCGTCGTATTTATTAAGCTCTGGGAAAAATTCCCTTGCAAGTGAATATTCTATTTTCCTTTCAACCCCTATGTATACATTTTCACCCAGAATTTACACATTTTATCAATTGAATACTATTTCAAAAATCAGTGAATTTTGGGCAAAAAAAGCTGTCTGAATCTTGGGTGAAAATATTTATAAATATAACCTTAGGCCCTTTTCACACTGGGGCAGTGGGTGCGTCGGCTTTACCGTCAATTTTGCGTCGCTATTCGGCTGCTAGCGGGTGCTTTTACCCCCCTACTAGCGGCCGAGAAAGGGTTAAAACCACCGCAAAGCTCTGCTGCAGCAGCGCTATGCCGGCGGTATAGCCGCGCTGCCCCATTGATTTCAATGGGCAGGAGCGGTGAAGGAGCGGTGTATACACCGCTCCTCCACCGCTCCAAAGATGCTGCTTGCAGGAGTTTTGTTAACGTCCTGCAAGTGCATCGCTCCAGTGTGAAAGCACTTGGGCTCTCACACTGGAGAGACAGGCGCTATGCAGATGCTATTTTTAGTGCTGTAGCGCCTGTAAAGCGACTCAGTGTGAAAGGAGTCTTAGATTTTCTTTGGCTTCATGTACACCATATTATTTTGCTTCCCGTACCAAATACAAAAAGAGGTGTTTTTGCCTTTTTTTATAGGTCAGGTATCTCAAAGAAAATAAAAATATAAGTCAGGTTCTCAAAAAAAAAATGACAAAATAAGTCAGGTGCAAATAGGAAAAGGAAAAAAAATAAATAGGGCAAGTGCCCATAGAAAATATAATAAATAAGTTAGGTGCCAGATAACATTTTAAAAAAAAAGTCAGGTGTGGATAGAAAATGAAAAATAAGTCAGGTGCCCATGGAAAATAAAAACATGTCAGGTGCTCATAAATGATAAAAACATAAGTCAGATGCCCATAGAAAACAACACAATAAGTCAGAAGCCCATAGAAAATAAAAAAATAAGGCAGGGCATAGATGGTGCGAATTTCTTTCCTGCAACCATAGGTTGCAGGAAACATGCGCAACATGCAAAAAAAAAGTTCACGGGAATGTGCATGAAAAATGCATGAACATCCATATATGGTGAAACTATTTAAAGCACTTGATTCAGAGGCCACCTTTCCCCAAAAAACACTGAAAGCCCACGTTTCTATCATTCCTAAAGAAGGCAAAGACCCATTATCTTGTGGCCCTTACAGACCTATTTCACTTTTGAACATTGATCTCAAGCTGTTCACTAAGATCCTAGCCACACATCCTGTGCATCATTTGCAAACAATAGTCCACCTAGATCAAGTGGGATTGATTCCAACTAGAGAAGCCAGAGACAACACTGTTAAAGTGCTTAACCTACTCCATGTAGCAAATGCAACACACACTCCATGCATTTTAAAGGAACAGACGCTGAGAAGGCGTTCAGTCGTGTGAACTGGAAATTTATGTTCTCAGTTCTGCGCCATATTGGCCTGGGAGACAATATTATACACTGGATTACCAAGATCTACTCCACTCCGACGGCTCAAGTCAAGGCTAACGGAGTTCTCTCTGACCCTTTTTCGATTTCTAATGGGACCAGACAGGGGTGCCCCCTGTCCCCTCTTCTCTTTGCTTTATTTCTGGAACCTTTCTTATGTAAAATCTGCTTAAATCCAGACATTACGGGGTTGACTGTTGGAGATTTCCAGCATAAGATTTCAGCTTATGCTGATGACATGCTTTTTTTCCCTCACTAATCCAGTAGTGTTACTTCCCACTCTTTTGAGTGAATTTGAAACATATGGCTTATTATCCAACCTGAAAATTAATTTCAGTAAATTGGAAGCCATGGAAGTTGAGGTTCCATCCCTTTTTCTCCAGACTTTGAAATCAAATTTTTAGTTCAGATGGAAGGATTCAGCTCTGAAATATTTGGGGGCATACATTCCTTTCAGGCTATCCCACACTTTTGAACTTGATTTTCCCCCTCTCTTGACCAAAACTCATACTTTACTAGAGACTTAGCATAAGGGCTTGCGCTCATGGTGTGGCAGGTGTAATCCCCCTAAAATATGCATCTTACCAAAATATCCTAATCTCTTTCAAGCCCTACCGATAGTGATATCTCCCCATTATTTTAAACAATTTCACTCTCTATCACTTATATTTATTTGGGCCCACAAGCACCCTGGTCTACCCCGCCGCCAACTCTTGTTGCCAAAACAATACAGAGGCCTAGCAATTCCCCATGTCTTGAAATATTGTCAGGCAACCCATCTAGGTAGACTTATTGACTGGCGTCGTCATTATGATGTCAAGCTTTGGGCGCAAATTGAGCAAGCTAAATCTGACATACCACTAAAAGGTGCCCGTGGTGTTACGAAAAACTACCACGTGCCTTGAAATTACATCCTTTGCTCATACTTTGTATAAGCTCACATCTCTTTACACAGGGTTCCTGCTCTACAAGAGATTTTCCTCTATTCACAATATTAGGAAACCCACAATTTCTTCCAGGCTTCTATGACCAGATGTTTTGGGCACTACACCAAGCTGGTCGCTATCAGGCATCACACTTCTTAGCAACTGATCTTTGGCCTTCCATTGAACCTTTAAGACAAAATTCAGGTAATTTCCGATTAACCTTTTGGAAAGCCCTCCAAATACATCATTATTTACATTCTCTACATAACCCACTGGGTTTTGGTCATAACATGACTACTTTTGAGAAATACTGTTTAGGGGAAGGAACTCTGCCACGGATTCTCTCTAAAACCTATAACCTATTGATCTCCCCTACTGAACAGATGTGCTTGCCATGCTTGAAGATATGGTAAACAGACCTAAATCTGACTTTTACAACAAAACAACAACAGAATATTATTAGATTCTACTTGAAATTGTTCGTATGTATGACGATTCAGGAAACTAACCTTAAAATTTTAACAAGGTGATACCACACCCCTTATATATTACACAAGTTCTATCCCAACACCACAGATCATTTTTGAGATGCCAGGAGGGAAGGGAAACGCTTCTCCTTGTCTTTTGGTCTTGCCCTAAGCTTAAATATTACTGGAAGGAGGTCTGCAAAATTATACAAAAATTCACTGATTACGAGATCCCTGATGATCCAGCTTTTTTCTTATTGTATGTTTCGGCCATTCCAGAGAAAATTTATTAAAAAATTATAAAAAATAGTGTGTCACCTGTTGAATGCCGCCAAATCTTGTATCCCTTTGTACTGGAAAAACCTGCAACCACCAACTATTAGATGCTGGCTCCATAAAGTGGAGGAAATCAATAAGATGGACGACTTAATACTTTCAGCACAACATAAATGTTCACACCAGTGCTTGCAGTTCCAGAAAAAAAATTGTACATGCTGCATTTTTCCTGCACTGGACTGTACTGGAACGTTGTAAAATGCATAAAAAATGCACCGGAACACACATGTCTTTATTTAAGGTTAAGAAAAAAAAGAGGGGGGGGTGCACTGGACTGCATCAAAAACGCACTGAGATACATCAAAAATGCGTCAAAAACATGCATGCAGAAAAACATCTGGAACCCATCTAGACTGCGTTTCTATGATGTGAACTAAGCCCTAAGTGTTCTGCAAGTGCATTGTTAATGACAGATGAGCTGAACCAGCCTTCTGTGATTGCTACCACTATATAGCAGATTATGAAGTATCTACGGATTTGCTATGTTTGCTGTCTCAGCAGTATCTGATTGTTGCATATGAGCACTACATTTCTTATGAAGTGTGTTATTGCACCAATGGATTGTCTGTCGGGCTGCCTGTGTGCTTCGATTGCTACTGGGATTTACAGCTTGGTTGAAATTTACCGAAATGCACAGAAGTGGAATTGCAGGAGTGCTGTGGTTGAATACCTGTATGGACAAGTATTCCACTGCAAGCACCTTTATAGCCCATTGTAATGACTTTTATGTTTACGACTGTTTCTTGCCTTGATTGTTTGATTTTGCACTTAACATGGTCCTTTGTGTTTACAGTGAGATTAGTAATCATTGGATTAGGCGTCTGTAGTGTCTATTTTTGGATTAAATTGTTTTTATTTGGGGACATGTGACAATTGTATTGTGGTGTTTTGTATTTCTGTGAAAAAAAATTCCTTAAAGACTTTTTCAATATTCTAAAAGTTGCTGGAGAAAGTGCCTATAGCCTTTTTATACTTTTATTTTTCTGGAATTAGTTCTCAAGTCACAGATGCCATTTCCTAGTAAAAGTTTAGTTGAGAGGTATCTTGATATAGCGCGGTCTTACCCCAAAGGGTCCCGACGCGCTTGGAGAAACCCAGGGACTAGGAGGAGACAGGAAAGCAGCATGAAAAATGGAGCCAGAAAGGCTACACAGGAAAAGCTTGTGTGAAGAGCCAAGTCTTCAATTTCCTGCGAAAGACCAGGATGGTAAGGGCCTCCTGGAGCTCGGCAGGGAGGCTATTCCACAGCATGGCACCCTGGTGGGAGAAAGCTCGACCACCACGACCACCACGCCGGGTCTTCTTAGGCACAGAGATGTGGAGGAGGTCTCTTCTGCTCGATCTAAGTGATCTGCCCAGAACTTGTTTGTGGAAACGTGAACAGAGGTAACTCAGAGCAAGGCTTCTCATGATTTTAAACATGATACAACCTGCTTTAAACAGAGTACAATGGTAAACCGGCAGCCAGTGCAAGGCACAAAGAACGGGGGTGATGTGATCCCTAAAAGGGAAACCCATAAGTAGCCATGCCGCATCATTCTGTATGAGTTGAAACATAAAGGGTAAGTTCACCTTTTTCCCCCACTGATGTCAGGACATTTTCAACTCCCAATGGCCACAGTCCTCCCCGCAAAAGTCTGAAGAACAGTAAATTGACTCCTTTTTTAGAAAGTTTGAAGACCACCCTGGTGTAGGGTGTACAGACTGCTACACCGGCAGCACATGGCATCGCGCCCGCAACATGCAACAAGGTGTGGCCAGGAAATTCAAAGTTAATTCACCTTTCATTATTCATGAAAAGGTGAACATACCCTTTGAGTTTGCCATACACAATTTGATTTTTTGAACATTCATAGAAAGATCATTTGTCACAACATTCTTTCTTGCCATCCTCAAGTCAACGAATTAAGTTCAAAAGCCCTCACATTTGCCCAGACCTGCTATTTGAATAAAATTCCAGACATAATAACTGTGTTTCATTACAACATGTATGATTTTTCCCAAACGAAAAACCACATTCACAGTTTGAAATTAATTCAACAAAATGTTTCCATCTACTCCTTGGAATTTTCTTGTCACCGAAGTAAAAAATTTTGATCCTGGTAATCATTAGAAAATCAATGTTCTGAAAATGTAATTTTCAATTGGATTCTACTGGTATATGACAGGATAAAATTAGAGAGTCACACAGAAGAGGGTCTCCTGGCTAATAATGGTAGTAGTAGGGACCTTATCACACCTGCATACAGGAACACATTGTAGACAAGAAAGAGAGGTTATGTTGTACTCCCACAAACATTATATACTAAACATCCATCCAAACTCAAGACACAATACAAATCCCCAACCATAAAAACCTTTAAAAACACAACCAGGCCAGGATGACCCACATAGCACACACACACACGAAAAGGCAATATGCTGTTCAAAGGGTGGTGGCCACTCTACCTAAGCTGGAATCTTGAAGCAATATCTGTGTATACTTATTGCAACAGTTCCGATGCAACAATTGTATCAGCTGTTGAATAACCTTTTACACAAAACTTTGTATCCAGATCCTCTAATGATAAGATTACTGATACAAACAGCAAACAGAGTACTATATCCATCGATTTATATCTTACAGTTGAACACCGTTCTATCCAAACTTGGCTGTCCTTCTCAAAGAAGTGGAGGTTAGAAAAGGGCAAAAGTTGAAAATGAAATAAAATCCCAAATATTGAGATATCATCATTCACTCACTTTGGAGGGATTTCCTCTCATTTCCTGTTTTTGCTATGGGACAGGAAGTGAAGGGAAATCCCTCCAATGGGACGCAGATTGCAAAAAAACTGGCATGGGGTTATAACCCAGTGGCATAGCGTGGGTTGTCAGCACCTGGGGCGAGGTAAGTAATTTGCACCCCCTAACTTGTGGACTTTTAGATGCCCCCATCCTGATCACACATCCAGATACCCCCCCACTCTGATCACACCTCCCAGATACCCCCACCCTGATCACACCCCCAGATACCCCCTCACTCTAATCAGGGGCGTATCTACCGTGAGGCAAACAAGGCGTTTGACTTGGGTGACATTTTTCCACTCCAAGGCAGAAGGGCACACATATGTCCGGTGCAAATTTCCCCTCAGTTTTCACTGTGAATTTCCTAAGCAGCTGTTCAGCGCTTCAGCTGTGATTTAGATGCGTTTCAGATGCAAATTTTTGGAGCCGGGGAGGGGGGGGGGGGCACTGGCGTCTTTAACATTAGCTAGTTAAGGAGCGGGCCTGGAAGCCAGCTGCTGCATCCTCAACAATGGATGGCTCATGAGCTGTCAGCGGGGTTCTCTGGTGAATGTAAAAAAAAACAAAAACACTGACCCTTATCCGAGCATGCAGCCTGGCAGGCCAGGAAAGGAGGGGACAAGCGATTGCCCTCCCCCTCCTGAACCATACCAGGCCACATGCCCTCAACATGGGGGGGTGCTTTGGGCCGGGGGGGCTCTGTTTTAGACAACCCCTTTATTAAAACAAAAACGATTTCCACCAGTATAGATAGATCCATTGTCAATCATAATGCCCACCACCACTGCCGAGACTGATATTACAGCCCCTTAATGTGGTTGTAAAGGTGAGATCACTTTTATCGGGGGCGACACATCCCTCCACGCTCCGGTCGTCTCCACCACTTACCGGCCCCGCCAGTAACGGCAGAGATGATTGCGTCCGCTCCCCTCACTGCCTGGATGCTGAGTGAGGGAAAGATGGCCCCCGCTCCGCACCATAGCATTGGAGGGCGGAAGCAACGTCAAAAGTCACTTCCGCCCAATGCTCTTAAAGGGGACATTTTTTTTTTTTTTTAAATGGCATTTTAGTGTAAATGCGAGATCTGAGGTCTTTTTGAACCCAGTTCTCACATTTATGAGGTAGTGTCATGCTTTTTTCTATTACAAGGGATGTTTACATAGGAATAAAAGTGACCTATGTTTTTTTGCATTCTAGTGCATTTTTTATGTGTGCTACCGCGTTCCAGTACAGTTCTGTGCAGGAAAAATGCAGTAGCTTCTACTATTTTTTCTTGAACCGGAACGCACTGGAACTGCAAGCACTGTTGTGAACTATGGCATTGGAAACCATATAACATACTTTCTGTGCGTTATGGATACAGAAAGAAAAAACACTGGACCGCATATGGTGTGAACTAGCCCACAATCTAAGGTCCCTAACTCACATTCATAGATACACTTACTAGGGCTAATTGTGACAGCAGCCAATTAACCACTTCACGCAAATTAACGTACCAGTATGTCGGTGCTTTGACGTTAAATACTGGGGTTATGGCAGCAGCTAGCTGCCATAACCCCGGTATTTTCAGGAACGGCGTGCGGTCCTCTTTAGGATAAAAGTGGTCTCTGTGGCAGATTCGCCACAAGATTACTTTTATCGGGGGCGGGAGAAGGCCCCCCCTCTCCCGCTGTGCTCCGGTCATCTCCGTCGCTTACCGGACCTGCCGGTAGCGGCAGAGACAATCGCATACGCCCCCCTCACTGCCTGGATGCCGAGTGAGGGAAAGATGGCCCCCGCTCGGCTCCATAGCATTGGAGGGCAGAAGCGACATCAAACGTCGCTTCCACCCAATGCTCTTAAGGGCAAATTTTTTTTTTTTTAAATGATATTTAATCTTTTTTTTTTTGTGCATTCTAGTGTAAATATGAGGTCTGAGGTCTTTTTGACCCCAGATCTCATATTTAAGAGGTCCTGTCATGCTTTTTTCTATTACAAGGGATGTTTACATTCCTTGAAATAGGAATAAAAGTCACCCAATTTTTTTTTTTTAAAAAAGGACAATGTAAAAATAAAAAATAAAAGGTAAAAAAAAAAAATGTAAAGCACCTCGTCCCGCTGAGCTCGCGCGCAGAAGCGTAAGCATACGTAAATCCACCCACATATGAAAATGGTGTTAAAACCACACATGTGAGGTATCACACAATCACTAGAGTGAGAGCAATAATTCTAGCACTAGACCTCCTCTGTAACTCAAAACTGTAGAAATTTTTAAACGTCGCCAATGGAGATTTTTAAGTGCCAAGTTTGTCGCCATTTCACAAGCGGGCGCAATTTTAAAACGTGACACGTTGGGTATCAATTTACTCGGTGTAACATTATCTTTCACATTATAGAAAAAAATTGAGCTAACTTTTGCTAACTTTTTGTAACTGTTGTCTTATTTTTTAAGACCGCTGCACAAACACGGTGTGACATAAAGTATTGCAATGACCACCATTTTATTCTCTAGGGTGTCTGAAAAAAATATATATAATGTTTGGGGGTTCTAAGTAATTTTCTATAAAAAAAATGATTTTAACTTGTAAACAACAAGTCTCAAAAAGAGGCTCGGTCCTTAAGTGGTTATCTACCAGCATTTCTTTGGAGTGTGGGAGTAAACCCACACAGGCACAGAGAGAACATACAAACTCCAGGCAGGTAGTGCTGTGGTTAGGATTTAAACCAAAGAACCCAGTGCTGCCATATGGAAGTGCTAACCACTGTACCAGTGTACTTTGTAGTATGCATAGAGCAGTAAACATGACTGCAACTAATATACCTGCTTGTTCCAAACAAATGGAAGTGTGGGGAAAAAGGAGAGGTTCTGGGGATGTTACATGGAGGCAGAAAAACACAGTAAGAAATGATACCATGATAAATGGATAACAGGGCTATTGAGTAGTGGATGTAATATCGGATAAACTGTCATGATCGGCTCTCAAAAACTTTGTACTAACGATCCGATTATCGTATAATCGCTTCAAAAGCGGTATTTGTTGTCCGCTTTCGGATTGTATGTACGGGCCATAAGGGGGGATATGATCAACATGTATAAATACATAAGTGGTCCATATATTGAACTTGGTGTTGAGTTATTCAAATTAAAGTCATCAGGGAGGACAAGGGGGCACCCTTTACGTCAAGAGGAAAAGAGATTTAATCTCCAAATACGGAAAGGTTTCTTCACAGTAAGAGCTGTGAAAATGTGGAATAGACTCCCTCCAGAGGTGGTTCTGGCCAGCTCAGTATTGCTTTAAAAAAAAAAGGCCTGGATTATTTCCTAAATGTACAGAACATAATTAGATATTAACATTTATAGGTAAAGTTAATCCAGGGAATATCTGATTGTCTCTTGGGGGATCAGGAAGGAATATTTGGAATATTTTCACCTGCTGGAGATAATTGTATCATGGTTTGCTGGGTTTTTTACCTTCCTCTGTATCAACTGTGGGTTATATAGTTACATAGTTATTAGTCAGGTTGAAAAAAGACACATGTCCATCCAGTTCAAGCAAAAAAAAAAAAAATACATCAATACATGTAATACATCAACAAAAATATAGACGAGAAAACCTGTAAAAATGTAAAAAAAAAAACAAAAAAAAACACTGCAGTAATAATGCTACATATGTTATCACTAAAAATACACAATACTGCTGTTGACAGATTTTAGACATACAGTATACTGAAAAAAAATAATTTGCTATATCTGTTAACTATACCATATACTGTATATATATATATATATATATATATATATATATATATACACACACACACACACACAGATACATACATCTAAGTGCTGCCTTGCAGCTGTGTGATTCATTTCTGGCGTACATATTGCTGTACAGTTTATATTGATGTGTGTAAAGTGTGTTTTTCAACTTCCTGTAATTGTATAAGAAGGTTTTCCCCGTGGTGGTTTGGGGCTGGTTTCTCGCTTTTATATAGAATGAGATATAAAGAAGCTTTGTGTACTCAGCTCTGAAGTTGCCTCAGTGGACAAAAAATGGAAATCCTGGCCCTGCGGCAGAGGTGAGCCCACCCATGCCATTTACATATGTGGAAGTTTATAGACAGAGACATGCAAAACCGACTTCAATAATATACCTTACCTTGTGTGTGATTACCTAGAATGAGTGTAAAGAGAACCTGTCATTGGGAATGGGGAATTGCCCTTGTTGATTTGAAAAATGATTAGAAAATAGAAAGCCTCCATATACAGAACACTATAATTACAGTTGATCCAGAGGAAGGACAAAAAACCCCATGTGTACATTGTTGTTCCAGGTCAGTGACTCTGCAAATAGTGAAGGAAATAGAAAATTGACAGCCCTGGAATATGCACCTTCACAAACAAATCAACACAGTCAGCTCCCATATGTCCGGCCTAACAGGCTCCAAATAAAGTAGATCTATCATTATATATATATTTTACTGTTCTGTTTTCTATATTTCGTACTGCATCACATGTTGCCACGTTTCTACTAACCCTAACTATGAGTTGATCTGCACCCCCTACCCTCCTTCCATGGCCAATTTGACAATAGCTAGGAAGGAGACGGGTCTGCTGCATAATGGCAGATTTTTTCCCCAGACAAGCAATGAGAAAAGGAATGCAGACACCCCCCTCCCTATGCATTTCTGTTGCCGTTGCTTGCCTGGGGAAAGTGCTCAGAGCTGAGAAAAGCTGCCGTTATGCAATGTCTATCGCCTTCCTAGCTGTTGTCAGATCAGCTGTGGCAGGAGGAGAGGGGGAGCATATCAGACCCCATAGCTAGGATTATGAAGAATGTAGCAACATGAGACAAAGTGCTACATGCACTTTGTCCAATAGGAGACAGAACATTAAAAAAATATAGGAGCTTGTTTAAGGTCTGACTCACAAGACTTTGAAAAAGGTCCTGCCCATGCATGTCAAAGCAACAGGTTTGCTTTAATGCCCCACACCCCAGCAGCACATCATGACCTTTCCTTCTTTCTATAATATGTAAATATTTACATACAAGGGGCATCCATATTTGCTCGTTATGGCTACATTTTGCTTTTACACAGTGCACAGTGGTTGTACTTTACTGCTCCTTCTCCTAACCTTTTTTGTTGCAAGATGCCACATGCTTAAAGTGGATGTAAACTCTCACATATACCCAGTGAAGTGAACAGCCTCAGATGATACACAGAGATGAAACAAATCACCCTACATAAGTTTTACATGTATATCTGCTTTCTTCAGCTTGCTATATTCTTTAGAAAGTGAACATCATGTTAGAATTTATGCTTCCTGTTCCAACAAGAGGAGTGGAGTCTTGGCATACACAGTGTGAGAGCTGATTGGAGGAAAGGCACCCCCTCCACATAGGCAGAAGAACGAAGATACTTGCAGAGCTGTGCTGTGAATAGACCAGCTCTCTGCTAATCTATTTATAACACCCTTCCTAACACAAATTTCCTGCTGCTTTTATCTCCAGTATTCACGAATTTGTCAGAAGTTATCAGGCTGATAACAGGAGAATGAAGCAGCAGAAAGGCACAGGGCTTAGGGCTTTGGAGAGAAATAAGAAAACACTACAGATATATGTGCCTAGGTAAAATTTAATGAATGGGGTTTACAGCCACTTTAAAGTGGTTGTAAACCCCATTAATGAAATGTGAACTATGCACATATATCTGTAGTGTTTACTTATCTCTCTCCAAAGCACTAAGTCTTGTGTCTTTCTCCTGTCTTCTGTTATCAGCATGATAACTTCTGACAACTTCATCAATACTAGAGATAAAAGCAGCAGGAAATTTGTGTCGGGGGGGTGCTTAGAGACAGATAAGCAGAGAGCTGGTCTATTCACAGTACAGCTCTGCACCTTTTTTTGTTCCTCTGTCTATGTGGGGGGTGGGGGGCAGGTGTGCCTTTCCTCAAATCAGCTCTCACACAGTGTATACCCAGACTCCCCTTCCACTGCTGAATAAGGAAACAAAATTTGTAACACTGGTGCACTTTCTAAACAGTGTAGAAAGCTGACGACAGCAGATATACATGTAAAACTTATGTAGGGAGATTTGTTTCATCTCTGTGTATCATCTGAGGCTGTTCACTTCACTGTGTATATAGTTACATAGTTACATAGTAGGTGAGGTTGAAAAGAGACACAAGTCCATCAAGTCCAACCCATGTGTGTGATTATATGTCAGTATTACATTGTATATTCCTGTATGTTGCGGTCTTTCAGGTGCTTATCTAATAGTTTCTTGAAACTATCAATGTACCCCCCGCTGAGAACACCACCTGTGGAAGGGAATTCCACATCCTTGCCGCTCTTACAGTAAAGAACCCTCTACGTAGTTTAAGGTTAAACCTCTTTTCTTCTAATTTTAATGAGTGGACACGAGTCTTGTTAAACTCCCTTCTGTGAAAAAGTTTTATCCCTATTGTGGGGTCACCGGTATGGTATTTGTATATTGAAATCATATGCCCTCTCAAGCATCTCTTCTCCAGAGAGAATAAGTTCAGTGCTCGTAACCTTTCCTCATAACTAATATCCTCCAGTCCCTTTATAAGCTTTGTTGCCCTTCTTTGTACGCTATCCATTTCCAGTACATCCTTCCTGAGGACTGGTGCCCAGAAGTGGACAGCATACTCTAGGTGCAGCCAGACCAGAGTCTTGTAGAGCGCGAGAATTATCATTTTATCTCTGGAGTTGTTTGCTTTGAATTGCATGCCATTGCTGAGCCTATCATCTACTTGGACCCCCAGGTCCTTTTCCATCCTAGATTCCTGCAGAGGTTCCCCCCCCAGTGTATAGATTGCATTCATATTTTTGCCACCCAAATGCATTATTTTACATTTTTCTACATTAAACCTCATTTGCCATGTAGTTGCCCACCCCATTAATTTGTTCAGATTTTTTTGCAAGGTTTCCACATCCTGCAGAGAAGTTATTGCCCTGCTTAGCTTAGTATCGTCCGCAAATACAGAGATTGAACTGTTTACCCCATCCTCCAGGTCATTTATGAACAAATTAAATAGGATTGGTCCCAGCACAGAACCCGGGGGGCCCCATTACCCACCCCTGACCATTCCGAGTACTCCCCATTTATCACCACCCTCTGAACTCCCCTTGTAGCCAGTTTTCAATCAATGTACTCACCCTATGGTCCATGCCAACGGACCTTATTTTGTACAGTAAACGTTTATGGGGAACTGTGTCAAATGCTTTTGCAAAATACATCAATACATGTAAGGCCCCTTTCACACGATCGGACCGTTCAGGTCCGCCTGTCAGTTTTATCTCCCTTTATCTAGATGGCAACTCACCTCCTCATAGAAGGTTAATAGATTGGTTTGGCAAGAACAATTCTTCATGAGGCAACTCACCTCCTCATAGAAGGTTAATAGATTGGTTTGGCAAGAACAATTCTTCATGAATCCATGCTGATTACTGCTAATGATACCGGTCTCATTACTAAAATCTTGTATATAGCCCCTTATCATCCCCTCCAAGAGTTTACATACTATTGATGTTAGGCTAACTGGTCTGTAATTCCCAGGGATGTATTTTGGGCCCTTTTTAAATATTGGTGCTACATTGGCTTTTCTCCAATCAGCTGGTACCATTCCAGTCAGTAGACTATAAGTAAAAATTAGGGACCATGGTCTGGCAATTACTTGACTGAGTTCCCTAAGTACCCTCAGGTGCAAGCCATCTGGTCCATCTGGTGATTTATTAATGTTAAGTTTCCCAAGTCTAATTTTAATTCTGTCCTCTGTTAACCATGGTGGTGCTTCCTGTGATGTGTCATGAGGATAAACACTGCAGTTTTGGTTACTGAAGCCCCCCGATTCCCTCGTGAAAACTGAGGAGAAGAATAAATTCAATACCTTCGCCATCTCCCCATCCTTTGTAACCAGATGTCCTTCCTCATTCTTTATGGGGTCAATATGGTCTGTCCTCCCTTTCTTACTGTTTACATACTTAAAGAATATCTTGGGATTTTTTTTGCTCTCCTCCGCTATGTGTCTTTCATGTTCTATCTTAGCCGTCCTTATTACACCCTTACATTTCATGTTGCATTCTTTGTAAAGTGTGAATGCTGATGATGATTCCTTAACCTTGTATTTTTTGAAGGCCTTCTCCTTTGCTTTTATATGCATTTTTTTGGGGAGTTAAGCCATCCAGAACTTTTGTTGGCTCTTTTAAATTTATTACCCAATGGGATGCTTCGGCTAATGCCCTTATTTAATATGCTCTTAAAGCAAACCCATCGTGTTCTTTGTTCCTAAGATTTTATCCCAATTTATGCCTTCTAGCAAGGCTCGTAGTTTAGGGAAGTTGGCTCTTTTGAAATTCAGTGTCTTTGTATTCCTCTTATGTTTCCTATTTGTGTGATTTATACTGAAGCCAATTGACCTGTGATTGCTGTTACCTAAATTGCCCCGTATTTCCACATCTGTGATCAGGTCTGTATTGTTGGTAGTCATTAGATCCAGTAACGCTTTATTTCTAGTTGGTGCGTCTACCATCTGACCCATAAACTTGTCCTGCAAGACATTTAGGAACTGGCGAGCCTTAGATGAATGTGCAGTTCCCTCCACCCAGTCTATGTCTGGATAGTTAAAATCCCCCATTATGATAACACTTCCCATCCTTGCTGCTAATCCAAATTGTGATAGGAGAACACTATATGTGAGGGTTTACATCCCCCTTAATGCACCATTTAGGATTAGTTAAACCCCCAAACATTATATTTTTTTCTGAAATATGCCCTGGAGAATAAAAGGGGGTCGTTACAATTTATGTCATACTGTCATACAATATTAGCAAAGCACTGTATTAAACCTATGTTTTCAGTAAAAAATGAACTAAAGATAACTTTAATGCACATAAATACAATATAATACACATTTTTTGCTAAAATATAAAAGATGAGGTTACATCGAGTAAATAGATACCAAAGAAGTCTTAAAATTGAACGCTAATAGCCCTCTGTGTGGTAAAGAGATATAAGGAGTCTATTAGACCCCTAATGTCACCAGTGGAATCCTCTAAAGCTGATCAAGCACAGATTGTGCTTCTTACTTGGCCACAGCAGTCAGCCAGACCAAACAGATGGTCGCTCATCTCTCTCCCCTGTGCCATGCTGGTCCTAGGCCCACAAGTGAAACCTGTAATATGTGGCAGGGGTGGTGGGCGGATAGGGAGATTAAAAGGTGCCAGGCTTTAATTGGACTTGTCTGTGGCTATCATTTGACTGTAGTGACACAGTAGAGGAATTACTGTGTGCAGCAGGGGACATAGGGAATCAATAATATGTAAGTGTCGGTTTCTGAAGAAACTTTGATGAACAATTTTTCTTCATCAGGGCGGAACAGGTGAGTATTTACCTTCTTTGAAGGGAAAGCTTTTGTGCTTTCTTTTTAGTAACAGAGTTGTGAACCACAGTGAATCACGCTTTTGCTTTTCGGTAAAGTGAGCGTTAATGCGTTGTGGTGCCACTCATTTAAGCACTACTGCAGTAACACAGTACAGTGCATTATTGTATGCTGTGTGAAAAAAAAAGATTCTGCATATATGTTTTTTTCGTATATTCTTGTGCATTGGTAGCCAATTCAAAATTAATGAACTGCCTAATGCATGACATAATGCACATCAAAATCAATGAGCGCGCAATATGTAGAGCGAATTTCCTTTTTTGAACATCCTTCTACTGCTTCCCTGTAATCAAACCACACTCCTGGATTTTTGTACAATATGGAATGACCTTGATTCATCTCCTAGTCTCCTTGTAGTCACTTGTTGGCTATGTACAGTAGCGGTATTGTGGAATATGTGTTGATCTTCTAATGTGGGTTTTTAGAGATCATGTAAAATTTATATGTTTCTAATAAAATATATTTTTGTATAACTGATTGGTTGTGCCTAAAAAGTCTAAACCCTATCCTCTTTTTCTATTCTAAATTTATAGGACGCGACACTGGCTACTGTCTTTGTGTCCACAGGACCACTCTGTGGTGTGATACAATCATTGATTTTATGATATTATGTCATGCATTAGGTAGTTCATTCATTTTGAATTGGCTTCCAATGCACAAGAACGAACGAAAAAAACATATATGCAGAATCTTTTTTTTCACACAGCATACCATAACGCACTGTACTGTGTTACTGCAGTAGTGCTTAAATGAGTGGCACCACAACGCATTAATGCTCACTTTACTGAAAAGCAAAAGCGTGATTCACTGTGATTCACAACTCTGTTACTAAAAAGAAAGCACAAAAGCTTTTATTTTTGCAATTTTTTTTTCTTACAACTTTTTCTTTTTATTAAGTTTTTACATCATTCCAATGATAAATGAAGTGGAACATAAGAGTAGTTAGAACTGTCTGTGGTACTTTTTTTCTATTTTGTGCCTGTTTCGTGCGCAGCAAGTTTGGTCAATGAAAATTGAACTTTAGCTGCGGTACTAATGGGATTGCTACTTTATGTGACCTTTGTTGGCCTCTGTGCTCTGTTACACATGGGGTCACTCCGGCAAACACTTAACCTTGTTCTATAAAGAGCCTTTAGGGAGAAAGTGAAATAATGAGAGATCTCACTGGCATATGTACTGTAGCTGTGTGACATAGCCAGGATGATTTTAAATATCAAAAATTGTAGACATTGCTAGTTTGTGTCACTTTTTACATTTGATGATGAATTGCTGTGAGATTATTTCTAAAACCAGTGGTGCAAAGTACAGAAAAATTAACCAACAGTAACATTAATGAGTGATAATTTAGGTCCCTTGATAATTAAGGAAATGTGAAAGTTTGAGCTGCTGACCTTTTAATGCCACATTCATTGCCTGAATGAGTATCTGGAATTGTTCAGGATAGAGCTACACAAGCGATCGATCTCCCACTTGTTGGTAGTCTATCTCTCAGTACCAGAGATATTTTGCACATGTAGCTCCAGGTTAAATGCTCTTGGCTGGGAGATCTGTGTAATGAAAATACTGCATGGTGGCTTGGTCCTTATGCCGCGTACACACGATCGGACTTTCTGGCATACTTGGTCCGGCACGCTTTCTGACGGACTTTGTCCGCCAGGTGCGCCGGACTTTAAAACGGACGGACTTGCCCACACACGACCAGACTCTCTGGCGGGCTAAGTCCGCCCGTCTTTCCGACGGACTTTTGCCGGAGTTACGGAAGACTTTCAGAATGAACGGACTTGCCCACGCCCCCCTCCACCCCAAAGCACCTTGTCCCCATGTTGATGAGGACAAGGGCCTCTTCCCGACAACCCTGGCCGTTGGTTGTCGGGATCTGCGGGCGGGGGGCTTATCGGAATCCGGGAGCCCCCTATAATAGGAGGGCCCCCAGATCCCGGCCCCCACCCTATGTGAATGAGTATGGGGTACATGGTACCCCTACCCATTCACCTAGGGAAAAAGTGTCAATAATAAAACACACTACACAGGTTTTTAAAATAATTTATTAAACAGCTCCGGGGGGAGGGGTCTTCCTCCGGCTTCGGTGGTCCCTCCGGTTCTTCTTCTCCCGGCGTCCGGTTGGTTCTTCTCCGCTCTCTCCGGCCTCTTCTCCCGGTGTTCCAGTTCTTCGGCCGGCTCCTCCACTGTCTTCAGGCCGCTCTCTTGCCAGCGGAGGTCCGGACTTCTGGGCTTCTTGTCTTCTTCCCTCTTCTCTTCTCCAGATGTTGACACGACGCTCTCTCCGGCTGGACTGCTCTCTGAGGGCTCCGTTGTGACTTATATAGGCGGAGGCCCCGCCCCCTTATGATGTCACAGTCCCTGGGCATGCTGGGACTGTGACGTTTTAGGGGGCGTGGTCACCGGGTGATGTTGAGTCCGACGGAAAGATTTCAAACTTGTTTCAAATCTAGGTCCGCCAGAGCCTACACGGAAAAGTCCGCCAGAGCCTACACACGGTCGGATTGTCCGGCAGACTCTGGTCCACTGGACTAAGTATGCTGGAAAGTCCGACCGTGTGTACGCAGCATTAGAATTAGTTTTGCTTTGCACCTGAAGGCTTGTTCAGAATTTGAAAGTGTACAAAATATAGTAACTATTGCAAATAAGCTTGGTCCCTGGCCAAAAAATATAGGACACAATGTCAGTGTCAGCATTAAAACACAGCACTTAAAAAGAAAGAAAAACAATTTCTTTAGGAAAATATCACACATACGGCTTATACACATGGGCGCATTCTACCATACAGCGCAAACATACTAGGTGCCTGGCAGCCCACCAAAGTTCGCTCACAGTGGGACAGTATGCTATCCAGTTTAAAAACCTTTGCAGCTGAGCTTGCCTGGAATAAAGAAACCTTCATGGCCACCTTTTGGCATGTTTTGTTCAAGGGTGGTAAAGAGACTGGATGCAATATTTCCAATACTGTCGATGATTTGGTCACCCTGGCCATAAGAATAGACATTTGCTAAGCCATCCATAACTCTGCCCCAGCTACATCACTAACCCAGTCCCAAAATACCAACCAAGCCGCTCTCTTCAGTCATCCCAAGACCTCCTACTCCCTAGCTCCCTTGTCACCTCCTTACATGCTCGCCTCCAGGATTTCTCCAGAGCTTCTCCCATCCTTTGGAACTCCCTACCCCAATCTATCCGACTGTCCCCTAATCTATCTGTCTTTAGGCGATCCCTGAAAACCCTTCTCTTCAAAGATGCCTATCCTGCTTCTAACTAACACTGTTTTACTTCTCCATCAGCTCATCCCCCACAGCTATTACTTTTTGTATCAATTGACCCTTCCTTTTTAGATTGTAAGCTCTAACGAGCAGGGCCCTCTGATTCCTCTTGTACCAAATTGTAATGTAACTGTAATGTCTGCCCTCATGTTGTAAAGCGCTGCGCAAACTGTTGGCGCTATATAAAACCTGTATAATAATAATAATAAAAATAATTTGCTTTCAAGAACGCTTCCGAGAGAGGTTTCACCTGCAGAAGGCTTTTTCTTTTGGTCTGGGACCAGCTTTGCAGTGTGCCTAGAACCCCTCACATCTGATGCTTTCCAGAGAACAGCATATACAACTGGGACATGATGTCAGTTCTAAAGACTTTGGGGGAGATGGTGCACTCAGAATCTTTTGCAGCTGTGCATGGTAGCCAATTATCTTCTAACTTCAGCTTGTTCAGTTACGTTTTGGCAATCAAACCTGGAAGCTGATTGGTTTCTTCATACCTCCCAACTTTTTTGAGATGGGAATGAGGGACACCTATCAGCAAAAGTATGCAGGCATCGGACACACCCCCTGCCATGCCCCCTTAAAGGAGAATTGTACAAAAAAAAAACAAGACTGGTTTAACACACAAGTGCTTTATTTACCACTAATATTTCTTTATATATTGGCTTTTGGAATTTACAAATGCAGCAATTTAGAAATCAGATGAAAGGTTCAGCACTGGAAAACACTTTTTTATAGATAAAAGTGCATTTTATATACATCTATATGGATCAGATCAAAATGAGGGACAAATGAGGAGGAATGAAGGACAGAGGGACATCAGGGAGCTATGTTTCTTTGCAAAGCTGCACTAGATTTCACATGCTCCAACTTTAGTAAATAACCCCCTTTGTATCGACTGTGGGCAAAAAAGACACAGCCGGGAAACTCTAATATGCCTAGAGAGGGCATGCTGGACCATCATTGTCATCACTCTTCGCAACATCCTATGATTTTTGTGCAGCTGAATATCAACAAAACCAATGTGTCTTTTCTAGACACATTTCTAGCCTAGTTTTGCATCAAAGACTGGATTTATTACTAGGGATGGTCATTATGAATACCTAGTAATGCCCTTCAGCCTCTGTAACACCCCTGCAGCCTTTAACCACTTGCCAACCATCCGCCGCAGTTTTACTGCGGCAGAATGGCACGGCTGGGCGAAACGACGTTATGTAATGTCAGTTCGCGCTGTGGCCACTAGGGGGCGCGTGCGTGCCCCCTGCTCACCCACGGAGCCGATGCGAGTGCTCAGTGGTCGCGATCATATAAATATTAATAATAAAAATGCCATAAAACTATGACCTATTTTGTAGACGCTATAACTTTTGCGCATACCAATCAATATTATTATTATATATATTTTTGGGGAAATGTTATTATAGCAAAAAGTAAAAAATTTTCAAAATTGTCGCTCTTTGTTTATAGCGCAAAAAATAAAAACCGCAGAGGTGATCAAATACCACCAAAAGAAAGCTCTATTTGTGGGGAAAAAAGGACTTCACAACCGCGCAATTGTCAGTTAAAGCGACGCAGTGCCGAATCGCAAAAAGTGCTCTGCTCAGGAAGGGGTAAAATCTTCCGGGGCTGAATCGGTTAAAGTGGTTGTAAACTCAAGTGCCAAAAACTGACTTATCCTCCATGCTTTTGCTATTTTAAAGAGGGAGTCCACCTACATCAACCTAAAAAAAAAAAATATTAAAAGCCAGCAGCTACAAATACTGCAGCTGCTGACTTTTAATACATGGCCACTTACCTGTCCCAGGGTCCAGCTATGTCGGCAGCCGACGCCGATAACCCGCTCGATTCTCGGCAGCTGCTGCCGCCATCCTAGGTTAGGGAATCAGGAAGTGAAGCGTTGCGGCTTCACTTCCCGGTTCCCTACTGCGCATGCCCGAGTCGCGCTGTGCATCGTAAGTGGTCCCCGCTATCTCCTGGGACCTGTGTGTTTCCCAGGAGACAGCGCGGAGGGACAGGAAGAGGCATAGACTCCCATGGGAGTCTATGCCGGAAGTGGATGCAAATACCTGTCTTAGACAGGTATCTGCACCCCCCCTCCCCCCTGAAAGGTGCCAAATGTGACACCGGAGGGGGGGGGGGTTCCGAAAAGCGGAAGTTCCATTTTTGTGTGGAACTCCGCTTTAAAGTATAGCTAAAGGCAAAACTTTTCTTTTTGTTTTGGATAGAGTGGAGGGGGATTAGAACACCTGCCAGTTTTTATTTTGGTTTGTGCCCCCATTAAGAAGATTCACCCTCTCTATTGGTCCTGTTTACCATAATTTTTGAACGTAAAATAAATTACCCAAATTTTGGGTTGTTCCCAGAAAAGTAATAGAGGGGAAGTCTTCCAATGGGTACACTAGTTCTGGTGACCTGGGGGTCCCCAAGAAATTCCTTTGATTTACAGGGATTTCTTCTCACTTCCTGTTTGGCTATGAGACAGGAAGTGGAGGGAAATCTCTGCAATGGGACACAGATGATGAAAAAAAATTGACAGGGGTTATAACCCTTCCTTGTTTTATCCATAATTTTAAAAAAAAGTTTTGCCCATAGTTCTACTTTAACTACTTCACGCAAAACGACGTACCCGTACGTCTGTACTTTGATGCTAAATACCAGGGTTCTGGCAGCAGCTAGCTGCCAGAGCCCCGGTAATTTCAGGAATCACGTGCATTTCTCTTTAAGGTAAAAGTGGTCTCCGTGGCAGATTCGCCGCAAGATAACTTTTATCAGTAGAGGAAGAGGTGCCCACCCCTCTCTCGCCACCCTCAGGTCGTCCCCGATGCTACCAGACCCGCCAGAAGCGGCGGAGACGATCATGTCCTCTCCCGTGGATGCCTGGCTGCCGACTGAGGGGAAGATGGCCCCTGCTTGGCTTCATGGCATGGGAGGACAGAAGCAACGTCAAACATCACTTCCGCCCATAACTCTTAAAGGGAAATTTTTTTCCCCAATTATTTATTTATTTAATTAATAGCATTTTAGTGTAAATATGAGATCTGAGGTCTTTTTGCCCCCAAATCTCATATTTAGGAGGTCCTGTCATGCTTTTTTTCTATTACAAGAGATGTTTACATTCCTTGAAATAGGAATAAAAGTGACCCCAAAATGGTTTTTTTTTTTTTTAAAACTGAGTCAAAACAAAAAATTTAAAGTAAAATTAATAAGAAAAAAAATTTTTGTTTTAAAGCGTCCTGTCCCGACAAGCTCGCGCGCAGAAGCGAATACATACGTGAGTAGCGCCCGCATATGAAAACGGTGTTCAAACTACATATGTGAGGTATCGCCGCGATCATTAGAGCGAGAGCAATGATTCTAGCTCTAGACCTCCTCTGTAACTCAAAACTGGTAACCTGTAGAAATTTTTAAACATTGCCTATGGAGATTTTTAAGGGTAAAAGTTTGTCGTTATTCCATGAGCGGGCGCAATTTTGAAGCGTGACATGTTGGGTAGCAATTTACTCGGCGTAACATTTCACAATATAAAAAAAAATTGGGCTAACTTTACTGCGGTCTTATTTTTTTATTCAAAAAAGTGTATTTTTTTTTTAAAGTGCGCTTGCAAGACCGCTATGCAAATAACGGTGTGACAGAAAGTATTGCAACGACCGCCATTTTATTCTCTAGGGTGCTAGAACCTCCAAACATTATATATATTTTTTTCTAAGTAATTTTCTAGCAAAAAAAAACTAATTTTAACCTGTAAACAACTAGTGTAAAAAAGAGGCTTGGTCATTAAGTGGTCAACAGTGCAATGTGTGTGTGTTTTTTTTTTGTAATTATAAATACTTTTTTTTTCTGTTCTCTGATTGATGATCAGGTGTCCTCCCTCCACTCTGCATCCCAATCTAAGGGAGCCAAGTGGGAGGGGCTGAGATTCGCTGCTCTCCCACAACAATACACTGTGAGGCATTGCAACTTCAGGGGGAGGAGCAGCTTTGGAGAAATAGTACAGCCAGTGAAGGCTGGAGGAGAGGAGAAGGGAGGGGCTAAGAGGAGAGGAGAGGGGAGGGACAGGCAGGAGAGGAGAGGGGAGGGACAGGCAGGAAAGGAGAGGGGAGGGACGGACAGGAGAGGAGATTGTGTTCTCACTGAACACTATGGAGCTGACAGAGAGGGAGGGAAAGGAGGGGGTGATGCAGACACGCACAGGGGAAAGCTGCAATGATGGAGGCACGTAAGCTGACCATGATTTCATGGCTCAGCAGGCATGATAAGCGTGGTCAGCTCACAGAGGGGAAGACAGGAACAGACAGGGTCAACCAGGTACTGTAGAAGATACAAAGGGGCAATTGACAAAGCAAAAGCACTATGCTATAGCTCGTGCCCTAAAGGGACAGGAGCATCGTTTTTTTTTTTGGGGGGGGGGGGGGGTTACAACCACTTTAAAGTAATACTAAAGTCTATCTTTTTTTCTTTAAAAATAACAAACATGTTATACTTACCTGTTCTGTACAGTGGTTTTGCACAGAGCAGCCTGGATCCTCCTCTTCTCGGGCCCATCTTCGGTGCTCCTGGCCCCTCCCTCCTGTCGAGTGCCCCCACAGCAAGCAGATTGCTATAGGGGCACCCAAGCCGAGCCACAGCTCTGTGTGTATATTTATACACGGAGCTGTGGCTCGGCCCCACCCCCTCTCTCTCCTGATTAGCTAACTGACTTTGATTGACGGCAGCGGGAGCCAGTGGCGCTGCTGCTGTCTCTCAGCCATTGTGCCTAAGTGTAGCAATATGATTACATTTAATAAAGGTACAACATTTAGCAACTCACATGGTTGATGATTAGAAGAGGCACATCTAAGTATGCAGGCATCCGGGGTAAAGCTGTCCACATAGACCGTCCTCTGCACCGCCGCCTCTCAAGACTACTCTGCAGTAGAGTGATCTGAAAGCGAGGATTGAAGCGCAGTGCGGAAGGGAAGACGCGGTGCGGGGGATGGTCTATGTGGACAGCTTTACCCCGGATGCCTGTATACTTAGATGTGCCTCTTTTAATCATCAACCATGTGAGTTTCTAAATGTTGTACCTTCATTAAATGTAACCATATTACTACACTTAGAAGCCCCCTCTCTTCTCCTTTATACTCAGTTGTGACGTGACGCTACTTGTATATCAAGACATCCCTTGTATATCAAGACATTGCTCGTTTTTCATGTCAAAATTTGTAAAAAAAATTTTGCTTGTCTTGCAAAACACTCTCAGACCAAATTACTCTCAATCCAAGGTTTTACTGTATAGCAAAATGTCAGCTATGTAAATCTCAGCTATTGTGTACAGAAATGTACTCCAAGGTATACATCTAACCACACTGTTATATACAAATCGGCACAGTATTCTGTACAATCCCCAGTAACTCATCTGCAAGAGATAAAAATTCAAAATGGACATTGTTCGCTAATACAAAAGACACCACCACCAGTAGACCAGTATGTCGCTGACATGTAATTTTTAATATGCACATTAATAATAGTCATTCACTGAATTGACATTCCATGAATTCAATATCATTTAATCAGAAACACCATCTGCATACCTCCCAAATTTCTGAGATGAGAAACAAATGGGCTATCTTTGAAAAGCGATCTACCACTACCCAAATAACAGTACAGCCCAGGGAGTGCCGAGAGATGGTACCGAGGTCCTCTAGAAATGGGAATGGGTAGAGGAAAAAGGGACCCTATGGGTAGGAGAATTGATTTGGGCACAACTCACACACGTTTACAGTGAAAATTCTTCTCTCACCCTCCCACTTGCCGTAAAGGGGTAAAACAAAAGAAAAGCATTCGGATTAGGAAGAAAAACAGTTATCAAAAAAGGAATTCTCCAAGGAAATGTATGAATATTTGGCCATACTGGCTAGATTCCCATGGATTAGCCCCCCTACAAATAATCCTATTCCACTTATTGCAAGTTTATAACACTTATGTACGATTTTGCAGATCCCATGGATGGGAAAGTGGCACATCCCATGCTCTACAATTGTCTAGCAAATGTGGCTCCATTAGGTATTATTGGTGCTCCCAAACTAGTTGCTTTAACACTTCAGCCCCGAAAGGATTTACCCCAGGGGTCTCAAACTGGCGGCCCTCCAGCTGTTGCGAAACTACAAGTCCCATTATGCCTCTGCCTGTGGGAATCGTGCTTGTAACTGTCAGCCTTGCAATGCCTCATGGGACTTGTAGTTTCGCAACAGCTGGAGGGCCACCAATTTGAGACCCCTGATTTATCCCCTTCTTGACCAAGCCCTTTTTTGCGATATGGCACTGCGTGACAATTGCGCGGTCGTGCAATGTTGTACACAAACGAAATTGACATCCTTTTTTCTCACAAATAGAGCTTTCTTTTGGTGGTATTTGATCACCTCTGCGGTTTTAATTCTTTGCGCTATAAACAAAAAAAGAGTGAACATTTTGAAAAAAAAGCTATATTTTTTTACTTTTTGCTATAATAAATATCCCCCAAAAAAGGCGTATATTGATTGGTTTGCGCAAAAATGATCACGTCTACAAAATAGGGGATAGATTTATGGCATTTTATTTTTATTTTTTTATTAGTAATGGCAGCAATCTGTGATTTTATCGTGACGGTGTCATTGCGGCGGACAGATCGGACACTATTTTGGGATTATTGGCATTTATACAGCGATCGGTTCTATAAAAATGCACTGATTACTGTGTAAATGTCACTGGCAGGGAAGGGGTTAAACACTAGGAGGTGATCAAGGAGTTAAGTGTATTCCCTTAGTGTGTTCTAACTGTAGGGGGATGGGCTCACTAGAACATAACAGATATCACTGCTCCCGATCACTGGGAGCAGTAGATCCCTGTCATGTTTCTAGGCAGAACAGGGAAATGCCTTGTTCTGCCTCTCCATGACATGATCGTGGGCCACCGGCGGACAACAAGTCTGGGGCGGGTGTGCGCGTGCCACCTAGCCGCCAATGACGCAGCGGCCTATGGGTACGGCCACTTGGATGATGTATATCGGCTTGAGCCGGTCGGCAAGTGGTTAATTGTCTGTTTTGGTAGATCCAGTGTCGCAGTTTCAATGTAATGAGTATTGCCTTTCCCGTTGGTTGAAATTTATGCCAATGAAATATATTCTTTACTGATAAGCACATTAATGTCTTTCTCTTTTTTTTTTATTGGCACACCTGTGAATTGTAATTTCATTATGCTATCCAATGTGATGTGATATGCAAGATTGTATGTGTGCAAAATTTTTCCTTTTAATACAAATTTACCTGATTAAAAAAAAAATCTTCTCTGCTGGGGATTATTTTTTAGAGAAGAAAGAGAAGGGGCACCAAGACCCACTGGGGTCTGGAAAAGGATGGCATCAAATCCCACAGATGCGGCATCAAGATTGATAGAGAAGGTTTTAGTAGTGTCCGGTCTCATTAGGGCAGAGCCAGAAGAAAGGCTTTGCTTCAAGATATGGAGGGCTTCAACTGGGTCCAGAGGCCAGTGCATGGGGTTGGCACCTTTTGGGGTGAGAGCAGTAATAGTAACAACTAGGAAAGTGTAGTTGTTGATGTACTGCCAGTAGTAGTGAAACTCAGAAAGTGTGCTGTAGTTTTGAGAGCATTGGGTAAAAGACAAAGCTACAGCCCTTGATCTATATAGACATATTATTGTCCAGGAAAGGCACCTTCCTTTTCACAAAGGTGTTGCAAGTTAGAACAGATATGATGCCTGTGAGTGTGCAAATCTGGGAAGAAAATTAAAATATCGACCAGGTTGACAACAATACACTTGTACAGGAGATCTCAGGAGATTTTGTTGACAAAGTGCTTAAAGGTGTTGTAAAGGCAGCAGTTTTTTTTTTATCTTTATGCATAAAAAACCATCTTTGTGCAGCAGCCACCATTTACTTCTCTTTTATACTCTGTAGCACCTGCTGGATTTTTCTTCTAATCCCCTTGTGGAGGCTGCCATTTGTGGATGCACATTTTATGATTACACAACCTATCACATTGCTATAATCTTTTTATATGGACTATAAACTGAAGGACTTATGAATAAATGGTTGTGAAACCAATCATCTGAGTTTCCATTATGGGGAAATTTGCTTTGATTTACAAGTGCTTTGGATTACAAGCATGTTTCCGGAACAAATTATGCTTGCATTCCAAGGTTTTACTGTATAGTCGTATAAAAGTATAAAACGCTCAAGTCAGGCGTTTCTAGTGAAGTCTTCGGGGCCAATAACGCTTGTAATCTGCCAACACGTAGCTCGTGTACTTTTTTGGGTGACAGGCATTTTGCTTCAGGCGACAGAATGCTCAGATGTGAATAGGGGCCATTGAAATGAATGGGATTTGGCTTGTTGAGCATTTTAGAGCTACAAGCTTCAAGCTGAAACTCGCTCAGGTGTGAACGGGGCCTAAGTTATAGTTAAAGTGATATAAAAGTCTTGTTTTTATTCTTTTGTTTAAAAATAACAAACATTATCAACCTTCTCTGTGTAGTGGTTTTGCTCAGAGCAGCCCAAATCCTTCTCTTCTCGGGTCCCCCACTGGCGCTCCTGCCCCCTCTGGCCCCCATAACAAGAAGCTTGCTTTGGGGCTGCTCTGTGTGTCCATTCAGACATGGAGCTGTGGCTTGGCCCCTCCCCCACTTTCCTCTCATTGGCTCACTGAATTTGATTGACAATGGTGCCCGCTGCTGTGTCTCAGCCAATGAGAAGGGAGAGTCCCAGGTAGCCGAGGGTCTCGTGCAACATTGCTGGATCCAGGTGGGGTTCAGGTAAGTATTAGGGGGGCTGAGGGGGGCTGTCGCACAAAGAAGTTATTTTTTTATGTTAATGCATCCAATGCATTAAGATAAAAAACCTTCTGTCTTTAGAACCCCTTTAATGATTAAATATTCAATATTTTTCCAAGTAGCAAGTGGAGCTCTTGGTTACTTTTTATCTGTTTACCAGGCTAATCTCAGCTGCTTTGCTCAAAAAAGCCTGTTGTTGACAGAGCTGAAAAACTGAAGCTCACATTACACACACAACCGTTGGAGTCAGAGGGACTCACTGCCGCTCCTCCCCTTAATGCCAACTCTATTTTTAGGGGGGCAATATGAAGAGTAAGTTAAAGAGGCGTCACACAGCAAAAAGCTACTGCTGTGCTCTCTGCAGAACCAACTTTTGTATTTTTTATATCAAATGAAAGAGGATATAAAACATAAATAATTAAAGAACTAGTAAACTTTCTAAAAAAAAAGTTGACCCAAAACAATTTTTGTTTTCCTTTAAAAAAACGGATCCATCCAAGATCAGGTTTCGTTGAAAATAACACAATAAATTCTGCATTTACAAATGCAAAGTCACTTTACAAACCATTTGTGTGGTTTTAGTAGTTGCACTGTGACCAAAGTAGCAGCTTTGAGCATTTTCTTTTTTGTTGTGCATTTTTTCTGTACTTGCTATGTCTTGTGGTCAAGAGATTTTTCTGGTGCTGAGTTGATGTAACTGAGCTTCCTAACTTCACTTCTTCAAAAAGTGAGGAAATCAACAATTACGACGCTCATAGTGGTCATTTATCTAGTGACTAGTTGTAATTACTGTTCGTTGTAGATCATTCCTTTCCACAATATACTCTTTCACAAACTACTCTCCCTCAGCCCAACACAGTGGTCCCACTTTCAACCCAACATTTCCAAGAGGAGAAGCAGAAAAGGTTCCCGGAGATGCCAGACCTCAATGACTGTAGATTGTAATATCCTCCTCATTTGTCTCCGCTGTGATCAGATTACTTTGAGTTTCCGGTCTTCTGTTGTCTATCAAGTCAATGCACAGTCCCTGAGCTAGCACTTAATTGTTTAAGGATGTGATTCTCACATCTAGCACATACAGTGCTTTTATTCATTTTTTTATTATTGTATTATCATCAATAATAATCATTATCAATATCATTTGATTGACACCCGAATGTACCACACCAATATGTTTTATTTGCACTTTATTAGTCTTAGGGTCAGTTCACACCATATGCAGTCCAGTGCTTTTTTTTCAGCATCAAAAACGCATGGAAAGTAGGTTATATGATTTCCAATGGCATAGTTCACACCAATGCTTGCAGTTTCAGTGAGTTCCAGTTCCAGAAAAAAGAAGTAGAACATGCTGCAATTTTCCTGAACTGGGTTGTACTGGAACGCTTTAAAAAGCATCAACAATGCACTGGAGTGCACCGGAATGCACCTAAACGCACCAAAAAATGCACTGGAACACACATGTCCTTTATTAAGGTTAAAGGGGTTGCAAAGGTAAACATTTTTTCACCTTAATGCATTATGCATTAAGGTGAAAAAACTTCCGACAATACCGCCGCCCCCAGCCCCCCCATTTTACTTACCTGACCCCTCGAAAGTCAGCCGCTCGCTCCCAACATCCATTTCGCCGCTCAGCCTGACCGCTGATTGGCTACAGTGGATGGATTGAAAGCAGCGCAGCCATTGGCTCGCGCTGCTGTCACTCACATCCAATGACGCGGCGCAACGGGGGCGGGGCTGAGTGATACAGTGAGTGGCTATAGCCGCCGGCTGTATCACGGAGCGCGCCCGCAAGAACTAACCACCATGCGAGGGAGCTCGCATTAAGGTGGTTAGTTCTTGCGGGGAGGAGCTGAAACAGCCGCCGAGGCACCCCAGAAGACCGGGTTCGGGGCCACTCTGTGTAAAACGATCTGCACAGTGAAGGTAAGTATAACATGTTTGTTATTTTTTTTTTTTTTTTAATTACCTTTACAACCCCTTTAAGAAAAAAAAAGTAGGGAAAAATGCACTGGACTGCATCAAAAATGCACTGGAGCGCATCGAAAACGTGCTCAAGCAGAAAAGCATCTGGAACGCATTTGGACTGTGTTTCTATGGTGTGAACTGGCCTTTATGTAAATATCACTGAATAGCTGTTTGCTACAGGAGTTTATTATCTTTCCATTACATTGTCCGGGCCAGTTGCCACTTGTCTGTTTTCTTGCAGTAAAATGCATGTCTTTTATTGCATTAAAAGACATCTCAAGTAGAAACCCTATTCATTCCTATCTGTAAATAGACCCCCATGCTTGGCTGAATTCCCCTGTTTCCTCCACTGGAATAATCTGAATGCTTGGCTTAGCTGAACACTTATATTCATGTACATAGTGCCCAAGTGTTAATTATTACAGGTAATTATATACAGCCGACAATTTACATAGCGCTTTTACATATTTATTTATTTCAGATATCTCTATATAGTGCCAACAATGTATGCACATTTATGCAATTTACACATATATATTGTAAATTTACATCTATCTCTGCCCTCGAGCTTAAAAACAAAGGTCCCAAACTCTCATTCATACATATACATATACTAGGGCCAATTTAGATATTGTACATTCACACCAATCTCTGTTCTCAAGATGCTTACAATCCAAGGTTCCTACCTACATTCACATGCTAGGGTCAATTAATACAGAAGCCAATTAAATTACCAGCATATCATTGGAAGGAAACCCACGTAAGCACTTGTACAATCAACTAGTTAGGATTTGAACCAAGGACCCCAGTGCTGTAAGGCAGCAGTATTAACTACAAAGCCACTGTGCTGCCTCATGCTTGGGGGAAGTTTTAGAATGCCTCCCTGTCCAGCCGCCCCTCTAGTTATCATTATGTCTACATACAGTGTCTTGAAAAATTATTCATACCCCTTGAAATTTTCCACATTTTGCCATAAATGTATTTTATTGGGATTTTATATGATAGACCAACACAAAGTGGCACATAATTGTGAAGTAGAAGGAAAGTGATAAATGGTTTTCAACATTTTTTAAATATCTGAAAAGTGTGGCATGCATTTGTACTCAGCCCCCTGAGTCAATACTTTGTAGAACCACCTTTCACTTTAATTACAGCTGCAAGTCATTTTGGGTATGTTTGCACATCTAGAGAGTGACATTTTTGCCCATTTTTCTTTGCAAAATAGCTCAAGCTCTGTCAGATTGAATAGAGAATGTCTGTGAACAGCAATTTTCAAGTCTTGCCACAGATTCTCAGTTGGATTTAGGTCTGGACTTTGACTGGGTCATTATAACACATGAATATGCTTTAATCTAAACCATTCCATTGTAGCTCTGGCTGTATGTTTTGGGTCGTTGTCCTGCTGGAAGGTGAACCTCCTCCCCAGTCTCAAGTCTTTGGCAGACTCTAACAGGTTTTCTTCTAAGATTGCCCTGTATTTGGCTTCATCCATCTTCCCATCGACTCTGACCATGTTACGTACCTGGTGGAGATCGAGCTGTAGAGGGAACTTCTCTTGCACCTCCTATCCAACAGAGCTGGCAGGGAGTGAAGGACAAAGAGTGGCACGAGGGCTGGTATAGCAGGTGGCACCAGCTGAGACTTGACAGGGAACCAACGGCCGTAGACAACCAGACAGTCACCCAGAACTGAAACTCTGTAAAGCTGGATCAGTGGGTAGGAGCGTAGCCGGAACATAAGCCTAGGGGTCATTAACAGCCGGGCGATGCAGGTACAGGAATGTGAGACTAAAGCAGGAACTGGATGCAAACCGGGGGTCGGTACACAATCGGGCAGCAAGGTACAGGAGCATGAGACAAGAGCAGAGTCAAACACAGGCCAAGGTCACAAGTAGGCAGGCAGAAGTCCAGAAGAGGCTTGAGATCAAGCCGGGTCAAGCACAGGTAGGCAGGAAGCAGATCAGGGCACAAGCAAACAGGAACAAGCTGAAAGACCACTCAGCAATGTGTTCATGTCAGTGCTTGGTTTAAGTAGGCCGTTTAGCACCAGTGCTCGCGCACGCGCCTGCGCAAATTCAAACTTCTTCTTGTGCACACGCTAATGTGCACACACATGCGCACCAATGTGTGCTAGTTAACTGGATTTCTCTTACAGACCAGCTTCCCTGTCCCTGCTGAAGAAAAACATCCCCACAACATGATGCTGTCACCACCATGTTTCACGGTGAGGATGGTGTGTTCAGGGTCATGTGCAGTGTTAGTCTGCCGCCACACATATCGTTTTGCTTTTAGGCCAAAAAGTTAAATTTTGGTCTCATCTGACCAGAGCACCTTCTTCCACATGTTTACTGTGTCACCCACATGGCTTCTCGCAAACTGCAAACAGGACTTCTTATGGCTTTCTTTCAACAATGGCTTTCTTCTTGCCACTCTTCCATTAAAGTGGTTGTAAACCCACTTAGAAAAAAATATATAAAAACTAAAACCTCCAAGACAAAGGCATAATGAGCTAGCATGCATAGCATACTAGCTCTTTATGTAATACTCACCTGAGATTGAAGCCCCCGCAGCACTCCTCGTTCACCGCTCCGGCCGGTGACATCACTCCCGGAGTTACTTCCGGGTATCGCGGGCTCCAGCACTGTGATTGGCCGGAGCCGCAACAACGTCACTCCCGGGCATGTGTACGGGAGCCGCCGGTAACGGCACAGTCTAACTGAAGCAACGGCATGTACTGCCATTGCTTCAGTGTGCATGTGCCAATGACGTCGGCACATCATGCAAATACAGGGGATACCTCCTAAACCGTGCAGGTTTAGAAGATATCCTGGGTAGCTACAGGTAAGCCTTATTATAGGCTTACCTGTAGCAAAAAGTGGTCTGTAAGGGTTTACAACCACTTTAAGGCCAGATTTATGGAGTGCATGACTAATAGTTGTCCTGTGGATAGATTCTCCCACCTGAGATGTGGATCTCTGCAGCTCCTCCAGAGTTACCATGGGCCTCTTGCCTGCTTCTCTGATTAATGCTCTCTTTGCCCGGCCTGTCAGTTTAGGTGGATGGCCATGTCTTGGTAGGTTTGCAGTTGTGCCATACTCTTTCTATTTTCGGATGATAGATTGAACAGTGCTCCGTGAGAGCTCCATTTATCATTTTCCTTCCACTTCACAATTGCGTGCCAATTTATGTTGTTCTATCACATAAAATCCCAATAAAATACATTTTCCACATTTTTGGATGTGACATGACAAAATGTGGAAGATTTCAAGGGGTATGAATACTGTTTCGAGGCACTGTACAGTGTCTTTTCACTTCTTGTTATGATTTTATGCCAACTTGTGAATCTTCTTTTAGAAGCTGTGAGTTTGTTTATGTCATACTGAGCCGGTTTCTGGCTTATAGAAGTGATCACATCTATAACCCCAAAACTGTGCCCACCCCCCACACGCACACAGTCACATGCGTGTTTGGGGGGAAAAAAATGTATTGTGTATATTCTGTATTTGATCTGGTTGAAGGGAATGCAGAGGGACAGAGGAAGCATTAGGGGTCCAAGAGAGGGGTCCAATGCTCCTGTAAAGAGGACCCCCGCACCATATCCTATTTTCTACTAAAACTGAGATTGTCGCACCGCAAATCATGATAACCAAATCATGCGATGCGTGTCCTCAAAGTCCTGGATATTCTTTTGAGGGACACATGTCATGCAATAATTTGTCGCACAGCAATTGTGGCAGAATCATTTTTTAGGTGCCGTTCAAATGGACGGCACCTGAACACGTTGGTGTGCGATTTAACATTTTAACAGTGCGTTTTGAAATCGTTGGCAGAATCACGATTCAAAATGCCTACATGTGAATGGAGCCTTGAAGTGATTTAAACAATCCATTTAGTTTAAAATAGAAATGAAAAGCAAAAATATTTTGTATAGATAAAAAAAACCATTATAAATACCTTTTTTTTCCCTTTTTTATAAGTGATCACATTCCCTCTGTTTTCAGCTGCATAAGAGCTGGGGGAGGAGAAGCAGGAGTACACTGAGTTTCCCAGTGAATGGCTGTGCAGTGGGGGAGTGTCAGGATAAGTCTGATCATTGGAGAAGAGTACACAGAGTTCCCAGCATAGCACAAGAACTGTGTTCTCCTGCTTAGTGTGGTCAGTTTTTAATAAGAAAGCAGAAGGACTAGCAGGAACACCAGGGATTTCACATAAAGGAAGCATACAAAGAGAACAGGATACTTTCTCATACAAGTACATGGTACAACAGGCACATATCAGGAATATGAAGTGTTGGGGTAACAAAAGTTTTAATGTTTTGAGGATCTAAATGCATTAATTATAGTGATGCATGACTATCCAATGAAGAGTCTCATAAACTTTTATTATTTGTAAGTAGTGATTAACTGAACTGCCCCGGCTTTGATTTGAGTAGGGTTTGGCGAACTTCAAGGAAGTTTGGATTCCAAACCCTAATGAAATCAATGGGGAGCCAAATCCAAAAGATGTAAAACTTATATTTTTTAATTTTCTGGGCTAATTGGCAAGGGGTTGTAAAAAAAATGGGGTGGGCACTGCCCTGGGAAACATTTACCAATGCAAAACAAACTGTAAAAAATTCTATTCTATTCTAAATGTTGTAACCTTGAGGAGCGTGATATTATCAACCAAGTACACTGGTCAAAGCAAACAGTTTTTTTAGTTTATAAAAGCAGCCAAACAGAAAAACAGCTTATTCTAGGCAAACACAAATAGTCTATCAATTGTTGGTAGAAAAAAGGGGGTCGGCTCACTACTAGTCACACTCATGCCTTAACGGGGCTTTTGAATGCTCCCATCAGCCTGAGGGGTCCCAAGTTGGAGGTCTCCATAGTTCAGAAACCGTGTGTCAGTCACAAGCTAGCCTACATTGATCACTCAGCTGTGTTCTGCTTTACTCCATCTAACAGACAGCTGATGGCTGTTTTCTCTTTCTTTTCTGGACTCTGACGCACAAGGGTTAACCCTTTCAGGACCAAAGCTATGTAATCAGGGTTTCAATGTTCTTTCTCATCCAAAATTCCCTCCAAACCCCCGAATTCCGGGTCCCAAACAGGGACTTGCCATTGGTGAGAACCTCTGGGTACCCAAACTGCAATCGCCATGCCACCCCCACTTCCCCCCCTTCCTCCTTCAAAGGGCCATGACCCAAATAGTTGCAAAATATGTACACCCCTCACATTTTTGTAAATATTTTTTTTAATATATTTTCATGTGACAACACTGAAGAAATGACTCTTTGCTACAATGTAAAGTAATGAGAGTACAGCTTGTATAACAGTGTAAATTTAATGTCCCCTCAAAATAACTCAACACACTGCCTTTAATGTCTAAACTGCTGGCAACAAAAATGGGTACACCCCTAAGTTAAAATGTCCAAATTGGGCCCCATTAGCCGTTTTCCCTCCCTGGTGTCATGCGACTTGTTTGCTTCTTTACCACAGGTAACAGTTTACCTATTCTCACCCTCATTATATGCTCCACCTCTGTCTTATGTGGAGAAGATTTGCTTTGTCAGGTTTCTTCTACCAGGTCCAGCAGCCTCCATGGTCTTTGCCCATACACCAACTTAAATAGAAAAAACACGGTAGACGCTTGATGTACCTGTGTGATGGCAAACATAGGAGCTGGAAGTAGGCGGTCCCAATATTTTCCACCCCTTCGTATCACCCTTTTGAGCATAGAGTTTAAAGTGATTGTAAAGCTTCGAGGTTTTTTTTTCTTCTAAATAACAAACATATTATACTTACCTCCACTGTGCAGTTCGCTTTGCACAGAGTGGCCCCGAACATCCTCCTCTTGGTCTCCCAGGCGGTGCTGGTAGCTCCTCCCCGCATCGTATAACCAGCGGTGCGTCATTGGATTTGATTGACAGCAGCAAGAGCCAATGGCTGCGCTGCTATCAATCTATCCAATCAAGATCCTGCCATCACCTTCAACCTTGTTCTGTCAGAATTTCGATATGAAACCCAGTTCTTGAGAAGACAAAAAATTAAATAATTCTCTGGCAATCGCTTTTGAATAGGTCTACTTTAGGGGGGGCCGCCTCTGGATACCTTGTCGCGCAAACTGAGTGCCACAAGGATATACTGGTGACCTGGAGACAATTTTACCAAGGGGCACACCAGATCCAACATAATATGCTCAAATGGTAATTTGATAATAGGCAGAGGCACCAAGGGGTTAAAAAATGTGACACTTATGTGTAATGCAACTTATGCTTCAATAAAGGAATTAAAAAAAAAAAAAATGCGACACTGGAACAGTTAGCTGACAAGTTATGCTGTGTACACACGAGCGGACTTTTCGACTGGGCTGGTCAGACGGACCGAATCCGGCGGACAATCTGACCGTGTGTGGGCTCCATCGGACCTGCAGCTGACTTTTTCGGTCAAAAATCTGACGGACTTTAGATTTGGAACATGTTTCAAATTTGTTCGATGGACTCGAGTCCGGTCGAAAAATCCGCTCGTCTGTATGCTAGTCCGACGGACGAAAACCCACGCTAGGGCAGCTATTGGCTACCGGCTATCAACTTCCTTATTTTAGTCCGGTCGTACGTCATCACATATGAATCCGTCAGACTTTGGTGTGATCGTGTGTGGACAAGTCCGTTCATTCAAAAGTCCGTCAAAGTCCATCAAAAGTCCATCGGAAAGTCCGTCAGACCAGTCTGGTCGAAAAGTCCGCCCGTGTGTACGTGGCATTAGATAGAAACCACAATAACTTTTTATCTCAGCAGTAAATCCTGGCCAGTAGAACCGGTCTGTTACCCGTGGCTTTGTTTTCTTGGCCTCCAGGTGACTTCCCAATGTATCATTATGGGCCAAGTCGAGTAACATGTGCCTAAAAGGTTGGGGGACCAGTAACCAGTCGACCACCTCATCCCAGACTTTGTGACTTGGTACAGCAAATCACCTATGACCGCGAAGTGGGGAAACCTTCTCTCGGCCTCAGGCACTTGTGATACCCCGTTAACGGTGGGGTCCCGCATTTGGGTGACACCAGGTCAGGATGCACAGGATTAGTGGAATCTTCCACTTCATCCAAATGCGCAAACAGCCAAAGTTCGATCTGCACTTAGATTTGTCCTGAACCACTGGCTCATTCCTATTCAAATGCAACCAAGAGCAGTAAAGGTCCCTTTTGTACTGGAAAAGTTATATTTTAGTGTGGTAGATTATAGAATAACCCCAATGGTCTTATAATGCATCACCAAAGCTTTAAATTGTGAGGCATTGGATGAAGATAATTGATCTTTGTTTCATTTAGTCTGACATCTCACATTTTAGGGTTTTATGACTAAATATTGTATCAGTTTTAGAAATATTCTAATGCTGAGTATAGGTATATCTACTGTCTGTTCACATAAAGCCTATACATCATTTGTGGGTGAAAGCTGATGGCTCTAATCACCCAAGTACTTGAGAACTATACAAAACTCATGAATTATCATCAGTTCTGAGTAAACTAAGAGCTGACAACCATGGCCATCTGCCTGCCTTGTTATGGCTTTTCCTCCCGACTCAGCCGAAGTTTGGATGCAGCACGCAATCAGTGAAGAGAGGAAAAGAGAATGATAACCGATCGATTGCAATGATTACCTAGCATGTTGTTCTTCTAGCAATAATGATCAATTTAGATCTTTGGAAGCCCATAGGAGTTAACTAGTTTACTGCCTGATGGTCATTTGCTCACAGTTTGTTGGTTTGTGTATAACCAACTTTACACGTTCAGCCTCATTGCTCTGTGCTGGAAACAAATCTTAAAATGACACTTTGGTGCATTTGTAAAAAAAAAAAAAAGAAAAAATTAAATTACATATCTATTTGCCCAATGAAAGTGCATGTGCATGGGATTGCACTCTGCAACCTCCCACCCCCATAATAATAAACATGACACTCAAATATTGGCATAAATTGGCCGCGGCACCTTTATTGGTTTACAAATAAAATAATAATTTTCATAATCATATCATAATTCTAACTCAAATCAAATTATCCTTTTCAAAATTGCTTACCCTTGATGACTGAAGCAAAATCTAATCCAATAACTTTAACATAACAGTCCCCCTTATATGTAAGGTGACATACCACATAACCGTGCACGCGACGGTAGGGGGGGGAGTGGTAATCTTTCCTTCAACCAGCCTTCCAGCCTGTCAGCAAACCCTCCTTTGAGGGTGGGCTCTTTATATAATGAGCCCCACTGCTTCCACAGAGTTCCTTCCATTTTCATTGGCCCCTTCCCACCTGCCCCAGGTGAGCAGGAAGGACCAAACCTCCCTTGATTAATATGAAATCTACCTATTCTAATCAGCTAACCCCTGGGGGGGGGGGGAGCAGAGGCAATCACATGTAGGTGGGCTCCAATAATTGTGCCCTCCTGTAACATTATGGAACAAAAAATGAATGTTATTGGACCATTTCCTGTGCTGATTGATTGTTTATAATTGATTTAAAACAGAAATTACCACATTTGGCCACTAGATGGAGCTAGGTACGATAGGAAACATACAGTATATGACTCCTAGTGGCCAAATGCAGTATATTTTGTTTCAAATCAATGAAAAACATTTGATCAGCACAGAAAATAGCCTAATAACCTTTGTGTTTTGCCCCATTCACACAGAAGTACACTTTCACTTGGTGAATTGCTATACAAATGTTTTTTTTTTTAAATAGATGCTGTCATTTGATGAGAAAATGAAACCTGCCACAAGCTGCCTTGTTCCTATACATCTTCCAACTGCTGCAGACAGGCAGTAGATTAAACATTGGAGGACTGACATTTATATAAAGTAGAGTGTGTTTGATTCTTGAGCCGCATCTAGAACAAGACACCAATTTTTATATGACACTGTTGTGATGACGCTGACAGATTCATATCTAACCCGTGGAAGAATTATATAAAGCACATTCCTAGTTTTGCTTCTGTAGAGATTTTCAGGCCTATGATACTTCTGTTAGGAGGGACGGGAAACATTAGGGAAACAGTTAAGGTTATTCCAGCCTGAAGGGATCACTGACCTAATCTCTCTAATGTGTCTGAGGAATTCCCTGACAACACACAGGTTGTGTAAACATGATCTTAGGAGACACACAGCAGGCAAACCCAGATCTGGGCCAAGCATGGAGAATCCATGTCATGACACCTCCTTCTCTATTACAAAATAAACACTCTAATTATCTAGCTTACCTTTTTTTCTAGTGTTTGCTTATTTTATAGATTATCCTTTGTGTACATTTTTTACCTGAGGGGTTTGGGCTCTGTTCTGTCAATATGTTTTTCTGTCAAATCTTAAATCCATTTTAAAGGTTAATTTAATGTTACGTGTACACACCTTCAAGAAAAACACTTGACAAATAATCGAAAATAGATTAAACTCCAGCCATCCAAGCTGACCAATGTAAGTGTTTTGTTGTGACTGCAGCCTTGGAGTCACACCATAGTTTCTGACTTTCTGTACATTTTCTCACTAATAACTGCTAATTTTCTAAGCCAATTTTTCTCAAGGGCAGAAATCAGCAAAGGTCTCCCTAGAAACTGAAATTTACATGAATTATTTCCTTATAATTTGTGATAAATCTGAGATTGATGTGTTTTTATAGGAGTCTGAGTGACTGTTAAAAGGTAGCGTTTTCAAGAAATTAATACTTTGGATTGTTAGTGTTACAATTTTAGTGCTAAAAACAGTAAGCATATAGTTACATTTTAACGTCCATGGCTTTTCTTCTGAACAGAAGATGCTTGTGCTGTGGATTAAGCATAACGCCCCTTCATAAAAAGTACCAACTCTTGTGACCTGGATCTATCGTCAGTTTTAGACAAAATGGGGTCCAGGGCAAAAACTAAAGTGGGACCCCAATACTAGGTGGTTACATAGTTACATAGTTAGTCAGGTTGAAAAAAGACACAAGTCCATCCAGTTCAACCTTAAAAACAATAAATAAAATAAAAAATATCGTACAATCCAATATACCCAATTCTATACCCTCAGTTGATCCAGAGGAAGGCAAAAAACCCCCGCAGAGCATGCTCCAATTTGCTACAGCAGGGGAAAAAATTCCTTCCTGATCCCCCATGAGGCATTCGGATTTTCCCTGGATCAACTTTACCTATAAATGTTAGTACCCAGTTATATTATGTACATTTAGGAAAGTATTCAGGCCTTTCTTAAAGCAATCTACTGAGCTGGCCAGAACCACCTCTGTCGGGAGTCTATTCCACATTTCCACAGCTCTTACTTTGAAGAAACCTTTGCGTATTTGGAGATGAAATCTCTTTTCCTCTAGACGTAAAGAGTGCCCCTGTGTCCTCTGGGTTGACCGTAAAGAGAATAACTCAACACCAAGATCACTATATGGACCCCTTATATATTTGAACATGTTGATCATATCCCCCCTTATTCTTCTCTTCTCAAGAGTGAATAAATTCAGTTCCTCTAATCTTTCCTCATAGCTGAGCTCCACCATGCCTTTTATCAGTTTGGTTGCCCTTCTCTGCACTTTCTCCAGTTCCCCGATATCCTTTTTGAGAACTGGTGCCCAAAACTGAACTGCATATTCCAGATGAGGTCTTACTAATGATTTGTAGAGGGGCAAAATTATATCTCTCTCTCTGGAGTCCATACCTCTCTTAATACAAAAAAGGACTATGGAAACCGCAGCTTGGCATGCTATTATTGAGCTTATGATCTACCAAAACCCCCAGATCCTTCTCCACCACAGATTCCCCCAGTTGTACTCCCTGTAGCATGTATGATGCATGCATATTCTTAGCCCCCAAGTGCATAACTTTACATTTATCAACATTAAACCTCATCTGCCACATAGTCACCCAATTAGACATTCGTGCATTGAGGTCGGCTTGTAAATTGGAGACATCCTGGAAGGACGTTATTCCACTGCATAGTTTGGTGTCATCTGCAAAGACAGAAATGTTACTTTTGATCCCAGTCCCTATATCATTTATAAAGATATTAAAAAGTAAGGGTCCCAGCACTGAACCTTGGGGTACACCACTGATAACCTTAGACCATTCAGAGTAAGAATCATTAACCACTACTCTCTGAATTCTGTCTTTTAGCCAGTCTTCTATCCATGGCTGGTATGGCTTAACAGACTGGGGAGCCTCTATCAAATATAAATTTGAGGTGTAAGTGCAGTCATTCCGAAAGTAAATTCACCCTGAAGTCATTGCATATAAATCCCCTTGAAGTCCTGTTATTCACCAGAGACCTGACCCAGCCTTCATCCTGTTAGTTACTAGATTTTGCAAGGCAATTATGTTGCTAATATTTTACATTTACATACACACATTTCCCACTATTACTTTTTTTGTTATAGACCAGGGGGTCTCCAAACTGCGGCCCGAGGGCCAGATGTGGCCTTTTGCTAGACTTTATCCGGCCCTTGGGGGATTATTCCAATGATATGAGGCACTATTCCTACCGCTGACACCAACAATGGGGCACTATTTCTTCCACTGATACCAATGATGGGATATTATTCCTCCTGCTAATAGGGGCACTACTCCTCCTCCTACTGACCACCAACCCTGAGCCTATATTTATTCTCACTTGATGCCATGCCCGGAACATTTTCTACCCCTGCTAGCCACAATCCGGCCCTCCTAAAGTCTGTAGGACAGTAAACTGGCCTTTTGTTTGAAAAGTTTGGAGACTCCTGTTATAAACACTGCAAATAATTCTCTTTTTTGTTCTTTTTGTGAAAATGTGACACAGAGGGGGTTATTTACCAAAGGCAAATCCACTTTGCACTACAAGTGCAAAGTGCACTTGAAATTGCATTGAAAGTGCACTTGGAAGTGCAGTTGCTGTAAATCTAAGGGGTAGATCTGAAATGAGGGGAAGCTCTGCTGATTTTATCATCCAATCATGTGCAAGCTAAAATGCTGTTTTTTATTTTCCTTGCATGCTCCCCTCGGATCCACAGCGACTGCACTTCCACGTGCACTTCAGTGCAATTTCAGGTGCACTTTGCACTTGTAGTTTGCACTTGTAGTGCAAAGTGGATTTGCCTTTAGTAAATAACCCCCAGTATCACTTTTTATTAGATTTTTTGGGATTGAGTAAATAGATACCTAACAGGTCAAGATTAAAAATTGCACGCGCCAGTGAAATGGCAACAAACTTCAATACCCAAAGGGGGTAGGTAAGGCTTTTTGTGTATGTTTTATTTATTATATGTTACTTTAACTTTTTTGTTTACACCTAACTGTATTGCTATTACATTTTAAATAAATAAGGTATATATTACTTTAATTTGCTAAACTTTTTTTTCTACACCGAGGCCCCTTTCACACTGCTGCGACTTGAGAGTCATGCAATATTACCACCATTTTGACACGGTTGTGATGCTATTTCAAGGAATGCCTGAGTAAATTTGAGGTCTATGGACCGCAACTCGCATTGAAGTCGGACCAAAGTAGTACAGGGACTACTTTGAAGTTGTGCAACTTGAAGTTGCACAGATATGAATGGTTATCATTGGGAATCATGGGGTATGACTTGTAATGTGACTCTGATGTCCGATGGTTGCAGGAAAAGTCACACAATTGTGAAAGGGGCCTTATTGCTATCATGTAGGGGGCTATCAATTGCTCTTGATCAGCTGATTCCCTGGCCATAGCAGCCAGGGAGTGACAGCTCTGAACCTGGAGTGACACAATGGGGGTTATTTACAAAAGGCAAATCCACTTTGCACTGGAAGTGCAGTCGCTGTAACTCAGGGGTAGATCTGAAATGAGTGGAAGCTCTGCTGATTTTATCATCCAATCATGTGCAAGCTAAAATGCTGTTTTTTATTTTCCTTGCATCCCCCTCGGATCTACAGCGACTTTACTTCCAAGTGCACTTTCAAATGCATTTGCAGATTTGCAGTGCAAAGTGGATTTGCCTTTAGTAAATACCCCCAATGCTTGCCATTCCTGGTTCATTCAGTGGAATAGAGATTAAATGGATGTTTGCTGCTCTCCCATCACTCTACTCTCATACTTCTTCTAGAAGGCAGACACAGTTGGTTTAGTATAAAATAATACTTGCCTTAGCATGGCTCTTTCATGCTATGGATGAGGGGACTTTCAGTCCATTTATGAAGTGAGGTCATGCAGACCGGTCGTGTCAAAATCAGACAGGACACCTTACATGTCATACATCCCCAGGATACTCACCATACACCACAATGCACACAGTCCACTACACCATGCAGCCTACACACTCACCAGCATGCACCTCAAATACAGTCAACAATGCACATCATGCACCTCATTACACTTAGCACAATGTGGCATGTACCCCAAATACACTGCGAAGACTGCAGCATGCACCCCAATACCTTCACCACTTCACACCATGGACATAGTTGCACTGTGCACCATTCACCTCAATACATACTCATACCTCCCAACATTTTGAGATGGGAATGAGAGATACCTACTAACAAATGTATGTAGGCATGGGACACGCCCCCTGCCACACCCCCTTAAAGGAGAATTAACCTAAAAAAAAGGTTAATTAAATCACAAGGACTTTTTTTTTACCACCACTCTTCCTTTATTTTGGCTTTTAAAATGTACAAATGCAGCAATTTAGAAATTGAATGAAAGGTTTAGCACTGGGAAACACTTTTTGAAAGATAACAAGTGCATTTTATATACAACTATATAGATCAGACCAAAATGAGGGACAAATGAGGAGGAATGAGGGACAGAGGGACATTGCTCCAAATCAGGGACAGTCCCTCCCAATCAGGGACAGTTGGGAGCTATGCATACTTACACCTATCCAATGTGTACCAGACATTATAACCCATGGGCCCAAATACACAAGGAACAGCCATTGCATCTCATATACCCAACGCAAACCTCCCATATGCGGATCAGCAGACTGACACTTTCCATGCTACAGACAGAACTGCAGCTCCTGTCTTGCTCACAATGGTGAAGGTATTAAAATATTTATTTGTGCATCCATAATGTATAATTAAATCATTCAGTTTGGTCACTCTAACATCCGTATATTTATCTTGCATTAGGTAGACGGGAAAGGATAAAATATACAGTATGTATGTGTTCATGAATAGAGAAAGTGACACTGGATGCCTCTAATTGTGATACATGAGGAAGCTCTCCATAGTATGCAGATGTCAGAGGGATCTGTACTTTGAACCGCCTCAATGTCAGCAGCCTGCTGAAGTAGTTCAGTCTGGATTTACCAGGAAGTAGAAAATAAATAAAAGGATATGCAATGTACAGTATCTAAAAACTGTGTTCTGTTCTGATGTTGGATTAGGTATTAGGGAGGTGCTATTTGTGTCACTGATATATACATATTTTGGCTCGCCTGTAGATAACATCTTTTCACATTTTACAGTCCAGACTAATTTGTGCCTTTATTATCAGTCACAGCATTTTTCCTTTTCGTTTTGCAATTTTTTTGTTATCATAATATAATATACCACATATACTCGAGTATAAGCCGAGTTTTTCAGCACATTTTTTTGTGCTATAAATGCCCCCCTCGACTTATATTCGAGTCAAGCACTTTTCTGTAACAGAGAATGACATTTTCCGAACCGACTTTGGGGTATCTCTGGGCCACTTGGAGCTAGGAACCCTAGCTTTGGATATGTTGTAGATCCACTGGGTTTGTCAGCCAAATTTGGGGTTCCTAGCACCAAGTGGCCCCGAGATACGGGGCCCCAAATCCAGTCAATTGTGTCCATCTGCAGCAATGTCATTTCGGGACCCTTTGGGTCCAGAGACCCCAAATTTTGGATGCAGCTAGGGGGCATCTAGGAACCCTTAACTACCGAGCTTGAAGTTTGGGAGACCTATGGCTGCAAATGGGCACAGTGAGGCATGCAAATGGGCATTGTTAACCCTCTTTTCCGCTTACAGTAGCTGCGCATTTCTCACCCTAGGCTTATACTCGAGTCAATAGGTTTTCCCGGTTTTTTGTGGTAAAATTAGGTGCCTCAGCTTATATTTGGGTCGGCTTATACTCGAGTATATACAGTATATTTCAAAGTGTACAGTGAGTAATTCAACTGGATGTATTTTGAGATCCTTGTTTTTTTTTTATGATTATGGTTGGAATCCTTTTTACCATTTCATGTTTAGAAAAAGCTAGTCAAAAAAGATTCCTTAGAAATGAACATTTTAGGTACAAAATTCATGGTTTTAGCTGGGTTTAAGGTTGGCTTCCCACCAATTTACTGTGCGTTTTACCACATGTTCTTATACATGCTGAGGGCCCATTAAAAATGAATTGAAAATTAATGGCTGCCACCACAATGAGCAACAATTCGCCAAAATGTTTGCACACATAGGCCCTAAACCTCAACTTCAGCCAAATCTTGTTTTAGTTTCAAGTAAAGTGGGGAGAAATTACATTCTTTTATAACATTTTTATTTCTGTCTGTGACTATGCTAAATAGTTCTAATTTTCCACTTCCTGTCACAGCAACACATGGTCAAAACGTAAGGGGAAATATGTGTCTTAGTGTACATCGAGTGAAGATGATGCTGTTTTTATTCAACTCCCAGGGCACTTGAATAGATGTTTTAAAAGTGAACACAGGTGCACTTTATTTACCCCAGTTTACATTTGAGTTAAGGCCCACAGATTATTGGTCACTTTAGATCTACCATCAACTACGGAAGGCAACATGCATGTTAAAACATACCTGGCACAGGGCCAAAACTTGATCCTTGAGCTTCTTTGCCATAACAAACACGCATAGGGTAGCCCATTCAAGTGAATTATCTGCCCTATGCGCAACACGTGGAAACGCTTGTTAATCGCTTGAAAAGATTGGGAGTGGGAATGCGCATTACCGCTACGCGAAATGTGAATGGACCTAAAAGCAGATGTTATTACCTTGCCTCCAGTCCTATATCGAAAAATAATTGACTATTGGATGGAAACTCCCCAAAACCTTTCAATATTTGTCGAAATGTATATATTTTTAAAACTTTCTGCATACTTCAGTATGGACATACCTAATATACTTTGAGTGGTTAGTAGTTTAATCACATCAGCAAATTTGTGTGGTTGCTACACATTCTTCCTTATCTTATATTTACATTAGACTCATAACCTGTCTTTATTCTGCCATGAGTCTCATTAGGCCTGGTTCACACACATATGCATTTTTTAGTGCATTTTCAGTTTAGCAGAAACGCACTAAAGTCCAATTAACATGATTTTCTATGGGTCATGTTCACATCTGTGCATTTTATGGAAAGAGGCAGGGATTTCTTTTCTGGTTTTTGGTTCCATAGAAGTCAATGGATCAAAAACGTGTATTAAAAAACGTGACATGCACCTGGAATATGCAAACTGCAACCTGCATAGGTATGTACCAGGCCTTATTCGCACAAGTAGAATTCCAGCATTAATTTTCATTGCAAGGGCATGTCCCACAATAGGGATAAAATTTTTTCGCAGAAGAGAGTTTAATAAGACTCGTGGCCACTCATTTCAATTAGAAGAAAAGAGGTTTAACCTTAAACTACGTAGAGGGTTCTTTACTGTAAGAGCGGCAAGGATGTGGAATTCCTTTCCACAGGCGGTGGTCTCAGCGGGGAGCATTGATAGCTTCAAGAAACTATTAGATAATCACCTGAATGACCGCAACATACAGGGATATACAATGTAATACTGACACATAATCACACACATAGGTTGGACTTGATGGACTTGTGTCTTTTTTCAACCTCACCTACTATGTAACTATGTAACGTATTTGATACCAAGGGAAAATCTTTTTTTTTTTTAACATCCCTCCTCTAAAAACAACAGCAAAAATATTCTCAGCCATTATCATAGAATTAATAAAATGTACCCCTGACCCCTGGAAGCATGGGGGTGACCCTGAGAGGCATGGATGATGAATAGGGTTTATAATTTTGGCTTTGCAGAGGAGGGTTCTCACTCAAAAGGCGTCAGTGGCTTTTACGCTGCTGAGTCCTCCCGTAATACCGGTTCTTTATTTTTTTGGTAATGTGCTAGGTCTGTGCGCCCCTCTCTTGCTATTATTTTACAGTTCTAAGGATACTCATTATCCTGCTGAGGGCAGCAAGGCTGTTGGCGTAGAAAGTTATCTGTACTATACATCTCCAGACCTACCACTCGAGCGCAGGAGAATAACTTTGTGATTTTAATAACTCTACATTACATTATGACAGACGTACTTAATAGGCTGCTCTCCACCAGCACTGAGAGATTCATACCCACTGTAGTCAAATCTGTGTGCCGCCATCGCCATCTTCAATGCCATTTCACCTGGGTCTGTTTTTCCCTCTAAGACCTTTGGGTGGTCAATTAGGATGTACCTGCGGTGCATGTGCCCCGAAGTTACATTATCTCTATTCTCTGCAGCTTGCAGACAGTGGGAGTGGACCGTAAGTGTACACAGAACTGTGTATAAACATGTAAAAAGATGGTTTTTGGTAGAAGAGACTTGAAAAGTCTCTTCTGCCAACTAAAATAGGCTACCTACTTGTGATTTTTTTTTTTTTTAGGGTTTAGTTACATTTTAATATGTGTAAAAAAGCACATACTGTATCTCACAAAAGTGAGTACACCCCTCACATTTTTGTAAATATTTTAGTATATCTTTACATGTGACAACTCTTAAAGCGGGGTTCCACCCAAATTTTGAACATTATCTCTATGCATTCTCTTCCTTGCCTAGATGCTGACATGCTGTGTAAAAAAATTTAAATCGCCGTAATTACCTTTTTTTTTCTAATCTTCTTAGCACTTCCTGGTTTTCCTCCCATGGGAGTAGGTGTGTTTCTAGCCTCTCCCAGACCTCCCACAGTCCCCTGGGAGCCAGTCTCAGGCTTCCGAGCATGCATTGTGCAACAGCGTCATCACAACATCTCGGTGAATGCTGGGAGCACAGCATTCACCGCATCCAGGAAATACATGCTTGTGGGCTTCAAATGCCCACAATGAAGATGGAAACCGCCTTCAGTGAATTTTATAAGTTATTCTTTACAACGAAATCGGACACAGGCGGACTTATTACACAGAACATGTGAGTAGATAATCATGAGAAGAAAAGTTTGTGAATGAACTCCCAAAAAAAAAAACGATAGATAGGTGGACCCCCGCTTTAAGAAATGACACTTTGGTACAATGTAAAATAGTGAGTGTACAGCTTATATAACAGTGTGAATTTGCTGTCCCCTCAAAATAACTCAACACACAGCCATTAATGTCTAAAACGTTGGCAACAAAAGTGAGTACACCCCTAAGTGAAAATGTCCAAATTGGGCCCAATTAGCCATTTTCCCTCCCCAGTGTCATGTGACTCGTTAGTGTTACAAGGTCTAAGGTGTGAATGGGGAGCAGGTGTGGTAAATTTGGTGTTATGGCTCTCACTCTCTCATACTGGTCACTGGAAGTTCAACATGACACCTCATGGCAAAGAACTCTCTGATAATCTAAAAAAAAAGAATTGTTGTTGTACAGCTTGTATAACAGTGTGAATTTGCTGTCCCCTCAAAATAACACAACACACAGCCATTAAAATCTAAACCACTGGCAACAAAAGTGAGTACACCCCTAAGTGAAAATGTCCAAATTGGGCCCAAAGTGTCAATATTTTGTGTGGCCACCATTATTTTGCAGCACTGCCTTAACCCTTTTGGACATGGAGTTCACCAGAGCTTCACAGGTTGCCACTGGAGTCCTCTTCCACTCCTCCATGACAACATCACAGAGCTGGTGGATGTTAGAGACCTTGCTCTCCTCCACCTTCCATTTGAGGATGCCCCACAGATGCTCAGTAGGGTTTAGGTCTGGAGACACGCTTGGCCAGTCCATCACCTTTACCCTCAGCTTCTTTAGCAAGGCAATGGTCGTCTTGGAGGTGTGTTTGGGGTCAGTATCATATTGGAATACTGCCCTGCGGCCCAGTCTCTGAAGGGTGGGGGATCATGATCTGCTTCAGTATGTCATAGTACATGTTGGCATTCATGGTTCCCTCAATGAACTGTAGCTCCTCAGTGCTGGCAGCACTCATGCAGCCCCAGACCATGACACTCCCACCACCATGCTTGACTGTAGGCAAGACACACTTGTCTTTGGACTCCTCACCTGGTTGGCGCCACACATGCTTGACACCATCTGAACCAAATTAGTTTATCTTGGTCTCATCAGACCACAGGACATGGTTCCAGTAATCCATGTCCTTAGTCTGTTTGTCTTCAGCAAACTGTGTGCGGGCTTCCTTGTGCATCATCTTTAGAAGAGGTTTCCTTCTGGGACAACAGCCATGCAGACCAATTTCATGCAGTGTGCGGCAGATGGTCTGAGCACTGGCAGGCTGACCCCCACCCCCACCCCTTCAACCTCTGCAGCAATGCTGGCAGCACTCATACATCTATTTCCCAAAGACAACCTCAGGATATGACGCTGAGCACGTGCACTCAACTTCTTTGGTCGATCATGGTGAGGCCTGTTCTGAGTGGAGCCTGTCCTGTTAAACCGCTGTATGGTCTTGGCCACCGTGCTGCAGCTCAGTTTCAGGGTCTTGCCAATCTTCTTATATCCTAGGCCATCTTCAGGTAGAGCAACAATTCTTTTTTTTAGATCATTAGAGAGTTCTTTGCCATGAGGTGTCATGTTGAACTTCCAGTGACCAGTATGAGAAAGTGAGAGTCATAACACCAAATTTAACACGCCTGCTCCCCATTCACACCTGAGACCTTGTAACACTAACGAGTCACATGACACCGGGGAGGGAAAATGGCTAATTGGGCCCAATTTGGACATTTTCACCTAGGGGTGTACTCACTTTTGTTGCCAGCGTTTTAGACAATAATGGCTGTGTGTTGAGTTATTTTGAGGGGACAGAAAATTTACACTGTTATACAAGCTGTACACTCACTACTTTACATTGTAGCAAAGTGTAATTTCTTCAGTTTTGTCACATGAAAAGATATAATAAAATATTTCCAAAAATGTGAGGGGTGTACTCACTTTTGTGAGATACTGTATATAGAAATGCAAAACAAAGTAAAAACTGAGGTGGAAAGAAAAGTTTTTTGGGCACTTTACTCAACATGCATTTTCATGATGAGGAAAACTACATAAGTGATAGAAGCAAGTGCATTTCATAGTGCTTTGCATTCAAATAAACCTTTCCTGTATAATAATAATACTGCTATCATTATGTCTTCTGCAATAATGGGCAATCAGTGGCGGCATCAGGTGGAAGTATTCAGAGAGAATTTTGTATTAATGAACACAGTTCAGGTGATCCTACTAGTCTTTTAAATGCAGACAAAGCATATAAGCCTCATTTATAACAGACATTATCCAATCTCAGTAATAATTTAGCTGTTATATGAGGTTTTAATAATATATGTATTCTGTAAAATGTCTTTGGAGAGAATCAGCTTTACTTTTGTCACTTTATTGTTGTTCTCAGGGGCCTTCCCCTGTGCAAATTTTACATACAATGGTAAGTAAATGGAGCATTCCTACTGTGGCCCTATACATTGCCAACTATAGAATGGTTTCAGTAGATATTTAAAGGTCTTCTCGGTTAACAAACCAAAATACATGATGGGAATTAGGCTTTATATTCAAATTATTATCTGCTATTTAATTTATGCTTCATAATTTATATTTGGTTGCTATTCCTGTGTGTTTAATTAAAGAATACCAATATTCATCATTTGCTTGTTCTGTGCACCATTCAGTATTGTAGAATAGTTTTATATGATAGTCAGTGACTGTGATATTAATGGTAAAGCTGAATTTTAGCTAAAAAATATTTTTTTCTCTACAACTTTTAGTTACATTACTTACCTGTAATGAAGTATGTCCAATAATATGCAGAATGCTGCATTCTGTAAAAATCTTCACTTGAGGGCTGCCCTGTCCTCTTTCTGCTGATGAACTTCTGGCACTGTGGGGGTTAACAGCTTTGGGTCTCCAGACTCAGTTGCACCAAAGGTGATCCTACAGGACAAGCCTCCTCCTGATATCTCCCCCCCCCTTTAGATAACTTCTGATTACATTCCTTGTAACACAATCTGTGAATGGGGGAGAGTCTGATTAGTAACCGGATAACACAGATAGGGGTTGATTTACTAAATGCAACTCCACTTTGCACTACAAGTACACTTGGAAGTGCAGTCGCTGTAGATCTGAGGGGAAGCTCTGAAATGAGGGTAAGCTCTGCTGGTTTTATCATCCAATCATGTGCAAGCAAAAATGCTGTTTTTTATTTTCCTTGCATGTCCCCCTCAGATCTACAGCGACTGCACTTCCAAGTGCACTTCAGTGCAATTTCAAGTGCACTTTGCACTTGTAGTTTGCAATTGTAGTGCAAAGCGGATTTACCTTTAGTAAATAACCCCCAGTATCACTTTCTATTAGTCGAGTTTTTCAGATTGAGTAAATAGATACCAAACAGGTCAAGATTAAAAACTGCATGCGCCAGTGAAATGGCAACAAACTTCAATACCCAAAGGGGGTAGGTAAGACTTTTTGTGTGTGTTTTATTTATTATATGTTACTTTAACTTTTTTTCTTACACTTAACTGTATTGCTATTACATTTTAAATAAATAAGGTATATATTACTTTAATTTGCTAAACTTTTTTTTCTACACTGAGACCCCATTCACACTGCCGCAACTTGAGAATGCGATATTACCGCAATTTTGCAAATGCAAAGTGTTATGCAAAGTGAATTTGCCTTTCGTAAATAACCCCTACAGTGTTGCAGTCAGTGTAATCAATAAAAGAACTTTTCTCAATGGAGGACAGGGCAAGTGGGGGTATGTACTGAAGGATCATTTTTAGTGCAGACCCAAAGCTGTTAACCCCCACAGTACCAGAAGTTCATCAGCAGGAAGAGGACAGGGCAGCCCTCAAGTGAAGATTTTTACAGAATCCAGCATCTTGCACGACATGGAGCATACCTCTTTACAGTTAAGTAATGTAACTAAAGCAGTAGAAAAAAAATGTTTTTCAACTAAACTTCAGCTTTAAAAAAGATTTATGTATAAACAATCTGAATAGTTATGAGGACAGCACAAATGCTCTTGTTTATTAAAAGTTTTTTTTTAACAGAACAGATGTGCTTTACTGTAACATAAAGAGGAAAATTACAGAATACCTTTTGGCATAGTACATAACATTACATGACAGATAAGCATGAGCATTCGCTTGGCAGAGTGGTACACAAGTGCAAGGAGTAATACATCGGAATATAGTAATATTATAGGTAATACAAATACAAAACAGTACCTCTCGTGTCTCAAGACTTCCCACGCCTCCCACTAGTGCATCCATCAACTGTGGTTCCCTAGGATGAGAGCCAAGGAGTCCATACTTTCTCAAATTTCCATGGACAGCCTCGGTTGATATATGTGATTCTATACATGGGTATAGCTGCCTCGATCTGTGCTTCCCAGGCCGACGTGGTCGGGGAGAAGAGTCTATCCACTTCATCAAAATCTTCTTTTTTGGATAGTAGAGCAGATAAGAAACAAGCAATTTTAGGTGATAAGCTCTTTGTTCATTGTCATGAATCCCAAGAGTTTATTAAAAGTTTAAATGGTAAAAATACATAAAAATAAATACGAGTTGGGAAAAAGACCTATGCACTATTTTCCCCAACCTTTTTCTCTTCAATATTTTCTCACTCAGTCTCTCTGGCTCAGCAGCTCAATGTACCTGGAAATTTCAGTCTCCCATCCTTGGTGCACCTGTCAATCGTACCTAGAAATTTTAATTGTCCCCCATCTCCACCTGATCCATGTAGAGTCCTTGGAAATATCAAACCCTCCAATTTAAGACTCAGTAGTGGTCCTGTAAATACCCCTCCATATTCCTGGCTCAGTAGTGGAATGGCACGATTATCTGTCTCTACTACAATAGTACCTGTCCTTGCCTAACGACAAGCCTCCAACACATTTTTGGGTATCTTTTACATAGCACAAGCTGTGGCAGGATAGCTGCCACTGCCAATTGTTTTGGACATTTTCTGTTTGTACTCTAATCTTTTCTTTGTACAGCAGTGCCAGTATGTACTGTGTGACACCACGACAAAACTGTTGTCAGAGATCCCCATACCTGGTAACTTTCCAAAGTTGGCGAGCCTAAAATTGAGGCAGAGTAGGAGGTGGCAAGGGGAAGTGCTAAAAGCATCTTGTGGAGCACACCATGTCAAAATGAAAGTGCTGTGGTTTAATAGCTAATGGCCTTCAGAGAATGAAATTACAGTTAGATCCATATGTATTTGGACACACGCACAATTCTAGATTTTTTTAGGTATTTATCAAAACATATTCAAGATCTAGTTATATAATGGATATGGGCTGAAAGTGCACACTCTCAGGTTAAATTTGAGGGTATGTACATCCAAATTGAAGGAAGGGTTTAGGAATTACAGCTCTTAAGAATAGCCATCCCAACTTTTTCAAGAGACCAAAAGTAATTGGACAGTTGAGTCAAGAGGTACTGCCACTAGGAATTAGCAAAATAGACAATTGGGGGTACCATCATCCTGTAGTGATGTCATAGAGAAGGAAGGGAGATCGAACAAGGGCTACTCCAAAAATGCCCTCAATCACCAGGCAGGAATGATTAGGACTGTCACGGTACCCAAATATACGGTAGAACATTTGATAAAAATAGAATTTTTTATACAATATACAAAAAATACAAGTTACAACAAAATGTGACAAATGAGAAAACTCAAATATACGCGCCCCTCTTGAGTCTTCACCACTGCGCTCAAATGCCAGGTGGGGGGGTGCTTAGCCCCTACACAAGAAAAAGTCCTAATGTGATAGCTATAGAGCTGCCACTCTAAAATTATATATATTATGCAAAACCTTTCTATCACTTGCAAATAATCCTGGGCTATATAAGTACCTGCAAGACAGAAAAAGTGGCGCTAAATAGCGGTGTAGCTCCTAACTGAAATGGAAAGCGATGATCTAATGTTCCAACAAATAATATGTGTACATTGAATAAAACATAATAAAAGTTCTCATCAGTGTGAGAAAATGAACATACAAAATCCCTGTATAGGTGTATCAACCACACAGCACTGTAAATGATAAAAAAGACATGAACTCTAAATGATAGTCCATAAATATTCCCAAGGCAGGACACCGTGCAGGAAAGGTGAGGTCTCTGAAAGCAATCCACCAATTCACTCAGTGTTAGTGATTCCTCTCCCCTTGAATTCCACACTCACCAGCTCCATATGCCTCACACTCTCGTGTTATGGCAATCAGGCATAAATGTAGGTTGGTCAGTGAAGGGTCAAAGGATCCTGAATCTTTTATAATCCGGGAGTTACCTCAATTCATAAAAAGAACTCAAGATAGTGTGATACCGTAAAATAAGTGAGATTTATTCAACTTAAAACTTCAAACATTGCACTCACATGAACAATTCTTGATAAAAGCCAAACTGACACTGATTCGTTTTGGTTTTTGAGTTGCTTTGCAGTGTCAGTTTGGCTTTTATCAAGAATTGTTCATGTGAGTGCAATGTTTGAAGTTTTAAGTTGAATAAATCTCACTTATTTTACGGTATCACACTATCTTGAGTTCTTTTTATGAATTGAGGTAACTCCCGGATTATAAAAGATTCAGGATCCTTTGACCCTTCACTGACCAACCTACATTTATGCCTGATTGCCATAACACGAGAGTGTGAGGCATATGGAGCTGGTGAGTGTGGAATTCAAGGGGAGAGGAATCACTAACACTGAGTGAATTGGTGGATTGCTTTCAGAGACCTCACCTTTCCTGCACGGTGTCCTGCCTTGGGAATATTTATGGACTATCATTTAGAGTTCATGTCTTTTTTATCATTTACAGTGCTGTGTGGTTGATACACCTATACAGGGATTTTGTATGTTCATTTTCTCACACTGATGAGAACTTTTATTATGTTTTATTCAATGTACACATATTATTTGTTGGAACATTAGATCATCGCTTTCCATTTCAGTTAGGAGCTACACCGCTATTTAGCGCCACTTTTTCTGTCTTGCAGGTACTTATATAGCCCAGGATTATTTGCAAGTGATAGAAAGGTTTTGCATAAGTTACAACAAAAGCAGCAAAGTGATTGTTGTGAAAATACATATGACAATAACATTAAAATTGACATTGGAAAACCCCCACAGATATGTAGAGGCACAGTGATGTGGGTATAGACGGTGACCTCAACAGTTTTGCGGCCAATGCCGCTTCCTCGGGAGGAGTCAAACCATAACATCTATAAAACATATAATTGCAAAATTACAGTAAAACAGAAATCTAGAGTAAAATTGTATTGCCAAAGGCATGTTTAAATTGGAGTATTGAACAGGATGCAGCCGGCATAAACTGAGACACCCGAGGGCGGGTGATCCCCCTGGGGGCGGGCACAGGGGGCTATTGGGACAGACTAAAAATAGACAAGAATTAAATTAGTGCCACGTGGGTTTCAACATTAAGCTAGTGCGCTGAAGACAAGAAAAACAGGGGAGTGGAGACAATTGAATCAAAAGCTGTTTCATGGCTAGGTGTGGGCTACGCCTTTGTTATTTCTTCATCAATTAAGCAGGTATAAGGTCTGGAGTTGATTCTAAAGCTGTGTACATACGATCGGATTTTCCGACGTGAAATGTGTGATGACATGCTATTAACGGAAAATCCGACCGTTTGTACGCTCCATCAGACAATTGTTATTGGATTTTCCGCGGACAAATGTTTGGATGGCAGGTTTTAAAATTTTCAGCAGACAAATGTCTGCTGTTGGATTTTCCAAGCGTGTGAACACAAGTCCGTCGGACAAAAGTCCAAAGTACAAACACGCATGCTCGGAATCAAGGACGAGCCAGAAGCGGTCGGTCTTGAAAACTAGCATTTGTAATGGAGAATTAACATTCATGACGTGGCAGATTATGAATTCTCGAAATGCAGCGCACATTCTCTTCTTCTTTAATGGGATAATAATGAAGCTGCTTTGCTGGTGATACTGATGGAGTTATTGCAAAAGAATTTTCAAAGGCTTTTTTTTTTCTAGTGATATCAAGAATAATATTATTATGCTTTTTTTTTTTTTTTGGGCAAGTTACCACAACACCATTATCCTGTAGTTTTTAAGATAAAAAATATGACTATGCTGGTGTCCCTTGTCAATTTTACATCGGAAAATCCGATCGTGTGTGTACGAGGCTTTAGTGTTGTATTTGCATTTGGAATCTATTGCTGTGAACCTACATCATGCATTCAAAGGAGCTGTCCATGCAAGTGAAACAGGCCATTGTAAGGCTTCAAAAACTAAACAAATCCATCAGAGATATAGTAGCAACATTAGAAGTGGCCAGAGTGGTCAACAGTTTGGTACATTCTGAGGAAAGAAGAACACACTGGTGAGCTGGTGACCTGGACGTCCACGGAAGATAACAGTGGTGGATGATCGCAGGATCCTCTCTACGGTAAAGAAAAACCCATTCACAACATCCAGACAAGTGAAGGACACGCTCCTGGAGGTGGGCGTATCATTGTCAAAGTCTACAATAAAGAGAAGACTTCACGAGACAAATACAGAGGGTTCACCACAAGTTGCAAACCATTCATAAGCCTGAAGAATAGAAAAGCCAGATTAGACTTTGCCAAAAAACATCTAAAAAAGCAAGACCATTTCTGGAAAAGCATTCTTTGGACAGATGAAACTAAGATTAACCACTTGCCGACCATCCGCCGCAGTTGCACTGCGGCAGAATGGGATGGCTTGGCGAAACGACGTAACGCCACTTCGCCCTGTGGCCACTAGGGGGTGCACACGCGCTCGTCCCCCGAGCCGATGTCAGTGCCCAGCGGTCATGATCACCGCCAGGCTCCTGCGATCGCACAGGGCACACGGAGAACCGGGATCTAGGTGTGTAAACACACAGTTTCTAGTTCTCTGAGGGGAGAACAGACAAATTGTCTGTTCATACGGAGTATGAACAGCGATCTGTCATCTCCCTTGCACTGTCCACTCCCCCCTTCAGTTAGAACACAAACTAGGGAACACATTAACCCCTTGATTACCCCCTAGTGTTAACCCCTTCACTGCCAGTGACATTTTTAAAGTAATCAATGCATTTACTATAGCATTGATCGCTGTATAATGCCAATGGTCCCAAAAATTTGTCAAAATTGTCCGATGTGTCCGCCATAATGTCGCAGTCCTGATAAAAATCGCAGATCACCGCCATTACTATTAAAAAAAAAAATAATAATAAAAATGCCATAAAACTATCCCCTATTTTGTTGACATGATAACTTTTGCGCAAACCAATTAATATACGCCTATTGCGATTTTTTTTACCAAAAATATGTAGAAGAATACATATCGGCCTGTACTGAGGAAAAAAGTATTTTTTTTAATATATTTTTTGGGGATATTTATTATAGTTTATAGCGCAAAAAATAAAAACCGCAGAGGTGATCAAATACCACCAAAAGAAAGCTCTATTTGTGTGAAAAAAAATAACGTCAAATTTGTTTGGGTGCAACGTTGCACGACCGCGCAATTGTCAGTTAAATTGACACAGTGCCGGATCGCAAAAAGTGCTCTGGTCAGGAAGGGGGTAAAATCTTCCGGGGCTGAAGCAGTTAATCTGTACCAGAATGATGGGAAGAAAAAAGTGTGGGAGAAGGCTCATGATCCAAAGCACAAATCTGTAAAACATGGTGGCATGGGCACGCATGGCTTACAGTGGCACTGGATCATTGGTGTTTATTGATTATGTGACAGAAGACAGAAGCAGCCGGATGAATTCTGCAGTGTTTAGAGATATACTTTCAGCCCAGATTCAGCCAAATGCAACAAAGTTGATTGCATGGCGCTTTACATTACATATGGACAATGATTCAAAACACACTGCAAAAGCAACCCAGGAGCTTTTGAAGGAAAAGAAGTGGAATATTCTGCAATGGATGAGTCACTCACCTGATCTCAAACCAACTGAGCATGCATTTCACTTGCTGAAGGCAAAACTAAAGGCAAAAAGACCCACAAACAAAGAACAACTGAACTGGGAGGAAACCCAGTCTTTGGTAATGTTCATGAGTTCCAGACTTCAGGCAGTCGTTGCCAGTAAAGGATTCTTAACAAATATTAAAAATGAACATTTTATTTATGATTACCATATTTATCGGCGTATAACACGTGCCGGCCTATAACACGCACCCCAAGTTTAGGAGGGAATTTTAAGGAAAAAAAACTTTTAGGAGGGAAGTTTGAGGAAAAAAAACTACCATTAAAATGCCCATCAATGCAGCCTTATCTGTCCATCTGCAGCCTTTTCAGTGTCAGTGCAGCCTTGCCCCAGTGCAGTCTTGTCAGTGCAGCTTTGTCAGTGCAGCCTTGTCAGTGCAGCCTTGTCAGTGCAGCTTTGCCCCAGTGCAGCCTTGCCCCAGTGCAGCTTTGTTAGTTCAGGTTTGCCCATGCAGCTTTGCCCCAGTCCAGCCATGGGTAGATTCAAATATGACGCCGAGACTGCAGGGCTTCGTCGGAGCCGCGATACACATACTCGAGTGTTCTCGGATTTTTTCTGCGCCGCCGTCACGCCCAGGCCTGCACTTGGACCTGTGTAATGTCCATCATAGGGCGGGACTGGGCGTGACTGTGAGCGGCGCCAAAAAAAGCCGAGAACACTCGGGTATGTGTATCTCGGCTCCGACGAGAGCCGAGATACACATACCCGAGTGTTCTCGGCTTTTTTCAGCGTCGCTCACAGTCAAGCTCAGTCCCGCCCTATGACGGACATGACACAGGTCCAAGGGTGGGACTGGGTGTGACGGCGGCGGCGAAAAAAGCCGAGAACACTCGGGTATGTGTATCTCGGCTCCGAAGTATCCCTGCAGTCTCGGCGTCATATTTGAATCTACCTACGGCTGTGTATGTCGGCGGCGACCGTGGCAATTGACGGGGATCGACGGGGATCGGCCTATAACACGCACCCACGATTTTCCCCTGATTTTCAGGGGAAAAAAGTGCGTGTTATATGCCGATAAATACGGTATATTCATTTGTCCACTTACATTTGAGCCCCTGAAAATGGGGAGACTGTGTATAAAAATGGTTGCTGTTCCTAGAATTTGTACTCGATATTTATGTTCAATCCCTTGAATTAAAGCTGAAAGTCTGCACTTGAAATTCATTTGGATGGTTTTGTTTTAATTTTATTCTGGGGGCATACAGAGTAAAAAGTATGAAAATTGTGCCTGTGTCCAAATATATATGGACCTAACTGTATATATTAATATGGTCCGCTAAACAATCAACGTTGACTTGACAATGAGGAGGCAAAATAAAAAAAGCATTCCTCACAACGCATGGACTACAAACGAGCAATTTGTTAGAATATGTGGCCAAGAATAGGCAGTCGTGACAGTATGCGTTTTTTTTTCTGCCTGTAAACTCTCCTTTTCTAATATGCCTGTAAACACCTGTGTGTGCATGGACACATAAGCTAATGTAAAGTTGTGTTTACAGGCAGAAAATAACACAGCATACGCCTGTAAAAGTCATGTTTTTAAGCCCTGTGTGCACAAAATTTCTTATGATCATCAGCTCTACGGTATCTAGTGGCGATCATGCAGTATTTTACTGAACTACCTCAATCAGGAAAATACTGCATTATGGCCACTGGGTGGAGCTGATAATTAGGGGAAATAATCATATTCAGCAGATTGCAGGGATTATTCATGGGTACATGCTTGAGACGTTCACTCAGCATTTTTATTTATAACTGGACCCCAAAATGTTATACATTTGTCTTGAATGTGGCAAACCTGCTTCTGCACTTCCCAAGTTATAAGACTAAGGCCTGTACCTAGTTGTGGGTGGTATTACTAGAACACTGGGTGGAGTTTTTAGCCAGCAAGCCAGTCAGCTCTATGTCCTTGAATTGGATTTCACTAGAGCTTACAGTTGGCAGATTGAGAGAACAACAACATGTGTTTCATATCATTTACACATTCTTTTCTCATTTGCCCTATCTCAGATACATTTCCCTGCTGCACTGCAAAACGCAAGAGGTAGGCCACTCGGCGCGGGCGCCATCTATGTTCAATTAGCACAACTCAACTTAAATCAGTGATAAAGAAATAATTAAAAGAATATCAAATATTTAAAAATATCCAGTTGCTGCTAACACAACAAAACGTTCTCACTACATTTACTAGAAATATAAATGTAACCCCAAATCCAGTGCAGAGCTACTTCAATTTTTTTGGTGTATAACTGTGTAACACAAACAAATTCTTTAAATGAAGTGCAACAGTGTAAAAAAAAAAAATGCAATTGATAAACGTGTGATAATATGCCTATATTAAAGCGCAAATCATATGCATTTAGTGGCAGGCCATTATACTGCAATCAGCCTAGTTATGAATAAATAATAAAGTGCAAAGTGTCCATAAATTCATGAAACTCAATAAAGATAGCCCTTTAATCTTAAGGCTCTGTTCACACCTAGGCATTTTTTTTTTCAGGCAGAAAGTCACATGATTTTTGCCGGGATTTTGTACAGGTCAAAAGGTCACCAATGTAAAAAGCAGAAAATGCTTGTAATCTGCCAAAAAAGAAGCTCCTGTACTTTTTTGAGCTTCAGGCATTTTGCTTCAGATGACAAAATGCTCAGACGTGAACAGGGGCCATTGAAATGAATGGGATTTGTCTTGTTGGGCGTTTTTAGAGCTGAGGCTTATAGCAGAAATATAACACCCAAAAACGCCTAGGTGTGAATAGAGCCTAATAGAATATTTCCTTCAAGGTACTATTCCACAACCGGGTACGAAAAAAAATCCACAAAGTGCTCGTGCTCTTCTCCACCTATGTGCTCTAGCCGCTCACCTCACATTATGACCCCCTGTTTCACCAATGGGTCATAATCAGCTGTTCTCCTCAGGGGATAATACAAAATCTGTATAGCATGCTGTCCCCCCATATCTCCTTTTTCCTCCGGCCAGCTCCCAGAACCTCAGGTGAACTCAGAGATTAGTGATGTATAAAAAGGGAAACAAAGCACAGAATCTAGAGTTCTTTGTTTAACAAATTTTAATCTCAAAAGTTAAAAAAATACACTCACAAATTGGGCACTTTTGCAGTGCTAGCTGTTAAACATGCATCATTTGAATCTTCACATAACGAGATGGCCGCGGAATGACATCAGATAAGCAGGCTTCGCCCCCCATACACATTACGTCCCTGAGCATGAACTTCCTCAGTACGTAACATGTATGGGGGCGGAGCCTCCTTGAGTGACGTCATCCCATGGCCATCTCATAATGTGAGGATTCAAATGATACGTGTTTAACAGCTAGCACTGCTAAAGTGCCTTGTTTGTAAGTGTATTTTTTTATCTTTTGAGAATAAAAATTGTTAAAAGGAGAATACTAGATTCAGTGCTTTGTTTCTCTTTTATACATCGTTAATCTCTGAGTTCACCTGAAGTTCTGGGAGCTGGCAGGAGGAAACAGAAGATATGGGGGGACAGCACACTATACAGATCTTGTATTATCCCCTGAGGGGAACACCTGATTATGACCCATTGGTGAAACAGGGGTCATAATGTGAGGTGAGTGGCTAGAGTACATAGGTGGAGGAGAGCACGAGAACTTTGTGGATTTATTTCTTCTACACTGTGGTGGAGTATTACTTGAAGGAAATATTTTATTAAGATCAAATAATTATCTTTATATGTTTTATGAATTTATGGACACTTTGCACTTACCGGTATATATATTAATATATTATATATTAACATATTTATCAATTGCATATGTTTTGGGTTTTATACACTGTTGCACTTTATTGATAGAATTTGTTTGTGTTACACAGTCATACACCACCCTCTCCACCTCATTCAATCAGACAAAACTTTGCATTAATTTAAAAAATGCAAAGCATTCTCTGAATGTGTAGAGTAGCCGCCTTCAGTGTTCACAGTGCCGCTGGGCAGGGGCTCAGCACGGGGCCCAGAAGTTAGTGGAAATCACTGGAGTAACAGTGCCCACTACAGTCATTTCCAGCTTCTAGGGGGATCCCACAGATATGGTACCTACAGTACATAGTTACACTGGTCCAAACTGCACCAATATAACTATGCAAAAATATCCATACCAAGAATTCTTGTTAAACAGAAATCTAGAATTGGCAGTTATTTCTGGCAAGTTCCCAGATAAGAGGATCCTCCAGGGCAGAAGCCAGGTAGTTGCTAAAAACAGTGAGGCAAATTTCCTTCTTAGCAGTTCAAGGACTCCAGATAAAGCCCAAAGTGCTTTATACATTTGCATAGCCATGCTGTAAACATGTAGTGTAGTGGAAAATGTTTGTCTCTGTGCTATCTTCCTGAGTCCACAATATACAAATGAGCTCCCTGGAAAATCCAGAAACCACAATAACATGTCTTAATGGGGGAGGATGGACGGGAGTTATGTAAATTTGGTATTTCCAGCATCACGAGTTTTTTGTTTTTTTTCTACTAGTGCTGCAAATCACATACTTGCTACATGCTCAGTGCCCTTTTAGTGGCTAAAAAGGACATGCTTATTCACATTGGATAGGATGTAGGGAATGCCAGATTTCTTGCTTTCTTTTCTATTTTCATGGCTTAAAGTGGATGTAAACCCAAATTTTTTTTTTTTATATCATACTGTAGAGTATAAGATTTCCCATCATTTGAGCCCAGTCTTGCCACAAAGAGTTAATCCATCTCGGAGCAATCCTCTTTTATTGTTCAGTGAGATAAAACTTGACAAACAGAGAAAAACTTTGTCAAATCCTCCCCCTTGCTGTGAGTGACAGGTGATTTACATCTCGTGCACTAGCCTAAGACAGGCATTATTTTTTTATTCCCCCCCCCCCACTCCTTTCTTCAGCAGCTCTGCAAGGATTGGCTGTTCCACACCTCAGCATGATTTGACATGGTGAAGTCATGTGGTTACTTTCCTGTCTTTTCACTGGATGTTAGAGATCATAGCAGAAGTTCAGTGTTAGAAATACACAGGAGAAAATGCATATTGACAAGGAGTGTAGAGGTGGGCGGGGAGTCTACTGACATCACGACTCCACCCACCGAGCTCCAGACAACAGACCCACCCACAGAATCTGCAGTTTTTCGGGTCTCATAACAGACAGAGGGGAGACATTTGACAGGTAAAGATACATGCAGGAGGCGTGTATATCCTTATAGATAACCCCTATGGCAGTAGTTTAGAAAGGATGACATTGGGTTTACATCCACTTTAAAGGCAAAGTTGACCTTTCAAAATAATAAAAAAATAAATGCACTTATTTTTGCAGGTAAAAAAATTTGCATTTGTTATTTTGTTTTACTGGCGCCTGCAGAGCAGATCTCGGGTACAATGTCAGGTTCCTGCAGTCTTCATGTAGCTTTGTGCCCATATCCCCATGCAGGTTACAAAACTGGAGGAAGTTCTAATAAACTACAAGCGTGCTAAGCAGCAAGTTTGCAGCTAATTCACAATACGTGAAAAAAAAAAGTATGTCTGGATGCACAGAAACATCTTACATATAACACCCTAAATATGGGTGTAACATGTAACCTGCTGCTAAAGGTGAACTTATCCTTTAAACCTGCACACAGTGCCATGCAGAGAAAGAGTGGTCAGACTAGACTGAAAGCCCCTTGACTTCAAAGTATAACTGAAGGCAAAAATATTTGTTTAGCTTTGGATAGAGTGAGGAAGGATTGGAACCCCTGCTGGGTTTTTATTGCTGTCTGTGTTCACCTTAAAGTGATTGTAAAGTCTCCTTTTTTTTCCCTATAAAAATAACAAACATGTTATACTTACCTGCTCTGTTGCAGTGAAATTGCACAGAGCAACCCGGATCCTTCTATTCTCGGGTCCTTCTTGTGTGCTCCTGGCCCCTCCCTCCTGTTGAGTGCCCCCACAGCAAGCAGCTTCCTATGGGGGTACCTGAGCCGAGTCACAGCTGCCTGTGTCCATTCAGACACGGAGCACCGGCCCCGCCCCCGCCCCCTCACTCTCCTGATTGGCTAGCTGACTTTGATTGACAGCAGCGGGAGCCAATGGTGCTGCTGCTTTGTCTCAGCCAATCAGGAGGGAGAATATCAGAAGGCTGAGACACTCGTGGACATCACTGGACAGAGAGGGGGCTCACATAAGTGTTAGGGGGGCTGAGGGGGGCTGCTTCACACAGAAGGCTTTTTATCTTAATACATAGAATGCATTAAGATAACAAAAATCTTCTGACTTTACAATCCCTTTAAGGAGATTCACCCTCTCTATTTGTCCTGTTGACTGTTATCACCAAGAATCAAAGAGGAAGAAAATCCTAAACCTTACCAGAACAGTAATAGAGGGGAAGTCTTCCAGTGATAGTAGTTCTGGTGACAAACAGGGATTCCCTCACTTTAGAGGAATTTCCTCTCACTCCCTGTTATGACTGTGGGACAGGAAAAGAAAACAAGATGGAGCAAAAAGCCAAGTGCATTACCTGATAGAAAGTTTATTAAAAACAGAATGTGCTAAGAACATACACTATATTACCAAAAGTATTGTGACGCCTGCCTGTACTCACACATGAACGTTAAAAGCTTCTCAGTCTTAGTCAGTAGGGTTCAATATTGAGTTGGCTCACCCATGGCAGCTACAACAGCTTCAACTCTTCTGGGAAGGCTGTCCACAAGGTTTAGGAGTGTGTCTATGGGAATGTTTGACCATTCTTCAAAAGCGCATTTGTGAAGTTGGGCACTGATGTGGACGAGAAGGCCTGGCTCGCAGTCTCCGCTCTAATTCATCCCAAAGGTGTTCTATTAGGTTGAGGTCTGTGCAGGTCAGTCAAGTTCCTCCACCCCAAACTCGCTCATCCATGTCTTTATGGACCTTGTTTGTGCACTGGTGTGCACTCATGTTTGAACAGGAAGGGGCCATTCCCAAACTGTTCCCACAAAGTTGGGAGCATGAAATTGTCCAAAATGTCTTGGTATTCTGATGCCTTAGGAGTTTCCTTCTCTGGAACTAAGGGTCCAAGCCCAAGCCCCACCTCCACCAAATGATCAGGACCAGTGCACAAAGCAAGGTCCATAAATAAATGGATGAGTGCATTTGGTGTCAACTTTGGGGTCTTTCTCAGAGCATTATGCTGCAACATTGTCACCCTAGTAAAGGATGTGTGTTAGGACCACATAACATTGTGTTAGAACAAATTACGCCTCCCCCTCATCTCTATAACAGAGGGAGGTGTTTTGTAGTCCACAGAGATAGCAGGAAACAATGCTTACCAATAACAGTCCAGAGGCAGAGAGTACTGGAAGTTACCAGCTCACAGGATTTCTAGCTGGATGAACGGCCAACTTGTGTTTGAACTTATCGAACAGATATAATAAAACACTTTTAATGGTATATTTAACAGTCCAAAAGGGAGCAAATAATAGAAATGTATTGTTAGGGTTTACATACATTTTAACTTGGCAGAAGCTCAGATTTCCTGATTTCACTGGCTGCATGCTTGTTTCTCTGTGTGACTTATTAGGTATTAAAGCCAGGGTCTGCATGGCAGCATCATGCAGTTTTAAAACCAAGGCAGCAATGGCAGCGCCCATAATTCTGTCTTCACATGTTCCCTTATAATGAAAGTAGACTTTTGATTAGTTGCACTGACTGGGAGTACTGGGGCCCAGACGTTTTGGCTGCTTACAATGTGCGGTTGAATTCTTTTCATGTGTTTCAGTTTAATATCCCCAATTATTGCTTTTACTATGAGCAGATGGTTCTTACAGAGCTGAGAAAGTGTTTTTATAGTTCAACTGACCATAAACTCTACCTAGTTCTGTTATAACTGAAGGGGGAATGATCCCAGTATGAACTGGTCCCATAACCAAGAAATTCTCCATGGAGCTATTCTTCCTTGAGGAACGACAATCATTTCCAATAATTTCCACCATCATCTACACTGAAGAAGTGAGAATAATTTTATAGCACATTTTATACATCATGGAACGTTGTATTTAGGATTGAGAAGATGCAGATAACGCTTTTCTTTCTGTAGACCTGAAATGGAAATCTATTCTGTATTCTCCCCTATTCACAGCGGAGGGGTTTCTGTTCATTTCCCTGACTACATCTGACTATGCACAATTCCATTCTTTCTAATTGTCTCTGTTCACACTTGTCGCCCTATGCTCTGCGCCCTTCACTCAAAAAAAGAGGAGTTTTTTTGTTTGTTTTTTGAGTATTTAAGCATTTTGATAGACTTCAGTGGGAATGCCTGTAAACGCACGTGTTTGTACACCTTAAGGCCCCTTTCACACTGGGGCGGTTTGCAGGCGTTATTACGCTAAAAATAGCGCCTGCAAACCGCCCCTAAACAGCCTCCGCTGTTTGTTCAGTGTGAAAGCCCGAGGGCTTTCACACTGAAGCAGTGCGCTGGCAGGAGAAGAAAAAATCTCCTGCGAGCCGCATCTTTGGAGCGGTGAAGGAGCGGTGTATTCACCGCTCCTAAACCGCTCCTGCCCATTGAAATCAATGGGACAGCGCGGCTATACCGCGGCAATACCGTGGCTATAGCCGCGCTGCACGAGTGGTTTTAACCCTTTTTCGGCCGCCTGCGGGGGGTTAAAACCGCACCGCTAGCGGCCGAATACCGCGGTAAAACAGCGCTAAAAATAGCGCTGTTTTACCGCCGACGCCCCCTCCTGCCCCAGTGTGAAAGGGGCCTTAGAATTCCTCTCCTGTTAAAGAACTGCTCTCCTCCCCTTGCCCAACCGGAACAAACTCCTGAAGCTGGATGCATTTGCAAAACATTTGTAATTTAAGAAACTTCCAAATCATGAGAAATACGGTCTGTTCGGATGTGAATGCAGGATTATTACCCTCTTCACAAATAGTATTTTGTGAGTTACTAAAACTGTAGCGTGCAAAATCTGGGGCAGCTGTGCATAGAAACCAATCAGCTTCCAGGTTTTTGGCAAAGCTTAAAGTGGTTGTAAAGGCAGAAGGTTTTTTATCTTAAGGCTACTTTCACACTGAGGGGCTTTACAGGCGATACAGCTCTCAAAATAGGGCCTCCATAGCGCCTGTTAAGAGCCTCTCCTGTCTCTCCAGTGTGAAAGCCCGAATGCTTTCACACTGGAGCGGTGCGCTTGCAGGACAGTAAAAAAAAAGTCCTGCAAGCTGCATCTTTGCTGCAGTGGCACTTTGCCGGCGGTTTTAACCCTTTTTCGGCCGCTAGCGGGGGTTAAAACCGCCCCGCTGGCGACAGAATGCCGCCGCTAAAACGACGGTAAAGCGGCGCTAAAAATAGCGCCGCTTTACCGCCGGCGCCAGCCCCAGTGTGAAAGTAGCCTAATACCGCGTACACACGGTCGGACTTTTCGTCTACAAAAGTCCGACGGACGCTGACGGACCAAATCCGGCGGACAATCCGATCATGTGTGGGCTTCCCCGGACTTTCAGCGGACTTTTCTAGTCGCAAATCTGACGGACTTTAGATTTGAAACATGCTTCAAATCTTTACGTCGTAACTACGCCGGACCCAGAAATCTGCTCGTCTGTGTGCTAGTCCGACAGACAAAAACCCACTCTAGGGCAGCTATTGGCTACTGACTATCAACTTCCTTATTTTAGTCCGGTGTACGTCATCACGTACGAATCCGTCGGACTTTTGTACGATCGTATGTAGGCAAGTCTGTTCGTTAGAAAGTCCGCCGCAAGTCCGCCAAAAGTCCGTCAAAAGTCTGTCGGACGGGCTGTCGGACTTTTGTAGCCGAAAAGTCCGACCATGTGTACGCGGCATAAGGAATTCTATGTCTTAACCACTTCAATACCAGACACTTTTTTTATCATTTTGTTTCCACAAAGAGCATTCTTTTGAATTCTTTTGGTATTTGATCACCTCTGGGGTTTTTATTTTTTGCTAAACAAAAAAAAAAAAGACCAAAAAAAAAGTTTTTCTTTGTTTCTGTTATAAAATTTTGTAAATAAGTAAGTTTTCTCCTTCACTGACAGGCACTGATAAGGCAGTACCAAAATACAGAGTTAAGGGGTATATGGCGCTTACCTATACACTAAGGGCACTGCCGGTGTAATAGGAGATGAGGGACTGTGACAGGGGTGTGCTAGGGACTGAACCCTATGTGTACAATCACCACCAGCTTCAACCCTTAAATCACGACCTGATATTCTAAACCTAGTGTCTAAAATGATGTGTAATAATGAAGGGTCATGTGACTAATAAAAAAGTATAAATAGTGAATGGGTGATAGGTTTTTATGGTGGTATTTATGTAAATATATGCACATAGTAATATGTAATTTTTAGGGTAGCTCTTGTGTTACTGTATTTAGGCATATATTTTGTATTCACGATTTGGATGTACTAAATATCATTCACTTTTAGGGTAGCCCTTGTGCTACTGACATTTGGGATACCATTCACTATTTATACTTTTTTATTAGTCACATGATCCTTCATTATTACACATCATTTTAGACACTGGGTTTAGAATATCAGGTCGTGATATAAGGGTTGAGGCTGGTGGTGATTGTACACATAGGGTTCAGTCCCTAGCACACCCCTGTCACAGTCCCTCATCTCCTATTACACCGGCAGTGCCCTTAGTGTATAGGTAACCGCCATATACCCCTTAACTCTGTATTTTGGTATTGTCTAGAGCTCTCCATTTGGGGAACCCTATCAGGGGAGGCAGCTACCTTTATTTTTGAACTTTATTTATTTCCTCCTAAGCGTGGCTTCTCTCTTTATTTATAACTGATAAGGCAGTATTGATGGGCACTGATGAGGTGGCACCGATGAGGTATTGATGGGCACTGATGATGGGCACTGATATGCAACACTGATGAGCACTGATAGGCGGCACTGATAGGTGGCACTGATATGGAGCACTGATGGGCACTCATAGGCGGTACAGATGGGCACTCATAGGTGGCACTGATAGGCACTGAAAGGCTGCACTGATGGATACTCCTAGGTGGCACTGATGGGCACTGATAGGCGGCACTAATGGGCACTGATTGGTGGGCACTGATGGACATGAATGGGCACTGATGGACTCTGATAAGTGGCACTGATGGACACTGATAGATGGCACTGATGGGCATCACTGCTATGGAGGCACTGGCAGGTATTGCTGATGGGCATTGATTGGCATCATATGTGGGCACACATTGGCATCATATATGGGCACACATTGGCATACCTGTGGCCATGGGTGGCATACCTGGTGGTCATCAGTGGTGGCCATCCCTGCTGGTCCTGGTGGCATCCCTGGTGGTCCTGGGTGGGCATCCTCAGGGGGGCTGCTTTGATAATCAATCAGCACAGACCCCCGTCAGGAAAGCAGCCTATCGGCTCTTCTCTACTCGCGTCTGCCAGACGCAAGTGAAGAAAACCCGATCATCAGCTCTTCCTGTTTACATCGCGATCACGTAGTAAAGAATCTCTGTCAGAGACTCTTTACCTAGATCGGATTTGCCGTGTGTCAGACTGACACACCACAACAGCGATCGCCACAATGCGCTCAGGCTTGTTATCCTCATCACGCCATATGAGGTCCGGTCAGGATAACAGAACCACTTTCCCGACGTCATATTGCTATATGGCGGGCGGGAAGTGGTTAATATAGAAAACCTTCTTTGTGCAGAAACCCCTTCATACTTACCTGAGCCCCGTCTCGATCCAGCAATGTTGCACAAGAGCCTCGACTGCCCAAGATTTTCCCTCCTGATTGGCTTAGACACAGCAGCTGGCGTCATTGACTCCGCTGCTGTCAATCAATGTCAGTGAGGCAATGAGGAGAGGGGGGGGGCGGGCCAAGCCACGGCTCCATGTCTGAATGGACACATAGAGCAGCGGCTCAGGTGTCCCCATAGCAAGCTACTTGCTATGGGAACACTCGGCAGGAAGGTGGGGGCCAGGAGACCTGATTAGGCACCTGAGAAGAGGAGGATCTGGGCTGCTCTGTGCAAAACCTTGGCTATCATGCACAACTGCACCAGATTTTGTACTCTCCATCTCTACCAAATCAACCCCTGTATGTTTACAAAACCTGTGTCACACTTGCAGTTCCATTTATTGTTAATGTCACCCTAAATGCAACATGCAGATGTGCATTTTTTTGTGCAAAGAAATGCTCGACACTTAAAAAACATGCGAAGTTCAACACTTAAAACGCTACATGAGCTACTTTGGCACATCTGTCGCCCATAGGGTAAATTAATGAGCTGCCCTATGCATGTAGCATGAGAATGCGCACAAAACGCAACACCCGCTGTTGTGCGACATAATGTGAATGGGGCCAAAGGATTCCTTATCCTGCATGAACTATAGGTTTTTCCCAAGGAAAGAAAAAAAACTCCACATTTATTGTATCTCATAGGATTTATAGGAGGACTTAGACCCCTTTCACACTGGGGTGCTTTTCAGGCGTTTTAGTGCTAAAAATAGCGTCTGTAAAGCGCCTCTCAAGCCACCCCAGTGTGAAAGCTCGAGTGCTTTCGAGGCGAGGTGCGCTTGCAGGACGGTAAAAAAAGTCCTGCAAGCAGCATCTTTGGGGCGATGCGGGAGCGGTGAATACAGCGCTCCTCCACCGCCCCTGCCCATTGAAATAAACCAGGACGCTATTAACCCTTTGTTTGACCGCTAGCGGGATTTAAAAGCGACTGCTTTAAAAGCGGTAAAGCTAAAACTAGTGGCACTTTACCGCTAATGCCTGCACCGCCCCAGTGTGAAAGGGATCTTACAGTATGCATAATGAATGAATATACAGTGGCTTTACTGCTGACAGCAATCAGTTAAGCAGGCCATACATAGTTAGATTTTTGTTCAAATGTTCATAAAAAAATCATTTGCCCTAACATTCCTTCTTAACTTTATTGAGTCAACAAATTTAATTTGAAAGCCCTAAAATTTCAACCAGAGCTGCTATTTGATGGAATCCTAGACATATTAAACAGGTTTAATTATAATATATCCGATTTTTCTAGAAAAAGACAAATCCATAGTTAGAAATTAGTTTGAGAAATTTTTCACATCCTATTCCTATTTCCCCACGAATCATTCAAAAATGGAACAAACATTCCAATTGTATGGTGAGCCTGAGGGCGCTTTCTCACTGATGCGGTGCAGTTTTAGTGCACTGCAGTGTACCCGCGGGTTTCGAGAAGGTTACCTTCACTTTGCCATAGACCTCTATTGCATTGGGCAGTTTTGGCGTTTTCTATAAGCGCACCAAAAGTCCTGCATTCAAATATCCGAGTATTTGGGGTGTAAGGAATGTATTGAAAGGTACACACAGACATCGGAGAACGCTACTTTATGTTATTTGTGCTTACAGCTTGTTTCTGTGGCTTGCTTTCATTTTCACCAGCTTGTAAACATGAAGCCCCCAGTGATTGTGTGAACATTTAATATTGTCTTAGAACTTCACCCTGAGTATGTTTTTGGTGATAATTGGATAAGTGTGAGAGTTTTCACTGATATCCTATTTTTTTTGTCCTTCTTCCATTTCTGATTCTTCTGGCTGTGGGTTTTGAAATAACATCGGGCACGTTTTTCCCTCGGTAGTTTCTCTTTGTGGTGTGTAAACAAAGGGCCTCAAGTATGAAAGTGAATAAAAGAAAAATAGCTTATATCGTTAGGCAGGAACATAAAAGGGAGAACAGTGGGCAACAGACAGCTCTTGTTTTTTGACATTTTCATACAACGGCTCCTATGATCAGATTTCTGCTTTTTTGTTTTCATTTTCTAATATTGCGTGGTTTGACTGGAACTGAACATATGCATATCTGACAGTTACTAAAAAATGCGATAGGAAAGAAATTTTAGCAGGGCAAGGGCCGTATGATATATATCACTTACTGTATGGGAGAAATTAGGGGTTGTTTACATGAGCGTCACCCTCTGAAGTGTGATCTGTGGTAGATCACTTATTAGAGGTTGTTTTGACATGTGGTGAAGAAGCGTTATGTCACCTCCTCACTGCCTGTTTTAAACCCTAAATAAGTGCCCTACGCAGTTTCTGGATGGATGTAGCATGGCCTCTCTCAGTTGATTGCATTGCATTTAGCAGGAAGTACTGTCCTCGCGCAGAGTCCCTCCATCTGTGTGTCTGCTCCTGCAAAGCCTCCACTCTAAGGTGCTTCCCGGCCACGGTTGCACGAGTACCTCCTCCACATGCGATGGGGGAGATTTACTAAAACTGGAGCGCTCAGAATCTGGTGCAGCTGTGCATGATAGCCAATCAGCTTCCAACTTCAGCTAGTTCAATTAAACTTTGACAATAAAACCTGGAGGCTGATTGGTTTCTGTGCAGAGCTGCACTAGATATTGCACTCTCCAGTTTTAGTAAATCCCCCCCCCCAATGTATTGTAATGTACATGATGACACAGAGGGACCACCCACAGCCTGGAGTATAAGAGAGAAGAAGAGAGTGCTGGAGCCTGCTGGAGCAGGGAATATGGTAAGATTATGCCACCCCTATAGCCACTAGCAAAAATCACTGTCTTCTCCCAGTGAGGAAAGACAGTGGCTCTGCAGGAGGGATTCTTGCAATCAATACTGTCTGTGTTTATGGTGGAATCTAGCGAATTTCTTTCCTGCAACCATGTTTTTGCCTAACCAAGGAGGCAGAGCCTCGGAAATACATTGCGGCCCATCCCCTCTGTTTGTTCCTGGTTCCTTGACAGCGGCATGTGTGTTTGACGGAGATGTCGCCGGTTTCCATCTCCCGCGGCGGGTACCGGCTCTGTGCTCTGTGGCTCCACTAGTCCATCCAGATTGCTGTCAGCCTGCTTTGCTCACTACACCTACCTTGGCATTTGCATTAAACTTGTGTTACCATTAACCCATCCTGATCTGGCGCCCTTTCTTTCTTTTAAGCTGAGTCGATGACTGACATTCACCAACTCTCTGCTCACTAAAGGACAAGAACTGAATGATTAGTGGTCTTTGATCGTTCAGTTCTTGGTTTAGAGGCAGCAGGGGACAGCTGCAGCTGGGATCGGTGCTGCGGCCATCGAGGTGAGTATGATTGTTTGTTATTTTTCATTCCCACACTTAATGGCCAAAGACAGGTATCCTGTCCCCCACCCCGAAAGGTGCCAATTGTGGCACCGCAGGGGGGAAACAAATGAGCAGAAGTTCCACTTTTGGGTGGAAATCCGCTTTAAAGTATATTCACACCAGATATGGTGGGACTGTGTTGGGTGGCTATTCCAGCACAATCCCACTGCATGGCAATTGCTTTGTGATTGCAGCAAGAATTATATCACCAGTTGCCTTTGGCAGGCACTACCGCTCACCAAACGCAAACAAAAAAAAAAAAAAAAAGAGTCTGTGCTGCAACTTTCCAACCATTTGCAATGCACATAGTTGTGGTGGGGGTGACGCAGCATTTAAAAAAGGTGGTGACAACATAAAACATAAAACAACATATCGCCTCCTCACCACCTGTCTAATACCTCTGAAAAGCAATCCGCACATGGAGTGGCAGTCTTTTACAGTAATGCCGCGTACACACGGTCGGACTTTACGGCAGAATTTGCCTGGCGGACTTTTTGACGTACTTTATGACGGACTTTCTGAATGAACGGACTTGCCTACACACAATCCACCAAAGTCTGTCGAAATTCGTACGTGATGACGTACGACCGGACTAAAATAAGGAAGTTCATAGCCAATAGCTGCCCTAGCGTGGCTTTTTGTCCGTCGAACTAGCATACAGACGAGCTGACTTTTCGATCAGACTCGAGTTCGACGGATAGATTTAAAACATGTTTCAAATCTAAGTCCGTCCAACTTTTGAGCAAACAAAGTCCGCTGGAGCCCACACACGATCGAATTGTCCGACGAAATCCCGTCCGCCGGGCAAAGTCTGCGGTAAAGTCCGACCATGTGTATGCGGCATAAGAGACTAGGTACCAGTTCACACTTTTTCACTGCAAATTCGCAACAAATTCTGTGTGGATTCTGAACCACATGCAAATCCCACCCCATTCATGCGAACGGCTGCAGGTGTGTAAGTTAAGTCAACGACACCTCGAAATCGGTTTACAATTGCAGTGTTCACACCCATGAACACCCATGTGATCGGATTCTGGTGCGGCTAAAAACGGGTCCTGCACCATTTTGGTGCAGGTTTGGTGCAATTTGAGCCATACAGAAAAATGGCTCAACTTGCATTGCTGAAAATCGCATGTGATTTGAACAGGAATGTGGTGCGATTCTTCTTCAAACTCGCACCACATAGTGTGAACCGGCACTCAGAGCAGCAGAGGAGAAGGACATATACAAGTATTTGTCAAGTTGAGGAGGGACAGTGGACTCATCGATTTTACAACCCCTTGTCTCTTTGAAGTTTTCACCTGCTGCAGCTGCCCACACACCTATCTAGCACCATGCTGTGTGTGTGTGCACATCAGGGGGTGGGGTTGCTAGCACGGCACAGCAGGGAATCAGGGATTGGTCAGTTTACAAGGGGTCTTCAGCACCCTGGGGTCCTGTGCTGTTCACGCTGAACCCTCCTGTGAGCTATTGAATGACACTGCAGGATCGGCACAGGCAGCTGCAAAGGCAGCACAGTTCCCTGTGCATCCAACCCAATGCCATGGAGACCGTGGAGGCGGAGCCTCCTACATTCAGCGTTCAATCAGAGAAGCTCAGGAGAGTCAGGACAAGTGACAACCAGCCCAGCAGCTGTGGTGCCGCCGCCCGACTCCTGAGCCCAGCAGCCCCAGCGCCGCTAGTTGTCACTTGTCCATGGCCATACAGAGACCACACTGCAGTCCTTTCAGCTGACCTCACCTCAGCACTGCTGGCCTGCTGCATCCTGCAAGGTCATTTATTGTGGCAGAACCGGCCCTGATGGGGCCCCATGTGTACCTGGGGCCCCCGGGCAGTGCCCAGGGGTGCCCGCTCAATAAGATGGCCCTGCTGACAGAGCTTCCATCTTCACCTGATCTTCCTTCCAGGTTTGCGGCCGTTTGACTGGCTGAGCCGCAATGACACCATGTTCATGGGAGTCACGGCTCTCTCTATGGATGATGTCTGCTACAGGAAATGTCTCCTAAACGGTGCACGTTTAGGAGATATTTACTGTACCTACAGGTAAGCCTTTGTGTAGGCTTACCTGTAGGTATAAATGCAAAAAAAGGCCTTTACTACCACTGTGTTTATGTGTGCGGGGGGTTTGGGAAGACTGCAAGGTTTATTTTCCGCCCCAGAGTGTGGCAAAGTTTTGTTTTTTTTTAAACAAGAAAAGGTGGGGCAAAGTGATGCTAAAGTCTAGAAGGCTTTTTACATTAATGCATTCTTTTCATTAGGGGTAAAAAAAAAACTTCTGTGTGCAGCTATCAACCCCCCACCCCTTACCCTCAAGCACCCTCTTACTTACCTAAGCCCAATTTGGATCCAGCCCTGTGCCTGAGAGCAGAATCAATATTCTCTCTCTCCTCATTGGAGCCATTAGCTTCTCCTGCTGTCAATCACAGCTAGTGAGAAGGGAGCGGGCCAGGGCCGGGCCACACTGCGTGTGTCAATGGTTACACAGAGTGCGGCTCAGGAGCAATCCCGCATGAGTGCCCCATATAGCAAGGGGCCTGCTATGGGGCCACTCAGCAGGGGGGAGGAGCCAGGAGTGCCAGCGGGGGACCGGAGAAGAGAATTGGGACTGTTCTGTGTAAAACCATTGCATAGAGCAGGTAAGTATAATATGTTTGTTATTAAAAAAAAATATTTATATATATTTATATACTGTAGTGAAGGAAGATGTCAAGAAGAATACATTTTGATTTTACATACACTTTATGTTTAGATATTATACCTATTATAAAATCCCTGTTTTTAGTCTTTATAACTGATAGACTTTTTCGTACATACCCTGCAACCAAGTACAGAGAAGAGCCCTGGCAATTCCTTTTCCAGTTCTGCTCTGTCTGTATAAAAGATTGTTTCTGTGCCAACAGGAGACGTCAACATTGGACATGCGGGAATTTCTTGATTGGTGGTTGAGTTGATAAAACCATTCTAAACCATCAAACCCTGAACAAGACATTTCAAGCATCCAATCAATGTGATTGTAAAGGTGGAGGAATAATGACACTTAGAATGCACTTACAGAGTCAATGAACTGTGCAGAGGAAATCAACAGCCAGTAGCAGGCTTCATTAGCCCCGTGCGTGTTGTGGGGCCGCACGCCTCTTCACTATCCCTAATGTACTCCTGCTTTGTGATCGCTGTCCCTGTAATGTGTCCTTGTGGAGTACATGGAACTAGTTTGGAGAATTTTAAATGTCCCCTGTCTTAACGGCTGGCCGAGAATTGTGGACCATTAGCTCACATTTTCCCTAATTGAAACCTATTGGTGACTAAAGTAAATTATTCATGTAGTATCTGCTCTGTAACCCTTAATGCTTACAATTCAATGTATGGTTATTGCAGCAATTTACTGTACATTGTTAAATCACATGGTTTATTACAGAGGGAAGCATGTTCAGAGGCACACTAATGCAGCGCTAAAATGGAAGTTAAAGTGTATCAAAAGCCAAAACCAAGAATTATATATAGCAGTTAACTGGTTCTTGGATCAGAACAGGGTATCAAAACTTTTCAGTACAAGGGCCACATCGTATATTTTACTATTATTCCTGTGCTGGAAAAAAAAATCTGTTTTATAAATGAACTAATACAATTCAATGAATGTATAAGTTTTACTTGGATTTTTTTGTGTAATAAGCATGATTCAGAACCAAGATATAACTTCAGTAAACCAAAGCAAAGAAATTCCAAATAAACTGGAGCCATTAATAAAGATCTAATAAAAGTGCATTAAATCTGTACTTTTCTCATCAGTGTCCTCTTTTAATCACGGTCCCCCTTAAAGCAGATATCCCATCAGAGTCTCTCTTATATCAAAGTCCACATAAAGCCCCCCTTACATCCGAGTCTCTATTACAACCCCCCTTCTATCATGGTCCCTATCAGAGTCCCTTTTAAATCAGGCTCCCCTTACATCAGGCTCCCCATCAGAGACCCACTTACATCAGAATCCACATTAAGAGTCCCACCTTACATCGGGGTCCTATCTGGATCCCCTTGCATTGGGTCCCCATCAGAGCGAAGACTGTGTGTGTGTTTGTGTTTTTTTTCTTCATTGGTTAAACTAGAGGGACTAGTGTCTTTTTTCAACCTGACTAACTATGTTGTGGTGGACCACATGTAGTTTGGGGACCCCTGGATTAGGCTGATTCATTTGTTTTATTTTTTCAGGCTTTCTTCTTCACCTGGAGATCCACCAAGTAATACACTTCCTGTTACTGGGTGGCTACCAGTGGCGGCCTGTGGTCATTTATTTATTTATTTATTTTACAACCCAACCAAACCCCCCCCCCCCCCAGTTGGCTGTAATTCACGCGCCTGGCATCATGAAAGGGGCCGGACACATGAATAGGGGGTGGTGGTGTCCTGCAAAATAGCGGGCATGGATAGAGCATGGAGGTGGCGGCTATGGATAGAGGGTGCGGCGCTCCGGCGACCCTAATGGATGGCCCGCCACTGAAGGCTACACGCATGCTCCCACTGTATCTAAGGAGGGAGCTATGGTTGTCCCCCATGTTGAACTTCAAATAAGTATGCCTTTATTCATCTCCATTACTTGGGGACTGATGGTATTAGTATTCGGGAAGAAGCTGTCTGTGAGCTGTCTGTTCAGCTCACAGGAAGTGACAAGGAAACTTCCTTTCTGGCAAGATCAATAGAAATGTTGTGTACTTGCAGAGAATATTTTTTGGGTTTACATATGTTTTAATACAATTTCATAGAAAAGTGTTGCCATACTTGCACTTTTCTTATGTTCCTTTCTCATGACAGGTCCTAATCGCATTCAGGGCCAGTTCACACCACATTCAAACTACAGTTGCAATCTGCAGCGGGTGTCAACATTAGGTTAATGGCACCCCAAATGCAGGTCACAAATGCAGTGCGTTTGCCCACACTGGATCCTGCAATGGGGGATTCAAAAGCCGCTATTGGACTGAATAGTGTCTATATATCTGCCCTCTTCCGTGCGTTGTCATTCAACAGCAAGGTGGACTTAGAGGAATTAGATTTTCAGTTCCCCATCAGACGCTGCCCACCGCACTAAAGAATCCCCGAGGAGTACACTGAATGTTCAGTATGGCAAGCTTCTCTCCTCTCCACCCTTCCTCCCCCCAATACACAAATAGTGCATTCTTTATTTTTTTGTTTGTATACCTTTTTTTAATATACAGTGTCCAGTCCCGCCCTCCATGCACGTCACATATCCCAGGAGGGTTAAGCCTTGTAAACACAGTCCGAATGTTGGGCAGCCGGAAACCAAAGGCTGAGAGCGCTGACTGGAGTGTTCTGGCAGAACACAATGGCACAGCAGAGGAGATCACTGTACTAACATTGGATTGTTAGTACAGAGGCTCCGGCCTAGTAGTTTGTACAAAGCTTTAATCTTCCATTCACAAAGGAGAGGGGGGGGGCGGCATGACATTGGGAGGCTGAATCCGGAAGAGCCGGCAGCCTCCTGATGATGGTACAAAGAGCATGGCGCCATGGAACCTGATTGGGGGCATTAGACGATTCTGCAGGATAACACTGGATCCGCTGGGTGGGTGAGTATCTGAACTTCACAGTAAGCAGGGGTTTAGGAAAAAATGTTGGGGGGGGGAGAAGATCCACTTTTAGGTACCCAAGCAGATCTTTACAGCTAAAATAATTCACTTCTTGCTGCCCACTGAACATATATGTGTCTGGCTCCCAATCATGTGACCACTGTGACAGCCAATCGCAGTGGTCATGTGCTGGGGCAGCTACTCCCACCCCCCCAGGCATAAAGACTCAGTTAAAGGCCTATGCAGCCAAAGTGTCCCCATCGATATTAAAAAAAAAAAGGGGGGCAGGAATGAAGTCATCCCGACACATCCGCAGGAGTGAAGTCATCCCGGCATATGGGCAGGAGTAAAGTCATCCCGACACATGCGCAGAAGTGAAGTCATCCCGGCACATGCGCAGAAATGAAGTCATCCCGGCACATGGGCAGGGGTGAAGTCATCCCGACACATGATCAGGAGCGAAGTCATCCCGATACATGCGCAGGAGTGAAGTCATCCTGACACATGCACAGGAGTGAAGTCATCGAAGTCATCCCGATACATGCGCAGGAGTGAAGTCATCCCGACACATGCGCAGGAGTGAAGTCATCCCGACACATGCGCAGGAGTGAAGTCATCCCGACACATGCGCAGGAGTGAAGTCATCCCGACACATGCACAGGAGTGAAGTCATCCCGATACATGCGCAGGAGTGAAGTCATTCCGATACATGCGCAGGAGCAAAGTCATCCCGACATATGCGCAGGAGAGAAGTCATCCCGACACATGCGCAGGAGTGAAGTCATCCCGATACATGCGCAGGAGTGAAGTCATTCCGATACATGCGCAGGAGCAAAGTCATCCCGACACATGCGCAGGAGTGAAGTCATCTTGATACATGGCAGGAGTGAAGTCATCTTGATACATGCGCAGGAGTGAAGTCATACCGACGCATGCGCAGGAGTGAAGTCATCCCGACACATGCGCAGGAGTGAAGTCATCTTGATACATGGCAGGAGTGAAGTCATCTTGATACATGCGCAGGAGTGAAGTCATACCGACGCATGCGCAGGAGTGAAGTCATCCCGACACATGCGCAGGAGTGAAGTCATCCCAACACATGCGCAGGAGTGAAGTCATTCCGATACATGCGCAGGAGCGAAGTCATCCCGACACATGCGCAGGAGTGAAGTCATCCTGACACATGCGCAGGAGTGAAGTCATCCCGACACATACGCAGGAGTGAAGTCATCTTGATACATGGCAGGAGTGAAGTCATCTTGATACATGCGCAGGAGTGAAGTCATACCGACGCATGCGCAGGAGTGAAGTCATTCCGACACATGCGCAGGAGTGAAGTCATCCCAACACATGCGCAGGAGTGAAGTCATTCCGATACATGCGCAGGAGTGAAGTCATTCCGATACATGCGCAGGAGCGAAGTCATCCCGACACATGCGCAGGAGTGAAGTCATCCCGACACATGCGCAGGAGTGAAGTCATCCCGACACATGCGCAGGAGTGAAGTCATCCCGACACATGCGCAGGAGTGAAGTCATCCCGACACATGCGCAGGAGTGAAGTCATCCCGACACATGCGCAGGAGTGAAGTCATCCCGACACATGCGCAGAAGTGAAGTCATCGCTGCACTAGGGTTGCCACCTTTTCCTCAAGTCAAACCGAACACTTCTGCGGCACACAGCAATTTTTTTTATAGTGTAAACTATACATATATTTTGCTACTAAATAACATTTCTAATCATATAAAGTTAATAACAAGAGTCCCCCTTTACATCAGAGTCCCCAGAGTTCCCCCTTTACATCAGAGTCCCCAGAGTTCCCCTTTTACATCAGAGTCCACAGAGCTCCCCTTTTACATCTGAACTCACAGAGTTCCCTTTCACTGTAAGGCGGGACTCTGCAGACTCTGATGTAAGGGAGAACTCTGGGGACTCTAACATAAGTGATGCTCTGGGAACCCGGATTTAATGGGGTACACTGAGAACTCTGATGTACAAGGAGGACTCTGATGTAAGGGGAAACACTGTAGCCTCTGGTGTAAAGGGGAACTCTGATGTAAGGGGTGCTCTGAGAACCCTGATTTGCCTTAGTGTACTTACTCAGAGGCAAGAGAGAGAAGGGGGAGACTTCAGTCACAGACAGATGAATAAATGGTGAGCTCACTCACCCCTTGGCAGTAAGCACCTCTCATCCAGATGGATCTGCGGCTGCTGGACCTCAAATTTCCAGCCCCCACGTTCCTTTTCTGAGGCACAGTGCCGGGGATTGGAGTGTAGGCAGACACAGAGGGGTAGGGGTTGGGGGAAGAGGTGCAGATCGAGCCCTCTCTCCTCTCCCATCTGTATGTGTTTGGGGGGGGATGGTTTGTTAGTGCTGGCTTTGGGCAGTGTGAAAGACTGTAACAGACACTCTCAGCTGAGACAACTGCAGCCAGCAACACTGCTGGGAAGCCATAGTCCAGTCTAAATAATGTGTCCGGGTTTCAGACAGTCCGAAACCCAGACACATCATTCCAAACCCGAAGTGTCCGGGTGGCAACCCTACCCAGCACATGGGCAGGATTGAATTTATCCCGGGGTTTTGTCGAGAAGTGCCCCCCATCGAATAGTGCCCGCGTATGCGCAGGACGGAGCCGCACTTCAGCTGATTTGCCGATCAGTTGGAGTGACGTGACCAGGGAGCAATCTCTCGATGGGAGAAACCATTTCACGGCCACAATTGAAACCTTCACAAACAGCGGGGGGAGACCGTAGTTCTCACATTGTGCCTCGCTGTTGTGGGCCGGCTTTACAGTGCGCTGATGGTCCGGTTTTGTGTGTGTTACAGGGTGGGATTGTTGTGTTGAATGGCCGGATTTGCCTGTGTGAAAAGGCGGGTTGCAACACATACAAAACCAGCTCTTCAACACAGCCACTAGGCGCCCTCCAGCAGCAGCGATGCACAATCTGAGAACTATGGTCTCCCCCGCTGTTTTTTATAGGTTTAAATTGTGCCTGTGAAATGGTATCTCCCATCGAGAGATAGTTCCTACGATGTGCGCCTCTTCCCCCAAACCCCTTGTGCCTGTGAAATGGTATCTCCCATCGAGAGATAGCTCCTACAATGTGCGCATGCGCCCTGGTTACGTCAGCCCAGCTGATTGGCAAATCAGCTGTTGTGCTGTTCCGTACGGCGCATGCGCCGTACATACCTGGCACTATTCGATGGGGGGCACTTCTCGACAAAACACCAGCACATATGCAGGAGTGAAGTCATCCTGACACATGGGCAGAAGTGAAGTCAAACCAAAACACACGCAGAAGTTAAGTCATCCCGACACATGGGCAGAAGTGAAGTCAAACCAAAACACACGCAGAAGTGAAGTCATCCCGACACATGGGCAGAAGTGAAGTCATCCCGACACATATGCAGGAGTGAAGTCATCCCGACACATGGGCAGAAGTGAAGTCAAACCAAAACACACGCAGAAGTGAAGTCATCCCGACACATGGGCAGAAGTGAAGTCATCCCGACACATGGGCAGAAGTGAAGTCATCCCGACACATGGGCAGAAGTGAAGTCATCCCGACACATGGGCAGAAGTGAAGTCAAACCAAAACACACGCAGAAGTGAAGTTATCCCGGCACACAGGCACTGTGCCAAAATGGAAACAGAGCTGCACATGTGCAGGTCAGTGTACATTCTACAGAGGACTGTAAGCAGGCATGTAGGTTTATTTCATTGCAGAAAAGACATTGTATGTTTTTTTCTGGAATAAAGAGCCTGTCTGCTTTCAGTTTTTTTATTTTTTTATATTACAGCTTAGTTCCACTTTCAGTTTTTGTCAGAAGTACTTGATAACATGCCAACTGCTTGACCTCACACACCTCACACTGACGCTGGAAAACTGTTCCAATTCTAACACTGTTACTTCTGCTGGACAGGTCGGTGTGCATGAAAATGTGTGCAAAATATATACATACAATATAGGCATCTGAATTGTAATAATGTCATTTATATATTGAATGATCTCCTTATACCTATTCAAGTAAACTTTTCCTAAGAAATATATGTGGCTGCCTTTGCTAATCTACTTAAGAACAATGCTGCTTGCCGTTATGCTGACCCCCCTGCTTCAATACTTTTTGTCATTTACCTGGAACAAGAATTCATCCTAGAAGTCAGAAGTCCTTATCTGTACAGTTGATCTGTGTCAGTGAGTCAGCATGGCAGCATGAATGCTTGCCTCTGAAAAAGTTTCCTTTGAGGCTTCCTTCATGCACATTGCCACGTCGGGGGTGGGGGGTCTACAGCATACATTCAGGGATACTTCTCTGCACAGGAGTCCCCGGGGCGACGTACAGCACACCCCCAGCAGCCTGTCAAAATCAATAACAAGCTAAAATATGCAGTGACTGTATACTGATATATGTACATCCGAGCGCTACTAGCGTACAGGGGGGTATCTGCTGCCCTGAATGCAGACTGTCTGGCAGCCTAACATAAACCTGGAGTAAAAAATAAACTGTAGTTCCTGACCCATCTTGCGGTTACAAAAATTGCCCCCGTACCTCGCCAACTTCCAAAAATACTAACTGCCTGTCCTAGAGCAGAGCCCTCCAATGTCCAAGCAGCCACTGCCCTAGGGTGCATAAAAAACAATTGTTCTCTATGTGCCCTGTTCATACCACAACACTGGTGCACCTGTCACACACACACAGGCACATTGGCTAAGGAGTTGAATAGGTGGAACCTGGTGGGGAACTTTGAAAGACTAGCCCCCATCAGGTCCACCTCCCTTGTGAATGACAGTGGATGGCAGGGACATGCAGTGAGGTTGTTGGGCACTGGCAAGTATCAGAGCCAGATACACACAGGTTACATAAGCAGCCATCGTTAGAGCGAGAGCAATAATTCTAGCACTAGACTTCCTCTGTAACTCTAAACATATAAACTGTAAAAAAATTAAAGGCAACGCTTATGGAGATTTTTAAGTACTGAAGTTTGGCGCCATTCCACGAGTGTGCGCAATTTTAAAGCATGGCATGTTAGGTATCTATTTACTTGGCATAACATCACCTTTCACATTCTACAAAAAAATCGGGTTACCTTTAGTGTTTTTTTTTTATATTCATGAAACAGTTTATTTCCCCAAAAAAACGCGTTTGAAAAATTGCTGCACAAATACTGTGTAACATAAAAAGTTGCAACGACCACAATATAACTCAGGCCTTTCTCTGTATGCCTGCTTAGAGTTGGTCTTAATTACCTCCAGCTTCGTTAGCTACGAACTGGCAGCAATTCTTTTTGAATATGTCACAGCCATAGTGACAGGCAGCACAAATAAGAACTATCATGTATATCAAAACCACCTACAAAGCCAAATTAGGTGCAGCATTTGCTAATAGGGCCTATATCTGTAGAAAAGTGTTGCAAACACTTTATTGAATTGTCCTTATGGTTTTTGCAATGGCTGTAACATTTTTGGGATGTTGTGTCACAAACTAAAGCCTTGCATACACTGGATGAAAAGAATCTGAATTCGGCCAGTTCAACAGGAACAACTGGCTTCTCACAACCGGCTTCTGTCGAACAGGCATGCTGGAAAACCAGCATCCGATCAACGCTGGCAGCCAATGGCGTCCAGCACCGATCAGCGTATTCTGACGTGAGGGGGGGCAGTCTGTCTTTGAGAACACAAAGGCACAGCAGGGAAAACCGCTGCACTAACATTGATTGTGTTAGTATGGTGATCTGTTAGTTGTTTTTTTTTCGTTCAGCCAGTTGAGTTGAATGAAAAAGAACTTCTAGTGTGTATCAGGCTTAAGGATTGTAATAAAAAAGCATAGTCGAAATCGCACTGGCAGACGACGAATTAAGCTGCTGGCAAGAAGCAATCAGACAAGCTGTATAACAAAAAGAAATAAATAACTCAAATCATGATATTGTGAAAACAAAATATTCAAACATATAACAGTGAAGTTCAAAGGAAAAATCATATAGTTCAATAATTTAAGATATATGTGCAAATATTGTCCCAATTATATGCAGGATCACCACTGTGCTATAGCAAATATTGTGTTGAATCAAAACTTGTGACCACCACGTGGACCATCACCATCATTAGAAATGGACTCCTACCGACAGACGCTTTTACAGAGTCAAATCAGCCTGTAAATGTTAATCCCATCATAGAGGGGTTCAACACATGCCACCTGTAGTATCTTCCAGTCTCCAGTATATGTTAAGTCAGTGCCATCCATATATTTCACTAAATGCTGTCGACACGCCTGTTTGCATCAGTAAATGCTTGAAATTGTGTGTAACGTTGCCCAGGAATGTTTTTTTTTACAAATGACTCTGTAATAGGGTCTATCTGTTCCGGTAACAGTCCATTTCTAATGATGGTGATGGTCCATGTGGTGGTCACAAGTTTTGACACAATATTACAATATGGTGATCCTCCATATAATTGGGACTGTCACAGTATTTACTAATATATCTTTATATACAGTATATTGGACTTTGATTTTTACTTTTGGACTTCACTATTATTTGTTTAAATATTTTGTTTTCACAATATCACGGATAGTGTGGCAAGTTATTTATTTCTTAAGGATTTTAATTCATGTTATGGTTAACAGTGGTGGCCTCTCCATTAAGAGAGCAGGGGTGCCACCCCCTAATCCAATGTGCCCACTGCCCAGCCCCTAATCTACATGCAGGGCTCCGGACACATTGATTTCAATGTTTTGTTTTTTTTGAAGCACATGATTAGAGCCTGCTTCTCCTCCTGGCCAATTAGGCTGAGAGGAGAAGCAACCGTATTGGCCACCGAGGAGGAGGAGATGCAGGGGAAAGCCACCTAAGTGCGGGGCTGGTGGACAGACGGGCAAGCGATGGGGGGGGGGGTTTGACTGACCGACTAACCAACCAAACAGAGGGGGGGCTGGGGTAATGGGCGGTTTGTTTGCCCCCCAAAAAATGGAGCACCAGCCACCACTGATGGTTACATAGAAATTCTAATAATGTTTGTACTATTGTTTGAAAATATTTCCCTGTAAAATGTCACAAATTTTATTTGAGTTCAGTAGAGGGTGTGCAGATTGTAAGAGTAATGGGCAAGTAGATAAATGGCATGAATGAAATATGTAATCCTAGAGCAGGCTTTCTCAAATGTTTTCCCTAGCGAAACCCTTGGAATAATTTTCAGATTTCAGGGAACCCTTGCAATAACTATTTGATTGTTGGTAAGTAGGATAATTGTCCCTTACATTGGTGGTCAGGGGGAAAAATTTCCCTTACATTGTATCTAGTGGGAAAATTGTTTTTTCTATTGGTGGTCTGTGGGAAAAATTCATCTTACATTTGTGGCTTTTGGGAAGAATGCCCATTACATTGGTGGGCAGTGGAAAAATGTTCCTTACATTGGAGGATAATGGAAAGAATGTTACTTTACATTGGTGGCTAATGGGAAGAATGTCCTTTACATTGGTGCTCAGTGGGAAGAATGTCCCTTACATTGGTGTTTAGTGAGTAAAAGTTGCTTATATTGGTGGCTAGTGGGACAATAACCCTTACATTGGTGGCTAGTGTCCTTTACATCAGTGGGGAGAAAGGCCCTTACATCAGTGGCTAGTTAGAAGAAGAATGTTCCCTACATTGGTGGTCAGTGGGAAGAATGTACCTTACATTGGTGGTTGCTGGGAAGAATGCCCCTCTTACAGTATTGGTCAGAACAGCCTTCTTTACAGACAGCCTAATAAAAATGTTATTAGGTTCTTAAAGCCAATTTTGCCAAGTAGGGTTGACCTCAGAACTATGCAGGCACTATCAAATGGGGTGTCACGCCTATTGAGCCACAGGTCAAGGAACCCCTAGCAACCTCTGGGGGAACCCTGGTTTAGAATGGCTGTTCTAGGGAATTGTTAGTGAACATAATGCATTTGTATACCGCAGTTGAGGGGGCGTGGCCAAGACCAGCATGTGAGAGGACGTAGGTCTCACAGCTCCACAACCAGAATCTCCAATTGATCCTCTCCCAGCAGCGATCCGCTAGATATTGACCCCCTCACCCTCCTGGATCATCCGCCGGCTCTCTGCACCCGAGGGAAGGCAAGGAAAGGGGAGGAAAGCATAACCTCCGAATTCCAAGTTGGCGCCGCTGCGGCCCCTGCACAGCGCACACCGCGAGGCAGCGACAAGTACAAGGGAGGATCCAGTAAAGGGATACAGAAGCCCCAGGGTAAGGAACCACCGAGGGACATGCTGTATTATGCCCAAAAACTAGGGGGACAACAGGACCGAGATGCAGGGGGGTCTGCTGAGCCAGCACATGTGGCAGCACATGGGACATTAACACAGAGCACACTGCACGCTGAGAGACAGGTAGACACAGACACCCTGGCAGAGCAACCCCCCCTTCCTCTCTGCTGATACTGACGCTGAGAAACCAGTACAACCCACTCTGGCTGAAATACTTAACGCTGTGCATGTTTGCACAGCCTCTGTGAACACCCTTAAGGAGCAATTTGGGGGGCTGAGAGAGGATGTCTCCCTGTTAAGGCAGGACTTGCAAAAAATTAGAGAGCGTACGACTGCAGTGGAGAGCAGGGTGAGTGATGTAGAAGACAGACTCCAGCCAGTCGCTCGGGAGGCCCATGCCGCCTATCAACTCGCCAAAGACACTAACCAAAGAGCAGACGACATGGAAAATTGCCTTTGACGCAATAATATCCATATAGTAGGATTGCCTGAGAGAACGGAAGGGAGAGATACCACCACCTTTGTAGAGACCTGGCTGACCGAGATATTCGGGAGAGAAGCTTTTTCCTCTCCCTTTACAGTGGAATGGGCGCACCGCACGCTGGGCTGCCCACCGCAACCAGGGCTCCCCCCAGACCTATTTTGGCCCGGCTTCTGCGTTACAGAGATAGAGAAGCAGTACTGAGGAATGCACGGGAAAAGACCAATATCCAGGTAAATGGGGTTAGAGTGTCGTTCTACCCCGAATTCTCGGCGGAGGTTCAGAAATCCAGAGCCAAATTCTCAGATGTAAAAAGGCGCCTGAGAGCTTTGCAGCTACCTTATGCCATGCTGTACCCCGCCAAGCTCAGAGTTACAGCAAACAGACAGTCCCACTTCTTTGAATAGGCCCAGGAGGCGGCCATGTGGCTGGATTGAAAGAAACAGGCCCTACGCCACTGTGCTAGGGATGAAGACGGACATGAACCCACCTGACTCAACCATCATTGAGCTCACCCGAAGACCTTCACAGGATTATTACAGAGAAGTTGTTTGAAGCTCATTTATTGCCCCCTGGATGTAGCTGGGGTTCCCCCCCGATCATGCGTATGTATGCCCCTTTTTTCCCTGTTACATCTTACCACAATGGCAGAAAAATTTACACTTCAGGAGAATTCTCCTGCCTTATGCTGCTGGGAGACATGACATTACCATGTGAACCATGAGCTATCTCGTGAAGTAGGCAAGAAAAAATACGTTCCCCCCTATGTGAGGGGTAAATCAAGATCACCACGTTGGTTTTTGTTCCCAGTTTACATTCACGGGTTCATCCTGTTGACAGCCTGGTTCTTTGTTTTTTTGCATTTCTTTTACTTATACTGAGATTATACCGCAGTTGAACATTTTTATATCTAACTCATTATGAGCGGTCAGGAACTTTTCAAATGGTGACAGTCTGGGTATTGGTTGCTGTGCTGTGATGTAGGAATAGAAGAGTCAGCTGTTTATAAAATAGTTGGTAAACTCCAAATGTATGGTTAGATTGTTTCTCTGCGGTTCTGGGGGAGTTATAGGCTCCAGTAGATACCTATAAATGTGTTTAAAGAGAACCTGTCCTGAATGAGCCTTATATTTAATGAAATAGTTCCTAAGAAACAAATGTTGGTAATAATTACTACCCTATGTCCCTCTACATAGATAATTGAGCATGGTGACACATCCCTACTTCTTTTACCTGGCGCCACCTGTGAAAGCATATAATCATATGATAAAAGGAGGGGGAGTAGTCTTCTGCAGTAATGAGTCAACTCCTGGGTGACGATGTTGGTTGAACAGTTGGCAGCTGCTATCCATATTTTGTTCCATTCTGGGAGCTCTAGGGTTTTTCCTAGATCTATTTCCCATTTTATCATGTATGGAAGCTTATTAAAATTAGAAGGAGAGATTAAAGTGTAATAGAGATTTGAGAGAACTCCTTACTGAACCAGAAGACAGGATTTCACATGGGCCCTCAATCTCTCAAGTGAGCAAAGGTGCACTGGGTAAAGGAAGCGGGGGCTGCACAATGTCATGATATAATCCTTATTGTTACAATCAATATTTTTTTAGAAACAATGTAATTTTTTCTAACACTATCTGATTACAGGTTCTGTTTAACCATTTGCTGCCAAAGCCTTTTCTCTAAAAGCAAAGGCCCTGGACATTAAAATGGTCGTAGTTGCAACTTTTTATGATACATGCTATTCGCATACACAGTTATTTAAGTGCAAATTTTCAGTAAAAAATACACTCAAGGTAATCTTAGTGCACGTAAACACAATATATTACCTAATTTTTGGTAAACTATAAAAGATGAGGTGGCAAAGGGTAAATAGATACCAAACATGTCAAAATGTGACAAACTTTATTATATAAAATTGTCCAAATGTGATGCTTTAAAAGCGTTTACAAATTAGAGTTAGAATTATTGCTGTCACTCCAACATTTCTGGTGGTACCTCACATGTGTGTCAAATGCAGTCATTTGCACCCACTGTATGCATTTATGTTCTTATGTTCATGTACATGGGGATGGGGAATTTATAAATGTTTTTATGTCTTTTTACCTTTTTTTCTGTTTCCTAATTTTTTTTACGCTTGTTTTACACAGGGGGGCCATAGTCCCTTATGCCAGCTTTTCTTAACTGGGGTGCCAAAAGAGACCTTAGAGGTGCTGTGGCAAAAGTAAAAAAAAAAAACGACCTCAACTAAAGCAGGCAGTTGCATTATTAACCTTTCTTCCCTGCTGGTGCAGCATTTATTTTTACAGCGCTGACGGTCTGGTGCTTTTTAAAACTGGCATTAAAGCTGCACAAGTAATGTGTTGGGCACCGCACAGCTTACTGGGAATATTGCACACAGGTGCTTTCTGGGAACCCAGGGTGCCGCTCTTCAGCATTATGTGAGAGAAAGACCAGGGGGAGAGCTTGTCAGCGGGCTGCACATGAGCTCCTCTGAGCTCTTGAAAGTACAAGGCTAATTGCGGGCAGTATTGCTTTTCATCTTACACAGTTTTTGGATTGGCACCTTATTTTTTGAAGATCTTGTGATAATATTGCTTAGGCATTTTTAACACTTTTTGTTTGAACTTTGAATTGTGTATGTGTATTTTTTTAATATAACTATTTATATAGGAGTTGCTACTGGTATGTGAAATCTGTGTTTATAACTACTGAACTCTGCCTGACAAACTACTGAGCTCTGAACTCTGCTTTACAAACTACTGATCTCTGATTTACAAACTAGTGTATTCTGCCTTGCAAATGAGTGAACGCTGCATTACAAACTAGTGAACTCTGCATTACAAACTAGTGTACTCTGCATTACAAACGAGTAAACTCTGTATTACAAACTAGTGAACTCTGCATTACAAACTAGTGTACTCTGCATTCAGTACTTTGTAAGGTAGAGTTCAGTAGAAGATGGTAAGACAGAGTTCAGTAGTTTGTAAGGCAGAGATCTCTGCCTTACCAACTAGGAATTGGGAACTGTGCATGACAAACTACTGAACTCTGCATTCAGAGTTTAGTACTTTGTAAGGCAGATTTTAGTAGAAGTTGGTAACGCAGATTTCAGTTTTCAGTAGTTTGTAATGCATAGTTCCCTAGTTTGTAAGGCAGAGATCTCTGCCTTACAAACTACTGAAATCTGAAATTTGCGTTACAAACTTTTAAAAAATTTTTCTGGTGTGCCCCGAGATTCTGCTATATTTTAAAGGGTGCTTTGACTGAAAAAGGTTGAAAAACACTGCCCTATGTGATAGCACATTGTAATGACAGGTTCACTTTAATGAGACGTCAGGGGTCTATTGGATCTCTGATGTCTCCACTGTCTTCCACTGAAGCTAATGGATCACAGTTTGTGCTCAGCAATCAGGGAATGACAGTTCTGAACCCAGAAGTGAATTAATAACATGTCGCTGTTGTGTTCATTCACTGGGGGGAATAGATCGTTGAATAGATGTTTGCTCATCTCCCTTCGTTCCATTTGCTGGCACCACCTTTTCCAATCAGAGAATGTCTTGTATCCACTGAAAACAATATGTTCTTTTAATAGCAGAGGCAATCCCACTCAGTCAGAGGTCAGAACTCCTGATCTCACTATTTGTTCCTGATCACTGATTATACAACCTTCCGTAAAATTACATGGGGTAGTGGCGCAACCTGTGATATATTTTACATGAAGTACAAGTCCACAGGGAGTCCTTTGAGCCAACCAGCTCCATGCTAAGAAACAGTCCACTGTGTCAGGGCAAGCCTTGCAAAGGAATTGGAGAAAGACACGGGCGCCTCTGAGTAAGGACTGTAATTTTTAATGTCAAAGGGTGCATTAAATACTCACATTTGAGGTATCTGTATGGAGGCACAAGAAAGTACAATGGATCGCACTGCCACCATCCAAGCTGTCTGGTGCTACCACATCTTGCTAGTCCAGATGGAGATGGCATCCTGTCCAGCAGGAATCTTTGGCGCTCGAGCGTGACCCAAACCAAAGTCCTTACTCAGAGGCGCCTGTGTCTTTCTCTCTCTTTTATACAACCTTCCGTAACTGTAAAGTTGTTTTTTTTTTTTTAATAACTAACAGGTTTATACTCACCTGCTCTATGCAAGGGTTTTGCATGCAGCTTCCGCTGACATTTTGCATTTCTCCATGTCCCACGATAGGAAGCATATGGTGATAATGGTGGAACACATGCGGGCTCGATCCTGAGCTACGTTCTGTGTGTCCATTGAATGCGTGCATTGCTGTGTGTTTGGGTTTTGACAGCCAATTCATTTTAATTGGCAGCCAAATATATCAGAATGCAGAAAAAATAGTACAAGCATAATTTTTTTTTAAATCTCGCTGCGCCGGATTGCATTGTACTTTGGTAGCAAGTGGTTTGGGGGCTGTGAACGTGCTGCGTTTGGGGAGGAATTAACAAGTATTTGGCACCAACGTATGTTTTGCAAGGGCAGCATATTCACATACGGTGCGGGGCATGCACCTTTCCCTCAGTGTTCCAGTGTGACTGGGCCCTATTCTCACCTGTATGTCATATTTATGCACTTGTTTTTCTCTTTATTTGTGTTTTGTTGTATAACATCATAGGGCAGTCTGTTCCTTTGAATAGGGTGTCCTACGTGTGACAAATGGGCCAAAGTTGCTCCTGCACTCTTATTGGGTGGTGAGCCTCGTGCAGGTATGTACCACACCATTTGGCATTTTTCTTTTCATTTTGTCAGGGGACAAAACGCACGTCTGTTAGACATGTTGTGGGGAGCCATTAAGAAATAGTGCACCTCAAGCGTGATTGGTGCACTTTTCGTGCGTTTCTGAAAATGTGTGCAGAAATGCGGGTTTCTGTGCACGTTCTCAAGATTCGCAGATGTGACTGGAACCTGGAGATTGTACAATCAGATTGTAAGCTGTGTGGTGAAGAATTGGATACAAGAGATCGTAGTCTATGTGTGCAGACATCTGATTCCATAGTCATGTGACTGCTATGAATACATATTGTGCGATCCCAAACGTGTTTGTATGGTAACATGAGTGATCATCTTTATTACATAGAGATGATGATGAAGATGGTATTGATGATGAGGATGATGGTATTGATGATGAAGATGATAGTATTGATGACGATGATGGTATTGATGATGATGATGATGGTTTTGATGATGATGATGATGATGATAGTATTGAGGATGAGGATGATAGTATTGATGATGATAATGATAGTATTGATGATGATGATAGTATTGATGATGACGATAGTATTGAGGATGATGATGATAGTATTGATGATGATGATGATAGTATTGATGATGAGGATGATAGTATTGGTGATGATGATGATGATAGTATTGATGATGAGGATGATAGTATTACATCATCTAGTTCAACCATAAATAAATAGAATAAATAATATCATTCAATCCCATATACCCAACCCTATATCCACAGTTGATCCAGAGGAAGGAGAAACCCCCCAGAAAAGCATGATCCGATTTGCTACAGCAGGGAAAAAAAAATCCTTCCTGATCCCAGAGAGGCAATCGGATTTTCCCTGGATCAACTTTACCTATAAATGTCAGTACCCAGTTATATTATGTAGATTTTGGAAAGAATCCAGGCCTTTCTTAAAACAATCTACTGAGCTGGCCAGAACCACTTCTGGAGGGAGTCTATTCCACATTTTCACAGCTCTTATGCCCTCTACACCAGTGTTCCTCAACTCCAGTCCTCAAGGCACACCAACAGGTCATGTTTTCAGGATTTCCCTCAGATGAAACGGCTGTGGTAATTACTAAGGCAGTGAAAATTGATCAAATCACCTGTGCAAAATAGTGGAGATCCTGAAAACATGACCTGTTGGTGCGCCTTGAGGACTGGAGTTGAGAAACACTGCTCTACACACGATCGCACATTCCGACAAAATCCATCAGATTTTTTCCGACGGATGTTGGTTCAAACTTGTCTTGCATACACACGGTCACACAAATCTTGTTGGAAATTCTGAACGTCAAGAACGCGGTGACGAACAACACGTACGATGAGCCGAGAAAAATCTAGTTCAATAGCCAGTGCGGCTCTTCTGCTTGATTCCGAGCATGCGTGGAATTTTGTGCGTCGGAATAGTGTACACATGATCGGAATTTACAACAACGGATTTTGTTGTCGGAAAATTTGATATCCAGATCTCAAATTTTGTGTGACAGAAATTCCGAAGGAAACTGTCCGATGGAACCTACAAACTGTCGGAATTTCCGACAACAAGCTCCCATCGAACACTTCCGACCATGTGTACGGGGCATTAGTGTGAAGAAACCTTTCCGTATTTGGAGATTAAATCTCTTTTCCTCTAGATGTAAAGCGTGCCCCCTTGTCTTATGTGATGACCGTATTCATGATGATGAGGATGATAGTATTGAGGATGATGATGATAGTATTGAGGATGATGATGATAGTATTGATGATAGTATTGATGATGAGGATGATAGTATTGATGATGATGATGATGATAGTATTGATGATGATGTGATGATAGAATTGATGATGGTATTGATGATGAGGATGATGAGAGTATTGATGATGATGTGATGATAGAATTGATGATGGTATTGATGATGATGATAATAGTATTGATGATGATGATGATGAGGATGATAGTATTGATGATGAGGATGATGATAGTATTGATGATGATGATGATAGTATTGATGATGATGATAATAGTATTGATGATGATGATAGTATTGATGATGATAGTATTGATGATGATGAAAATAGTATTGATGATGATGATGTTAGTATTGATGATGAGGATGTACATTGTACCATGGAGGTTTACACTGAGAGATGTGTGGATGTGATCGGTCCATTTCCAGGACTGCTTTCTAGGAACGGACACCGCTGGTGGAGATCAGTCCTGACAGCTGGGATGAGTGGATGTCCCGCACTGGGCTCTGATATACGGAGCCCCAGGCAGTGACATTCAGATGGGGAGGCCCGCTGTCCCCGGGGGTCACCTAGCCGGGATGTTGGGGTGTGCTGGCACGCGGGGAGGGGCGGGGCCAGGTGACAGGAGCTACGATGTTCTCCTTGGTGACAGGGTTACTCAGCGAGCTCCCCATCTCCTGGGCGTGTCAGGCAGAGCCACAGCCCATTCTATAATTGGCTACTTGTCACACTCCGTTCCCCTCCCAATTGGCCCTCCGCTTCGGTAACTTAATCATTGGCTACCTGCACGGTCCGCCCTCGTCATTGGTCAGGACCTCCGTCCGTCCTACTCCTATTGGCCGGTCAAGTTAGCCGAGCTCCCTTCAGCCATTGGCTGGATCTGTTCGGAGGTTAGCCATTGGCTGCAGGGGGCGTAGCAGGAAGATAGAGTCAGTGCGAGCTGCGGCGTAGCGGATCCCGGAGGCTGGAAACCCTCCCTCCTCTGTCACCCGGAGCCCTCCCACCTTCACTTCATCCCCGCGGACGGACGGCCGCCCTCCCCGGACCTGTGCCCGGAGGACTCACTGCGTGACAGGTAGGCGCGTGACAGTGGCGTGGGCGGGAATATGGTGACAGCACGAGGGACCCCCGCGGGTGAGAAGAGAGGGGAGGGGGGCGGGGTGTGAGGGGAGCAGTGCTGGGTGAGCGGAGCGGGTATGGGGGGACCTCAGGTGGGGAGATGGTGACAGGAGCAGGTGGCGCCCCTAGGGGCGGAGGAGCGGAGTCTGCACATCCACATGTACGTCATGTACCTGCCGCAACCACCGCACGTCATCCCTACCAGTCCTTGTGTACTGCTTGTCCCTGCTAGTCCTTGTGTACTCCCCCCATCCCTGCCAGTCCTTGTGTACTCCCCCCATCCCTGCCAGTCCTTGTGTGTACTCCCCCCATCCCTGCCAGTCCTTGTGTGTACTCCCCCCATCCCTACCAGTCCTTGTGTACTGCTTGTCCCTACCAGTCCTTGTGTACTGCTTGTCCCTGCCAGTCCTTGTGTACTCCCCCCATCCCTGCCAGTCCTTGTGTACTCCCCCCATCCCTGCCAGTCCTTGTGTACTCCCCCCATCCCTGCCAGTCCTTGTGTACTCCCCCCATCCCTGCCAGTCCTTGTGTACACTCCCCCCATCCCTGCCAGTCCTTGTGTACTCCCCCATCCCTGCCAGTCCTTGTGTGTACTCCCCCCATCCCTGCCAGTCCTTGTGTACACTCCCCCCATCCCTGCCAGTCCTTGTGTGTACTCCCCCCATCCCTGCCAGTCCTTGTGTACACTCCCCCCATCCCTGCCAGTCCTTGTGTGTACTCCCCCCATCCCTGCCAGTCCTTGTGTGTACTCCCCCCATCCCTGCCAGTCCTTGTGTGTACTCCCCCCATCCCTGCCAGTCCTTGTGTGTACTCCCCCCATCCCTGCCAGTCCTTGTGTGTACTCCCCCCATCCCTGCCAGTCCTTGTGTGTACTCCCCCCATCCCTGCCAGTCCTTGTGTGTACTCCCCCCATCCCTGCCAGTCCTTGTGTGTACTCCCCCCATCCCTGCCAGTCCTTGTGTGTACTCCCCCCCCCCCATCCCTGCCAGTCCTTGTGTGTACTCCCCCCCCCCCATCCCTGCCAGTCCTTGTGTGTACTCCCCCCCCCATCCCTGCCAGTCCTTGTGTGTACTCCCCCCCCATCCCTGCCAGTCCTTGTGTGTACTCCCCCCATCCCTGCCAGTCCTTGTGTACTCCTCCCATCCCTGCCAGTCCTTGTGTGTACTCCTCCCATCCCTGCCAGTCCTTGTGTGTACTCCCCCCATCCCTGCCAGTCCTTGTGTGTACTCCCCCCATCCCTGCCAGTCCTTGTGTGTACTCCCCCCATCCCTGCCAGTCCTTGTGTGTACTCCCCCCATCCCTGCCAGTCCTTGTGTGTACTCCCCCCATCCCTGCCAGTCCTTGTGTGTACTCCCCCCCCCCCCCCCCATCCCTGCCAGTCCTTGTGTACTGCTTGTCCCTGCCAGTCCTTGTGTGTACTCCCCCCCCCATCCCTGCCAGTCCTTGTGTACTGCTTGTCCCTGCCAGTCCTTGTGTGTACTCCCCCCCCATCCCTGCCAGTCCTTGTGTGTACTCCCCCCCCCCCCATCATCCCTGCCAGTCCTTGTGTGTACTCCCCCCCCCCCCCCCCCCCCCCATCATCCCTGCCAGTCCTTGTGTGTACTCCCCCCCCCCCCCCCCCCCATCATCCCTGCCAGTCCTTGTGTGTACTCCCCCCCCCCCCCCCCCATCATCCCTGCCAGTCCTTGTGTGTACTCCCCCCCCCCCCCCCCATCTCTGCCAGTCCTTGTGTACGTCTCCGACAGGTCCTGACATTCCAATAACACATTGCAGGGACAGTCACATACAGGTGGGGGTGTTGATGAAATCGCTGGTTCTTTGTCAGTCCTGCATTGTCGGGAAGGTTTTCATAGCTGTGTGCTGAGATGAGTTTCCCCGAAGGTTGTCTGCTTGTTTTTATTGCCCTCATTTCCTCCTGATGTACAGCCCGGTGATATCTGTACAGGGAATGTACACACCGAGCACATGACTTCTAGAATAATGTGATGTACGGGAGGATTGAACCTTTCCTGCCAGGAATAGGAGCTGTCATTGTTAACCTGTTTCTTGAAGTGATCCGTCAGTGACCTAAAACATCATCTATAGAATGACAATAAAAAGTGCTACCTGTCTAACAAAGTGAAATAACAAAATATCACAATTCTGAAAGGACAGTGAGTATACCAATTGCTGCTATTATACTTGCAATAATAGTGGTAACTCCTAAATAAGCCCACAATATAAGTAATTACTGTCTATGGTTCAGTGATCATAATAAACAATTGAATATGCAACAATAACTGCCACTACTGGCTATGACACAAGTGACATAAGGTCTATGTGAACAGCTAATGGATGTGAACCAAAGTCCAGAAAGTGAGCGTGCCAAGTAATCTGTGATAACGATCCTTAAAACATATCGAGCTTCTGTGAATGCTGTGTTCTTCAAACATGAATAGCATGTCACACTATGCACTCACTTCATAGGAAGACCCAAAGGCCACTTTCACACCGAGGCGCAATAGCGCCTCTCCTGTCACTCCAATGTGAGAGCCTGAGTGCTTTCACACTGGAGCAGTGCGCTTGCGGGACCTTAAAAAAAAAAAGTCCTGCAAGCAGCATCTTTGTGGCTCTTTAGGAGCGGTGTATAAACCGCTCCTAAAGCGCCCCTGCCCACTGAAATCAATTGGCAGGGGAGCTTTGCGGGCGCTTTTAACCCTTTTTCGGCTGCTAGTCCAACGCCCCAGTGTGAAAGTGCTCAAAAGGTCCATTAAAAGCCTTTACTTTAGGGGTATAGCTGCAATGGATTCCAACTTCCCTGTTGTTCCTGGGACACTTGCTTCCCTTTGTACGGTTTACCTCATACACTATGTGCTCATAAAATGAGAGAAACTGACAGTGCTGAACTGTATAAAATCTTTTCCTTTAAAAAAAAAAAAAAAAATTTAGAATGACACTCACATTTTGTAGGTACACTGGCTCCAGTGCACTCAAGTAAATCACTATACACATTGGGGGTAAATGGCCCCCTTAACAGTCATATAGAGATATCCACAAGTATGCGGCTCTGGGAGATGGTGTATTTCCTATTAGTGGGTGATGATGTCACAAGGCTCCGCCCGCTGTGTTTCGTCACTCATTTCTCAAGGGGTCAAAAACATCTATATATTGGTTTTCTGTAAAGGGAATCAGTGGGGTCCCGCCTCCAGCGGTCCATGTCTTCTACCTTTGCTCCATTAAAGAGCAGCTGCCTCTGTCAAAATCTTCAGCATGCAAAATATCCGGGGTGTGAGATGTCCTTGTCCCCTGCCACTTGGTCAAATGATCAAATCAAGGTCAAATGATGAAACCACTGTCAATGGCTGGGACAAAAGCAGCCAACACTTCCAGACACAATGGAGGCTCCAGTGCTGGAGCAGAGGAAAGGTGGAAGACCCGGGCTGTCTGAGAGATGAGTATATGAGCTCTTCTCTTCCAGGTAATTGGCCTTACAGGCCTCTTTCACATGGAAGTAGAAAAACCACATTAATACTGATCTGGATATAGATGTATTGTTGTGTGTATTTGAGTGCAATCATTTACACATAGTTACATAGTCTGGTTAACAAAAGACACAAGTCCATCTAGTTAAACCAATAAAAGGGGAAACAAAACCCCCCCAAAAATAGTCCTATATACCCAATCCTTTACCCACAGTTGATCCAGAGGAAGGCAAAAAACCCATCAAAGCATTCTCCAATTTGCTACAGCAGGGGAACAAATTCCTTCCTGATATTCCCTGCATCAACTTTACCTATACATGTCAGTATCCAGTTACATTATGTTTACCTCCCTGGCGGTTTTTCCGAATGTGTGGCTCGGGGTTAAATTTCAGCATAATTAGCGGTAACGCCGAGCCACACTCCGGAATGCATTGCAGGATCCTGGTGCAGGTTACTTACCTTGTCCCCAGGATCCTGCAATGTCCCCCCACTGTGTCTGTGGGCTCTGTCCTCTGTCCCCTGCCCGATGCCTCTGTGTGCCAGGCTCCATTTCCTGTGAGCATTGTGACGCAGGGGGGCGGAGCAAATTCAAAAAGTACAAGATTCATAACACATACAGTACACTGTAATCTTAGGTTACATTACTGTATGAAATTATTTCACATCCCTTTTGCCCCTAGTGCTTTGTCCAATGCCCTGCATGCAGTTTTATATTATTTATACTGTTCTTTCTGCCTGGAAACTTGAAATTGTCCATAGCAGCTAAAAAGTGTCCCTTTATGTCAAAAGTGGTTTTAGGCCAGCTAGAAAACAGCAATAATTATTATTTTACAGGATTTATATAGTGCCAACAGCTTACATAGCGCTTTACAACTTGAGGGTAATTAGAGCACTTGCAGAATTGAGCGATTAGTGAATCATGGGGAAATTCATTTTGATTATTTTTATTATTATTATTATATTTTTTTATAATTTGATTTTGTGTTTCAAACTTTATCATACCCGGGATGTCTACTGGACTCTTGTTTGGACAGATTTAAGTGAGTTATTGCTAAGAATTACAGGCCTACAATATAAAACGCCAAATTTCTTTGCAAAACATTGTACCGCTTTGAGACGCAAAAATCCGACATAATCATACCGCCAGGGAGGTTAAATACGCATAGGTTTGTTTTTGTGGTAAATGAATAGATCTGTGCAAATTAACATTCATTCCATGTTTGTCCAATTAATGGAATGGGGTGTGTATATGTATATGTGTATATATATATATATATATATATATATATATATATATATATATATATATATATATATATATATATATATATATATATATATATATATATATATATATATATATATTATTCTCTATCTCTCCTACCATAATAAGCCTTTACTTCTGTAAAACGATTATGAAGTGTGCGTTTGGAGTTTGGCTTAAATCTTGTTAGTGTATTTAAATCTGCCAGTACATTTACCGCTCCCCTCCCTCCTATGCGCCTTCATCCAGAGTGGGGGCTCAGTAATACTGGAGGTGTCCCTGGACAGATCAGCAGGTGAAAACGGAGGGGAAAACCAATGCACCCACTATATCTAATAATGGTGTAAGCTTCAATATATCACATTTTTGGTTTTGGGTTTAACACTTTAACCACCTGCTATCCGCGCTATGGCCGAATGACGGCCACAGCGCGGACCTGCATTCCCGGGAGGCCTCCCCTGTGCACGCTCCCTGAGACTCGGCTGATCACCGATCCGTGTAAGGGGCCGGTCCCGGCCCCTTACCATGTGATCAGCTGATCACATGATGTAAACAAAAGATCGGTAATCGTTTTTTTTTTTCTCATGCTGACAGCGGGAGTAGAAAAAAAAGCCGATCACCGGATCGGATGTCAGGGACATCGGTCCCCAAGTGGAAGAGGCACATCTGCCTCATCAGTGCCACCTAACAGTGCCCACAGTGCCACCTGTTAATGCCCACCTGTAGTGCCAATCAGTGCCACCTGGCACTGCCGCCCATCAGTGCTGCCCATCAGTGCTCATCACTGCCGCCTAATCAGCGTACCTCAATGAAGGAGAAAAATGACCCATTTTTTTTTATAGCAAAATATAAAAAAATAAATTTTTTTTTTTTTTTTAAAAATTCAGATTTTTACATTTTTTTTTTTAAACAAAGTAAAAACCGCAGAGGTGACAAAATACCAGCAAAAGAAAGCTCTATCTGTGGTGAAAAAATTATAAAAATTTCATTTGGGTACAGTGTTGTATGACCGCGCAATTGTCATTCAAAGTGCGTCAGTGCTGAAAGCTGAAAATTGGTCTGGATAGGAGGGGGGTTTAAGTGCCCTGTAAGCAAGTGGTTAAAAGCTCAACTTCAGAACGAAAACTGTTCAGGAATACGTTGGTACCAATGCTCATCCTGACTTCTGACACTACAGTGATGATCTGAATGTTTGATGGTCCTCTTGGTACAGAAGTATCTAACTGTTCTTGGTTGATATCTGAGGGTAGCAAGTAAATTATAAGATGGATAAAAAAAAAAAGTAGAGTAGATGGAGACTCCAAAAAATGGATTACAGGAGCAGATGGACAGACATCTCTAACTTCTACCAGCTAAAAAGAAAGTACTTTTTTATTTTTTTTTCTTTCTGTCCTACGCTCTTCCTTTTTTTTTTTTTTTTTAATAGTTCATTACTAATTGAATATTAAGGTAAAATGTAACTCGGAATAAAGGAACAAAGACGTAAAGGCTGGGTTCACAATATTGCGAATTGGATGTTGGTTCCCTGCATCCAATTTTCAATAGCGGGAGATTTTGACCGGTTCTCTATGGAGTTGGTTCACATAGCTCCGGTGTGAATTTACACAGGAGCCCTGTGCATCTTTTTGGTCCGTTTTCAGTACCGAATTCGGACAAAAATTTGGGCAGAAATCGGACCTGAAACGGTGAAGGGGGACGCACCGGACCCCTGCTGTGAGCCGCATGCAAAGATAGTGTGAACCCAGCCTTAAGCAATAAAAATAGAATTTCAGCTGTATAGTATTCTGAGGATTACGAAGTCAATGAGCCAACCAGGCTTCTTATGTATGGACACAAAGGGCACACCCTCTCCCCATTACAATCTAAGGTCCCTAGCTCACATTCATACACATATTGGGACCAACTTTAGACAGGAGCCAATTAGCCTACCAGCATGTCTTTGGAGTGTGGGAGGAAACCCATACAGGCACAGAGGAGAACATGCAAACTCCAGGCAGGTAGTGTCGTGGTTGGGATTCAAACTGACAACCCCAGTTCTGCTAGGCAGAAGTCCTAACCACTCAGCCACTGTACTGCTCAAATCTTCAGTCTTCTAATTTCCTCCACCCCGCTGATGTAATCTTCTGGTGCCACAAGGGTTTTAGAGCCGAGGGACCTGTTGTGCACTCATCAAGAGTGCCAACTATGCTCGGCCTTTCCGCCGCCTCCTCCATTCATAGAATCTGTGCTATAGCTTCCATGAATGATCTATGAAGGGAGCAGGTAGGGGTGGACCAATCATCCATCCACCTGCCCCCCCCCCTTCATTCAGCGTTTTGTTTTTTCTCTTTTATAGAAGCTATGATACAGATCCTATAAATGGGGGAGGCGGAAGGCCGTGCATAGTTGGCACTCTTAAAGTGGTTGTAAACCTGGGTAAAAAAAAACCCTGCAAGATAAAGGCATAATGAGCTAGTATGCATAGCATACTAGCTCATTCTTATGAATTGCTTACCCGAAAACTATGCCCCCACAGCCATCCTCATCTCCCCCTCCGGCCGGCGACATCTCTCTTGGAGGTTACTTTCAGATATCCATGACGTCACTCATGCGCAAAGGAGCCGCCGGGAATGGCACAATACAACTAAAGCAACGGCATGTATGTGCCATTGCTTCGGTTGGCTTAAGTGCGCATGTGCCGATGATGTCGGCAAATACAGGGATATCTCCTAAACTGTGCAGGTTTAGGAGATATCCAGTGCAGCTACAGGTAAGCCTTATTCTAGGCTTGCCTGTAGTTTAATGTGGTTGTAAAGGGTTTACAACCACTTTAATGAGTGCATAGGACAGATTCCTCGGCTCTGTTAAACCCTTATGGCAGGGATGGGGAGTACAGAGGATGGAAGATTTCAGTTAAATATCCACAACCAGCAGCACAAGGGGCCACATCACATTGATTGTATGCAAGGTACCGTGTGTGTGTGTGTGTGTATTGTTTTACATTTTTGGACTAAACAAAGACCCCATACACACTATTAGATTTTCTGCAGATTTTTGTCTTCAGATTTACCTAAACTATATAATATGAGGTCAAACCTCAAGACTGAGGCACTTTACAGGCGCTACAGCGCTAAAAATAGCTCCTGCAATGAGCCTCTCCTATAACGCAAGCAGCATCTTTGCAGCGGTGTATACAGCGCCCCTGCCCATTGAAATCGATGGGGCAGCGCCAACTGACCGCCGGCAAAGCGCTGCTGCAGCAGCATTTTGCTGGTGGTTTTAACCCTTTTTCGGTCGCTAGCGGGGGTTAAAAGTGCCCCACTAGCGGCTGAATAGCGCCGCTAAAACGACGGTAAAGTGCAAGTCTGCAGAAAATTATTAATAGTGTGTATGGGGCCTTAGGCTTTAAGTGTGTGTGGTGTGTTTTTTTATTTTTTATTTTTTAATTTTATTTACTTGCATTCCCTCCCTGTCAGAGCTGAGTTGAGTTTCAGTCTAAAGAGGGGGTGTCTGCCCCGGTTGTGACCCGCTGTAATAACCATGCCCCCCCCCCCGCTGAGCTGTTGTGTTCTGATGTGGTCGGTTCAGAGAACGCTCTGATCAGGGCTCTCTGCCATTGGCTGAAAACGCTTATTGGGAGTCTGTTGGCTGCTGGTTTTCCAGCATGCACGTCTGACAGTCCGAAATACACATGTGCAAAATGTTGGCTGGGATTTTTTTTTTTGTACCCGCAAATGTCCCCCGACTTTCTGCCCTTGTGTATGGGGCTTTACAGTAAGGTAGCTGAGAAGCAGAAATAGTCAGTCAGACCACAAGTTAACAGTTGCTCATATACAGTAGATAAATGTACCTGTCTATTTATTTTTTTAATTTTAAAAGAACAACCTAAAACTAGTGCAATATTTGACTTTTTTGATAAACACATCAATATCTGGTTGGATGTATGTAGTGGACATTCTCAATGAATTCTCAAGGTGCTCATCAGATATTTAGTATTTGTATTTTGTTCCCTAAGTATAAACACATTTTTCCAAAAAATTCCCCTCCAAAAATCAACATTTTTAAGTAAGTTTGTGCTTTTGTGTTGGAGCTGTATAGGCTGGAGGTTGGACACCTCTGGTCTAAAGGGAAATCGGATCCCCTGACTAATCTCAGAGATATTAACTGACGCAGAAATCTGTCATGACATGGGGAGCTGTCAGTGTTACATGAAAGTAAACGAACTGCTTTGTTCATTCCCAGTGTTGTAGAGCAGGCAGTGTGTCTGTTACCAGCCAGGAGCTTAGGCTTGAGACGGGAGACTTAAAGTGGTTGTAAACTCTTACAGGCCACTTTGTGCTACAGGTAATGCTTACCTGTAGCTACCATGGATATCTCCTAAACCTGCACAGTTTAGGAGAGTTCCCCTGTATTTGCATGTGCTGATGTCATTGGCACATGTGCACTGAAGAAACGGCACGTATGTACCGTTGCTTCAGTGAGTGTGCCGCTACCACGCGCATGCGGTGATTGGCCGGAGCTGCGATACAAAGTAACCTCCAGGAGTGATGTCGCCGGCTGGTGCTGTGTACGGGCACCACAGGGAGGGCTTCGATCTCAGGTGAGTATTACATAATGAGCTAGTATGCTATGCATTTTTTTTTTTAAATTTTTTTAAGTGGGTTTACAACCACTTTTAAAGGAGTTTTTTTTAAAGGCAAAAGATTTTTTTTGATCTTAATGCATTTAAGATAAAAAGCCTTCTGTGTGTAACAGCCGCCCCAGCACCCCCTAATACTTAAGCCCCCTCTCTGTCCAGCGATCTCCACGAATCCCTTGGCCGTCTGGGACTCTCCCTCCTGATTGGTTAAGACACAGCAGCAGCGCCATTGGCTCCCATGGCTGTCAGTCAAAGTCAGCCAATCAGGGGAGAGAGGGGCCGAGCGTCAGTTCTGTGTCTGAATGGACACACGGAGCTGCAGCTCGGCTCGGGTGCCCCCATGGCAAGCTGCTTGCTGTGGGGTCACGCAATAAGGGGGAGGGGCCAGCAGCAAAGAGGGACCTGAGAAGATGAGGATCTGGGCCGCTCTATGCAAAACCACTACACAGAGCAGGTAAGTATAACATGTTTAAAAAAACAAAACAAAAACAAACAAGACTTCGCAATCACTTTTAAGAGCCCTTTCACACTGAGCCGCCCCGGCAGTGTTGCTAACCTACCAGATTGAAATTTACTGACACAACACCCAAAATTTCCTGGCATAGCCAAGTTTTTACTGGCATTTCCAAAAGTTAAAAAAGTATAGTTTTAAGTGCAAATTTGAGTATTTGGGCTACAAACATACAATATGCAATTAGCAATATGATTTAAGGTAGATAATAAGGCAAAAAACATTTTTCTTATTTTATTTTCAATATAGTAAGTAAGTAGCTCAGGGACAGGAGACAGGAGGGCAAGAGATTTAGAATGGGCGGCACACACACATTAAATTGACTGTCACAGTGACACTGACAGCAGTGTGCAGCAGCACAAATGATGATGACATCTCAGTGACACAACACGTCCCCTCCTGAGTCACAGTGACAGTCTCGCTCCAAGCTAAGTGGTCACTCCAGTCTAAACAGCACCGATGGTCCCGGTCCCAGTATGCCTTGCTCCCATACCGCAGACCCAAGCCTCTGGCCCCTCTGCTTGGCTCCATTGCATCATGACATCACACGACATGCTCAGGCACCGCCTCCACCAGAGCCGCCCGATCACACTGTAGCAGGCACTCGGATGGTCTCAGCCGGCTCCGGACCAAGCCGAGCGTCAGAGCCATATTTTTTACTGGCAGGAGAAAATTGCCTGTTTTTTACTGACTGCCAGTAAAAATACTGACGGTTGGCAACACTGCTCCCCGGGCGTACTATTTTTTTTTTTAGCGGCGCTTTACAGTCGTTTTTGCAGCGCTGTTCAACTCCTTTTAAAGACTGATATTTTCAGTAATGAGAGCCAATGGGTGTTGAAAATAAGCCACTAAACATGATGATGATTTTGGCAAATAACACAGCTTGGCTGAGCCTTTGGTCGGCATGCATGGAGGTGTTCCAGGCTGACCGCTCTGCTTGTCATCTCATGACTGAGCGCAGCATGTCGGCAGTAGTATGCACACCTATCCCCGAGAGGGGAGGATCACACTGTTATGACCGCTTTCAAGTATAGACTTTGCTCTTTACATATGCCCTTTCCTCTCTGGTTCTTTTTAAAATATTTCTTTAAAGCGCAGGTTTTCTTTAACTTTGTCACTTAGGGCAGGTAGTTTCTTTTCTTGCCATAAGAGCAATCTTTGTAAACTTTAGCTGTACCACAAGGCTGCATTCACCCTTCTATGCGATTTGTGTGGTGTGGCTCAATTTACAGTTCACCTGCATCTTACATTAGTTTTGCTGAGAACTCGAATAAATGTGTAGCAAGCAGAATTTTTTTATTTTTTTCACACCACACGACACCCCTATTCACACTAGTGCTGTGAGACATCAGGCGCCGCTCTAATGTGTGTTAGGAAACCCATTAATTACAATGGGCTGCCCCACCAGTGATAAATGCGCCATAGATGATCACGCTCCTGTTTGAGCTTCGCGTGTGTGTGCGTTTTTTTTTTTTTTTTTTTTTTTTTTCACACTTGTTTTAAAAAGCACATTTTAGACCTGAAGATTAGTTAAATCACCAAACATATTTTCTGAAAGCGTACACCATTAAATTTTATTAGATTTACCCACTTTGGCACTAGAGCAATCTTTCATTTTTTGCACACATGTAAACATCTGCATTTTCGGCTATACAATTCCTTAAATCTCCCAGAGCATTATACATTTTCTAAAAGCCTTTTTTATGTTGTACAGTGTTTGCACAACTGTTTATTAAAAGCATATTTTCAGTATAAAATATATTAAAATATATTTTTGTGTAAACTTGCACAAAATAATACTCAGTTTTTGGTAAAATATAAAAGATGGGGTGATGTTGAGTAAATAGATATCAAACATGTCAAGTCTAAAAGGTATAACTAAAGGCAAAACTTCTTTTGAATAGAGTGGAGAGGGATTAGGCCAGCTGTCAGTTTTTATTGCTGTCCCCATTAGGAGAGTCACCCTCTCTATTTGTCCTGTTTATCATTGAAAGTAAAAGAATATCCCACATTTTGGGTTGCCCCATGAAAGGTAATAGAGGGGAATTTTTCCAATGAGGACACTAGTTCTGGTGACCTGGGGCTCCCAAGATATTCCCTTAATTTGCAGGGATTTCCTCTCATTTCCTGTTTGGCTATGGGACAAGAAGTGAAGGTAAATCTCCGCAATGGGATACAGATGGGGGAAAAAAGAAATCTGATGGGAGTTTAAACCCTCCCTTGCTCTATCCAACCTCAAAAAAAATAAAGTTTTGCCTATAGCTCTACATTAAAGTTTTGTGAAATTGCAAAAGACTACAGTCCCCAAGAATCTGCATAAAAAAAGCTTTTACAGCTCGTTTGTTTAGAGTTAACTGTGAGCTCTGGTGCTAAAAATATTGCTCTCACTCATGGTGATGCCTCACATGGGCACATGTTTGCATTTGTTGGTGTGTGCAAGGCAGCAGGGGCTACAGTTATTTATTTATTTTTATTTATAATTTTTCCTTAAACAATTATGTTTTTATTTTATTTTTTTTTACTTAACATTGTGATAGCAATAAACGTAAACTCCAAAACATCCGACTGAGCAGAGATATGCCCGGGTACATGCTTCCCTGGCTGTATCGGCCAATGACAGAATCGTTGTTGCTTCTGGTTTAATTGTGTGCAGAGGAGATCAAGGGATGGATGTTCCTCCCGGTTGCCATTTTGAAGCCCTCTGATGTGGGTCTTTGGCTCTCAGTATAAGCTGGAGAGCCCAGGAGGCACGATGGACGCCCTGGCGGGGGACGGACCGTGCCTTCTGTACTGTGAAAGTAATCAACTGCTATACAGCTGCTGGATCACTTTGATTTTAGGGCCCATTTCACACTACCGTGATTTCCACCCAACATCCCAGCCTGACTTCGGCACGACTCGCATATGATTTCTATAAGGCACCTTTCACTAACGCGCTGCTTACTTTTTTTCGGTGCTTTTCGGCCGCTAGCGGGGCGCTTTTAACCCATGCTAGCGGCCGAAGAAGGGGTTAAAGGTGCGTTGGGACGCTCTTGAGACGCTTTGGCAGTCCTGTCCATTAATTTCAATAGGCAGGGTGTTTTGGGAGCGCTGTATACAGCTATCCCAAACTGCCCCAGAGGTGCTGCTTGCAGGACTTGTCCGAATGTCCCGCAAGGACTGAAAAGTCACACTGAAATGAATGAGGTGGTTTTCAGGCATTATTTAGAGGCTATTTCTAGCGCTAACACGCCTGTAAACTGCCTCAGTGTGAAGCCAGCCTAACAGAAATCAATGCAGGTTGTGCAGGAACATTTTTCTAAGTGGCAACGACTGAAGTCTCATCTATTAGACTGGTTCCATTGCACTTAATGGGGTGCGACTTGTGATTGCAACATGTGCTCTCAAAGTAGGAAAATATTTATTATATTGCAGCTTACCTATTCTTATATATGATGTCTGCATTCGTTTTCATTTTTAGGCTTACTTTTCCTAATTTTCACCTGGTGATTTGGCCAGCAATTGTTTTTCAACAGAACAACCTGTCCTGCAGATGTAGCTGTTAAAGGGTTGAGACAAACTATTTAGCACTGGCAGGAGTGCTTACAATGGTCAGCTTTTAGCTCCAGTTCACACATATGTGGTGCGGGAAACAGTGAGCCCTGCACTTTTACCGCACTGCAGTGTAATATACGGTGTTTGTGATCCGCTGCAGGTGTCACTACAAAGTTAACAACACCACAAAAGCATCACAATTGCAGAAATTTGCCCGCACTGGATCGCATGGTACAAAACGATCATGCAATGCAGTTGTGGTGTGGCTCCAAAAAAATTGCCTGCACTTTGTTGCGATTTGAGCCCATTTAACGTGATTCTTGAGCGATTCACTTGCGGCTCATAGTGTGAACCAAGGCTTATTGAAACCTTTATCCCCCCAAAAAAAGTTTATTGTATTTCCTTTATAAAGTGTTAGCTGGAGTTCAGTTTCAATTTGTTTTTAGTGTAATTTTAAATCTGCTAGTACATACAACGCCCCCCTCCCCCCAGATTGACAATGCTTCTATTAAAGGTGTCTCAGTTGCTCGTTCATCCAAAATGCAGACTCTCTAATACAGCAGTTGTTACTGGCCAGATCATTAGGTGAAAGCAGAGGGGAAAAAAGAAAATGAATACAGCCACCACATCTAAGAATTCATGGGCTGTAATATATTACGTTTTTTGGGTTTAATACCACTTTAAGGCTTAAACTGTCTACACTTTATACAGTTATTTTTTTTTTGTTCAATTTCCTTTAGATTTACCTTCAACTATGTAGTGCAAGGGCCTGTCTGCATACAATTTGGAAGTGTTTAGGTTTGACCTCATATTATATGGTTTTGTATATTATGTAGCCAGCTTTAGTTTACATTGTGGTTCAGGGGTGGTAAAAACAGCATTGCTGCCAAATACAACCTTTTTGTTTGGGTCATTCTTCACCATGAGCCAAGTGCTGGGCTCACAGTAGTAGTGCAGTATTCATTCAAACCCCCCAAAACACATTGTGGAGGTGACAGTAATATCCCCGCTCTGAGAAGTGAGCAGCGCGGGTGTAAACAAACCTCGCCCTGTCATTGCTATACAAGTACCTGGGTGTCTAACCTGGTCAGCCCGGGGCATTTGATTTCTTGCGGTGTTGATGGGAATTGAATAATCTGCTGTCACAGGAAGGGTAAAGACCTCGCGATGGGAGATTGGTGTAAGATCATCAAAGCAGCAAAGAATGTGAAATTGTCTCGTCTTCTAAATGATGAGCTAAATGTCAGTTGTGCTGATTCTCCTAGACACCCTTCTAATTTGTGGTTGAAATGATATGGATCGCTATCTGTGTTAAACCATATTGATTGATTTTTGAATCCTTCTGTCATATATGCACTGATATGCTCTATACCTCTCTACAGCTTCACCTCATGAACATCCGGCTTCTTCTAAAATTGTTTTATTTTACCTGTACAAGATTTATAGAGGAGAATTAATAACTGATCGCTTCCTCCTAGAAATGTCACATTGATGGTGATTTCTATAGTCCGTCTGTGGTTGTAGATGATCTGTTTATTGATTATAGACACTAAAAATCACGTAATGTAAACTGTATTCAGATAAATGCATTGACTGCAAGTGCTGACCTCCATCGAAAATGCTAGTTTCCTGGCATGCTGATCCTCTGGCTTGTATACAAAGTCCTCATGCAGCTTGTTTTGCATTTAAATGCCCCTCAATGCTAGGCTCTGTGTCCATGTACATATAGGTGTTTACAGGCGTGTAAAGATAGAAAGAAACCATCACTCGCCACGTTTAGAGAGGAGCGTTTGGGCAGAAAAGTGTGCGTTTGTTTCTAATAGGCAGAACAAATGAATATTTTGACCAATAGAATGCACCAAGTGTGGAAACCCACACAAATGCTTGTGAATAACATGGCTTTTACTGTGGGTTTGTTTTTTGATTTTTAAGCTGCCTTTTTTCCTGTATGAAGTCTAACGAGTGATAGGAGAATTATATCTCCTGGCCGTTTTCTTCTGTCTTTCAGGGACTCCACTAATGAGATATACAACTTGAGTTCCGCTTATCTGCAGTGTTAATCCCTGTTGGATTTTTGTAACTGTTACAGAGAATGAATAAAAAAGTTGGAACACAAGTGTACGTGGGAACTCCTAAAACGGGCTTTTTTATTTTCAGATGCAGTCCAACATGTTTTAAAATGCAGTATGAACACATGTGCAAGAACAATATGTTTTAATGAGCCCAGTTTACACCATTGTAATGCTTTCATGTGTATTAAAAAAATGTACAGCATGCTGCATAAATGTTCGATACACCTAAAGTGCCCGTTCACACCACAAAAAAGTATTATTATTTACAGCAGGTGGCCAACTTTCAGATAAAAGTGGTCTCAGCGGCAGGGAAACCATCTGGTGCAGCCGATCGTCAGGAAGATGGCCCCCACTCGGCTCTATGCCCTTAGAGGACCAGAGCAATGTCTGATGTCACTTCTGCTTCTCGGCCTTTACCGCATGTCGTCCCCCCCCCTTCTCTTAAGGGCAACTTTTTTTCTTTTGAAAGGTAAATGAGAGAACTGAGGTCTTTTTGACCCCATATCTCTCAATAAAGAGGACCCGTCATGCATATTTCTATTACAAGGGATGTTTACATAGGAATAAAAGTGATCATAAAAAAAATTAAAGGGACAGTGTAAAAATAGAAAGTGAACAAAGGATTAAAGCATCCCGTCCCTCTGCGCTCATGTGCAGAAACGAATGCATATGTTAGTCATGCCTGCATATGTAAAACATGTTTAAACCACACATGTGAGGTATGGCCGCAATTGTTGGAGCGAGAGCAATAATTCTAGACCTCCTCCTGTAACTCTAAACTGGTAACCTGTAAAAATGTTTAAAGCGTCGATTTTGAAGTACCGTAGTTCGTCACAATTCCACGAGCGTATGCAATTTTAAAGCGTGACATGTTGGTCATCTATTTACTCAGTGTAACATCTTTCACATTTATAAAAAAAAAAAAATATACAAATTGGGCTAACTCTACTGTTTGTTTTTTTAAATTTGTTGCACAGACCGCTGTGCGAATTTTATGTGTGTATGTATGTGTATGTATGTGTATGTATGTGTATGTATGTGTATGTATGTGTATGTATGTGTATGTATGTGTATGTATGTGTATGTATGTGTATGTATGTATATATGTATGTATATATGTATGTGTATGTATGTATGTATATATGTGTATATGTATGTATGTTATATATATATATATATATATATATATATAGTGTTTGTGGGTTCGAAGTCATTTTCTAGCGAAAAAAATAACTTTTTTTTTTTTTTTTTTCCATGTAAACAGATGTATGAAAAAGGCCTGGTCTTTACGTGGTTAAAGTGTATCTAAACCCAAGATCTAACCTTTAATATATTGTAGCTAACCAGTCCTTGGATGTGTTTGCAACAACATTTTCACCTAGTGCTCCTGCCAAGAACACTTCCTGTCCTAGAGTGACTATACTAAAGTTGGGTATACACCAATCGAAAATCACCATTCTGTGTGTACCTATGTTGAGTGATCCTGCTGGAAAACCATCATTTGATAAGTGTGTGTATTCTGGAAGGGGAAAGTAGAGTCCTGCTGTCAGAATACAATGGAGCAGCAAGGAGAATCCCTGCATCTATCTTGTGTGGATGTGGGGGGGGTTTGTGAGTGTGGTGTGTGTTTTTTTTTTTTTTTTTTTTTTTTTTTTTTTTTTTCGGTTCGACCTGCTGGTTAAAAAAAAAAAAAAAAGCTCTCCCATGTACAGTATATTCTGCTTTTACTGATTGCACTGAATGTATGGAACAGCGATGTCATTAGAAGTAGATTTAGAAGTCCGCTCCCCTTCCTCTGAAGCCTTAAGCCTTAAGAGACTGACTGGTGATAAGAAAGAGATACAACGCCTCCTCACTGTCCTTTTGCGTTTGTGGTGGTTCCCCATTTTACTGCTCGATCTCTACATGTTGGGTAAACTTTTCCACAGGCGTAAAGCATTGTGACTGCTGCATGTGAACACCCCTGACCGTTGCCTATTGCAGCTTAAGGGGGGTGATTGGCAGGTGGCAAAAATGTGCCTCAACTGCGCATTCCCACCTTCCTGCACATCTAAACTTAGCCTATAGGATAGTAGGTTTGTTAGGACTACAGAAAGCCCTACCCTGTCCTCGTGTGCATAACACAGGATGAAGTTTCTGTAGTCCGCAGAAAGAAGATGACACTAAGGAGTACCCAGGGCAGGGCAGTGTTTGGATTTTTGACAAAATCAACAGATAAAACACTTTCACGCATTTTTTTAACCCCTGACACCCGGACACCATATGCATTACATGGGTGGCAAGAGGATAAAGACTAAGTCCACATTTTAGAACATGGTGCACTCATATTTGGGATGTAACAAGGTGCCAAGTCCCCCCTTTTCGTGATAGCAGGTTTCTTCTCCACGGTGGTTCCTGTCACTTTGTATATCTGGTGACTGTGTGGGGCTTCGCTCGCACATCTGTGAATAAATTATAGCTTCTGTCTTCCACCACAGCAGAGGGACTTCTAGTTATCAGTCTCAAGTTCAGTGATTACCACAGTCCTGGTACATTGACATTTCTTCCCAGATCCGTAACCCAAAGTCTGTACCTCGCTGCACACAGAGCTAGAGGAAGAATCTGCAGAAGATGTACATTGCATTTGGAAAACGCTGATCACGGTTGTTCAGTTGTTGGGGTGTTTGTGTGTTTTGGGAGAAGTGGACTTCAACGCACCAAAAGGGTGCCACTCTGCCTGGATACAATGACTTTGCCCCTCCTTTTCCAATTAGCTGGAATTATTTTTTTTCTAGCTTTGTATAAAGATGTTATAAATGGTTATCCTAATACTCACCAAGAGGTGTAACCCCATGTTCCAGGTAGAAACATTTCTTCCAGTCTTAGGAGGCCCATGTTTTACTGCATTGGAATCTGCCCAGAGGTGACTTTTTCATTGAGCTCTTGTCTTGGTTATCTTTTTGCCTGCTACATCATTGTATGAGGGATGGCGTCATTGTATGAGGGATGGCGTCATTGTAAGCAATGTTACTAGAAACTCCAGTATTTCCTATGTGGCTTCTTCACATCCATGCGCTGCAGTTTAGTGTTTTGAAGGGAAACTATAAGAGCCTGCTTACATCTACGTGTGTTGGTTACAACGCGTGCTATATACAGCACTCTTCCAAGGTACGTGGTGACCAGGGGGCTAAAGCAAGCTCATGGCTGCTACTGCAGCTAAAATCTTGGTGTGGATTTTACCAGCCGGCGAAGGGCTTTAAGATGAAAGCGAATCGGGCAGATCAAGAGCTGCCTGACCACTTTTTTGGGATCTGAATATAAAACCCCTTGGCAGTAGCACCCATGGTGGTTCCCAGGCTCTTCCTTTTCTCCTTGGAGCCTAGGATTGCAAGAAACCGCTCCTGCAGTCAGAGCAGGGGGTGAAAAAGAGAGAAAGTGAATGCAATAAATATAAAAAAATAAATAAAAGCACCCCTTTCTTCCCACGTGCATGCAAATGTAAGTGCATGTGTAGGTCTCTTCTGTATGCAAACACCAGTTGTACCACATGTGAGGTATTGCCGCAAATGGAGTGAGAGCGATAATTCTTAGTTTACTCCAAACGGATAACCTCTAAGAGCCCATTCACACAGGGGCAACTTTGGATCCGACTTCAAGTCGCCCCTAGTCACCTTAAGTCGTGCTACATGAAAAAATCAATGTAAATGAATGGATCCGTCTTAATGCACACTACTGCAGTTGCTCCGACTTCAGAAAAGGTTTGCCCCGGTTCACACAGGGGCGGCACGACTTGCAGGTCGCCTCACCGACCTGCACACGACTTCCACGGCGACTTGCAAAACGACTTCTGTATAGAAGTCTATGCAAGTCGCCCCCAAAGTAGTACAGGAACCTTTTTCTAAGAGCCGGTTCACACGGGGGAGACTTGTCAGGCGACCTAGCCGCCTGACAAGTCGCCTCCCATTCTGTACAATGGAACCGTTGCGTCGCTCCGACTTAGAAGAAAGGTTCTTGTACTACTTTGGGGGCGACTTGCATAGACTTCTATACAGAAGTGGTCTTGCAAGTCGCCCCGGCAGTCGTGTGCAGGTCGCCTCAGTGAGGCGACCTGCAAGTCGTGCCGCGTCTAGTGTGAACCGGCACTAAGTCGGAGCGACTTGCATCGCTCCTATTAGAACGGTTCCATTGTACAGAACGGGAGGCGACTTTTCAGGCGGCTAGGTCGCCTGACAAGTCGCCCCTGTGTGAACCGGCACCAAGCCGACTAGAAGGCGACTTGTACCCATTGATTTCAGTGGAAGTTGCCTCAAAGTCTGATCCCTGTTCATACTGAGGCAACTTTACAGGAAGCAGAAAGGAAACAGAAAGTAATTTACTCCACTAAACAGCCAGCCCCCTCCTTCTCACACACAGCTGATAAGCTCTGATTGGCCACATGTAAAGTTCCCTGTCCTGGAGGCGACTTCAAGTTATGTTGTAAATTGCTCCAAGTCGTGCTGTGAATCATACTCAAGTCGTGTCCAAGTTGCCTCCCAAAGTCGCGCTGGAAGTCTTGTTGCCCCTGTGTGAATGGGCTCTAAAGGGTTTAAAGTGGCACATGAAAAACATTTTTTAGGTACTGTAGTTTGTCATTTCATTGGTGCGTGCAGTTTTGAGCCTTAACATATTTGGTCTCTACAGTGCCTTGAAATAGTATTCCTCCCCCTTGAAATCTTCCACATTTTGTTATGTTACAACAAAAAAACGTAAATGATTATTATCATTTTATTTTTTGGGATTTTATGTGATGGACCAATGCAAAGTAGAAGGAAAATTATGAATGGTTTTCCAATTTCCTTTTTTTTTTTTTTTTTTTTTCCAAATATGTGAAAAGTGTGGGGGTGCTTTTGTATTCAGCCCCCTGAGTCAATACTTTTTTAGAACATCTTTCACTGCAATTACAGCTGCAAGTCTTTTTGGGGATGTTTCTATCTACTGCTTTGCACATCCAGAGAGTGAGATGTTTCCCACTTGAGCTGTGGATCTCTGCAGCTCCTCCAGTGTTACCATGGGCCTCTTGGCTGCTTCTCTGATGAATGCTCTCCTTGCCCGGCCTGTCAGTTTAGGTGGACTGCCATGTCTTAGTAGGTTTGCAGTTGTGCCATACTCTTTCCATTTTCGAATGATGGATTGAACAGTGCTCTGTGAGGTGTTCAAAGCTTGGGATTAGTTTTTATAACCTAACCCCGGTTTAAACTTCTTCACAACGTTATCCCTGACCTGTCTGGTGTGTTCCTTGGCCTTCATGATGCTGTTTGTTCACTAAGGTTCTCTAACCAACCTATGAGGGCTTCACAGAACAGCTGTTTTTTATTCTGAGAAATCACACACAGATGGATTCTATTTACTAATTAGGTGACTTCTGAAAGCAATTGGTTCTACTAGATTTTAGTCAGGGGTATCAGAGTAAAGGGGGCTCAATAGAAATGCACACCACACCCCACGAAGTCCGAGATTCTGAACATTAGTCTGGGGAAGCAGGAGGAGGACCATTTAGCTGCAGTATTCCCCTTCCCATGGAAAAAGGAGATTAGTTATCTAGGTATTAAACTAGCTAATACTTTCAAAGAGATATATCAAAAAAACTATATCCCCTTGCTGGACGACATCAGGCAAGCGGCCAGAAGGCTGCGGTCCAGGCCCCTTTCATGGTTCGGACGAGCAAATGCGGTTAAAATGGTGATAACTCCGAAAATTTTGTATAAATTCCAGCCGTTGCCCATCCCGCTACCAATGTATTTCTTAAAGGCTTTGAGAAAATTAATAAGAGAAGCTGTCTGGGGTGGCAAGAAACCACGTACCTCCTACGCAACACTGAGCAGAGAAAAAAAAAGGGGGATTAGCCCTACCAGATTTCAATAGGTACTACATAGCTGTAGTGCTCTCACGGGTCACTGAGTGGAGTAAAAAAGGGGTGGACAAGCGATGGGTGGATATCGAGTATTCTTTGAGCAACAATAACTTGGCACACTTGCTTTGGAACCCCCCAAAATTTAGACATCCGCGTTAACACACAACACTTTCAAATATTGGGACATGGCACATACACAGCACAAATGGGCATATAACTCACCGTTGATATATATGAAAAATAATTTGTTTTTTTAACCTGGGAGACGGGAGGGAATTGGTTAAAAACAGATTCTGTTCAACTAAAAAATGTCATTAGTAAGGGGAAAATGCGCACTTTCACGGAATTAAGTAGAGAATCAGAACTTTGGGTGTTGGATAGGTGGAGGTACCTCCAGCTCTCCCACTTTATTGATAAACTACCGAAACCACTCAGAAGTATGGAAGAGCTCAGACCGTTGGAGCAACTCTGTACGAAGGAGCAAGCAGGAGGTGTTGTAGCACAAATATACAGAATATTGGGAGCGGCACAAGAGCTGGGGGTGCCTCCCTACATTAAAAAGTGGGAGATGGAACTGGGTTCACAGTGTAATAGGAACACGATAGAAAAAATTCTGAAGATGGCACACTATTTGGCACTAGACAATAGAACGGAAATCCATTAGCAAGATGGTACGCCACCCCAGACAGAGTAAGTAAAATGGATAGGACCAAGGCCAACACTTGCTGGCGGGGGTGTTCAACGGTGGGTACAATGGCCCACATTTGGTGGGAATGTCCTGTCATTAAAGCCTACTGGAAAAATTTTTTATCACTGTCAAAAGATATTATGGGGAGGGAAATTGTGGAAGACCCATGGGTCTGCCTATTCCATGGGACTCCAGACCCAGTTAAGCGTTATAAATCCTCCCTGGCCCCTATAGCATTAGATGTAGCTAAGGGACTGATTGCTCAAAACTGGTTGAACCCATCAAGCCCTAATACGCGAGATTGGCTCTTTGGCCTCAACAGAATATTTAATGTTGAAAGTCTAGACGGGCGGGGAATGGAACCTGACGAGGAAACAGAACACGCAGGGAAATGGACAGGCTGGATTAAATTTAAAAGTTCCTGGTCCTATCTAAAGGAGATTGTATAAAAAAGGTATAACAAGAGGGTGCTTTACCATGAACGGAGAGACTACGTCGGGGGAATTTGTAAAGGTCCCTTGCGGGGATGATTTGTAATGAAAAAATGATAAAAAAAGATATATAAAAAAAAAAAAAAAAAAAAGAAATGCACGCCACACTTTTTTCACATATTTATTTGTAAAACAATTTGAAAACCATTTATCATTCTCCTTCCACTTCACAATCATGTGCCACTTTGTGTTGGTCTATCATATAAAGGTGTCAAGGTTTTAAGAAGCGGTGAAATCTATTCACTGCTTCATTCTCCGGCATTCTCAGAGGAGATTGTTCTCCTATGTGTGCCTGGTTATGAAACTTTGTAGATCGCTTCTCCTTCGAAGGAGTGAAGTGATCTATAAATGCTTCAAACAGTGGAGAATGGCCCCTGATACTGGAATCTTGTGAGACTTTACGAGATTACAGCACCAGAAATTCACAGAAACAGAGATGTCAGTTTATTTAGCAGTGATAAATTTATCACCGCGCAGTACACAGACAGCGTGGTTAATATTAATAATGATCTATCTTAACAAAGTAGAAGGAAGTTTAAAAATCTTCCTCCTTCCTCCTCAGATCCCCCGGGATTCTCTCTTCACTCCCCGATTCTCCACCTTTTGAGCTGGTGAATCGGGGAGAGTGAATTCTGACTCAGATCACCAGTGAAGTGCTGAGATCGCAGCTTCATATACTGACCGTTACTGTGTCAGTCAATGAGGATTCTCTGTGTGCGGAGATCAGCAGCGGGAGAACATGTTCAAACACTTCTCCCCGATTATCTCTGTTTCATAAATTCACTGTGATCAGCGGCGATCCTGGGGATGACTGCTTCATAAACGGACACCAAAATCCTAATAACATATTTACATTTTTGGTTGTAAAATGACAATGTGGAAAAATTCAAGGGGTATGAATACTTTTTCAAAGCACTGTATCTACATGATGAAACCCCATCTTTATATTTTGCCAAAAAATAGGTAATATTTTGTTTGTGTGCAGTAAAGTTAATTGTATTGTATTTTGACCTGAAAGTATGTGTTTGATATTTGCTGTGCAAATATTGTGCAGCAAACAAATGACGATTTTAGTGTGTGTGTGTGTGTTAGAAAAATTGCCCAGGTAGACAAGTATGGTAGTTAAAGAACTCTGTTCTAAATCAAATTCTTAATGCTTGTAATGTGGCTCTGTATCAGGGAAGGCTGCTGATATGAAGATTTACTGATCTCCTAAACCTACCACCCAAAATAATAGAATTCTGCTTGGATGCATCCATATGAGCCAGGCTGAGTCTTCTGCCACCCATTGACGGGTATAATGTGCTGATATGGGGGACGGGCCACTTGCCATCTTCCAAAAATGTTTCCTATTTTCGGGGGCCTTAAACTTAAAGTAGACCTAAAGGCTTTTTTTTTTTTTTTTTTTTTTTTATTTAAAGTTTTTTGGATGGTGTGAAGAGGGATTAGAACCCCTGTCAGTTTTTATTGCTCCGTTAAAGGGGATTCGCCCTCTCTGTTGGTCTTGTTTTATCACTATTGAAAGTGAACGTAAAAATCCCAAAATGTTTTGGGTTGTCCCCTGAAAAGTAATAGAGGGGAAATCTTCCAATGGGGACACAGATGAAGAAAAAAAAAAATATTGACGGGGGTTATAACATTCCCTTGCTCTGTCCAAAATGAAGAAGAAAAGTTTTGCCTAAAATTCTTTGATGTTTTCATTTTATTTTTGAAAATTGTAGATTTTAAGTAATGCTTGGTAGAATAATTTTAGGCTTTATTTAGCCTGCCATAGCATCTAATATAATTTAGTAGTATACATAACAAAGTTAAATGGCAACTAAATTCTGTTCTTCGCAGATAGGAGTACTAAACCCAACAATGAACTGTTTTCTGAAATGGTTACATTCAAGGCATGCCCATGAATAATTGTCAGTTTCTTGTGCTCTCAGCTAAACTATGAAGCCCTCAATTGGCTGGTTTTATACTGAGCACATATGCAGCACCGTGGCAACTGCAGATGAAACGGAGGCTAAGATGGCGGCTTCTCTGGCTGTAATTGATGGGAGGTTTAGTTATGCTTTAACATATTTGTAAATGTTCTCTCCTTCCTTTAAAGGATTAGATTTAAAGATTTTTTTTTTCTTTTATATGCATTGGATGGTAAAATTCAATGACAATTTAAAGCACATCTTTTATATTGTTTAAAGGAAACACGCAGTGAGATGCATATGGAGGTGGTTGTTGCTGGCTGTGCAATATTTTGAGTTACTGAAGTCAGAACTCCTGATCTGTGTACTTCATTTGGGTCAGTGAATCAGGAAGCATTGCAGCTATGCAACTATCTTTTTCAGAAGAAGGCCAGTAACTACCTGCTTGTATCGGTACAGGTTTCCATTAAAGTCATTGTAAAGTCTTGGGTATTTTTCTATAAAAAATAATAAACATGTTATGTTAGATTTTACCTGTTGGCCTGTGCAGTGGATTTGAACAGGGCAGCCCACATCCTTCTCTTCTACCTCTTCGGCTCCCCTGGCCCCTCCCTCCTGTTGTGTGCCCCCGCAGCAAGCAGCTTGCTATGGGGGTACCCGAGCCGCAGCTCTGTGTGTCCATTTAAATACTGAGCCCAGTTTGGCCCTGCGCCCCCTCTCTCTCCTGATTGGCTCCAGCTGCTAGCCAAAGTCAGTTAGCCAATGCTGTGCGCTGCTGCTGTCTAAGCCAATTTGGAGGGATAGTCCCGGACAGCTGAGGCACTAGTGGACATCGCTGGAAGAGATTTGGTGCTGGTAAGTATGAGGGGCTGCTGCAAGCAGAAGGCTTTTTATTTTATGCATAGAAAGAATCCCATTAAGATTTTAAAAAAAACCTGACTTTACAATCCCTTTGCTTTCAGCTTTACAACACACACCGTTAAGAAGCCTGTTTAGTTCAGGCTCCCTTCCTACTTGCACGACCAGATTCAGTCCTACAAAAAATAACTTGGTGCCTGTAGATACTGAACAAACATGCTTACTGCATGAGCAACCCATAAGGAACAGAGACTTGTCACATCAGCAGGGAAAACTTTAAAGAGATCTATGGTCACAGCATACACTTTCAGTTTATAAAAACAGCATTGTAATAATACAAACAATAGGTATATCTGACAATCCAATATAAGCTTGCGTGAAAAATCACCTTTCATGTTGTGAGTTCTGCCTGCCTGCTGGCCATCTCTTTCCATAACGTCCTAGATTCCCTGCATGCTTTACATCTTCTCTGCTATTTACATTCAACTTCAAATAACTACATATCCCATGGTACCTTGCTGCCTGCAAACTGGCCCCACCCATTGAAATTTTAACAATACAGCAGGACTCTGATGTACACGTGCCGCTGTTCTGCCGAGAAAGTTCGGCTCGGAGGATAAGTTCCCCCCTCTACTGCGCCTGCGCAGTAGGATCCGGCGGAAATAGCCGAAGCGGAATAGCTGAAAATCAGCTGTACACGGCGCCTGTAAGAGGGCCCCTCGCGGGCTCGCCACGCTTCGGGCATTGCCTCGCTTAGCTCGGCTCTTTTAGATTCCCCCTCTAGGTCCACTTGGATGGTGGAGAAGGAACCTGGACCTAGGGCGCAGGCGCCGTGTACAGCTGATTGAAGCGTTTGAGCTTCGGCTATCTCCGGCGGCTGACAGTAGTTCGTACTGCGCAGTACAGGGGGGGAACTTATCCGCCGAGGGAACTTTCTCGGCAAGACACCGCGATGCTTTGCTTCACGACTGCAGCATTTTTAGCCTGTCAAACTTTCACATTGAGTTTGATGGGGCCATACCGCAACCTTGTGCCATCCATGCAATTGAGGTGTATTATTGCAACATGATAACATTAAAACGGGCAGTGAGGAGGCGATACAAAGCCTCCTCATGGTCTGTGAAAAGTAATCTGAATTTCAAGATCGTTCAGATTAAGAGGAGTAGGTTAGAAATGATTGGAATACAATTTGGAAATGACACGATTTTGCATTTTACCATAGATTCATATACAAACTATTCATATACAAACTATCAGAAAATCATGGTTGACATCTGATCATTGGGGGGGCTGTTACACACGGAGGGAAGAGACAGACAAGCTAATGGCAAGATGTGGGGGGGCTGAAGGATTCCTATACAGCTGGATCCTTTTTTATTTTAGAAATGTGTCAAAACTGCAGTTTTAAATTGATTTCTCTTTTACATCAGTATTGTAATTTTCCAGAACGTGCTCCTTTTTTTTTTTTTTTTTTTTTTTTTTTTTTTTTCCTTTTAACCCTTTAAAAAGTAACATGTATTAGAGGGAAGAGCTGAATTTCCACTCAGAATAGAAGTGTTCAGCGTGTCTTCTGTTTCCTCTGCTGTGTAATAGAGGACATCTGTTGGGTTAGCTTCAAATAGCTACTGTGCATGCCCGAGTGCACCAAATAGGAAAATACATGAAACAATTGTTTAGAAAGAGATTACACTTAGCATTCTGTTTATAACAATCAAAATACACCAGGAGAGAAGTAAATCTGCTCTTCAAAGTGATCAATCTGGTCTCTCCTTTTATTCTATGGGGAAATAAACAAGGATCCGGGTAGCTCTGGGCAACAATGCACATTTTATCTCCACAATACTTTATTCTAACCAGTAGCTGCATTATAGACATGTAGAACGCGCGTGGTACAACACTGCATGTTTGGCTATAAAGTTACATAAAGCCACCAGAACATTTTATTTATGTAGAGGCTCTGTAGAACAAAAAGTTTTTTATTTATGAAACTGTATAGTAATGTATATTTTCAGAAACAAAATTCACTAAAATTAATTGGTGCACACAGATCCTCTTTTATTTTGTACAAAAAAAGTGTAAATGGATACCAAAAATGTGAAGTCTCAAAACTACATGCACCTGTGAAATAGCGAGAAATTACAATACTTAAGATAGGCAAAATATATTTATATTTAATTTGGATTGATTAAGGGACGGTTATAACCCCTGACAGCTTTTTTCTTCTTTTTTTTTTTTTTTTTTTTTCTTTTGCCATCTGTGTTCCAATGGGGAGGTTTCCCTTCTCTTCCTGTCCCATAGCCAAAATGGGAAGCTATCGGAAATCTCTCCAAAGTGACGGAATCCCAGGCTATCACCAGAACTAGTTGTCCCCATTGGAAGATTTCCCCTCTATTCCTGCTCTGGGATTTTCTTCACTTTCACTCTGACAGGCAATAGACAATTAAAAAAGATAAATCTCCCCAACATGGGCACAGATCGCAATAAAACTGCAGCCGTGGGCTTGTTTCAATCTGTTCGGGTTTTGGTTGTACTAATACGTCCAAAATGCTGAATTTGTTAATGAATAAATTCAGAATGTGTAATAAGGTGGATGTTCAAGGACTTTGCCACTTTTGGTCAGTAAGTATTGGAAACATTTCCATAAGCCATCATTCATGTCATTAATCTGGGTATAATTTAGGGCCCTACACGCAGGCCGAATGATGTGCGGCATTGGCAGACCTTTTTTGATCCTGCCCGGCTGCCATACACATGGGGTGAATGTGGTCCGATTGCTCTTGAACCTGCCCGACAACTGTCCAATGTCTACAACGCTGACCAGTGTGTTCCGGTTGGGGCGTTTGGGGCAGCAGTCCCCCTGTCAGGACACAATAGCTCAGCTGGGAGATCGCTGTACTAAGATTGGATTGTTAGTACAGCGGCTCCTCCTGGTTCAGCCCACTAAAAAAGGCTTTAGTTTTAGTTGCAAATGCCTATTGAACCTGATTCTTCAGGCTGGTGATTCCAAATTCATTTAACAAGTTTCAAGCAGCTTTAGGGCCCATTCACACCAAAAACTGCATGTTTTTGACTACATGCTTGCATGCATTTGAAGCGCGTTTGCTGCATGTTCTTGACCTGTGCATTGCATTTGTAGCACGTATCTGCGTTTTGCGGTGTGGAAAAATGCAGCATGCTCTACTTTTTAACTGCGCTGCAATGATGTGAACTATGCCCATAGGATTACATGGATTTTGGGCTGTCTATGCAGTTGGAGTGCGGTTCAAAATGCATTCAACTGTGTTCAGTTTGAAAGGGCCCTTAAGCTGCCCATAGACGGTTCGAATCTCAGTCGGTTCAGCAAGGACCAGCCAAGATTCCAACCATGTATGGGCAGGCTGAATGTACCCAAGTCGATCAACCAACTTTGGAACAACCAGCCCTTTGGATTTTACATGCGACTATTGCTAGCGGCTATTATAGCCGGTAGCAGTAATTGCTGTGTTCTCCCAGCATGGATGGTTGCTCCTACCAGGAGAATACTGGCTCCTCCGGAAGGATCCCTCCAACACACGTGTGTTGATGCCGTAATCGAGCATTTTTTTTTTCTGTCCTGCAACCTGTGGTCCACCTTACCTTTACAAGCATTTATGTAAACACAACCTAATATGTGCCTGCAGTACCATGTACTTGTTTGAAAAAGTATCTTTTTCTTTTTGTATTGCTTCCTTTGTGCAAGGTCCCTGTTGTTCCTGCCAGTCCCTCTGCTTTTCTATTGGAAACTTACCACACTAAGCAGGAGAACACAGTATGGTCAATTCCCAACTTTGCTGGGCACTTGGCTTGCTCTCCTCCTTTGATCAAACTTTTTTCCTCACATGACAACCCCCCCCCCGCAGCCATTCACTGGGAAGATCTGTGTGCTGCTGCTTTTCCTCCCATAGCTCTTACGCATCTGAGAGCAGAAGCCATGTGATTACGTAGAAGAAAGGGTATTTATAATTTTTTTTTTTTTCTTTAGATTTATACACGCATGCCTTGCCTTTTTCATTTCTATTTTAAACTGAATGGGTTGTTTTTTAATGTGAGGGTTTTCAATCACTTTAAAGAGGCCCTAAACTAAAAGAACAAGCTCAGCTGCAGGGAAACCACAGACAGTACTGCTGACTGGTCCTTCTGTGCCCTCTGATTGCCTTTTTCTGGGCACAGCTTCCAGAGTTGTTTCCTTTCATTGGAGTTCTGGGTGAAGCTTATAGCGGGCTTCAGAATACTTTTAGAAATCTTGTGGTGCTTGTGTTCTAAAATCTTGCAGGTTACCTTTTATTGAAAGGAATACTGAGCCTTCCATTGTTCTCCTCAAAATGCTAGTTGCCTGGCTGTTTCTGGCCTCAAAAGTTTGTTACACACTTGAAACAACCACAAAGCTAGATGACAAAACTTCTGAGCTACATGTTTGTTTCATGTCGCTGATACAAAGTATTTAAGCCATTGGAATAACAGAACAGAAATGCAACCAGCATTATGAAAAGGAGTTTGCTAATGGCGGCCTGTGTATTTTCTCAGGTTCTCACAGGTTGGATATGGATATATATATATATATATATATATATATATATATATATATATATATATATATATATATTACACATTTCAGGGGATATATGTGTATATATGATATAATTATGTCGTGTTTCAACCTGGCTAACTATGTAACTAATAAATTAATGTCTTTATAGGGCCACAAGTTCTTCCATCAAAAAAAGAAAAAGGAAGGAGTAACTTCCTAAAACAGTGACCCTCATCACATTATCAAGATAATGTGATGTGAGGGTCACTGTTTTACGAAGGTACTCCTTCCTTCCCTTTTTTTTTGTTTCTTGAACTGTTTTGTATTTAAATAAGCATGACTGCATATTTAGAATGCTTTGTGAAATGAAATCTTCATATAACGAATAATTCCACTTGAGCGGCTGTTACAAAACAGATGTTCCTTCACTGTCCAATCGGCAGGTTACGATGTGTACTGGACCTGGAAATACTGCCTAAAGAGACCCTGTTACCTAACCCATTCAGGGCAAAGTGATGGGTTCTTAAAGTGGATGTAAACCCTAATTTTTTTTTTTTTTTTGATGTCATAATGCAGAGTATAAGATTTCCTATCATTTGAGTTGATTTGATTGTAGCCGTATTAGTGCAATTGTGACAGAGAAAATTGAGTACTGTCCGTGATACTTTTTTTATTTGCACTAACATACAATTTTTCAGGACAAGCTTTCGGGGTATGTCCCCTTCTTCAAGAGTACTGCTTGGACCTTGAAGAAGGGGACATACCCCGAAAGCTTGTCCTGAAAAATTGTATGTTGGTGCAAATAAAAAAAGTATCACGGACAGTACTCAATTTTCTCTATCATTTGAGCCCAGTCTTGCCACACAGAGTTAATCCTTCTCGGAGCAATCTTCTTTTATTGTTCAGTGAGATAAAACTTGACAAACAGAGAAAAACTTTGTCAAATCCTCCCCCTTGCTGTGAGTGACAGGTGATTTACATCTCGTGCACTAGCCTAAGACAGGCATTATTTTTTAATTCCCCCCCCCCACACTCCTTTCTTCAGCAGCTCTGCAAGGATTGGCTGTTCCACACCTCAGCATAATTGGGCATGCTAAAGTCATGTGTTTACTTTCCTGTCTTTTTCTACTGGATGTTAGAGATCATAGCAGAAGTTCAGTGTAAGAAACTCACAGGAGAAAATGCATATTGACAAGGGGAGTGTAGAGGTGGGCGGGGAGTCTACTGACATCACGACTCCACCCACCGAGCTCCAGACAACAGGCCCACCCACAGATTGTGCAGATTTTCGGGCCAGGAGACATTTGACAGGTAAAGATACATGCAGGAGGCAAGTATATCTTTGCAGATGACCCCTATGGCAGTAGTTTAGAAAGGATGACATTGGGTTTACATCCACTTTAAGGCCCATTTCACACTTGTACGACTTTTCCTGTGACATTGGACTTTAGAGTCGCATGACAAGTCGTACCCCTTGAGTCCCAATGATGACCATTCATATCTGTGTGACTTCAAAGTAGTCCCTGTACTACTTTGGTCTGACTTTGTTGTGAGTTGAGGCCCATAGACCTTAAGTTTACACTGGTATTCCCTGAAATGGCGACAAAATCGGGCGACTTTCAAGTCACAGCAGTGTGAAAGGGGCCTTAAGCCCACCACCTGACCATTTTATTCTCACTTTCCTAGTGCTCCCCCAATGCTTCTCCTCCAGTGTCTGCCACTGCAAAATACCGAACACTGGCTGGTGTCCCCTCAGTCATGTAACGGTGCTTGGCTCTACTGCATCATTGGAGATGGCCACAAATCCACCGGTGGAAGGTAAAACCGGTCACATGCAGTATACTGTATATATACTAATTGTGTTTAGCTGCTGGCTTGGCGTTCAGTTTTCGGTAAGGCTGATTATTTCAGTTTCTCTTTCCTTTTCTGTCAGACAAAATCAATCACAGTAGTAGTCATGGTGGAATTTCAGAAACATTCCAGTTCCTTTTCATAAACATTATTAATGCAGAGGAGACTCCCCTCCTTTTTATCATTGTTCTTTTGCCTTTTAAGCCTATTGGGGGTTTCCTTTTAATATTTGTCACTTTTTTTGTGGAGAGGAGAAAGTACTTTCCTGAAAGGACCGTTCTGAAATGTTTTTAGTTCTGTGTAACTGACTTGGATTTCTGGTACGTTATTTTTCCTTTGCAAAGAAGTTTGTTGAAACTCTATTAAACTGCCTTTTTAATGTGCCGTATGTATTGTGTTTTATTGTGCGGAATGATTTTTAGAGTCCAGGCGGATCCTTGTCCAAGGCTTTGCACAATTCGGCAGTATTGATATTTATTTATATTTAGTATTTTGCTGGTTAGAATATCCTAAACCTTACATTTATTAAAGAATATGTAATTTTTTATAAGTAATATTTATTGCAAAATAACGAATACTCATATAATTTACATGATTTTAAGTCATTTTAAGTGTTTTTTTTTTTTTCTTTTTTGCTGCTTTAAACCCCCAATCTAGATCATCCTTTTTGCTTTTTCACACACCTTTTTAAAATCAGCATTTGTGGCTACAACCTATTTAAATTCCCAAGAGATTTTGATTATTATTGTTATTTTTCTATTTATTACAGGTACTTATAGCACCAGTGTAATAATATATATATTTTCTCTCAAAAAGCAGTGACCCTGTTGAATAAGAAGATGGTAGTTGCAATTTTTTTATTGCAAATATTTGTGCAACTGTTTATCAAACTATAGTTTCAGTATAAAACAAAAACCCTAAAATGTATTTTAGTGCACACAAACACAATATAATCCCCATTTTGTGTACAAAATTAAAAGATAGGGCTGTGTTGAGTAAATGGTTACTAAGCATGTCAAGTTGCAAAACTGTATGCGGCCATAAAACAATGAAGTTATGATACCCTAAATTATCAATAAGTGATGCTTTATTTACAGCTCATTCATTTATAGTTGAAGTGGACATAAACTTGCTTTTACCAATAGGTAAGCTTATAATAAGGCTTACCTATAGGCAGTAGTGTATGTAGGTTTTGTGCTGCCCTAGGCCTGACTAAACTCGTGCACCCCCTAATTTAAATATGACCCACCCCTTCCTGTCAAGGCCACACCCCTTGCTGTTTAAGACCCGCCCTGAAATTTTCGAGTGGGGACACTAGTTCTGAGGGCCGGGGGAGGGGGGGGGGGGGCAATGGATTCCCCTAATTTGCATAGATTTCCTCTCATTACCTGTTTGCCTATGGGACAGGAAGTAAAGGGAAATCTCTGCAATGGGACAGGGATGGTAAAAAATAAACTGACAGGGGTTATAACCCTCCCTTACTCTATCCAAAAATGCAAAAAAAAGTGTTGCCTATAGTTATGGATATAACCATGCCAACGGTGCAGCAAAAAAAATTACACAGTGAGGAAGGTTTGTGGTCCAATTTGAGAGGACAGTCAAAATTAGAAGTGGCCGCATTATGGGGGTGCTAGACTAATTTGCTTCTCGGCCCAGTCCGCCCCATATAAGAGCCGGCGGGGACTCTAGGCCAGGATACAGCGTTGCCTATAGGGTAGTGTAAATATCTCCTAAATGTGCACCATTTAGGAGATATTTAGTGTGAATGTTGGCATCCGCGTGCATGCACTGGAGTGGTGTCATTGTGGCTCTGGCCAGTCACAGAGCCGGAGTCTGCGAACTTGAAGCAAGTTGGGTGAAGATGAGACCGCCTGCAGCGCTGACATCTCGGCGCTGGAAGAGCTTCATTTTTAAGGTCAATTTTACATAATGTGCTAGTATGAGATGCATACTATTATACTATACCATTATGCCTTTACCTTGCAGGCACCAAAAAAGAAAAATGTGCTTTTAATGAAAATTTAGACCAAGAAAGTGCCTGCACTGTGGACTAATCCAACTTTTGTTCGCTGGTATCCCAACATGTTTCAAGCATTGGAGGATGGAGAAAAAATTGTTTAGGCAGCATGGCACATGTGAGGACAAAAAAATTGTTCACAATCAGTTCAGGCTTTTTTCCTTCTATTTATTTTAAATCTGACTTGCTTATAAATGTGTAAGTTCTGGGGTGACCATCCTCATCCTGGCACCATTATCTAGTGGGCAGACACGCAGCCCCAGCATGCCACTTTCATCAGGTGTTGCTGCTGCCAGATGAGATTATTGCAGGTTTATAGGGCTGCACCACAATGTTTTGCCTTCTCACTACCCATTAAATACACTATGAAAAGCGATCCACTGTAAATAAGCCCTAAAGCTCTCGTAGCTTGATTTAAAATGTAACAAAGCAGGATCTGCATAGCTAATGGCTTTATACTCCCCTGTGCCGCTGCCTGTTCCTGCAGTCTTCGTTTACCCTACAGAGCAACAGCCTCTTCATATCCTGCAGACTCCTGGGAATGTCCGGTCCTGCACTGTGTGCCACGATTCCTTCTGCCACCTTCTACATAACTATAGGACGGGTAGTAATGTACTGCTCTGCCCTGAAAACTACAGTGCATGTTGGGGGACATAATTGTAAGAAATGCCTGAAAATGTCAAATATAAACCTTCTTTAGATATAAGAAGATCAGAGAAATGGATTGACTGGATAGGTGAGTATAAATTCTTTTGCAGGTCCTGCATTGCATCTTTGTAACCACTTCGTATCAATGCCATTTCTGACACTTCGCTCCTACATGTCAAAAATCATCATTTCTTTGCTCTAAAATTACATAGAACCCCCAAACATTATATATGTTTTTTTTAGCAGAGACCCTAGAGAATACAATGGCGGTCATTGCAACTTTTTATCTTGCACGGTATTTGCGCAGCAATTTTTCAAACGCGTTTTTAAAAAAAAAAAAAACAGTTTCATGCTTTAAAAAAAAAACAAAACAGCAAAGTTAGCCACATTTTTTTGCATTGTGTGAAAGATGAAGTTACGCCGAGTAAATAGATACCTAACATGTCAGGCTTCAAAATTGCACACACTCGTGGATTGGCGCCAAACTTTGGTACTTAAAAATCCCCATAGGCGACGCTTTAAAATTTTTTACTGGTTACATGTTTTGAGTTACAGAGGAGGTCTAGGGCAAAAATTATTGCTCTCGCTCTAACGTTCGCGGCGATACCTCACATGTGTGGTTTAAACACCGTTTTCATATGTGGGTGGGACTTACGGATGCGTTCGCTTCTGCGTGCGAGCTCACGGGGACAGGGGCGCTTTAAAATTTTTTTTTTTTTTTTTTTTTTTAATTGTTAATTTTACTTAAATTTTTATTTTGACACTTTTTTAAAAAAAAATGTTTTTGATCACTTTTATTCCTATTACAAGGAATGTAAACATCCCTTGTAATAGGAATATGACACGATCAGTCCTCTTTACAGTGTGATATGGGGTCAATAAGACCCCACATCTCACCTCCTAGGCTAGGAAGCCTAAAATCAAAAAAATAAATAAATCGCCGCTTCCCAGCCGAAGCGGCGCCGTTTTTTTGAATGCAGAGGCCGGGCGTGACGTCATAACATCGCGCCCGGCCTCTGAACGATCATAGAGACTCCGGCGACCATCTGGTCTGCCGGAAATCTCTATAGTGAACATCCGGCGCCGGCGGATCCGCTATCCGACTCACCGATCGCTGAGGTGAGTCGATAGAAGCACCGGAGGGCGGCGGGAGGGGGCGGGACGCCCCCTCTCGCCGCCCATAAGAACGATCAAGCGGCGGAACAGCCGCTATGATCGTTCTTATGGTGTACGGCATCGCCGGCTGAAAATGCCGGTATCTGAATGATGTCTGTAGCCTCAGGCATCATTCAGATATAACCCCCGAAAGTCGAGGCCGTCATATGACGGCCTCCGGATGTCAAGTGGTTAAGCAGGTGACAGCTGCTTGAAGTGAAACTGGGATGACTGCTCGGGCATTTCCACCTTTAACAAAAATAAAAGCGAATGTTGTCAGATCCTATATTTCTGTCCTTACAGGTTCATATAAAAGAGGATCACAGGGAAGACCTCACCAGTCTGGTGCTATTAGATGTAAGCCAGCAGGCTGAAGCTGGGAATTTAACAAAGAAAGCTGCAGGCTGTAAATAGTAGTGTCACATTTTTTGCTTAGTACTGTGACGGGTGTGACAGTCACATTCATTAGCTAAATAAAATTACAAATGTTAAAATTTTAATCTGCTCTCTGGCCTTCAGCTTTAAATGTTACCCTTAATTGCTCATTTTGGTGGTCCCCCGCAGCTTCTTGGGGGGCCCCCCCCCAAGCTTCAGCAGTCTAGGGTCCTGACGTCAATAAGGCCAAAGCAGGGTCCAGAAGCTGTGCATTGGCCGATGAACGTTCTACTGAAGTGTGGGGGAGCACCATCTGCTAGGTAAGTAAAACGGGTGTCTCCCCTAGACAAAAGGCACCATTAACCCCTGCAGTGCTGGCACAGCCCCAATTCAAGGGATAATTTAAGTTCCCAGGGTTGCTCTAAAATTTGAGGCATTGATGGCCTACTTTGTATATGTATGTATGTATATAATATATAATCTCTATTTCATAGGTTCCTTTCATCGTGTACAAAAACCCTTTTACTTTCATTGTATTGGCTTATAAATCATTGATTTGTATGTTTTATTACTCTCCCCTTTGACTGACTAACACTCCCCCCCCCCCCCATTTTATCATCCTACCATATTCAAGAACCTGCAACACTCAGGGTTCCTCTTCCTATATCTGTACAAAGGTGCATCCTAAGGGCTCATGCACATTGCAGCTCAAAAAGCTGATTTTTCTTTTTTGTGCTATTTCTCGTGTTTTTATTTGAGCTTTTTCTGAGCATACACATTTTTTTTCTTCCCACAAACCCTTCTAGATAGTATTTTCTATCTGTATAAACAAAACAAAAATCTGGAACAAACGTTTTCATAAGTTTTCACACTTTTTTGAGCTCTTTGGGGCACTAGGCAAAAACGTGAGTTTGGTTTTTGTTTTTTTTCTTTCTGCCTGTAGGAGCATATGCCTGAAAAGCCCTAGTGTGCATGGACACATTCAGTAACATGGAGGGGAGTTTCTAGGCAGAACAAATAAGAGCTCAAAAGCCTGTAGGGAGATGCTTCTTTGAGCTGCAGTTTGCATGAGCCCTAAGGGCGCAAGCCTGTGCATGTAGCTGCAGGGACCTACCATCAGTTTGACATTCAAGTCCCCAAATCGGTATACCCAGATAGATCACAAATCAATACATGCATAAGGGTCACGTTAGATGAGCAGTCCATGGCCAAGAGCATCTTTGCTGTAAGAAGCAAGTTGATATGTAGCCAGTGTGACAGAAGTCTAAGGGCCCCTTCACAATCAATGCAGTTGGATGCATTTTTAACTGCACTCCAAATGCATAGACAGCCCAAAATCAATGTAATCCTATGGGCATAGGTCACATCATTGTGGTGTAGTTCAGCGCATTAAAAAAAAGTAGAGCATGCTGCATTTTTCTGCACCGCAAATGCAGGGAACACACTACAAACGTGCTTCGAGCGCAGCGCGCCCTTTACTGATAAGTCACAGCCCATTAATTTTTATGGTACCCTTTCCCATCTATGCGACATTGAAAATCAGCGACTTTGAAAAGGTACCTGAAATGCTTTCATGTGAATTTGATCCAGAGAGTGTGAAGCTAGCCTCAAAGTTGCATCAAAGGCATGCTCTAGCCTTAGGCCCCTTTCACACGATCGGACCGTTCAGATCCGCCTGTCAGTTTTGACGGCAGACCTGAACGGGCGATCCATGTTAGCCTATGGACCGTCGGATGTCAGCGGAGACATGTCCGCTGACATCCGACCCCGTCCGATCCGCTAAAAGCAGACGTATGGGCTCTACGTCCAGATCCGTCGCTATCGGATCGGGTGAGATCTGACGAAAACGGACACGCTGTCCGTTTTCGTCCGATCCCTCCATAGGCGGCAGCGGCGCCTGACAAGCCCCTCCCCGCTCAGTGAGCAGAGAGGGACCTCCGTAGAAACGGAGCCCGCCTCGTGTGAAAGGGGCCTTAGGCTACATTTCCACTAGTGCGACTCCAAAGTTGTGTGACTTTGAGTGCAGATTTGATCCAACTTTACACTCTTGCTCAAAGTTGCATCAGAGTAGTGCAGGCACATTTTCAAAGTCGCTGATTTTCAAAGGCACATAGATGGGAATGTTTGCCATTGAAATCAATGGGCTGTAATTTGTCATGTGTCCAAAGTCGCACTAGTGAAAACGGAGCTTTAAACTCATTTCTCATATGTAGCTCCCTCAGCTGGCGTGTGCCGCACCATGCAGATGGTGCCATGCAGAAACAACCACGTGGTTGTACACTGTAGAAAATATGTTGCATTGTAATCTATATTACAGTTTCGAACAAACAGAACAGACTTCCAAAGCTCTTTCTCTTTCTCTTGCTCTATTTCTCTCTCTCGCTCTCGTCTAATCTAGGTAGACAATCGGCTAGCTGGAAAATGAATAATATCAAAGAAAACAATATTTAACATACTATTAATAGGAAAAAATAATTTTTGACTGGACTACTACTGTAACAACCAAGGAAGTGGATTTCAATTGCTAGAATAGGATTGTAACTCATTAAACGCATCTCTGTTTCCACCATATAATCTGATCGATTAAAATATTTGTGTTTTATGAACAAAATATCTCTGTGATGCCAATCTGATGCAAAATATCGCAATTAATAATATTCAGCCCTCACTGGTCAACTCGGTTTGATCCAATCGAAAATGAATTTAAATCAATCAGAAGGTAAAATATGGTTATTTGATTGTTTACGGATTTGATCATTTTTAGTGAATCACATTTAATATCCCTTTGATAAAACATACAAAGCCTGTATAGCCACCATTACAATGCCAACACTTGTTAGAATGTAAGCAAAAAAAGAAATATTGGGGACATTTATCAATTCTGTTCTATAGCAACACCATGCTAAATGGTGAGGTTAAGTCCTCATGCACACGGACGTTTTTACAGCTGCTTTTTTGAGCTTTTTTTGCAGCTTAAAAAGGCCTGTCTATATTAGTCTATGGCTTCATGCCCACCTAGGCGTTTTTGAGCTGCAAGTGGCATAGGCGTTTTTAAGCTGTAAAAAAAACCCAGGACCAGTGGGTTCTGAAAGACGTTTTTCAGCTGTAAAAAAGCTCTAACGCTGAAAAACGTCATTCACCGTTTTTTAGCGTTTTTGATCCATTGAAAAAAAAAAAAAAAAATTTGAAAAAAAAAAAAGCTCAAAAACGCTATTGCAAAAACGCTGACGTTTTCATAACGTTTTTTTAACAGCCTGTGTGCATGAGGGCTTAATGCTAAAAAGTGACAGATTTACTAAGAGGTTTGAGTCCCTTGGCTATTCTAAAGTAGCCTTGAAGCAGAACTAAACCAATCGATTGAATCATTTAAAAAAAAAAAAAAAAACAGTTGCATTCATGCCATGTGCTGTGAATGTAACTGTCTCATTGGTTGTGCTCTCAACCAAACTGTCAAACCATTAAATGGCTGGTGTCATAACTGATCACAGGGGCCAAGATGGCAGCTTCCTTGGCTGAAAACAGGAGTTTAGTTCCGCTTTAAGGGCTCATTCACAACAACTGCAGCATTGCAGACCAGTATATATATAACTATAAAATGCAAATAGACAAATATATATATATATATATATATATATAGAGAGAGAGATATATTATCTTTCGCTCTCTCTCTCCTGGGGCCCTTTACTACGATCCCACAACGGCCCTTTCACATGTTCTGCAGTGAGCTCCCTTCCTATTGTATTGGGGCCCCCCAGGGTGGCAGAAAACCAGAGATATGTCACCAGCATACCAAGAAAATAAGGGTCCAAAGCAGTGGGAGAATTATCAGGGTTGCAAAGGTTGTCTTGCCACCGGGCCCTGGTGTTCTGCCACTGTGGGGTTCCCCAGCCTCCTCTTGCTGTCCTGCCCGTGCTATTGACAGCGCTGGTCTGGCATCTCTTGGAATTTACAGGCTGGTTCTCCTGTCCTAAGGACGGGAGAAATCGGTCTGTTTTTTCCGTAACTGAGAGTCCTGGTGGAGTCCTTCCTGCAACTCTTCTCACTGCCAATGAGGATGCAGGGGAAGGAGCAGATCGGGCGGCCGTGGTTGTGTGAGCGCTCGCATTATGCAATGTCAGTGAGCAGAGGGAGGGGGGAGGAATCGCCCGCAGGAGCTGACTGGGGACACACTCGCTCTCAATAGACTGTGTTACTCCAGCGGCGGCCCGAGTAAGATGTGGTGCATCCGCTATGAATGCAAACAAAAAGACATTGCCTTTTTGTAAAAAAAAAATAAAACCCTTTTTTTTTTTTTTTTTTTTTTTTTTTAAATTGGGGGGGCACATGGGGCACAGCATAATTTTGACCCCCCCCCCCCCCGGGACGCCATTGCATACAGTTGTATCGTGGATATATATATGCCTTTTTAAAAAGTTCATACTCCTTTCCACATTTGTCATGTTACAACCAAAAACGTAAATATATGTTATGTGATAGACCAACACAAAGTGCCACATAATTGTGAAGTGGAAGGAAAATGATAAATGCTTTTCATTTTTTTTTCTTACAAATTTAACATGTGAAAAGTGTGGCGTGCATTTATATTCCGCCCCCTTTACTCTGATACCCTTAACTAAAATATAGTGGAACCAATTGCCTTCAGAAGTCATCTTACTGGGAATAATTGAATCTCACTCATTTGCTTACCTCAAACTGGAGCTGGACCAATGTAAGCGTACATAAAATATATTTTCCTGGACTTTAGCTTTAACATTATGAAAGAACCACTATTGCTGTTTAGGTTTGTTTAGGGAGAGAAATTAGCTAATTTATTTCATCATTAGTTCTATTTTCATGTTTAACCACTTCCCGCAATTCGCCGTACCGGTACGCTGGTAGGGAGAAGTGGAAGTATCTGGGTATAGCCTACTGTTTTTTAGAGTGGGCGGTTGGCTATCTGGTGATAACAGATGATTCGGCTCAGCAGCAATCTGAATACTTTGAAGTCTTTTAGACCCCCGATCCCTCCATAAAGAGTACCTGTCACTGCCTATTACTGTCACTAGGGATGTTTACATTCCTTGTGACAGCAATACAAGTGATCAGATTTTTTTTAACTGCTTTAGATCTGCGCTATAGCCAAATAACACTTTGCCAGGATAACATGTTGATGCCCTCCCGTGCCCGAGCGGCCTGCTCTGTGTTCGGCGAGTGTATGAGACTCGGCTGATCACAGATCGGAGTAAGGTAAAAAAAGCAGATCAGAGGGACAACAGTCCCAATCAAGGAGAGCTCCCGCCAGCTCATCTGTGCCACCTACCAGTGCCCACAGTGCTACCCATCAGTGTCACCAATTGGTGCCTCATAACAGTGGTGCCCATGAGTGTCACCTACCAGTACCCTTCAGTGCCATCTTATCTGTCCCCATCAGTGCAGCCTATTAGTGCCCACCAGTGCCGTCTCATCAGCGCATATCAATGAAGGAGAAAAATGACCTGTTTTGCAAATTTTTATAACCAACTGTGAAACATGATTTTTTTTTTTTTTTTTTCCCAAAATTTTCCATCTTTTTTTGTTTGTTTAGCAAAAAATACCACCAAAAGAAAGCTCTATTTTTGTGTGAAAAAAATGATAAAAATTTAATTTGGGTGCAGTGTTGTATGACTGCGCAATTGTCATTCAAAGTGCGTCAGTGCTGAAAGCTGAAAATTGGTCCGGGCAGGAGGGGGGTTTAAGTGCCCAGTAAGCAAGTGTTTAAAGGGACAGTGTTAAAAAAAAAAAAAAGTTTTATTATTTTTAAGTGCCCCCGTGCTCACGCAGAAAAGAAAAGGCATCCGTAAGGCGCGCCTGCAAATGTAAACGGTGTTCAAATCACACATATGAAGTATCACCGTGATTGTCAGAGCGAGAGCAATAATTCTAGCAAAAGACCTCCTCTAATGCCCCGTACACACGATCAGAAATTTCGCCAGCAAAAGTCCGATGTGAGCTTTTGGTCGGAAATTCCGACCGTGTGTTTGCTCCATCAGACTTTTCAAAAGATTGAGAGCAGGTTCTCTATTTTTCTGATGGAAAAAGTTCATATCGGAAATTCCAATCGTCTTTAGCAATTCCGACGCGCAAAATTCCTACGGATGCTCGGAAACAATTCGCCGCATGCTCGGAAGCATTGAACTCCATTTTCTGAGCTCGTCGTAGTGTTGTACATCATCTCCGTGTTCTTGATGGTCGAAACTTCAGAGATGGTGTGTACGCGGCATTACTCTAACCTGGTAACCATTAAAAATCTCCATAGGCGATGCTTTAAAAATCTTTAAGTACCATTGTTTGTTGCCATTCCATGAGTGTGCACAATTTTCAACCGTAACGTGTTTGGTATTTATTTACTCGGCGTAACATCCTCTTTCACAATATACAAAAAAAGTGGGCTAACTTTACTTTTTTTTTTTTTTTTTTTTAATTTTTAACTCAGTGTTTTTTCCAAACAAATTGCGTTTGAAAGACCGCTGCGCAAATACCGTGTGACATAAAATATTGCAGCGACCACCATTTTATTCTCCACAGTCTTTGCTAAAAAAATAAAAAAAAATAAAATGTGCCTGTCAGTCAGCTTCTCTCCTGCTCTGATCGCTCCACGCTCATTGGAGGGATGAGCTGTGGAGGGGTGGGAAGCAGCCGTCTTAGCCGAGCCGTCGTTTAAACTACCATTAGTTAAGGCAGCTGGCGGAACCAGGCTTTGGAAGTCGGGATGACCCACTGCCTCGACTGATTCCAGTGTCGTCAGCGGAGAGCAGACTTCAGACTGCTCTCCGCTGAAAACGGGTCACAGGAGTGCAAAACGAATCGCACTCCTGTGACCCAGAGGAGAAGCCCAGCCTAAAAAGCTCAGGCTGGTTAAATACAGCCCTGTCCAAAAGTTTTAGGAATGTCACAAATATAAATTTTCACAAAGTCTGCTGCTTCAGTGTATTTATATATTTTTGTCAGATGTTACTATGGTATACTGATGTATACTTACATGCATGTCATAAGTGTCAAAGGCTTTTTATTGACAATTACATTAAGTTTATGCAAAGAGTCAATATTTGCAGTGTTGACCCTTTTTCAAGACCTCTGCAATCCGCCCTGGCATGGTGTCAATCAACTTCTGGGCAAAGTCTAACTGATGGCAGCCCATTCTTGCATAATCAATGCTTGGAGTTTGTCAGAATTTGTGGGGTTTTTTGTTCACCCACCTCTTGAGGATTGACGACAAGTTCTCAATGGGATAGAGGTCTAGTGAGTTTTCTGGCCATGGACCCAAAATGTCAATGTTCTGTTCACCGAGCCACTTAGCCATCACTTTTGGCTTATGGCAAGGTGCTCCATCATGCTGGAAAAGGCATTGCTCGTCACCAAACTGTTCTTGGATAGTTGGGAGAAGTTGCTCTTAGTGGTTGTTTTAGTACCATTCTCTTTTTTTTTTTTTTTTTTTTTTTTTCAAGGCTGTGTTAGGCAAAATTGTAAGTGAGCCCACTCCCTTCACTGAGAAGCAACCCCACACGTGAATGGTCTCAGGATGCTTTACTGTTGGCATGGGACAGGACTGATGGTAGCGCTCACCACCTCTTCTCCGGACAAGGTTTTTTCTGGATGCCCCATATAATAACAGGGATTCATCCGAGAAAATTTCCCCAGTCCTTAGCAGTCTAATCCCTGTACCTTTTGCAGCATATTAGTCTGTCCCTGATGCTTTTCCTTCCTTTTTTATTTATTTATTTTATAATGCATGTTCAATACAGATGAAAAAGCAATCTTTAACCAAATAAACAACTTAGAATTTACCATCAGAGACAAAAAGAGACATAAACAAATACAAACAACATCAAGAACTCATATAAAATGAGCCACACACACCAACTCTAAACACTAAACCTACACCTCACTTTAATATCCGGTTGGTTTTACTTTGTTCAACTCGCATCATATTAATATATTATAGATCAATCTCCTTGTCCCCATTCTCCTCCCCCTCACCAATCCCTCCACCTCACCAATCCCTCCACATTAACCATTATACAGTGGATTACTCGAATCAATCCAGTAATGCCAAATTTTACTGAATTTCTAGGGGACTCCTCTATGTTTATATGTTAATCTTTCTCTTTTTAATATATCATTTATTTTATTACTCCACTGTTTATGGGTTGGTGGAACCTTATCTGTCCATTTTTGTAGGATAAGTTTACGGGCTAGGTAAAGAGATCTAGTCCACATTATATGCATATCTACAGGTAAAATTCCATCTGGAATTATTCCCACTAGTGGTAATTTAGGAGTATTTATTATTTCTGTTTGCGAAATTGTATTTAGGATCATAAAAACGTTTTCCCAATATCTACGGAGTTTGGGACATCGCCAAAGCATATGAACAAGGGAGCCATTCGAAACGAAACATCACAGACACAAAGGCGATGCATTTTTTGACCACGCAAATAGTTTTTGTGGGTATAGTGGGTTCTGTGTAGAATAAAAAGCTGAGTCAATTGCTGAGATGGTGATATTGATACCTCAGGAAGGATCTCCATAGCACGAGTCCATTCATCTGCATTAAGATCTATCAGATCTTTCTGCCAACGAATAAGACTCTTATCCTGTCCATCTGCCTTTACTGTATTTAATAAAATGTGGTAAAGGTCCCCTATTAGTCCTCTTTTGGTAAGCCTAACTGAAGTTGCTTTCAGTAAGATTTCTGATGGATTATATTGAAGTTGAAATGTTAAAGCTTGACTTTTGTAAAGCATGGCGAATCTGAAGGTACTGGTAGAAGTTAACTTTTGAAAGTTGGAAGCGATCTTTCAATATCCTGAAAGGCAATAAAGTATCCCCTTCAAATATCTGATAAAGAAAATTTATCCCAGCCCTTTTCCATTCTAGAAATTCTGGTATTTTATTCAACTCAGGTAAACAAAAATCCTCCCATTATTGGCATATGTCTTGTGAATCCCTTATGCTGCATAATAATACGTATTTTCTCCCACAGTTCATGGATTAGATAGAAAGTTGGAAGTTTTCTCTTCTCATAAAATCTGTGGGAGACTATTCGCTGAACTAATGTAGAGGTTTAAACGGACTCATTATTATATTCTGTATAGGGTCTTGGTCATCTATCTCCTCCCAACCACACCAATGTTGAAGTTGTGCTGCAAAAAAGTACAGTCTAGAGTTAGGAACCGCTATTCCACCTCTGTCTTGCGCCAGTTGGAGGGTTTCAAGTTTAATTCTTGGTTTACCATGTTTCCAAATAAGGTCTCTAAATATAGCATCTAGTGTCCTAAATAGTTTTAATGTCAATCAAACTGGAGAATTCTGTAGTAGGAATAGCAATTGGGGAAGCCACACCATCTTCACCAGATTTGCTCTCCCTATCATAGTTCATGGGAATTTACTCCAGGTTTTACTTTGTTCCCTAAATTACCTAAACGGGTAATACATTTTTATCTATATAATCCTTAACATTTGGAGTAATTCTCACCCCTAAGTACTTAAATGACGTAACGTAATTCATCTGGTGATTCTGGTGTGGAGACCCCAATTGTATCAGATCTATTGGATCAATCGGCATTATTAGTGATTTATCCCAGTTAATATTGAATCCTGAGAAAGTACCAAAATGATCAATAAGTGAGAACTTTTGACAAAGATTTATGGGTATCCCCTAAGAAACCTAGAGCATCATCAGCGAAGAGTGCTATTTTTTCTTCGCCCGCACTTCTCTGGATCCCACAATGTCTGGGTTTTCCCGAATAGCCTCCGCCAGGGGTTCCACGGCCAGTGCAAAAAGGAGAGGAGACAGAGGAAAACCCTGTCTTGTACCTCTTTAAAAAAAAAAAAAAAAAAAGGTAATGAGATTGATCCATTAATCTGTACTCTTGCACTTGGAGAATTATATAGCAGTTGTATCCACTTAGTGAATTTTGCTCCTATTCCAAAATATTTTAGGGAGGCCCATAGATCATTCCACTCAATACTATCGAATACCTTGGAAGCATCCAATGACATGATAGCTCTATTTCCAGCATTATCTATGGGTACCTGTAAGTTTAGGAATAAGCGTCTGTTATTGGCTACTGATCTGTTTGGGATAAAACCTGATTGATCACGGTGTATTAATTTATCGATGTGCTTTGAGAGTCTAGTTGCCATTATCTTTGACAAAAGTTTAACGTCTGATGTCAACGGGGACATGCTTTTCCTAGAGCAAAGTGGCTTCTTTGCTGCCCTTCTTGATACTAGGCGACCCTCCAAAACTCTTTGCCTCGCTGTGCGTGCAGATGCGCTCACACCTGCCTGCTGCCATTCCTGAGCAAGCTCTGCACTGGTGGTTCCCCAATCCCGCAACTGAATCAACTGTAAGAGGCAGTCCTGGCGCTTGTTGGACTTTCTTGGGCGCTCTGAAGCCTTCTTCACAACAATTAAACCTCTCCCTTTGAAGTTCTTGATGATTTGATAAATGGTTGATTTGGGTGCAATCTTAGCAGAAGCAATATCCTTGCCTGTGAATCCCTTTTTGTGAAAAGGACGTGCTTCCTTGCAGGTAACCATGGTTAACAAAGGAAGGACATTGATTTTAAGCACCATCCCTCCTTTTTAACCACTTCTGGACCGCTGCATGCCGATATACGTCCTAAATTTGAAGAGCAATCTTGTTATGGCAGCAGCTAGCTGCATAACCCCCGGTATCCTCTTCTTCGGCTGGCGGTCCAGTTTCCGATAATGGTGGTCTCTCCGGAGGATTCACTGCAAAATCACCTTTATCAGCGGTGCCCTCCACCGCTAAATGGTGCTGTCGGCAGAGGCGTTCGTATCCTCTTCCTGGCTTTGAGTACTATCAGAGGTCAGGTTTCGGCCCTATCAGTATACTTCCAAAGGCCTTTAGCCTCCCATTCACTGATCTAACCCTTTATGCAAGAGGCAACTTCCTTGCTTCCCCCCCCCCCCCATTAGGTCACCTATGTGTCCTTGGGACTTGTACTTGGTGCTGTCTGTGTTACAGAAACAACCATTTGAACCTATTAAGGAAATTCCATTAGACTTGCTGTCAAGCAAGCTAGCCTTCCTGATGGCTATCACCTCAGCTAGAAGGGTGTCTAAGTTGGTGGCCCTTTCGTGCAGGGAACCGTACTTGATCCTTCATCATGACAGTCGTGTTACGACCTGTTCCATCCTTTTTTGCCAAAGGTGGTGTCGGTCTTTCATTTAAATCGGGACATTATTTTACCTTCTTTTTTTTTCTCTCAGCCTCGTTTGGCGGAAGAGAGACGACTGCATTCTTTGGACATTGTCTGGGCAGTCAAGGTTTATATGTCTAGATCAGTCGAGGATCAGACTCATTCCTTTTTTTTTTTTTTTGTTTTACCAAAAGGACCCAAGAAGGGGCAGGCAGCTTCCATTGCCAATTGGGTCCACCTACGGTCTGAAACCTAAAGCTAGGGTGAGAGCTCATTCTACTAGGGGTGTAGGAACCTTCTGGGCTTTTCGCCATCAGGCATCTGTGGCCCAGATTTGTAAGGCTGCTACCTGATCTTCAGTGCATGCATTCACAAAATGTTATCAAGTGGATGTTGGAGCAGCTGAGGGTCCGGCTTTCGGCCGTAGTGTACTGCGGGCTGCTGTATAAGTTCTGATGGCTATTTGGCAGGGTGTCTCCCTCAAGGCGATTTTGCTCTGGGACGTCCCAGCAGTTAATGAATATTAGCCTGACTCTGTTCCATGATGTATGAAAAAGAAAGTAGGATTTATTTATCGTACATCATGGGACACAGAGCACTAGGGGTGCAACGGATCGTTGCCGATCCGTGATCCGTACGGATCACCCTCCGCGGATCGGCACACCCGCGATCCGCGGAGCACTTTTCGGCCTCAGCCATAGGAAAGGCCGCGGCTTCGGCCTAGCTCCAGAGCCGGCGGCCTTCTTAGTACACCCGGAAGCGGCCGCTGTCTCGACAGGAAGTGACGTTTCGTCGCCGCCATCTTGCTACACCCCACACTCCTGCACAGTACAATAATGATAGAGTGAGAAGGGGGCAAGCGGACATCTTGTTACACCCACCGGAGTTTTAGATTTAAAAGCCATTTTCAACACAAAACTGAGCTTGTATGCACAAATACTGTATTTATGCATATAAGCTCGGTTTTGTGTTGAAAATAGCTTGTAAATCTAAAACTCCGGTGGGTGTAACAAGATTTGTGTGGGTTTTTTTTTGTTTTTTTTTTTTGTTTTTTGTTTTTTTTTTTGCCAATCTGAAAATGATCCGATCCGTGACTCTGATCCGAGGATCGATCCGATCCGTGAGATTTTTGATCCGTTGCACCCCTACAGAGCACCATACTAATCACTATGTGAGTATATAGGCACCTTCAGGTGATGGAAACTGGTATACCCAATACAGGAAGTTCACTCCCTTTTTTTAACCCCTCCTCCTTCCAGGAGTACCTCAGTTTTTTCGCCAGTGTCTAAGGTGTTGGCCACAAGTGAAAATGTGGTCTGAAGAGCTACACTGGAGGGATCCTTGCTGGATTTAAACAGCCTCCATAGACCGGATCCATCCAGAGTGCCACTGAGGCCAAGGTCGATGGTACCCGGGCCTCGTATACGAAGCACAAGGTTTTGCCTGTAACGCCTCCCTCCGCAGGGCTGGACCCCAGGACCCAGGACTTTTTGGTCATGCTACATTACCTAAAGTTTTTCCTGAGGGGTGCTATACAGGTCCAAGGGAATGGAACTCCTATAATAGGGACCCGGTCCTTGAAGGTTTGCTAATGCAGCCCGTCGTGATGGGTGAAGTTTGGATCTGTCTGTTATAGCAGTATCCTGCAGCGAGGAAAAGGTAAGAGAAGAAGCCTAGGAACTGTAAAAAGTCCACCTAATGCTTTTTTTTTTCTTCTATAAAGTAAAATGTTGTCATGCCTAAAGTATCCACTAAAGGCAGTAAATGCATACTTTAGTACGTTGATCCTTCAGTCAGCTCAGAAGTCCCAGCTAAATGCCACGCGTGTGTGGTCTCAGCAAGCCAGGGGGATTTCTCAACCAGAACGCTTCCCCCCTGGGGGAAGGGAGGTACAACAGTTGCTTGTATTTCCCCCCTCGGGGGGTGTGGTGGCGGCTTTAATAAAGTTTATTCCTTATTCCCCACAGAAGTTTTCCAAACTTCCTGCATCAGCCCTCCCTTCCCTCCCGCACGCAGACTATGGCTAGTGTTAACCAGAGGGGGGACGTGTTAATGGAGGAGGCGCGGCACCATGTGCGTGATGTAAGTCCATGAGGAGCATACAGCGCAGGCGCTGGGGACAACAGAGACAGACCCTTTACAGCTATACAGCTGGAGCCTGACACAGGACACAGGAATGCTGGTGGCACGTAAGGTTGCACAGGCATTTCCAGTATAGGAAATAAAATTTACACACAGCACTAAAGGTGAACTTTTATTAGCGGCATTTTCTTTTGCTAGACTATTTTCTCAGCAAGTTGTGCATTTTATTTGGTGCCTCTGCTTTGTGCTCAGCATGATGGCTACCAAAAAAGACACCACTCCAGTGTCATCCTCTCCTGAGATACAATTGTTTGTGCAGCTGCTTCTCACATTTCAGCCCCTGTATACATGACTGAAGATGCGTTTTCCTCCACCCTGCAGGGCCTAGAAGGAAGATTAGTGACTAATCGTACCCCTATCAAAAAGGATAGGAAGCATGTTTGATCCCCCTCCCCCACCTCAGACCCCTTACCAAGCGAACAGTGGGTAGAGGATGAGGTGTTACCCTCAGGCAATCAGGAAGAAACTCCTCTGCGGAGGAAACAATGGAAGATTAACCTTTTTCAGCTTTTCAGCCTCGCAATCTGAGAGATTGCTGGTACAATCTCTTACGGAGATGGTTCGTGCCTCTTTCAAGCTACCCCTAACGGAGTCAGCTGAAAGTTCTGTTTCTCCTTTAGTTTCTTAAAAACCTTCACCTGGCTAAGCATTTTCTCCCTCCAAAGAGATATACAGCACTCTATCCCATGGAGGAGAAATTCACCAAAAAAAAAAAATGGAATGTACCAGCAGTGGAAGCTGCGATTTCCAGTGTGAATAATACTCTAACTTGCCAGTAGACAATGCACAAAGATCCAACAGATAAAAGGTTGGAATTCCTGTTAAAATCCCCTTTCCTTGGCAGGGGCCGTTACTCAGCCTGCAGTCGCTGCAGTAGACATCTGTCAGTCCCTAAAGGACCAGTTTTAGACAGGCCCTTAAGGAGGTCCCTGCAAAACAGGCCCGCGATATGGCCGAACTACCAAGGGCGCCATGTTTTGCCATGGAAGACTATTCACCAGGCGTCCCGCCTTGCGCTTCTGCTAGTACACATGCGTAGGACCCTGTGGTTAAAAGATTGGTCAGCCGAAGCGCCTTGCAAAAGGCTTCTGACTAGTTTCCCTTTTCATAGGGATCGACTATTTGGGGATGATTTGGACAAATACATCCAAACGATTTCTAGTGGGAAGAGTACTCTTGTCAGTCAAAAGAAAATCATAAATGTCCTTTTATTTAAACCGACTCTTTCCCCTGTACAAGGGGCATCCGCCTCTAGGCAGTGGTGACGGCCTCCACCGCCACTCTAGAGAAAAGCCTCAGGGTCAGGCCCAGGCACAGGAACTGGGGCCGGAAATCTGCAAGCAGAATTCTAAAGCCTCATTATGAAGAGGCGCACCCCCTTCTGCAATACTCAGAAGTCTGGCAAGAGGAAATCAGGACAGATGGGTCATCCCCACGGTATCTCTAGGATGCAAACTAGAATTTTGGGAGTTTCCACCTTCTCATTTTCTGAGATCAAATGTTCCCAAAGATCCAGGGAAAAAGCAATCTGTTTCAGGCATCAGTAGTCGACTGGCTCAGGGGGTCATCATACAGATCGTCCACAGAAGAGCAAGGTTTGGGGTTTTATTCAAACCTCTCTTTACGGTACCAAAACCGAATGGAGATGTCAGACCCATTCTAGTTCTAAAGAATCTAAATCAGTTCCTGAAGATCCGCTCCTTTCGCATGGAATCATTCAGGCCAGTAGTTTCTATCCTACAAAAGGAGAACTTCTGGCATCAATCGACATCAGGGATGCATATCTGCATATCCCTATATTTCCCCCTCACCAAAGGTTTATGCGGTTACAAGTAGAACAGCAGCACTTTTAGTTTGTAGCCTTGCTTTTCGAGGCTAGCTACAGCACTCCGGGTGTTTTTACAAAAGTTCTGGCCCCACCTCTAGCCAGGTTGAGGGCACAGGGTATAAGTGTCTTGGCGTACCTAAACGATCTATTGCTAAACCTTCATACCAGTTACTGGAAAGTTTTAACCACAGATGCTAACGTCTCAGGTTGGGGAGCAGCACTGGAAAAGACAACTGTCCAGGGACACTGGTCCAGAACAGAAAAGGCCTTGCCCATCAACATCCTAGGGATTCAGGCAGCACATCTGGCTCTGAAGCCCTGAACATTTAGGTTACGGGATTGTCCTGTCAGGATCCAATCCGACAATGCCACAGCTGTGGCTTATATCAAATCACCAAGGGGACACTGAGGGTCACGCAGCTCAGAGAGTGGGGGACCATATTCTAGCTTCAGCAGAAAGGTATGTTCCTTGCCTATCGGCAGTCTTCATTCCGGGAATAGAGAATTGGCAGGCGGACTATGTAAGCCGCCAGCAGTTGTTCCCAGGGGAGTGGTCCCTTCACCCCGGAATCTTTCTGGCTATATGCCAAGGATCCTGGACGTAGATCTTTTGGCGTCCAGGTTTAACATGTAGTTGGTCTACTTTTTGTCAAGGACAAGGGATCCACCCCCATGCGAGACAGATGGTGACCCCACGGTTTAAGTTTTCACTTAACTGTTTTTTTTTTTTTTTTTTTTCCTTATTCAGTTGCTGCCACGGCTTCTTTGCGAAATCAAGCTGGAGAGAAAGCCGGTAATTCTGGTAGCCCCAGCATGGCCCAGAAGGTCATGGTATGCAGAAATCTTAAAGATGGCAGTGGGAGGATCCATGGTGCCTTCCACTACGGCCAGACCTACTCTCACAGGGGCCGATATTCCATCCTACCTTACGAACGCTAAATTTAACGACTTGGCTATTGAAACAAACATTCTGAAGAAACGTGGACTTTCCGGGTCAGTTATCTCTACCTTGATTAATGCAAGGAAGCCTGCTACCAGGACTATATATTATAGAGTCTGGAGGGCTTATGTTTCCTGGTGTGAATCCAAGGGTTGGCACCCTCGGAGATATATCCTAGGCCAGGGCTCGACAAATCCCAGGCGCCAGGTCGCCATGGCGACTAGAAATTGTGTCCTGGCGCGTGGGCTGTGGGGTCTTGTCTGGAAAAGTGGAGATGGCCCAGGCCTCGTAGGCCTTTCAGACACAGAGTACTGCCCGGCACTGTAAGCTTTAGGGAACGCCGTTAGCGGCGGCAGTGGGGATGGAGCAGTAAGAGCAGCGCGGCAGCTACTGACATGGCTGGAGGAGCAAGCGGCCATCAGAGTGCAGTCCAGCTGGGGATTCCTGGCGGCTCGTCATCCCCGCTGCTGTCACCCAGGGTATTACTGGAGCAGGCCCGGCTTGAGGGAGGCGGCGACCGGGCTCAGGGACATGGGGGCTCAGGAGTCGGTGGTTTCCGCACAAGAGCGCCCTGCACCTCTGGGTGGAAGAGAAGCTGAGCCGGGGAGAAGAGGTGCTGAGCCGGGAGCAGTTCATTGAAATACCGGAGAGCCGGGCCAGTGGCTGGGAGGAGTGCAAGGAGGTAATCCCTGCCTGCCGACATGTCGGGCACACACACTGCACACAGCAAAAGTTTTTTTTGTTTTTTTTCTGTTTTTGTTTTTTATCAGTTAGATGCAGAATTTTATAAATCCTTTTTTTTTTATTTATTTTTTTTTATTGCTTTATCATGTTCTATATTTTGCCATAGTAGGCTTGCTGAGCCTAGTAGTCCTTAAAACTTTTTATTGCATATCTCATTTGTTCGATTTCCTTGTGTAGCATTGAAGTGGATACTGGCAATGTAATATGAGCCCTGTGTATGAGAGCATGGCGCGCAGCCCTCTGCATGAATTGTCCAATACTTGAGAAAAAAGGTGACACCCCCCCTGAAATGCATCACCGCCCACCCCTATGTGCAGCCTTCTTAACAAGGACAATATATGACGCAGACGTTGAATATGACAGTTCCCCCGAGCGGGCTCATTGCAGAGTAATACAAAAAAAAAAACTGGCTCCTAACTTTTTTAGCTGGCTCCTAGATTCCAACAAATTTTGTCAAGCCCTGTCCTAGGCAGAATTCTTGCCTTTCTACAAATTAGGGGTAGAGAAGAAGTTGGCCTTGAGTAGAGGTCGACCGATATATCTTTTTTTACTTAATCGGCATTAGCTGATTGTGCTGATTAAAAAAGGCTGTTATAACTTCAGCACAACTTGCAAATGACTTCTGTAATAGAAGTCAATACAAGTTGCCTGAAATCTTCTGTGAAGTGACTTTTCTCCTCTCTGGGCAGCCTGCCAAATCTGATAAAAAGAACCTGAAGAGATACAATGTTTACACTTATGAATGAACTGAACTCTGTGTGTAGAAGCTCTCAGTTTAACCATTTAAAGACTAAATCTTTTCTGACATTTGTTGCTTACAAGTAAAAATCCTGTATTTTCTGCTAGAAAATCACTTAGAACCCCCAAACATTATATATATATATTTTTTAGCAGAGACCCTAGGGAATAAAATAGCAGTTGTTGCAATATTTTTTGTCACATGGTATTTGCGCAGCGGTCTTTCAAACACAATTTTTTTTGAAAAAATACACTAATTAAAAAAAAAAAAAACTAAGCAGTAAAGTTAGCCCATTTTTTTTTCCGTCCAAAAGTTTTGATTACCTGTTTTTGTGTATTTAATATTTAAGATGTATATTTTTTTTTTTTAAATCTAAATTCTACATACAAGTGTACTGATTGGGGGTTTGTTTTGTTTAATAAATGTTTAAACGCTTATAACCCAGCTAGCAGCCGAGAAAGGGGTTAAATGCGCCGCTGACGAAACGCTTTGCAGGCGCTTTGGCAGCGGTGCGCATTCATTTCAATGGGCTGGAGTGGTGGTATACACCGCTCCAAAGATGCTGCTTGCAGGACTTTTTTTTAACATCCTGCCAGCGCATCACCTCAGTGTGAAATCACTCGGACTTTCACACTGAGACTGTAGGGGAGCCGTTTTACAGGCGCTCTTTTTAGCCCAAATGCGCCTGAAAAACACCCCAGTGTGAAAGGGGTCTAACTGTTAGATTTTATGAGATGAAGGGAAAAAAACGGCCAAATTTATCGGCCCCAAAAAATCGGCATCACATATCGGCCACCGCGATTTCTAAATATCGGCATCGGCCAGAGAAAAACCCATATCGGTCGACCTCTAGCCTTGAGTATTATTAAGGGCCAAGTCTCAGCCTTATCGGTCTTTATTTCAAAAAACGCTTGCTACACATTCTTTGGTCCGGGGTTTTATGTAAGGGGTGATGCAGATTAATCCACCAGTTAATCACCTTTGAACCCTTGGGCCTTGAACTTAGTTTTGTCAGTGTTCCAAAAACAGCCATTTGAACCGATGCAACATATTCCCTTAGTCCTTCTGACAAGGAAGTGGGTGTTCTTGGTTGCTATATCCTCAGCAAGGAGGGTTTTGGAATTGGCTGCTCTTTCTTGTAAAGAACCATACTTGATTATATATGAGGACAGAGTGGTGTTGCGTCCTCGTCCAGGTTTTTTGCCAAAAGTGATCTCATGTTTTCACCTGAACCAAGATATTGTCCTGCCATTGTTTTTCCAAAACCATGTTCCAGGGAAGATTAGTCACTACATTGTCTTGATGTAGTGAGAGCAGTCAAATTCTGTTTAAAGACTGCTCAGATTCTGAAGACTGATGTCTTATTTGTTCTGCCCGAAGGTCCTAAGAAAGGACAGGCAGCGTCGAAATCCACTGTCGCTAAGTGGATTCGGCAAGTTATAATTCAGACTTGTGATTTAAGGGGTAAGATTCCACCTTTCCAAGTCAAAACACACTCTACCAGGGTGGTTAGTGCTTCTTGGGCAGTGCATCACCAGGCCTCCATGGCTCAGATCTGTAAGGCTGCAACCTGGTCTTCAGTACATACATTCACCAAGTTTTATCAGGTGGATGTAAGAAGGCATGAGGATATCGCCTTTGGGCACAGTGTACTGCAGGCAGCAGTATAAGTCCAAGTCTAAGGGTGCCCTACGGCTTGTCTCTCCCTCCCCTCAAATAGCATTGCTATGGGATGTCCCACATAGTGACTACTATGGTTCTCTGTGTCCCATGATGTACGATAAAGAAAATAGGATTTTTGCAACGGCTTACCTGTAAAATCCTTTTCTTGGAGTACATTATGGGACACAGAGGTCCCTCCCCTCTTTTTGTGGTTTAGGTATTTAGCTTTGCTACGAAAACTGAGGTGCTCCTGGAAGGAGGAGGGGTTATATAGGGAGTGAAATTCCTGTATTGGGTATGCCAGTGTCATCACCTGAAGGTGCCTATATACCCACATAGTGATTACTATGGTACTCTGTGTCCCATGATGTACTCCAACAATAAAGGTGTGTTTTTTTTTTTTTTTTTTTTTTTTGGTATAAAGGTTTCACATAAAAGAATAAAAGCTAATCAATGAAAGCACCCTTGTCAGTGGTAAATGGTAAATCAAAAGGCATTTGAACAATAACTGACTTGCTGGCTGGATGACTAGGTAATACAATTATGGCTGGACTGGGAAAAATTAAAATGAATGGCTTTCACAGACTGCATCATATGTGTGTTTTTTTTTTTTTTTTTTTGTGACCTAAGCTTTGTAGGGCTTATTCACGCTATGTGCGGTCATGATGTGTGATATTCAGTACCTGATCAATGCCAGTCACAGCAAGTACACAAACAATTGTTTCCTATGTGCCCTTGTTCATACCACAATGCTGGTGGGATGTGCGGTGTGGAGATAGACATGCTGCACCTTGGATCGCAGCCTGAGCAGTGTGAAGGGGTCCAGCATAGTTCTATGTATGAAACTGCTTGTAATGTTACTAGATTTTGTCTTGAGATCTGTGAGCAGATGTTCAATGCGTGTAACATATACGATGTGAGTTTAGATCTTATGTGTATACAAAATAGCATACTTGAGATAGTTTAGGTTTTGTACTATTGCTCTCTTGTTGGTGACTTGAGAGGTATCACATTCCTGAGGTGTGAATCAGTCACTGAGGGCTCCTTCATAATAAAAGTATTTTCCGGTGTTCTAAAAATGCAACACAGTCAATGGGGCTTATTCACACCAAGGTGCTGCATTGTACTGCACTGATGCTGCATTTCATTTAGCCATTTACTGACCCGAGTTGAACCAGAAAAAATGGCAATGCATATCAACCCATGTGAATCTAAAGGGTTAATTCAGCTTTTTGATGTGAATGAGCCCAGAGAAGTGTTTTCTGTGGACGTGTTTTGGTTGCTCTTTAATTCCCAGGGGATCTCCATGGTGTGTAATTGTTTATTGTGGCTGAAGAAGGTGGATCAATAAGTTCCTCTTGGCTGCAATGTGCTGTCAAGAGGAGACTTCTCTGCTATTGATGAAATGCTTGTAGTAAAGTTGAGCAAAGCATGAGAAACATAATTAGTATAAATACAACTATTTCCATGTTGTCTGCCTAGTGGCTTTGTAAGCACATGGACTTTATTAAGTGCCTTAAGCTGGCCATACACTATACGAAAAATCAGCCGAACCCATTTTTGAAAAACGAACGTTCGGCCATGACCGCAAACAATTGTGCCATCATGTAATGACCGATAAATCGTTCAGTGGACATAATTTTTTTGTTCGTTTTTCTTTTACATATATACCTAATGCAGACAGTTTGGACGGGAAACACATTAACCTTTCAATTTATCGTTTGGCATAAAATTTCCAACCTTGTCCTTAGTTTTTTCGGCTCAAAAACATCCCAGCGATTATCAATTTTGTGCCCATTAACTGGCCGAAAAAACGTACAAACGGTCTAAATGACGGATTTTCGGCCAATTTTTCGTATAGTGTATGGCCAGCATTAGTTTTCAGCCTGCCGATTAAATGAAAAATAGAATTCCACCATTCACACAGACAAGCTGTATGGAGGAATCTTCACCATCAGGACATTGTATTCCGGCAGAGGAACCCACCGCTGACAGGATACACTGATGTCAGCAGCTGCTGACTGAGAATTTTTTCAACATGTTCTTTCAACAGAAGTCGATCAAACGATCGACATTTGTCAAGCTGGCCACATGCTGATTGAAGTTTGGCCAGTCCCTGCTGAACCAAATGAATTTCGATCAGTGTATGGCCTGCTTTATAGTCTTAGATATGGGGTTTTGAGTGGGACCCCCCCTTCCCCCCCAAACTTAATATTTTTATTCAGTTTGTGACTGCTATATGTGGCAGCAGGGTGTGTTTGCCTTTGCACCCACCTGCTGGTAGGACAGGCTCCCAGTGACATCAGCACCATGCAGCCAATTACTGTCACAGGAGCCCCCCTACTGGCCCGCCGCCATAAAGGGGTTAATAACAGATTCCATTTAACCACTTGTTTATCAGCGCTGTTTATATACGGTGGCTTGTAGACAGGAGTTCTAAACACACTCCAGGCTGCTATACTGCTAGATCTGATATCCCCCGGGTTGCTGCAAATCACTGAGCCGGTGCTACATTTAGTGCTAGCCATGATCTTCTGGGTGCTGCTCCAGCAGCTTTCCCTCTGCGTACTGAATACAGGGGCTCGCCCGCTCCATTCATTTAGTAAATGCATTTTTTTCAGTGAATACCAGTCTCTCTGGATACATTTAGAGTGGGATGGTATTTTCTAAATGGAGGTGGTGCAAAGCAAGGGAGTCCCTGTGTTCAGTATACAGAGGGGAAGTACTGGAACAGCACCTGAAAGATTGTGGGTAGCACTCTATATAGCATGGATGACTACATTGATTTTTCTACATCCCCCAACAGTTTTCCAGATATTTAATTATTGAGTGTTTCAAACGTATTCTTACATATTTTCATAATTGCAATTTTTGTTTCCATAAAAATGTAAATCTAGAGGTTTGCAGACTAGCAGCTTTTGGTGGCACTGCAGTTCTACTGAAATGAGGTACCAGCCACACCATGCATTGCTGTTGATAAGTTGGCTAACACCTAGACTTGCATTGTAAAGCGTAACTTGGCCTAAAAAGATAGTTTTAATTTTTTGTTTTTTTTCACTTTGGATAGATTAACAACTTCAGCTCCGGAAGGTTTTACCCCCTTCCTGACCCGGCCATTTTTTGTGATACAGCACTGCATCGTTTTAACTGACAATTGCACGGTCGTGCGACGCTTTACCCAAATAAAATTTATGTAATTTTTTTTCCCCACAAATAGAGCTTTCTTTTGGTGGTATTTAATGACCTCTGTGTGTTTTTTTTTTTTTTTTTTTTTTTTTTTTTTTTTTTTTTTATTTTGTGCGCTATAAACCAAAAAATACTGACAATTTAAAAAAAAAAAACATTTTTTTTTCTTTCTGCTTTAATACATATCCAATAAAAAAATTGTAAAAAAACGAATTTCTTCATCCGTTTAGGCCAATTTGTATTCTGCTATATTTTTGTTAAAATCCCAAAAAGCGTATATTGATTGGTTTGCGCAAAACTTATAGCGTTTAATACTATGGGATAGATTTTAGGGACTTTTTAAACTAGTAATGGCTGCGATCAGCGTTTTTTTTTTTTTGTTTTGTTTTTTTTAAGTGAACACATATTGAGATGGGTTCTGCGGGAGAGGATCAACATGGCTAAAATTGTTGCTGTGGGGTACACAAAAGCATGTCCCTGACCAGACCATTTGTCCAATGTGTATTGCGATTTGTGGTACAGCTGTGGTGCAATTCAAAGCACAGATGTGGGAAATTAATAGTGAGTCCATGATGCATTTTGCAGATTAGCATATTCTAAGGACTGCGAGCAAAACTCATCAGATGCACTTTTGTTTGCATGTTTGCAATAGAGCCAGAGCCAGGAGGGGGGCAAAAGGGGCATGCCCTGGTTACAGTTTTGATATGTGGTGCTGGGAGCGCTGGAAGATTCCCCCACTTTTTCTCCTTCACCCGACTTAGGAGTGACTGCAGCACCACTCCTGTCAGCAGGGCTTTTTTCAGCTTGAACATGTTGGTTAACTCCAGCACTGTCCCTGTGCTCACCGCTGTCACTTTTTGTAAACACAAAAGGTGGTAGAGGACGTTGCCTGCACTGTACACTTCCTCTGATGACTTCTATGTTCATAAGTGACCCACTCCTATCATGGGCTCATACAGAGCCCTCCCTGTCCTGCACCATCCCTTTGATTAAACCCAGCCGCGTGGCAGTGGGTCCTACTGCACTGAGGACTAAAGATGACTGGGTGTGTAGCTGCCAGATGCTCTTCCACAGCAGATCCTCTCTATGCCACTTTGTATTGGGAAGAGGGAGATATTGAGGGGAGTGCTCAGTTCTGGGGCATGTGGGTTGGGGGATGGGTGTTGGGGGAAAGCTCTGTACATAGGGGAGCTGCACAATACAGACTCCTGAACTCTGTCCTCTGTGTACGATCAGCGGTTTTTAGTGGGACGTTGCGGCGGACAAATCTAAGCAACGGTTTTTGGGATCCATGCTAAAAAAAAAGCACTGTCTCTGTGTAAATGACACTGGCAGGTTAGGGGTTAACAGAGGTCGACCGATATGGGTTTTTCTCTGGCCGACGCCGATATTTAGAAATCGGGGCAACCGATGGCCGACATATGATGCCGATTTTTGTGGCCGATATTTTAGGCCGATTTTAAAAACCAAAAAAAAAAAACCTTACCCATTCCTCCCTGCTTGCTCCTGTCACTCTACCACACACTTGATGTCCTCAGTACAGATGGCACTGGATGGCGGTGGCACTGGTTGGCTTAGGCACGTGGCACTGATTTGGAACAGGCAGGTGGTACTGGTTGGCACGTGGCACTGGCTTGGAACTGACAGATGGCACTGATTGGCAGGTGGCACTGATTGGCAGGTGGCACTAATTGACACTGACAGGTGGCACTGGTTGGAGGAGGCACTGGTTGGCACTGGCAGGTGGCACTGATTGGCGGTGGCACTGGCAGGTGGCACTGATTGGCGTTGGCACTGGAAGGTGGAACTGGTTGGCACTGGCCAGCATTGGCAGGTGGTACTATTGGCACTGGCAGGTGGCACTGGTTGGCTTGGCACTGGCAGGTGGCACTGGTTGGCTTGGCACTGGCAGGTGGCACTGGTTGGCTTGGCACTGGCAGGTGGCACTGGTTGGCTTGGCACTGGCAGATGGCACTGGTTGGCACTGGCAGGTGGCACTGGTTGGCGGTGGCACTAGTTGGCACTGGCAGATGCAACTGATTGGCACTGGCAGGTTTCACACTGAGCCGAGTGTAAACTGTGTGTGAAACTAACAGAGGAGCTGTCAGAATTTTAGCTTAATGTCGGGGGTGGGCGGGACCCAGCCGGGGTGGGCGGGACCCAGCAGCTATCAAACAGCAGCCAATGATTGGGCTGCTTAAGAAAAGGGACAGGGCCACATACACATAGCGGCCCACCCAGATCCCATCCTATTGGTTTTGTTTGATAGCTGCTGGGTCCCGCCCACCCCCGACATCAACCTCAATTCTGACAGATCTCTCTCTCTCTCTCTCTCTCTCTCTCTCTCTCTCTCTCTCTCTCTCTCTCTCTCTCTCTCTCTCTCTCTCTCTCTCTCTCTCTCTCTCTCTCTCTCTCTCTCTCTCTCTCTCTCTCTCTCTCTCTCTCTCTCTCTCTCTCTCTCTCTCTCTCTCTCTCTCTCTCTCTCTCTCTCCTTCCTCTGCGTTACCTGTCAGTTTCACACACTCAGCACGGCGCTTGATGCTTGCCAGAGCCGCTGAGTGTGGAGAGGGGAGGAGGAACGACGGGCAGTGTTAAATATCGGCCTAATTTAGATAATAATCAGCCCATGCCAATTTATCAAAAATGGCCAAATATCGGCTGATATATCGGTTGACCTCTAGTTAACATCAGGGGAAATCGAAGGGTTAACTGTGTTCCTTGGGTGTGCATTCTTACTGAGCAAGGATGGACTGATTGGAGGAAGAGACGTGTGTTCCTGATTAGCAGGAACTCGAGACCTCTCCCACTATGACAGAACAGCGGTCTGCCTTGTTTACATAGGCATTCCGCCGCTCTGTCTCTCCTACGAAGGATTGGTGGGCCCCACAGCGAGAGCGCAGCTCCAGCGGTGCGTGCGTACACCCCAAAGCCGACAACAGGAATCTCGTACGGGTACGTGATTTTGCGCTTAAGGGCTGCCCTGCCGCAATAAATGTAAGTGGGGCAGTCCTTAAGTGGTTAAGGGAGAGTTATAATCTGTATCAGGTTTTTTGCCATCTCTGTCCCATTGGAGTATGCGCAATTTTAAACCGTGACATGTTGGGTATCTTTTACTCGGCATAACATCATCTTTCACATTATACAAAAAAATTCATTAAACAGTGTTTTTTTGTTTTTTTCCCCAAAAAAAAAGTCTTTGAAAAATTGTTGCGCAAATACCATGCAACAAAAAAAGTTGCAATGACTGCGATTTTATTCCCTAGGGTGTCTGCTAAAAAAACATATATAATGTTTGGGGATTCTGAGTAACTTTCTAGCAAAAAAAAAGATTATTTTTACATGTAGAAGAGGATTGAAAAAACAGGGCCCAGTATGGGAGTGGTTAAAGGAAAAAAAAAAAATTAACTATTTTTAGACAGAACTGTAATCTATTATATGCTGACCATGCAAATACAATGTCTTCCTTCCTACTGAAAAAAAGTATTTTAAGAATGTTCATTCGATTTTCTAATCGTTAGTGGTGTCAAATCAACAATTTTTTTTCGACCACGGTGACGGGAAAATTTGAAGGAGCAGAACAGAAAACTTCTTGGTCAAGGGTTTTTTGACATTGTATGTGGCTTTCGTTCACTTGTTACATTCACTTTAAAACCATGTTAAAAGCAAGTGAAATTCTCAAATTACATTTTTTCATTCAGCAAATGTACAAAGATTTTTGGTATTAATATTCTCGTCCGAAGATCGATACGTGTATGGCCAGCAAGTCTCGGTTCGCACCTATGCAGTTTGTTTTTTCAGCCTTTTCTTCAGTGCTTTTTGTATTTTTGCACACGTGATTTTGCTGTGATTTGCATTTTGCCCAATTTGTTGGGCAGATTAAAAAACGCAAATTGCTGCCTATCACTGCAGAGGAAGTACTAATATTAACTCATTGGCAACTGGGAAGGCCCCGGGCCCAAATGGGCTACCCGTCGAATTCTACCGGTCTCATGCGGATCTCCTAGCCCCCCTGTTGGCAGACCTGTGTACCCAATGTCTGGAGGGGGAGCGCTCCCACCCTCCATGGCAGACGCGCAAATTATTCTAATCCTTTAACCCAATAAAGATCCTGAACAGTGCGCCTCATACAGGCCCCTAGCACTTCTCAACATTGATTTCAAAATTTTATCTAAATTAATTGTTAGACTCAACCCCCTTCTGCCCTCCATTATAGACACAGACCAGACTGGGTTCATGGCCCATAAATCAACGGATATTAACCTCCGCAGACTATTCACCAACTTGCATGCCATACATGACAATGTGGGCACTAGAACGGTTGCTTCCTCGATTTCGAAAAGGCATTCGATTAGATCAAATGGCCATTTCTCTGGGAAACTCTGCGGAAGATGGGATTTCCGTTGGTTTTTATTGCGTGGCTGCAAACTAGAGCTGCACGATTCTGGCCAAAATGAGAATCACGATTTTTTTTTTTCTTAGAATAAAAAATCACGATTCTCGCGACGTAAAATCTTTCACATTATACAAAAATGGGCTAACTTTACTGTTTTTTTTTTATTCATTAAAGTAATTAAAAAAAAAAAAATGCATTTGAAAGACCGCTGCGCAAATACAGTGTGACATAAAATATTGCAACAACCACCATTTTAATCTCTAGGACACAGGTGTCAAACACAAGGCCCGCGGGCCGAATCCGGCCCTCCAGGCCATTTCATATGGCCCTCACACCTCTCCTGCAGCTGCAGGAGAGCTCCAGCCCTCCTCTGGTCCTCCTCCAGACCCCTAATTTTCTCCTTTCAAGCAATGCATCCAGCTTCTTCCCAGCAGCAGCATAAGGAAGGGGGGTGCATTGTGATGTTAGGGAGAGTAGGGGACTCGACTTCTGATGTGGGGTGGCTCTTGACATCTAATATAAGGGGAGGGGATGCGCTGGACATCTAATTTTAGATACAACCGGCCCTTTTGAGGACAATCATGGTGCTGATGCGGCCCACGATGAAGTTGAGTTTGACACCCCTGCTCTAGGGTGTCTACTAAAGAAAGAAAAAAATATATATAATGTTTGGGGGTTCTAAGTAAATTTTCTAGCAAAAAAAAAGATTTTAACTTGAAACCAACACATGTCAGAAAAAGGTTTAGTGTTTAAGTGGTTAACGTTTTTTCACAGCGGGCTCCGGCGCTGTGATTGGGCACAGCCGCGATGACATCACTCGCGCGCGGAAGCCGCACGTCAGCTGAAGCAATGGCACGAACGAGCCTTTGCTTCAGTGCACAAGTGCCGATGACGTCGTACAGGTTTAGGAGTTATCCACGGTAGGTACAGGTAAGCCACCTTATAGGCTTACCTGTAGTAAAAAGTGGTTGTAAAGCATTTACAACCACTTTAAAGGGTAAGTTCACCTTCTCCTTCCTAAAGGAGGATAAAAAAAAAAAACACATTTGGGAATGTGAGTTCCCGGTATGCAGAGATGTGAACAGGGCCTGACAGCTGGGTGTTTTGGTCCACTCCCTCCTATGTACTTGTATAAAGATGGCCATACACTATGCAATCTGATTGTGTATTTAGTGAGAAGGGTGATCACTGATGCCATTTCATTTAAAAAACTTGCACCTGGGAATGGATGAGTGGATAATGCAGGGTGTGTGATAATGAGATCAGCTGGTCAACTCCTTCCTGTGTCATGGCCTACAGTCTGTAAGGAAGAACACATTACTAATGGAAATGTCTGGAAACGTGGATTTAGACAAGAAAAGTAAGCGACTGTAGATTTAATGGAAAGTTTTGATATTTTTGCAAAAAGGTACACAAATGCTATATTGGTGCATAGGGGAGCTGGAATTTAGAAGGGGGAAAAAAGTATACAAAAGTGAACTTGCCCTTTAAAGTAATCACACACAAACTGGATAGACTGTACACCCTAAAATAATTTAGTAAGACTCGTTTTAGCGACAGACAAATTACCTCTTTGGGCTAACAAAATGCTCTTAAGAGTTTAATCCCTATGAACAGTGAATGTGTGCTGCTCAGGAGTGCATTTGATGCAGGGATTTGGGTTGCCTCTTAAGTGGTCCTTCTTAACCAGTTAATCTTTACCGCTGGTGGGCTAGCTTTTGGCTTCTAAGACTGGTAAAGGTTTTCATCTAGTTTTAGCTTCATGGCAGGTTCTCTTTTGTCAAATATTTTGTGTGTTATAAAGAAACAAGGAATATTTTGTTGAAATTCTTGAACAAATTTACATTGTATTTACTCGGGGCTGCCACTACTTGAGAAGTTGTCTTATGACCTCTAGTGGACATAAGTGGCATTGCTTCAGCTTTAAAATGGAAACCTCCACTTTCATTGAATACTGATCTATAATGTACAGTTGTGCTCAAAAGTTTGCACACCCTGGCAAATTGTGACATTTTGCCATTTATATTGAAAATTATGCCAAAAAAATGTCTTATTCAAGGATAGTGATCACATGAAGCCATTTATTATCACATTGTTTTTTTGACTTCTTTTAAAATCATAATGACAACAGAAATCGCCCAAATGGCCCTGATGAAAAGTTTACATACCCTGGAATGTTTGACCTTGGTACAGACACAGAAAGTGGCACACACAGGTTAAAATGGCTATTAAAAGTTAATTTCCCACATTTGTGGCTTTTTAAATCACAATTATTGTCTGTGTATAAATATGAGTTTGTTAGCTCTCACATGGATGCACTAAGCAGGCTACATACTAAGCCATGGGGAGCAGAAAAGAACAGTCAAAAGACCTGCGTAACGAGGTAATGAAACTTTACAAACATGAAAAAGCATATAAAAAGATATCCAAAGCCTTGAATATGCCAGTCAGTACTGTTTAATCCCTTATTACGAAGTGGAAAATTTGGGGATCTCTTGATACCAAGCTAAGGTCAGGTAGATCAAGAAAGGTTTCAGCCACAACTGCCACAGGAATTGTTCAGGATACAAAGGAAAAACCCACAGGTAACCTCAGAAATACAGGCTGCTCTGTAATAAAGATGGAGGTGGTTGTTTTTAAGGAGCACAATACGGTGATACTTGAACAAAAAGGGGCTGCATGATCAAGTTTCCCAAAATAAGCCTTTACTGCACAAGTTCCACCAAAAGCCTGGTTACAATATGCCCAACAACACCTTGATATGCCTCATTGGCTTTTTTGTGGCATTGGCGCAGTAAAGGCTTCCTTCTGGCAGCTCAACCATGCAGCTCTTTTTGTTCAAGTATCGTTGAATTGTGCTCCTTAAAAACAACCACACCATCCTTTTGGAGAGCAGCCTGTATTTCTCCTGCAGTTACCTGTGGGTTTTTCTTTGTATCCTGAGCAATTCTTCCCCCAGTTTTGGCTGCAGTCTTTCTTGGTCTAACTGACCCTGGCTTGGTATCAAAAGAGCTCAGAATTTTCTACTTCTTAATAAGGGTTAAGTCGTTCTGACTGGCATATTTAAGGCTTTGGGTATCTTTATATCCTTTTCTATCTTTATAAAGTTCCATTGATTTGTTACGCAGGTCTTTTGACTGTTCTTTTCTACATCCTCATCGCTCAGTGCCCTGCTTAGGGCATACATGTGAGAGCTAACCAACTCATTGACTATTTATTTACAGACACTAAATGTGATATAAAAAGCCACAAATCTGAGAAATTAACCTTTTCAATTGCCATTTTAACCTGTGTGCCACCTTTTGTGTCTGTACCAAGGCCAAACATTCCAGGGTATTTAAACTTTCGATCAGGGCCATTTGGGTGATTTCTGCTTATGATTTTAAAAAGGATCCAAAAAACTGTGATAAATGGCTTCATGTCATCACTATCCTTAAATAAAATACAGTTTTTGGCATGATCATTCATATTTTCAATACTAATGCCAAAATTTCACAATTTCTGCCAGGGTGTGCAAACTTTTGAGCTCAACTGTATATCGGTTCTACTTTTTCAGAACTTTTTTTGTATCAAATGTGGAAGGCTTAGAACCCCCGTCGTTTTTTTTTTATTGCGGTCTGTCTGTGTTGGGGAGAGTAACCTTCACGATTTTGTCATGATGACTATTTTCTCCAAAACAAATGTGATGGGAAATCCATAATTAATTTGTTATCACAGAGACAAACATCTTGCAATAAAAACGCCTGTCCTTTTAAACACTGTCTAAAGCTGGCAATACACAAGTAGAATTTTGTTCAAAATTTTTAATAGCGTTTTTTCAGTTTTCTGGTGTAAAATCAATATTACACTTAAACTATAGTGGCAGTTTGAAGGAGCAGGATGGAAAAATTTTCTCAGATGAACAATTTCTAAAGTTGGTCATAGATGAAGCGATTTTTCTTTCCCGCAACCACAGGTTGCGACAAGACAGAGAAAATGAATCACCGCTCAGGAGAACTTGCTTTCAGGTGTGTGTTAGTGAATCCTTCAGAGGAGAGGAGTCCCAGGTGCTGACTAAATGCAAATTGAAGCAGGGTTTGAAACAGGAAAATCTGGATGCCGCACACCGGATAAAGTTGAAAACATCTTCTTTATTGTAAAACTTGGATCATAAAAAAACAGGACAATCTGGCGGGTGGTACAGACACAGCTGACGCGTTTTGCGCTCTAGTTCGAGTGCTTACTCATAGCTTATGAGTAAGCGCTCGAACTAGAGCGCGAAACGCGTCAGCTGTGTCTGTACCACCCGCCAGATTGTCCTGTTTATGATCCAAGTTTTACAATAAAGAAGATGTTTTCAACTTTATCCGGTGTGCGGCATCCAGATTTTCCTGTTTCAAACCCAACCACAGGTTGCGATAAAGAAAATCGCACACAGTCGCTGTTGATGGGGGAATTCCTCCTGTGGTGCCATTGTGTTCTAGCAGTCGAGTTGTGTACAACCAGTTTGTGTTTTTTTGTTTTTTTTCCCAATCAAGCTGAAAACACTAATCATTGTAATCTGCTGGCGGGGAAGGCTCCCTGCTGGCACAATACAATGGCACAGTGGGAGTGATTCCCCCATCCACATTGAATGTGTGGATGGGGGAATCAGATCGATCTTTTTTTTTTTTTTTTTATTGAAATTCTTGTGGCACAGTGCAATGGGTTTAACAGGGTGGATCTGCTGCAGTAGATAAGCACACAGTTTAAGAAATGTAATCTAGGATAAAATGAGAATCTATCCTAAGCTGCTTGAAGCCCATCTAATTAATACAGAGCGATATAATAATCCTGGAGCTTTGTCAACTTCATATTCTAAAGTGTTGCATAGGAATCTTTTAATGTGGTAATTGCTTTTAGGATGATGAGAACTTCCAAAATAAACTTTTGCCATTGTGATGCCATGATGCTTATTAAGAGTCAGACTTACCTAGGTGGAGGAAGCATCGATCCCATGCTGCATCTGTCCCCCCTCTGGCTCTAAGACTGAGAACTGAGCGATCAAACACCACCGACCGCTCAGTTCTCAGAGCTCTCTGCGCAGAGAGCTGGTGACTGTCAGTCACCACTGTCTGCTCTACTCCCCCCCCCAACCCCCCCCCCCCAATGGAGTGCTGGGCTGTGGAGGGGGGGGAGCAACTTGCCCAACCTCTCAGCGGCTCACTGATGGGCTGAGCCTGGTGCCAATTCAGACGTGGGTGGATTCTGAGTTTTCTTGCCTGAGCCTGGACCGGCTCTGTGGCAGCAGCCGACAGAGGGCTTCAGCCCACTGTCTGCTGAAATTGGGTCACAGGAGTGCAGAACGAACTTCACTCCTGTGATCCACAGAAGTACCGCCAAATGAGCTTTGGCTGTACTTCTGCTTTTAAACTGATCATTTCAGACTTTACTGACTTTATCATTTGTATAAAAATCTGGATGTAGTTAACCACTTGCAGACTGCTCACCGTACATATAATGTGGCCGGTCTGTGTCAAGTCGCGTACCTAGTATGTGATCTGACACTTTCGGGTCTGGGGTGCGCACGTGTGCCACCAGTGACCCGCTCCAGCAGTGTGTGTGATCAGCAGCGGGTATCACAGACCCAATGTCCATCGGCAATTGCCGATTAGTGCACAGGCAGAATGGCAGTCTGCCTATGTAAACAAGGCAGATTGTCGTTCTGTCAGAAGGTAAAGCAGGGACATTGCTCAAAGTCTTCTGGTCAAAGCACCTTCCACACAGTTAACCTTTTGATCACCCACTGATGTTAACCCCTTCCCAGCCAGTGTCATTAGTACAGTGATGTGCATCTTTTTTTTTTTTTTAGCATTGATCACTGTATTCATATCGCTGGTCCCCAAAAAGTGTCTTAAGTGTCAGCTAGGTGTGCAATTTGTCCACTGCAATATTGCAGTCCCGCTATAAGTCGCTGATTGTCGCCATTTACTAAAAAAAAAAAAAAAAAAATCTATAGTTTGTAGACGCTATAACTTTTGCGCAAACCACTCAATATACGCTTAATGGGATTTTGTTTTTACCAAAAATATGTAGCGGAATACATCTTGGCCTAAACTGATGATTTTTTTTTTTTTTAATATTGGGTATGTTTTATAGCAGAAAGTAATATAATAATAAAGTATGTATGTGGGGGGGGGGGGGGGGGGGGGGGAGTGTTTTGATCCCTGCTGATTTTGTTTGGCCACTGACAAAGAAATGGTCAGTCTATAATTTTAATGGTAGATTTAATTTAGCTGTGAGAAACAGAATACCAACAAAAATATCCAGAAAAACGAATTAAAAAAAAAAGTAAAAAATAAGTATAAATTTATTTGCATTTTAATGAGTGAAATAAGTACCATATTTGTTCCCCTATCATTTAGCAGGAAAGCAAACAAAAAAAAAAGTTTTAATTGTTTATAAAATAGACGTGAACAAAAAAAAAAAAATCAGGAAAAAAAATTAAATGGAGGAGAATAGGGAGCTAATTTAGGATGATTACAGTAAATTAAGGGTTTATAAGGGGTTTAACAGAGGAACATTTTGTTCATCCCTTTGATCTGCAGATGAAGAAACAGAAAGATTCAAAAAGAAACAATGTTTCTTTTTATTTTAGTGTTTCAGGGCTGAGCAATGTTGTTAATAAACCTTTCCGGCTGCTTTATTTTATTTTTTTTTGACAGCTCCAATTACCGAGCTTCTTTAACACTACAGCTGTCAACAGGAGAGACCCACTGACAGCTCAAATCAGGTATCGGTGCATTTGCACGAGTACCGACACCAAAGTATGAGAGATAGATAGATAGATAGATAGATAGATAGATAGATAGATAGATAGATAGATAGATAGATTCACCAAAAGAAAGTTCTGTTTATGGGGGGGGGGGGAACGACAAATTGTATTTGGGTGCAGCGTTGCACAACCACACAAATGTCCATTAACCACTTCCCGCCCGCCGTATGCAGGATGACGGCTGGGAAGTGGTTCTGTTATCCTGACTGGGCATCATATGACGTCCAACAGGATAACATGCCGGAGCGCAGCGTGTCAGTCTGACAACCCGCATCTCCGATCGTGATAAGAAGCCTCTGTCAGAGGCTTCTTACCACGTGATCAATCACATCTGATCATCGCGTGAACCAGGAGGTGCTGATAAACTGCATCGGCGGCTCTCCCTGTCAGAGGGGGGGGGGGTCTGTGCTGATAATCGGCACATTGATTGTCAGCACAGCCCCCTTAAATGTACAAATCACCTGCCAACCAGTGCCCAGCAATGTTAAAACAATAAATTCTGCCAGTGCCCATCACTGCCCACCGCAGTGCCAATCACTGCCCAGCAGTTAACCTGTCAGTACTTATCAGTAGGGCTGAAACAACTAATCGATTAATCGACAACTAATCGATTATGAAAATAATCGATTACTATTTTCATAATCGATTAATCGGCCAGTAACATAACGGGGTTAAAAAAAACTAAAACGAGCCCTTTATAGTACAAAAAGAGCAAATACTGTACTGTAAATATTACTTTCACAGTTCTACAGTAAAAAAAATTAACCCCTTACAGTAGTGATTATCCGCTTTTTTTTTTTTTGCACTATAAAGGGCTCATTTTAGTTTTTTTAACCCCATTATGTTACTAAACATCTTAGGCTTGGTTCACATCTATGTGTTTTTTGGTGCTTTTTTGCAGAAGCGCACTGCAGTTCATTTACATGGTTTCCCATTGGACACGTTCACATCTATGCTTTTTTCAGCCGCTGCGTATTTGGAAAGGGTCAGGGACTTTTTTTTAACACAAAAACGGTGCTTTTTTGGTTCAATATACTTCAATGGAGAAGCTGCAGAAAAGCATGTAATGCGTTTTTGCAGCAATTTGTGTTTTTTTAAAAACAAAAAATCTTTTTACATTCGCTGAATGAATGTTGTTTGAAATTTTCACTTGTTTTTAACATTCTGTTTTTAAAATGAATGTAATTTCTGAACGAAAACCACATACTCTGTCTGAAAATTCCTTTGACCAAGAAGTTTTCTATTTCCAAATTTTCTAGTCACTGTAGTTGAAAATGAAGGTCGATTTGACCCCACTAACGATTAGAAAATCGGACGAACGTTCTTAAAATGAAAAATTTTTTTTGAAGGAAGACATTTGATCTCCGAGTCTGATATTTATTAGATTCACCCTTTAATAGTATGTACAGTATATCTCTTCTCTAACAGTTTATACAGTATGTCTCCTCTAATAGTATATACAGTATATCTCTTCTGTCTGTTATTCTCAGAGTGGATTAGATATTTTGCTCCCTAACATATAGTTGGTTATTGATATTTACCACTGCATAGAGATATATTTAAGAATAAATTGCCTTTTTTTTAAAACTTTACATAATAACTAAATTATACATCACACTTTTTTTTTTTTTTTTTTAAAGGTTATTAACCGATTAATCGAAACAATAATCGGACAACTAATCGATTATGAAAAAAATCGTTAGTTGCAGCCCTACTTATCAGTACCTCATCATCAGTGCCACCTGCCGGTGCCCATCAGTTTAAAAAATGTTGGTCTTTTTTTAGTTTAGCAAAAAATAAAAACCAGAGGTGATGAAATACCACCAAAAGAAAGCTCTATTTGTGGGAAGAAAATGATAAAAATTTACTTTAAGTACAGTGTTGCATGACCGCGCATTTGTCATTCAAAGTGTGGCAGCACTGAAAACTGTCCTGGGCAGGAAGGGGCATAAGTGCCTGGTATTGAAGTGGTAAAAAACAGTGCCGTATCGCAAAAAATGGCCTGATCATTAAGGGGGGGGGGGGGGTAAACCTTCCAGAGGTCAAGTGGTTGAAGAAGAATTGGACCAACGTAACTGTATATACCAACCTAGCTTTTTCTGATTGGACGAGGTGGGGTGGTGACTTCATGCTCTTAACCTCATCCAATCAAAGAAAGCTTTTATTCCTTCAGAAAATACAAAACATTCTCTGAATGGTGCCCATGCTGAGCGACTAACCCTCCTGTGTTCAGAATGCTGCAGCTGCAGCCTCAGGAAGCAAGTGGAGATCTTTGGAACAGTGGTGTCTACTGGTCAAATGTAACTATGTATGAAATGGTCATACCTGAAATTCGTCCATTTTTGCAATGCACTCCCCCCCCCCCCCCCTTCGCTTTGCCGGTGTTCTGTCAAGAAGTGCCCCCTATCAAAAAAATGCCCGGCCGAAACTGCGCATGCGCAGCACATGCGCAGAACGGAGCCTCAGGACAGCTGAGTTTAAGATCAGCTGTTGTCTCGCGTTGCCGAGGCATGTTCATGTAGGTGAGGGATGGATATTTACATGAAGGGGTGGATATTTCAATGATGGGTAGTGCTGAGGGCAGCATTTTTATCGCTGGGCAAACAAATCTGCTAAAGAAATCTTTATGTAATAAAGAAAAAGCTGCCCTTCAATTGACACCCCCCCCCCCACCTGGCAAACTCTCACGAGAGTGAGAGACAGAGCTGTGCATGATGTCATAAGCCTAGGCTTTTTCCCAGACAAGCAGGAAGTGGGCTGCATAAGGTATTAATTGGCTGAAAAAAGTTTTACTAGCCAAAGTGAAAACCACAAGGGCAGAAGATTTAATAGATGGAAAGATGAAAAAATGACTGAAGTTCTGTTTTAAGGAGAAAACCGAAAGGGAGGGATTTCCCACATAAACTATAAAAATCCAAAGGAAATTGCTGCTAGTTTTTGCTTTATTCGTATTGGTATAAATTTGCCCCATTGTGTCTTTTTTTTTTTTTTTTTTTTAAATTTTTTTTAATTTTTAATTTTTTTTTTGCTAATGCATGTTAGTGGAGGGTCTGAGGTCTGTGCCATAAGAGCGCACACAGTTTTCTTCTAGCATTGATGAGAAGGTCTTCCATGAACAGTCCTTCAGAGATCAATGACTCTGGGCCCTTTCTCACAAATGTCATCAGTTCATCACAAAAACTGAATACAGCAAAAACACGTCAAATTAAGCCTTTTACATTAGTTTGCACGTTTGTCTTCAGTATACAGTGCCTTGAAAAAGTATTCATACCCCTTGAAATGTTCCACATTTTATGTTACAACCAAAAACATAAATGTATTGTGATTTTTATGTGATGGACCAACACAAATTGGCAAATAATTGTGAAGTGGAAGGAAAATGTATAAATGTTTTTCAAATTTTTACAAATAAATACCGTATTTATCGGCGTATAACACGCACCGGCGTATAACACGCACCCCAATTTAGGAGGGAATTTTAAGGAAAAAAAAACTTTTAGGAGGGAAGTTGAAGAGAAAAAAAACTTACATTTAAATGCCCATCATTGCAGCTTTGCCCCAGTGCAGCCTTCCCCAGTGGAGCCTGCGATCCTCTATCCCTGCCATCCTGGGCTTCAAAATCGCCGACCGCAATTTAAAAAAGGCGCCGCCAGCGCCGAAATACACAGAGCCGGTCCTCGGCTCTTCCCGACGGCTCTCGTTCACTTTCGGCTCCACTCGTAGTCCCGAGCGGAGCTATCCGAACCTAGCCGAGTAGGTTCGGATAGCTCCGCTCGGAACTACGAGTGGAGCCGAAAGTGAACGAGAGCCGCCGAGGACCAGCTCTGTGTATTTCGGCGCCGGCGGCGCCATTTTCAAATCGCGGTCGGCAATTTTGAAGATGTGACAGCTTGGGATCGCAGGGGATCGGCGTATAACACGCACCTGCAATTTTCCCCTGATTTTAAGGGGAAAAAAGTGCGTGTTATACGCCGATAAATACGGTATGTGCAAAGTGTGGTGTGCATTTGTATTCAGCCCCCCCCCCCCCAGTCATTACTTTGTAGAACCGCCTTTCACTGCAATTACAGCTGCAAGTCTTTTTGAGGATGTCTCTACCAGCTTTGCACATCTAGAGTGATGTTTTTGCCCATTCTTCTTTGCAAAATAGCTCAAGCTTTGTCAGAGTGGATGGAGAGTGTCTGTGAACTGCAATTTTCAAGTCTTGCCACAGATTCTCAATTGGATTTAGGTCTGGACTTTGACTGGGCCATTCTAACACATGAATATGCTTTGATCGAAACCATTCCATTGTAGCTCTGGCTGTATATTTTAGAGTTGCCCTGCTGTAACGTGAACCTCTGCCCCAGTCTCAAGTCTTTTGCAGACTCTAAAAGGTTTTCTTCTAAGATTGCCCTGTATTTGCCTCCATTCATCTTCCCATCAACTCTGACCAGCTGCCCTGTCCCTGCTGAAGAAAAGCATTGCCACAACATGTTGCCACCACCATGTTTCATGGTGGGGATGGTGTGTTCAGGGTGGTGTGCAGTGTTAGTTTTCTGCCACACATAGCGTTTTGCTTTTAGGCCAAAAAGATAAATTTTGGTCTCGTCTCATCTGACCAGACCATGTTTCCACATTTTTGCTGTGTCCCCCACATGGCTTCTCGCAACTTGGTCTTATTTCAACAATGGCTTTGTTCTTGCCACTTTTTCATAAAGGCCAGATTTGTGGAGTGCACGACTAATAGTTGTCCTGTGGACAGATTCTCCCACCTAAGCTGTGGATCTCTGCAGCTCCTCCAGAGTTACCATGGGCCTTTTGGCTGCTTCTCTGATTAATGCTCTCCTTGCCTGGCCTATCGGTGTAGGTGAACGGCCATGTCTTGGTAAGTTTGCAGTTGTGCCATACTCCCATTTTCAGATGATGGATTAAACAGTGCTCTGAGTGTTGTTCAAAGCTTGGGATATTTTTTATAATCTAACCCGGCTTTGAACTTCTCCACAACTTTATCCCTGACCTGTCTGGTGTGTTCCTTGGGCTTCATGATGCGGTTTGTTCACTAAGGTTCTCTAACAAACCTCTGAGGGCTTCACAAAACAGCTGCATTTATACTGAGATTAACTTGCACACAGGTGGACTCTATTGACTAATTAGGTGACTTCTGAAGGCATTTGGTTCCACTAGATTTTAGTTGGGGGTATCGGAGTAAAGGGGGCTGAATGCAAAAGCATGCCACCCTTTTCAGATACTTATTTGTAAAAAAGAATTTGAACACCATTTAATAATTTTTCCACTTAACAATTATGTACCACTTTGTATTGGTCTATCGCATAACATCCCAATAAAATACATTTATGTTTTTGGTTGTAAAATGACAAAACATAGAAAAAAATCAAGGGGTATGACTACTTCTTCAAGGCACTGTACATCTGTTTTGTTCCTGGTTCCCCCCACCCCCCTCCCTTTTTTTTTTTTTTTTTTTTCTCTTTATTATTTGTTGAAGAAAACAGTCATGGTGAACATAAGTATAAACAAAACATGTTCATTGCCTAAAAAAGACCTAAATGGCAACTTACAGGCTGATTGCTGACCCTAACATTTGATATCGGTACTGAAATCTGTCCTTTTTCACATGGTAGTCTTGGTAGACTTCTGTCATATTTAATGAGCATTGGACATATAGCCCCTGTATACAACTAGATATGCTGCTTGTCTTAGCTTAGGACTTGGTGCCCATATACAGTAAAATGTGCTGCTTGTCCTAGTTCAAGACTTGGTTCCCATATACAATAAGATGCGTTGCTTGTCTTGGCTCAGGACTTGGTGCCCATATACAGTAAAATGTGCTGCTTGTCTTAGCCCAGGACTTGGTGCCCAAATACAATTAAAATGTGCTGCTTGTCTTGGCTCAGGATGTTGGACCCATCTACTATAAGATGTGCACCTTATCTTGGCTCAGGACTTGGTGTCTATATACAAGAAGATGTACTGCTTATCCTTGCTCATGACTTCTTAAAAACAGACCGTCAGATAATTTCTTTACCGTTTGCCAGACATTACTGCCACTTGGCTGACTTTGTACATTGGCAGAGGTGATCATCTATCTTGCCTTCTGTGCATCTATCCTTTGTGTCCAGGTATCATTAAGGCACATCAGTGGCCTTTGTTATGCAGAAATTTGGCAGTTATCAGGGGAGTAAACCTAAATTTATTTTAATCAGCTCGATAATTATCTCATGTTTTGTTATCTAAACTGTATTATCAGTTCTTGGTTGACACTGCTTTCACAAATATTTGGCACTAGATGTGCACTTTTGATTACTGCACAGCTGATGGACCTTACTCCAGGATCCCTGTGTATACTAGAATGTCACTATTGTGTAGTATTGTACTGCTGACATACAATGGTCAGGCACAAAATGACAGGACACACGGTGACAGAGGACCAAGGTTTTGTGACTGGAGATAAAGGTTGGGATAGCAGGCCCAGCAGGGTGTGTACAGAATGCTCTGTGATTCTCTTAATTAGTCACGCTGACTTTCCAGGGAATTCACAACACGGAAGAGGAGGAGGAGGACTGGTGGAACTGAAGCACTGTAGCGTGGATAGCAGCTGCCACAGACCAGCAAATACACATACGTACAGAGATTTGTCAACAGAGTTACACCACGTTCTAACCCCTAGACTAACTGGAGAGACCACAAAGTACTAACTTAATGGGATACCTTTTATGCATCTAATACCAATGGTGATACTTTTTCAGAACCCAAAGCATTTTGCATGGACTTTTTGGGCCATTAGTAATTGAAAGGTTTTTGTACATGCATTGCTTTTTATGCTTTTGTCATGGGCACTAGGTAGTAAAGTTAGAGAAGAGAGATATTTTCATTTATTTCTTTTATTTTTTTATTTGACAATTTTTCTAGTATTTATTGATCTAGAGTGCATCTTGATTTTGCATGTTCCATAGTACAATACTAGTGTTTTTAACATGGCAGATACCTGTTAAAATATGCTCTCGTGTTCATCTAAAGCAGGGATGTCCAAACTACGGCCCTCCAGCTGTTGCGGAACTACACTTCCCATGAGGCATTGTAAAACTCTGACATTCACAGACATGACTAGGCATGATGGGAGTTGTAGTTCCTTAACAACTGGAGGGCCATAGTTTGGACACCACTGATCTAAAGAGAAGCTATAGTTAATTTTAATGTATTGATTTATTATATTTATTGTAGCACCTGAAAGTAATGTTTTTATCTTAATCGTACAGTACAGGATTCAGGCTGGGTATTCATAGACCCTGGGGTTATAGGTTGATACTTTTAGGTGAGTGGACCCTGATACCCCTCCTTGGATGTATCCCTTTTAACCTTCCCGCACTGTACAGGACATTTGTTTTTTTGCTAATGTCCTGTAGGTGGTGGACCCTTTCTTATGGAAAGGTTTCTATCCACAGTTTACTCCATATTAAGATTTTTACTTGCTAGCTGTTTAGTGTTTTATTGGATTTGTAAATGCATTGCCTAGTTTTAAGATTAGTATGGACAGGCAGACCCTGTTTGCCACCATCAGAGAGGAAACAAGCATTGGGACAGGCAGAGTGGCAGGTCATTTGACTGACCACATAGAAATAATGCTGTCCTGCTAAAAACGGCTGTAGGAGTGAGGGTCATCTCATGACATTACTAATCAGGAAGCAGAGTCTGCAAATGTAATGGCCGGATATGACTGCCACTATGTACATATATAATGGCAATTTATAAAATGAAACAAGGTTTTTAAAACCTTAACAATTTATACATTTTCTTGCAGTAAGCTGATCTCTCTCTCACTTCTCTTAAAAAAAAAAAAAAAAAAAAAAAAAAAAAAGCTACAGTTCTTGAAGAAATGGTAAAAGAATAGCTAGCTCTAAGCATTTTGTGTTTGGATGGATTTTAACCAATTTCATGTTTTTGTTTGCAGGTACACGCAGTAACCACCATGCTTAACCAGGAGCATTATCGTTTCTATGAAGTTTAACAGAAACGCTGTGTTGCTTCTGAAGACCAAAGTGTGAGACTTGTACAGCTTCACAATGGATAGAACACAGACGGGTTACAAAGGGCAAACTTTTTTGAAGGATTTAAACTGCCATGGACGTATTCAGAATAGAGGAATACTTAACCAGGACTCTAGAAAGTCCTACCACCTTCATGGACAGCTCTCCCCAAGCATGAAAAAGAAAACCTGCAGTGTTGTTCTCACCAGACTGGAGGATGTGACTGGTTCTCGTATGATGGACAGTCAGGGTGGAACAGCACCAAATATTTCTTGCTGGGTGGATGAATTTGGAACTCTTAAAGTTCATACTGGTTTGCCCTCAGAATCTCGACGGATAAGTCCAAAAGAGAAACTTTTCACGGGGCTATCTGCTGGATCTATTTCCAAAATGGACTTCCAAGAACCCCGGAAACGACGGCTAGCTTCTCTCAATGCTGAAGCAGTAAATAATTTACTTTTTGAGAGGGATATGAGGGATAATTCTTCCAGGAAAGTTAACAAAGATCTAAATAAACCTGGTGAGAACGGCAAAGCCACTGTACACTGGACTTCCCCAAAAAGGGCAGACGATGCACCTCTTGGTAAAAAGAGCAAACAGAGATGCTTAGCTCGTAACAACAGGTCAGCATCATCAGACGATGTGTTTGATGATACCTTAAAGAGAGATGATAATGAAGTATCTTATTCTCCTGCTCCAAAAAGACTGGCAAGTTTGAATGCGGTGGCTTTTTTGAAGCTCACAAATGAAAAAGGTCATCCTTTGAAACAAAGGAGCAAGTCCTGTGGAGACGATGGACAGTCTTCCAGCAATTGCTCAAAGTCCAAACTGAAATCAAAAAGGTCTCACAAAAAGAATTGTGTCAAGCCTAAGAAAGACTTACTACATAGGAAGACGGAGGACTACCATAGCTTGCAAGGGGGATCTAATCAGACTGGGTTTCTGAAACCAGAGCATCGAGAGTCTACAAGGTCATTAGGTAAAAAGGAGAGTGTTCATGTGGAACAGTCTTCCAGCTGCCATGATGGCTCAGTACCTTTGTACCACAGACTGCCTTTATTAATGGGAGGACAAGCTTCCATGAAGCCTGAGTATGGAAGGCCAGGTGAAAAGTCTCCCACTCCCAAACAAGACTTCCAGCAGCCTTCTTTTCCAGTACAGCAACTTCATCACTTGCCAGTTCCAGGTAGCCACACAGATTGTGTCTGCTTTTATGGCTCACCGGATTTAGCTTCTTCATTGGATGGAACCTACATTTCTTATGGCCAAAGTGGATTACCTTATAATGGGTATTCAGATTTTTCCACGTACCCTAAAGACGAAGTGTTGTCACAGCCAGAGCACTGCGAAGAACTCTTGGTGTCGCAGAGCTCTTTACACCCCAGTGCAATGTTTGAGCATCTTCCATGGTGCAACTCTCGCTTTTCCTATGGAGAAGACACTGGGACTAATACAGATAGCCTTTGTGGAGTAGTACGGCTGCCTTTTGGCAGGGTTTTCAACACTCACACAGGACATAATAGCTATCCATACAAAAAGCCTTTAACAGCAGGTATGTGCTTATCATTTTAGAACTTTTTCTGTGATGTCTTTTTTTCCCTATAGTGATTAAATGTTTGGTCTTTTATCTGGTCTTCTAACAAATGGCACCCTGGTTTGAAAGGGTGACTTGGCTTGGGTATCTTATCTAGGGGACTATCCCCAGCTCTTGTTATGGTATACAACCATTTGGGTACTGCAAAATGTATTTAGGGAGTGTATGAAAACCCAGTACTTTTTATTTATGTCATGTCTCTATGTGATTACGTTTGCATTCTGTACATTTTATTAAAGGACTTAGGCTTTCTACTCTACTCTGGTTATGGATAGATTAACACTGACAAATCTGTGGAGAGCAAAGAATGTGTTTTTAAGCTGGGTACACACACCATTTTTTTTTGTTCAGCCTGTGGCTTGTATGAAAAGAACTGATCCCTGCATCCACACAAGCAAGGTGGATGCAGGAATCCTCCCTCCCCACCTGGACATTGTATTCTGGCAGCGGGGACTGCTCGATGTCAGAATACAGTTATCAGCGCTGCAACTGCTGATTGAATAAGGTTTTCCAGCAGTCCTACTCAATAGAAGCTGATCGTTACTAATAGGGCTACACACCAATCGGAATTTGGCCAGACTGTGCTAAATCATACAAATTTCCATCTGTGCGCAGTCGCACCCAGCTTCAGTTATCTCATTGTGTTTGCAGTAAAAGCTGCAACAACGTGCAATAGTAGGAGGTGGTGTTTGCAACCAATCAGGCAACTCCATTAAGATCTTTGGCTCAAAGCCCCAGTCAGCAGACAATTTAATTTAAACGAAGATCTTCCCGTAAGGTTGTATGTGCTTTTAATGATATTTACCTGTAAAAGCATGCTTTGTGTAGACCTCCAAAAGTCCCAACACTGCTGCTGGGTGCCCCCATATTGGATGTGATACCAGCAGACTTAGAGCTTATTGCTCAAGTGACACTCTAGTCTCTATAGTCTTCCCCTTTGCTGCTCCCCCAGAAACTACTCTTCTTGGAGTAGTCAAATATTCTAGCAAGTTCAAGGGTATAAAAAAATATATGGTTAAAGCAAAAACACTGCAAGTAAGCATTTAAAATACATTTAAAGCATTTAAAAAATAATGTTTTTTTTATTTCAGCTGCTCTTCAGTTTAAAATGATACCAAGCATTTGTTTTGTTACACTCCCTTTTAGTATGATTGCACGCATTGTACTGCTGCACATACCAATCGTTAGAGAGACATCAAAATTCACCAGTCTTCCATGCATCTAAATTCCCATAGCAGGAACCATTAAACTAAACGGCACCTTACCATTCACTTCACATTGGCATTCTGTGTATGCAGTGGCAACCATTATTATTTTGTGAAATATGGTAATGATAGTCTGTATCACGAAAAGCGAAATTTAAAATTTAATCAGATAGCGAGACAGAGATCTATATATATCTATATCCATATATCTATCTCTATATCTCTATATATCTATCTGTCCTAAAGTATTTTGTATGCTGAATATATACTCTCCATGTTAATAAATGTTCTTTAATTTATTAAAGAAAACATGAAACTTTTTTTTCTAAGTTTTGGATAGAGCAGGAAAGGATTACATCTCTTGTTTTGGTAAAATCATTATCAACCAGACAGAAAACGAGGGTAAATCTCTCAGTAATAAACAAACGTAAAGAATTCATCACAAAAAAAAAATGCTAGTTTCTCTAAGACCTCCTTCACACGGCCATTTACATCATGCATCCGCTAGATTCCTGCGGCAAGAATTGCCGGATTCTTGCTGGAATGACCAGATCATGCGATTAGCAGCAGCTGTTAACATGTAGCCGCACACAGAGTGGTTATGGACAGATGTCTGTCATGTAAAACAGGTCTTATTCGTTCACCCTACATAGTTCTGAACTGTTAGGCTCCATACATACATGGCTTAAAAAAAGTTGCTTCTACAGGAGATGTGCGTTGTGCCTGTAGAAGCTACTCGATATTATTTTATGTGTCCATGCACAGTAGGACCTCTACAGGCATATTTTGAGCTCAACGTTTAGAGGCAAGGAAAAACCCTTCTGGTTTGCATATGATTGGAGCTTACTGGCAGAAAAAAAAAGTAAAACTCATCTAAACGTTGTACTAAAAATGCTATAGAAGTGTTTTTACTCCCAAGAGAACAGACGTTTTTTTTTTTTTTAAGCTCAGTGTCCGTGGAGCCTGAGTTAAATGCAGGTTTCTCTTCCATTCATTGAAGGACACAGCAGGATCTCTAGGTTTTGACCAATATGTTATAGCACCACCTACAGGAGTAGAAAGCTAGGTACAAACAATCAATTCCCTCCACCTGCCACCTTTTTTTTTCCCTAGCACGAAGGACCAACGTTTTTCTGAATGTAATTTTAGATTGTCTTTTTTGTAAGTGACCAGGGTGTTTTTTTTTTGTTTTTTTTTGTTTTGTTTTGTTTTGCCTTATTTGCTTTTGCTACAATCAGTCTGCTGACTGGATGACAGGCCAGGTATATAGATTTTGGTAGTCTCCCGAATGCAGCCTGCAAGGGCATGCAGTTCTCTGCTCCAGCAGGACTGGCTGCAACATTTGTGTCTACAGAGCAGCCCATTCAGTAGCTTATTTCTTAGGTGCCGCACAAGGCCAATTGGCATGTATCTGTCATCTGCATTCCCCCATTCTGGTCAGAAGCTTTTCCTACTGGGGTATTGATGGGCCGAACACCCCCCCCAGTTCAGTTTGCACCAGAATTCCCAAACAAAGTTTGGACCCGGTTCAGAACTCTATTAAAGTCTATGGGATCCGAACATGAAAAATCAAAAGTCCCAATTTTGAAGCCTTATATGCAAGTTATCGGCCATAAAAAAGATGTGGGAGCCCATACATATATAATTTTTTTTTCTTTTTTTAAAGATTTTTTCTTTTTTGGACTGAGCAGTGGAGTTTAATGATGTTTTTTAAAGTGAAACAATACAAATGAAATACAAATAAAACAAATATAAAATTGAAATAGAGTACCGGGGGGGTCCCCTTAATATGCCTGTAAATTGGGGCATCTGTACCTTTTGTATAGAACCTGCTGCAGCAAGACTGGCCTTCAAAAAGAAAAAAATTGACATTTAAATCACTAGTAAAAAGGCTTGATTTAAACTACTTGATTTTAAATCATAATTTTTTTAAAGAGCAACTGTCATCTCTGTCCTGCAGCGGCTCCTCTGACCCGCTGTTCACTCACCGACAGTCCCATTCACTTTAATGAGACAGCTGGTGATGCAGCAGTGACACAACAAGGTTAGGGATGTGGTGGCAGCAGGTGAGTGGATGCCCGCTAACAGGCGCTGCCATGATGGGTCTGAAATGATAGGTGCACATTAAGTGTAAGGACTTATTCTTGCTGGTGGTTAGATTAAGGTTTCCTATTTAGGAATAGTAAGCTGTCCGGTTAGTAAAACAGCGATATAAGAACCGATTCAAACTTACAGTTTGTAGTGTACATAGATTTGCAAAACAATGGGATAAAGAAATATTCCTGAACTTTGTTTTATCTCCTGGTTACTGTGAAATTGTGTGAATGCCTCAATGCAGTGCATGTTATCTCAGCTTGCAGAGCTTAGATTCATGGAATGAGTTTACCAAAAATGTAAATATTGCAGTGCAGTAGTATGATCAATCTTAAATAAAAATGATTTAATGTGGCATACCTCGCATATTTGTCCCCAGTGTAGACTGTTTTGTTACTAGTTATTTTCTGCAGTATTTTAAAATTTAAAAAAAAACAGCAGAAAAGAAAATATGATGGTGTCTTCAAACGTTAATGGTTAGTGTAGTCGTGATCCTTTACTTTGGTATTTAATAGAAAACGGCCTCCTTGTATTGGTGGTCAGTGTAGGTAGGAGATCAACCCACCATTGCTCTTTACTCCAGAAACCCCCAGCAACCTCAGCTGGAATCCCAGGGTTCCACAGAAGCCTGGTGGGAAATGCAGCTGTCTAATGTAAGTAGAAGTATCCTTTAAGGCTCACAGAAAGTGTCAGATGTGTTACAGAATCTTGCTTCAGGTTCCTTCTCTGTAAGAAGATGAAAGCTCCTTCTTCACAGCAGGAGCATTGGAGGATAATTGTCTACTCAACTAAAAAATTTCTCCTAACCTGACACCTCCACCCAAACATATGAATCCTTTTACTTTTTGGCATTTGTGGAGATGGGTGATCTTGTTTCTCTTTTATTTTTGCCTCCAGGCTTTTAGAGTTTAAGGCCCCTTTCACACGGACGGATAGGATTTTCTAGTTTTCTACCACAGCTAAAAGCACACAATGCTTTCCTATGGCCCCATTCACAGACTGCGTTTAGCTGCGATTTAGTTACATGCAGTTTGGTGCGGATAGAAAAAATAGAATTGACTGCGTCCAGGAGCCAGTTAGCGCAGCTATCTGCAGCTATCTGCACATAACTGCAGGTAATCGCAGTGTACTATTTCTCCTGCGGATAGCAGCGGCAACAAGGAAAGAAAAGCAACAGGAAGCACATCAGAAATGACAAGAATGTTCCAAACGCAGCAGCATGTAAACGTAAGTAAACGGTAATCACACTGTACAAATGCAGCTGATCGCAGTGCCTGGAGTCTTGAATTTCACAGAACATATTATATGCTTTTAACTGCGGCAGAAAAGCCGTCCGTGTGAAAGGCGCCTAAATGTTTAATGTAGACAACACAATGGCAAAGTGTAAATTTCTTTAAGAAAAATGTATAGTAAAAATGGGAAATAATGAAGTTGTGACTTTGGTAAACTGTAACAGCGAAATGTTGAAAAATCAAATTTAAAATTCTGGATGTCCCATCACTTTCTGTCTTTCTGACAATGGTCACCGGAGCACCCAGAGAGGGTAGATCTTTGCAGCAGGAACACAGACCGCAATACAAAGGAGTTGACAGTTCTAACCCTTCCATGCACTATCCAAAAGGAATACATTAATATTTTTTTTTGTCTATTTAAAAAAAGTATATATATATATATATATATATATATATATATATATATATATATATATATATATATATACTTTTTTTAAATAGACAAAAAAAATATTAATGTATTCCTTTTGTGTGTGTGTGTGTGTGTGTGTGTGTGTGTGTGTGTGTGTGCGCGCTGAAGAAATTACACTTTGCTACAATGTAAAGTAGTGAGTGTACAGCTTGTATAACAGTGTCAATTTGCTGGCCCCTCAAAATAACTCAACATGCAGCCATTAATGTCTAAACCACTGGCAGCAGAAGTGAGTACACCCCAAAATTGGACTCCATTTGCTATTTTCCCTCCCTGGTGTCATGCGACTCATTAGCGTTACAAGATCTCGGGTGTGAATGGGGAGCAGGTGTGTTTTAAATTTGGTGTCATCGCTCTCACTCTCTTACTGGTCACTGGAAATTCAACATCACACCTCATGGCAAAGAACTCTCTGAGGATCTGAAAAAAAGAATTGTTGCTCTACATAACAATTGCCAAGACCCTGAAACTGAGCTGCAGCACAGTGGCTAGGACCATACAGTGGTTTAACAGGACAGGTTCCCCTCGGAACAGGCCTCCCCATGGTGGACCAAAGAAGTTGAGTGCACGTGCTCAGTGTCATATCCAGAGTTTGTCTTTGGGAAATAGATGTATGAGTGCTGCCAGCATTGTTAAAGAGGTTGAAAGGGTGGGAGGGTCAGCCCTCAGACTATACACCACACACTGCATCAAATTGGTCTGCATGGCTGTCGTCCCAGTAGGAAGCCTCTTCTCTAAATATTGCCTAAGAGAGCCTGCAAACAGTTTGCTGAAGACAAGTGCATGGATTACTGGAACCATGTCTTGTGGTCTGATGAGACCAAGATAAACGTATTTGGTTCAGATGGTGTCAAGCGTGTGTGACGGCAACCAGGTGAGGAGTACAAAGGCAAGTGTTTCTTGCCTACAGTCAAGCATGGTGGTGGGAGTGTCATGGTCTGGGGCTTCAGGAGTACTGCTGCCACTGGGGAGCCACAGTTCATTGAGGGAACTATGAATGCCAACATGTACTGTGATATACTGAAGCAGAGCATGATCCCCTCCCTTCAGAGACTGGGCCGCAGGGCAGTATTCCAAAATAACGACCCCAAACACGCCTCCAAGATGACCACTGCCTTGCTAAAGAAGCTCAGTGTAAAGGTGATGGACTGGCCAAGCAAGTCTCCAGACCTAAACCCTATTGATTATCTGTGGGGCATCCTCAAACAAAAGGTGGCGGAGCGCAAGCTCTCTAACATCCACCAGCTCCATGATGTTGTCATGGAGGAGTGGAAGAGGACTCCAGTGGCAACCTGTGAAGCTCTGATGAACTCCATACCCAATAGGGTTAAGGCAGTGCTGGAAAATAATGGTGGCCACACAAAATATTGATACTTTGGGCCCAATTTGGACATTTTCACTTAGGGGTGTGCTCACTTTTGCCAGCGGTTCAGACATTAATGGCTGTGTGTTGCGTTATTTTGAGGGGACAGCAAATTTACACTGTTTTACAAGCTGTACACTCACTACTTTTACATTGTAGCAAAGTGTCATTTCTTCAGTGTTGTCACATGAAAACTATCATATTTACAAAAATGTGAGGGGTATATTCACTTTTGTAAGATACTGTGTGTGTGGATAGATTGATTTATTTTACAAATAAACATTTTAAGACCTTTAGGCCCCTTTCACAGTGTCAGACCGTTCAGGTCCGCCTGTTAGTTTTGTCGGCGGACCTGAACGGGCGCTCCATGCTAGTCTATGGAGCGACAGATGTCAGCGGTGACATGTCCGCTGACATCCGATCCGCTAAAATCAGACGGATGTCCCGCCCCCTATGTTCACATCCGTCCCTATCGGATGAAAACGGACATGCTGTCCGTTTTTCGTCCGATCTCTCCATAGTAACCAATGGCGCTCGACAAGCCCCTCCCCGCTCAGTGAGCAGAGAGGGGCCTGTCATTCGCCGACTCAGCTCAGATCAACGGAGAGATCTCCTGCTGAGCCGGCGGACAGAGGTGGCAGCGGATCCGCCTCGTGAGTATGAAGCCTTAGATGGCACTGTATTTGCTGAGCATGCTGTGCTTTATAATAAACCCTGCACTACCCTTATGCTTTCCCGCAGACTAAACTTTGAGCTCATTCCTGCTGTTGGGGTACATTGGCATAAACAACACAAACGCAAATTATGCCCGACATTATTGCGAGTTGCATTAAGACAGCCTATTTGGATTGCCTAACATACCAGTATGCACCAAAAAAGAGTGAATGCATTGCATTTGTATGTCGTCATGTGTTATGTTGCTTTGCACAGCATGTCTGTCGATAAGGTGAGTCGGGTTGCTATTTAAATTGAAAGCCATCATATGGGACTAACGGGCACAATGCATGTGATGCAGTAGTGTGAAGGTGCCTTTTTGTACTAGGTGAGACATTTCTAAGTAGGCTAGTTGAGGAAGGGGGTTTGATTTATTCATGTCTCTACCATAACCGCTCCAAATAGATTTGCCTACATCGCCACCTTATGGTGCCTGAATTGAGCATAAAATATTTAATTATGTGTTTCATATTTCCCCCAAGTACGAGACAAGATGCTGTGTCTTGAGGTTCAAGCAGGTATGAAGCTTTATTCAAAAAACATATCACACAGATCCCACTTCAAAACACCTCGCCCCCACCCTTGGAAAACTGGGCGGGCCAAACCGTCCAATGACAATAGACACACAGGTCAGGTGTGTCCAACGTCTCATCAGCACACAGTCTTATCAGCAAGGAGAGCTGCTGGAGGAATCCCCACTCCCTCCATAGAAATACACACCCTGTGATCCAAGGCAGACAAACACAATAGAACAGAAGAATACAGCCCCACCCCAAACTATCACAGCAAACAGTACACAACAGCATGAGACAACACACAATACATACACAACATTGTGAAGCAGTCACTATTTATAATATGGCACATACGGGGTTCCCAGAGTTTTGTGTTTTTGGGGGCACGTGGACTTGAATCCAAAGTAACATTAGTTTAGGGTCCCCAGGCATACACCTCACAAAGAGTATTGTTCTCTTAACATCCAGGGCCCGTAGTCGAAAGGCAAGAGGCCTGCATTCAGTCCTCTCCAAAAGCCCCTGTCCAGGCTAGGTCTGTCTGTTTATATATTTATGGTCGTGGCCCTAAAACCGAGACACATAAACACGCGACGACAACATAAATAGACCTTAGGTGTGGCTTTTGGTTGTCTGGTAGGTAAGCCAAGAAAAGGGGCCAAAAATAAACAGGTAGGGAGTATATCTTTATTGGTTCTAAGCTCATTGATCAAGCTTGGAGAAGGCTAGGGCCATCTCCAGTTGAGGGTTCGGAATATATCTGGCGAAGCAGGCAGACTTCCATCTGCCTAGCTTCTTGATCACATGGTCTGGTACTCCGTGCTGAGGCTGCGCCGATCTGGCAGGAATGTCCAGAATACCGCCCGGGGTCTAGGCCTAAGTTGAGCAGTAAAGTTGACCAAAAAAAGGCAGTAAGGGAATGGAGACTGGCTGGGTTGGTGAGAGCAGATGGTCAAGGATTGTTGCTAGGCCCCAGGCGTTGCTGATCCTGAAGAAGTTGATATCTACTCTAGGTTGGGTTTTGGAGACCATAAGATGAAGGACATAATGGTTTGGGAAGCGAGTCAGCAGGTGTCTGTACAGTACCTGACTCTTTGTATTACCGGAGGTGAACTCGCTAGGTCGTAGGAAGCCGTAGAAAGGCCAGGTAGATGGCCCCCTGGATGACCAGGCTGGGCAAGAGCCCAAAGGGGAACATGTGAGGATTTTGGAAATGCCCCTGAAAATAGCGCTTGTTATGGGTAAGCGTTTGCCGTGGGTAGCGGGCTGCTGCTTCTGAATTCCGTGTTAGCAGGGATTTCACTGCATGGGCAGTAAACACAAATGGCTCTCTGGGATTCTGTAAGGACAGGAAATGATGAATACCGGCTAGGTACAGCCTAGCCTGATAGTGTTATGAGTGAGAGCCAGCTGTTTATGACAATAAGATATGAAGGCTAGGACGTGAGTGACATGGTCTGTTGTAGTTCCGGGACAAGTGGCTAGGAACCTGCAGGCCGTGTGGTAAGCCTTAAGTGTGTTGCTAGACAGCGAGTGGTTGATGAGCCGGGTTGCATTAGCAAGATGTGGCTTCCATCCATCCTTAGATGAGACCAAGGTGGTATAGGAGTGGATGATGTGTCGGCTCCAGATTCTTGCTGGAAGAATGAGACAAAATTGAAGCAAAACAGTGCATCTGCTGCGGCATTGCACTTGCCAGGGATATGCTCACAGTAAATGTTAAATTGGTGATGTAGTGATAATTGCACCAGCCTGTGCAGGAAGGACATGACGGGGAGCGACTTGGATCTACCCTTATTAATGATGTCGGCCGTAGCTTGGTTGTCTGGTGAAGAGAACTGTCTGACCCCAGACTTGGGCTGCTGCCACGATGGGGTACAGTTCGAACAAAGACGAGGATCGAGCAAAACTAGGAATCAAGCAGATTTCTGGGGGCCAGGGAATGGTGAACCAGCGGTGGCCAAAAATAGCAGCAAAGCCTGTGGAGGCTGCAGCGTCTGTGACTACTTGTGATGACTCGGCTGATACTGAGGGAATAAACATGGATATGCTGTTCTAGTTGGTGAGGAACTCATCTCACATGGTTAAGTCCGCTATGGCTGCTGGTTGTAGTCTGAGGACTCGGTCGCAGTCCTGTACTCGGGCGAGAGACCAAGAGCTGTGAGATGAGTGACCGCCCCTGCGAAATAATCCTCATCGCAAAATTGAGGATCCCTATCAAGTACTGCAGCTGTCTTTTTTTTAGTACAGCCCTGTGACCAGGTAAAATCTTGAATGACCGACCTAACGCAGGCTAGTTTGTAAGCAGGCAGGCTAGCGTGCATAACCTGCGTGTCCAGACGATGCCTAAGAAGATGATGGAATGTGCCGGGCCTTCCACTTTGTGTTCGTCTATAGGCACATTGAGATTGTTGAAGACCACTTTTAGCTTGTCTAGATCTACTGGGGCTATGTCTAGCAGAAAGTTGTCGAGATAATGGATAACCCTGTGGCACTGGGCCTGGTGTGATAGGATCCAAGTGAGGGGTTGAGCGAAAATGCCAAACTGCCAGGGGCTGTCTTTAGACCCAAAGCTCAGTTTGGTGAAAAATAGTAAGAATCCATCCACTTCATGCCGTGCCACTGCCAGAGGGGTGGCTCAATAGGCAGGAGCTAGAATGCATCTGCGATATCCGCTTTGGATAGCCAGACACCGGTGCCCATCTTGATGATGGACTGGGTGGCCAGGTTGACTGATGCTTATTTGAGAGAAAATTCCTCGGAAGGCTTCAGGGACTTTAGACTAGGGATATGAGAAATGAGGCGCAGACTATGAATGGTCATCTTGTGGCTGCCTGAGACCACCAATTTGTTTGGGTGGAAGATTGGCAAATCGTATAGAGTGGGGCATGAAGACCAGCAAAGTGGCAACCAAACAGTTGCGTGTCTGACGCTCCAATCAGTACTGATCTGGAACTGGGTGAGTCTTGCCGCTGCTTAGGCTGAGAACGACCGATGGTAGTTGTAGAAGGCAAAAACACCATATTTGTAAGCAAGATGAAACACTGCATGAAGGTCCTGCTGGGGGAGGCTGAACAAAAGGACGTCTCTGAACATCCCAAAGGTCAGGGCGAATGCGGTGGATGACAGCTTCCGACTGAGCCTGGGGTCATTCGACTTGACAAGCACTGAGACGTCCCCCTTGTGTACCTGCAGAAGAAGCTGTCATCGGGACCAAGACCGGGTCAGGAAGGGTCGAGGGTGGGCGAACTTTCCATAGTGTGACTCTGGTCTGGATGTCCGAACTGTTGCAGTTGAGGAGACCAAAGAAAGCAGTTGGGAAATGGCCCCGGGGATGTAGGAATGTCTGCTGATGCTGGGCCAGAACAGCTCTGCCTTCCTGGCCATAGCGGGAAAGGGAATATCCCTGCTTCTCAGCTCAGAAATGCGTTTGGGGATGGTCCATCCCGTGAGGGACTTTATGCTGTCGCGCTCTGAGTCCGCAGAGGGTGACACAGGGGCAGGTGTGAAGTGCTCGCTGCCGGCCTGTGGCATGGCTCCGGCTAGGCGGGGGTGCTCATGTTAACGGAGTCCTAGCCATAGGATAGAGAGCTAAGTGGTAAAGAGAAAACTCAGAGGAGGAAAGGGGGGGGGGGGGGAGAATAGGAAAAGGAATGGTAGGTGTAGACAGGAGCTGACCGTTTTCTGCTGTGGCAGAACTATGTAGAGGGAGAATTTAGAAAACTCAGAGCGCGAGGTGACTGGCCAGATAACCGATAGCTCAGGTGCCTGTTTGTGGCAGGGCAAACCTGAAGACCAGAACCCCAGGGCGTACTGGGGTGTGAAATTTAAGTCTGGTACGGCCTACGTAGGAATGTTGCGGCCTATAGTGGGTGACGTATGCTTGCCACTGTCAGCAAGCCTACTGTTAAGCAACCTGGTCTGCGAGGTGAAGTGTCACTCTTCGAAAAGGGTGTCATGTATTTTTAATGTTCATGACTTTTTTTTTTTTCCTTTTTGTTTTTTTCTTTGTTTTTTCTTTGTTTTGTCCTTGTATGCGACTGGCCCTGGTGAAGATGCAATTATTGCGTTTTTATTTTATTTTTTGGGGGGAAATACGTCCAACCAGGTACAGGTTGGAACCTGAACTCGACTGACCTGGGGGAGAAAGATGGATGGAAAATGAGTGGCTCGTATGAATGCCACTGGAGACGAGCGGCCGATTAAGTGCCACTAAAATGAAGTGTGGCTGTGTGAGTGCCACTGAGTGTGCTTGCAGCGATAGCAAGGAGTTTGCGCTGAGATGTATGTTTGCAGCAATTGCATAATGGGCAACAGCTGGGATGCGTGTATTTGCAGCGATCGCAAGGAGTTTATGCTGAGATGCATGTTTGTAGCGAATGCAATGGGTATATGCTGAGATGTGTGTTTTGGCAGCGATTTGCAAGATGTATATTTTTTGCAGTGTTTGCAAGAAAGGTAACCCGCTGAAAAGGAATAGCGGAAATTGTATGTGTAGGAACGAACTGTGGAAATGGCATATGTAACGAATCATAGATTCATGCTAGGGAGTGTAACGAATTGTGTGGAATACTCGTGATGCGAACCGCTGTGCTGCCGATGTGACTAGGTTCGGTTTGGAGTGTGATGCATGTAGCTGCTGACACGATCCAAAGCGGTCAGAGCAATGATATGCATAAGGAATCATAGGTTATGGTACGAATCGGTGCGTGGGATGCAAGTGATGTGAACTGTTGTGCCGCCGATGCCACTAGGTTCGTTTGGAGTGTGTTGCATGTTGCCGCCGACGTGATCCGAATCGGTTGGAAAATGATCTGAATAATGAATCATAGGGTATGGTACGAACCGCTTTAATTTGGTTTGTGGGATGTGACTGATGCGCAGCTTTGTGCTGCCAATGCGACTAGGCTCGAATCGGAGTGATGCGTGTGGCATGAAAGTGATAGATGACATAACGAATCGGACTGTGGTAGGTATGCAACGTATCTGATACAAATTGGTAGTAAGTAATGAAATTGGTTGAAAAGTATAAAGTGAAAGCGATACGAATTGGTTGCAGAGTGTCCTTACTCTAATATCCCTTTCACACTGGGGCATTTTTCAGGCGCTTTAGCGTTATAAAAAGCGCCTGAAAGAAGCCTCATCTGCAGTCCCAATGTGAAAGCCTGAGCCCTTTCACACTGCCAGCACCCGAAAAACGCTGGTAAAGCACCGCTTAAGACCCTGTTCACACTGGGGCGTTTTTCGGGTGCTGGCAGTGTGAAAGGGCTCGGGCCATCGGCGCACCCAGCTCAGGTGGCAAAAACATGAAAGTGCTGCAAAGAAGCTGCTTGCAGGACTTTTTTTGACGCCCTGCCAGCGCAGCGCCCCATTGTGAAAGCACTCGGGCTTTCACATTGGGATTGCAGATGAGGCTACTTTCAGGCGCTTTACAGGCGCTTTAACGCTAAAGGACCTGAAAAACGCCCCAGTGTGAAAGGGGTCTAAACTGAACCCATACCAAGCACCCAACCCCCCCCAGGCTAATTAATTGCAGACAAGGCACCAGGTGGGTCTAATTACCACCTCAATCAGCCACAGAAACAATACCCAAATGGATGAGACAGCAACCCCATAGACCAGGGATATGCAATTAGCGGACCTCCAGTTGTTGCAAAACTACAAGTCCCATCATGCCTCTGCCTTTGGGTGTCATGCTTGTGGTTGTCAGTCTTGTAGTTCTGCAACAGCTGGAAGTCCGCTAATTGCATATCCCTGGCATAGACTGTAAATCCTATGAGCCACAAAGTCTGTATCGAGTGAAATCGGGCAACGACCGGCGGTGGCTCGGAGGCTTGGATCTACAAATGAAGCGTATGTTTGTGGCATGGGATGAGAAGCGAGGCCGAGGGGACATACAAAGCTACACCTGTGCTGAATGATGTCGGGACACGACTGACAACAACTCGCGGGCAGCTAAGAACGAAAGGGATGCAGGATAGGAAACATAACGAATTGTAACATTGCGCAATGAACGAAAAGGTATGCAACAGCAAGCGAGAACCGCCGATGAAGAGCACGTACGAGGAAGCTGCAAGACATGTTTAATCAAACAGACTCACGAACACTAGGTGAGCTGGGAAGAGCCGGCCCAGCAACAAGTAGTATTGCGCACTGGAACCGACAGAGCAAGGGCGAGCGGTCAGCTTTAAATACCCACCGGGCTCCTCCCATACGTGTGTGTGTGTGTGTGTGTGTGTGTGTGTGTGTATATATACGTATGTGTGTGTGTGTGTGTGTGTGTGTTTTTTATTTTTTACAACAGTTTAATAAATTCCCTATTCGGATTGCTTATTCTAGGCTGACAGATGGGCAAAAAAAGGAAAAAAGTTGTTTTTAAAATGTTTTTAAACGTTTTGCTTGCTTAATTTTTTTAATAATTTAAGTCCTCTAGTGCACTCAAAGAACTACAGATTGTAATATCTAAAAACAAATTCATGTGATCTTCCTAATATAACAGACATAGTGATTACATGATCAGTACCATGCTGATTGGTCCCCAATTGGAGACAGCCAGGTCTTACAAATAAGGCTTAATGTACACGCAATGTTTTTTCAGCCTCTCCTGAACGATTTAACTTGACAGATAGTAACCCACGTTTAAAATGTCCGTTTTGCTGCATTTGCGTCTAGAAGTGTTTGGAAAAAAATATATATATATTTTTTTCAAAATGGCCAAAAATGGAAAAACACCTGTAAACGAAACGCGGCTAAACGCGAGTTACCGTGCTTAGCCGCGTTTGGCGTCTGAAACAACGGAAACTTCAGCATCTGAACTCATTTTTTTTTTTTTTTGCCTTCAAAGAAAAGCCTATAACAGCAACTGCCTAAAAACGACATGAAACGAACCTGTGTACATGTACACATAAGATAACATTTGATGAATTTAGGGGCAGTTGAAAAAAGCATCCAACTGCCTCTGAACTAGAGCTGGGCGATTTTCTCCCCCCCAAAAAATCTGCGATTTTATTATTAATTTAAAAAAAAAAAACAACTCTATTCACGATTTGCATCGGGTTGGTTTTTTTTTTTTTGGACACCGTACCGGTCCTGAGGAGCTGCGGGCAGGAGTTTTTAGGCGAGGCCGCGGCTTCGGCCTAGTCCGCGAGGCCGGACGCCACGGACTAGACCGAAGCCTCGTCAAAAACTCCTGCCCGTAGTTCAGGACCGGCGCGGTGTCAGCGCCAGTCCTGGTGGGGAAAAAAAATCGATTTGCTGAAAATTTGAATCGTCATCAATTCAAGATTCAAATCGATTCTCCCCCCCCCCCCCAACCCTACTCTGAACGTTCGTTTACCAGCAGCAGTGTACATGAGGCCTAAGAGTGCCCAGAGCTTGTGCGCATCTAACTCCTAATGGAAACATACAGTATATGTAAGCTGTTCCCTGAACACCACGTACTGTATATACTGTATGCATTCTCTGTCCAAACAGCACGGCAAAGCATTTGTTCTGGGAGGCAACCACTGCTTGTTCTGCCCATACAAACAGGCCAGATTGGCCAGACTGGTTTTTGCCAATTATGAGCCTATGGCAATTGTTTTGAACCTGCACAGACAGCTGCTTTTTTGATTAGGCTCACCATCTGCTGGTGATTGTTTAGCAAACATGGGGATGTTAATACATAATTCATGTTTACAGATGTAATGGTGAAAGATAAATTGTCCATAAAAGGGAAGACAATTGAGCACTTCTATATTTGCAGTTAGAACAGTAGCACTAGAATGAGGAATGTAGGCAGGTTTAGCTAAAGAAAAATTAAAAATAACTTATTTCTTATGAATGAAATTACAGCTTGTTACAAAGTGATTTCCCTATCCCTGTTTTGAATTCATATATTAAGAGCCGTGCTGACAAAATTTAATTTGTGTATGAAATGCTGGTTCTGCATTTGTATCTGATACATTTTAACCACTTCAGCCCCGGAAGGATTTAACCCCTTCCTGACCAGAGCACTTTTTGTGATTCGGCACTGTGTCGCTTTAACTGACAATTGCGGGGTCTTGTACCCAAACAAAATTGACGTCCTTTTTTTCCCACAAATAGAGCTTTCTTTTGGTGGTATTTGATTGCCTCTGCGTCTTTTTTATTTTGTGCTATAAACAAAAAAAAGCGTCAATTTTGAAAAAAAACTTTTTTTTTTTTTTGTTATATCCCCCAAAAATATATTAAAAAAAAACACTTTTTTTTTTCCTCGGTTTAGTATTCTTCTACATATTTTTGTTTAAAAAAAAATCGCAAAATTTATAACGTCTACAAAATAGGGGATAGATTTATGACATTTTTATTATCATATTTTTTTTTTTATTAGTTAGCTATTAGTGCTATAAAAATGCATTGATTACTGTGTAAATGACACTGGCAGTGAAGGGGTTGACCACTAGGGGGTGATGAAGGGGTTAGATATGTGCTAGGGAGTGATTCTAAATGGGGGGGGGGGGGGGGGCTACAACACACGACAGCGATCACTGCCCTCGATGACCGAGAGCAGTGATCTCTGTCCTGTCACTAGGCAGAACTGGGAAATGCTTTGTTTACAAAAGCATCTCCCCGTTTTACCTATCCGTGACATGTTCGCGGGCACCCGGCAGACATAGAGTTCGTGGGACCCGCGGTCACGGAGAATGCGGCGAGCGCGCGACCACAGTGCCGCTTCCTAACCCCTTGCTGACCGGCTCACCCCAATATCCGTCGGCAGAAGGGCATGTACAGGCATATTAACGTACCTGTACATTGCCGTTTAAGACACGGCATTGTGGGCGCACACTGCGAACTCTGTGAGTGTGATCGCGGGACCCTGTGATCAGTGTCTTGTCGCAGGGCGCGGCTGTTACGTCACCGCAGCCCTTACGCCTGGATAACGCGTCACTTGCCAGTGACGTCATTTCTCCTTGCCCGCCATCCACCTGCGCTCCGAGCCTCGTTCTGGTCCTCTGTTGGTATTGCGGCTGGCTTTAACATCACAGCAGTATCCTTTCACACGCAGGCATAGCAGCTAGCAGACAAGAGACCGACCTGATGACACCCCCCCTTGATGGATACTGATTGACACAAGATGTATTAATAAAACTGTTTTTAAAGTCTACACCCAGAGGCGCCTCTCTTTTGTGTTTATTGCATATATATTTTTTTTTCTTTACCAAAAATATGTAGAAGAATACGTATCGGCCTAAACTGAGGGGAAAATAAATAGATAAATAAATAAATATCTCTATCTATCTATCTATCTATCTATCTATCTATCTATCTATCTATCTATCTATCTATCTATCTATCTATCTATCTATCTATCTATCTATCTATATATATATATATATATATATTATATAAAATTTTGGGGGGGGGGGATATTTATTATAGCAAAAAGTAAAAAATATTGCTTTTTTTTTTTTTCAAAATTGTCGCTCTTTTTTTGTTTATAGTACAAAAAATAAAAACTGCAGAGGTGATCAAATACCACCAAAATAAAGCTCTATTTGTGGAGAAAAAAAGGACGTCAATTTTGTTTGGGAGCCACGTCGCACAACCGTGCAATTGTCAGTTAAAGCGACACAGTGCGAAATCGCAAAAAACACTCTGGTCTTTGGCCAGCCAAATGGTCCGGGACTGAAGTGGTTAAAGGGGACGTACCTGTACGCTAGAGCTGCACAATTCTGGCCAAAATGAGAATCACTATTTTTTTGCTTGGAATAAAAATCACGATTCTCGCAAAGTAAAATCTTTCACATTATAGTAAAAAAAAAAAGGGCTAACTTTACTGGTTGTGTGTTTTTTATTCTTCTTTTTTTTTTTTTTTTTAAATTCATTAAAGTAATTTTTTCCCAAAAAAAAAAATTGCATTTGAAAGACCGCTGCGCAACTACAGTGTGACATAAAATATTGCAACAACCACCATTTTATTCTCTAGGGTGTCTAATAAAAAATATGTATGTGTATATGTATGTGTGTGTATATATGTATATGTGTGTATATATATATACCGTATATGTGTATATATATATGTGTGTGTATATATATATATATATATATATATATATATATATATATATATATATATATATATATATATATATATTTTTTTTTTTTTTTTTGGGGGGGGGGGGGGCCTTCTAATTAATTTTCTAGCAAAAAAAAAAAGATGGTGCCATTGCCTGCTGTACAGATCCCTGGCTGGGGTTGCAGCCATCCGCCCTTTAGGTCTCCTATAACCTAGAGACCAACTTTTTCTGGTAAGAGGCAGCAGTTTTGAATGGTGGAGGTCTGCCTACGCACCTTAGTCACTGCAGCAAAGTTTTGGTTCTAATATTCACTCAGCACTTGGGGACACTCATCACCACGTTTTTGTGCTATAAAGTATGCACGAACTTTATTAATTACTGTTCCTGTATGGATATGGACTTTTGTTGGAATATATAAGCTTGGTATTATTATTACACTGTTTAAATATATTTTTTTTGTTCTACACTGTTATATGTTCTATTGTATTTGCACGGCTCTCTTAGACATTTGTTACACTGTTGCACTTTGCCTTAGTGTTCTGAGGCATTCACTTGTTGCTCATATCTAATCACGTATTTTTGAATTCAATATTTTTTTCTTTCTCTCCTTTTTTTATGAACATAGAAAGCAATACCTGTGTTCTATTTATTTTATTTAATTTTCATTGTGGTGTGTATATATACACCGAGTAGTATTTGCTCACTGACCACTACTTATCTTCATAATCTTTCATGATGCTGTAGGCACCTGTTTGTTGCCACTCTCATTCTTTTTTCAGCGTGACTTTTTGAATTTTATTATAATTATTTTTCTACATGGGGATAATAGGTGGAATATCATGGATACAAATCCTTTGTAATGCATTTTGACCTGTTTCTGATAATATGGGTATAATTATTAGTGGTGCACTCATACATTTCAGTCGCCGAAAATTATCGTCCAAAAGAAAAAAAATGTCGATAATAAAGCTGAAAAGGGGGCAGTGTCTGCCCCGGGTGCCACCCATTGCAGGGGGTGTCATCCTGGCGCACCCCAGTCCTGGGCAATTCAAATCCAGCTCCGTGACACGCGGAGATCACTGTTCTGATCCTGGCACATGTTCTGGGCACTGGCGAGGCTTCATGTTCTGGGCACTGGCGAGGCTTCATGTTCTGGGCACTGGCAAAGCTGCATTGATCTTTTGTATCATGTCTGCAGTCTCTGACCATCTCCTGTATCATGTCTACTAGAGGTGCACCCAATGGAAATTTTGCTAATACTGTTAGCAGTGTGTTTTAAGTAAGAGATTGCAGACATGTTACAAGAGGTGGTTAGAGATCCGGTCATCCAGCGCCCAGGGCGAATATACCAATCTGCACCCCCTGGGTTCTACATTGGTTAAATGCTCATTAATGCCTAATACACAGTTAACCTATTTATGCATATAATTATTTTTCCACATGGGTTTTATGGGTTCATTATCATGGATACACATCCTATATAATGCATTTTACCTGTTTGATAGGAATATGGGTATACTTTTTTTTTTTTTTTTTTCTACATTGGGATCATGGTGGGAATTTAATAACTACACATTCTAAGGAACATAGTTGACCCTGTTCCTGATGGCAATATGCATTTAATTATTTTTCCACATGGGGATTATGGGTGGAAGATCCATGGCTACACATTTCAAGGAGCACATTTAACCTATTTCTGCTAAAAATATACGTATCATTTTTTCTACATGGTTATTATGGGTAGAATATCATGGCTAAACAAGCCTAGTAACACAGTTGACCTGTTTCTGATGAGAACATGGGTAGAATTATTTTTCTACATGGGGAATATGTAGGGAATATCATGGTTACACATTCCAAGGAACATATTTAACCTATTTCTAATAGTAATATGCATATATATTTTTCCACATGGGGATTATGGGGGAGTGTCATGGCTACACATTCCAAGGAGCATAACCAATTTCTTATGAAAATATTGGTATAATTATTTTTCTACAGGCATATTATGGATGAAATTTCATGGCTAAACATGCCTAGGAACACAGTTGACCGGTTTCTGATATTTTTTTTTTTTTGTCCATATTCCCATCGCACATGTTCCTGGATTAAAGGCTTATGGTGGGTGCTGCAGCGACCACCAGCTGGACACTGGATAGATCACAGATAAATACACATGTTCGCCAACACATTATGGATCTCGAATTTCAGTCCATAGGTTTTATTGCAAAAAGATCACATCACAACAGAATTATGCCTGTACACACGGTCGGACATTGATCAGACATTCCGACAGCAAAATCCATGGATTTTTTCCAACGGATGTTGTCTCAAACTTGTCTTGCATACACACGGTCAAAAAAAGTTGTCGGAAAATCTGATCGTCCTGAATGTGGTGATGTAAAACATGCACGTTGGGACTATAAACGGGGCAGTAGCCAATAGCTTTCGTCTCTTAATTTATTCTGAGCATGCGTGGCACTTTGTGTGTCAGATTTGTGTGCACATGATCGGAATTTCCGACAACGGATTTTGTTGTCGGAAAATTTTATAGCCTGCTCTCAAACTTTGTGTGTCGGAAATTCCTATGAAAAATGTGTGATGGAGCCTACACACCGTCGGAATTTCCGACAACAAGGTCCAATCACACATTTTCCATCGGAAAATCCTATCGTGTGTACAGGGCATTAGTGTAATGTATCGGAGCCACACTGGACCCCTTCACATGTCTGATGAAGAGTTGCTGCATGGCTCCAAAACTATGTACTTATTCTTTTGCGATGTGATCTTTTTGCAATAAAAGCTTTAGACTGAAATTCGAGATCCATGGTGTGCTGTCAAGTGTGTGTATTTATCCGTTTCCGATAAGAACATGCATGTAATTTTTCTACATGGGGATTATGGGTGGAATTTCATGGCTACACTTAACAAGGAACATATTTAACCTGTTTCTGAAAATATTTTGGGTATAATTATTTTTCTAATTGATGTGTGTGAATGCGCTACTCCCGTATTTAATCACCACCTGCAATTCTTATTTTCTAATATTCTTGAATAAACTTAAACTTTGTGCATAAACTTAAAGCTCTACATCAATACATCATATACCCATATAGTAAATACATGAAATAAAAAGTCCTTCAAACATGCTGCAAAATCTTGTAACCATTAATGTGACTGGCGTGCTCCTATGTTCCTTCAGTGTTCATATGTGACTGAGTGAGACACCTCCACCATTCAGATTGGCCACTCACCAGATACTTAACTAGAGATACGCCTTTGGTTCATTCAGGGATAACCACTCCACTTTAGGCAACACTTCTCACCGGCTAAAACATGGACTCTATTGTTCCTCATAGGGAAGCATAGGGACAAAAAGCGATCATAGCGCAATATGTTTGAACCATTTATTTTAAAATATCAAAGTTAAAATGATCACTCACATATAAAAGTGCCCTCCAAGCTGGCACGAAGCTTATCCAGCAGTTACGGACGGGTTGGTGGTTGTTAGCATGGTCCGCCTGGTGTTACTGTGCGGCCTCCACGCTCGGCTTGCGCTCCAAGCCTCGTTCCCGCTCACGTCCGGTCACCTGATGCAAATTTCTCCCAGCAGCCTCTGGGAGAGGCTGCTGGGAGAAATTTGCATCAGGTGACCGGACGTGAGCGGGAACGAGGCTTGGAGCGCAAGCCGAGCGTGGAGGCCGCACAGTAACACCAGGCGGACCATGCTAACAACCACCAACCCGTCCGTAACACCTGGATAAGCTTCAATGTGAGTGATCATTTTAACTTTGATATTTTAAAATAAATGGTTCAAACATATTGCGCTATGATCGCTTTTTGTCCCTATGCTTCCCTATGAGGAACAATAGAGTCCATGTTTTAGCCGGTGAGAAGTGTTGCCTAAAGTGGAGTGGTTATCCCTGAATGAACCAAAGGCGTATCTCTAGTTAAGTATCTGGTGAGTGGCCAATCTGAATGGTGGAGGTGTCTCACTCAGTCACATATGAACACTGAAGGAACATAGGAGCACGCCAGTCACATTAATGGTTACAAGATTTTGCAGCATGTTTGAAGGACTTTTTATTTCATGTATTTACTATATGGGTATATGATGTATTGATGTAGAGCTTTAAGTTTATGCACAAAGTTTAAGTTTATTCAAGAATATTAGAAAATAAGAATTGCAGGTGGTGATTAAATACGGGAGTAGCGCATTCACACACATCAATTAGATATTTCCTACCCATCTTAATGAAAGGTTTTTTTGAATGCAGCAACCCTGACACGTATGGTTGAATTATTTCTGAGAGATTAGGGGTTGTTTTGCGCCGGTGACACATACACAGTAATAATTATTTTTCTGCATGGGTATTATGGGTGGAATATCATGGCTAAACATGCCTAGGAACACAGTTGACCTGTTTCTGATAACATGGGTATACTTATTTATCTACATGGGGGTTATGGGTTGAATATTATGGATACACATCCTATGTAATGCGTTTTCACCTATTTCTGATAAGAACATGGGTATAATTTTTCTACACATGATTATGGGGGGAATATCATGGTTACACTTAACAAGGAACATATGTAACCTTTTTCTGAAAGCATTATGGGTATAAGCCCCTGCCTGCAGACCCCCACAACTACCGCTCAGGGTGGTCTGGAAGGGACCCTTGTCCCCATCTGCCCTAAAGCACCCCCCCCTCCATGTTGATGGCATGTGGCCTGGTATGACTGCTATCCTGCATGCTTGGATAAGGGTCTGGTTTGGGGGGAACCCCACGCATTAAAAAAAAAAAAAATTGACGTGGCCCCATGCCACTTTTTTTTTCACTTTTTTTTTTTTTCTATTTTTTCACTATTGCCGACAATATTTTCTTTTTTTTTTTCTTCATTCAGCGGTCAGCGGGGAAGCAAGTTGACAGCTGAGAACTCATCCGTTGTTAAGGATGCAGCGGTTGGCTTCCCGGCACACTCCTTAACAACCAGCTATGCACAGCACAGTGTATTGTGGGGCGCTCAGCGGGACCACACAAATTTGGGTGTTTGCAGAACAGTCAGCTCGGCTCAAACTGTTTGCCCAACTCTCATTCCTAGGCATGTTTAGCCATGATATTCCGCCCATAAACCCCATGTAGAAAAATATTTTATACACATTTTTATCAGAAATAGGTTAACCACTTAAGGCCAGCCTCGTTTTGGAATTTAGGTGTTTACATGTTTAAAACAGGTTTTTTTTGCTAGAAAATTACTTAGAACCGCCAAACATTATATATCGTTTTTTTTTTCTAACACCCTAGAGAATAAAATGGCGGTCATTGTAACACTTTTTTTTTCACACCGTATTTGCGCAGTGGACTTACAAGCGCGCTTTTTTTGGAAAAAATTCACTTTTTAAATAAAAAAATAAAAGACAACAGTAAAGTTAGCCCAATTTTTTTATGTTGTGAAAGATAATGTTACCCTGAGTAAATTGATACCAAACATGTCATGCTTCAAAATTACGCCTGCTCGTGGAATGGTGTCAAACTTTTACCCTCAAAAATCTCCATAGGCGACGTTTAAAAAATTCTACAGGTTGCATGTTTTGCGTTAGAGGAGATCTAGGGCTAGAATTATTGCTCTCGCTCGAACGATTGCGGCGATACCTCACATGTGTGGTTTGACCACACATATGTGGGCACTACTCACGTATGTGTTCGCTTCTGAGCGTGAGCTTGTCGGGACAGGGGTTTAAAAAAAAAAAAAAATATTATTTATTTTACATTATTTTATTTATTTTTACACGGTTTAAAAAAAAAAATTGTGTCACTTTTATTCCTATTACAAGGAATGTAAACATCCCTTGTAATAGAAAAAAGCATGACAGGACCTCTTAAATATGAGATCTGGGGGTCAAAAAGACCTCAGACCTCATATTTACACTAAAATGCAATAATAAAAAAAAAATCATTTAAAAAAAGATATTGAATGACAAATGACATTACCGACTGCTCTGCACCGGACCGCGGCGGAAGGGGGGTGCCCCTCTCCCGGCACTGATAAGTGATCTTGCAGCGAATCTGCCGCAGAGACCACTTTTATCTGAAAGCCGACCGCCGCACAAAAATGGGGATACCGGGGTTATGGCAGCTAGCTGCTGCCATAACGATATCTGCCAGCAAACTTTGGACGTACATCTGCGTGTAGCGGTCGGCAAGTGGTTAAATATGCTCCTTGGAATGTGTAGCCTTGATATTCCACCCATAATCCCCATGAAGCAAAATAACTATACACAAAGTTTTCAGAAACAGGTTAAATATTTTCCTTTTTTAGTGCAGCCATGATATTCGCCCCATAATCCCCATGTAGAAAAATAATTATACCCATATTCCGATCGAACAGGTCAACTGTGTTTCTAGGCATGTTCAGCTGTGATTTTCCACCCATAATCCCCATGTAGAAAACTAATTATACCCATAATGTTTTTAGAAACAGGTTAAATATGTTCCTTGTTAAGTGTAACCATGATATTCCCCCCCCCCCCCCCAATAATCCCCATGTTTAAAAATTATTAGACCCATATTCCTATCATAAAAAGGTCAAGTGCATTGCAAAGGATGTGTATCCATGATATTCCACCCATAATCCCATTGTAGAAAGATAATTATACAAATTTTTATCAGAAATATGTTGGAATGTGCAGCCCTGATTTCCCCCCGTAATCTCCATGTGGAAAAGTGATATGCATATTCCTATCAGGAATAGGTTAAATATGTTCCTTGGAATTTGTAACCATGATATTCCCTCAATAATCCCCATGTAGAAAAATAATTCTACCCATGTTCTTATCAGAAACAGGTCAACTGTGTGTTCCTAGGCATCTTTAGCCATGATATTCCACCCATAATCACCATGGTAGAAAATAATTATACATATGTTTATCAGAAATTGGTTGAATATGTTCCTTGGAATATGTCTCTATCATATTCCCCCACTAATCCCCATGTAGGAAAATAATTTTACCCATGTTCTTATCAGAAGCAGGTCAACTGTGTTCCTAGGCATGTTTAGCCACGATATTCCACCCATAATCCCCATGCAGAAAAATAATTATATGAATATTTTTATCAGAAATAGGTTAAATATGTTCCTTTTGGAATGTGTAACCATGATATCCCCCCTATAACCTCCATGTAGAAAAAAATTATACCAATATTCCTGACAGAAACAGGTCAGATGCATTATATAGGATGTGCATCCATGATATTCCACCCCTAATCCCCATGTAGAAAAATTATACCCATGTTATCAGAAACCGGTCAACTGTGTTCCTAGGAATGTTTAGCTATAACATTCCCCCGTGTAGGAAGATAAGTATACACATGTTTTAATCAGAAATAGGTTAAATATGTTCCCTGGAATGTGTAGCCATGATATTCCACACATAATTCCCATGTAGAACATCTATTATACACAAATACCTATCGCAAACCAGCCAAATGCATTACATAGGATTTGTATCCATGGTATTCCACCCATAATCCCTAATGTAGAAAAATAATGACTAATATTGTCAGCTTTCTGTATATAAATCAACAAGTGAACAGTTAAAATTAGGCCCCTTTCACATTGGGGTGGGGGCGGCGTCGGCGTTAAAGCGCCACTATATTTAGCAGCGCTTTACGGTCGTATTTGCGGAGGTATTCGGCCGCTAGCGGGGCGACTTTAACCCCCACTAGCGGCCTAAAAAGGGTTGGAACCACCCTCAAAGCGCTGTTGCAGCAGCGCTTTGCCCATTGATTTCAATGAGCAGGAACGGTGGAGGAGCGGTATACACACCGCTCCTTCACCGCTCCAAAGATGCTGCTAGCAGGACTTTTTTTTACCGTCCTGTCAGTGCACCGCTCCCCTTGGGCTTTCACACTGAAGAGACAGGAGCGGCTCTTTCAGGGCGCTTTGCAGGCGTGAAAGGGGTCTTAGGAATTGCTTCTTGCAACATAGTATCCAAGCACTGCAGGAAAGAATAACAGATTTTGAGTCATTACCATATATATATGTGTGTGTAAAAAGTACACTAACACCTAGTGAGTGTTCTAAGCATTGCAGCCAATAATCCAATCATCCCATCATCCCAATATGCAGTTTAGTATATCCCCAAATTAAACCTTGTATCAACATCAGTGTATACATGTACTAAACGATAAATCGTGAATAATAATAATCCAATAATGAAAACAATGATATTGCAGTTCATAAAATGTAAAGTAAACTTGACTACCTCTTTACAAAAATCTTCGACTCTTCCCCAATGACCTCATTGCTTTCAGTGCCCTCACCTCAATAATGTGGTATATGTGGATGTGCTGTAATATCCAGCTCATTTCTCTCTAGTTAGATTCGTTTTCCAAGATCCCTGGGTACTCTGTACTAAGGTCTCCCACTCACCAGGGGATTCTTATTCACCTAAATCTCCTCAGTAATGGGGTTGTGGTCCGTATAGCCGGGTGCACTCATGTACTGTGTGGGGACATTTTTGTAAACTGCAATGCTATTGTTTTCATTTTTGGATCATTATTATTCACGATTTATTGTTTAGTACATGTATACACTGATGGTGACCCCCCGATTCGGTTTGCATCAGAACATGCGAACAGGCAAAAAATTTGGCAGAACACATGAACACCGTTAAAGTCTATGGGACACGAACATGAATAATCAAAAGTGCTCATTTTAAAGGCTTATATGCAAGTTATTGTCATAAAAAGTATTTGGGGACCTGGGTCCTGCCCCAGGGGACATGTATCAATGCAAAAAAAAGTTTTAAAAATGGCAGTTTTTTCGGGAGCAGTGATTTTAATAATGCTTAAAGTGAAACAATTAAATTTTATATTCAATGTAATACATTTAATTATGTAGTGAATACAGAACTGCATTAATTGGTGTCTTTTTTTTTTTTTTATATCTGCCTGAAGTTCAGCTTTAATAAGAATAATAATGGTGTTTTATTAATGGTAAAGTTTTTTTGTAGTGACCATACTATTGCTAATTTTATATATTTTTTTTATGATAAGTTTTTTTATTTTAACGCATAGAATCCTCTTGATTGTACTATTTTACTACCGAGTTACTGTTGATGGGCATATGAAGCAGCCAGTAGGCAGCTGGAAATCAGTCACGAGACAGAAGCGATGAGCAGAGTGCTGACGGGAGGCAGAAATTGATGCAGGTCGCCGTCTTAATGCAGTTTGAGGAAGACTCACGGCTAAAAGCAAAAGGGATCTGCAGCTGATTGAGAAAAGTTCACTTTGATGGTGATATATGCCAAGTTAACAAATGTGGTTTTCACATGACCTAGTCTTTTATTGTCAGCTTGGGTGAGAAATGAGTGAATCTGCCCGGCCTCGCTGTGATTTCCCTTCACAGTATGAAGGTGAACTCCCACACAGCATGATAATCAATGGTAATACTCAGACCATTCACTTTGCTGACAGAAAACATGCCATTAAGCTCTTTGAGAGCATGCTTGTGGTGTAAAATATAAACCTGTCCTCCCAATAGGATGTTTATAGCTAGATGTTCCTGTCACTGGTTATCAGATGATGACTAAGCACTGATCAGGAAATCTGTTAGCTGGGGGACTGTCAGAGAAGCCCATTGAGCTTCCTTCTGCTTACGTGTACACCTCTAAACCTTTGGGCAAAGTATTCCTTAGAAACCTGGTGGTGAGGTCTGTATGAAGGGTTCCTATTCTCCATGTTTGTTATGGAGAATTCCACATGAGTACAGGGAAATCTCCAGGATGGATATGTTTAAATACCAAAGACTCCAAGATAAACAGGAACAGAGTCAGGAATCATGGTACATAAATGAAGACCTGAACATTTGAAACACAGTGATTGTAAACATAAAGCAGATCTAAAGTAAAAAAATTGACCTTTGGTTCTTTGCTCCCTTGTTGCACTAAGCTCATGCTGAAGTACTTACTGGTTCTCCAAATGGACTATGGCTGTGCCAACCACTGCCTCATCCTCCATTCCAAAACCCCAAGGGAAAGCAGGCCCTGCTTGGGCAGCCAGTCCTGTCTGCATCGCTCCCAACTGTCCCTGATTTCAAGGGACCGGTGCCTAATTTGGAAAAATGTCCCTCTGTCCCTCATTCCTCCTCATTTGTCCCTCATTTTGGTCTGATCTATATAGTTGTATAAAAATTGCACTTTTTATCTTTTAAAAAGTGTTTCCCAGCGCTAAGCCTTTCATCTAATTTCTAAATTGCTGCATTTGTAAATAACAAAAGCCAATATAAAAGGAATAATAGTGGTAAAAAGCACTTGTGGGTTTAACCAATCATTTTTTATTTATACAATTCTCCTTTAAGGGGGGCGTGTCAGGGGGTGTGTCCTATGCCTACATACTTTTGCTAAGAAGTGTCCCTCATTCCCATTTCAGAAAGTCGGGAGGTTTGCTGTTTGACACACAAACTGTCCTAGACAAGGGCATAGTAGTAGTAGTAAGGGGCCAGAGGGACAAAGGTCTATTCATAGTATGAAGTCTACTTGATTGTGCCTAATACTTTTTATATTTAATATGGACACAAAATATAAAAAAAAACAGTTTGAAGAAAAATATCTGTGAAACTTTGATGCCACCATGTCTTTGTTGTATGGGCACAGGGATTTAAAGCTGAACTCCAGAGACAAATGGTTTCATTTAAATATATTCCTCTATAAACACAAAAAATATCCACTTGGTGTGCACCAAAATGTCTTTGCTAACCCAGACATTTCCTTGTAAAAGTAGCAGTGATATCATCACTGTGCCACACATAGTCTGTGCAGTGAGCAGAGCTGCAGGAAGAACCCAGCAAGCCCAACCCACTACAGGCTGCCTGCAGAAAACTACAGAAGGGGGCGAAGACAAGACCAGTCACCTTGCATAAGGAGAGAGAGCAGCAATGACTGGTCTTTATTACAGGAAGCTCCTGCACAGGAGGCCAAGGCCAGTCATACACAGTGCAATTTTTCCTTTCCTATAAGTGGGTGTGGGAATCTCTCCTGATTTATTTTTTTTTCTCCTGGCTGGGGAAGCTGTCCCTGCCCAGGAGAAGACGATTATTGCTAGTGGCTGTACCAACCGCTAGCAAAAATTACAAGTAGAATCCGACAGACTGGTTATACCCAAGTTGATCAATCCACTTGGTACATTCAGCCTGCCCATACATGGTTCGAATGGATTGCTGCACAAGTTTGGAAGAAAAAAAAGCACACCAAGTAGGAATACGCATGCCTCTTGCATTTAGACAATTTTTGCTTATCCCAGAGTTCCACCATAAAGCAGTATTAAACCCAAAAACCAAATGTAGTGTATTGCAGCTTACCAATCATTAGATGTGGTGGCTGCATTTATTTTTATTTTTTTTTAGGCTTTTTTTTTCTGCTAGCATTCTATAGGCAGCTACAACAAACAGACAAAAGTTGGCCGTTGTAAGCACCCTGTCAGTGTTAAATGATTTGTCTCGACTCTCTGACACTGTCAGAACAACTTTGACGAAAAATAACTTACTGACAGGATCACCAGGATAAAAAAAAAGGAAAAAAGTACCTGCCCAGTCTAGTAATCGGTAACCCACAATCTCAAATGGCTGTAAACCCTTAAATATACCCAGTGACGTGATTGGGCTCCCACAGGGATGAAACCAACCCTCCGACATAAGTTGCACCTGTTTATCTTCAGCCCTCTCTTCTCTACAATCCTTTAAATTGCAGAATTTATATAGCTTATATAAGTTTTCAGAAAGCAGGGGGAGGGGAGCTGAAGTAACACTGCAGAGCTCAGTGGGAGCTAATTGGAGGGAAGGGTCACATCCCCTTTACACAGGAACATAGCTGAACCTGTCAATCGCAGGCTGTGTGCTGGAGAGGGCCCTGTCACCTTTTTTCTGTTGGTGTCAGGAAAACCTGTCAGAAGTGGCTCATTCAAATACAGTGCCTTGAAAAAGTATTCATACCCCTTGAAATGTTCCACATTTTGTCATGTTACAACCAAAAACATAAATGTATTTTATTGGGATTTTATGTGGTAGACCAACACAAAGTGGCACATAATTGTGAATTTGAAGGAAAATGATAAATGGTTCTCAAAGTTATTTACAAATATCTGAAAAGTGTGGCGTGCATTTGTATTTAGCCCCCTTTACTCTGATACCACTAACTAAAATAGTGGAACCAATTTCCTTCAGAAGTCCCCTAATTAGTAAATGGAGTCCACCTGTGTGTAATTTTATTTTAAGTATAAATGCAGCTGTTCTGTGAATCCCTCAGAGGTTTGTTAGAGAACTTTAGTGAACAAACCACATCATGAAGGCCAAGGAGCACACCAGACCGGCCAGGGAGGGTCAGGAGGGTGCATACAGACTACTAGGGAAGCCCGTTCACATGGTGATGTCCACTCTGGACTAGAGAGCTACTGCCTGCCCTCTGACAGTCTCCCCGCTGTCGTCTGATGACAGAAACGAGCTGCGCCTAGAGAAGCTTGGCATCTGGAAACACGCGGCTCCAAAGGCTGATGTGCCACTTCACTACGAGCCCTATTTCTCTGCCCTGTAGAGACCGGAGGAGCCGCGCTACTAATCCCCCCCCCCCCCGGCGGATGCCTCTGCTCTTTAAAACTCCCCTAGACTGCTGGAGCATCTACTTGCCTAACAAGTGGGAGTATGTGTGTACACCGCAGATACTGAGCGATTAGAAGGAGGTGTCTGTGGCTTAGCCACTTGGCGGCTACCATTAGCTCTGGTCTCTCGTGCAGTATCCCGGGAGGAAGCGGGGCCCGGGGGAGGACAGCAAGCCCCCTCTAATCCAGAATCTCCCGCGTATTGTACCTCTTGCCGTTTCTTATGGGGAGAGGTCGGCCTTAGAGAGACGGATGCCTAATCCTCTGAAGAAGACAAGCTGTTTTATCTAACCTGTCAGTCTTAGCTCCCTGAACAAAGAAAATCTGCTATTAAAAAGGGAAACTCTGAACTCTCCCACAGGACGGGTATGTATCTGGCTGACCCTAGGCTTTGAGCTTACTGTCTCATATACTCTCCTATATAACTGCTCACTTGATTATGCTTGGGGAGCTGCACTACTAGACTATATCTAGATAAATACAGTATTTTAAAAAGCTTGCACACCCTTGGGAGTGATTGGCTTAAAAATAAAGGGTGGAAGGTGCGGGGCACACCAAATAAAGCAGGTGCTGGTAAATCCTGCTGCAAGCCCAGGGGGTATTCAACGGTACATGTCAGCTGAAAGGAGCATGTCTGATGAGGGATCTGGCAGCCCCCAACAGGGTGCATCAGCACGTACTGGGACAAGCAGACAAAACGCGACGGTAGAAGAAGCTACAGTTGCAAGGCCTGATTGTCCGGGGGTGACCCAGCCAGGAAGCACGGGAGGTAGTTTCATAGGTGGCCCCAAAGAACAAAATGGAGAGCTTAAGAAAAAAGGAGGCTACGTTTTACCAGTGGAGGAGGAAGCAGGATCTGAGGAATTGCATGGAAGTATGCCTTTATTTAAAGAAGCCTTAGCAGTGATGTTGGCCAAATATGAAATATCGTTGAAAACAGACATTGCCGCAGTCAGTGCGGACATAGGACAGGTCCTTGGTCAGGTGGAAGAGAGGCTAGATATGCATGACCAGATCTTGGAGGGGATGGGGGAAACAGATGAAGTCACTGCAGAGGACCAATAGATCCTTATTATACAAAATTGAAGATCAAGAAAACTGCAGCCGTCGCAAAAATCTGCGTAATAAGAGGTTTCCAGAGAAATACAGCGGAAATATTGGCTGTAATGAGCAGGCTATTTTAATGTAGAGGAGAAAACAAAAATAATGGAAAAAGCACGGTACTCTACTGGAATCTCATATGAGGGAGCGGAGCTGCAAATATATGCTTGACAAGAAGACTCCTTAAACTCCTGACCGAATTAATGCGGGCATCTAATGTCCCATATCGATAGGGTTTTCCAGCATGCCTTAGAGGGGAAAAAAGATGGACGCACTGCAGTCTTAAGATTTCCAGAGGAATTGGAGGATGTCTGTACCAAGATGGATATAAGTCCAGCCCTTCTGGGGTGGGAAGAGAATAAAGAAACCCTGGGCCCTCTAAGGAACAAGCAGTGGACTCTGAGGGGGGGGGGGGGGGAGATGAAGAAAAGCGTAGAAGGACTGTCTCTAACAATGAGATCTAGTCAGACACCTACAACCGAATAACTTTTTTTTTTTTTTTTTTTTTTTTTTCGTTGTTTCCCTCTTCTCTCCTTTTTTTTTTTTCTTAAGCTTTTTATCCCTCCCCCATATTCTAAAGGAAAATCAAAGGCTGAAGATAATGTAACTTAAGGTGGCAAGACCGTAATGGGGGCAGCGGGAGGATTGGAGAAGGATTGGGCGTCTAGAGGCTCCAGTGTGGGAATGGTCAGGCGCATGAAGAGTGGCTATTATCCCCACCCCCCAGAAGTTACAGAATGGGGGCGACACCTAAGGAGGTGCCGCCAGATCTGTACATTGAACAGGGGTTGTTTACCTGTTCAACCCTTTAGGGGGATAAAACTCCTGGAAGGGTGGGAGGGGGGCTTGGGAAGTTATTGGAATGGTTATTTATGTGGTTGAGTTATATTTTTTTTTCTTCCCCTTCCTCTCTTCCCCTCAGGAAGCTACGATGTTAAGGGTCTGGCCAGATGCTCCTTGGTTTAACCATGGCCCCGATTAAATCTAGTGACATATAACGTTAGAGGCCTCAGTACCCCCAGTAAAAGGTACAAGGTATAAAAAGAACTACACCACTACGCAGCAAATGCGATATGTTGACAAGAGACACATATCTCACATGCCTCTGGGCATAGATTAACCTCCTATCGCTTCCCGACATGGTTCTATGGGGACTTAACGTCAAGTTGATCTCAGGGAGTTGCAGTCGGATTCAACAGGAGCCCTGTGTTTTGTACTAATGGAGCAGCTGGCAGACCCCGAGGGAAGGTATTTTGTTTGTTAAAGGGAGAATATTTCATATGGATAATGGAATGTACTATTGCAGATATCTATTCCCCCGAATAGTGAACCAAGTTCTTCAAGAAAACTCTGAAAAGATTGATGACTTTTATAGAAGGGAAACTTATTGTAGCAGGGGACCTTAATATGTGTGTGGACCTAGGGATGGACTCCTCTGCAAGGGCTATCCGCTTTACAACACAGAGGCAGAATGAAATAGATTGACGGAATACCAGCTGGTGGATTCCTGGAGGGTAAAGCACCCTCAGGGTTGGGATTACACATATTACTCCCCAGTTTACAAATCCTATTCTAGGATAGATTACATTTTAATAGAACACCAACTGTTTTAATTTCTGCGTCCTTAAAAAAAAAAGGCTATTGTACTCTCTGATCATGCCCCAGTAGCGATTCAGCTGGAAGTCCAGCCAGAGGCACTTAGACAAGCTGTTTGGAAACTAAATTACTCTCTTATACAGGGCCGTAAGGTAATTGAAAAGATAGAACAGGAGCTCAAAGATTTCTTCTCTATCAATGATCACCAGAAATTTTGCGGCCCACTTTGTGGGAATCCCATAAGGCCTTTATAAGGGGGAAGAACCTAAAAGAAAAAGTGGAAAAAAGACAGGATGAATTCCCTTTATAGGGAGATCCAGGAGTTAGAGCAACAGACAAGCTTTTGTCCCCAGAGATTGCCTGAGTATTCCATTCATATTACTGCCAGCTGTACAATGTTAGACAGAGGAAGGCGGGGGGGGTTTAATTGGTGGCCTTGGGATACAGGAGTACCTTCAGGGACTGGACCTCCCAATGGTGCCTAAAGAGGAGCTAGAACAGCTTGAGGATCCAATCACACAGGGGGAGGTGCTATGGGCAATAAAAAGCATGTTGCTGGGGAAGAGCCTGTGCCCTGATGGGTACTCCAATACTGTATTGCAAAATTTTTCAAAAACGATTGGTCCCCCTGTTGTGTGACTACTTGAACTAATTCGGGGAGGGGGTGAACCTATGGGAGGAGTCATTGCTAGCTTATATAACCCTTATCTTAAAGGAGGGAAAGGACCACACGGCTCCTACGAGTTATAGAGCAATATCATTGTTAAATACTGATACAGAGAGATTTTCCAAAATAATAGCAGAAAGATTAAAACCATTATTACTAAGATGGATTCATAACAATCGGGTAGGATTTGTGGCGGGACAACTGCCTCAAATCACTATTTGTGATCAGAGGTGAAAAGAAGAGGATCCAGTCATACTTCTGTCAATAGATGCCGAAAAGGCCTTTGAAAGAGTAGACTGGAGCTTCATGCTAGAAACTTTAAAACATCTGGGTATTGGAAATAGGATGATGCAATGGATCTCTGCGTTTTTATTTCCACCCAACGGCAAGATTCGTAATAAGTGGAGAACTATTCCCCCCCCCCCCCCCCGGAATTATTTTAACGGTACTAGACGGGGATGCCCCCTCTTCCCAATGCTGGGTAATGGCATTGGAACCCCTGGTGAGAATGGGGGATAAGGAGTACAGAGTGGCTGCGTATGTGTGTACTTTTTTTTTTTTTTACATTTATTATATATATAGTGCCGATAGTGTTTGAGGGAATTGGATCGGTATGGGAAGATCTCAAACTTGAAGATAAATTTAGCCAAGTCAGAGTCTGAATATAATTCTCTCAAATAAGGAACAGCAGGCAATACAACCTAAGTTCCCCTTTGTATGGCGTAGAGAGGAATTGGGATATCTGGGAATCAAGTTAACAGCATCCCCCAACGACCCTGTTTAGAGCCAACTACATCCCCATACTAAATAAAATTAAGAAGCAACTGACTGTCTTGAAACCTAGGCATATATCCTGGTTATGGAGGATAAATGGGTTAAAAATTAATATTTTGCCTAAAATATTGTACATGTTTCAAATGATGCAAATTGTTGCAACCTCAGGAATACTTTAGGAAATTAAGATCCATTATATCAAAATTGAATTGGCACAAAGTAAGATTGACTTTGGGAAGATGGTATGGATTCCACTGGGTTATTGAGAATCAGCTAATAGCACAAACTCACTAACTAGAAACACACTGTAGGACATATAAGTGGGAATATAACAGACCTTTAATTTCAGTAATATACACAAATTATTTTAAACCAGGGAAAGAAGAATACATGTATTTTGATGGGCAAAAAAAAGTTGTACAGATACAGGATGTGATGAAGGGGAATAAAATCTGCAAGTTTTTTGAATTAACATAAAAATGGGGAAAAATGCCACTAGATGGAGGTATATACAATTAGTGAATAAAGAAGAACCTGTATACCTGTCATATTTAGGCAAATGGTAACAGGAATTGGGGGCCCATCCAAGATGAGGGGGAAAAAAGGAGGAAGGTCCTTGAGACCAGCTTGTTTCTCTTTAATTGATATTAAGACAACAGAGGTGCTTTAAGCTTCTGGCTAGATGGTAATTTACCCCGCAGAGGGTGCGCAGGTTAGGAACAGACGCGCCCCCTACTGTATTGGAGAGGGTACGATGATCTGGGGACCTTCGCATCTGTGGTCGGAATGTATAAAGCTAATTTGGAAAAAAAGGTGCCCTTAGAGGGATTGTGCGGGTAGGGGTATGAGTAAGAGAAAAAAGCAAATTTTATTACAAAATGGCAATTACAAAATACCAGGAATAGGAATATTTAAACTGTATTTTGTAATTGCTATTTTGTAATAGAATGCACTTGTTTTTATATACTTTTGTCTCTGTCCCTTACTCATACCCCTACCTGCACAATCCCTCTCTAAGGGAACCTTTTTTCCAAATTGTTACAATATGGGATGTGGTAGGAGTTCTTTGGGAATTAACTCTTAGGTGATTTCTCTTAGTTCATATATTATGAATGTACAAAGATACAGCCTTACTGGAAGGGGATTATTAAGACAATCTATCAAATTACAGGTAAACGCATAAAAGCAGATCCATGGTGCTGTTTGTTCCATGATGCGGAAAAAACGGCAGCTCAATATAGGAACACACTAGTCCCGCATTTATTAAATACGGCCAAAAGCCTGATATTGAGGTATCGAAGAACATCAGATATCCCGAGCATGGAGGGAATGGGTTGAAGAGGTCGAGTGGGTTAGAGCCATTGAAGAAACAATGTATAGGGGGGAGGACTCCTTGGAGAAGTACCTTGCCATGGGGAAGATAAGTGAATTCTAAAAAAAAATCTAAGCGCCATATGGATATTCGTGATAGTTGAAAATGAAGACTGGGCTGGGACAGTTGGGACCACTAGGAGAGGCCTAGACCCTGAAACCAATATGGAAGATAAGATAATCCTGTGGGGAGGGTATTTTTTTCCTTTTTTTTTTATTTATTTTCCCCTTCGAGGGTAGGGACATGGAAATTTCCTTTTTTCATAGTTTTCTATGCAAGTTGATTGACCTATTTATGGATGTATTGAATATTGATGAAAGTAATTGAAATAATAAGATACAATACAGACAGGCCAGGGCTAAAGTTTTGGAGACATTTAAAGCAGGGTTAGGCTATAAAAAAAATATCCCAACCTTTTGAACATTTTAAGGAGCACTGTTCAATCCATCATCCAAAAACGGAAAAAATATGGCACAACTGCAAACATACCAAGACATGGCCGTCCACCTAAACTGACAGGACAAAAAGGAGAGCATTAATCGGAGAAGCAGCCAAGAGGCCCGCAGTAACTCTGGAGGAGCTGCAGAGATCCACAGCTCAAGTGGGAAAATCTGTCCACAGGACCACTATTAGTTGTGTACTCCACCAATCTGGCCTTTATGGAACAGTGGCAAGAAGAAAGCCATTGTTGAAAGCCATAAAATGTCCCGTTTGTAGTTTGCAAGAAGCCATGTGTGGGACACAGCAAACGTGGAAGAAGGTGCTCTGGTCAGATGAGGCCAAAATTGAACTTTTTGGCCTAAAAGCAAAACGCTATGTGTGGGGGAAAACTAACACTGCACATCACCCTGAACACACCATCCCCATTGTGAAACATGGTGGTATCAGCAGCATGTTGTGGGGATGCTTTTCTTCAGCAGGGACATGGGAGCTGGTCAGAGTTGATGGAAAGATGGCTAGAGCCAAATTCAGGGCAATCTTAGAAGAAAATCTGTTAGAGCCTGCAAAAGACTTGACTAGGGCGGAGCTTCACCTTCCAGCAAGATAACGACCCTAAACATACAGCGAGAGCTACAATGGAATGGTTTCGATCAAATCATATTGGTGTGTTAGACTGGCCCAAAGTCCAGACCTAAATCCAATTGAGAATCTGTGGCAAGACTTGAAAATTGCTGTTCAGACAGACTCCATGCAATCTGACAGAGCTTGAGCTATTTCGCAAAGAATGGGCAAAAATGTCACTCTAGATGTGCAAAGCTGTTATGGCCCATACTAGAGGTCGACCGATATGGGTTTTTCTCTGGCCGATGCCGATATTTAGAAATCGCGGTGGCCGATGGCCAATATGTGATGCCGATTTTTTTTTTTTTTTTTTTTTTTGGGCCGATTATATTAGGCCGATTTTTTTTTTTTTTTTTTTTTTCCCTTCATCTCATAAAATTTAACATTTAGACCCCTTTCACACTGGGGCGTTTTTTTAGCTTTTGGGCTAAAAATAGCGCCTGTAAAGTGCCTGTAAAACAGCTCCCCTGCAGTCTGTGTGAAAGCCCGAGTGCTTTCACACTGAGGCGATGCGCTGGCAGGATGTTAAAAAAAAGTCCTGCAAGCAGCATCTTTGGAGCGGTGTATACCACCACTCCTGCCCATTCAAATGAATGCGCACCGCTGCCAAAGCGCCTGCAAAGCGCCTGCAAAGCGTTTCGGCAGCGGCGCTTCAGGGGCGCATTTAACCCCTTCCTCGGCTGCTAGCTGGGTTATAAGCTCCCCGCTAGCAGCCGAATAGTGCCGCTAAAATGACGGTAAAGCGCCGCTAAAACTAGCAGCGTTTTACCGTCAACGCATGCCCGCTGCAGTGTGAAAGCAACCTAAAGTGATACAGAAATTTTTTTACATTTAAACATTTATTAAACAAAACAAACCTCCAATCAGTTCACTTGTATGTAGAATTTAGATTAAAAAAAACTATATCTTAAAAATAAATACACAAAAACAGGTAATCAAAACTTTTGGACGAAAAAAAATGGGCTAACTTTACTGCTTAGTTTTTTTTATTTTTTTTATTTATTAGTGTATTTTTATTTATTTTTTTTTTTAAATTGCGTTTGAAAGACCGCTGCGCAAATACCGTGTCACAAAAAATATTGCAACAACCGCTATTTTATTCCCTAGGGTCTCTGCTAAAAAAAAATATATAATGTTTGGAGGTTCCAAGTGATTTTTTAGCAGAAAATACAGGATTTTTACTTGTAAGCAACAAATGTCAGAAAAGATTTAGTCTTTAAATGGTTAAACTGAGAGCTTCTGCACATGGAGTTTAGTCCATTCATAAGTGTAAACATTGTATCAATTCAGGTTCTTTTTATCAGATTTGGCAGGCTGCCCAGAAAGGGGAGAGAAGTGCTTCACAGAAGAATACAGGCAACTTGTATTGACTTCAGAAGTCATTTGCAAGTCTCGCTGAGTTATATCGACCTTTTTTATCAGCACAATCGGCCGATTAAGAAAAAAACACCAAATATCGGCCGATATATCGGTCGACCTCTAGCCCATACACACGATCCGAAAATCAGATGAAAAATACCGCTTTCGACACGATCGTGCGATAATCTGAACGTTCAAACAGGGCTTTTGAGAGCCGATCGCAACAGTTCATTCGACGTTATTTTATCGGACATGCATGAAAATTTTTCTCGTACGATACCAGACCGTATAATTTTAGTTTAATCAGTACAGTTGTCATCTGAAAATACAATACAAATACACTACAGCACACGACATCACTTCCGATTTATTTATTTTTTTAATTTTTTTTTATTTTATTTTTTATTCTGTCGTACGGGAATTTTCGTAACTTTAATAAACTCTTCAGGTTCAGTATACGACTAGCATGCAAAAAAGAAGACGGTCTGTCGTCCGATTTTCAGATCTTGTGTACAGGGCATTAGAGACCTACCCAAAAAGACTTGCAGCTGTAATTGCAGCGAAAGGTGGGTCTACAAAGTATTGTCTCAGGGGGCTGAATACAGATGCACAACACACTTTTCACATATTTTTATTTGTAAAAAATCTGAAAACCATTTATAACTTTTCTTCCACTTCACAATTTGTGCCACTTTGTGTTGGTTTATCGCATACAATTCCAATAAAATACATTTACAATTTTGTTTGTAACGTGACAAAATCTGGAAAATTTCAATGGGTATGAATACTTTTTCATGGCACTGTAGCAGAGGAATGAGGTAGCAGAGAGAAATGACACTTAGTGCTCTGGATAGAGTCAAGTACACACTACAGAGGAATATGCTTTGTTTATATTTCATGTCTGAGTTTTACAGCCATTTTTTGTTTGTGTTTATATTTGCTACACTTTTCCTATGCAGCATGTCATAGCTGAGCTAAGCCACAAAACAAAAAAGGATCCTATGGCATCATAGAAGCTACTTCTATTTTGCTTTCTCTATTGGCTCCCATCACGTGGTGGAGGATTGGACCCAACACAACATATCTAATTGTGTAACCTACCAGGCTGCATATTTGTGGCGTTCCAATTGCAGATAAATTGGGTAAAAGTAAGAACTGGTTATGATTGTAAAATATTTTTTCAATTTAGAACAGAGATCTTCTTGCACATGTGTTGGGTAAAAGGAAATCTTCAAACTATCACTGCCATTAACCAGTGTCCTTTATTTCCTGCTTCTTAGAGGGATACAAATCACTGGACCAGCTCAGCATAACAATCCCCACAGCAGGTCACCCAGTGTCTCCTGCTCACCCACACTCAGGATGCCCTGTTCCCAGCGTTCCACCTGCTGCTGAGCCTGTCCCCTACCTGCAGACCCCCAACTCAGAACCTCAGACAATGGCCATGCTGAAAACTGCTCGTGAGTGTCCGCAGAGCTCCAAGCCCCCAAGTGGGTCCAAGTCTGGAGTCCGAAATACACCGGGGTGTGTGCATGCAGCTGACAGTAAGACAAGCAAAAGCCACAACCACCCCAAACAGCAGAGGATCAGCAGGAGAAGAGCCACGAATGGCTGGATGCCTTTGGGTACAGCTTGTGAGAAAGCAGTCTATGTGGTAGTAAGTGTTCAGTTGCTGTAAATCAATATGGTATAAATCCTTGAAAATGTTTTTCCCATATTAATGTTTGTACTGTACCATAATTGTATAATTGTGTTACTGTACCACCACAGTATCATAATTACACCTTCCCACCAACCTTGGTGTCCCTTTAGTAGGGACTGTACACCCGGGGTGAGTGAGGAGCAGAAAAAATATCAGCGATCATGTGACCATTGTGATTGGCCATCACCAGCTACCAATCGTTAGTGGAGAGCGAGAATTGACTTTGGCAACTCGCTCTCTGTGCAATTATCTGACCACTGCGATTGGCTATCACAGTAGTCACATGTTCATGAAGCCAATCCCACCGGCTACCAATTATTAGTGGAGAACAAAAGCGGTCGTTGACAGCTTGGTCTCTGTGCTGGGAGCACGCAGTGAGCACGCTCTCAGCAATTACCCCATTCACCCTCATTCCTAAACACTTACCTGACTTCTGTCATGGCTCCAGCACAGTCTCTGCTGCAGTACTGCTTCCCTCACTCCCTGGTTTCACAGGAGGCAGAGGGCAGCCATAAGCATCCCCTGCTGTCAGTCAAACTCGTGAGAGGAGGCAAAGCAGCGTGGCTTACCGGTGTGTTGTGTGTCTATGGATGCACACAGCCTGGATCGAGAGCATGCACACACAGGTGTCTCCTTAGCACACAGCTTGTTAGAGGCAAGCAGCGTAGCAAAGAGTGGACTGTGCCCGTGGGGAAATTCCAGAAGAGGAGATAAGAGACCTTTCTGTGCAAGATCGCTGCACAGAGTAGGTAAGTATCTTTTTTTTATGTTAACAAATGTATCCCTTGGTATCACTTTAAATGCACAGATAATCTTGGTGAGCTTTTCCTTGAAATGGAGGGTCTGGTGACCGGGTATATTTAAAAGTTTTTCTTTGCCATCGGTAAATCAAATTTTGAAGGTACGCAGTGTTCATCTTTTTTATTGCTTCACTGCTTGCTATGCTGGTAACCCAGAACAAGCATGACTATAACACTTATTAGGATAGTTGAAGTGATCATCCTTGTTCCAGGTGAATCAGTAGTAGTAGTAGTGATGCAAAGGCAAGGCTGATGGCCTTGGAGCTTTTCCCTTCGAAACAAGTCAATATTTCCTGACATTACTATTGGAGCAGTGATGAATTGCCCATTGGATTGTAAGGCCAGTAGTTTTATCCAGTGTGTGCTTGCTGTCCCTTCTGCCTTTTCGTAAAGCTGGCGGGAGGGGCTTATCCTACACAATCCAATGAAAACTCTTCAGGGTTGAGGGAAGCCTATCCAGCTTCTAGTTAACAACTGAAGTTTTAATTCTTTCTACAGCTCATCCCTTTTGTGCCACTTTCCCCACCCTATTAGATGGTAAGCTCTCATGAGCAGGGCCCTCTTAAACCTCTTGTATTTTATTGTATTGTAACAGTACGGTTTTTTTTTTTTATATTGTAAAGCTCTGCACTATATATTGTAAAGCTCTTGGCACTATATAAATCCTGTAAAATAATAATACCCCAGCAACTCTTAAAGCTTAGAGGACATTTAAAGATTGATGGTGTGATTGTAGCCATATAAGTGCAATTGTGACAGACAAAATTGAGTACTGTCCGTGATACTTTTTTATTTGCACTAACATACAATTTTTCAGGACAAGCTTTTGGGGTATGTCCCCGCTTGGACCTTGAAGAAGGGGAGAAGGGGACATACCCCGAAAGCTTGTCCTGGAAAAATTGTATGTTAGTGCAAATAAAAAATGTATCACAGACAGTACTCAATTTTCAAAGATTGATGGTAGATTCCTGAGACCATACTGAACGGAGAGCACTTTTCATAAGTGTGTGTTTTTTATTTTCACAGAATGAGCCTGAGCCTGCTCTCCGGAGAAGTTACCAAGCTGTGGAGAGAAATGGAGAGATTATCAGAGTCCGAGACACTGTCCTTCTGAAGTCCGGTCCAAGGAAAAAATCCATGCCATATGTGGCCAAGATATCCGCTCTCTGGGAAGAACCAAAAACCGGTATCAGTAAACTTCTATTCTGTTTGTAGCCGATATCGGGGTACACACGAACGTATGCTTTGCACGTGTTGCTTTGTGGCAGATTTAGGCTCCATTCACACTAGCATTTTTTTAAGCTCCTAAAAGCTGCTTTTAGCATTTTTTTTTCTGCTCCTAGAAGCTAAATAGTGTTATTCTATGTGTCCAAAATGGATAGTAAATAAATGTAGCACTATGTGTAAAATTATAAATATAAAGTGCAAATCTCTAAAATAAATAAATCCTACATATAAATGAATAGTCCATAAAATGAAAAAATGAAGAAATAAAACACGAAAAACTCTTCTTGTGATCAGTGTATCCACACAATTCCACCACAGTGATTGTTCGGATCATCTCCCAGCTTGGCTCAAGATTCCATGAGTTCAGGACATGTAAATAATAAGTATAGAGACCATAGTTTTCTCCGCATACAAATTTATTCAAAGCCCCCAAACAGACGGGGACTGCATGTGACTATCAGCTCCTCCCTTCTAGATGCGTATCGGCCAATCACAGGCCTTCCTCAGTAGATGGGTGGGCTGATCCCTCTAAGCTAATTTGTAGTGTATCGTTGCTATAGCAACCTTCTGGGCGTCGCCACAGCTCAGTCTGCGGTGAAGGAAGAACCTCCCTCTGCCTGTGTCTCCAGGACACACAAATACCAAGACCAGGAAGTGTGTCCCTCTCACTGCTAAATTGCAGTAAGATCTAAACCTTTCTAAGGACCCGCAGACCTACATGACAATCTCCAGTTACAAACTATCATAAGCTAAGCATAATTACATACAAAACACCTACCTATACTAACAATCTAAAATTACATAATTATGTTTAAAAATACCATATTTATTATAAACCAACAAAATTATATGTTACGGGACTAAATTGATTTAAAATTACTATTCAAATTTTAAATATAAACGGCGTACTTCATATGTCTATGTATATATAGGGTCACCACTCCCATAACAAACACAGACACATGTAAATTAAAAATATATATAGATCTAGATATATCCTATATAAAAAAACAAAAGGACAAAAACTAAGCTGATTTGTAGTGTATAGCAACCATCTGGGCGTCGCCACAGCTCAGTCTGCAGTGCAGAAAGAACCTCCCTCTGCCTGTGTCTCCAGGACATACAAATTCCAGGACCAGGAAGTGTGTCCCTCTCACTGCTAACTTGCAGTAAGATTAAAAAAATATATATATTTCCTACAAAGTTATGTACATGTCATAAAGGGTTACCTAAAATCACCAATTATAGATGAAACAGTAAAGATTGAAATCAATATTGAGCCCCCTGGGCGTTAAAATCTGGGTCTCATATATCCACGCTGATTCACGTTGGCTTAATTGTCTTATGAAATTACCCCCCCTCCAGTGATGTTTTACCTTTTCTATGGCCCAAAACTTTAACTGACTGGGATTTCTATCATGGTCTTTGTAAGCTCTTCTGAGCAGGGCCCTCTTAATCCTATTGTATTGTATTATAACTGTATTGTCTCCCTTTTTATATTGCAAAGCGCTGCGTAAACTGTTGGCGCTATATAAATCCTGAATAATAATAATAATAATGGACTTCCCAAAAATGTTTAGAGACACAATATTCTTTTTTTCCTTTTATTCCTTTTTTGATCATGTTGATGTGCTCTCGCACCCTAACCAGCAGAGGTCTAGATGTTCGACCTACATACTGGAATTTGCATGAACACTCCAACATATAAACAACCCCTTCAGAAGAACAAGTGATGAAATCTTTTATCTTGTGTACTTTACCTGTGGCCGTGGCCACAAATTCACATTTCTTTTTTGGATTACTTCCTTTAGTTGTTCTGCAGGCCAAACACTTCCCACAGGCATAAAAGCCGATGAGGAAGGGAGTTAAGGTCCCTATGTGTTTGTTATGGGAGTGGTGACCCTATATATACATAGACATCTTGTCTGTGCAACTTGTCTGTTTGGGGGCTTTGAATAAATTTGTGAGCAAAGAGCTTGTGGGGAGATCCGCATATGAGTTTTGAGTCATCTGGGAGGTGAGCGCGCATTTTTACTGGTGGTGGTGTGCACTCCTTTTGAGGACGAACAATCACTGTGGTGGATACACTGATTTCTTCATTTTATGGACTATTCATTTATATGTAGGATTTTTTTATTTTTGAGATTTGCACTTTATATGTATAATTTTACACATAGCGCTACATTTATTTATTTACTATCCATTTTGAAACTAGTGTGGTGTACAACTTGGAATGTTTAGCAGCTGTGCACATTTATTAGGTTATCTTTTTTAAAAACATCACAACATTTTTTTTTACTTGTGGCGCTGATTGTTTAATCTTATAACTCACATGCACACTATTTTAGGCTATTAACCACTTGCCGACCAACCGCCACAGTTGTACTGCGGCAGAATGGCACTGCTGGGCGAAACTATGCTATGTTGCGTCTCTTCGCCCTGTGGCCACTAGGGGCGCCCGCTGCTCGCCCCCAGACCTGATGCGAGTGCCCGGCGGTCACTATCACTGCCGGGCTCCCGCGATCGCTGCTCACACATGGAGAACCGGCATCTGTGTGTGTAAACACAGTTTCCTTTTCTCTGAGGGGAGAAGAGACAGATCGTCTGTTCATACAGAGTATGAACAGCGATTTGTCATCTTCCCTACACAGTCCCCTCCCCCCTTCAGTTAGAACACACACTAGGGAACACAATTAACCCCTTGATCGTCCCCTAGTGTTAACCCCTTCCCTGCCAGTGACATTTTTACAGTAATAAATGCATTTTTATAGCACGGATCGCTGTATAAATGCCAGTGGTCCCAAAAATGTGTCAATTGTTCGATGTGTCTGCCATAATGTCACAGTCCCGATAAAAATCGCAGATCGCCGCCATCACTAGTAAAAAAAAAAAAAAAAATTAATAATGAAAATGCCATAAAACTATTCCCTATTTTGTAGACGCTATAACGTTTGCGCAAACCAATCAATATTCGCTTATTGCGATTTTATTATTTTTTTATTTATTTTTTTTTTAACAAAAATATGTAGAAGAATACATATCGGCCTAAACTGAGGGGGAAAAAATGTTTTTAGTTTTTTTGTTTTTTTGTTTTTTTTTAATATATTTTTGGGAGATATTTATTATAGCAAAAAGTGAAAAATATTGCTTTTTTTTTTTTGTTTTGTTTATAGCGCAAAAAATAAAAAACGCAGAGGTGATCAAATACCACCAAAAGAAAGCTCTATTTGTGGGGAAAGAAAAGACGTAAATTTTGTGCAAAGTCGCATGACCCTGCAATTGTCAGTTAAAGCGGCACAGCGCTGAATCGCAAAAAGTGCTCTGGTCAGGAAAGGGGTAAAATCTTCCGGGGCTGAATCGGTTAACATTGTTTTTAAGCTTTAGGCCCCTTTCACACGGTCGTTCCATATGTCCGTTTTTCATCTATCCGTTGACAAATGGACATACATATACCTCTATGGGATAGCAGACGTTAGCGCATGATCATAAGCTGACATCCGTCTATGCTAAGCTCCGTTTTTTATGACGGAAGAAAACCCTATTTTTTGATCCGGGAAAAAAAAAGAAAAAACGGAACGGACAAACGGATGTTGGCGGACGGTCCGCTGACATCCGGTCCGCTGACATCCGGTCCGCTGACATCCGGTCCGCTGACATCCGGTCCGCTGACATCCGGTCCGCTGACATCCGGTCCGCTGACATCCGGTCCGCTGACATCCGGTCCGCTGACATCCGGTCCGCTGACATCCGGTCCGCTGACATCCGGTCCGCTGACATCCGGTCCGCTGACATCCGGTCCGCTGACATCGTTTTTTAAACCCCCCCCCCCTCTTTTTTTTCTCCTCATTAAACACACTTTATATAGCTGGTTGCTAAGGTAGGGGTCGGGAAGCCGGCCACCGCGTCAACCGATTAGTCATCCGCTGTTGGCGGGATCAGGGGGGGGGGGGGGTGATTGCTTTGGGGCAGGACATTTGTGCACTATAAATCCCATAGTCCATCTCATGAGCAAGCAAGAGAGGGTGACTACATTCCTACATTCCTACATACAGTGGGAGTATGGAGAATAAGTGTAGCTGTGGTCTAACAAAGTCGGATCACCGCAGAGGAATTGAGGAATTTGGAGGAGGCTGAAAGCAGTAGGACATTTTTGGGGTTAACCATACATACTCGTACATCCCTTTTTTTTTTTTTTTTTAAACAGCATTTAGTGTCACAAAAAATGTAGTCTACCTATAAGAACATATAGGATCTACGTGTCCAGTCCTTAAGAATTCTTTATAGAAATGGTCCATTACAGTAAATTTAGTTTTTTGTCTTTTGCAGAGATAGTGCTATATTCTTTTTGGCATTGACGAAGGTTGCCTAAACTTTTGCCAACAACTGCAGGCCTTATTTTCAAAATCTAATAACTTTGTTAACCTGCACATGGTGTAGCTTTTATCAAGTCGTCCACTACTTAATGGCCTTGTAATATAGTTTTGCGACCAGGGATTGCTGTTCCTGGCTGCGTAAAACAAGGAATGGTCCAGTGTGTAGTCACTTGTTTGAATGAGGCCTAATCTGTGTAAACATGCAGCTTGACATACAAACCTCCAAGCAAACAGGCTGTGTACAATATATAGATAGAGAGCCGCATGTAAAAAGCAGCTTACTGCTTCCCCTGCTGGCTGAAAGCAAGAATGCAGTATATTCATTTGAAAATATGCACTTAGCTAAAATTACCAACAAACAAAAATAAATAAAAAGGAACTAAAAAAGGTAATACTTTATGACCACTGACAGATAAAATGAATAACCTTGATTATGCCATTACAATATCATCTGAAAATGGGTGGTATATGTTAGGCAGCAGGTGAACATGTCCCAGAAATTAGAGTTGAAAGCAAAAAAAATGGACAAGCGTAAGGATTTGAGCATGTTTGACCAGTGCCAAATTGTAATGGATAGATGGCTGGGTCAGAGCAAAACTCCAAAAATGCAGCTCTTGTGAGATGGTCACAGTCTGCAGTGGTCAAGACCTACTAAATGTGATCCAAGAAAGGAAAACTGGTGAACCTGCGGACAGGGTCTTGGGTGGCCGAAGCTCATTTATGCACTTATAGAAGAGCTATTGCAGCTCAAATTGCTGAAATAGTTAATGCTGATTTTGATTGAAGGGTGACAAAAACACGCGGTCCATCGCAGTTTGTTGCATATGGGGCTGTGGGGCCACAAACTGGTCAGGGTGACCACGCTGATCTGTGTCCACAGCCAAAAGCACCTGCAGTGGGCGCGTAAGAATCAGAACTGGACCACTGAGCAATACAAGAAGGTGGCCTGGTATGACAAATGCTAAAATGGTTTGAAGAACACTAGTTTGAGGTGTCAAGTTGGCCTCCAAATTCTCCAGCTCTGTCCATTCGAGCATTTGTGGCATGTGCTGGAAAAACAAGTTTGATCCATGGAGGCCCCACCTCACAACTTACAGGACTTGAAGGATCTGCTACTGACGGCTTGTTGCCAGGTACCACAGCATACCTTCAGAGGTCTAGTGGCATCCATGCTTTGATGGGTTATGATAGGTGTTCATATTATGGTTGATTATTGTAATGTACAAAAGTACTACTCATTCCCTTTAATACAATTTACATATCAGAATTTCTAGCACTGCTATATCTTTTACTATTCTTGGAGGAGTGTGTTCTGGAGCTGTCATGTTTGTTACCTCAGACTACACAAGGTGACTTTTTTTTTTTTTTCTATTTGTTAGTGATGAACTTATGATCAAACAAATCAAAATTTTTTTACATAATTTTGATTTGTCATGAACAGCAGCAACAAGCCAAACACTAATTGACACAATATCTAGTGCGGGTGATTTATTGATTATTGTAACTTATGAATGATGATCGTTATTGAGTGATGCATATAAACGAAGGCAGGGACAGATTTAAGCTGCTTCTGTGAATTGGCCTTAATGTTTCCATATTCTCCTGCCAGGTGAGCTGATGATGAGTCTCTTTTGGTACTACAGGCCAGAGCACACTCAGGGAGGACGTAACCCCAGTATGCACCAGGTAATTGGAATAAATACTCTAGATGCTAGCTTCAATAGCTTTATACATTTGTTGTGTGTGTGTGTGTGTGTGTGTGTGGGTTTTTTTTTTTTGGGGGGGGGGGGGGTGCATAATGTTTGCGGATACATTATTTTTGAGATATGATTGTGTCCATAAATTAGTGCTAAATTACAAAATATTCACAATTCTATGCGGTATGTGACTATTTCTTCCCACCATTGAATTCCATCTTCGTGCAGTACACCACATAAAAATTGGACTCCTCAAATAAGACCCTGAGAAGTCAGTGGGTGAGTCCACCTTCTAAACATCATGTCCTAGGTAGCTCCAGGAAATGTTATTAAAAAAATAAAAAATAAATAAGATTTAGACCAAAACCATAGTGTAGTAATTATTGCAATAAAATTTACAAAATTAAATTATATGCTTACATGAAGTTAATGTGCAGCAGCACTAATCACCAGTGACATGAACAAAAGTGCAAGTAACTCATCCCATCAATCTACACCATGCAATACCTAACATGCGAACAGACTCTCACCAGATACTCAGACCCTTGAATGTCAGTGTGTCATACAGTGCCTTGAAAAAGTATTCATACCCCTTGAAATTTCCCACATTTTGTCATGTTACAACCAAAAACATAAATGTATTTTATTTGGATTTTATGTGATAGACCAACTCAAAGTGGCACATATCTGTGATATGGAAGAAACATGATAAATGATTTTCAAAATTTTTTACAAATATCTGAAAAGTGTGGTGTGCATTTGTATTCAGCCCACTTTACTCTAATACCACTAACTAAAATCTAGTGGAAGCAATTGCGTTCAGAATCGCCTAATTAGCAAATAGAGTCCACCTGTGTGTAATTTAATCTCATAAATACAGCTTCTGTGAAACCCTCAGAAGTTTGTTAGAGAACCTTGGTGAACAAACCGCATCATGAAGGCCAATGAACACACCAGACAGGTCAGGGATAAAGTTGTGGAGAAGTTTAAAGCAGGATTGGATTATAAAAATGTCCCAAGCTTTGTACCTCTCACAGAGCTCTGTTCAATCCATCTGAAAATGGGAACCAGTATGGCACAGCCGCAAACCTACCAAGACATGGCAGTCCACCTAAACTGACAGGCCAGGCAATGAGAGCATTATTCAGAGAAGGAGCCAAGAGGGCCATGGTAACTTTGGAGGAGCTGCGGAGATCCACAGCTCAGGTGGGAGAATCTGTCCACAGGACAACTTTTAGTCGTGCACTCCACAAATCTGGCCTTTATGGAGGAGTAGCAAGAAGAAAGTCATTATTGAAAGAAAGCCATAAGAAGTCCCATTTGCAGTTTGCGAGAAGCCATGTGGGGGACACAGAAAACATGTGGAAGAAGGTGCTCTAGTCAGATGAGACCAAAATTGGACTTTGGCCTAAAAGCAAAATGCTATGTGTGTGTCGGAAAACAAACATTGCACATCACCCTGAACATACCATCCCCTCTGTGAAACGTTGTGGCAGTATGTTGTGGGTATGCTTTTCTACAACAGGGACAGGGAAGCTGGTCAGAGTTGATGGGAAAATGGAGCCATATACAGAGCAATCTTAGAAGAAAACATGTGAGTCTGCAAAAGACTAGAAAGCCGTGGGCGACTTCGTTCCAGCCTCCTAATCGTAAATACGGAAGCAACGTCGTGACGTCACTTCCCATTTACTCGGCTGCCAATGGCGCCGGTTTAAAAAAAAAATACACAGTATTCAGAATCAATCGCCGTTTTCGGTGATCTGAATACTTTGAAGTGCAAAGGAGGGATCGGGGGTCTTTTAGACCCCCGATCCCTCCATAAAGAGTACCTGTCACCACCTATTACTGTCACAAGGGATGTTAACATTCCTTGTGACAGCACTAAAAGTCATCAAAAAAAAGTTTTTTTTTTAAACACAATTTAAAAATCTAAAAATAAATAAAATGAGAAAAAAAAAAATTTAAAGTGCCCCCGTCCCTGCGAGCTCGCGCAGCAAAGAAAACGCATACGGAAGTCGCACCCGCATTTGTAAACGGTGTTCAAATCATACATGTGAGGTATTGCAGCGATCGTCAGAGCGATAGCAATAATTCTAGCACTAGACCGCCTCTGTAACTCTAACCTGGTAACTGTAAAAAAAATTTAAAGCATCGCCTATGGAAATGCTTAGGTATCGTAGTTTATCACCATTCCATGAGTGCGTGCAATTATAAAGCGTGACATGTTTGGTATCTATTTACTCGGCATAACATCATCTTTCATATTATACAAAAAAATTGGGGTAACTTTTACTGTTTGGATTTTTTTACTTTTTAATTCATGAAAGTGTCCCTTTTCCCAAAAATTTGCGTTTAAAACATCGCTGCACAAATACTGTGTGATATAAAATATTGCAACAATCTCCATTTTATTCTCTAGATTCTCTGCTAAAAAATATATATATAATGTTTGGGGGTTCTAAGTAATTTTCTAGCAAAAAATACAGATTTTAACTTGTAAACACCAAATTTCAAAAATAGGCTTAGTCATGAAAGGGATAATTAGACTAATACCACACTTCCTGTGCATATCTGTGGTGGGCTAAGGTCAGTTCACACGTGCCTCATTTCTTAAAAGGCCAAGGGAAGTGCCAAGCGCTGCTTCCCTCTAGCGACTGGGGTAACAACTGTGAAAAGACAAAAAAAGAGGGCTCACCAGCCTAGTGCATTATCCCAGGGGGTACTTTATTAAGAAAAAGTTGAAAACATACTCGCAAACAGTGAAGATGTACAGCGTAATAAGCCACCATCTCGTGACGCAATAAATTGTGGGACCCAGAGTAGTCCAACGCCAAGCAGATACCATTCAGGATCCAAAAATGGCTTACTCGTTTCAAGGAAAAACCTTGAGACTCTTCATCAGTCTAAAAATATGCACCGTCACTGCACTATTGACACTGGCTGGGAAGGGCTTAAACATATAGGGCATTCAAAGGGTTACATGTGTGCCTAACCAGTGTTTGTACTGTGAGCTACTTTCACTAAGGCACGTGCCGGTTTTTATTAGGGAAACAAAAGCCGGGACATCCCGGTGAAAAGAAAAGAGCTCTGTCCTGTCTTTCTCCTCGCCAGTCAGCAGGTGCCAGCAGTAAATCATTGGTTGGCATCTACTGATCATCTTGTGCTGTGACTAATGACTAATGTGCTGTGCCGGTGTCTTGCCGAAAAAGTTCCCCCGGCGGATAAGGACCCCCCTGTACTGCACAGGCGCAGCGCTTGCGCAGTACGAAGCACTATCGAGCTTACCGAGCCGCTGAAAATAGACGAATGAGAGTCAGCTGTACACCACGCCTGCGCAATCAAAACACTACATTCTAACAGACGCTCCCGATGCTCGTGCTACTCTTCTAGGGGCGTGTTTAATGGCGTGTTTTGCATGGCCGATTGCATCCGCCCCTTACCACGATATGACAGTTATAGACCCGCCCCTTGCAGAGTAGCACGAGCAATGTCTTGCTCGTTGCGCAGGCGCCGTGAACAGCTCACTCACAGCTGTTCAGCTTCGGAGATTTTCGGCGGCTCCCTTGTTTTTCGTACTGCGCAAGCGCTGCGCCTGTGCAGTACAGGGGGGGTCTTTATCCACCGAGCGCAACTTTCTTGGCAGAACACCGGATCATGTACTGGATACGTGATCTGGCACAGGAGAGCCGCTTTGCCGCCACTCTTATGTGAGGCGGTCAGCAAGCAGTTAAGAATGTCATCCATCTTCTTTTTTTTTTTTTTTTTTTTTTGATTGCCACAACTCCATTTTTTGATATATGGAAGTCATATTCCACTTGGAGACGGCCTGAGTAGGACTTGCCTATTGGAACGAATGGTGCCGCAGCACACATGTACAAAGAGAAGCCGGCACTTTAGCTGGAAATGAGGTGTGGAGCCAGGCAGGGCTGCACATCAGATTGGTGGATTAAGGATAAAGGCAAGTATTTGTCCAGGTGGGCAACACTCTGGGTATGAAGAGAACTGATTAAAGGACAACAATAAAGGTACAGTTGTCGTTTAACCAAATAGTTTCTGTTTGTGTTGTGACTGCAGATATGATCTGGGCTTAAGTTCTCTATCTCCTTGTAAATGTGAGATTATCAGTCCTTCAACCTCCATGTTTTATTATCCTTATGCTGCATCTGTACAGCATGCTGTATTCAAGTGTCTGCCTTTTATTTGCCTCAATTCATCTGAATTGAGAGAGCCTTTCTTTCAATTCTTTGGGTGTTTCCATTGTGCCTACATTTTTTATATCCATATTTCTTTCCTACTTTAAACTTGCAAAACTGATAACATGGATATTGTCTCTCTTCTCTACATGTTAATTCAACATAACTTTTGGTCAATTATGCAAATTTCTGCATACCTTTTTAATGTAGAGCTGCATGATTCTGGCTAAAATAAGTCACAATTTTTTGTTTAGAATAAAGATCATGATTCTCCTGGGCTAACTTTACTGTTTTCATTAACCACCTGCTGACCAGCCGCTGCAGTTATACTGCAGCAGGTTGACTCTATTGCGCTAATCGCCATAGGTGTATGCCGCTTTGTGCAATAGATACAGTGGGCACTCGCATAGCGCCGATGCGCGTGGCCAGCGAACACGTACTCTCTCTGTACTCCCTGTCAGTCCACTCCCCACACAGTTAGAAACACCTCCTAGGGAACACATTTAACCCCTTGATAACTCCCTAGTGTTAACCTCTTCCCCGCCAGTGACATTTATACAGTAATCCGTGCACTTTTATAGCACTGATCGCTGTATAAATGTCACTGGTCCCAAAAAAGTGTCAAGTGTCTGATCTGTCCACCACAATGCCGCAGTCCTGCTAAAAATCGCTGATCACCGCTATTACTAGTAAAAAAAAATAATAGTAATAAAAATGCCATAAATCTATCCCCTATTTTGTAGATGCTATAACTTTTGCGCAAACTAATCAATATACGCTTTTTGCGAAATTTTTGGTAAAAAAAAATTTCTTCATCAGTTTAGTTCAACATGTATTCTCCTACATATTTTTGGTTTAAAAAAAAAAATATAGGAGAATACATATTGGCCTAAACTGATGAAGAAATAGTTTTTTTTACATTTTTTTTGGGATATTTATTATAGCAAAAAGTAAAAAATATTTTTTTTTCAAAATTGACGGTCTTTTTTTGTTTATAGCGCAAAAAATAAAAACTGCAGAGGTGATCAAATACCACCAAAAGAAAGCTCTATTTGTGGGAAACTAAAGGACATAAATTTTGTTTGGGTATAACGGCACGCGAACGCGCAATTATCAGTTAGGCCCCTTTTACACTGGGGCGGTGGGGGCGTCGGCGGTAAAACGGCGCTATTTTTAGCGCTGCTTTACCGTCGTTTTTGCGGCGGTATTTGGCCGCTAGCGGTGTGGTTTTAACCCCCGCTGGCGGCCGAAAAAGGGTTAAAACCGCTCGCATAGCGCGGCAGTAGCCGCGGTATAGCCGCGCTGCCCCATTGATTTTCATTGGGCAGGAGCGGTTTAGGAGCGGTGAATTCACCGCTCCAAAGATGCGGCTTGCAGGAGTTTTTTTCTTCTCCTGCCAGCGCACCGCTTCAGTGTGAAACCCCTCGGGCTTTCACACTGAACAAACAGTAGCGGCTGTTTTGGGTCGGTTTGCAGGTGGTATTTTTAGCGCAATAACGCCTGCAAACCGCCCCAGGGTGAAAGGGCTCTTAAAGCGACACAGTGCCATATCGCAAAAAATGGCCTGATCATTAAGGGGGTAAATCCTTCTGGGGGGCTGAAGTGGTTAAAAAGTATTTAAAAAAAAAAAAAACTGTGTTTAAAAGACTGCTGCGCAAATAGTGTGACATAAAATATTGCAACAACCACCATTGTATTCTCTAGGGTCTCTGCTAAATAAAGTGTTTGGGGGTTCTAAGTAATTTTCTAGCAAAAAATACATATTTTAACTTGTAAGCAACAAGTGTCAGAAAAAGGTTTATTTAAAGGCTACTTTCACACAGGTGTTTTTCAGGCACTAAAGGGCTAAAAATAGCGCCTGAAAAACACTTCCCCTGCCTCTCCAGTGTGAAAGCCCAAGTGCTTTTACACTGGAGCCCTGCGCTTGCAGGACAGGAAAAAAGTCCTGCAAGCAGTATCTTTTGGGGCGTTGCGGGAGCGATGAATACATCGCTCCTAAAACACCCTTGCCATTGAAATCAATGGCCAGTGCTATTAACCCATTTTCGCCCACTAGTGGGGGTTAAAAGCAACCGCTAGCATTCGAAAAGCATTGCTCTAAGTGGTTAACCTGACCTCGTTTACAGACCGAAAGTTCATTCCTTTGAGCTAAAAGAACTAAAAATAAAATGTTTCTCTTTATCTCTGCCTAAGCGATGTTGTGATTGGTAGGCTGCCTGTTTCTGTTTTTTTTTTTTTTTTTTTTTAGAGACAGCTGTCAGCAGTGAGCAGAGAACGGCTCTGCACTGAATTGGGGAAATGCTTTTAAGATCCAGAGGGGGGTTCAATCACGATCTTGATTCTTTAACGATTATTCGTGCAGCTCTACTTTAATGCAAACAAAATGAACATAACTTGTATTATAATCTGAAAAAGTCCTAAGCTTTCCTCCCTAAAGTGTAATCAGAGAAGCTAATGTGATAACTGAGTATACAAACATTATAAATAATTTACAGGCATACCCCACTTTTAAGTACACAATGAGACCAGAGCATGTAGGTAAAACGAAAATGTACTTTAAGTGAAGCAATCATTTTTTCACTTCTCAATGCATGTACTGCATTGCAATAGCCATTTACAGGCATAACAGATTACCTAGGCAAGCTGGCCAACCCCAAAATCAGATATGTTGTAGTTCTGGGTCCCCTCTTGGTGCTCCCCAAGTTTTGTAACCTTGTCACTTATGTTTCGGGAGCAGTGCCATGTGAGGCCGACCAAGATTTCCCATAGACGCCAATGTGTCCGTATTTGCGAGTGTACGTAAATCGGGGGGGTATGCCTGTAATGATTACGGGGCTGCTGTTTTCTTGCTGCACATTCTCATGTCATACGATGTTTGTTTGTTTTTTTCCCTGCATTTTGCATATGGTTTTGTTTTTAATGATTTCCCATGTAGATGCTTTTAATTTACCCTGCACCCCTGCTGTTTATATGCCGTAGTTCTAGTCACTGCTCCCAACTGGATTTATTGTATTTGTTTCTTGTAAAGGTGCTTGTCTTTGTAAACTGCTTGCACTAAATTAGCATGTTTTACTTGTGTATACAGTGAGGGGAAAAAATGTTTGAGCCCCTGCTGATTTTGTACGTTTGCCCACTGACTGAAATGAGCAACCTATAATTTTAAGGGTAGGTTTATTTTAACAGTGAGACAGCATAACAACAAACATATCCAGAAAAATGCATTTTTAAAGTTTTATAAATTGATTTGCATTTTAATGACTGAAATAAGTATTTGACCCCTTCGCAAAACATGACTTAGTACTTGGTGGCAAAACCCTTGTTGGCAATCAGGTCAGATGGTTTTGTAGTTGACCACAAGGTTTGCACACATGTCAGGAGGGATTTTGTCCCACTCCTCTTTGCACATCCTCTCAAAGTCATTAAGGATTTGAGCCGATGTTTGGTCGAATCTTCAGTTCCCTCCACATATTTTCTTTGGGATTAAGGGCTGGAGACTGGCTAGGCCATTCCAGGACCTTAATGTGCTGCTTCTTGAGCCACTCCTTTGTTGCCTTGGCTGTGTGCTTTGGGTCATTGTCATGCTGGAACACCCATCCACAACCCAATGCCCTGGCTGCGGGAAGGGATTTCTCACCCAAGATTTGACAGTACATGGCCCTGTCCATTGTCCCTTTGATGTGGTGAAGTTGTCCTGTCCCCTTAGCAGAACAACATCCCCAAAGCATAATGTTTCCACCTCCATGTTTGACGGTGGGGATGGTTTTCTTGGGGCCATAGGCAGCATTCCTCCTTCTCCAAACACGGCAAGTTGAGTTGAGATCTATTTTTGGTCTCATCTGACCACAACACTTTCACCCAGTTTTCCTCTGAATCATTAGGATGTTCATTGGCAAACTTCAGATGGGCCTGTACTTGTTCTTTCTTGAGCAGGGGGACCTTGCGGGCACTGCAGGATTTCAGTCCTTCATGGCGTAGTGTATTACCAATTGTTCTCTTGGTGACTATGGTCTCAGCTGCCTCGAGATCATTGACAAGATTCTCCCATGTAGTTCTAGGGCGATTTCTAACAGTTCTCCTGATCATTGAAACTACACGTGGTGAAATCTTGAATGGAGCCCCAGACCGAGGAAGATTGTTATTTTGTGTTAATTCCACTTGCGAATAATCGCACCAACTTTTGTCACCCTCTCACTAAGCTGCTTGGCGATGGTCTTGTAGCCCATTCCAGCCTTGTTCAGGTCTACAATCTTGTCCCTGACATTCTTGGACAGCTCGTTGGTCTTGGCCATAGTGGAGAGATTGGAATCTGATTGATTGCTTCTGTGGACAGGTGTCTTTTATACAGGTAACAAGCTGCGATCAGGAGCACTCCCTATTAAGAGGGTGCTCCTAATCTCAGTGCGTTACCTGTATAGAATACACCTGGGAGCCAGAAATCTTGCTGATTTAATTAAAATGCAAATCGATTTATATCTTTTGAAATGTGTTTTTCTGGATATTTTTGTTCTGTCTCACTGTTAAAATAAACCTACCATTAAAGTTAAAATGATGATTTCTTTGTCAGTGGGCAAATTTACAATATCAGCAGGGGATCAAATACTTTTTTTCCCTCACTGTACAGTAGTTTATGAATGTATAAAGGTAACAAAATGAACCCACAATAACATCATTTTGTTCTCCCCATAGAATGAGATCTTTGCCTCCCGTCATCAGGATGAGAACAGTATTGCCTGTATCGAAGAGAAGTGCTACGTCCTGACATTTGCAGAGTACTGCAGGTAGGGAGTGCTCATTCCCCATACATTGCTTCCTTCTAAACAGGAGATCTTTCACTTACATGTAATAATTCTAATTCAAAGTAAACTATTACAAATTAAATTAACTATAGGCTCTTTATTACTTATTAAACTGTGTAAATAATATATTGTTACACCTATAAAACCTCCAAATCACTCAAATGCAAATGCAGTATTCCACATTGAGGTAGGTTAAAGCAGTACATGTCCCATCAAACTTTTACCTCCTCCTGCGCAATGTCCAGGAAAATACCCCAGAGTCTCCATTTTGCAACTAGACGCCAAAAAGTTATGCTCATTAAGCTATCCCTGTGGCAAATCTTTGTTGGCGATATTTATCCACCAAACCAAAAGCCCTGCATCTAATTATGTTAAGAATCTCTTTCCTCTGTCTTTTTTGATGTTTTACAGCAATTTGTAGTGAAGGATATGTGAAATAGGGCACCATTGCCGTGATGATAAAAGGAATAGCTGCTTTTACAATTCCCATCGACAATGGGTTAACTACTGCAACCATGAATTTTATAGCACAGTGGTACTCTGCCAAAGAGTGCAAGATTGTGATCAGAGGCTGACAAACTGCCAGTCACTTCCACACACCAAAAATGTGGGTGCCCTCACCACTACAGCTACTTGCTGTCTACAATCTTTTGCGTGCCCTACTGCTGTCTGTCTCCTGGTTTCCTCTTTTGGTGTATGTACCCACATCACTGCCCTTTGGATCCCCCAGTCTCCGCCTTCTGCTGCCCTCTGATCCCAACGGTCTCCGCCTTTTGCTGCCCTCTGATCCCAACGGTCTCCGCCTTTTGCTGCCCTCTGATCCCAACGGTCTCCGCCTTTTGCTGCCCTCTGATCCCAACGGTCTCCGCCTTTTGCTGCCCTCTGATCCCAACGGTCTCCGCCTTTTGCTGCCCTCTGATCCCAACGGTCTCCGCCTTTTGCTGCCCTCTGATCCCAACGGTCTCCGCCTTTTGCTGCCCTCTGATCCCAACGGTCTCCGCCTTTTGCTGCCCTCTGATCCCAACGGTCTCCGCCTTTTGCTGCCCTCTGATCCCAACGGTCTCCGCCTTTTGCTGCCCTCTGATCCCAACGGTCTCCGCCTTTTGCTGCCCTCTGATCCCAACGGTCTCCGCCTTTTGCTGCCCTCTGATCCCAACGGTCTCCGCCTTTTGCTGCCCCCTCTGACCCCAACGGTCTCCGCCTTTTGCTGCCCCCTCTGACCCCAACGGTCTCCGCCTTTTGCTGCCCCCTCTGACCCCAACGGTCTCCGCCTTTTGCTGCCCCCTCTGACCCCAACGGTCTCCGCCTTTTGCTGCCCCCTCTGACCCCAACGGTCTCCGCCTTTTGCTGCCCCCTCTGACCCCAACGGTCTCCGCCTTTTGCTGCCCCCTCTGACCCCAACGGTCTCCGCCTTTTGCTGCCCCCTCTGACCCCAACGGTCTCTGCCTTTTGCTGCCCCCTCTGACCCCAACGGTCTCTGCCTTTTGCTGCCCCCTCTGACCCCAACGGTCAGACGATCAGGGACACTATCCTCAATCTATTTCTCTAGCTCATATGGGTTCTGTTTATACCTCATATTTCCCAAAAGATGATTTGTCTCGCCTGGTGTATACACTGTCATCACGCAATAATAATGGAAAAAGAACAAAAAAAACTCCCACTTCCCCCAACAAACACGTTACACCCAACCACACATTGTATACACATAGTACACTGCATACATTACATAACGCCAGATGCCTGTTAATGCGGTGTGTTACATTAAGGCAGTCCATTCAGTTTGAATGCACAAACACACGCAATAATGCACATGACTTTTTTTTTTTTTTTTTAAATGCAGTGCACCACAATGCACAGCATGTGCTCTGATGTATTCCATTGTGGGTGTATCGTCCTCTACCATATGGTGCATATGACGCCATTCCTATACTGTGCTCCCAAACTTGCTGTGTTGCAGTGCATTAGGCCCCTTTCACACTGGGGCGGTTTGCAGGCGTTATTGCGCTAAAAATACCGCCTGCAAACCGCCCCTAAACAGCCTTCGCTGTTTGTTCAGTGTGAAAGCCCGAGGGCTTTCACACTGAAGCGGTGCGCTGGCAGAAGAAAAAATCTCCTGCGAGCCGCATCTTTGGAGCGGTGAAGGAGCGGTGTATTCACCGCTCCTAAACCGCTCCTGCCTATTGAAATCAATGGGACACCGCGGCAATACCGCGGCTATAGCCGCGCTGTACGAGTGGTTTTAACCCTTTTTCGGCCTCCAGCGGGGGGTTAAAACCGCACCGCTAGCGGCCGAATACCGCGGTAAAATAGCGCTGTTTTACCGCCGACGCCCCCTACCACCCCAGTGTGAAAGGGGCCTTACCGCATGCGCGTTAAAGAAACATTGTCACTTTGCTCACTTAAGCTCCCAACCTACTGCATATCTCTACACTGCTCCCCAGCCCCTCCTGCCTCTCTAGCTTAGCCAGCGCAACATACCCACAGCTTTAACGTATGAAAGTGTATGTCCGTCTCTCATCTGATAGTGCTTGATTCTAGTGGTTCAATCACTGTCTTATGACGGAGAGGATGACATTACATAGTTGGTAAGGTTGAAAAAAGACATCAACCATTTTATTATACGAGATCCAGTCATATACGAGAACCATCCAGTTCAACCTGTGGTGTGTGAGTGTGCTTGTGTTTGTTAATAGTACATTGCATGTGTATGTTGTGGTCGTTAAGGTGGCCATCTAATAGTTTTTTTAATCGATCAATGCCCCCTGCTGATACCATCGCCTGTGGAAGAGAATTCCACATCCTTACCGCTCTGAGAGTAAAAAACCCTCTGTGCCGTTTATGGTTAAACCGATTCTCTTCTAATTTTTTTAAATTGGTCGTGTGTCTTTTTTAAAATTTCCTTTCACTGAAAAGTTTTTCCCCTATGCTAGGGTTACCAGTACTGTATTTGTACATCACTATCATATCCCCTCTCAAGCATCTCCTCTCCAGAGACAATAAGTTCAATGCTTGTAGTTTTTTCCCCATAGCTGAGATCCTCTAGTCCCTTTTTATTAGCTTTGTTGCCCTTCTCTGGACTCTCCAGTTCCAAAACATCCTTCCTGAGGACTGGTGCCCAGAACTGGATGGCATACTCAAGATGCCGGACCAGAGTCTTGTGTAGTTGATAGTCCCCCCTCCCCCCCAGAGCCCTGATCTTAACGTACAGGCATACCCCACTTTTAAGTACACAATGGGAACAAAGTTTGTATGTAAAACGAAAATATACTTAAAGTGAAGCAATATCTTTTTTTTTTTCGCTTTTCAATGCATGTACTGCATTGCAATATCATTTACAGGCATAACTGATTATCTAGGCAAGCTGGCCGATCCCAAAATTGAATATGTTGTAGTCTTGTAGTCCCTCTCGGTGCTCCCCAAGGTCCTTGTCCCCAAGGTAAGTGGGGTGCTCCTACTCACTGACCATGGCCCAGGGTCAGGTTGATGTAGATTCTGACCAGCACGGTCTGGCTATGGCACTTGTGCCCATCTGGCTGTTGTAGTTTGTGAGGAAGCATAGAGTGCTGTGGCCGGCTGCTCTCCCAGCACTTGTTTTTTCAGCTTCAGCTCCCTTTAGCAGCAGCACAAAGACTATGTTTAGCATGGGAGGCTGCATCTCCACTCCATGGGCTCTCTGTGGGAGATCTCTGTGAAGGGACAGGGCTGGGAGACAAGCCTGTGGTGTCCTCCGTCGTTCCGTGAAGCTGGCTCTCATAGGTTCCACCAGTGTGCTGGAAGTTTGTCCAGCAGAAGTATGCACCTACTGCATGTGTTGGTGCGTTGAAACTGAATGGATTGCCTTAATGTAACACACCGCATTAACGGGCATCTGGCGTTATGTAATGTATGCATTGTACTATGTGTATACAATGTGTGGTTGGGTGTAACGTGTTTGTTGGGGGAAGTGGGAGTTTTTTTTTTTTGTTCTTTTTCCATTATTATTGCGTGATGACAGTGTATATAACAGGCGAGACAAATCATCTTTTGGGAAATATGAGGTATAAACAGAACCCATATGAGCTAGAGAAATAGATTGAGGATAGTGTCCCTGATCGTCTGACCGGGGGAATCGGAGGGCAGCAGAAGGCGGAGACCGTGGGATCAGTGGGCATCCCATATTGACAGAAAAACACAGAATTGTTGACATTTTTGCAGATTTATTAAAAAAGAAAAACTGAAATACCACATGGTCCTAAGTATTCAGACCCTTTGCTCAGTATTTAGTAGAAGCACCCTTTTGATCTATTACAGCCATGAGTCTTTTTGGGAAAGATGCAACAAGTTTTTCACACCTGGATTTGGGGATCCTCTACCATCCAACCTGACAGAACTGGAGAGGATCTGCAAGGAGGAATTGCAAACGTTGGTGGACCAGCCATTTTTAGGTGTCTCCAGAGATGCTCAATTGGGTTTAAGTCAGGGCTCTGGCTGGGCCATTCAAGAACAGTCATGTAGTTGTGAAGACACTCCTTCGTTATTTTAGCTGTGTGCTTAGTCTTGTCCTTGTCTTGTTGGAAGGTAAATCTTCGGCCCAGTCTGAGGTCCTGAGCACTCTGGAGAAGGTTTTCGTCCAGGATATCCCTGTACTTGGCCGCATTTATCTTTCCCTCGATTGCAACCAATCATCCTGTCCCTGCAGCTGAAAAACACCCCTACAGCATGATGCTGCCACCACCGTGCTTCACTGTTGGGACTGTATTGGACAGGTGATAAGCAGTGCCTGGTTTTCTCCACACATACCGCTTAGAATTAAGGCCAAGAAGTTCTATCTTGGTCTCATCAGACCAGAGAATCTTATTTCTTACCATCTTGGAGTCCTTCAAATTTTTTTTTTTTTTTAGCAAACTCCATGCAGGCTTTCATGTGTCTTGCACTGAGGAGAGGCTTCCGTCGGGCCACTCTACCATAAAGCCCCGACTGGTGGAGGGCTGCAGTGATGGTTGACTTTCTACAACTTTCTCCCATCTCCTGACTGCATCTCTGGAGCTCAGCCACAGTGATCTTTGGGTTGTTCTTTACCTCTCTCACCAAGGCTCTTCTCCCCCCGATAGCTCAGTATGGATGGCCAGCTCTAGGAAGGGTTCTGGTCGTCCCAAACGTCTGCCATTTAAGGATTATGGAGGGCAATGTGCTCTTAGGAACCTTAAGTGCAGCAGAATTTTTTTTGTAACCTTGGCCAGATCTGTGCTTTGCCACAATTCTGTCTCTGAGCTCTTCAGGCAGTTCCTTTTGACCTCATGATTCTCACTGTGAGCTGTAAGGTCTTAAATAGACAGGTGTGTGGCTTTACTAATCAAGTCCAATCAGTATAATCAAACACAGCTGGACTCAAATGAAGGTGTAGAACCATCTCAAGGATGATCAGAAAAAATGGACAGCACCTGAGTTAAATATGAGTGTCACATTCAACCCTTTTTCTTTCTCTTTCCTTTTCTCCACCTTACGATTAAAGCTCATTATCAGAATTTATTTGACCTATATACACTCTACTTGTAAACAATATGTATAGTAGGTATAAATCATTTAAATACCTACAAAAGTAACTAAGGAAATGATATATATCTTTATTTAGGTTTACGTGAACACAATGTTTAATATTTGAAATTTCATGATATTTACCTATATAAACCCTACTGTAAAACAATGAGCTTACTTTATAGATCCTTGTAAACTTACTTTATGTATCTTTATAATATTGTATACTCAAACTTCTTTTCACAAGGAAATATGAGTGTCACAGCAAAGGGTCTGAATACTTAGGACCATGTGATATTTCAGTTTTTCTTTTTAAATAAATCTGCAAAAATGTCAACAATTCAGTGTTTTTCTGTCAATATGGGGTGCTGTGTGTATAATAATGAGGAAATAAATGAACCTAAATGAATTTAGCAAATGGCTGCAATATAACAAAGAGTGAAAAATTGAAGGGGTCTGAATACTTTCCGTTCCCACTGTGTGTGTGTGTGTGTGTATATATATATATATATATATATATATATATATATATATATATATATATATATATATATATATATATATATATATATATATATATATATTAATTAATTAAAATTTATATATATATTAATTAAAATTTATATTACAAATTTACGACTTATGTTTGTTTTTGTTTTTTTCCCCCCCTCATAGATTTTGTGCCTTGGTAAAGCGTCGAAGGGAGGGCTGTCCGAACAGGAAAGCCTTGATTGTCCCGCCCTCGGAAGAGTATTGCACCCCCATACATCGCAGGGTTCCAGACAGCACTGACTCCGAGTTAGTATTCCTTTGCCGACATGTGTACGATTTCAGACATGGTCGAATCCTGAAGAACCCACAATAATATAAACTTGAGCTTCAGGTGGATACATCTACATGCAAAATTGTCGTCAGATTGCGAGGCCTTTACAGCCCAAGACTCTTTCAGACAACATCCCAGCAACACCCCAAGCACAGAGGGGAGATGGGAACGTCTTGTAGTAGCCACTTGGCTCTGGATTCAGGAACAGACACTGGTTTCAGTACTCAGCAGTTGAAAGCACAGCACTTCGTTAGAGATGAGCAGTAATTAAAAAGAAAATGAGAAAATATATATGTAACATATAAATATATATAAATATATTAAAGTATATATATATTATATATATATATTGGGGAAAAATAAGCCAGTAAATCAGGACAGGAACCATGTGTGCAAGGTTGTGTAGAGATGCGTTAGTGCATGACTGGACTTAGTTTGGTTCAAATGCCTTAATATGTCACACAGGTCCCATTAAATCCACATAGAAGTGACATTAGTTCTGCACATTTATACAGGTTTTGTTTTTAATTTGTGCAGACTCTCCTCATTTGTTTTGAGAAGTATCTGTTGCTTATAAAGCATTTCTGCTGCCCCTTTTATTAATTTATAGCACACCCCAGCAATGAAGTGATCAATTTACCACCATATATGTTTTAGTTACTACTAGAACCCAAGTAAATTTTAGTTATATATTGCTAGTTTAAGTACTTTGAGTATTGTCTGCAATGGAATATTTAAAGGGTTCCTCAATATAAAATGTACCTTGCTTCCTTCTCACTTGTGGAGCAGTTTAAAGGTCTCCTTTTCTTTTGACTGTGGTTGGCTAGTTTAAGCTGGCTATACAGTATTAGATTTTTTTTAACACGTTCTTTTTTCAACTCTATACAATGTGAATGGATGAATCTTCTGTTGCGGCTATCGTATTCTAACAGCTGGCACCAATGGCTTTCAGAATATTACCTAAACAGTGGCTGCATCTTACTGGATGCAACCACTAAGATGCAGCCACTGTTACAGGCCACAGGCCGATAATTCCTGCTTGACTCCTTTATTTTTTCAGTCGAATGTTGGGCAGGAAGGTTGATGATAGGGTCACCTACCTAGGAAATGTTGGTTTAACAGGAACCAGATGAAATTTTCATTGCTCGGCTTACGTTTCCTGCCACGAGATACATACAGTCACAGAACATGGAAATTACTTTTCAGCAAATTGTTCAGGATTTTCAGGTACAACTCAGCTGCAAGATATACAGTGGATATACATGCAGCACATAATAGTGGCAGTTATTTCATTAAAGCGGAAGTAAACCCATCCATAAAACTGTTTCATTTCCGGCACGTGTCGGAAATGTAACACTCCCATTGGTTGTGCTCTCAACCAAACTGTCAAGCCATCCAATGGCTGGTGTCATAACTGATCACATGTGCAGCATCATGGCAGTTGTAGATTAAACAGAGGCAAAGATGGCAGCTTCTTTGGCTGAAAACGATAGGAGGGTTTACTTACACTTTAACTGAAACAAAAGTTTTGAAAACCTGTCATAACAGATATAGGGTATGTTATTCTGTACACAGCCGTAACATGTCTCTTCATTCTTATTAGTTCCCAGTGAATTCATAGGCCACCTTTACCCTTTATTATTGGCTCAGCCCACATTAGGTTGCCCCGAGTCTGTACACATTTTTACAAGCTCAAATTAAAGGCATTGATTGGATAATAGAAACATTCTTTGATTGACCTCTATCCCTTCAATTTAACAAAAGGGGTGTATCCTCTGCCCATACCACTCCCTTTACCCAAAGCTACAGCATCCGTGTGTATCTTCAGTGAAGCTGTGTGCTGACATAATTGTATTCTTTCACTATTGTAATGGACAGAATTTTGTCTGTCAGGAGCTCATAGCTACAGAATAACTAGAAACCGCAAAAGACCAGGGGTGGGTGGTGAGACTTTCTATTTTGCTATACCGGGGATATAATATTTTTTGTAACACCCATAGAATTCATTTTAATCCTACATTTCATTTTCACATTGAATGGGCCTTTCTCACAGTGGAAGAACCCTGGTAATGAACTGCTCTGTGCATAGGCAAACTTGCCGGGTAATTACCTAAAAAGGATCATAACACTCCACTGCACAGAGGTGATCAGTAGCAGCGTTTAGCCCTTTCAGGGAAAAAGAGTACTTTAAACCAATAATGACTTGAAGGATGCTTCATTTTCAAGGTAGTGTTTTATCAAAGTTTACTGACTTGGCCTTCTGAAAGAAAGATGTCACCTTCCTTGGCCAATACAAGAGACTAATGATATGACTTGCATTGTAAAAAAATCCGCTACCTGATTGCTTAATTTGTTTGCCATTTGCCTTATGTGTATACAATCTAGATATACTTTTATTTATCAGAAAGACAGATGTTAAATTTTAATGAGTGAAAAAAAAATGAACCCACAAAAAAGAACAAAAAAAAAACAAAAAAAACCAAAGGACATTTATACCAGAAAACATGAAATGACATTGCTGGTAGATAAACTCTGTAGCTTGCACTAATGAATAAATAACACTGTATCCATACTTTAGATTCTGTAATCACTAGTTTAAATTGGAGATCTGCATTTTCAGTTTTAGCCAAGCCAAATTTGGAACACAAAAACCAGGACCATAGGAAAGAGTTTCCAGAAACACGCTTTAATAATTCTGTGCTCCCAGAGAAATTTTGGATATTTTGACAGTACCAAAGAGTTCTATACTTATAAGACATTATTACTGAGCCACCTGGCAGAAGTTGTTTTTATATATATATATATTGCCTGTTTAATACTGTGATATTCGTTTGCATTGTTTAACAATTCAGGACTGGAGGGCTGTGATAAAATTTAGACCAGTCAGCTGAGATATTGGCATTTAACTCCATCCAACATGACAAGTCAAGTGAGACTGTGAAGGTATATCCATGGAAGCTGTCACCATGACTTTATTTTTTGATTTGGGCAGGCTTCTTTGATTTATGCATTCAATGAAGTTTAAATTCTAAATTCCCATGCTACATCACTTTTCTAGGGTACTTGTTAGTGCAGGCACTGAATGATCCAAAAAACTATCCACTAGGGGAATGGTGAGGCGCACCGGGGTTTTATGATACCCAATAAGTAACCGGTAAGTGTAGACACAAAATTGGCATTGGTTTTCTTGCCGATTTTGTGTCTGCATTTATTGGTTATTGGATATCCTAAAACCCCAGTACTCCTCACCTTTCCCCATTTCCCTAGTCTAAAGTGCTTTGCATATATTTGGGGTTGATACCCACGATTGAGATCTCTTTGGCTGTATTTGGGATAATTATATATAGCACAGAATGATGCTCTCAGAGCTTGCCTCAGCAATTACCACTACCTTATTTCTATTCTCATTGGCTCCCTTTTAGCCAAATTCTGCCATAATTATACTTTTCTGTACATTTTCCCTGTTGAGGATTTTGAGGTAGTCACAGATCCACTGCAAACGATGTGTATGGAAAAGCTCCCCCAGTTGCTTTCACAAGTATGACATAAGAATGCACTTAAGGCTGATATACATGACCTGAATATCAGCTGGTATTGGCCGGTGCAATAGAAACTGGGCGACATTCAGACAATGTGTACAGCAGCCTGTCCAACGAAAGAGCCAGCAGCCAATTGGGCATGTCCCCCTGTCAAAACACAATAGCTTAGTGGGGATATCGCTGAGAACATCACATATTTAGTACGGTGAGCTCCTCCCCAGCCTGCTGGGTTGAACTAAAAAAAACCGAATGGTGTGTACCAGGCATTTAGTGTTTTATCCTATCAACAAGCAATAAATGAACATTTCCTGAGAAGGTTTCTAAAGGCATAGGGTAAGGAAAAGGTCATTAACAAATTCTATTTCCAAGTACTGTCTTCTTGTAGAAGAATGAAAACCTTTTTTTTTTTTTTTTCTTCTTGTATGGATTTTTACTTGATTTGACCCTAATGAATGAAGATGCTCCTATACAGAATAATAATTGGAGCCTGTTTAGCTTTTCTCAGTCAGTATACAGTACAGATTCAACTCTTTATTACGGACCTAAAGGGTTTCAGCATATGACCTCACCCTTGTCAGGGCACTGAGGGCAGATGAAGGGAGTAAGCTAAGTACATAATCTAATTTTTTTTTTTTCTTACGGGTAGATTTTTTAACTAAGCTGACCATGTATTTTACTGCAATTCCATGTTAAAGAGTGTTTAACTTAGTTGTTGTACAAGGCTCAAAACATGCCCATCAGACTTTGCTTTATCTTAAAATGTTGCATCGTTTGGTGTTGAGCTCTATACATATACCCTGTAGTGAAAACCTGTACCAAAGTATGGAGGCAGCCATTGCTGACCTGAGTGTTCTGTGGCTGGTATGCTGACCCAACAGCTTCATCATTTTCTGAGTCCGAAACTTAGAACAAGTATGTAGATTAACATGTCTACCTTATGACAGCTATCCAAATGAAAAAGGGCTCCGCAAATGGCAGCCTCCATCAATCTCCTGGTACAGTTTACCTAAAAAGACATTCCATGCATACCAAAAGCTAAACTAGTGCATGTTTATGTTGGATGTAAGTTAAACTCTATCACAGCAAACTAATGACTTTCTGTACTATTGTACATCAGTCCACTGGCCTGTATTTTTTTTTTTTTTTAATCGGGTCTTGCCCATAAAGCCTTTGTATGATTAGGCTGAGTTTTTGTGTTCTGGTGCCAAAAGATTAGCTGCTCTTAATTTTACTGAGGATTTGATAAATTTCATGTTGGTGTAGCAAGATGCTCCACCAGGTCTTCATAAGAGAAGCTGCAAGCTGTAGGGTTTACATTTTGCCGTATGGGGATGTTTACTTTAGAATACAGGAAGCAGTGATGTCATATCAGTACTTACTAAAGTACTTTAGTACAAACTAAACCACATTTCCTTCAGTTTGTGGAGCTTGATTAGGGAGACTGGTGCATGCATCTGTCTGCCTATAGAGCTGACCATGAGTACTTGTTTCTGTGAAATTCCTCTATCAGTCTTCTTTCCCTCCCTCTTCCTGCTACTATCTCTGCACCTGTGAAATCAGTGGAGCTGATGTACAGGTTTGACAGGCAAAGGAAAAAATTCTGTAGAGGATCACCACATCACGTTCCCCAATCACTCTCTACCCCAAAAAAGTGGAGATTTCTGCTCTTGTTGCTTTCAAACTATTTCCAGAATATGAAATTGGTGTAAGTTTAAGGAACAGTCTCGTATGCCTCGAACCAGTTTTTACATTTTACGTTTTTTGTTTTTTTTTGTTTTTTTGTTTGCATTTAAGGAAGAACATTACAGCCTATTTTATGCTGAAATAAACTGTTTTTGAATCCATGTTAAGTTTCCATAACTGGCTTGAAAAACGGCTCTAAGCGATTTTGTGAAGTCTGTATATTGCTTCATTTCAGTAATTTTTTTATCTCTGGATTGTTTCAGCTTTTTTATTAGATCTTTCCTAGATTTTACTTTTCATCCAATTAAATGGTCAGAATGTTTTCAAATTGTGAACTTGCACAGGTGTGCATTTTTTAATTTCAAGTTTTATTTACAGAACAGTGAGTCATTGTTTGATTGGGGAAGGCTAAAAAAATATGGAATTTCAGAACATTTTGTTTTTTTTGTTTGTTTTTAGGTTGTAAATCTGCAAAACCCTCAGACCTGCAGGGAAAGTATCAGTAGAAAGTGTTGATATTTTCTAACTCTGGGCTTACAACACTAAAATGCTGAAATTTTTGGTTGGCACTTTATTACATAGTAGGTGAGGTTAAAAAAAGACACAAGTCCATCAAGTCCAACCTATGTGTGTGATTATATGTCAGTTATTACGGCACTAAATTGCTCTATGTACTACAATCTTAAAGAGTTTCATAAAGACATTAAATGCAGTACATATGGTCGTTTTTCCATCTCCAAAAACAGCACTTGATGGGTTTGTCCCATCAGCTTTTTTCCCTGTTGGTAATGTGTTAAAAGTGTAATACATCGCTAATTAGGGAACACTTCATGACTATAAAACGTTTTTTTTTTGTTTTTTTTTTAGTGCATAAGCCATTTCAATGTAATCATTGTTCAAACTTGGCCCATGTTGTGATGGTGTTTTTTTAACCAAAAAAAAATCATTAGGATTAACAAAATGTAGGTTGGGATGAATTCTGCTTGTTCAAGTAGAAGCGCACCAATAGTTTTCAATAGGTGAGCCAGGTGTGCAAAATATTACCCTAATTTCCTTGCTACTGTGACCTGTTTCAAGGTTATTTTATGAGCTCCTCAGCCTCCAAGCCTTCTTTAAAGCCAAGTGCATTCAGTTTGAAGTGAATTGTGTACCCCGCCAATTCTTGTAACTCTAGGAGGATCCAACAGAACTATTTATAGCATTTAATATAAAAAATTAAATGCTCTTTTGCAGCTGGAATATAGAATTATTTTCATACCCGTCAGTTTTACCAGTTGTGTAATTATATTACAAAGAATCCATCTGGGGAGCTGGACTCATCAATTGGACTTTGTGATAAACTCCACAGTGGTATAAATTCTAGTGGGCATTTCTGCCAACTATTATGGGTAGGTAGAATGGATGTTAAAACAACTCTGTCACAAAAAGTAAACTCCAGAAAGCAGATGTTTCTGTGTATAATAGCATACTTCACCCAGTCTCCCCATTTCCCACCTCGCTCACTGTTCATGTGGCTGAACACTGCTCCAGTAAAGAGAAAACATCTAGCTAAAGTCTTTTTAGAAGCCCTCAGTTCTGGGAGTGTTAATCTTGTGTCCCCCCACTGCACTCTATGGTTCCTCCTGCTGATCCCTACATCCACTAGTTTACTGGCATGTGAAGGTCATCTGGAGCACCCACTGAGTGTAGGTGGGGGACACAGGAGATCGACCCTTCTAGAATGATCAGTTTCTTTAGGGCCCTCAGGTGATGATTCCACTTCACTGGAGCAGTGTTCAGCAGTACAAGCAGTGGGAGAGGTAAGCATTTCTTCTTTGCAGAGACATCTGATTTTAGAAGTTTAATTTTTGCAGCAGTCACTTTGCAGCAGTTTGATTTTTCACACCTTTTTGATTTTTGATCAGTTTTAAAGGGTAAGTTCACCTTTTTAAAAAATGCACGTTTGAGGTAAAAAAAAAATAAAAAAATTTGCGTTTATGATTTTTTTTTTTCCTCAGAAGCCCACAAAGCATTTCCCCTGTGATCAGTGGATCACAGGTGCATTGTCAGGCTCCTGCATATTCTTCCTACTGCTGTGTCTGTACATCTGTATGGCCTGTCCATTTCAGATCTGCAGGAAAAGTAAATGGACTATGTTCACTGATCAGCATGGTCACAGTCCATTGAGAACTACAAGCTGTCTGCCACGGTGCCAGACGGGACTTGTAGTTTATTCATTCACAGATCTGAATAAATGACGCGGCTGTGTGGAAAAAATCTCTGCACAGCCGATTTCAAAATCTGACAGCAGCTGCTGAGGAGTGGAACCCCTGCCCTGATGGTACAGGGGAACTCAGGAGGTGAGGGGGGCTGCTGCATAGTAACATATTACATGATACTCTAAATATGGGTGAGACGTGTTACTACAGCTGAACTTTAAGCTGGCTATACACTTTGTGTTTTCATTCAGCCACCAGGTTGAATGAAAAAAAAAACCACTACAGATTCCTCAAATCCACACAAACAAGGTGAATAGAGAAGTCCATTTGTTTAAAACTAGTAACAGTTTGGTGTAACTGAGTGCCAACGTTCCACTTCTGCATCATAAATGATACCCTTGATAAATGGTTAGCTGGGGGTAGAAATGCACAGAACAAGGGCTTTAACAATTGCCAATCTTGGAAAATGGGCCACAGGGGTAATATGTAATATTTTCAAACCAGCATCAGGACACCTTCCTTTGGAAAAATGTTATAACATTCTTTTTTTAATGAAAATAAGTTCATATATTCTACAAATTGACACTTCCAGCTTGCAAAGACAGATGAGTCCACACTGTTCTTCTTTGGATAATAAAGCTATAAAGAATAAGTTCCATAACTGTTGGATTGGTACTGCCATTACAACACCAACCTTTTCATTTTTGCAATAACCTTTCGCTGACAGCATAACATGTGGATTAGGAATTGTGCCACTTTTATTGTATAGTCAATACAAATTGTCTTTACTTTAAACTATTTTTTGGGAAAAAAATGTGATCATTGAGAACAGAATTGCTGTTGTAGACCAAATAATAGATTTTCCTCATACAAATACTGTTTCATTTATATACCAATATATCTTATTTGTATCTAGCATCTAACATTGTGGATTCAGAAACAACACCAACTTTTTACAAAGTCAGTATTATAATGAAGTTTTTTCACCTATTATAATGAGAGAGAAAAACAAAATTATATATAATCTCTCTCCTGTCTTTAGAGAAATATAAGTGCTGCTATTGTTGACCTCCTTCAGAAAATGCAAACTCTTGAGACGGATTATAAACATCAGAACGCTAAAAGGCCTAATTCCAGCTTCTGCACTTTTAAATAGTTTAATTTCTTTGACTTCTGCTGATAGAAGAGCAGCAGACCTTTCTGCAATAATAACCTTCTCCCCTGCACTGTCTTCCACTGTCTGTCCTGTTCAATAGCCTTCCTCCCCAACACTCCCTTAGTGCCCAGTGAGTCACGGCCATACTATATGTAGTTATTTGAACTATCTAAGGTGCTGTCATAATGCTGTCTGGCAAGGGCATTTCTGGTTGTGTGATTGGCTCTAATCAGTCCACTAAGAAATGCTTGTTGTGGAAGATTGGCCTAGTTTCTTGCACCTGCGACACAGAAATGCATGTTTGGGTTTGAAACCCCACAGCACCATACTACACATCACTTCTTTGTGACTTGTGTGGGCTGTACCAGTCAGCCCACTGGCCACTAAAGGATGGTATACTTCTAGGCTGGCAGCAGTCACTTGACTAACACTTTTGAGTACTTACTTTCCTGGTACTTACTAATATAGTTTTTATTTTATTTTTTTTCCTTTAATGCAAAATGTTGTAGTAGGAAAGGGATTAGTTAATTTGTTTGGATCCTGAAATTGGGCTTTCAGCATACAAGTTCCAGGTTGTTTCATATCGTTCTTGGTCAATGACTAAAAATATTAGAATAGGTTCAGTAGTTGAGCAAATCGCATTCTCAGATGATGGGGATCAGTGATGGCAGCTTCCATGTTCTTCTTTCTTCATGAGTTCTGGACTTGGTTCACTAACCATCCAAAATGAGATAAAGTAGTTGGTGAAAGCTGAGCAACGTTAAAAAAAAAAAAAAATCACATAGCTCTGAGAATCCATGTTTCTGGACCCTCTTAGCAGTCAGACAATTGCAAAGTAACCGTGGAGAAGCCATTAAATTTCTACTAAATTACACAAAACCATTTTAACTTAACATTTTTTGCTTAAATATTTGGACTTGCCTCTTCACTTTGTGGCCATAACCATAATCTGAGTTTAAACAAAATAGTTAATCAAGCAAAATACGTCAAATCCTCTTGTCTGTTTTTTCTCTGCCACACTTAACTAGATTATTAAAACCAAATGACGCCCATTTCTGTTGTATTAGGACTTATTTTTATGTATCTAAGCTAAACTAATCAATACTGTATTATACAGAGAGAATGGAATTGGAAAAATGAAATATTTACAAGAACCTGTGATTTAGATAAATTGTACATTCTAGGTTAAATCTTGTTTAACTGAGGTATAGAGAAGTTGACTATAGCAGAAACCTAAAGATCGCTATGTAGAGAGCAGAATTTACACATTCCATAAACCTGGAGAGACACAATATATTTATGATTGGTAATTTGGCCAACATAGCCTACAGTTGTCTAATACAAGGTCATAACAATGGGTCTAATATTTAAAATGGGCTTATGCATTATGAAGATCCTGGTTCAACCAATGAATTACTGTGTAGAAACCGGTCAATAGCCTTGTGTAAAAAGACTGTTGATGGTCAGTAACCAAATACAACCAGATAACCTTCAACATTTTACATTGTGGAATGAAAGCTAATTTGTGATTGGTACACTATTGCTCTTGGCATGTTATGTTTAAAGCTGAACTCCAGGAAAACAGCTAATTACTCAGATAAAATACAAGGGAACGGTTTTACTTGCCAAAAGATTTTTTTTTTTTTGGTCAATCCAGGCCTAAGATCTACACAAAACACAGCCCAGCCTGGCAGGAGATGAGATCCAAATTTTCTCAGCTGCAGTTCAGTAATACTTTCAGATCTGTATCCTTCACCACCCTGTGACTGGACAGTGAAAGGAAAAGACGTAGTCTGATGACCCCATTTGTGTCACTCTGCTGTCTTCTATCAGTAAGTTCCCTTGTACTGCAAAACAACTGAATGGCTCTGTGTTCTGCTTCTTCCTCCCCCCAGTCTGAGTTCTGCTGTAAAGGGAACTGTAAGAGGCTGATGGCAATATAAATTCCACTTAATAACAAAAAAATGAATGATGTATTGGTGTATACAGAGCTGCAATAATTTGTCTTTTATATCTGTCTGCATTTCAGCTTTAAATACAAATCCTATAGATTGCAGCATCATAACAACCAAAACGCTGCTGGATTTAACATTACAAAACACAAAAAGCCTGACAAATATATGTAAGCCGTCTTCAGCTCTTGTTAAACTCCACCTCAGATGTATTTTAGGATTTGTTACAGTAGGCTTGAAATATATTTACTATGCATAGTCTGTTTAGGAAGATGTTAATTGCATTGGCCAGTTCCGAATTACTGCATCTATACAATGATTTTTGCTAAGGGTGTGTCTTTTTTTTTTTTCCTTGTACAAATGTCACTCATTTGAACCCAATGCATGTTTTCACTGCAGAACATACACATAAGCGTTGTTACAAGCCAATGACTGCTGAATTTGAGTTCTGTCACTCCTTCAAGCAGCATGTTGTGAATCGTTTAGATTTGTCTTAGATCAATGATTTGGTTTTTCTTGTGTTTTTTTTTTTTTTTAATTTTTTAATTTGCTTATCCAGTAAACTATTAGAACTTTTTGAAACTGAAAATGCAGTTGTTAGATTTAAAAATGGTGGGGAAATACTGAATACATGTAAAATCTATTTTAGTTGATGATTTTGTAAAATGCACTTTTTTCAGTCTCCCAGATCTGTATTTCAATGTTTACAGATGGAATGGAAAACATTCCCTATAATCTTCTGTGAAAAAATATATTAGAATTAATTCTTTAAAATAAAAAAAAAAAAATACATTTCATCGGTTGTATTTTTCTTGGAAATGATCCTTGATATATTTTGTGTTTTTGATTCTATAGGTTTGTACAGGTGTAAACGTTGGCTTTCTACCGATACATATAGTTGTCAACCTGATCAGACTGTGGCTCATTTCCCATGACTACAAAAAGAGGTTCCCTTAAAGGGACCCTGTCGCCAGACCATTCATGGCAACAAAATTCTTCCCATAAGGTTATATACGGTATATATATATATATTTAAATACAGGTACTTCTATAGAGCTGTCAATATAGTACTTTACATATACAGGTATATTGTACATTCACATCAGTCCCTGCCCTTCAGCAGCTTATAATCTAAGGTACCCAACTCACATTCATACATACACATACAAGGGCCAATTTAGACCGTATCCAATAAACTTTGGTTTTTTACCTAAAGCCTCCCTTTGTGTAGACCAGCCTTTCCCCAACGGGGTTCTGCGGTATTCTGGGCACTTCTGGGTTTGTCAGGGCTGCCATAGCATCCTGGTTGGGACAGCCCAAGTTAGAAAGTGAAGGCAGAAAAGCGCTGAACGCGCGTTGGCACACAGTGGGAGCTAGATTATGTCAACAGTAATGAGCAATACTGTGGCATTTAGTGTGCCAATCAGACCCAGGGCCTAGGGTTGAGATAATAGTTTGGGGGAGGCTGCTTCCTTTATCCCAACCAGCTCTGTCTCTGAAAAAAAAACATTTCACCCTATAGTGCAGGTGCCAACGTGAGCTGTAAAAGTTGGACAAGTGAAAAAAATGTCCATACAGGCAAACATGAACTTCAAAATTAGTCAGCCAAGTGGAGAAATCGTACAGTACATCTGCAAATTTGAAAACTATATGTGTATAAAGGTGTGTGTATATATATGTGTGTGTGTGTGTGTGTATGTATGTATGTATGTATGTATATATATATATATGTATATATATATATATATATATATATATATATATATATATATATATATATATATATATATATATATTTATTACAGTTGTGCTCATAAGTTTACACACCCTGGTAGAATTTTATTCCAGAGAATATGAGAAACAAAACCCTTTCTTTCACTCATGGTTAGTGTTTGGCTGAAGCCATTTATTATCAGTCAACTGTGTTTACTCTTTTTAAATCATAACAGAAACTACCCAAATGACCCTGATCAAAAGTTTACACACCCCAGTTCTTAATACCGTGTATTGCCCCCTTTAACATCAATGACAGCTTGAAGTCTTTTGTGGTATTTGTGGATGATGCTTTTTATCTTCTCAGATGGTAAAGCTGCCCATTCCTCTTGGCAAAAAGCCTCCAGTTCCTGTAAACTCTTGTGGATATTTGTGGGTTTTTCTTTGCATCGCGAACAATTTTCCTGGCAGTTGTGGCTAAAATTTTAGTTTGTCTACCTGACTGTGGTTTGGTTTCAACAGAACCCCTCATTTTCCACTTCTTGATTTGGAGTTTGAACACTGCTGATTGGCATTCTCAGTTCCTTGCATACCTTTTTTTTTTATCCCTTTCCTGTTTTATACAGTTAAACTACTTTTTCCCGCAGATCCTTTGACAAATCTTTTGTTTTCCCCATGACTCAGAATCCACAAACTTCAGTGCGGCACTGGCTAAAAGATGCAAGGGTCTGTCAGGAGTCCAGAAATGCATTGACCTTTTATACACACACACTAATTACAAGCAAACAGATCCCAGGTGAGGATCGTTACCTTTTAATAGCCATTCAAACCACTTTGTGTCAGCTTGTGTGCATGTTATCAAGCCAAAATCACCAGGGTATGTAAACTTTTGATCAGGGTCATTTGGGTAGTTTCTGTTGTGATTTATGATTTAAAAAGGGTAAACGAAGTTGATAATGGCTTCAGCCAAACACTAACCATGAGTGAAAGAGGTTTTTGCGTTATTCATATCCTCTGAAAAATGGCCAAGAAATCCTAAATTCTACGTGTGTGTGTGTGTGTGTGTGTATATATATATGTGTATGTATGTATATATGTGTGTGTGTGTGTGTGTATATATATATATGTGTGTATATGTGTGTGTATATACTCAAGTATGCATACCCTGGCAGAAATTGTGAAGTTTTGCCATTGATATTGAAAATATTACTGGGGGAGATGGGTGGAGCCTAGCGGAGCAGACATGCATTGTTAGAGCTCTGCACCGCTGAGAAGAGAAGGACAAAGCGGAGCCTGCAGGCTCAAAAGGTATCCATTTTGAACCCTTTTGCCCCGGGAACAAACTGAAAGTTTGGGCAGGAAATATGGTACTGGGAGGAAGCCGTGGCAGAAATAAAAATCACCTCACAAAAAGCTCACTGCAACTAAAGCAGCTCCAGTCACCTCACAAGATACAGCATCAGGGCGATGTCACAGCAAGACTCTCCATTTGAGTCAGATACAGAACAAATCCTCTCACAAACTTCTCCACAAGCCTCCTCAGCATCCCCAGTAATATTATTACAATTTGAAAAGATGCTTCATAAGGCTTTAAAACAAACCTCAGACCAAATAACAAAAAGCCTAACCAAAGAAATAAGAGAGCTGGGAAACCGCACCGCAGCCTTAGAAATAAAATTGGATGAAATTGAAATTACAACCCAAGTAAATATAACAGAATTGGAACAATTAAAAGAAGAGAAATTAATACTTCAAACTAAGCTCGAAGATTACGAAAATAGAGCCAGACGTTCAAACTTGCGCATAAGGGGAATACCTGAAACTGTGACAGACCTGCAATCTACTATTACTGCTCTATTACAAGAACTAAAGCCAGATATCCCTATTGAACGTTTAGAACTGGACAGAGTACACAGAGCCCTCACAGCCAAAAAGAAAGATGGACCCCCACGTGATATAATCACAAAATTTCATTATTACAGAACGAAAGAACAAATACTAATTGCTGCAAGAGAAAAAAAGGAACTTAATTTTCAAGGACACAATTATCAAATTTTTGCTGACCTATCCCAACTTACTATTACTAAAAGACGATCCATGAAACCCCAACTAATGGAACTGCAACGCCACAACATTATGTATCAATGGGGCTTCCCCTTTTCAGTCAGATTTAACTACCAAGGTACAATTTACAGAAGCAGATCAGCAGATGAACTACAACTAACCCTTTTAAAATTAAATCTGACAGAACCCACACGCAGCAACTCTCCCACACGCAGAAGAATGACATCTTCACCTTCAGGCAGCACTCAGAAAATTTCAGAACAAAATGGGAATCATCATTCTCACAAAAGAGGCCGTTATGCCACATTATTCATGGACCAAGAAGATTCAATGGACTGACATCCTAATTCCTGATATCTCTTCATTTATTATACTAAGAGATGGTTCTCTATAAAAAAAACATGTATTTATAACTGAATGTAACTGCATTCTGATAGTCGCACACTGTGTGGGATCATGTTACATTCCAGTTATATTTCTTATTACTTCTGATTCATATAGCCTTAGAATATATAAGTGAAATAAGGAAATTCTTGTTTAGTTATATATTATCAGGTAATAACAATAGATTTATTACTTTTTAGGACAAATATGTTAAATAATCCAGAAGTAATGGAAGCTTTTTCTTTCTTTTCTTAAAACAAATATATTATTACCTAACTAGTTCCTAGAATTATGTTTTTGTTCTAATCTGAAGCAATACAACCTCCAATTTTATGAGTTAACATATCTAAACAGTTACATATGAATAAAATATGTAATTGTTTACTCTAAAAGGGTTAAAATCCCAAAATAATTCAAACTATCTTCATCAATACCAAAGTTATTAACAGTACCTTTCTAACTGAATTATTTAGCCTAGGGCAAGACTAACCATATACAACCACCCTGGAATAAATAATTTCAACAAAAACTATATTCTGCACTCCAATTAATGAAACATCATTTTGATGTCTTTTGACATAGCACTTCTCTCCTGTAAGCGGAAGATCCGTGTACCCCTATTAGCCCTCCTCATTCTCCCAACCATATTATGTGGGAGTGTGACGAAGGCACTTATTCCCCTGAGAGAGATATTTACTCTCTTTCACGGGTAAATTGTGATTACTTGCAAAAAATAATTTATACAATGTATCATCTAATCTCATATGTTTTTTGTTTACTCTTTACTCCAGAATTCACTGGTTTCTTTTCTATCTATTCATCTCTTCAGTCCACACAGGTTGATCTGCGCAGTCAGCTATGCATAACAAAAAGTAAGTCAAAACTATTTGATCTGTTGCCATGGCACCACTGAACATACTTTCCCTGAATGTTCAGGGAATAAATGTCCCTCAAAAAAGGACCAAAGCCTTCCGTACTTTTCATAATTAGAAGGCTGACATAGTATGCCTCCAAGAAACACACTTCACCAAAGATTCTACTCCAAAATATATTTCTCCTTTTTTATCAACAAATTTACACGGCTTCTGCCTGTACCAAGCAAAGGGGAACTCTAATTGCATTTCACCGATCCACACCATTCACCTTATCAGAAATTAAAGACCCAGAAGGTAGATACCTGATACTCATGGGTTATATAATGGATACAGCAATCACAGTGATTTCCTACTACGCTCCTAACAAACAACCTACACCATTCCTCTCACATATACTACAAGTGATTAATACACACAAAATAGGAACAGCGATAATGTGTGGGGATTCAAACCAGGTCCTCCTCCCATTTCTAGATAAATCACCTTTTACACCATCCAAAATAACCTCTAGATTACCTTTTTCTCAACTTCTTTCCAAATACAATCTGGTAGATTCGTGGAGAGAAAGTAACCCAATGAAAAAGAAATTCACTTATTTCTCGCACCCTCATCAAACCTTCACCAGAATAGATCATATTTTTCTAACAATAGGAATGATACCAGAAATTATTGCATCAGATATAATTCCGATTCCGTGGTCTGACCATAATGCAGTATACACTACTATAGCCTCAGCCATACCAAAAGCGCATGACCTAATGTGGTACTTACCGGACATAATGCTCAAACACCCACTACATCAGATGGCCATTGAACAAGCTTTAAAGGAATACATATCAATTAATAATACAACAGACATCTCCCCAATAACACTGTGGGAAGCTCATAAGCCTGTCTTGCGTTGTACAATACAAAGACAAATGGCACTATTTAAACGGGAACGCAAAAATCTAGCAAAAAAAAACTAGAACTACACAATTTCTACATGAATACAAACAAACCAGGTACATATTTGGCTCGGGCATTAAATTCAACTAACAAATCTTTCAAACCAATACGTTTGAAATTATCAAAAAAAGTTTACACTTGTAATCCAGTTAAAATAGTCCATAAATTTCACTCACATCTCGCAACTTTATACAAGACAAACAATGAATTTAATCCTACAGAGGCTGAATCCTTCTCAAAAATAACCTTACCTGAGTTATCTCAGAATCAAAAAAGCAGTTTGGATGAGCCTATAACTATAGATTAAGTTGCTAACGCCATAAAAGACCTAAAACTTAACAAAAGACCAGGCCCAGACGGCTACTCGGCTTTATACTATAAAACATTCTCAGAAATACTCTCTCCCATTCTCACTGAAACTTTTAACAAACTTCTAGATGGACATTCTTTTCGGCAAGAAACACTAATGGCAATTGTTTGTATGATCCCAAAACCCCTTTCTGATGATACTTCCTGTGTGAATTATCGGCCTATCTCTCTGTTAAACCTCGATATTAAATTATTAGCAAAAATAATAGCAAAACGTCTCAATAGCATTATAGGAAAATTAATACATAGAGATCAAGTAGGCTTCATGCCAAATAGACAGGCAGGCGATAATATATGCAGGGAAGTGTTATTGGCACATATTGCTAAAAAACGGAAAATCCCTTTGTTTTCTATCTCTCGATATTAAGAGGGCATTTGACACAGTATCCTGGCAATATATGCAATATTCATTACAAAAATGGGGTTTTGGACCCCACTTTTTAACATGGATTAAAGCATTATATAATAAACCCAAAGCCTATATAAAATATGCTGGATACAAATCTGAAGCCTTTAATATCGAAAGAGTTGCCCATTATCTCCCTTATTATTTGCCCTTATACTCGAACCCATGGCCCAATACATCAGAACAAACCAAACTATAACTGGCATTGAAGTAGGAGGTATTACACACAAATTATGTATATTTGCAGACGATATATTACTTTTTCTATCATCACCACAGGTCTCTGGTCCTAACTTAATACCAGCTCTTAATGGATTTGCAGCCCTATCCGGCCTTATGATTAATCCTAAGAAATGCCTAGTGCTTAATATTTCACTCACAAACATGGAATTGATCCCGGCTAGGGCTGCACTCCCATTCACATGGGCAGAAAAATCAATCCCATATCTTGGAATTCATTTAACGGCATCTCATTCTGACTTATTCTCAACCAATTATCCTCCTGTATTAAGACAGATCACAAATCTAATAAAACAATGGTCGCAACTTCCTTTATCCTGGATAGGGAAGATTAATGCAATCAAAATGACTATTCTTCCCAAATTGCTTTATCTATTCAGAGTCCTCCCTATTCCAATTCCTTCCTATTTTTTGAGAATAGTACAAAAAAGAGCAACTTCGTTTATATGGGGCTCTTCTAAACCACGTATACCTATACACACACACTACATCTTCCCAAAAATAAAGGAGGCCTGGGATACCCTAATTTTACTAACTACTACAGAGCAGCACATTTGGCCAGTCTGTCCAAATACCATGCAAAACAGGAAATCCCATTATGGGTATTTATAGAGGCTTCAGAAAATGACCCTCTATTAATATCAAATTTATTATGGCTTGATCCTAAAGACCGCTTTAAAATTCATAATCCCATAACTAAACACTTCTTATCTCTCTGGGATAAACTAAAAACCAAATATCAGTTACAATCTCCACACAATCCTCTCCTTTCTTTTATCAGAAATCCGGCCTTTTATCCGGCATGGATCTACCCAAATTCTTTTAAAGCTTGGACAACATCAGGCATTCAGACACTAAATGACTTCATAGCATCTAAATCATTCCTTTCATTCCCATCGCTTAGAGAAAAATATGATCTACCAAACTCTGAGATATTTAGATATCTCCAAATCAAAAATTTCTATACACCATTCCTAAAGGGGATACACCATTATCCCAATTATCCATTTTTGAATCAATCTGTACAAAAGATCCATTTGCTAAAGGTACAATTTCATCACTTTATAATCAATTATATGGAGTAGCAAATCTTAATAGACCCTCTTACGTTCAGAGGTGGGAGGAGGACCTGGGACGAACTTTAGAAGACACGGACTGGTCTAACATATGGCTCACATCTAAGTCATCTTCACCCAACATCTTAGCACTGGAGACAAATTATAAAGTCCTAACTCGCTGGTACCTTGTACCCGCTAGAGTGGCAAAATATTCACCTAATACCTCAGCTCTTTGTTTTCGAGGATGCCCAGAAATAGGCACATATTTACACATATGGTGGACGTGCCCAGTAATCCAAACCTTCTGGAAGGAAGTCTTCGTGATTGCATCTAAAATATTTAAAAAAATAATACAACCAGATCCATATTTAACTTTACTTAATCTAAAACCGGAATGGTTAACACTCTCTCAATTCAAACTTATGATCCAACTAATAACGGCTGCAAAACAAACAGTGGCCAAGGCATGGAAATCTCCTACATTGGTACTAGCAGAAACAATTCACAGAATGAATAATACAATGTCCCATGCTAAGATGGTAGCCATCGATCAAATTCCAAAATTTGAAAAACTTTGGCATCCTTGGATAAAACAGTTCCTGTCAAACTTCAATGATTCTGTCCTGTTGCCATGGTAACAGATTAAATGACTTACAGAGACACCCATTCTAAGGCTTCAAAGAGAACTAAAATGAATAATAATCTGACGAGCGGGACAACCTTGTGGACCATACCTCTACCTTTCAACCCTTTTTCTTCTTTCTCTTTCCTTTTCTCCACCTTACGATTAAAGCTCATTATCAGAATTTATTTGACCTATATACACTCTACTTGTAAACAATATGTATAGTAGTTATAAATCATTTAAATACCTACAAAAGTAACTAAGGAAATGATATATATCTTTAATTTAGGTTTACGTGAACCCAATGTTTAATATTTGAAATTTCATGATATTTACCTATATAAACCCTACTGTAAAACAATGAGCTTACTTTATAGATCCTTGTAAACTTACTTTATGTATCTTTATAATATTGTATACTCAATAAACTTCTTTTGACAAGGAAAATATTACTAATGCAGAAAACTTATTTAACACCTGCCCGGTGACGGCGGGGAGGTGGCTTTACTGTTCTCTGTTCTCTGATCACATGACGTCCTCTAAGCTCTGCACAATCTGTCGCCAACTGAATCCATGGGACACAGACCATGACTAACTGGTGTATCGCTCGCTGCCGGTACCATGTGACCTCTGTGCCCAATCGAAGGAAGTCACATGACATTTGTAAAGAATGAATGGCTTCTATTCGTGCTATCCATTGTGTACATTTGTGTTGCTAGCTGTGATCGGTTAGTGTGAGCACATGGTACAGACAGGGCCAATCACAGCCCATCTGTGTACCATGTGATTAGCCTTGACCAATCACAGCTATAACGTAGAGCTGCACGATTCTTGCCAAAATGAGAATCACAACTTTTTTTTTGCTTAGAATAAAGATCACGATTCTTGCGGCGTAACGTCTTTTACATTATACAAAAAAATTGGGTTAACTTTACTGTTTAGTTTATTTTTAATTCATTAAAGTGTATTTTTTTCCCCAAAAAAATTGCATTTGAAAGACCTCTGTGCAAATACAGCATGACATAAAAATTGCAACCACCACCATTTTATTCTCTAGGGCAGTGATGGCGAACCTTGGCAGCCCAGATGTTTTCGAACTACATTTCCCATGGTGCTCAACTACACTGCAGAGTGAGCATCATGGGAAATGTAGTTCCAAAACATCTGGGGTGCCAAGGTTCACCATCCCTGCTCTAGGGTCTCTGCTAAAAAAAATGTATATATTGTTTGGGGGTTTCAAGTTATTTTCTACTAAAAAATTATTTTAACTTGAAACCAACAAGTGTGTCAGAAAAAGGTTTAGTCTTTAGGTGGTTAATCTGACCTCATTTACAGACCAACTTTCCTTTTGATCTAAAGAACAAAATGTTAAAATGTTTATAGTTAGCTCAGCAGCCAAGGAATGATGTGAAACTTGGCAGACTGCCTGTGTTTTTTTTTTTTTTTGGACAGCTGTCAGCATGAGCAGAGAACTCTGCATAGAATCGGGAAAATGCTTTAAGATCGGGAGGGATGGAAAAAATTGCAATCTCGATTCTTAACCATTAATAGTGCAGCTCTACTATAACAGAATAACCTTTCAGATGTCTAATAAAATTATAGTGAACCACAAACAATATCTTTAAAATTACTAACACCATATGTGAAACACCATATGTGAAATAATCTTAAAAGTCTATCCTTAGAATGTCTGGAATGCCACCTGTGAATCCCTCCACCATGTCACACACAGCCTCTTACCGGAACTGAAGAACCCAAGCTATAGGTGGTCTGTAAAAAGCTCAGAGGTGTGTAGACCTTGCAGCAATGAATCTCTGCATTGGGAGCAGGGTGCGGCAACCTATATAATCTCCTCTCCGACAGTAAAGGAAACCAATGACCGCCTCCAATAGTGTAAAACTACTTACCGTATTTATCGGCGTATAACACGCACTTTTTTCCCCTTAAAATCAGGGGAAAATCGTGGGTGCGTGTTATACGTCGATCCCCGCTATTTTGTGAACTATCGGAGCGATCGACGCCGACATTCACATAGCGTGTATTTTAAAATATGGCGCCGCGGAGTTCGGAGGGACTCGGGGGCGCTCGTTCAGCTGAACGAGCGCCGCCGAGAACACAGTGACTGGGCGGAGCCGAGATGCACATAGCCGAGGGTTCTCGGCTCTTTTTGGCGCCGTTCACAGTCCCGCCATTGGACCTCTGTTATGTCCATCATAGGGACTGGGCGTGACTGTGAACGGCGCCGAGAATAGCCGAGAACCCTCGGCTATGTGTATCTCGGCTCCGCCCAGTCACTGTGTTCTCGGCGGCGCTCGTTCAGCAGAACGAGCGCCCCCGAGTCCCTCCGAACTCCGCGGCGCCATATTTAAAAAATACACAGTGTAACTTGTGTATGTCGGCGGCGGTGTATGTTGGGGACAAGGCTGCACTGACCACTGGGGACAAGGCTGCACTGGGGACAAGGCTGCACTGGGGACAAGGCTGCACTGACCACTGGGGACATGGCTGCACTGGGGCAAAGCTGCACTGACAATTCTGCACTGGGGCAAAGCTGCACTGACAATTCTGCACTGACAATTCTGCACTGACAAGGCTGCACTGACAATTCTGCACTGGGGCAAAGCTGCACTGACAAGGCTGCAGATGGACACCGATAACGCTGCATTGATGGGCATTTAAATGTAAGTTGTTTTTTTCCTTAAACTTCCCTCCTAAACTTGGGGTGCGTGTTATACGCCGGCGCGTGTTATACGCCGATAAATACGGTAGTTTATTTGCAATAATACTGTATATCTATTCACAATACATCCTTTATGTTGGCTCCAGTGGCAATGTCAGCACAGGTTCCACCCCTTATATATAAGTATAGTATATAAGGAGCCCTGATGGCAATGTCATATCCTGAAGTCACATGATGAAATTCGTCGACCAGAAGTGACATCACACATGGACCAGAAGTGATCTCATTACACTCGCAAAACCTGTAAGTGCCACTTTGTATACTATTTTTAAAGGAAAATACAGCTTTTATGATCCTGTAAGTAATATTCATTTAAAAGCTCTTGTTTTAAAGATTTTACCCTATGGACGTGCTTTCGTTTCATTTCGGGTGAGATCTTGTTTCAAATTTTGGAAAAGGAAGATAAAGTGGAGCGTTTTCATCCCAGCTTGATCTGGTAATGGTAAATACAGAAAAGAGTGGCGAGGTGATATTAAAACCATGTATTTTTGTCTTTATAAGAAAAGGCGTCAAGAACTTCTGGTTAGCCTTCTGTGTGGTACCATCAGTGGGTGGCTTGGAAGCATAGTGGGGTTGATTTGAGTGAAGTTAGAAGCTTATTAGCTATAATACACAGCTGCACCAGATTTTGCACGCTCAAATTTTAGTAAATCGACCCCTGTGTGCATTAAAGCGTTTGTTAACCTAAAAAAAAAAAACCCTACTCCTTTAAAGCATGTCTACCAGTTTCTACCCTCCCCTTTGTAAACTGACTACGGTATATCATGGCTGCTGAGCCCTGACATTGTAAGTTTATGTGCCTCCGTCCGCTGCAGCTCTCCTGTCCTCTGTCCTCCTCTCCTGTGTCAGGGCCTGCCCACTCCCCGCCTTCTGTTGTAATAATTACTTTCTCATATAATCCTCTTTCTCTCCTTTATGCTAGGCTCTGTATCTGTGTTTTATAAAAAAAAATATGCTGTTTTATACCTGTTTACAGAGCGCATCCCGGCATTCACGTCACCCACCAGCATCACAAGCAGCAATGTATAAAATGATGCAAATATAACTCTGCATTATACTTAATATTGGATATACTACACCAGAGTTCATTTTGTTTTGATATTGGTGTGAGTATATTTGTGGGCTGATTTGATTTAAAGTAAGCTGAAGAAATCCTTGTGTGGATTCTAAAGGACTGATGGAAGGGCAGATGGAATGCAGATTCTGACTTTGAGATACCAAAAAGTTTTCTATTTGACTGATATATAAGAAAATTTTGAGAGTAATTTATTTTGTTTAAAAGTGTGTACAATACCACCAAAATTTACAATTAGACAGTTCCCTGGTTACAAACAAGATAGGTTCTGTTTGTTCTTAACCACTTCAGCCTTGGAAGGATTTACCCCCTTCCTGACCAGAGCACTTTTTACAATTTGGCACTTTGTCGCTTTAACTGCTAATTGCGCGGTCATGCAATGCTGTACCCAAACTAAATTTGCGTCCTTTTCTTCCCACAAATAGAGCTTTCTTTTGATGGTATTTGATCACCTCTGCGGTTTTAATTTTTTGCGCTATAAACGAAAAAGCCCGAAAATTATGAAAAAAAATGATATTTTCTACTTTTTGTTATAAAAATCCGATAAACTCAATTTTAGTCATACATTTAGTCCAAAATGTATTCAGCCACATGTCTTTGGTAAAAAAAATGTCAATAAGCGTATATTTATTGGTTTGCGCAAAAGTTATAGCGTCTACAAACTAGGGTACATTTTCTGGAATTTACACAGCTTTTAGTTTATGACAGCCTATCTCATTTCTTGAGGTGCTAAAATGGCAGGGTAGTACAACCCCCCCCAAATGACCACATTTTGGAAAGTAGACACCCCAAGGAAATTGCTAAGAAGCATGTTGAGCCCATTGAATATTATTTTTTTTTTTTTTTTGTCCCAAGTGATTGAATAATGACTAAATTAAAAATTTACAAAAAGTTGTCACTAAATTAAATATTGCTCACACAGGTCATGGGCATATGTGGAATTGCACCCCAAAATACATTCTGCTGATTCTCCTGAGTACGGGGATACCACATGTGTGGGACTTTTTGGGAGCCTAGCTGCGTACGGGGCCCCGAAAACCAAGCACCGCCTTCAGGATTTCTAAGGGCGTAATTTTCACTCCTCACTACCTATCACAGTTTTGAAGGCCATAAAATGCCAAGATGGCACAAAACCCCCCCAAATGACCCCGTTTTGTAAAGTAGGCATGATGAGTATTTTGCAGCTCTCATTTGTTTCTGAAAATGAAGAAAGAAAATAAAAATGTTTTTTTTTCTTTTTTCTTTTTTTTCAATTTTCAAAACTTTGACAAAAAGCGTGCTCTGCAAAATACTCACCATACCTCTCAGCAAATAGCTTGGGGTGTCTACTTTCCAAAATGGGGTGATTTGTGGGGGGTTTGTGCCATCTGGGCATTCCATGGCCACCGAAACTGATAGGAAGTGAGGAGTGAAATCAAAAATTTACCCCCTTAGAAAGCCTGAAGGTGGTGCTTAGTTTTCAGGGTCCTGTACGCGGCTAGGCTCCCAAAAAGTCTCACACATGTGCTTATCCCCGTACTCAGGAGAAGCAACGGAATGTATTTTGGGGTGTAATTCCACATATGCCCGTGGCATGTTTGAGCAATATATCATTTAGTGACAACTTTGTGCAAAAAGAAAAAAAAAGTTTTTTTCACGCAACTTGTGTCACAATATAAAATATTCCATGGACTCGACATGCCTCTCAGCAAATGGCTTGAGGTGTCTACTTTCCAAAATGGGGTCATTTGGGGGGGGGTTTGAACTGTCCTGGGATTTTATGTACAACATTTAGAAGCTTATGTCACACATCACCCACTCTTCTAACCACTTGAAGACAAAGCCCTTTCTGACACTATTTGTTTACATGAAAAAATTATTTTTTTTGCAAGAAAACTACTTTGAACCCCCAAACATTATATATATTTTTTTAAAGCAAAGGCCCTACATATTAAAATGGTGGGTGTTTCATTTTTTTTTTTTTTTCTCACACAGTATTTGCGCAGCGATTTTTCAAACGCATTTTTTAGGGAAAAAACACACTTTTTAAAATTTTGCTTTAAAATTGAGCACAAACGTGCAGTGGCGACAAACTACATACATTTTTAAAAGCCTTTAGAGGTTACCACTTTAGATTTACAGAGGAGGTCTACTGCTAAAATTACTGCCCTCGATCTGACCTTCGCGGTGATACCTCACATGCATGGTGCAATTGCTGTTTACATTTGACGCCAGACCAACGCTTGCGCTCTTTGCGCGAGAGCAGGGGGGGACAGGGGTGCTCCTTTTTTTTTTTTTGCTTTTTTTTTTTAAATCATTTTTATTGTTATGTCAAGGAATGTAAATATCCCTTATGATCGCATTTTTTGAAAAAAAAAAATGGGGTCTATTAGACCCTAGATCTCTCCTCTCCCTCAAAGCATCTGACTACACCAAGATCAGTGTGATAAAATGCTTTCCCAATTTCCCAATGGCGCTGTTTACATCCGGCGAAATCTAAGTCATGAAATGCTCGTAGCTTCCGGTTTCTTAGGCCATAGAGATGATTGGAGCCATTCTGGTCTCTGATCAGCTCTGTGGTCAGCTGGCCAAATCACCGGCTGTATTCTCAGGTTCCCTGTTGGGACAGGAGAGCCAGAGAAAAACATGAAAGATGGGGGGGACGGACATTCCCTCCCACTGCTTGTAAAAGCAGTCTAGAAGCTAATTAGCCACTAGGATTGTTTTTACATGAAAGCCGACTGCTGACTGAAAAGAATGATACCAAGATGATACCTAAACCTGCAGGCATCATTCTGGTATAACCACTCAAAGTCCAGCAACATACCAGTACGTTGCTGGTCCTTGTTGGGCATATATTGTATTCTTTTTTTTTTTTTTTTTGTTTATATTATACAGCCTGTGGGCTGAAAGAAAAAGATTGATCGGTGGGTATGCCCACCATTAGAATACCTCCCTTCATCCACCCACTTCTAATGATGGGCATACATGCACCATTTATATATGCCGAAGCATGGGGGCATCCACCCCAAAAGTTATGAGCAAATTGCTCCTCCACCCCTGCTGCCCCCATGCTTCAGCATATATCACCTCTGACAGCGTTGGAGTCACGGCTTTATGTATCGTGGGAGCCAACGCTGTTGTCAAGATAAATAAATCTGCACTGCAGCTGAATGGCGTACCTGAAAACAAAAAAATGGTTAACAAAAAAACACACTAAACGGTAAAGTATAAAAAATTACATACCTGAAAAGCAAACCAGATAAAACATAACAATAAAACATTGCAGAATAGAATACAGTAAAAAAGAGCAGAACAATAGAGAGAGAGAGAGAGAGAGAGAGAGAGAGAACAATAAAACAACTATTTTTGTTTTTTTTTATTTTATATATTTTTCTTGTTTTTTTACTTGTTTTTTTGTAATTGTAACTTTTAAAACTGTAACCGGTTCCAGGTTCAGGTCTCTCAAAATGCGATGGCATCTTGGGAGACCCTGTGAAAGTGTGCCTAGTCTGTACGATGCTGTACCCTACGCTAATACTCAACTAGTGTATGGTAGCGTTCAAAACATTCACCAATGCAAAGACCAGGATTGTCAGGATAGGAGGGACATAAATAGCGGGTGTCACGCCTATATCCTCGTTTGCTGCAGACACAACATCTTTTTTGGGGGGTTCGTTGCGTAGGGGTACTCGGGAGGACAAAGAAAATGCCTCTCATGCAGCCGACTGCATTTGGTTGAGGATGTGAATGGGGGACGTACGGGTGCTGCAGAAGTGGTGGGTTCCCAATTAGGATTGGCGAATGCAGCAGGAAGGGCACTATGGGCATGACGGACCTGTGTTTGTCTTTTTCTTGGTGGCAGCAGGACACTACTTGTGCTTGCCACCTCACCAGCTTGAACTGCGCTTATGGGACTCGCCACGTCACCAAGTGTTACTGCAGTGCTGGTTTGACTACAACTAGGCCGCTGGTGCTTGCCAGTTCACCAGAAGGAAAAGCGGCGCTAGTACTGCTCTGCTCCATATGAGGGACCTGCGGTTCCTGCACCTCAACAACAGCAGAAAAAGATTGTGGTCGGGTACGCCTGACCTTGGCAAGGACCACAACTCCATTGTCAGAGTTATCTCATTGAGCCGCTGTCGTCTACAGGATCGCATTCTGAGCCTGAATCAGACAGATGAGCGACTTCCTCCAGAGATGCTCAATATGGTTTAGGTCTGGAGACATGCTTGGCCAGCCCATCACCTTTACCCTCAGCTTCTTTAGCAAGGCAGTGGTTGTCTTGGAGGTATGTTTGGGGGTTATTATCATGTTGAAATACTACTCTGCGGCCCAGTCTCTGAAGGGAGGGGATCATGCTCTGCTTCAGTATGTCACAGTACATATTGGCATTCATGGTTCCCTCAATGAACTATAGCTCCCCAGTGCTGGCAGCACTCATGCAGCCCCAGACCATGACACTCCCACCACCATACTTGACTGTAGGCAAGACACGCTTGTCTTTATACTACTCACCTGGTTGCCACCACGCACGCTTGACACCATCTGAACTAAATAAGTTTATCTTGGTCTTATCAGACCAGACCACAGGACATGGTTCCAGTAATCCATGCCCTCAGTCTGCTTGTCTTCAGGAAACTTTTTGTGGGCTTTCTTGTGCATCATCTTTAGAAGAGGTTTCCTTCTGGGCTGACGCAATTGATGTAGTGTGCGGGGTATGGTCTGAGCACTGACAGGCTGGCTCCCCACCCTTTCAACCTCTGCAGAAATGCTGGCAGCACTCATACATCTATTTCCCAAAGACAACCTCTGGATATGACGCTGAGCACGTGCACTCAACTTCTTTGGTCAACCATGGCGAGGCCTGTTCTGAGTGGAACCTGTCCTGTTAAACTGCTGTATGGTCTTGGCCACTATGCTGAAGCTCAGTTTCGGGGTCTTGGCAATCTTCTTATAGCCTAGGCCATCTTTATGTAGAGCAACAATTATTTTTTTCAGATTCTCAGAGAGTTCTTTGCCATGAGGTGCCATGTTGAATTTCCAGTCACCTGCATGAGAAAGTGAGAGCAATGACACCAAATTTAGCACACCTGAGACCTTATAACACTAATGAGTCACATGACACCGGGGAGTGAAAATGGCTAATTGGGCCCAATATGGACATTTTCACTTAGGGGTGTATTCACTTTTGTTGCCAGCGGTTTAGACATTAAAGGCTGTGTGTTGAGTTATTTTGATGGGACAGCAAATTTACGCTGTTATACAAGCTATACACTCACTACTTTACATTGTAGCAAAGTGTAAGTTCTTCAGTGTTGTCACATGAAAAGATATAATAAAATATTTACAAAAATGTGAGGGGTGTACTCACTTTTGTGAGATACTGTATATGTATACCATAGTTTGTAGATGCTATAACTTTAACCATAAGCAATTAATATTCACTTATTGGGATTTTTTTTTTTACCAATGTAGCAGAATACATTTTGGCCTCAATTTATGAAGAAATTTGATTGATTTTATTGAGTTTGTGTTACAGAAAGTAGAAAATATATATATATTTTTTTTAAATGTTCAGGTTTTTATTGCAAACAATAAAAAACCCAGCGGTGAATAAATACCACCAAAACGAAGCTCTATTTGTGTGAAAAAAATGATTACAATTTAATTTGGGTATAGTGTAGCAAAAAATGCTCTGGTCTTGAAGGGGGTAAAACCTTTCCGAAGGTCAAGTGGTTAAAGGATAGGAACACTTTAAGACAAAGTGCACTTACCTCATTTGTCCTTATGCGTTGACCTAAACAAACCCACTCCCTCTCCACAGATGCAAACTTGCCTAGCTCCAGCAATGGCTACCCTTGATGCCTGCGGATTCGGATTACTGCCCCATAGACTGTTATGGGGCTGTTTCCCACCATCTCCTTTTGTCTTTGGCTTTGAGACACAGACATATAGAAGTCTATGGGGCTGTAATGTGCAGGCACAGCCAGGAGGGTGACTTGCAGTACTAGATGTGACCTTACTGTGAAGAAGCCTTTCCATATGTCGAGGATAAATCTCTTGTTGAATAAACAGCAGTATTAAACATTTTTGGCCTCTGATCTTACTGGTCTGGTACTCCCTTTTTTTTTTTTTTTTTTTTTTTTTCTTTTTTTATAGTTACATAGGTAAGGTTGAACAAAGACAATAGTCCATCCAGTTCAACCTGTGTAGGTGTGTGTGTAGAAAAAATCATTTCCCATACCCACTTTCGTTAAGATGCACGTACAAGAGTCTTTTAAAAATATACATACTTCCCGCCAACACCACGTATTGTGGAAGAGAGTTCCACATTCTTACCGCCCTGACAGTGAAAAACCCCCTATGCAGCTTAAGGTTAAACTGCTTCTGTTCCAGTCTCATCGTTTGGCCATGTGTCCTCTTACACTCTTTGAGCCTGAAAAGTTTCATACTTACACTGGGATCACCGTTGAGATATTTGTATATCGCAACCATATCTCCTCCCAAGCGTCTCTTCTCCAGGGAGAATAAATTTAGCGCTTGTAGTCGTTCCTCATAATTGAGTCCCTCCAGTCCCCATATTAATTTAGTTGTCCTTCTCTGGACTTTCTCCAGCACATCCTGAGGATCGGTGACCAGAACTGGATGGAATACTCCAGATGCGGCCGAACCAGAGTTTTATGAAGTGGCAGAATAATTGTCTTCTCTCTGGAGTAAGTTCCCTTTTTAATGCATGCCAATATTCTGCTGGCTTTGGTAGCCACAGCTTGATACTGCATGCTATTGCTCAGTCTTTCTTCTACTAGGACCTCTAGATCCTTCTCCTTCCTGGAATCTCCAAGGGATTCACCCCCTAAAGAGTAACTTGCATTTATATTCCCCCCCCCCCCCCAAGTGCATTACCTTAAATTTTTCAATGTTAAACTTAATTTTCCATGTAGTAGCCTACTTTATTAATTTATTCAGGTCCTCTTGTCAGGTTTCTATATCCTGCTGTGTTATTTCCCTGCACATTTTTGTGTCATCAACAAACACTGAGATCGAGCTATTTATCCCAGTCTCTATATCATTTATGAATAAGTTAAACAGAATTGATCCCACAACAAAGCCCTGGGGTACCCCGCTAACCACTCTAGACCATTCTGAGTATACGTTTGTTATCACAACCCTTTGGACATGCCCCGGTAGCCAGTATTCTATCCAGGTACATATCCTATGGTGGTCCATGCCTACAGACCTCAGTTTGTAGATTAAGCGTTTGTGGGGGACGGTTTCAAATGCTTTTGCAAAATCCAGATAAACCACATCCACTGGCCTACCTTTGTCCAACTGGCAGCTCACTTCCTCGTAGAAAGTTTTTTTTTTTTTTTTTTTTTTTTTCAAAATCATCCTTTTTATTAACATCATTTTAAATTTACACATCATAAGAAAAGCAAAAAAAAATGCAAAATACATTCACATTCATATTACAGATAGCAAATATCAAAAAAAAAAGGGGGGGGGAGGGGGAACAAGGTGGCCCTACACCATTATATTTCCTCTTATTTTCCCATTATATGTGCAATCACTTGTATATTGTTAATTCCGTATTTGTAAAGGTACCATGTCTCTCTCTTTCTTTCTCTCTCCTTTTCCCATTACCCTTTCCCTCATCTTAACATTATTCTATTCAGAGTAGTTGGCTATCGTCTTATTACTACAGATAATATACATATTTATCTTTATTTTCTCTTTCTAACACAGCCTACCCTACCCATTCTATAACTGGCAAAAAAATCTATCAACCTCCGCAGTTTCATCTGGTGCTATAGTGAAGGGTATCATACCTGGCGTCACAAACCATGGTTCCCACGTTTTATGGAATTTATTTAGCAGATCCCTATTCCTATACACCTGCCATTCTTTAAACAAGGTGTCGTTAACCTTTGCCCGCTATTCCTTATATATAGGAGTACCTGGGGATATCCATTTTTGTGTAATCCTCTTCCAAGCTATGAATAAAATCTTATTAATAGGTGTCCTATCTGCTGGTATGTATATTTCTTTTTCTAAATAACACAGTAGGCATATTTTAGGTTCTAATTATATCTGGGTTTGATAAACCCGATTTAATAGTATCAACTATTTTTTGCCAATACCTAAACAATTTGGGGCATTTCCATAACCTATGTAATAAATCCATAGACGATCTCAAACATTGAGGGCAATTTTATGTATCACGCCTACCCTATTGATACAACTTAATTGGAGTCCTATACACTCTATAAATTATGTACAAATGAGTTAAACATTGCTGGGGTGCTACAGATACTAGCTGTACTTGTTCCAAAATATTCTGCCATTGTTCATCTGGCATAGCTCCCAGGTCCCTTTCCAGTCCCCTTCTAGCTGGGCAGGTAACCTCCCTCTGAGATTGCCAATTCAGAAGGGTATATACAGAGGGGACAGAAGGTATTCAGACCCCTATAAACTTTTTACTCTTTGTTATATTGCAGCCATTTGCTAAAATTGTTTAGGTTAATTTTTTCCTCATTAATGTACACACAGCACCCCATATTGACAGAAAAACACAGAATTGTTGACATTTTTGCAGATTTATTTAAAAAAACTGAAATATCACATGGTCCTAAGTATTCAGACCCTTTGCTGTGACACTCATATATTTAACTCAGGTGCTGTCCATTTCTTCTGAACATCCTTGAGATGGTTCTACACCTTCATTTGAGTCCAGCTGTGTTTGATTATACTTGATTAGGAAAGCCACACACCTGTCTATATAAGACCTTACAGCTCACAGTGCATGTCAGAGCAAATGAGAATCATGAGGTCAAATGAACTGCCTGAAGAGCTCAGAGACAGAATTGTGGTAAGGCACAGATCTGGCCAAGGTTACAAAAAAATTTCTGCTGCACTTAAGGTTCCTAAGAGCACAGTGGCCTCCATAATCCTTAAATGGAAGATGTTTGGGACAACCAGAACCCTTCCTAGAGCTGGCCGTCCAGCCAAACTGAGCTATCGGGGGAAAAGAGCCTTGGTGAAAGAGGTAAAGAAGAACCCAAAGATCACTGTGGCTGAGCTCCAGAGATGCAGTTGGGAGATGGGAGAAAGTTGTAGAAAGTCAACCATCACTGCAGCCCTCCACCAGTTGGGGCTTTATGGCAGAGTGGCCCGACGGAAGCCTCTCCTCAGTGCAAGACACATGAAAAATAAAAAGTATCCCAAACAGAGGGGGACAAAGAAAAGTGGGGCTTACTGAAGGGTAATACACGTTTAAATTGTATCAAAATGTAAATTTTATTGGTATATACAAGACATGTAGATAAAAGTATGAAAACCCAATCCTGGACTAATCCTGGTACAAATTGCCGAAGAACCCAGGTGGCCTAGTCAATCACAACCACAGAAATGGGGGAACAGGACAACATGTAACAGATAACATAAAACAGCGTTCGGACGCAAAGGAAATTGGTGTCAGCCTAGCCATTCACCACTGTGGAGTGTCCAGCTAATTGCTGAGTATGACAGCTAAGCTAACACCAATCCCCTGGGGGGGTGGGGGGGGGGGTCTCGAGCTTGGGAAGGGAGAAGAGGCAGGGAAGAAATAAGGATAGTGATGATAAAGTATTATGTCATCAGGACTCAATGTGGGGACAATCTTATAAGGTGTCCGTCTACCACCTTCAGCTGGTAGGACCGGAAAACTAAAAAGTATAGGCAAAGGCAGCGAAGTTCAATATTAAGTATATATATCACAGTCAATCAGTGTTGCCTGAAGTCTGGAAAATCCAATGTAAATGTGTTCCCAGTACAAAGGTTTGTTGTCATGCAGCAGTAAGCATAAAAAGCTAGTATACAGGGATTGTTCAATAATGGAAACAGCCATAATACAGTACCGCTCCCGGTTGTAAATGAGTACCGTCTTGTGCTCTGGAAATGGTGCGTTCCTATATGAGTACTCCACCTCCACGAGATCCTCTGATCATCCAAGCGGTATCTCTTGCGGGAGTGTTGTGTTTAGAGGGTAAGCAAGGCTTGTATGTGTAGAGGCTGATCACCTGAATGATGAGCCGAGTCCGTGGACGTGCACGTCCAATTTGTTCCCTTCTTTTGTTGTGATCATGTGATCATAGTCCTCCCTTCGGTTTACAGGCTCTCAGGCACCCATGGGGGTTGACACCATAGCGTAGCGTCTGGGCGGAAGTCATGTCAACGCGTTTCACATATGGGGGTGTGTAGCTTTGTCTGGACTTTCACAAAGAGTGAAAAATGTAAGGGGTCTGAATACTTTCCGTCCCCACTGTATAATAGAGATAAGACTCTTCTTAGCTTGTGTCTTTACAAAGAGATCTATAAGTGGCATATTTTTTATCTTTACTCTGTTATTGTCTTTAAACTGAACCCGTAAAACACGTCGTAGTTGTAGGTATGGAAAAAGGTATGAGAGGGCAATAAATATTCTGTTTGTAGTTCTTGGAATGTTTTTAAAAGATTACCAGAATACAATTGTGAGATATATTGAATCCCTAAATCTCTCCACATCTTAAATCCTTCTAATTTACATATTTCCTTGTATTTTGTATTTTCCCATACAGGTGAGTAAACCGATATAGCCCTATTTTGCATAATATGTAATTTCCTGCCACACTTTATGCATCAATACCAGGGTGGGACATTGAGGGGCAGGTGCAAATGACTCTGATTCTAACTGGACTAATAAATGATAACGGGAATATCAACTTAACAATAGTGACTGAATTGGGTTCATCCAATCTATGGATCCCCATTCTGCCGCCTGTTGAAGATGAGCAGCTAAAAAGTATGTTCTAATGTGTGGCACAGCCAGTACCCCCCATATCTTTAGAAAGTTGTAATGTAGAAAGCTTAATTCTGGGGTTCTGACCCTTCCATAATAAAATACGAAATATAGAGTAATTTTTTAAACCATTTAAGGGGTATCCACAGTGGTGAGTTATGCAAAATATAAAGTAACTGAGGGGCCCAAAACATTTTTCTGAAATTTGCACGCCCTACCAACAACATAGTTTAGTCCATACCTTACTTTTCATCTTCAATTTATCTAGTAAGAGCGTCAAGATATGCCAAGATATTTAAAAAACATTGCTATTTTAATCTGATTGGCAATCTGCGGTAGGATTGGAGATGTCCTGTCTATTGGAATTGGTACAGATACATCCCAATTTAAAATAAAAACCAAAAAGAAACCAAAAGTTTTTATTAATGCCATAACCGCAGTCAATGATTGATCTGTATCCCCCAGGAACAGTAAAGCATCATCTGCGTACAGGGATAGTTTGTCCCCCCTTTCTCCTCTCTTAAATCCTCTAATGGTACCTCTTTGTCTAATTGCTATCGCTAAAGGCTCTATGGCTAATGCAAACCATAATGGGGATAACGGGCACTCCTACCTAGTGCCTCTGGATAAGGTAAAGAACTCTGATGTAGAGCCATTAATTTGTACATAGGCTCGTGGGCCACAATATAATAATTTGATCCACCTCACAAATCCCCCTCCCAAGCCATATGTCTCCAGAACCTCCTATAAATATGACCACTCAACGCAGTCAAACATTTTGGCAGCGTTGAGAGACAATACCGCCTTGTTCCCCATATTATCTGATGCTATTTGCAAGTTGAGAAACAGTCTTCTCAGTTTTGTTGTCATAGACCTCCCTGGGATAAAGCCTGATTGGTCCAGATGTATCAACTTTTCCATAACATTGTTTAGTCTGTTAACCACAACAACCGAATTCAGCAATGAAATTGGTCGATATGACTCCGGCATTGTGTATTCTTTATTTGGTTTAGGAATTACTATAATACTGGCATCATTTATAGATTCTGGGAGTTTGAGGTATTCAAATGCTTGATTAAGCACCTTTAACAATCCTGGCAATAATATACTGTATTTCCATATATTTTATATATTTCTGGCGGTAAACCGTCAGTACCTGGGGCTTTTCCGTTCTGAGAGATTCTGAGACTGCCTTGGTTAACCCCTCTAATGTTAGTAGGGAACCAAGTCTCTCTTTATCACTACCAGAAATTGAAGGTATTTTCAGGGGGGATAGGCACCGGGGAGGGTAAATGGCTAACCGGGCCCAATTTGGATATTTTAACTTAGGGATGTACTCACTTTTGTTGCCAGCAGTTTAGACATTAATGGCTGTGTGTTGAGTTATTTTGAGGGGACAGCAAATTTACACTGTTATACAAGCTGTACACTCACTACTTTACATTGTAGCAAAGTATAATTTCTTCAGTGTTGTCACATGAAAACATATGATAAAATATTTACAAAAATGTGAGGTGTGTACTGTTTTTTCCTTATGGGTCTATCATTGTCTGCAAGAAAATTGAATTCTCAATTATATCAATATACTAATGCCTCTAGCATATGTAGAATACACAGTGAGTGATATTAAATAAGATTTTTTTAATAATGATGTAGTTTCCTGAGTAAGATGCGTTTCCTGCAGGCAGACAATTGATAAATTATATTTATTTTATTGCAAGGTAGAAAAAATAGCTCTTTTTTACTGGTTCCTTCAGACATTTCACATTCCATGACATCAATACTATTTCAGTAGCCATTTTTAAACCTTAATATATGTAGAATAGGGATGAGCCAAACACACCACCCCCCCCCCCCGGTTCGCTTCGCGGCAGAACATGCAAACAGACTAAAAATTTGTGCGAACACGCGAACCCCGTTAAAGTCTAGGACTCTAACATGAAAAATCAAAAGTGCTAATTTTAAAGGCTAATATGCAAGTTATTGTCATAAAAAGTGTTTGGGGATCCTGGTCCTGCCCCAGGGGACATGTATCAATGCAAAAAATTTTTTTTAAAACGGCCGTTTTTTCGGGAGCAGTGATTTTAATAATGCTTAAAGTGAAACAATAAAAATGAAATATTCCTTTAAATATCGTGCCTGGGGGTGTCTATAGTATGCCTGTAAAGTGGCGCATTTTTCCCATGTTTAGAACAGTCCCTGCACAAAATGACATTTTTAAAGTAAAAAAGTTGTTTAAAAGTGCTTGCGGCTGTAATGTAATTTTGCCCCCCCAATCCATTACTGGGCCCTTTGGGTCTGGTATGGATATTAAGGGGAACCCTGCACCCAAATAAAAAAAAAAAGGCGTGGGGCCCCCAGGCCCTATATACTCTGAGCAGCAGTATACAGGCGGTCCCCGGGTTACAAACAAGATAGGGACTGTAGGTTCATTGTTAAGTTGAATCTGTTTGTAATTTGGAAAAGGTACATTTTTTTTAAGTGTAGCTCCAGCCCAAAAATCTATTTTTAAGCTTTTTGGATAATATAGGGCAGGGTTATCACCCCTGTAACATTTTTTTTTTTTGCTGTCTGTGCCCCTGTTCAGAAGATTTCACCTGTGAAATATTATATCAAGAATTGTAATTACACGCCCCTGTTAAACAGGGGCAAAAAAATTAGGCCTTAGGGGCGGTGGTGGTGGCACAACGCTGTAAAGCCTCACAGATACTTTTGCTGAGTGCAGGAACAGGCCCTGCTGTGAAATATTAGATCCAAAATTGTAATCATGCTCCCCTGTTAAACAGGGGCAGAAAAATTGGGCCTTAGTAGGTGGTGGTGGTGGCACAACACTGTAAAGCCTCACAGATACTTTTGTTGAGTGCAAGAACAGGCCCTGCTGTGAAATATTAGATCAAAAATTGTAATTATGTGCTCCTGTTAAACAGGGGCAGAAAAATGGGGCCTTAGGTAGGTGGTGGTGCCACAACACTGCAAGCCCTCACAGATACTCTTGTTGAGTGCAGGAACGAGCCCTGCTGTTAAATATTTGATCAAAAAATTTAATTTTTTGATCAGGGGCAGAAAAATTGGGCCTTAGGTAGTGGTGGTGGTGGTGCCCTGAACAGAAAATATTCTTAGAAGCTATCATCATGAAAATTGAGGAGGAATAGGATAGTCACTCAGCATATGCAGTCTTTAAGGGATCCCACACCCATAGAAAAATCAATCAGTTAATCAGCATCAGGTGCTTGGTATCTGGTGATCCAAGACTGATTCATTTTTATGAATGTGAGCCAATCAACAAAGTCTGTGGACAGGCGCACTCTGTGATCGGTTACAAAGCCTCCAGCAGCACTGAATGTGCGTTCAGAAAGAATGCTGGATGCAGGACAGGCCAGTAGCTCAATTGCATATTGAGCAAGCTCTGGCCAGTGGTCCATCCTCAAGACCCAGTAACCCAGTTGGATGTTCTGGTGGAAAGGTCTCCAAGTCTGATCTTGCCCCTAGATATTCCTGCACCATGTAGTTCAGACGTTGGCGATGGTTGCTGGAACCGATCAGACCTGGGCGCTGAGGACTAAAGAATTGCCTGAAGGCGTCGGTCAACCGGCCACCTTCTCCACCGCTCTTTCTGTGACTGAACGAAGCCTCAGCAACACGTTGTCCAGCACCAGGAAATTGTAACCTCCCAGGCTCTGGAAAAGCATTGCTCAAACCTTTCTGCAAGGCCTCCTAAAGATGTTTCATGCTCTGCTCCCTCTGCGAAGGCTGGATAAGTTCTGCAACCTTACCCTTGTAACGTGGATCAAGAAGGGTTGCCAGCCAGTAATGATCCCTCTCCTTGATACCCCGAATCCTAGGGTCCTTACGCAGGCTTTGCAGGATCAGGGAGACCATGCAGAGTAGATTTGCAGAGGCATTCGATCCTGAGTCCTCTGGGTCACTAAGGATCAAATGTTCATCAACCACCTCCTCCCAGCCACGTACAACTCCATGGGTTTCTGGGGACTGCAAACGATCCCTTGAAGACTGCTGCTGATGCTGAGTGTTATCCTCCACCTCCATGCTGACACAATCCTCCTCCTCTTCTTCTTCCTGTGTGATTGGCGGGCCTGCAGGAATACTAGTATCTGGATAAAGGGGGCCTTGAGAGGTAAGAAAGTCCTCCTTTTCCTCTTGCTGTTCTGCCTCAAGTGCCCTGTCCATTATTCCACAAAGCGTGTGCTCCAACAGAAAGACAAGAGGGACGGTATCACTGATGCATGCGGTATCACTGATGCATGCACTGTCACTGCTTACCAAGCTCGTGGCCTCCTCAAATGGTGACAGGACAGTGCATGCATCCTTGATCCGTAGCCAATGGCGTGGCAAAAAAAAGCCAAGCTCCCCTGACCCTGTCCTGGTGCCATACTCACGCAGGTACTCATTTATGGCCCTCTGCTGCATGTGCAGCTGCTGCAGCATTGCCAACGTTGAGTTTTACCTGGTGGGCATGTCACAAATGAGGCGGTCCTTGGGCAGGTTGCATTCTCTTTGAATGTCAGCCAGCCGAGTACCGGCATTATATGACCGGCGTAAATGACCACAGACTTTCCTGGCCTGCCTCAGGAGATCCTGTAAGCTTGGGTACCTGCTTAGGAACCGCTGCACCACCAAATTCAGGAAGTGAGCCAAACAGGGAACATGGGTCAAGTGTCCCTGTCAGAGGGCGGAGAGGAGGTTGGTGCCATTGTCTCATACAACCATTCCTGGCTGAAGCTGGCGGGGCGTCAACTACCTCTGAGCCTGCCCCTGCAGAGCTGACAGAATCTCTGCCTCAGTGTGGCTCCTGTCCCCTAAGCAGACCAACTCAAGCACCGCATGGCATCTTTTTGCCTGAGTGCTTGCATAGCCCCTTGAACGCCTATGGAGCACCGCTGGTTCAGAGGAGAAATCTGCAGAGGAAGAGGCTATAGAGGAAGATGAAGAGGAGGGATGGAGGAGAGAGCTGTGGCAGAATCACTACTAGCATTTCGGAGGCGTGGTGGTGGAACAAGCTCCAACAATACTGAACCCTGTCCTGCATCCTTCCCAGCTGCCAGTAGAGTTACCCAGTGCGCCATGAAAGAAAAGTAACGTCCCTGTCCATGCCTGCTGGACCATGAGTCAGCAGTAATATGCACCTTACTGCTGACTGCCCTGTCCAACGAGACCAAGACATTGCCTTCCACAAGCTGGTAGAGAGCCGGTATAGCTTTCTGTGAAAAGAAATGGCGTTTGGAAACCTGCCACTGAGGTACCGCACATTCCACAAATTCACGAAAGGGGGCAGAGTCTACCAGCTGAAAAGGCAGCAGTTGCAGTGCTAGCAATTTGGCCAAGCTAGCATTCACACCCTGAGCATGTGGATGGCTGGGACCGCATTTCTTTTGATGGTTTAACAACTGGGGTAGGGGAATTTGCCTGCTAAAAACAGATGGAGGTGTACTGATAGCAGATTGGCTGCAAGTACTTGGGACACCTATTGCTATACCTTCATTCCTCTCAGTGCAGGTTTCTGAGAGGACCTGAGGTATAGTGGGCTTGGAGAACCCAGCTGATGAGGAGCAAGGAGAGGTCCACCTTCTTCTTTGATGTGGGTCTTTTAAGAGCTGTTGCCAACGGACTGCATAGGAGGTCGTCATATGTCTGGTCAAGACTGTGGTGCCCAAGCGGCTACTGTTTTGGCCACGCTTGATACACTTCAGACATATGTTGCAAACCGCAACGGTGCGATCTGCTGCACATGTCTCAAAAAAGAACTTTTCAAAATATGTGGGGAGTCAGCAGTGTCCTGCATCTGCTTAGCTCTGCAGTGTGATGCAATAGTGTGGCTGCCCTTAAACACTTCAATACCAGGCACCAGGGCCGCCACCAGGGGGGTACAGCCCATACAGATGTAAGGGGCCCGGGTGTCCTGAGGGGCCCCGATCTCTCTGGATGCCCGGGCCCCAAGTTGCCACCTCCTCTTTGTTCATTTCTGCCCCTACACTAGTCCCGACTCCTGCTGGAGCCGTGCGCTGCACTGGCTCCTGACTCCCAGCCAGTTGCGCAGCGTGCAGGGGTAGCTGGAGCGCTCGAGGGGTGCAGAAATAAGTGCCACGCCCCCTCCGGGACACCAGTGGTTCCATCCACCTGCTCCTCTCCTCCCCCTCATTTGATGGGCGCTCCGTCCTACTGACCATCCCTGGTCTCTGTGCGGTGACAGGCGGCTCGAGAGATGCGGCTGTCTTGGAAGGAGAGGATCCCCACGTTGCTCCGTCTCCTCCAGCATGCCCGAGTTGTCTTGCACACATCCCTTCTCCCGCCCCTCTCTCCCTGCCTGTGTGCTTCTGCGTCTGTGAAGGGGATGTGGGGGCGGGAAGATTAAACAAGCTGACAGCCACATTGAGAGAAGCTACTGAATGAGAGCCCCTGGGGACCATCCAAGTGAGTGAGCATTGTGACCAAACCCTGACCCCTCTCTCTCTCTCCCCCTGTCCCCTTTCTCCCCCCTCTCTTTCTCTCTCCCCTACCCCCCCTCTCTCTCCCCCCGCCCCCTCTTTCTCTCCCCCTGTCCCCCTCTCTCTCCCACCCCCCTCTCCCCCTGCCCCCTCTCTCTCTCCTCTACCCCCCCTGCGCCCCCTCTCTCTCTCCCCTACCCCCCCCTCTCCCCCTCTCTCCCCGCCCCCCCTCTCTCCCTACACTCTTACTCACTCTCTCTCTCTCCCCCTCTCCGTGCCAGCACTGGAAATAGCTTTACCCCAGTCTGTTTATTAAACCCCTTCCTTCTCATCATCTACCTATAGATATGATCTATAATAGTATAAGAGAATTACTTTATCCACTTTAAGTGGTATTAAACTACAAAGCAAACATTTATTTTATTGCAGCTTTCCAATTTTTAGATGTGGTGGCCTCATTCATTCTCTCTTTTAGGTTGTCTTTCCTTTATTTTCACCTGGTGATCCTGCTAGTAAGTCTGTTTTTTTTTTTTTTTTTTTTTCAAAAGAACGTGCGATCTTGAAGATGTAGCAGTTAGAGGGTTGAGACAAACCATTTAACACTGAGCTGGAGTATGGCTACAATTTGTTTGATGTACCTAAATCGGCTTGTACATCTGCTCTCCAAAGGTGTCTCTGTTGCTCCTTCATCCAGAGTGGGGAAACTCTAATACAAGAGGTGTGTAACTGACCAGATCACCAGGGGAAAACAGAAAATAAAAAGCCTAAAAAAAAGAAAACAAATGCAGCCACATCTAAGCTGTAAATTGTATTCCTCTCCATTCACAGAGGATTCGGTGGGATAGCCAATGGGTGGACTCTGGGGAATGTTGGTGGTCAGGCCCAGGGGGCCCAGTCCTTAAGCTGTGTAAGGGGCCCCAAAATTTCTGATGGCTGCCCTGCCAGGCACTTAGACCCCTTCCCGCCCAGGCCAATTTTCAGCTTTCAGTGCTGTTGCAATTTAAATGACAATTGCACGGTTGTACAACACTGTACCCAAACAAATTTTTTATCATTTTGTTCCCACAAACAAAGCTTTTTTTTGGTGGTATTTGATCACCTCTGCGGTTTTTATTTTTTGCGCAACAAATAAAAAAAGACCGCAAATTTTGAAAAAAAAAAAAAGTTTTTCTTTGTTTCTGTTAAAATGTTTTGTAAATAAGTACGTTTTCTTCTTTAACGACGGGCACTGATATGGCTGCACTGATGGGCACCGATGAGGTGGCACTGATAGGTGGCACTGGTATGCGGCACTGATGGGCACTCATAGGTGGCACTGATAGGAACAAATGGGCACTGACAGGTGGCACTGATGGGCACTGACAGGTGACACTGGTTGGTGGCACTGATAAAACTGGTGGCATTGCTGGGCAGAACAGAAACATAATGGTGCCAATCAGTGCCCATTTGTGGGCACTGATTGGCGCAGATTGGATGGACATGGGTGGATGGCCATGGGGTTCTGCTGTGGCAGAATCACCACTAGCATTTTGGAGGCGTGGTGGTGGAACAAGCTCCAACAATACTGAACCCTGTCCTGCATCCTTCCCAGCTGCCAGCAGAGTTACCCAGTGCGCCGTGAAAGAAAAGTAACGTCCCTGTCCATGCCTGCTGGACCATGAGTCAGCAGTAATATGCACCTTACTGCTGACCGCCCTGTCCATTGAGGCCAAGACATTGCTTTCCACATGCTGGTAGAGAGCCGGTATGGCCTTCCGTGAAAAGAAATGGCGTTTGGGAACCTGCCATTGAGGTACCGCACATTCCACAAATTCACGAAAGGGGGCAGAGTCTACCAGCTGAAAAGGCAGCAGTTGCAGTGCTAGCAATTTGGCCAAGCTAGCATTCAGACCCTGAGCATGTGGATGACTGGGACCGAATTTCTTTTGATGGTTTAGCAACTGGGGTAGGGGAATTTGCCTGCTAAAAACAGATGGAGGTGTACTGATAGCAGATTGGCTGCAAGAACTTGGGACACCTATTGCTATACCTTCATTCATCTCAGTGCAGGTTTCTGAGAGGACTGGAGGTATAGTGGGGTTGGAGAACCCAGTTGATGAGGAGCAAGGAGAGGTCCACCTTCTTCTTTTGATGTGGGTCTTTTAGGAGCTGTTGCCAACGGACTGCATGGGAGGTTGTCATATGTATGGTCAAGACTGTGGTGCCCAAGCGGCTACTGTTTTGGCCACGCTTGATACACTTCAGACATATGTTGCAAACAACGGTGCGATCTGCTGCACACGTCTCAAAAAAGAACTTTTCAAAATATATGGGTAGTCAGCAGTGCCCTGCACCTGCTTAGCTCTGCAGTGTGATGCAATAGTGTGGCTGCCCTTAACCACTTCAATACCAGGCACCAGGGCCGCCATCAGGGGGGTACAGCCCATACAGATGTAAGGGGCCTGGGCGTCCTGAGGGGCCCCCGATCTCTCTGGATGCCCAGACCCCAAGTTGCCACCTCCTCTTTGTTCCTTTCTGCCCCCTACACTAGTCCCGACTCCCGCTGGAGCCGTCCGCTGCACTGGCTCCTGACTCCCAGCCAGTTTCGCAGAGTGCAGGGGTAGCTGGAGCGCTCGAGGGGTGCAGAAATAAGTGCCACGCCCCCTCCGGAACACCAGTGGTTCCATCCACCTGCTCCTCTCCTCCCCCTCATTTGATGGGCGCTCCGTCCTCCTGACCATTCCTGGTCTCTGTGCGGTGACAGGCGGCTCGAGAGATGCGGCTGTCCTGGAAGGAGAGGATCCCCACGTTGCTCTGTCCCCTTCAGCATGGGGTGACAGTTGGGAGCTATGTATATACAACTATATAGATCAGACCAAAATGAGGAGGAATGAGGGACAGAGGGACATTGTTCCAAATCAGGAACAGTCCCTCAAAATCAGGCACAGTTAGGAGCTGTAAAGGTGTACTGTCTGACACTTCTTTGAAAGTCTAGTCTGCTTAAAATCCCACAAAGCTCTGTTGCCCCCCTTAGTTGGCATGAGGTATTTGGGGTGTCCCTGGCATTGCGGTCTTTGTTGTCCTGGTGGCACTTTCTGACAGTGTCTATGAGAAGAACAGACAATAATGAGATGTTCCTGACGCCCCCATCCATTGCCTGGGCGCGGTCACGTGACTGTGACGTCTCTTCGGGCCTCTCTGCATAACTGCTCCGGGAGATGCAGATAGAACGGCGCCGCTGACTGAGGACGGCGATACCGGAGCTGGCCGCTGTGTGACCCCGGTGTTGTCCCCTCCCTCGGTATGTTGCCGTGCTGGCAGGGAAGATGACGGGCCGCTACTGAAGCTAAGAAGAATGCAGGCAAAGCGGAGCGGCATCCCGGGGGCAGAGCGGAGAAGCCATCACTAGCCGTGCCATGTTCCCTCACCCCCTCTACCAGCTCCCTGAGCACTTCCAGATGGGCACGTATAGCGGCGGCTCCCCCACCCTCAGACGGATCCCCTCTCACCCCCTATCCCGGCCCCGGACCCCCAGCACCATGCTTCCCTCCATGCTGATGTTTGGGGTGATCGTGGCCTCCTGCGGGTTACTGCTGATGATTGAGAGGGGCATCCTGGCTGATGTGAAGACCCCTCCACCCCGGGGAGACCTGGCATGGCGCTTGCACAGCCGGGGTGAGGTTCACCAGGGAGAGGACTTGGACTATGAGATCCTGCGGGACATCCGTAACCGGACGATGAGCAGCATCTGCAGCCAGAAGAACATGCCCCGCAGTCCCTGGGACCTTCCCCCGGGCCAACGCAGGACCCTGCTCAGACACATCATCGTCAATGACAAGTACAAGTTCCTCTACTGCTATGTGCCCAAAGTGGCCTGCTCCAACTGGAAGAGGGTCCTCAAGGTGCTGGACGGCCACCTGGAGAACGTGGACGTCAAGCTGAAGATGGACCACAAGAGCGACCTGACCTTCCTGTCTGACCTCTCGGCGGACGAGGTCACCTACCGCCTGCGCCATTACTACAAGTTCTTGTTTGTCCGGGAGCCCATGGAGAGGCTTCTGTCTGCCTACCGCAATAAGTTTGGGGAAATTAAAGATTACCAGCAGAAGTATGGCATGGAGATTGTCAGGAGATACCGGGAAAAGCCCGGCACATCCCAGGGGGAGGATGTCACCTTCTCCGAGTTCCTCCACTACCTGCTGGACGAGGACGTGGAGAAGATGAATGAGCACTGGATGCCCATCTATAACCTGTGCCAGCCCTGTGCTGTCACCTATGACTTCATAGGATCCTATGAGAGGCTGAGGGAGGACGCCAACACAGTTCTAGAGGCCATCAATGCCCCACCGTACATCCAGTTCCCTGAGAGACAGGCCTGGTACAAGCCCGTCACTAAAGAGACATTACATTACTTCCTATGCAATACTCCCAGGGGTCTTATCCGAGAGCTTTTACCCAAGTACATCCTAGACTTCTCTTTCTTCGCATATTCCCTTCCCAATATTACCAGTGAATATTGTAGAAACTAAAGCTGGCCAACACAAGTAGCCTGCGGGCTAAAGGGAACCATGCTTCCATCTACTCTACAGAGGTTGGATGGACAACTCTGCCGCTACAGACGTTTTTTTGGCAGTTGGCCCCACCTGCTGTCACAATACCCAAACAGTGCCTTGTATCTGATTGGATGCAGGTGCTTTTCAAGGAGACAGTTTTTATTTTTTTTGTTCAGCTCCTTTAATTCTTCAGTAGTTGAACATCTGGGGGGGGGGAGTGGCCAACAGGGCCACCCACTTAGCAAACTTCAGGTGGTTCATCAGGAATGACAAAAATTTGCTCTGAGTATGGTCAGCTTAAGGTTTTAAACAGGGATATTTAAAGCTCAACTGAACTATCGATTTAGGCTAGATTCACACTATGCAAGTGCGGGACTGCATGTAATTGTGTACTTTCCTGCACCCATATTAAAAATGCGCTGTTGTTAACAAACGCGTGGGGCTGAGATTAATTCTTAATGCCACCCCCACGCACTGTAAACCGCAGCGTTATGTCCTGTGCTGGGAACCACATAGCACTATGTAGTTTCCCTGTGGCTGCAATTTTGAAAAAGGTACAGGGACTTTTTCTCTGTTTTTTCCATTGGTACAGCAGCCCATTCAAATGAATGGGCTGCTGTGCGGTCCAGGAAAGCGGCATAGCCTTAAAGCTGAACTCCAGGCAGATTTTTTTTCATTACTATAAATGTCCTTTCATTTTAGGAATGTCTTTGTGTTTTGAAATATAAGTGTATGTAATGATCACTGCTCGCTGTAATCAGACAACCCAGAAGTTTCAGTCTGACCTGCCCACATCATTGCATCAATGAAAGGCATTGCCTTCTGTACATCAAACTATGCAATGATGGTGGGTGGGTCAGATCGGGATTCTGACCCACTCACTGTCATTGCGTCATTTAATTGGGAATATCACCACCCTAGACTAATCGGCTACCTGACCACTTTCACTCCAATGAACAACTACAATTGCCATTGCATGATGGGAATTGTAGTTTCCACAAGCCGTACCACACAGTTAGTGGTTGTGACATTCCAGCCTCCATGAACCCTTATTTGGGTTGCTGGCTGTAGCTGTGTTTTTTGAATGGGAATGATGTCGCACAGTTTTTTAAGGTGTATATATAAATAGTTTAAGTTTTGTTCCAAATGAGTTTTCTAATGCACGTATCTAATGGCACTTATGGAGCAAGTTTAGCAGGAAACCAGCTAAATATATTCCAGGTAAGTCATACCAAAAGTGTGTTCAATGACTTACAGTTTGATTTCTTTTTAAAGAAGTTATAGCCTGGGTAGAAAAGTATGTCCCTTGCCAGAATGCTGTGGAAAGGGAACTTGCTCTCTATATATAACTTGTGGTCTCTCTGCAGATGTCTGATGTTCCCCTGCTGAATCAGAGCCAGAGCTATAGGTCTGATTCAGCATATCAAACCTTTGCAGAGAGACCTCTGTTTTTCCACACGGGCAAACATCAGATTCTGCTGCTGGTGGCAGGGGACAGGCTTTTCTATCCAGACAATACCTGATAAGCCCTCATTAACATTGACTGCGGCTTTGACATCGTGCTACTTCATCTGAAATCGCACGATTTCAAAGCCACATGTCAGTGCGACTTGGAAGATATCTGTACAGCTTCATGCACAGATGACTATGCAAGTCACACCCGAAATTGCCAAAAGTAGTGCAGGAACTACTTTTTCAAAACTATGCGGCACCACAAAGTCGGTGTCGCACTGTTTTGAACAGTGTGATTGCCGGCAATAAGATGCGATTTGACAAGTCGCTCCAATGTGAACGAGAGCTAAGAAATTAAAAAACTTTAAGGATTATAAACATCTTTTGTTTTGATGCACCTGGAATGTATTTAGCAGATTTAGGCTGAAAGTTCAATGAAGCTTTTACATGCATTTAAAGCCATACTTTTTTTGTTTTTGGATAGATTAATGAGCAATTAGAACCCCTGTCTGATTTTTACAACTGTCTGTGTCATTACTGGGCACATGCATTTTCTCTTCTCTTTCAGAAGAACCTCTGTCACCAGGAAAACTGGGTTCATTTACACCAGGCAGTCCCCTGCGGTGCGTTAAACACATGCACTTTATGTTACACATTAACGTGTGTTGTGTGAAGACAGCCTATTAATGAGAATGGGCTGCCAATGCACCCAAGCAGATCAACAACTAGACCTGCTGCAAATTGGGTCAGTATACTGCAATGCAGGTGTGTTGAGATGCCATGTGCAAATTACTACAACGCGCTATTATGAATAAGCTCTGAAAGTGAGAGAAAATCCAAAAGTTGTTAGCTAGCTAAAGTTGGCCATGCACTGCACAGTCTGAATGTACAATCTCCATGCAATCTCCTTTTAGAGTTACCATAACTATGTAAAATGAGGACAAACCAATTTGTATCAAATCAGCCAGGCCCTTCCACTACATAATTGATGGTAAATCTAAAGGAGATTGTGTAGTGTATGGCCAGCTTAATATTTCATCATTTCTTACTATGTCCTCATCAGTGGTTCTCAACCTTGGTAAGTCTGGGGCCTAGGGAATTCTTCCAACGCTTTCCGTGCCCCAACAGTAAAAAAAAAAAAAGTTTATATGCTATAGGTTTGGGAATGCAAACCATTTAAAAAATGTATTCAATTGGGAGCAATAGACACAGTGACAAAAACTATGTAAAGGGGTTTTAAACCTTCAAGGTTATTCTATGCATTAATGTGAAAAAACCTTCTGTAGTGTAGCAGCCCCCCAGAGCCCCCTGTTACTTACCTGAACCCGATCGTTCCATCGACGGGGATGAGCACAGCAGCTCCAGCCGCTGTCTTGGGTCCCCATTGGATAGATTGATAGCAGCGCAGCCATTGGCTCCCGCTGCTGTCAATCACATCCAGTGGCGCGGGGCAGAGTCCTGCTGTCTGTGTCAATGGACGCAGCAGCAGGACTCAGTAGCGAGCCCGCACGAGTGTCCTCTTGGAATGAGGGTCCTCGAGGGGGCACTCCATATGGGGAGGATCCAGAAGCGCCGCTGGGTGACCCCAGAATAGGAGGATCTGGGCCACTCTGTGCAAAACCCTTGAACAGAGGAGGCAAGTACAACATGTTATTTTTATTTTTTTAAAAGCAACCCCTTTAAGTCTATTTAAAGCTTTATATTGAGATGAAATAATGATTAGGAGTCTTCTAATGCACATATCTAATGGCACTTATGGAGTAAGTTTACTTGTATCTAGGCGTTTAGCCTGAAGTTAGCTAAATATATTCCAGTTAAATCATAACAAAAATGTGTTCGATGACTTTGTATTTTGCATGTACAGTGCATGTATTTTGTTGGACCACCAAAAAAGGGCCATGTTGCATTGTATGAAAGACAGTCATTATGGAACACCTTTTAAAAGGCGAAGTTCACTTTTGTGTAAAAAAATAATAAATGCACATTTTTGCAAGTAAAAAATCTGCATTTATTATTTTTTTTTTTCTCAGGAGCTTGCAGAATATGGAGGCCATGATCAGTGGATCATATGTGCAATGTCAGGCTCCTGTAGACAATTTGTCCAGCTCTCTGTCAGTACCTCTGTACAGGCATATCATTGCTGAGTTGCAGGAAGATTGAACTAGGAGGATGCTGATCAAGCATGTTTGCAGTCCAATTAGAACTACAAGTGTGTCTGCAATGGTGGAAGAAGGGGCTTGTAGTTCATGTATTCATAGATTGCTGTGAATGAATGAATGACACAGCTGTGCAGGCAGAACTCTGCACAGCCCCAATGATTTTTAATGTGACAGCAGCTGCAGGGAAGAGGAACCTGTTACAAGAGGGGACTTATGGGGTGAGGGAGATTGGCGATTAGCAACATGTTGAATGTTACACCCTAAATACTGGTGTAACGTTGCTTAATTTGAACTTAGCCTTTAAAGCGGAGTTCTGCCTGGCTAAAAAAAAAATAAAAGTCAGCAGCTACAAATATTGCAGCTTCTAACTTTTAATATAAGGACACTTACCTGTCCCGGGAGCCCGCGATGTCAGCACCCGAAGCTGACCCGTCCCTCAGCTTCGGGCTGCAGGCGCCGGCATCATTACTAAGGGAAACAGGAATTGAAGCCTAATGCCCCGTACACACGGCCGGACATTGATCGGACATTCCGACAACAAAATCCATGGATTTTTTCCAACGGATGTTGGCTCAAACTTGTCTTGCATACACACGGTCACACAAAGTTGTCGGAAAATCCGATCGTGGTGACGTAAAACACGTACGTTGGGACCATAAACGGGGCAGTAGCCAATAGCTTTTATCTCTTTATTTATTCTGAGCATGCGTGGCACTTTGTGCGTCGGATTTGCATACACACGATCGGAAATTCCGACCATGGATTTTGTTGTCGAAAAATTTTATAGCCTGCTCTCAAACTTTGTGTGTCGGAAAATCCGATGGAAAATGTGTGATGGAGCCTACACAAGGTCCTATCACACATTTTCTGTTGGAAAATCCGACCGTGTGTACGGGGCATTACAGCTTCACATCCCGTTTCCTACTGTGCATGCGCGAGTCGCGCTGCACTTTCTGAATGGTCCCTGCTGTCTTCTGGGAACTTTATGTCTCCCAGAAGGCAGCGGGGGGGTCTAGACATTACGTAGTTCTTTCCCCGGAAGTGGGAGCAGTTACCTTAATTTGACAGGTATCTGCTCCCCCCTCCCCCATGAAAGGTGGCACCAGAGGGGGAGGAAGAATCTGATCCTCGAAAGTTCCATTTATGGGTGGGACTCCACGTTAAGCTCTGCACCAATGCAACCTCCCATAACTTCTAGAGGGCTGCACAATGACAGCGTGCTTACGTGTATTAAGGCGTCAAGTTTGGAAACCTACTAAAAATAATTTGGCTGTAATGCATCCTGCTACATTTTTTTGCAGTGTATCACAATGCACATATAAAAGTTAAATAAGCTTGATTGTTGGTGCCAGTGACAGGATTTAAAACCACTAGCATTGGTGTCCGTATCAGTGGCTGCAATAAGCCCCAGCATTAGTGTCAGTGGATGCAATAATAACACATCAGCATTGGTGCCAGTGGCCACAATAAGCCCCACAGTGGTGTCAAAGGCTGCAATAATGACCCCCAGCATTGATGTGAGTGGCAGCACTAGTAACCCACTCACCCAACATTGGTGGTCACCGGTAGTGCTGTTAACCTCCTCTTGCACTAATGGTTAGTGGCAGGATTATTTATTCCCCCCTTTACTAGTGGTCAGTGGCAGTTTTATTTAACCCCCACTCATTGGTGAAAGTATTATGTAACAACCCCCCCCCCCCCATTGGCGGGGGGATCGCAGCCTTTGTCTGCAAGCGCTAATCTTTGCTGTTCTTCAGAACAGGTTCCCTGAATGGAATTTGTTCATAAGTAGCGGATGTACTGTGCACTAAAGTTAATTTTAGGGCACACAATAAATTACCCAATTTTTTGGGTAAAATATTAAAAATGGGGTTGCACTGAGTAAATAGATACCCAACATGTCAAACCTTAAAATTGTGTGCAGTGCACCTTTGAAACAGTGACAAACTCCCTATTTTTTCAATAGGCAACGATTTAAGTCCTTACAGGTATTGCTTTTACTTCGGTGTGCGTGGGGATATGTAACATATGTAGTGCAATCAACGTTTTTGTGCGTAGACATGGCCAATACATGCATCTATGTTCGTACATGTGTGTATGTGGGGGGGGGGGGGGTAAGTGTTTAGGTGTAACTAATTTTTTACACTTTTGAAAAAAGATTGTTTACTAACTTACTAACTTTTTTTTCCATCACTTAGGGGACAAAAAGTCCCTATGTGATTAATTTTTGGGTGACAGGTTCTCTTTAACGGTCTAAAAAGCTTTTACTGGGGTGTGTGGAAGCAATCTTCACAGCTTCTGTTAGTGTGTGCAAACCCCCCCTGCTGCCACCAACGTACCTTCATTGGTGGTCAGTAGCAGTATTATGTTATTAACTTCTCCTACCCCATTGGTGGATAGTGGCCATGTTTTAAATAACCCCACTACCCCCTCATGTGTCAGTGGCTGTAAAATGTATCCCCTCCACACTAGTGGTAAGTGGGTTACTTACCTGATCGCGTGCTTCCACAACGCTTTCTCTCTGTTTTGCTTGTACTGTCTGGCAGAGATCACTTCACCTGACAATACCATTTTTGTATCGGTTCTTGATAATGGAACACAGAGAGCACTCCGTCACCCTACTGCTGCTCTGCTATCTGCCAGGCCTACAAAGCCACAGAGAAAAGGCAGGGTCTTCTATCTGGTTATGTTGGCCTGTTAGACAAGCTGTTGAGAACCACGGATCTGCAAGAGAGGAAGTAAAGAGAAATCTCCCAAGATGGGACACAGCTGACAAAGAAAAACCTTGACTAATTAAAAAAAAAAAATCTGCTTTTTGATTTACTTTAACTATAATGCTGGAGATTTATACATTGTTTGTATCTGTGTGTATGATTCATCTGGATAGCCATTATTTTTTTTCATTTTTAACAATTTTCTACTTTAAAAAAAGTATTATTATGTTTTGTTTCTTTATTTACTGTATACCAAGTATACAAATATGACAAGTATATAAAATTATGTCTAGTACAGTATACCCTTCTAAGCCCGACCTACAGACATCCATCTTCCCAAATCTATGCAAACAGAAGCAGAAATGTTCTACATTGTTTACATATCTGTAAATTTCACACTGTTCTGTCACCAGCATTTGCTGAATATCCTCTCTGTATTTGGCAACCCTTTGCACTGGTAAATGTAACCAAAGATTTTGTAGAATCAGTTCAACCTATTTTTTGGAAACAGTATGTCATTTCTATTGTGATATTTTTTCAGATAAACAGCTGTTTTATGCATCATACTTAAGTCTTGGCTGATTATTTCAGACAGGTTTGTGCCTGCAATGTTTTAACTCATTCAGCGTCAGCACGAAGATGTAAAACAATACCTCAGGAATTCATCTACACAATTTTCTTTCAATGATTTAGCTTCAGGCCACATGAAAGCACTTTTAGGGCTCATTTACACTTGCTTCGGCTTCAACAAGGCTTCAGACACTAGGGTTGCCACCTCATCCCTCAGAGTTCTATGGAGGCTTTGTTTGAAGATGCTTTGAAGCATCACTGAAGCTACATGGGGTATACTTTTTGAAGCGAAGCCAAAGCAAAGCAAAAGCAGGTGTAAACAGGACTGTAAGCTAACCATTTTGTTTAGTGACAGGAGCTTTGACTAGCGTTCAGAGAACTTTAACAAAGCGTGTCCCATAGGGTTGCCACCTCATCCCTTTAATCCAGGACACATATGAATTACACAGGTTCTGAGGCTAATATAATGCAGATAAGGCACCAAGTGAGTTTAATTACCATCTTAATTACCCACAGAATCTGTGTAATTTTAATATGTGTCCTGGATTAAAGGGATGAGGTGGCAACCCTATCAGACACGCTTTGTTAAAGCTCTCTGAACGCTAGTCAAAGCTTCTGTCTGTTTGCTTCAGCTTTGCTTCAAAAAGTATACCCCATGTAGCTTCAGTGATGCTTCAAAGCATCTTTAAACAAAGCCTCCATAGAACTCTATGGCAAAGCTCGCTTGAAGCCCCACTCAAGCCTCATTGAAGCACCAAGCAAAAGCCAGGTGTAATAAACAGGACTGTAAGCTAACCATTTTATTTAGTGACAGGAGCTTTGACTGGCGTTCAGAGAGCTTTAACAAAGCGCGTCCAAAGCTATGTTTTGAAGCAAGTGTAAACTAGCACTTGGAGCCTGTTCATATCTGTGTGGTCTGTTTTAGTTGCATTGTACATGCGTTTTGGCACATAACCATTGAATTTTTCATAAAAATGCATTATTAATGCAGCAAGCAAAATTTTTGTAACAAGCTGCAATTAAGACGCACACAGGTGTAAAGTGGAATTCCAGGCACCACATAACTAATCTTGGAAATGCTCCCCCCAACACCTATTCTGACTAACCTGTGTAAGACGGGTTGGGCGGCACAGTGGTGTAGTGGGTAGCATGCTCGCCTGCCTGGAGTTTGCATGTTCTCCCTGTGCCTGTGTGGGTTTCCCCTGGGTACTCCGGTTTCCTCCCACACTCCAAAGACGTGCTGGTAGGTTATTTGGCTTCTGTCCAAAATTGGCCCTAGTATATGAATGTGAGTTGGGGACCTTGGATTGTGGGCTCCTTGAGGGTAGGAAGCGATGTATGTGTGGAATGCTGCGTAAATTGACGTCGATTTATGGGTACCTTAAATAAATAATGATAAAATAGATGATCATCTTAATGAGACACAATGTACGGGGATAAGGACAATTGTAGACACTCACTCAGGTTGAACTGGATGGACTGGTGTCTTTTTGCAACCTTACTAGCTATATAACTATGTATATAACTATGTAAGAAAGAGCTGTATACTTACCTATTTTCAGGGTTCTCTTATCTGGTTATGTAAACCAGCTCCTCTTTGTCAGCCAGCAGTGGCTGCAAGGAAGAGGAGAAAGTGCCAACAACGCATGGGCCATTGAAGCCTATTGGTGATGTCACTGCTCTAGGCTTTACTAACTGCTGCCAGAGTGACCTCTCTTCTCCCCTGCAGTCGGTGCCAGCTGACACAGGAGAGATCATGTCACCAGATCAGAGTGGCTTGAAAATAGGTAAGTAAACACATGTTTCTTACACAGGTTAGTTAGAATAGATGTTTCTTTAGGATTAGTTAGGTGGTGCCCGGAATTCCACTTTAAGCCTGATTAATTGGATGTTGACCACTTTGTGTTATTTTTATTTTTTTTAACAGCTTTGGGTTGTACAGGTAGAACCACTCAGTTTCACTTTCAGAGAGGTTGCTTAATTCTGCTGGACCTGGAAGTAAAGTATCTACAACTCAAATGCCTTTAAAATATTACAAAATTGTAACTGTTAGGCTGGATTCACACCTATTCATTTATAGTGCTTTTTGCATTTTGCAAATTTGCACTACAGAACGTGTTCCATAGGAAACCATGTTACATGGACTGTAGTGCAAAATGCAAAAAGCACTAAAAATGCATAGGTGTGAATCCAGCCTTAAGGCTGAACTCTAGGAACTTTATTTTTTGCACACTTACATTGGTCCCTCATTTTATTATGCATATCCGATATCTAGCGGGCATGCTGTAAATCATTGTAGTAGTCTGCATTACATGCAGTGAAACTGGTGATCTTCCAGATTCTGTGTGGGTGGCTTACCCTCTGTACTATGACTACGGGGGGATAGTTGTCATTTTTTCATTGAATATAAGGCATTCTCTAATTGGACAATGTAGAGGTGAGGAGTACTGACATCACAATCTCCACCTCATCCAATCAATATATGCCTTTTTCTTGAAAGAATTACAAGGCATTCTATGAATTGCTGAGTGAGCAACCCCCCAGTGGTCAGTGTACAGGGGGACGCCATACGCACAGAGCGCAGAAGGACGCGGCTCTCACTCTATGTAGTGCTGACTACGACAGCATCCCCATCAGCCCTCTAGATATCAGATATGCATACTTACATCAAGCCAAGCTGAACCAGTGTAAGTATGCAAAAAATATATTTCTTGGAGTTCAGCTTCATTCACAAAGGCAGGCATTTGTAAGGAAAATACAGGCAATAAATTGAGCATACCTTGTGGTGTTAATGTTTCCAAGAACTAGATTGTAGATATCAATTCACTTTGACTGAATATTTATGTGACACTAAAGCAACGTTTAATGCAGGGATCCTCAAACTATGGCCCTCCAGCTGTTGCAGAACTACACATCCCATGAGGCATTGTAAAACTCTGACATTCACAGACATGACTAGGCATGATAAGAATTGTAGTTCCTGAACAACTGAAGGGCCATAGTTTGAAGACCCCTAGTTTAATGAGTCCTGCCTTTTAAAGCCACAGGTATTTATTGTCTCTTCTCACACCTTCTAATGCTGCCTGAGGAAAGGGAAGTATACAGTGCATCTGGAAAGTATTCACAGCACTTCACTTTTTCCACATTTTGTTATGTTACAGCCTTATTCCAAAATGGATTAAATTCATTATTTTCCTCAAAATTCTACAAACAATACACCATTATGACAACGTGAAAGAAGTTTGTTTGAAATCTTGTTTGTTGAAGCACCTTTGGCACCAATTACAGCCTCATGTTTTTTTGAGTACGATGCTACAAGCTTGGCACAATTCCTTGGACTTCATGGCTTGGTTTGTACTCTGACATGCACTTTTAACTGTGGGACATTATATAGACAGGCATATGCCTTTCCAAATCCTGTCCAATCAACTGAATTTACCACAGATGGACTCCAATCAAGTTGCAGAAACAGATCACGGATGAACAGTCGAAACAAGATGCACCTGAGCTCAATTTTGAGTGTCATGGCAAAGGCTGTGAATACTTATGTACATGTGATTTTTTTTTTATTTTTAATACAACTGCAAAGATTTCAAACAAACTTCTTTCACGTTGTCATTATGGGGTATTGTTTGTAGAATTTTGATTAGAATAATGAATTTAATCCATTTTAAATAAGGCTGTAACATAACAAAATGTGGAAAAAGTGAAGGGCTGTGAATCCTTTCCGGATGCACTGTAAGCATGGTTGCTTTTAAATTCCAACCTAACGCCAGTACTGTACCCGTACTAACCACCAGCGATCCTCCGCAAACACTCCACCGGTCTGGGGATCTATCTTTTCCATCCTGTGCTGCCAGGGGGGACCAAATGGAATCTAATTGGTATTGCATAAAAACACAAGGTTGCACAGTGTTGTGGAAATAATGAGCTTCACCTATAAGCAAATAATTCCGCTGTGCTAATAAGCACAATTACAGCTCTTTCATATAACGGGAAAGCAAGCTTTCATAAAACCAAGTAACGCAGACACAGGCTGTTATCACGTTGGGACGTCAGCATACTACTGAACTAGGGCGGTCCCGTTTATTTATAGGGCTGAACAGGGATAACAAAGAGAGGTGGTGGCTTCACAATCAGCCAATCAGACACTTGTATACATTCAAATAGATATCAGGTAGTGACGTATGCAATCGCTCGTGTGCAGTTTCCCGCTGAAATGCGCACGCAGGCAACCAAGACAATGCGCCTTGCATTGTGCCGGGTGCAAACACTGCGAACATTACTCTGATCAGGACCGTGTGCATATTTCCACCGTTTACTATTGCCGCAGACCGTACTCCACGAGGCTCAGCGAGCCATGTTTTGTATGATTATACTATTGTTCCCATGTGCGCAGGGTCTGTTTGCAAGGAGTGTAGATGCAGTCGCCATGAGGTGGCCAGTCTCTTAGTGAGGCATAAATGAACATCCCTTAAACGGCAAACATATTTCCCAGTCCACGGGAAGGTTTCCTCAACCAACAGTCTTTCACCAGTGTCTGTATGTGCGGACACGCTCGTATGAGCGTATTGTAGCAAAACTGACACTGGGAGACACCTGATAACATACGTTAATAAAAATTTCCACAACAACAGAAACCTGCAGTCAGCTGACAGTTGCGAGGAAGTACAAATGTTTTCCGTGTGCCCTTACAGAGAGCTGCATTTTTCATATACAGGAAAAGCAGCTCTCCAGTGAAGTGTGAACCAGCCATATGGTAACAGCAGCCCTCAAAAATTCCACTCACCTGCTTGCATTTTGCGAGTGGATTTTGAGGGCTGGCGAGCTATGGCTGCCTGGGAGCAGGGGTGGGGGGGCGAGCACCGTCGGCGGGCGGGATGTATGGGAGTCCTCCCAGGGCTCGCGGAGGGGGAAGAGAGGAGAGCAGGAGGCTGGATGATCAGAGCGTGGGAAACATCACTAGCAGCTTTCATTTCAATAGCAGTGTGTTCCCCGCACTCGCTGTCACAAACTGCCCCGCCCTCTGGTCCCGGGACTTTGATAAACAGATCACCCGTCCAATCATGAGTGATGTGTATCAAAGTTCCCCGGCCAGGGGACGGGGCTGTATGTGACACAGAGTGGTTGGAACACATGGCAATTGAAATGAAAGCTGTGATGTTCCTCGGCGCTCTCATCATTCAGCCAGTAATCCTCTTCCTCTGTTTGCCTGCATGATGGATACAGGTAGGCAGCATGATGGACACAGGTAGGCAGCATGGTGGACACGGGCAGGCTGCATGCTGGACACAGGTAGGCTGCATGATGGACAAGGGCAGGCTGCATTTGCGGACACGGGCAGGCTGCATTGGTGGACACGGGCAGGCTGCATGGTGGACACGGGCAGGCTGCATGGTGGACACGGGCAGGCTGCATGGTGGACACGGGCAGGCTGCATGGTGGACACGGGCAGGCTGCATTGGTAGACATGGGCAGGCTGCATTGGTGGACACAGGTGAGGTTGCATTGATGGGCGCAGATAGGCTGCACTGATGGGCACGGATAAAGTTGTTAATATTTATTTTCAGAACTTAATTCTGCATAAAACCTTTAAGTGTCATTTCATGAGATAATTTATGAGGGTGTGTTTAGGGGCGGGGTTGGGGTTGGACAACTGGTGGAGAGTAACCCTTGAGGCCTGGCTAGTGGCTCAGGACTTGAAATTTTGAGCCCTGTTTTTTTTAAAAGAAGACTACACATATTTTTTTCTCATCCATAAAGTGCACTTTAACCACTTGACCCCCAGGCCTATTCTGAAACTTCTCACATAAGTGTAGAAAAAGCAGCTTTTTTTTGCTAGAAAATTACTTAGAACCCCCAAACACTATGTATATTTTTTAAGCAGAGGCCTTAGAGAATAAAATGGTGAGCTTTGCAATTTTTTATGTCACACGGTATTTGTGCAGCTGATTTTCAAAAATATACTTTAGTGAATTTTAATGCACAAAAACACAATATAATACCCAATTATTTGGGAAAATATAAAAAATGATGTTACGCCGAGTAAATACATATCTAACATGTCATGCTTTAAAACTTGTGGAACGGCGCCAAACTATAGCACTTAAAAAATCTTCATAGGTGACGCTTTGAAAGCCTTTACAGCTTACCAGTTTAGAGTTACACTGGAGGTCTGGTTCTTAAATTATTGCCCTCATTATAATGTTCGAGGCAATACCTCACATGTGTGGTGTGAACATTGTTTACACCACACATGTGACGTATGCATTCATGTTACGTGCGAGCATAAGAGCATAAGGGGACGGGGGCACCTTAAAAATGTTTTCATTTTATTTAAATTGTTTTATTTTTACACTGTCTATTAAAAAAAAAAAAAAAAGATCAACTTTATAGCTATCACAAGGGATGAACAACATCCCCTGTGATAGCATGGGCAGTGACAGGTACTCTTTACTGAGAAATATGGGGTCTAACTTTCCTCTGCCCTCCAAAGCATCTGATCAAACCAAGATCAGTTTGATCAGATGCTTGTTCGAGCTGGTAATGGTTTGTTTACATGAAACCGAAATTGGAAGTTATATTATACAGGATTAATATAGCGCCAACAGTTTGAACAGTGTTTTACAACATGAGGGCAGACAGTACAGTTAAAATACAATTCAATACAGGAGGAATCAGAGGGCCCTGTTCATTAGAGCTTACAATTTAGGAGATATAACAACAGTATCAGTTCCTCTCACTGTGTCCCAGGAACTAACGGTCGCATCCTTACCGGACTCTCCTGTGTGATCGTGGATGGGACCCCCTCCCGACACATGTAAAAGTAATCCAGGGACTTCTTAGCTGCTAAGATTACTTTTGTATTGAAGAAAATCGCTGCAGCAATGACCGAGTTATTACTTATTCTAATCCAGCAAGGCTGCTTGGCAAGTGGGTAAGGTCCTGTACACGTTGATAGGCGTAAGGTGCACTCAACCCAAATTTTTATTTTGGAAACACTGGTTAAAACCTTGGACACATTTTAAATGTTGTCTGTGTCCCTGTTGAGATTTCATATTTCTGCTCTGTTTGTCATGTGTCACAGAGACAGGAAGGGAGAGGAACTCACCCCAATGAAAACACAGACAGTAAGCAATACCTATAGATCCAAGATAAGGTGGTAAGGATGTGGAAAACAGCCTGTGCTACATACAGTGATAGCCATAATCGTTTTGGTCAACCTTTCTCAATCTTTTTACCAAGGAGGAACCCTTCAAATGATTTTAGCAGGGTTTCCATGACCCTGAAAATTAACTCATCAGGGATTAGTGGAAACAATTTTCCTTTTATTGGTGACCAATGGGAAAAATGCACTTGCCACAGTGGTGATCAGAATACCTTCCTTCCAGACAACTAAAAGGATCATTAGTGTCCTGGCGCTGGCAAGTGGCACTAGACCTGGAACTATCCAGGCAATATCAAATGGGAGGTCAATCAACCACAGCTCAAGGAACCCCTATCAACTTCTGGAGGAACCCTTGAGGAGAATGGCCAGTCTAGGTCCTGCCCAAGCGGCTTCCCTCTGCACCCTAAACAGCTGGCATCACTCATTCAGCATCACCATCATTCAGAGAATGCCTCGTATATACAAGGCATTCTCTGACTGGACAAGGTGGAGTCAGAGCATAGACGAGCGGGAGTCAGAAAACTTCTTGCATTCATTGAAAAAAATACAGTGACAGAGAAATGCTCCTCGAGCAGGACCTGGAAAATCACAGCTATTACTATATGTAGCAGGGACTATTACAGTGGTTTTCAGCAGCCCTTTAGATATAAAATATAGATAATTACATTGTGCCAAGCTGGACCAATGAAAGTTGGCAATAAAGATATTGCCTGGGATTTCGCTATTACGTCAAGGTATCAAACAAGAGAAGTGAAAAATGGAGGTAACTCAAAATTTGAAGGGTTGTACCCTTCTAAAATGAGCAATCAGAAGGTATAAATATCACCTAATTGGAGCACTTTGAATCCAGTATATGATGCAGACTGCTGTTTGTGGTGATCAGCAAGCCACTTTATAGCCCTTTTTATGATATCTTGGCACGGTTTTTAAAAAACAATAACAAAACTCAAAAGTAGCCCCATAACAATGTTTGAAAATCTGCACTTATAGGTTACATACAGGCATTACATGCGTGATATCACCCTAGGTAACATTCTGTTCTGGTCATGAAAATCCTTTGTCAAGCCCTGCAGGCACTTGGTGGGACCATCAAATTTTAAGCTGCAAGAAAGATGGGTCTTTGTGACCTTGGAAAATCATTGTTCGGGTGACTTTCAAAGGCCACTTTTAAAGCTCTGGTATGTGGATATTATTTGTATCTCACAACTTTTTCATCTAGGCCAGGATCATTTGATCTTCCTTTGTTGACAGCCATCAATGAATTAAAGCTCCACTCTGCGCTAAATCTATGTTCAGTGTTAGTGCTAGGTATATGTGTGTCTAGCATAATTTTAGCTCCATTTTCCTTAAAGCAGCAGCCATTTTGCCATATCTTTCCTCATAGACCTGACAGAGATGCTGTCCTGTTAGACATTTGGATAGATTTCGGTCCAAATCTGCATGATCTGTTTACTCTTACCTGGGTTCCAACTCACAGTCCAGAATGGTTTCCCTCACCCTATGTTCTACAAGGCCTGATGAAGTGGGATTGTTGAGCACGCTGAAATGTGATGGCTTTAGTTGTACAATAAAATCTTTTATGGACTGTCCAAACTAGTGTGTTGCTCCCATCTTTTCACTTCTTTATCAAACGCTGAGGGTCCAGCCGAGAACCACCATTCTTGGTGAGCAGCCTCCACTGCATACGACATTTAGTTTTTTCTTTAGAAGCTTTATTTTTGTATTTTCCTGTCCATCCCCTTCATCTACCCTGTGTGGTTTGGCTGACAATTTTTCTGACGTCTTTACATCAGCGTGTATGCGAAAAGTGGGCAGTACTATCATAAGTTCTATTTCTAGAAAAGAATATGTCACCAGCAAACTATGGATCCATAGTAACCTGTGCAAACATTTATTAAGAAGATTGCAAAGCAAACTGTGTCAGTGCAACATTTTGAGACGGTGTAAGAGTTCAGCGTTAGGCATGTGACAAGAAGAGGTCCTGCCTGGCTTCGAACCACTGTTTGTGATGGAATCGCTTTAATACACATTTGGACAAGTTACTACAAAGCAATGGTGTGCTGGTGACATAAGTTATTCCTCTGTACTGACAGCAGCTGACCTGCTGGCAGTTGTTACAGCACCCACTTAAGGCACTCAAGTTTTCTCCAGAAAAGTGTGTGATGGGTATATATATTGAGGAAAGGTCATGCCCATCTTGCCAACCAGCCCTGCCCACTTGTAATCATGTCTGCCTCCTTGCTCCATATACTCCTTTGTGTGCACGTCATTAGGGCAGGAGATTCTGATATGTAGACCGTGCTTTCAAGAGAAGCTGATGTGGGGAATTTATTGCAAACATTTTCACAGTTTGCACACATAATAGCACACTTAAAAAACATTGTGTAATAATTCTAATGATTGGAAACCTAGAAGGGGGTGATATTCATATACTCTATATTTGACAATTCTTTCTGGGGTACATTGAACATGGTAGTCAGTAGTACTGAGCACTCAAGGCATGTGCTTCGCATGTCTTTCTGTGTGCTTTCAGTGCTGGGCCAGCTATGCATGCAGAATGGGAAGTGTTCTACTTCTGCCCCCCTTCACCGCTGGCCTATTGTGTACACAGAGTGGACTGTAGTAATGCTGGTGCCTGTTCTCCTCACTTCAACCACTGCTGCCTCCCCCCTTACCCCCGCCAGATGTACTGCGGAGTTATGTGCAGCCGCCGGCTCTCACTGTTGCTTCTTCATTGATGCACTTTTAACTGTGGCAGGAGCAGGATCTGTGTTAAAGCGAGCAGTGTAAAATCCCCGCTCGCTCATCTGCTCTCCCCCCTCTCTCCTGGCAGTGCAGATTGGATCCAATCAGAGGGAGCAAGAATGGAGACAATCTAAACATCAGAAAGGACTGCTGTGCAGATGCTGTGGACTATGTGAATTGTAGTTCCTAACATGGCACTGCACCATACTTGTTAATGTAGGCTAGTAGGCTGTGAACTTCAGTTCCCACAAATCCCTGCTCCTGGAGAAAGAGAGCTTCACTGTTTTCCTGGGTAAATCAACCAAGACTGGAAGAGAGCGATGGGTATAGACTTACTGTCTGGGTCTGTTCCTCACATCTGAGGGACCAGAGTCAATCCAGTCTTTTAGCGCTACCTTCAGAGACTGAGTTTGAGAGATAGAAAAAGTCTCTTTGTTCTCAGGATTGGAGCTGAGAGACTGTGTGGGGGACCAGGACCTGATCTCTGGGACCTGTTGATGACCAAAGCATTGGGACCAGAGGAGCTGAACTACACATTCTAAATGCCCACTACACACTGTTAGTCCAAATAGAGACTGTTTCTACTTAGCAGCCTATCTCCTATCATCCAACTGCATTCTTAAAAGGACAGTGCACCACCTAAAGAAAGGCTCCACTGAAAGCTGACCATTGTTACTCACTAGATGCCAGGTACTTTCTAATAGATACAGAGAGGTATGGGTGGTGCTGCCTAGTATCAGTGTATAATAAGTGTGCTAGTGCATTGCCCCTTTAAATAAAGTGCTGAGAAAGAAGAAAATGGTGTTGCAGCTTCTGGATCAAAACACAATATGTATGAATGATTCGATGAAAAAGTACTGAGTGAAAAAAAAAAGTGATAACAGTAATAAAATTTATCGCATCTCTTATTTTCAGTTCATCTAGTGTGATCATAAAGTGCGAAAGTGTCCAGTAAGCAAAAATGCATATGTGCACTGTGCAACAAAGTAAAAAAAATATATATATGCATGAATAAAATGGAGAATTTAATAAAAATAAAAAAATGAAAAAATCGCATGCACTATCCCTTTAAGCAGTGCTAAGTAAAGAATATATATCACCTCAAAAAGATCAATCCTATCACATAACTACACATGTGTGCATAATAAACTAAAACTGCATACGGTGGATAGAAAAAAGTCTACACACCCCTGTTAAAATGTCAGGTTTCTGTGATGTAAAAAAATGAGACAAAGATAAATAATTTTAGAACTTTTTCCACCTTTAAGGTGACCTATAAACTGTACAACTCAATTAAAAAACAAACTGAAATCTTTTAGGGGGGAGTAAAACTAAAAAACTAAAATAATGTGGTTGCATAAGTGTGCACACCCTCTTATAACTGGGGATGTAGCTGTGTCCAGAATTAAGCAATCACATTCAAACCCATGTTAAATAGAAGTCAGTACACACCTTCCATCATTTAAAGTGCCTCTGATTAACCCAAAATAAAGTTAAGCTGTTCTAGTAGGTCTTTCCTGACATTTTCTTAGTCGCACCCTACAGCAAAAGTCATGGTCCGCAGAGAGCTTCCAAAGCATCAGAGGGATCTCAATGTTAAAAGGTAACAGGAGAAGGGTACAAAAGAATTTCCAAGGCATTAGATATACCATGGAACACGGTGAAGACAGTCATCATCAAGTGGAGAAAATATGGCACAACAGTGATATTACCAAGAACTGGATGTCCCTCCAAAATTGATAAAAAACGAGAAGAAAACTGGTCAGGGAGACTACCAGCTACCAAGGAGCTGCAGGAATATGTGGCAAGTACTGAGCTGTGTGGTACATGTGACAACAATCATCTGTATGCAAGACGGAGGCCTTTTCTTAGGAAGAAAAACATCCAAGCCCGGCTAAATTTTGCAAAAACACATCTGAAGTCTCCCAAAAACATGTGGAAAAATGTGTTATGGTCTGATGAAACCAAGGTTGAACTTTTTGGCCATAATTCCAAAAAGATATGTTTGGTGCAAAAACAACACTGCACGTCACCAAAAGAACACTTTACCCACAGTGAAGCATGGTGCTGGCAGTATCATGCTTTGGGGATGTTTTTCTTCAGCTGGAACAGGGGCCTTAGTCTAGGTAGAGGGAATAATGAAGTTTCAAATACCAGTTAATATTAGCACAGAACCTTCAGGCTTCTGCTAGAAAGCTGAACATGAAGAGGAACTTCATCTTTCAGCATGACAACAAACCAAAGCATACATAAAAATCAACAAAGGAATGGCTTCAGAAGATGATTAAAGTTTTGGAATGGCCCAGCCAGAGCCCAGACCCGAATCCCATTGAAAATCTGTGGGGTAATCGTAAGAGGTCTGTGCACATCTCGCAATCTAACAGATTTGGAGTGTTTTTGCAAAGAAGATTGGACAAGTATTGGATGTGCCCTGCTGATAGACTCTGAAATGATTTATCTTTGTCTCCTTTTTTACATCACTGAAACCTGACATTTTAACAGGGATGTGTAGATTTTTTTTTATATCGACTGTATGTGCAAAAACAACACGCTGTGCCAAAGAATTATTAATAGTATAAGTCCATATAAACTATCCCAGTACAAGGGGACTTGTGCTTTAAATATCCGTGCAACAGTATCCAAAAGGTGAATGGGTGAAAATCACTTGTGCTCCCCTCTTTTGGGTCTACACTCACCGGATGGCTGTACCCCTGCAGGGGCAAAAGGCACTGTGTGTAAATAATTCCAATCCATTTGTTTAAATGTCTGGTCTCTCCTCCTCCTCACTGGATGTAGTCTTTAGATATACTCATGCCAGAAATGGGTGGACAAAGAGACACCTCATAGTGTATTTCCGTTTTGTGAATTTATTTCTAGTAAAGTCAAAAACTCACTTACCAAGGTTACATGTTTATTGATTTAAACCTTGTTTGTATGCATTACTATAATGCATTTAATTAATTTACCTCCAAGTTTTGTAGCTTACTAATTTTTAGGTTACACAGGTGTAAACAGCCTTAGTCAACGAGCAAGTGTGTCAGAGGGAATCGAGCAGTTAAGAGAGTTGTGACAGAACAGAAAACCCATCATCACCAGCGGCACCTGTGGGGGTAAACGCTCCACCAGTGCCGTAACTGCCCATCCTTCTTTTTTTTTTTTTTAACACTTTATTTTTAGAAAATTTTCATACAGATAAGAATGCATAAAAAGCGTATACAAACTTTAACATAAGCCAACATAGGAGCCTTGCGACTTCAGATACTGCAAAAAAAAAAAGATCCATCCTGTCTATTGAAAGGTAACTTATCAAGGCCAAAAATCTAGTGGAAAAATACAGAACGCATGCATCTCATCTGTGATTTGTAACAACGAGAAAAAAAAATTCAAATATATAACTGAGATACAACATAGCATCATACAGAAGTGATCAGAAATGAAAGAATAGAAAGGAGAAAAAAGAAGGGAAACAGGAGAGGGTGGGGTGGTAAGGAGGAATCTCAGTTTCGCAATTGAGTGGCTGAGGCATATTTGCTTGAGCAAGTAAATTGGATCCAATAGAACCACTTACGATTGTATTTTTCCTCTTTACACTGAAGCAAGGCTGTGATATTTTCCATGGAGTAAATTTTATTAATTTTAGTAAGCCACATGGAGAGCGATGGGGAAGTAGCCTGTTTCCAGAGAAGCGGTATGCATGCCCGGGCAGCATTCACCAAGTCGATCACCAGAGAATTTTTATGCCTAGCTTTTTCCAATTTACTTTCCACTGCTGTTGCCCATCCGCAAGCCCGGTATATTACTTCTTGGCAACATTGCCCTCCGTGCAGTTCCCTGTCCCAGGGACAACAGCCTAGTTTACACGCTAGCAGAAACAGGATTCCTGAGCGGGCATTGAGGATGTTGAAAGAGGAGTTTGTCTCCAATGGTTGAGACGCAGGATCTTTCATTCTATTACTAGTGTAGGACCCACTGATAATGGAATACTTTGACACAGTAAGTGAGCTTAACACTATATGACCATATAGTGTGACCAAATCCCCATATTTTTTAATATGTTCAGGTAAATTTAAATAGCTTTGCAGGATTTAAATGTCATTCTTGAATGTGTGCGCTGTAATCTATTTTGTACTGTTTGTTGATCTTATAGCAGCACCATCTTGAATGTAAACGCATTGTTAGGGTGTGCCCCCCAAGTATGGTTTTGTATGGATTGTTTTCCTGACACCACCCAGAGACCCACCCATTTAAAGCCCACAAAGGAAATTAACTTTCCAGGGCATGATGATAAGACATGTAGTCCAACATAAGCCATGTGAAGATTGGGGGAATTTTTTGCAGGGAGGGGTACACAATGCAACACCACTGGGTAACCTCCCACATAGCCTGGGCAGATAAGGAACAAAGATCAGTTATGATGTCGTAGGTAGGTATATCTTCATTATTTCCTGCATTTCAAGTATTATTAGGTTAGACAGATCATAGGTAATGTGAGTGGATCAATGAGAAGTATTAAGAGGTTTATTGATCGTTTCCTGGAGATCAGGGACATGTGGTGAGGTTAGTGGCTGGTGAGGCACTTGCTATTATCAGAGCCAGATACACACAGGTTACATACGCTGCGAACATGAGAGCAAGAACAATAATTCTAGCACTAGACCTCCTCTGTAACTCTAAACATGTAACCTGTAAGAAATTTTAAAGCGTCGCCTATGAAGATTTTTTAAGCACTGAAGTTTGGCGCCATTCCACAAGTGTGCGCAATTTTAAAGCGTGACATGTTAGGTATATATTTACTCAGCGTAGCATCATCTTTCATAGTATACAAAAAAATCGGCCTAACTTTAATGTTTTTTTTAATTCATGAAACAGTTTCTTTCCCAAAAAAATGCGTTTGAAAAATCGCTGCGCAAATACCATGTAACATAAAAAGTTGCAATGACCGCCATTTTATTACCTAGGGTGTCTGCTAAAACAATATCTATAATGTTTGGGGGTTTTGAGTAATTTTCTAGCAAAAAAAAAATATGATTTTTACATGTAGGAGATAAGTGTCACATTGGCCTGGGTGGCAAGGGGTTAATTACCATAAATAAGTAATATACAAATAATTATTATATATTATTTTTTTTTCCAAATAACATTTCTTTTAATTAAAGTTTGTAGTTGCGATACAAAATAAAGAGGTACATAAATTCAAAAGGTACGGATCGTACTGTGTAACAATGCCTTCAGGTATTTACTCATGAGTACTAATGCTAAGCTTAAGGACTGGTGTAGGTATTTATCTAACTTTACCATTTTGTCTAGCATGCATCGTAGATTCATTTATGTGTAACATCTTGTATGTGGCTGTAAGAGTCACAAGAATACTCTATATGAAGGGAGGTAAGGGAAAAGAGGGAAGAGAGGGAAAGAAGTCATCGAAATAGCTGATTTTTTTTTTACCTGTTTAAGATGGGTCATCCCAAAGGTGCCATAGCTCCCAGACCTTATTATGAGCCTCCAGCCTGTCTTGGATCCTAGCCGTCATTTTCTCCATCAATTCCACATCTTTAATTCTGGAGAAAAGGGCCTCAGAGGAAGGGAGGGGGGGTGCAGAGTTTCCAGTTTAGGGCTATAAGACAGCGTGCTGCTGTGAGGATATGACGTACTACTTTTTTATAGGGTAGGGGATCTTCAGAGGTGACAGGCCTAGTAGGAAAAATTTGGGGGTCACCGGGACTGGAAGCTCTAGTAGATGGCTAGTGGTTGTTGGACCGTGGTCCAAAAAGGGGTGATTGGTGAGCAGCTCCAATATATATGGTGGAGAGTGCCTTTCGCCCCCTGGCAACTCCAGCACCTATCGGAGCTAGTAGGGTAAATGGCATGAAGTACATCTGGGGTCATGTACCAGAATAAGAGGATTTTATACGTGTTTTCTTTATAATAGTGTACAGATTCAGCTCTTTGCTACTTGGGACCATATCACCCGCCACTGTCCTATGGGAATTTCCTCATTGAGGACTTTCTCCCATCTAATCATATAGGAGTGTTTGCCCTTTTTGTCTGGGATGTAGGAATTCAGTATTTTATAGATATCTAATATTAGGCCCTTCTGGGCATGACCGGCCAGGATTAGATTTTCAAAAGGGGATGGGGGGGGGGAAAAGCAGGTCAGGGTCTATAGTAAGTGCGTAGTGTCTGATTTGTAGATACCCATAGAACACCTGTCGTGGTAGATCAAATTTGGTCTGAAGTTTGGCAAAGGGTAGCAACTTTCCTGACCTGGGGTCCACTATTTGCCCATAGTGAAACAGGTCCCATGATGTCCATGGATACGACATCAAATCGGTGAGACTATCTGGCACCTTGGGGTTACAGACAAATGAGGTCAGAAGCGATCTCTCAGATGACAACCCATAGGATTGTGATAGTTTGCGCCATAGCTGCCTAAGTTGGGCCATGGAGCCTAGCAGGCGTTCGGGAGCTACCTCCGCATTCGCACTGCAGAGCATATAATTCGGATGAGTCGGGGCTAGCCATATTTTTAAAATTTCTGTCCATTTGTTGTAGGACCGTTGAGTGAACCGTGAGGCAACTGCTCATAGTAGGGTTGCCTGGTAGTATTTAATGAGTTTGGGAAATGCAAGGCCTCCGACATTGCGTGATGCCATCAGTACCGACCTAGGTATTCTATATCTTTTGTAGTTCCAGGTGTAGTGCAATAGGTCATTTTGAAGCTTTTTCCGGTGTTTGTATTGTAGGGTATGGGTATAGGCAGTGATGGAATAGATATAAGAGCTTCGGGAGAATTGTCATTTTAACCGAGGCAATCCGCCCTAGGAGGGTGATGTAGTGTTTCTTCAAGTAGTAAAGATCTGATCAAACGGTAGAGGGGGAGGGAAATTTTCTAGGTATAGGGTGTTGAATTTTGGTGTGATATGGATCCCTATATATTTCAGGGTGGCTGTTTTCCAGCTGTAAGAGAAGTTGGTTTTTAAATGTGTGATCTCAGCTTCAGGAATATTAATAGGCAAGGTCTCTGATTCAGATGTATTTATTTTATATCCTGAGAGGGCTCCATATCGGTCTAGTTCTGCATGCATGTTCAGAAGTGATATATGGGGTTGGGTCAGTGTGAGAATAATGTCGTCGGCAAAGAGCGAAATTTTAAACTCTTTACCCCTGACCGAAATGTCCCGTATATCAGTGTTGCCGCAATTTGAGGCAGCTAGGGGTTCAATGCATAGCGCAAAGAGCAGGGGTGAGAGTGGGCACCCCTGCCTAGTGCCGTTAGCCACTGAGAAAGAGGGGGAAAGGGCAAAGGGTGTCCTGACTTGAGAGGAGGGGTTGGAGTAGAGATGTCTAATCGCCTGGAAGAAAGACCCCTGAAACCCTATATGGCGTAGCGTGGCTAACAGAAAGGGCCACCCTAAGCGATCAAAGGTCTTTTCGGCATCCAGGCTAAGTAGCAAGGATGCCAAGTTCAATTATTATATATTATTTTTAAGGTAATTTAATATATTTTCAAAAACTGTACTCAAGCAATCCACTTTCTATAGTGAGGCTTGCATCGCACGCCGCGTCGGCATCTTGTCGTTACAGGAAGTCATTGCGGAATTACATTTCCGCATTCAATGACACGCCACGTGTCTGTATCTCATCATTTGGGTCAAACTTCATATATAAATGCAATGGCTGCAGTGGGCTAGCACCCCAGATGATGTCTAGTTAGACGAAACGCATCGGGGCAGGCTCCACTGTTGCCATTATACATGTACCAAAAGGGCTGTTTATCTTCTCAAATGTGAGTTTTTTAACTTTAATAAATATCCAATATTTTTTATGGAATCGCGCTATGAATGCATGGGAGAATCCATCCATCTTGCTCCATGAATACCTACTTGGAGGTTACTACCCTTGAGAGCCATTTGAAGACTTGTGGGATTGCCTGATTCATTTATTAAAGGTTGCCAAGATTTGAAGCCATCATCTTTGGTGTACATCACCGCAAGCTTGTTTGACTCACTGGGCATACGCCCTGCTGGGTTCAGACATTCCAGTAAGCCTTCATCCAATTGGTGGTGGATTATCTACTTATAAACTTTCTTCACGAGTTGTTTTCACTTTTGACATCAGGAGGATGTTATGAACATTTTGTTTTCTTTGTTCATTTAATTTTTGTACTCACTAAACATTGGGTTTCTCCTACTTATGGATTCCACGTTCATTTGTTTAGTTGTTTTTCATTATTGATGTAGTATCACTGTGAATATACTTAATTAAGGTTTCACATAATTCTTAATATTGAATGTGAGATTCCCAACATTGTCTCAATTCATTTTTAGATATGTTTCTAGCGCTGAACTTTTATTTCTGTTATGTTTGCAACTGTCCATTTGCCGTGCTAGCTGCTGTTCATTGTTTAAAGGGACAGCGCGGTATTACACTTTCACTTTGTACTCAAGCAGGTGGCTTAATGGACAAATTACTGTGAAATTACTTGTTGGAAGTTATCATTTCAAACTTCGGTAAACACATAAATAATAAATTATTATCTTATAACATATAGCATAATAATATATGATTTAGCTTGTACCTTTGCAGCAGCAGCAGATTCTCATTCTCCCTCTTAAATGTGTGAGAAAAACATGAGATTGTGGGTAAATCTTATACACAGAAACACATGTTTTATCCTTGTAGTTAAGAGGGCTGGGCTGGAAGGGAGTATTTGTCCTTTAGACACATGCCCCCTTCTATGACACTGCAGTGAGAGGCGTGCCTCCACTGCAGCATTTTTATTGGACAGTTCGGGCCAATGTTGCTTTAACATTGTCCAAGACTCCAAGCTGTCCATTGGGCTCAGTGCCTCTGACAAGAAGTGAGGAGGGGCACTGTGAGCTCATCCTCTGTCTGCTGCAAACAGAATGCTCCAGCTTGAATTTAAACTAGCTGCCCTGTATTTAGCTTCTGACAGGCTGCACAAGGAGCCCAGTATCTCCGGAACCATAGATGAAAGGAGCCCCAAATTTTGACCAGTGGTGGGGTAGAACTTCGGCTACCTACCCCCCAAATAGTCTCTGTGACCCCTGGTCGCTGAGCTATGACCCTCAAAGTCAATCTTTTTTTTATGCTCATGGCAGCTAAGGCTCTGCCTCACCTGCCTCCCCTGACTGAATATCCCTGCTGGAGATCAGCTTTGAATTTTTCATAAGCATAAGATGAACTACACCCAGCTAGTTCAGCCCTTTTAGCAACTGGGGCCTAAAGAGTATTTTGAGCCAAATGGCATAAAGCTTGAGTGCAATGTTTACTATAAGTATACAATACAATGAATTTTCAGAGCACTATAAAGTTTTCCATAATAAAGAGACAGTACATTTGTAGTTTTCTTCTTTGAAGACTGCTTTGTCTGACCGAAATCTTGGACAAAAGTATCCAATAACTATGTATATAAGAAAGTGCAGCGCTAATATATCTGTAGAATAAACCACAATAGAATATTAAAATGAATACTCAATAAAGTGAACCCCTAAACGGGGAAGGGCATGAATGTGTACAAAAATATCTATACAATGTATCAAAAAATCAAACAATACTGGGGACCCGATGCGTGTGCCCGGCGGCCACGATGTCTGCCGGGCACCCGTGGTTGCTCATCAAAGAGCAGGTACGTGGATCTGTGTGTAAACACACAGATCCATGTCCTGTCAGGGGAGAGGAGAACTGATCGTATGTTCTTTGTACAGAGGAACGCCGATCGGTCTCCTCCTTTCATCAGTCCCCTCCCCCCACAGTTAGAATCACTCCCTAGGACACACATTTAACCCCTTCAGCGCCCCCTACTGTTAACCCCTTCCCTGCCAGTCACATTTATACATTAATCAGTGCATTTTTATAGCACCGATCGCTTTATAAATGTCAATGGTCCCAAAATAGTGTCAAAAGTGTCCGATCTGTCCGCCGCAATGTCACAGTCACGATAAAAGTCACAGATCGTCGCCATTAGTAGTAAAAAAAAAAAATTAATAATAAAAATGACAAATCTATCCCCTATTTTGTAGACACTATAACTTTTTCGCAAACGAATCAATATGCGCTTATTGGGATTTTTTTTTTACCAAAAATATAGAAGAATATATATCGGCCTAAACTGAGAAAAAAAATTGGATATTTATTATAGCAAAATGTAAAAAATATTGTGTTTTTTTCAAAATTGTCACTCTTTTTTTGTTTATAGCGCAAAAAATAAAAAACGCAGAGGTGATCAAATACCACCAAAAGAAAGCTCTATTTGTGGGGAAAAAAACAATCAAAAGTTAATTTGGGTACAACGTTGCATGACCGCGCAATTGTCATTCAAAATGTGACAGCGCAGAAAGCTGAAAATTGGCCTGGGCAGGAAGGGTGTGAAAATGCCCTGTATTAAAGTGGTTAAAAACATAAGATAACTAACATTGAATATAATTGTGAAGATAATCATGTGAAACAGATAAAAAATCCAGAAAGTGGATAATTCAAAGTCCATAAACCAATGTGCATGGACATGGTGACTTGAAGTAGTAGTTTGTAATAGTTTGTACAGACACAATTTTCCAGTAGATGATCCAAATAACGTCACCACATGTGTTGGAATTTGGATATCTAGCCGAACCACACGTCAAACCACGAATCACAATCAGTTACCAAGAGCAATACTCGTGCCTCATTAGGAAATAATCCTACCATTACCCTTGATCTGAGAATCATTTAAGGATAAATATTACCCTGTCTATATTCAGAATTAATATTGGGCAGCAACATTACCACCCAGCACTAAAACCGAGCGAACGTGCATGAATATAAAATGGGTCAGCAACTTCATGTTGTATTGATAGATGGCCATTGATAAAAATAATATGAATTAGTATGCCAAATGAGAATTGTACGACCCACATACTGTTTGCCACAGGGACACATTATCATGTAGACAACATGTCTAGTGGCACATGTGCAGAATCCCCTAATTGAATACACACGGTTAATGACCATAGATTTAAGCTCCAAAGATTTGCATCTACCTTGTGCGTTGTGTAAACATACGACACACTTCTTACGGGGGTAATAACCCACTAAATTGTGAAAAAAGGAGGGGCGAACAAGTGGATTGAGAATATTGGGAGCAATTTTACTTTGTTAGGAGGGGACTCCCCTAAAAGTGACCTTGGCTTGTTGGGGCAACATTGGAATAATTGTTTTCTGTTCTAAACACCAATGATCGAGGGATTTCCCTGACTTATGAATTTAGTTATACTAAAATTCATTTTTTGGACTTGAGATTGAGATTAGCTCACGTCAATTTAAATTTCAGACTTATTTCAAGCCAACCGATCGTAATGGCTTCATCTCCACAGATAGATCTTGGCTCTGCTCGGTCTCTACATCATAAATCTTGGCTCTGCTCGATCCCACAAAGTCAATTCCTGCGATTACGCAGGAACTGTACAGATACTGCGACTTTTAAAAAACAAGCCTCGATCCTTTTTAAGAAATTTATAGCTAAAGATTATGACCCAGTGGACGTTGATCTACAATTTAAAAGACACTCTAGAGGTGGATAGGAGCTCTTTGTTGGCCGACAGACCCCAACGAGTAACTGAAGATTCTTTTAAGTGGTCAATACTAACCTCTTTCTCAGTAAAACATAGAGATATTAAAGCTATCCTAAATAAGCATTGGGACATTCTCAGGAGTGACAAGGTTTTGGGTCCTATGTTGCCCGAACAAGCCAAGGTCACTTTTAGGGGAGTCCCCTCCTTACAAAGTAAAATTGCTTCTCATATTATCAATCCACCTGTTCGCCCTTCCTTTTTTCACAATTTAGTGGGTTATTACCCCTGTAAGAAGTGTGTCGTATGTTTACACAACACACGAGGTAGATGCAAATCTTTGGAGTTTAAATCTATGGTCACTAACCGTGTGTATTCAATTAGGGGATTCTGCACATGTGCCACTAGACATGTTGTCTACATGATAACATGTCCATGTGGCAAACAATATGTGGGTCGTACAATTCGCACTTTTACAATCAGACTAGGTGAACATATTGCCAAAATAAAGAATGGTGACACCAAACATAATGTACCTAGGCACTACAGGGAATATCATAACTGTGACCCCAAAGGTACAGAGTTTCTTGTCATTGACAGATATATCCCTCCTTGGAGAGGTGGAGCAATGACAAGGGGCGTTTCACATCTTGAAACTTATTGAATATATGACTTGCAGTCCCACTACCCACTTGGAATGAATGTGTAGTGGGATATTAACGCCTTTTTAAATAAAGCCTAAAAGAATTGGTTGGTTTTAATCTATTTGAAGTTCTGGATGCATATGTATTTTTAGATGTCACTTTGGACTTCCATATTTTTATGGTCCAAATGGGGCGGTTCGTTTTACATTTATCTATACATTTTTTGTTATACTTTTCTTAGTCACTTATCCAATTGATGTAAACCCTGGCTTCAGTGTCAGCTCCTTGGGTGTATACTAAAATGTAAAAACATTTTTGGCGTACTTATTCATATTATTTTTTATCAATGGCCATCTATCAATACAACATGACGTTGATGACCCATTTTATATTTATGCATGTTCACTCAGTTTTAGTGCTGGGTAGTAATGTTGCGGCCCAATATTAATTCTGAATATAGACAGTAGGGATGAGCCAAACACCCCCCGGTTTGGTTCGTACCAGAACCTGCAAATGGTTTGAAAGTTTGCGCGAACTTTAGAACCCCATTAAAGTCTATAGGACTCGAACGTTTGAAATCAAAAGTGCTAATTTTAAAGGCTAACATGCAAGTTATTGTCCTATAAAGGGTTTGGGGACCCGGGTCCTGCCCCAGGAGACATGTATCAATGGAAAAAAAGTTTTAAAACTGGCCGTTTTATCGGGAGCAATGATTTTAATGACGCTTAAAGTGAAAAAATAAAAGTGAAATATTCCTTTAAATATCGTACCTGGGGGGGTGTCTATAGTATGCCTGTAAAGTGGCGCGTGTTTCCCGTGCTTGGAACAGTCCCTGCACAAAATGACATTTTTAAAGAAATAAAAGTCATTTAAAACTGCTTGCGGCTTTAATGTAATGTCGGGTCCCGGCAATATGGATGAAAATCAGTGAGACAAATGGCATGAGTGCCCCCCCCAGCCCATTACTAGGCCCTTTGGGTCTTGTATGGATATTAAGGGGAACCCCGCACCCTAGTTAAAAAAAAGGAAAGGCGCGGGGCCCCCAGGACTTATATACTCTGAACAGCAGTATACAGGAGGTGCAAACAAGACAGGGACTGTAGGTTTGTTGTTAAGTAGAATCTGTTTGTAATTTTGAACTGGTACATTTTTAAAGTGTAGCTCCAGCCAAAAAATCTATTTTTAAGCTTTTTGGAAAACATAGGGAAGGGTTATCACCCCTGTAACATTTGTTTTGCTGTCTGTGCACCTCTTCAGAAGATTTCACCCCACTTTCTGTCCCAATGACAAATGTTTTTTGAAAATTTGGGGTTTTTAGTGAAACAAGGATTGGTGATAAAGCATCAGTGAAGAGGAGACACATTTTTCCCATATTAACTCTTACAGGAGAGAATTTCCCTTCCTAGGGGTAGATTTCATCTCACTTCCTTTTGTCAGTTACTCTTGGTGGGTGCAGGAACGGGCAGTGCTGTGAAATATTAGATCAAGAATTGTAATTACATGCACCTGTTGAACAGGTGCAGAAAAATTGGGTATTGGGGGTGGTGGTGGTGGTAGTGTTGCCACAACACTGTAAGCCCTCACAGTTACTCTTGGTGGCCGCAGAAATGGGCCCTGCTGTGAAATATTAGATCAAGAATTGTAATTACATGTCCCTGTTGAACAGGGGAAGAAAAACTGGGCCTTAGGCACTGGTGCCACAACACTGCAACCCCTCACAGATGCTATAGTTGGAGCGCAGGAATGAGCCCTGCTGCAAAGTATTGCATTAAAAATTGTAATTACACGCCCCTGTTAAACAGGGGCTGAAAAATTGGGCCTTGGGCACTGGTGCTGGTGCCACAACACTACAACCTCTCACAGATACTCTAATTGGAGCACAGGAATGAGCCCTGCTACAAAGTATTGCATCAAAAATTGTAATTACACGCCCCTGTTAAACAGGGGCTGAAAAATTGGGCCTTGGGCACTGGTGGCGGTGCCCAGAACCAAAAATGTTCTTACAAGCTATCAGCAAATTGAGGAGGAAGAGTATTGTGACTCAGCATAACAGGATAGTCACTCAGCATCAGCATAGGCAGTCTTGAAGGGATCTCACAAAAAATCAATCGGTTACATCAGCATCAGGTGCTTGGTAGCTGGTGTTCCAAGACTGATTCATTTTTATGAAGGTCAGTCGATCAACCGATTCGGTGGACAGGCGCACCCTGTGATCGGTTACAAAGCCTCCAGCAGCACTGAATGTGCGTTCCAAAAGAACGCTGGATACAGGACAGGCCAGTAGCTCAATTGCATACTGTGCAAGCTCTGGCCAGTGATCCATCCTCAAGGCCCAGTAACCCAGAGGATTTTTGGTGGGAAAAGTGTCCAAGTCTGATCTTGCCCCTAGATAATCCTGCACCATGTGAATCAGACGCTGGCGATGGTTGCTGGAACCAATCAGACCTTGGGGCTGCGGACTAAAAAATTGTCTGAAAGCATCGGTCAGACAGCCACCTTCTCCACCGCTCCTTCTGTGACTGACCGAAGCCTCAGCAACACGTTGTCCAGGAGGACCAGGAAATTGTAACCTCCCAGGCTCTGGAAACGCATTGCACAAATCTTTCTGCAAGGCCTCCCGAAGATGTTTCATCCTCTGCTCCCTCTGCGACGGCAAAATACGGTCCGCAACCTTACCCCTGTAACGTGGATCAAGGAGGGTTGCCAGCCAGTAATCATCCCTCCCCTTGATACCATGAATACGAGGATCTTTCCGCAGGCTTTGCAGGATCAGGGAGGCCATGCAGCGTTGGTTTGCTGAGGCATTCGGTCCAGAGTCCTCTGGGTCACTAAGGAGGACATGATCCGCAGCCACCTCCTCCCAGCCACGTACAAGTCCATGGGTTTCTTCGAACTGTAAATGATCCCTTGAAGACTGCTGCTGATGCTGAGTGCCAGGCTCCACCTCCATTGTGACACAATCCTCCTCCTCCTCGTCCTCTTCCTGTGTGATCGGCAGGCACGCAGGAACACTTTCTGCATAAAGGGGGCCTTGAGAGGTAAGGAAGTCCTCCTCTTCCTCCCTCTGTTCTGCCTCAAGTGCCCTGTCCATTATTCCATGCAGCGTGTGCTCCAACAGGTGGACAAGAGGGACAGTGTCACTGATGCATGCACTGTCACTGCTCACCATCCTCGTGGCCCCCTCAAATGGTGACAGGACAGTGCATGCATCCCTGATCATAGCCCACTGGCGTGGGGAAAATAAACCAAGGTCCCCTGACCCTGTCCTGGTGCCATAGTTGCATAGGTACTCATTGATGGCCCTCTGCTGCTTGTGCAGCTGCTGCAGCATGACCAACGTTGAGTTCCACCTGGTGGGCATGTCACAGATTAGACAGTTCTTGGGCAGGTTAAATTCCTTTTGGAGGTCAGCCAGCCAAGCACTGGCATTATATGACCGGCGGAAATGCACACAGTTTTTCCTGACCTGCCTCAGGACATCCTGTAAGCCCGGGTACCTGTCCAAGAACCGCTGCACCACCAAGTTAAGTATGTGAGCCAAACAGGGCACATGGGTCAGTTGTCCCTGTCGGAGGGCGGAGAGGAGGTTGGTGCCATTGTTGCAAACCACCATTCCTGCCTTAAGCTGGCGTGGCGTCAACCACCCCTGAGCCTGCCCCTGCCCCTGCAGAGCTGACAGATACTCTGCCCCAGTGTGGCTCCTGTCCCCCAAGCACAGCAGCTCAAGCACTGCATTGCATCTTTTGGCCTGCATACTTGCGTAGCCCCTTGAACGCCTACTGAGCACCGCTGGTTCCGAGGACAAAGCACAAGAAGAGGTCATAGAGGAAGAAGAAGAGGAGGGGGTGGAGGAGAGAGGTGTGTCAGAATCACCAGTAGTAGCATTTTGGAGGCATGGTGGTGGAACAACCTCCAACACTACTGCACCTTGTCCTGCATCCTTCCCAGCTGCCAGCAGAGTCACCCAATGCGCCGTGAAAGATAGGTAACGTCCCTGTCAATGCTTGCTGGACCATGAGTCAGCGGTAATATGCATCTTATCGCTGACCGCCCTGTCCAGTGAGGCCAAGACATTGCCTTCCACATGCCGGTAGAGAGCCAGAATCGCCTTCCGTGGGAAAAAGTGGCATTTGGGAACCTGCCACTGAGGAACCGCACATTCCACAAACTCACGGAAGGTGGCAGAGTCTACCAACTGAAAAGGCAGCAGTTGAAGTGCTAGCAATTTAGCCAAGCTAGCATTCAACTGCTGGGCATGTGGATGGCTGGGAGCGAACTTCTTTCGGCGGTGCAGCAGCTGCGGCAGGGAAACTTGCCTCGTACAATCTGACGTCGGTGTACCGATAGCAGATTGCCAGCAAGTACTTGGCTGTGACACACCTAATTCTACACGTTCATTCCTCTCAGTGCAGATTTCAGAGAGGACTGAAGGTATAATGGGGTTGGAGATCCCAGCTGATGAGGAGCAAGGAGAGGTCCGCTTTGTTCTTTGGTGTGAGTCTTTTAGGTACACTTGCCAACGAATTGCATGGCAGGTCGACATATGTCTGGTCAAGAATGTGGTGCCCAAGCAGGTGATGTCTTGGCCACGCAAAATACGTTTGAGACATATGTTGCAAATAGCAGTGGTGGCATCTGATGCATTCATCTCAAAAAAGGCCCACACCAAAGAACTTTTGGAATAACGCGCAGAGACAGCAGCGCCCTGCACATGCAGAGCTCTGCGCTGTGATGCAGTCAGCTGGCCCCTGGAGGACATCCTGCCTCGTTGGAGATGTGCCTCCTCCTCCTTCTCCTTCTCCTCTCTCCTATCAGGCACCCAAGTGGAGTCAGTGACCTCATCATCCCCTCCCTCCTCATCACTGGAGCAAAGCTGACAGTATGCTGCAGCTGGGGGAACAAGACTGCCAGATTGCTATCCTTCTTGGGCACCCCCTCTCTCTGGGCTCACGTTACTGCCTTCTTCTAGGTGGGTACCATCATCGGAGCCTTCAAAATGCTGGGCATCCTCCTGGAGCATGTACCCAACACTGTGGTCAAACAGTTGGGGGGACTCCTCAGGAGGACATGGTGGGGCTAGGGAAGGAGTGACTGATGCCATTGAGCCGAGGGAAGAGGCCGCGTTGGCAGCTGCTTTGCCAGACAAAGTACACTGAGCCTGGGTGAGAGAGGATGAGGACGGCTTGGTCATCCACTCTACCAAGTCTTCCGCATGTTGCAGCTCAACACGGCCAGCTGCCGAAAAAAAGGACAAGCATGTCCCACGGCCACGTGCTGATGAGTATGCACCGTCTTCACGACCAGCACTGTTGCCTCTAGACACAGAGCCTGCTTGCCCTCTTTTATTGGCTTGTGACTGTCTGCCTCTCCTTGTTGGCCTTCCAGACATACTAATGGCCGGCAGTGAGATTTAGCTGCACAAAGCTGGGATGTATATATATACTGATACTGCAGCTAGCAGAATCAACTGCCTGCCTGTAGTATGATTAGTATGAGAACACCAGCAATTGTCTTCAGGTAGCTTTAGGTGCACACTGTGCAGAAGATGCAGTACACTAACTGTAAACACTGCAGCTGCCTGCCTGTGGTACTAATAGGATTAGAAGAACACCACCAATTTTCTTCAGGTAGCTTTAGGTGCACACTGTGCAGAGGACACAGTACACTAACTGTAAATACTGCAGATGCTTGCCTGTGGTACTAATAGGATCAGAACAACAGCAATTGTCTTCAGGTAGCTTTAGTGCACACTGTGCGGAGGACTCACTACACTAACTATAAATACTGCAGCTGCCTGCCTGTGGTATTAATAGGGTCAGAACAACAGCAATTGTCTTCAGGTAGCTTTAGGTGCACACTATGCAGAGGACGCACTACACTAACTGTAAATACTGCAGTTGCCTGCGGTACTAATAGGATCAGAAGAAAACCAGCAATTTTCTTCATGTAGTTGTAAATACTGTAAAAACACCTGCCTGCCTGTCAGTAGGAAGAGAATAACAGGAACGGATCTAGCTAAACTGAATACAGTGTATTTATAGATGCATATATATACACAATACACTGTAAGTGCAGCTAACTGACTCACCTGCCTACTCTATCTAACTTAAATCAAATGACACTGTCTCTCTGTCTATCTCTCTCCACGCAGGCGGCCTTATATAGTGTGGGGCGTGTACTAAACCTCTATGTACAGACGGCGCTATAATTGGCCAAGCATGCTGGTCATAGTGCATGCTTGGCCAATCATCAGCCAGCAATGCACTGCGATGCCGCAGTGAATTATGGGCCGTGTCACGCCACTCAAATTTGGCGTGAACGGGCCATAACTTTTGCGATTCGACGAACGGTCGAACATGCGATGTTCGAGTTGTACATGGGTTCGACTCGAACTCGAATCTCATCCCTAATAGACAGGGTAATATTTATCCTTGATTCATTCTCAGATCAAGGGTAATGGTAGGATTATTTCCTAATGAGGCACGAGTATTGCTCTTGGTATCTGATTGTGATTCGTGGTTTGACATATGGTTCGGCTAGATATCCCAATTCCAACACATGTGGTGACGTTATTTTTTCCGCTTCCTTAATCAATGTTTATGAGAATGAGGCCTGAGGTGTGAGGTGTGAATCTCATGCCTCTGGAGTTATCATAACTCAGAGTGAGTCCTGAACCGCATGCCTCTGTGCCATTTTGGCTATGACCAGAAGTAAGTGCAAATACATTCAAGTACCAGGGAGCTATATCTCATTAAGGGGGATGTGATACTGTATATATACACAGTGGCTGCAGTGGACAAGCACCCCAGATGATGTCTCATTAGACGAAGCGCATCAGAGGGGCTCTGCTGATGCCACTGCGTCACATTCCATATCTTTTACAACAAGCGCTTTTTTATCTTCACAAACGTGAATGTTCCTTTTTTTTATAATAAATGTCCTTTCTTATTGAAATTGAATTACACTATGTGGCCTCTTTCTTCTTATAAATTATATCACTTGGGAGAGACCTTTTTGATCCAGCCCTCGGTTATAACCCCTTTGGAGGGTACTTACTAGAAGCAGTGCTGTGAAGGACCATAGAAGTCTATATCTCTAACTGGATGCCGTGTATGCTGATGACGGTTCCCCTGGTATATTACACCACAAGCTCTACTGACTCATTAGGCCTACCTAAAGGTAAAATTTAGTGATGGAAGTTTAGTGATGGAAGTTTACTTCCTCTTTAATTGTTAATGTCACCCCAAATGCAGAAGCAAACATGCATTTTGTTGAGTGCAAAAATGCATGACAAATGCACAGTCAAAAATGTGCAAACTGCAACATGTCAAAATGCCCCATGTGCTACTTTGCTCCATTTGTTGTGCGTAGGCCAGCCCATTGAAATCAATGGGCGGCCTTATAGGTGTCACGGGAAAAACGCACCAAAAAATATGCACTCCCACTACGCTGTGTGAATAGGGCCTGAAAGTGAATTTGGTGTGTTTACACCCTCCTCCTCGCTGAGCTGGACCTGTACAGCTGTATGTCTCCCTCCTACTGTATGTACTTGTATAAAACTGGCCATACACAATGCAATCTGATTGTACAATCTCTGTGTAATTTCCAAGATTTACCAAAACTATGTAATAGGAGAACACACCTGAACAATCCATTCAGTCTGTATCAAATCTGGCAAACCCTTGCACTACATTGTTTATGGTAGATCTAAATGAGATTGTACAATCAGATTGTACAGTGTATGGCCATCTTAAAGGAAGAAGTAGGAAAGTGGGTGGAAATAAAAAGCAGTGTTATAGCAATGAAGGAGGTGTGGTCCAGTTTGGTACACCCCCAATTCTGTGATGCAATAAGGCAATGCATGATAGGATTTGATAAAGTTTTCTGGAACAGCACATGATGCCACAGAAAGTGAAAGGCTCAGATTGCATTTTTTAAAATTTTGAACAGAGAGGGGAATATTGAAGGCTGCCATTGACTAGGTAAGTGAGAGATAAGCACATTGGGATGCCTTGGGCAGATAAGACATTGGCAAAGGCACCTGTTTATTGTGAAAAGTGTAATTCTGCCAGAAAAGGTAAACTAATGCCCCGTACACACGATCAGAAATGCCGCCAGCAAAACTCCGCTGAGAGCTTTTGGTCGGAAAATGCGACTGTGTGTAACTCCATCGGACTTTTGCTGGCGGAATTCCAGCCAGCAAAACATTGAGAGCAGGTTCTCAATTTTTCGGTCGGAAAAAGTTCCTAGCCGAAAATGCGATCGTCTGTATGCAATTCCGTTGCGCCAAAAATGACGCATGCTCAGAATCAAGTACGAGACAGAATCGCTCGGTCTGGTAAAACTAGCGTTCATAATGGAGCTAGCACATTCGTCACACTGTAAATTTATGGATCTTTTAATTCAGCGCATTCTTTTGTTCTTTATAATGCTAGAAGAATGAAGTTGTTTTGCTGCTGATATTCACACAGAGTTCTCACAAACGTATTTCTTTATTATTTCTCGTGATCTCCTGAATAATCTTTTTTGTTTTTAAAGCCAGATCTCCATAATAATGTTTAGAATTATTTTTTATAGTCATCTTTTTTTATTTATTGTTTTAATCAAGAACTCCTTTTTTTTGGATTATTTTTAAAATATTTTCTAGTGATCTCCATAATTTATTTATTTTCTGGTGTGTCAAGTTTCCACAACAACATTATTATCTTGTATTTTTATAAAGCTCAAGGAGGTTGGTGTTGGTGTCCCTTGTTAATTAGACATTGTATTTTGGAAATCTACCTGCCTACTCACAAACAAACTGTCCTATTCGAAGAAAACACATAGGCAAGTATTTTCATATAAAAAAAAACATTTATTCTGGCTCATAATAACAAAATAAAGAGGAAGGCAACGCTGGAGAAACTGCTTAAATTTGCGAAGCCATTGGCCCCCAGGGCAGATATCAACTCTTTGTAAATTAAAATTGGTAGCCTGAGAAGTCCATATAATGGGGAGCACAATCTGGTCCAGGACTCCCAGAGATCACGAACAGAAGGAGATGACATATATGTCCCCAGGCTGTGGTACTACAACAGGCTGCGTCTTCTGTCAGACCAGACTGAACCCAGGCCATCACTTTCTTGTCTGCCTTGCACTCTTCCCTCCACGCTTCCCTGCAGCCTTCCCTGCAGCCTTCCTTGGAGGCTGTGGCTCTGGAGGTGAACTTGTGGCAGGAGAAGGAGGATGGGCGAGCGCACATAAGTGTACGTTATTGGTCATTTGGCCCCTCAACCCCTTGTGAATGGCCTCAACAAAAACTTTTCACAGCTGTGGCGTTGGCCCTCCTCCATTTGCAGCAATTTGGAAGCTACATAGTAGCCATAGGCCTCTTCAGCGTCGGGGGGGTTTCAGGGCCGCATTAGCCTCCTTAATGAGGCACAGTGCTGCCTCCTCCACGTTACTCCCCTTCCTGTCCCTTTTTGTTGGAAGACGGAGGGGAGGCACCTGGGATTGGGTGAGGCTCCTACTGGGCCCGGCCACCTCCTGGCTGACACTTACCCCCGCCTCCTCCTGGCTGACACTCCACACATTCCAGAGCCTCATCCTAGCTCAGGTCTTCCTGTGTATGAAAAAGGGACATAGTTTTAGTTTTTGGTTCATCAATCACACACAATTTTCAGCTCATGACTGTTGCAAATTGAATGTTAACAAATAGAAAAGACTATCATTCTGAGCCCAACATTTTCATTCTTGTCACAATCATTTTTGGCCCCTACTGTCTATTGATATGTAAAACACTTTTTGTTCAATCATTCATTTGTTATCAATAATAACATCTAGTTGACAACAATAATTTTTGGACAATAAATAAGTAAAAAAATTCTATACCTGGCTCCAGCTGGGCTCCTCCACTTCTTCCAGGATGGTCCTCGGGAAGCCTCAGCTGGGGTTGAGGGAAGGGTGGAGGAAAAGGCTGGATGGAAGTGTGGAAAGTGATTCCCTGACTTCCATCTGGTCTTCCAGAAACCGCATGCTGGTGTAGTACCACAGACTGGGTACATACACACCCTCACATACCCTCTGCCGCTGCTCCTGATCTCATGGAGCCTGGACCTTTTTAAGCTCCTTCCTATACGTGCTTCTCAAGCTACCAATTTTCCTCTCCACAAAATTGATGTCTGCATCGGGGACCTGCGTCTTCACAAATTGCAGCAGTTTCTCTAGCGATGCCTTCCTTGCTGTTTTGTTGCGATATAAGGGTTTTTTAACCTCCCACAAATTACGCATATCCCTGTATTTGTCAATGAACTGGCCCATGAAATCCGGGTCTTTGAATTTTCTCATCTTTGCTGAAAGACCAAACACAAAAAAATATCAAACTCTCCTAATCTTATCCCAATATAGGCCTCAATCTATAATCAGTATAGGCCACTGATGTCCCAAGTTAAAATGTTACCTTCGTTATAACGTTTGTCTCCTTCCTCTGCACACAGAACGTACGTACGACACACGCGTGTTAATTCCATACCTGAAACTCCGCCCGCGCCGCCCGCCCCTGACGTTCTTTCTAGAATATTCCCTGCCCCTTCTCTTTCTGCGCAGTGGGAGATGAACATGGCGGAAACACAGCAGGTGCGTGATAAGAGCAGTAACGAGGAGAAGGAAAGCCCGGAGCCCAAAACGTCCCGATCATGGAGAAGATTTAAGGCCTCAAATATGGCCTTTGTAGAGATGGTGGAGATGGTGGACATCTTAAAGAAGAACGACTATGATGGGAAGCATGGACCGTACCTAAACCCAAATGTGAGAAAGGCCAAGATCATGACTAAAGTTGTGAAGAGTCTGCATGATCCAAGGAGCAATTGAGGAAACGCTGGTCAGACCTTAAATTGAGGGAGCAGGATCAGTACAGAAGGATCAAGAAAGTGCTTCTAAAAAGTAAGAACTTGTCGTGTGTTCCTATTATGATTATTACTTGCATGCTGCGCCATGTTCTTTTTTTTTTTTACTGTTGTACAGTTTAAAATGGCGATTTTCTTGTTCGTGGGCACAGTATTCGGTCGTAGGAAACATTGTTCGTTTGTCAACTAAATACAATGTTTTTGGCAGATACAGAGTTAATTACATTTGGTCATGCTAATTTGTATAAAAAGAAGTTTAGGACATTGTTGTCTAGATGTGTTTGTAACTAGAATGAATTGCAAACTTGATTCAGTGTAATGTAAGGAGAGGACACTCAGCAGCTGTTTACACGTCTGGACTCAGGAGCACTAGTGTGGGACACAAGAACAAACTTTTTAGGGTGTCCCACACAGGTACTCCAGTGGATACTTGGGGTGTCTACATGTGTGAAACTTGTCCAAAAAAGGTAAGTATTCCAGCTCTGTTAAGGGACTAATTAATGTCTTCAACTTGAAACTCTGCCCAAACAGACAATTGTACCCCACTTCGAAGCAATGTTTCATATTCCTATTTCTGGCCACAAATATCTGTGTGCTAAGTATACCTTTTGTTTCATTCTCATAAGGGGGAAAAGACTCTTGACATCTGATGACACCAGGGACCCCCCCCCCCCACACCTCCTGAAGAAGGGGAACAGAGGACCAAACCAGAGGATGTGGAGGAAGGAGAGGTGGTGGAAATTGTCACCACAACAGGTGAGTGTCTGACACCACAGATTCAGGTAATAGATGTATGCCTGCATATTTATAATACATGGTGTGTATTTTTTATTTTAGGTGATGTGCATGTTGTGGAAGAACAATCTACTCTTTTCACCACTGACAGTGCACAAAGACTAATCCAGGACATCATGTATTGTAGTCAGGATTTAGACATCATCAAGCAAAAGAAAAATGAGGTTGAACAAAAACTGAAGAAGATGATTGATGTACTAGGAAGAATATAAAGAACTACCAAATGACACCAGTTTATATTTTTGGGGACCAAGTTTTTACATTTTTTTACTCATTTTAAAAGCCAAATTTGGAAGATGCACACAGTGTGTCAACATGTGCTATCTGCCATCAGGGGATATCAATGTACGCGTTTTGTGGGTGCAACCCCTTCCTCGTAACTCAAGTAGGTGAGAGGAAGGGGTTGCACCCCCAAAACACGTCCATTGATCCCCCATGATGGGAGATAGCACATGTTGACATTAGGTATGGGATCAGAAAGGAAATCCCCAGTTTTAATCCCAATTTGTGTGCATCTTCTAAACCTGGCTTTTACAGGGGTGACATCACCCCATCTGATGAAGGCAAGATCAAGACATTTTTGACACTATAATGTCTGATATTGCCTTCAGTTTTTCAATGTTGAACTTAGTAAGTTCCAGGGTTGTGTATGTTATGTTTGCAAACATGCCTGTTTATGTACTTTTCAAAAATTTTCAAGGTAAAACTTTAAAAACCTTACTTACACTATTGGCAGCCCACTGGACAGGTAAGAAGTGTCATAATACTAAAATATAAATACACACTGTACAAATTGAAGCACATTTTTACATTCTGCAATTACCTATCAAGATAATAGGAGAACAAAACTTTAAACAGTACCATTTGAAAGTATTCAGGCAGGCCCTTTCACTATATGCTTTGGTGAATTCATCCATAAATCTGACCACAAAAGAGGTAGGTATAGTGTGTATGGGTTTGGCAAAGTCAGCAGATAGAGGATTGGTATCGGTTGACTTAACGGTTGGGGGGAGGGAGGGTTACAAATGATTTTGGGACCCCCAAAAAAAGCCTCTGGCACTCTGCCTGAATTTAGGGACACAAATAACATTTGTACACATTTTAGGGGGTGTTAAGGGTAAAGCACTACAATGGAGCTGACAAAATACATGGTTAAGTGACTAGGATAGGTGTATATGGGCCCAGGATAGCATGCTGGGAGGTTAGTGAAGGCAAATATGCATGAAGGACAAAAAAGGAGCATTAAAAAAATTCAGCATGCATGAGGATAAAGAGGACATTCACAGCATATTACAATCATGGCAATTATGGAATGATGAAAGAAATACAAAACATTAGCATACACTAAATACATAGAATGTGATGTTGAAAGAGAAAACTTATCCTAATATAGTCCTTCTGCAGGACCTGAATGATGGCAGAACAGGTCTCTGGGATAATGATCACCAGAGCCTGGGGGGAGATGCCTGTCGAGAACTTGAGGTCCTGCAGACATCTCTCTGTCGCCAAGTACCGCAAGGTGGCGACAAGCCTCTGCTCCGGAGTGATGGCTTGCCGCATGCAGGTGTCCTGCTTCTTAATATAAGGGGTCAGCAAAGCCAACAGACAGTGAAAAATGGGGTCCGTCATCGGGAGATAATTCCTGAAATCATCAGGATTATTCTACTGGATCTCACACAGCAAAGGCATGTGAGAGAATTGGTCAGGCTGGAGCAACCAATTCTTGGTCCATGAACTCCTCCCCACCCTGTTCATGGACTGGGCTTGGGTCAAGGTAAGAACCCCAACACCAAGCCACTGCACAGCACAAACTCTACAAGGAGTGCGTAACCGCAACATGGCTTCAAAACGGTCGGCTGGTCAGAACAAACTTAACTAACTGACTACACACACTGAAAACCAGATACAAACCCACAAGCACAAACTGAAGAGCAGTAACGGACTGAAAAGCACGAAAGCTAAAAAGCGCGAATCGTCTCTCACTTCTACTAACACGAGATTAGCAGAAGGAGCCCAAAGGGTGGCGCACTGGCTATTGAACTTCCTTTTTCTAGTCCCGTCGTACGTGTTGTATGTCACCTCGTTCTTGACGGTCGGAATTTGGTGTGACTGTGTGTATGCAAGACAAGCTTGAGTGGAATCCTGTCAGAAAAGCCATCATACCTTTTTCTGACCAAAATCCCAATCGTGTGTACGCGGCATAAGCCTTTAAAGGGAATGGCTGCCTGTTTAATGTCAGTATTTCATTTCTCCACACGCTGTTCCTCGTATACTACAATAAGCTTCATTAGATCAAAAGAGCACTCTATTACAAAATCCTCTGAATAGACTGTGGTGGGTATTTTCTTAATTTGTAAACACTGGGAACTAATTTGTTCAGATAAATACTGTTTAGGCCCCGTTAAGTCCCATCACACTGTAACTTCTGCTTTTATGGCATGCAACAACTTTCTAAATTCCATCTTACATGCTGAATCATCTGAAATATTGCTGGTGTCACAAGTGAACATCCAGCGTAGATCATTTACCGGATCCAGTCCTTGTGATTCACAACGTTGTTGTCTCATAAAATCTGGAACCGTCTCCATATAAAAAGTATTGCTGCACTGTTGGCCAAGCCCTCAATTTGTGTTAATATGCTTCAATTGGGAGCACCTAAATTAAGTCCATACAAACTAAACTCCAAAACTTGCAGAGCTGCAACCCTTTCAGACAGATCAGAAGGAGCTAAGACTATCTCTATGCTGTCACCATGCTGTACTGCGGCCTCCAAATGCCAATACAGGAATCATCCAATCCACACTGAAGTTGGCAATCAGTTAAATCTCGCAAAATCTTTCTTTATATCATCTTAGGGAGTATAAGGTTCCAATACAAAAGCCAACACTAACGCATTTTAGCCTAAAAAGGCCTTAATCATATTTAGTTATGCAAAAGGGAATGCAAGAGTAGGAAAGAAGGGGGAAAAGAGAGGAGAAAGAAGACAAGAAAGAGGAAAATAAGGGGGGAGGGGATAGGGTCGGGGAGTGGGAATGGGGTCCCCCATTTCTGCCTGGCAAGTCACCATCAATCTCAAAAGGCAAGGCGAGGTCCAGGAGACTGGAAGTTACTGTTGTGACGCAAGAGGGACTGATCTTTGTAAAAAAAGTAAGGGATCCAAATCTTCCAGTATTTCTCGCCCTGCTCTTTCATTGTCATGTTGAGCGCTTCCACTGGCTGAATTTCCTGGATTCTAGCGAGCCAGTTGGATCTGTTAGGAGGAACCGTGCTCTTCCACAGTGCAGGAATGCAGGCCTTGTCAGCCGTGAGTAAATGTTTCAACAATTCATTTTTTTACCTTTTAATTGGAAATAGGTGTGTCATGTAGCAAGTAAGCCATTGGATTTCTCTCAACAGTCACATCTCTGAGGACCTTGATAGTTTGTTCAACCATGTCCCAAAAGTCTTTCAGCTTCCCAGAAAATGTGCAGGAGAGGCATCCTCTTAAAGACGCCTTAGATTTTACAAAACACACAGGGGCGGGAACTTCTGGTTCCGTATCACTTACGCACTCTGGCTGGAACAGCGGCGGTTCCACACATAGATCGACAGATCATTCCAGATGCTGGGCGTGCAATACATTTTATTATTTATGAGGATTTAATACAATGGTGATATTGATGGTTTCCCTGGTTTTTCCCTTTCAACCATACAGTATGGGTGAGCTAAGAGTTGACACCTGAACGGTGCTATTCACAGTACAAAATTGGAGATACAACCACTGATTTGACATTCCTTAGTATATGCTCAGAGGGTCAACTTCTATTGGTGAGTACAGTCCTGATGGAGGCACCAGTGGTGGCAGCAGTTGGAAGATTGCTGTGGTGGAATCTCTTTCGCACAGAACATTAGGCATTTTTATATAGAGGAGTTGCTACATTATAGTTTTGAACACAAGCACTTTGAAGACTTTAGATGTTTTTTGTTTTTTTTTGCACATTGCAGTTTATTTGATTTTGCACTATAAATATCAGTAAAAGTAAGTGGCTGACATAATACAAGGAAACATCACCCAAACATACATAAAAACATACCTGTAAACTCCAGCCACACAGGGGTGGGGTGGCAAACTTCTGATCAATTTTCTTGTAGCATATAAACATTCCAATGTCAAATGACCCAATGTGTTTAAAATAAACTTATTCAAGGGTTGGAGAAACCACAAATATACAAAGGATAGTAGAAACAGTTAGTCAGCCAAAGTATAAAAATATAGGTTAATCTCTCAACTGGGGCTCGTCTTGGATAGGCAGCAAACACAAGGATCACGTGAAGCCCCCGGTAAATTCTCAGTCACAAAGTCTGTGCATTCTTATAGTACTTTTACAGTTGTTATTTGTATCATGTGATTGTACATTTTTTTTTATTCAATAAAGGTAGCCTAGCAGTATTTTATTATTGTGAGTTTATTTTATCCCTCTCTACATACAGTATACCGTATATGGTAATCTGATCTGCAAGAGATGGTTGCATCCCCTGACATTCGATTATGAATGGATCTGTTGCTTTTGATTGAATCAATTGAGCCCTATTTGGCCTTCCTTTTCTTGGGGGTCTAACATAAGTACATAATGATGAGCTACTCTCCTTTGGATGGTAGCACCTGGTGGTGAACAGCTTTTATACACTTGTGGTGGTGCTTGAAGATTCAAGAATTGTACATACACCTCAATGGATTTCAAATTAGGACATATTGACGTATTTCACTTATGTAATTTTTTAAATTTGCATTGTGTAACATGTGTGTGTATAGAATCCATAAGCCATAATGTTCATTCTGAAAAAAGCCCTTAAGGCAAAGCAGCGCTTCCAAATAATGTTGTACACTATTAGATGACAATAGTACAAAACACCCAGTAAGATAAATTCGGTCAAGATGCTTGGGCGACAGTTCATGGAAAATCATCAGGTGTATGGAGAATCCACCTTCACCACACCTCGTGATTCCACTCCCCCAGGAATTGCACTTACCATAAATATTTCAAATCACACTTTGGATATGTTATGCCCAAACAATATAAAGGGATCATCTTCTAGGATATCTCAAATAAATCACCAGGACCATGGATTGGTACACTCCAAGTCACGTTAATCTCACTCATGTAATCATAAGTAGTTTCATGGGCTCAAACATTTGGTTGGAGATTATTGGTGAGATAAGACATTTTGTCTCACTCTTGGATATTTCCCTCACCATATTAGAACCCCTCCAGGAGGGACACAGCTTCTCTACACCCCAAAACAAGAGACCAGAGTGATCTCTATAGTGTGTGCGTCTAAAGTGAAGTGAGGCACTATGATCCTTATATCCAGGGCCGTCTTTAACGCAGGGCAAAAGGGGCAGCTCCCCCGGGCCCTGTCATCGCTGTGGGGCCCAAAGCAGCTGCCACTTAAGCCCTGCCACAATATGACAAGAGAGCGGGACAGTTGCGGGCTTCATGTGCTTGAGCCCGCTCGTCCCGCTTCTTCCTCTGTCAGGAGCTGTGGAACAGTGTGACAGGGAATGACAGAGTGGCACATGTTCCTCCCGCCCCCACCCCCGCCTGACAGACCTGTGTAGCACACAGCCGAGTGAAGTGTTCTGGCTGTGTGCTACGGGTCTGATAGGCAGAGACTGTGTTGCACCACCATGTCATCAGGTGAGAAAGATCATCGTGAGAGAAGGGGAAGGGGATTCACATGTGCAGAGAATTGGGGGTACATAGGTGTGATGGAGGAGGGGGGTATAGAGGTGAAAGTGGATGGGGAGTACAGAGGTGGTGGAGGAGAGGGGGTACAGATGTGAACGTGGATGGGGGTACAGAGGTGGATGGGGGGGTACAGAGGTGGACGGAAGGATACAGAGGTGAACATGGATGGGGGTACAGAGGTGGATGGGGGTACAGAGGTGGACATGGGGGTACAAAGGTGGACATGGGGGAGTACAGAGGTGGAAGGGGGGGTACAGAGGTGGATGGAAGGATACAGAGATGAACGTGGATGGGGAGTACAGAGGTGGAAGGGAGGGTACAGAGGTGGATGGAAGGCTACAGAGGTGAACGTGGATGGGGGGTACAAATGTGGATGGGAGGATACTGAGGTGCACGTGGACATGGGGGGTACAGAGGTGGACGGAGATACAGAGGTAAACGTGGATGGGGGGATACAGAGGTGGGTACGGGGGGGGTACAGAGGTGGACGGAGGGATAGAGAGGTGAACATGGATGGTGGGTACAGAGGTGGACAAAGGGATACAGAGGTGGACGGAAGGATACAGAGGTGAATGTGGATGGGGGTACAAAGGTGGATGGGGGGGGGTACAGAGGTGGAAGGACGGATACAGAGGTGAACGTGGATGGGTGGTACAGAGGTGGACAGGGAATAGAGAAGTGAGCTGTGGATAGAAGGGTACAGAGGTGAGCTGTGGATGGGGGGATACAGAGGTGAACGTGGATGGGGGGTGGTACAGAGGTAGACAGGGTTTACAGAAGTAAGCTGTGGATGGAGGGGTACAGACGTGAACATGGAACACAGAGGTGAACTGTGGATGGGGGGTACAGAGGTGAACTGTGAATGGAGGGGGGTACAGAGGTGAGCTGTGGATGGAGGGGGTACAGAGGTGAACTGTGAATGGAGAGGGGTACAGAGGTGAGCTGTAGATGGAGGGGGGTATAGAGGTGAGCTGTGGATGGAGAGGGGTACAGAGGTGAGCTGTGGGTGGATAGGGGTACAGAGGTGAGCTGTGGATGGAGGGGGTACAGATGTGAGTTGTGGATGGAGGGGGGTACAGAGGTGAGCTGTGGATGGAGGGGGTACAGGGGTGAACTGTGGATGGAGGTGGGTACAGAAGTGAGCTGTGGATGGAGGGGGGTACAGAGGTAAGCTGTGTATGGAGGAAGGTACAGAGGTGAGCTATGGATGGAGGGGGTACAAAGGTGAGCTGTGGATGGAGGGGTACAGAGGTGAACTGTGGATGGAGGGGGGTACACTGGTGAGCTGTGGATGGAGGGGGTATAGAGATGAGCTGTGGATGGAGAGGGGTACAGAGGTGAACGTAGATGGGGGGATACAGAGGTGGGTATGGGGGGGTACAGAGGTGGACGGAAGGATAGAGAGGTGAACATGGGTGGGGGGTACAGAGGTGGACAGGGGGGTACAGAGGTGGATGGAAGGATACAGAGGTGAACGTGGATGGGGGTACAGAGGCAGATGGGGGATAGAGAAGTGAGCTGTGGATAGAGGGTGTAACGAGCCCCTTGCTCGCTCGGTTCCACTCTCCCGACACTCCTCTGCTGCTATAGAATCAGATTACAGATCGCAACATCTGATTGTTCGGTCATCCGATGCTCCGGGACTAGAACTACAGCTATGTGCAGTTCTAATCCAGTTGTGTAGCTCAGAACAAACACCAGGCAGGCTGTATGTAAGTTCAACCAGGAATCTCTTTTATTGAAATATACAGGCTCTTTTATACACTAAAAGTGGAGGTGCAGACCTCCTGCTCATATTACTCTAACAATATAGCTGTAACCTTATTAACCTAATTAACATGAGCTAATTAACTAATCCCTTTAGACAGCCTAGATGACTCAGACATGACCTTTAGGCCAGACTGGCCGTCTTGTAGCTCAGAAAACCCAATCAACATTATCACAATAGCAGAGTTAATTAACACAAACAACAATGGGGATCTAATGACTCCTAGAACCCATACTAGAGACTTATTTACAATACACATTCTAGCAGGCAACAGACAGACAGGTGGCTGGAATTGACACCAGCACCTCCCAACAGTATTTGTCCCAGCATTATGAATCAGCCACTATTTCTAATATGGCAAATCCAGGGTCCCCAGAGTCTGTTTGTCCTGGGGGACCAGGACCCGAATCCACAGTAATACCACCTCAAGGGTCCCCAGGTATACAGCTCACAAAGAGCACCGTTCCCCCAAATGCCAGGGCCCACGATCGATCGGCAAGAGGCTAGCATTCAGTCCCCTCCAAAAGTCTCTCTCCCGGCTAGGTCTGTCACATTTCTCCCCTTTCGGCAGGAGACTAACACAGGAGGAGACCCCAGACGGGTTTACTCCGAATTTAGTCAGTAGTTCCAGTCCTCTAATGCCTGTACCCACACAGTACCCCAAACAAATTGTTCCAAACAAAACATTACTCACCCAGCCAACCTCTCCCTCTCATAGAGAACATATTTGCCGCTGGGGAGAGGCCTGGACTGGCCTTTCTCCCTGGAGTCCTTTCTGCCGCTGGAGAGAAGACAGGGTGTCTGGGCTCACTCCATCATGCTGTTGGGGATCTGGGGCGACTGCCCAGCATCCCTGGGGTATACAGGTGGAGACTGAAGTCCCACCCACCTTCATAGGAAATCCATCCTCTGTTAGTTGAGAGCAGAGTCCAGCAGTACTAGGCCCTGTTGCCAGCCCTTCTGCTGAAAACCCCACACCATCTGCTCCGGCTAACTGTTGGGGAGGGATGACGAACACCTCCTCTCCCTTCTCCCTCTGTATCCTGATCTGCTGCTGGGAAGTGACCACCTCCTTCTCACCCTGAGCCTCCAGAATCGCCGCAGGTGTAGGGCAGAGATCTTGGACCCTCTGTCCGGTTGCCAGCGCTTCAGCTGGGGAAGTTCCTTGTAACTTCTCAGATACTTTTGTTGGTGCTGGGCAGAGCACAGTGAAGTTTGGCCCTAATAACAGCTCTTCTTCTGCTGGAGGCTCACCAGGTTGTTCTTCCTCAGCAGAAAAGTATATCAAATCCCCTGTCTCTGCAACTGGTGTCTGGGGATAAAGATTCACCATCTCCTCTCCGTGGAACCCAGAAGATGCTATCAGTGCTGGGCAGAGCACAGTGAAGTTTGGCCCTAATACCAGCTCTTCTGCTGGAGGCTCATCAGGTTGTTCTTCCTCAGCAGAAAAGTCTATCAAATCCCCTGTCTCTGCAACTGGTGTCTGGGGATAAAGGTTCACCATCTCCTGTCCCTGGAACCCAGAAGATGCTATCAGTGCTGGGCAGAGGTTAGCAGAGCTCTGCCCTGTTGTCAGCACTTCAGCTTTGGGGATAGTGATCTCCAGATTTTCCACTGCCAATTCTCTGGCATTCTGCTGGACAGGCACATTCCTCCATCCAAGATCATCCAATGCAGAAACAGGTTCATCAAGGTCAGTCAGCACTTGCTGCATCCGCCATAAGACCTCTGCCTCCATAGCTGCGGTGGCAGGTTGGCAAAGCACACTGTTACTCTGCCACATTGTCAACTATTCAGCCAGGATTTCAGAGTTGTCAACTGGTATTTCCTGATAGTCCCAGGCAAAGGGAGCCCCACCCTGCTGCTGAGTGGAGTCTAGCAGCTGTCTGTAGGCCATCTTAAGCTACTATTTCTGAACGGCCAGAAACTCCAAATCTTCCTGTGCCCAGTGCACTTCCGAGACATTCAGTCTTCGCTCTCTGTGCTCCATTATTTCCTCCAAACGCCACTCCCGATCACTCCCAAAGTCAGGGTCCTCAGACAGCCTCCAGTATAACAATCCCAGGCCATCATAGTCAAAGCCTTCCGTGGGGCTGTCATCCGCTGTCCACGGGCACACTTGGGCTACATACCACTGGAGGGCTCTGTAGCTCTCGTCGCATTTCTGCCCGGATCAGCCTGCTTAACTCAGCTGTCCACTTTTGGTTCGGCTGTTCCCCCAATAACAGCATTTGCACTTCATACTGCGACCAGTACCTTACATGGATGGAGGGGAGAACTTTTCCCTGGTTTCGCTGCTCACAGGCTAGCGCTTCCTTCCAGAGTTCGCAGCGGATAGAATCAAACCATCCTAGCAGGACCTGCTCTGATACTGGTCCTCTGTGCTGTATCTGCATCTCTCGCAACCTCCTTCTGAATTCCTCTTCCATGGTGGCTGGTATCAGTACCTCTCCTCTCCTGCTATCTGGACCTTGGATCCAGGTGATGGTTTGGATGTGTTCACGGCAAGGAAGCACGATCCCACCATTCCCTCCACGGCTCCCAAGTAAGTCTTTCAGCGTGGCTCTCCTGCAGGATGATTTGGAGTGTCCCAGTAACTGGAGAGCAAATCCCACAGCTGCCAACCAATGTAACGAGCCCCTTGCTCGCTCGGTTCCACTCTCCCGACACTCCTCTGCTGCTATAGAATCAGATTGCAGATCGCAACATCTGATTGTTCGGTCACCCGATGCTCCGGGACAAAATATTGATACTTTGGACCCAATTTGGACATTTTCACTTAGGGGTGTACTCACTTTTGTTTCCAGCGGTTCAGACATTAATTGATGTGTGTTGAGTTATTTTGAGGGGACAGCAAATTTACACTGTTATACAAACTTTACACTCACTACTTTACATTGTAGAAACGTGTAATTTCCTCAGTGTTGTCACATGAAAAGATATAACAAAATTATTTACAGAAATGTGAGGGATGTTCTCACTTTTGTAAGATACTGTATATTGTACAGGATACTAAGGCTGGGTGGCACCAGTATTTGGATTATGGTCAATTTAAGGGAAGTGGGGTCACCCAAGATGGGTGAGTAATTCCCGGGATAGCCATATTAGGGAACGAACTGACTTGCCGTTCTCTCTGTGTTAGTAGAGTGGTATTTGAGACCCAGAATTTCGGAGGCCCTGAAGTAATATTCAGGTGGAAAAAGGGCCTCCACTCCTGACTACAGGGACTCCAGTTCCCACAGGATTAAAGGCCACTTAAAACAAGAAGCAGTGCTAGGTGTGATGGTGTGGGAGTCGGAGTAAGACACCTGTTTGGAGTCCTGCATGTTGGCTGGAAGCTGTTATGTTGTTCTGTGCTGAAGACAAGTGGACTTTTGTGTTGCATTTTGTTTTGCCGCTGGAAGCATTTCTTTGTGTTTTTGCCTGAAGAAAAATAAACACCTTTTTGTTTAAATTTAAACGGCTTTGCACATGGTCCCGTGGAATTATAAACCCCAAACTTTACAACTGGTGGAGGATGCGGGCAGAGTGCATTGCAGCCGCAAATGCCGTTTAAACCTGAAAACTGACATTTAAAGAGACAGTGTACCTATTGCATGTCTTGGGTGAAATCAGTTCAGGCACTGAAAGCAGCAGGAAAAGACATGGAGGAGGTCATCAAGGCAATTAAGCTACTGTGACCCAACAGCAAGCCTCCATGGAGGCAAACCGTCGCCATGAGGAGGTGATGGCTCAGCAGCAGGCCATGGCACAGGCCATAGTTGCACAGCAGGAAAATATCTGTTTGGTGGCTTCCCAGTTTTTAGTACAGCAGGAAACCACGCAGGCACAAGTGGCTGTCTTGCAGGAGGCAGTGCAGCGTCTCGCTCAGAGACGGGAGCAAGTGGCCGTTGCCCCTGGCAACCAAGTAGTCGTGGGGGCCAACCCTGTCTTGCAGAAACTGACTCCAAATGATGATGATGTGGAGGCCTTTCTCACTACCTTTGAAAGGATAGCAGAGAGAGAGGGGTGGCCCCATGAACTATGGGCTGGAATATTCTCTCCCTTTTTTACCTGTGAACCGCAAAAGCCCCACTTTGATCTGCCAACTGAGCACGTCAGGGACTATGAGCATTGGAGAGCAGAGATCCTGCCCTGCCTAGGGGCAACCACGGCCATCCAGGCTCAGAGGGTGCACTGCTGGAGGTACCAACCTGACCGACCACCAAGGTCTCAAATGCAAGAACTGATGTAGCTGGTCAAAAAATGGCTGCAACCAGAAAAGTTGACAGGCCCGCAAATGGTGGAATGGTTGGTGATGCACCGGTACCTGCGGTCCGTGCCAGATGACCTGCAGCGCTGGGTAAGCCACGGAGACCCTGCAACCACTGACCAGCTGGTGGAGTTGGTTGAAAGATATACCATGGTGGAGGATTTGCTTGGGCATGCCAAGTGTTTGGGAACCTGCACCAAAGGCAGCGAGGCTAGCTGCGGCAGCTGGGAGGGAAACCCTGCCAGACACTGGAACCGGAATCCCTGTCTCATCTTCCTTGGACCCACGGAGGTCAGTCCCTGTCCCAAGAATGGGGGACATACAGTGTTGGCGATGCCGATCCTGGGGACATACCCGGGCACGGTGCCCACTTCAGGGGGAGCCTGTGGAGTGCAGAAATGGCAGGAGAAGCTCTTTCTATGTCCAAAGAGCATGTGCCACCCATCTTGACCTAGCTGCAGGTTGGTTTGAGTGTGAAGTGTGGGAGAACCACCTTCCTTCCAAGGCTCTACTGGACTCCAGCAGCATGGCGACACTGGTATATGCCATGGTGATCAGAAGACTCGGCCCAGAAGGTAAGACTCTACGGGTAGTATGCATCCATGGGGACACCAGGGAGTACCCCCTGGTACCGGTGTCCATTGCTTATGGCCATACCTCGGTGACGCAAGAGGTTGGGGTGGGGAAAAGGCTAATACATGATATAGTGGGGCAGGACTGTAGGACTGTCCGCTGTTTCTTGAACTATGGAACCAGGTACAGAGTGGTCTTCCTGGACAGCCAAGAAGACTGGGGACACTGGGGCTTGAAGGGGCAGGGTCTGAGGGATCCGGGCCTGAACCCCCCACAACACACACTCCTAATGTGGAGATACCTGTCTTTGATAATGACATTGCAGAGAATGATAATTTGGGTGATAATGTTCATGTTTCAGGTCTCGAAAACAAGTTGACTTCTGAGGGGGGGGGGGAGTCTTCCCATTACAGGTTATGTTGGGGGAGGATGAACAGAAACTCTCCCCGTTGCAGATCCCGGTTGAGGAGGATGAAGGGGAAACATCCTCAAGGCCAGTGCACCCAGACCTGGATGTATCCAGGGGTGTGTTTGGCACCGTCCAATTACTGGATCCTACCTTGGTCAATGCTTGCAAGCAGGTTTCTGTTATTGGTGGGATCCCACAAATACCAGGTGCAGATGATAGGTTTCCTCATTTTGTGTTGAATGGGGACTTGGTTTATCGAGTGGCTGAAAGACGAGGGGAAACTGTGGTGCAATTTCTGGTTCCCCAGCCGCATAGGCAGATGCTCCTCAATCTAGCTCACAACGATGCACTGGGAGGACACCTGGGGGCTGAAAAAACAGAGGCCAGGATAACTGATCAGTGGGTGAGGTGAACTACAAGGAACACCAGCCATAAAAAAGAAAGCCCTACCAGATCTATCATGTAAACTTGGTAAAACCCTGGAGAGACAGAGAACAGGTATCCGCGATGGTAGGTGTAGAGTCAGGGGACCCTGCAGGACTTGACCTGGTGCAGGTTGCTGCTACCCTGTCTAAACCACAAACCCAACAAGCAAAAGAGTTTCTGCAAGGAAATTGGGACATGTTTTCAGGGTTGTCTGGTCTCACCAATGCCATTGAGCATGACATTGTAACAGAGCCCAATGTAAAAATCTGGTTAAAGCCTTATCATATCCCAGAAGCACATAGGGTCGCAGTGTCTAAGGAGGTGAAAATAATGCTTGAGCTTGAGGTCATTGAAGAGTCGGAGAGTGAGTGGTCGAGTCCAATCGTGTTGGTACCAAAACCCAACGGCACTCTGTGCTTCTGCAATGACTTTAGGAAACTTAATGAAGTCTCCAAGTTTGATGCCTATCCCATACCCCGTGGTAGATGTGTTAATTGAGAGGTTGGGTCCTGCCAGGTATATCACCACGCTGGACCTCACAAAAGGGTACTGGCAGATTCCTCTAACCAGGGAAGCCAGGAAGAAAACAGCCTTCTCCACCCCGGAAGGCCACTTCCAATATAAAAGAATGTCATTTGTCTTACACTCTGCCCCCCACCACATTCCAACGGGCCATTGATAAAACATTGCATCCACACCGAAAATATCCTTCGGTCTACCTTGACGACATAGTAATTTTCAGTACTGATTGGGAGTCCCATCCTCCACGGGTTCAGGCAGTCGTAGACTCCTTAAAAAAAGCAGGGTTCACAATCAACCCCGAGAAGTGTGCAGCTGGGATGGAGGAAGTCACGTACCTAGGGTACATTGTGGGTAGAGGGCTGGTGAAGCCTCAAATGAGTAAGGTGGAAGCCATACAGGACTGGCCTCGTCCCCTAACCAAAAAGCAGGTCAGTGCATTTTTGGGCATAGTTGGCTATTACCGGTTTCTTGCCACCATTGCTGCACCATTGACTCACTTAACCATAGGCACGAAGCCAGTGATGATAAAGTGGAATGCAGATGCCAAGGAAGCTTTTCAGAAGCTTAAGATGGCATTGTGCCAGCATCCAGTCCCCGTAGCTCCAGATTTTTCTAAATAGTTTGTTTGAAATGCTGCATGTTGGCTTGAAGCTGCCAGATAGGCAGACTGGGACTGTGATTACCATGGGGTAATTAGGAGTATTTAGTTATATTTTGTTTATGCTGTCTTGTGCTGAAGACAAGCTGACTTTTGTGTTGCATTTTGTTTTGCTGCTGGAAGCATTTCTTTGTGTTTTTGAATGAAGAAAAATAAACACCTTTTTGTATAAATTGAAACGGATTTGCACATGGTCCCGTGGAGCTATATCACTGATTCGATTTCTATTATTACTGAGGATTCATAATGGTATAATGATGTCTTGCCGGCTCATGTATCAATAGTTGCTGGTCAGCTTTAAGGATCCTGGACACCACTGCTGCTGCTGCTACTAGAGAAGGAGGACACATACCAAGTGGTTATATTCTGCTGATCGGCTTGATTCTCAGCACTAGGGATGAGCTGAACACCCCCCGGTTCGGTTCGCAGCAGAACATGCGAACAGGCAAAAAATTAGTTCGAACACGCGAACACCGTTAAAGTCTATGGGACAAGAACATGAAAAATCAATAGTGCTAATTTTAAAGGCTTATATGCAAGTTATTGTCATAAAAAGTGTTTGGGGACCTGGGTCTTGCCCCGGGGACATGTATCAATGCAAAAAAAAGTTTTAAAAATGGACGTTTTTTCGGGAGCAGTGATTTTAATAATGCTTAAAGTGAAACATTAAAAGTGAAATATTCCTTTAAATTTCGTACCTGGGGGGTGTCTATAGTATGCCTGTAAAGTGGCGCATACATAAAAGTCATTGAAAAAAAAAAGGCATGGGATTCCCCCACAGTCCATTACCAGGCCCTTTGGGTCTGTTATGAATATTAAGGGGAACCCCGAACCAAAAATTTTAAAAAAAATTGCATGGGGGTCCCCCCAAATTCCATAGCAGGCCCTTCATGTCTGGCATGGATATTAAGGGGAACCCCGTGCTAAAATTTAAACAAAATGGCGTGGGGGTCCCCCAAAAATCCATACCAGACCCTTATCCAAGCATGCAACCTGGCAGGCCGCAGGAAAAAAGAGGGGGGACGAGAGAGCGCCCCCCCTTCTGAACCATACCAGGCCACATGCACTCAACATGGGGAGGGTGCTTTGGGGTAGCCCCCAAAGCACCTTTTCCCCATGTTGATGGGGACAAGGGCCTCATCCCCACAACCCTTGTCCCCACCCGGTGGTTGTGGGGGTCTGCGGGCGGGGAGCTCATCGGAATCTGGAAGCCCCCTTTAACAAGGGGCCCCCAGATCCTGGCCTCCCCCCTGTGTGAAATGGTAACAGATGTACCCCTACCTTTGCACAAAAAAGTGTGAAAATGTTAAAAATGACATGACACGGCTTGGGGACAAGTCCTTTATTAAAAAATAAAAAAATAAAACTGTCCCACGTAGTCTTCTTCTTCTTATCTTGCTCCGCCGACGGACCGAAAAAAAAAAAAAGCGACTGACCCGCCTACATGGGGGGCACCCGCTGTAATGACGGTCCTCTCAGGTGACAGCTCTTTTATAACTGAGGACGGGGCCATGCGATGACGTCGCCGGGTGACGGCGCCCCCTCTGATGCACGGGGACATCCCTATGACTTTCCCGTAATGCCAGAGGGGGCGGGGCCACCTGGTTATGTAACCGGGTGGCCTTGCCCCCTCTGACGCTTTGGGGAAGCCATAGGGATGTCACCCGACTACGTCACTGTGTGGCCCCGCCCTCAGTTATAAAAGAGCTGTCACCTGAGAGGACCGTCATTACGGCGGGTGCTCCCATGTAGGTGCTTTGGTCGTGTTTTTTTTTTTCTTTTTCGGTCCGTCGGCGGAGCAAGAGAAGAAGAAGACTACGTGGGACAGTTTTATTTTTTAATTTTTTAATAAAGGCCTTGTCATGTAATTTTTAACATTTTCACACTTTTTTTGTGAAATGGTAGGGGTACATTTGTACCCGTTACCATTTCACACAGGGCGGGAGGCCGGGATCTGGGGGTCCCCTTGTACACCGGGCAAGGGTTGTGGGGATGAGGCCCTTGTCCCCATCAACATGGGGACAAGGTGCTTTGAGGGGCTACCCCAAAGCACCCTTCCCATGTTGAGGGCATGTGGCCTGGTACGGTTCAGGAGGGGGGGCGCTCTCTTATCTCCCCTCTTTTCCTGTGGCCTGACAGGTTGCCTGCTCGGATAAGGGTCTGGTATGGATTTTTTGGGGGACCCCCACGCCCTTTATTTTTTAAATTTTGGCGTGGGGTTCCCCTTAAAATCCATACCAGACCTTAAGGGTCTGGTATGGATTTTGAGGGGGACCCCCACGCCATTTTTAAAAAAAATTTGGCGCGGGATTCCCCTTAATATCCATACCAGACCTAAAGGGCCTAGTATGGAATTTGTGGGGACCCCACTCAATTTAAAAAAAAATTTTGGTTCAGGGTTCCCTTTAATATTCATACCAGACCCAAAGGGCCTGGTAATGGACTGTGGGGGAATCCCATGATGCTTTTTTCAATGACTTTTATGTGTATTGCCGGGACCGACAATTCATTATAGCCGCGAGTACTTTTAAATGACTTTTTTTCCTTTAGAAATATCATTTTGTTCAGGGACTGTTGTAAACACAGGAAACATGCGCCACTTTACAGGCACACTATAGACACCCCCCAGGTACGAAATTTAAAAGGAATATTTCACTTTTATGGTTTCACTTTAAGCATTATTAAAATCACTGCTCCCGAAAAAACAGCCATTTTTAAAACTTGTTTTTGCACTTTTTATGACAATACCATGAATATAAGCCTTTAAAATGAGCACTTTTGATTTCTCCCATAGACTTTTATAGGGTGTTCCGCTGCTTTCGAATTTGCAGTAAACACCCCAAATTGTTCGCTATTCGACAAACAGGTGAACACCCGATGTTTGAGTTGAACTTACGAACGAACATTGGGCTCATCCTTACTCAGCACATGATTGTGAGTATTTTTAATCTGTTCCTTACTATAATAAAACTTTTGGCTGCTACACTTAAAGGCTCTTCTCCTTCATTATATAATGTTATTTAGCAACTCCTTGTGAATTGACTGCTGTGTAGGCTGCATTGAAAGGCTAGTGCCCATGGACTCAGCACTCCTGGACGTCTGCTTACTTTCCCGGTCTGGTGTCAAGTGCTCCAAGCCTTCCCAAGAAGCTCACTGAATTCCTCTCTACTCTTCGTCCCAGGCCACAAAGCTCCTTGGGAACCTTAGTTTCCTTGGCACTGTGATGCAGTGCTGCCTGTTACTTAGTGAAACTACACCTCCTACAGTTCTTTACTTCCCCTCCTCCTCACAGTCCGATGTCGATCAGGGGAGGACATAAAGAGTCAATAGAGACATAGCTAAGGGGCATGCCGGGACTTGTTTAAGTCCATACAAATTGATCAGCACACCTGAAAGCTGCAGTAAAATCTTCCCTTTATAAACCACTTTCCTACCGCCCCATAGCTGGTATACTGCTACAGGCCGGCCATTCTGTGCAGAATCACTTTATATATATATATCTATATACTGTATATATACACAGTGGCGACTGAAGTATTCAGACCCGCTTAAATTTTTCACTCTTTGTTATATTGCAGCCATTTGCTAAAATCATTTAAGTTCATTTTTTTCCCTCATTAATGTACACAAGGATCCCATATAGGCAGAAAAACACAGAATTGTTTAAATTTTTGAAGATTTATTAAAAAAGAAAAACTGAAATATCACATGGTCCTAAGTATTCAGACCCTTTACTCAGTATTTTTTTGGGAAAGATTCAACAAGTTTTTCACACCTGGATTTGGGGATCCTCTGCCATTCCTCCTTGCAGATCCTCTCCAGTTCTGTCAGGTTGGATGGTAAACGTTGGTGGACAGCCATTTTTAGGTCTCTCCAGAGATGCTCAATTGGGTTTAAGTCAGGGCTCTGGCTGGGCCATTCAAGAACAGTCACGGAGTTGTTGTGAAGCCACTCCTTCATTATTTTAGCTGTGTTCTTAGGGTCATTGTCTTGTTGGAAGGTAAACCTTCGGCCCAGTCTGAGGTCCTGAGCACTCTGGAGAAGGTTTTTGTCCAGGATATCCCTGTACTTGGCCGCATTAATCTTTCCCTCGATTGAAACCAATCGTCCTGTCCCTGCAGCTGAAAAACACCCCCACAGCATGATGCTGCCACCACCATGCTTCACTGTTGGGACTGTATTGGACAGGTGATGAGCAGTGCCTTGTTTTCTCCACACATACCACTTAGAATTAAGGCCAAAAAGTTCTATCTTGGTCTCATCAGACCAGAGAATCCTATTTCTCACCATCTTGGAGTCCTTCAGGTGTTTTTTTAGCAAACTCCATGCGGGCTTTCATGTGTCTTGCACTGAGGAGAGGCTTCTGTCGGGCCACCATCTCCCGACTGCATCTATGGAGCTCAGCCAAAGTGATCTTTGGGTTCTTCTTTACCTCTCTCACCAAGGCTCTTCTCCCCTGATAGCTCAGTTTGGCCGGACGGCCAGCTCTAGGAAGGGTTCTGGTCGTCCCAAACGTCTTCCATTTAAGGATTATGGAGGCCACTGTGCTCTTAGGAACCTTAAGTGTAGCAGAAATTTTTTGTAACCTTGGCCAGATCTGTGCCTTACCACAATTCTGTCTCTGAGCTCTTCAGGCAGTTCCTTTGTGTGACGTATCCTATCCCACACTCCGAGTGCTTCCGTCAGTAATACCGCTTCCTCTAGTCTGACCATCAGAGAGATATATTATTATAGCTGCATTGAATACAAGTCTAGCCGAAAATAGTTTGTAGAATCTTGAATGCTTGAGTGGACAGAATACAGCCTTTTTATACACTTTTAACACAAGGGGTTAGATAAAGAGGTAGGGCTGACTCATGGATACTCCCCCCTCCCCTCTAGCAAAAACTTAAAAGACAATTATATAATTAACATGTTATATAACACAGCACTTAAGGCAGCCTAGGTGACCAGACAGTTCGTCTCCACAGGTCAATGTGATCAGCTCTTTTAAGAATCATGTATTGTTCAGAATTAACAACCAAGAATAGTCTTTGGGCAAGTCCAAGAAAACAGTCTATCAAAAATGTAACAAAAAAAAGATTAATATAGCAATACCAAATAACAGGGTGAATGTGGACAGAAAAAGGTCCTTGTAGCCAGTGTCCCCAACAGTGCCCCTCCCCCCATCCCATAGTCCGGCAGACCCAACTAGATCCACCACGGGTCAGCTTGGGGCTGTCTGAGAGAGTTTTATAGTTCAGTTTGCTGGGAAAGTCCATCAGCATTCCCATTCTGCTTTCCTGGCCGATACTGGATGGTAAAATTGTAAGGCTGCAGGGCCAAGCTCCATCGTAACAAACGTCCATTATCCCCGGAGACCCGATTAAGCCAGATTAATGGATTGTGGTCGGTGAGCACTGTAAAAGATCGTCCGTAGAGATAAGGTTGGAAATTCTTGAGAGCTCACACCAGCGCCAAACACTCCTTCTCCACGGCTGCATAACCAACTTCCCTGGGTAGCAGCTTCCGACTGATGTAGGCCACTGGGTGCTCACCGCCATCAGGTCCTACTTGGCTCAGTACTGCCCCCAGACCGAATGTAGAGACATCTGTGTGGACACAAAAACTTTTGGTTGGGTCAGGGGCAGCTAGAACAGGAGCTGAAGTTAGTGCATTGTTTAATAGTTGGAAGGCAGCTTCACACTCGGGGGACGACAGTACCTGTCGGGGGGGGTGCTTCTCAGGTCTGTCAGGGGCTTAGCGATGGAACTATATTGCCGGACAAATTTCCTATAATACCCAGCTGTGCCGAGGAACGCCAGGACCTGGCTTTTAGTACGGGGGTCGGCCACTTGGCAACTGCCTCAATCTTAGCAGGCTCGGGTTGTTGTTGTCCACTGCCTACTCGATGTCCAAGGTACTGTACCTCGGACATCCCTATGCTGCATTTCTCTGGCTTAAGGGTTAGTCCTACAGCTTGGATGCGGTCTAACACGACACCCAGGTGAACCAGATGGTCCTTCCAGGTATCACTGTAGATCGCAATGTCGTCCAGATATGCACAAGCATAGTCCTGGAGGCCATCGAGGAGTTGGTCTACCATCCTCTGGAAAGTCACCGGTGCATTCTTCATCCCAAATGGCATTACTTTAGACTGGTATAAGCCAAATGGGGTAATGAACGCCGATTTTGGAATAAATTCCGCATCCAGTGGAATTTGCCAGTACCCTTTGCATAGGTCGAGGGTTGTCAGGAAATTTCCCAGAGCAATGCGATCTAACAGATCATCCACCCGGGGCATAGGGTAAGCATCAGTGGTGGTGCACTCATTTAATCTGCGGTAGTCTACACAGAAGCGAGTTGTGCCATCCCGCTTTGGTACAAGGACAACCGGGGAAGTTCAGGGGCTGCTGCATGACTCAATGACTCCCAACTCAAGCATCTTCTTAATCTCATGACGCATCCCCTCTCTCAATGCGTCAGCTATCCGGTAAACCATCTGTCTTAGTGGCAGTTGTCCCAGGGTCTGCACATGGTGCACTGCCATACTAGTGTACCCAGGAACTGTGGAGAACATTTCCCTTCTCTGACTAAGGACCTGTCTAGCTTGTTCTCTCTGCGTCGGCCCTAGCTGGCCGTCAAGCTTTACCGTCTCTATCCCTGCAGTAATTCTATTTAGCTCTAGGAGCACCAGCAGGGGAAGATTCTCAGAATCTTCCACAGCTGGAGCACATATAGCGGCTACCTCTCCTGATCTTTCCCAGTATGATTTTAACACGTTCATATGAAAAGGCCCGTCGAACTCTTTCATCCAAACATTTGCCACAACCCAGTAAGGTTCTGCTTAGTTGGCTGGAGGGCAAGAACCTTCTGCCCAACCTCCAGAGTGCGGTTCCATTGTACCATCGTTTCTGCCGCCTTTGGGCAGCCCGAAGGTTCTCCTGGACAGTGTCCGTGAGCTCCTTCAGTCTGTCCCTAATCTCAAGAACGTATGCTACGATAGAGGACCCTTGGGGATCAATTCCCCCTTTCCAGTGGGCTCTGACTATATCTAGGGGCCTTGAAAAAGGAATTGGGGTTGGGACTTTATATGAGGCAATAACTGCGATTTACCTCCATCCCTGATAATTTGGAAAAAGCAAAAAGAGGTTGGGACTTTGTGTGGGGCACACTGCTACATAACATAATATGAACCAATCAGTGTAAATATTATTTATTAAATACAAAAAAGGCATACAGGACATAGTAACATAGTAAAATTAATAAAATTGCATAGTAAATAGTGGGTAACATATAAACCTTATATTGCAATCAATATATAGTACATATTAAGCTTACAATAAAAAAACTTTTCTTTTCATCCCACCTAGTATTTTACCCACTTGGGTGTGTCTTCTTTCTCCAGCACTTAGTGGCTACTACTAGCTCACTGTTTTAATGCTTATCTTTACAGGAATTTTTTGGAATCAACTACAGTATGACTACTATATATTACCACATATTACAGCTTTAGCACTGAAGATCCTTATCTACATGTCTTTTCCCTGGTTGCTGGTGCTGCTGCCATACCTCAGAGTTACACTGCCTCAGTTTCTGGGGATAACGCTATATCTAGCATTAATCCAATATGGTTACAATATACAAATTTACCTTTTTATACGACTAGGTAAGAGTGGTCGGGATCCTTGTCTGCTCCCCCTCTTTCCTTTTAATTTCATACTTCTTATTTATTATTTTTTACTCTACTAATTTTGGCAATTTATCCTAGATATATCCCAAACCCTGCATCTGCTCCTGACGAGTGGTATACTAACCACGAAACGCATAGAGCTTTCCTATGATGCGACGTCACATTCCCCCATGTTCTACCATCTTACCTGACTACCATCAAATTATCATTATGCACCAATCTAATATTGTTGAGTTATATGCTACCATTACAATCAGGCTTACATTTCTAGGTCTATTAAGTGCTGGAGAAAGAAGACACACCCAAGTGGGTAAAATACTAGGTGGGATGAAAAGAAAAGTTTTTTTATTGTAAGCTTAATATGTACTATAAGCATAATATGTACTATATATTGATTGCAATATAAGGTTTATATGTTACCCACTATTTACTATGCAATTTTATTAATTTTACTATGTTACTATGTCCTGTATGCCTTTTTGTATTTAATAAATAGTATTTACACTGATTGGTTCATATTATGTTATGTAGCAGTGTGCCTCACACAAAGTCCCAACCTCTTTTTGCTTTTTCCAAATTATCAGGGATGGAGGTAAATCACAGTTATTGCCTCATATAAAGTCCCAACCCCAATTCCTTTTTCAAGTTACTAGGGATGGAAGCACACTGCTACACCATTTTACCCTCTTTATGATTTGTGACCTAACATAGCCATTCTTATTTACACAGTGCTACACACTGTGGTCAGGGTTTGGCCACGTACGTTGTCCCCGGGAACTGCGACCGGCACCGGGTGCTTCCCTGCCTCTATCCTGCCTGAGGGGCGGGGAAGTATCCCGCTGTGGGTCGAAGCCACGCCCATACGCCTTGCGTCATGACGCCAATCACGATGTCATGACGCCGTCGTGTTTGTCCATTCTGCGTGTATATGAGGGAGGTTTTGGCGCCATAATGCCGAGCGTTGGGTTAAGCTTAGGCGATGGCCCCACCCTCCCTCCTCACGCAGCGTGTCGTTGGTGGTGGCCCTTAGTTCATTGCCCATTATTTCCATCCTATGTGCCGCGCCCTTATTCTTGGTATGTACACCCTTCCTTACTATTGGTTTCTCATGTCTACCTTTTTATTACTGTTTCAGGTATTCCTTACCCCTTCACATCACATCCCATTCACCTGGCTGTTTGTCACTTTGCTACTTATTTTACCATCCCTGCCTCACTTCGTCACCTTTATATACCAACCTTATTTGGTCGTATTATACCTCTTCACCTTTTTCTCACATTCATTTCCTTTTTTTATGAGCTACTATGCTCAGCTATCACTAGCTCTATGGTAATTTATTTTTCACCCGTTTTGGTTCACCTACGGTCCTTCTATTTTTTCTCCTTTTTTCTTTTCATCCCACCTAGTATTTTACCCACTTGGGTGTGTCTTCTTTCTCAGCACTTAGTGGCTACTACTAGCTCACTGTTCCAATGCTTATCTTTACAGGAATTTTTTGGAATCAACTACAGTATGACTACTATATATTACCACATATTACAGCTTTAGCACTGGAGATCCTTATCTACATGTCTTTTCCCTGGCTGCTGGTGCCGATGCCATACCTCAGGGTTACACTGCCTCAGTTTCCGGGGATAACACTATATCTAGCATTATTCCAATATGGTTACCATATACAAATTTACCTTTTTATACGACTAGGTAAGAGTGGTCGGGATCCTTGTCTGCTCCCCCTCTTTCCTTTTAATTTCGTATTTCTTATTTATTATTTTTTACTCTACTAATTTTGGCAATTTATCCTAGATATATCCCAAACCCTGCATCTGCTCCTGATGAGTGGTATACTAACCACGAAACGCGTTGAGTTTTCCTATGATTACATAGTTACATAGTTACATAGTAGGTGAGGTTGAAAAAAGACACAAGTCCATCAAGTCCAACCTATGTGTGTGATTATGTGTCAGTATTACATTACATATCCCTGTATATTGCGGTCATTCAGGTGATTATCTAATAGTTTCTTGAAGCTATCAATGCTCCCCGCTGAGACCACCGCCTGTGGAAGGGAATTCCACATCCTTGCCGCTCTTACAGTAAAAAACCCTCTACGTAGTTTAAGGTTAAACCTCTTTTCTTCTAATTGTAATGAGTGGCCACGAGTCTTATTAAACTCTCTTCTGCGAAAAAGTTTTATCCCTATTGTGGGGTCACCAGTACAGTATTTGTAAATTGAAATCATATCTCCTCTCAAGCGTCTCTTCTCCAGAGAGAATAAGTTCAGTGCTCGCAACCTTTCCTCATAACTAAGATCCTCCAGACCCTTTATTAGCTTTGTTGCCCTTCTTTGTACTCGCTCCATTTCCAGTACGTCCCTCCTGAGGACTGGTGCCCAGAACTGGACAGCATACTCCAGGTGCGGGCGGACCAGAGTCTTGTAGAGCGGGAGAATTATCGTTTTGTCTCTGCAGTTGATCCCCCTTTTAATGCATGCCAATATTCTGTTTGCTTTATTAGCAGCAGCTTGGCATTGCATGCCATTGCTGAGCCTATCATCCACTAGGACCCCCAAGTCCTTTTCCATCCTAGATTCCCCCAGAGGTTCTCCCCCCAGTGTATAGATTGCATTCATATTTTTGACACCCAAATGCATTATTTTACATTTTTCTACATTGAACCTCATTTGCCATGTAGTCGCCCACCCCATTAATTTGTTCAGGTCTTTTTGCAAGATTTCCACATCCTGCGGAGAAGTTATTGCCCTGCTTAGCTTAGTGTCTTCTGCAAATACAGAGATGGAACTGTTTATCCCATCCTCCAGGTCGTTTATGAACAAATTAAATAGGATTGGTCCCAGCACAGAACCCTGGGGGACCCCACTACCCACCCCTGACCATTCTGAGTACTCCCCATTTATCACCACCCTCTGAACACGCCCTTGTAGCCAGTTTTCAATCCATGTACTCACCCTATGGTCCATGCCAACGCACCTTATTTTGTACAGTAAACGTTTATGGGGAACTGTGTCAAATGCTTTTGCAAAATCCAGATACACCACGTCTACGGGCCTTCCTTTATCTAGATGGCAACTCACCTCCTCATAGAAGGTTAATAGATTGGTTTGGCAAGAACGATTCTTCATGAATCCATGCTGATTACTGCTAATGATATCATTCTTATTACTAAAATCTTGTATATAGTCCCTTATCATCCCCTCCAAGAGTTTACATACTATTGATGTTAGGCTAACTGGTCTGTAATTCCCAGGGATGTTTTTTGGGCCCTTTTTAAATATTGGTGCTACATTGGCTTTTCTCCAATCAGCTGGTACCATTCCAGTCAATAGACTGTCTGTAAAAATTAGGAACAACGGTCTGGCAATCACCTGACTGAGTTCCCTAAGTACCCTCGGATGCAAGCCATCTGGTCCCGGTGATTTATTAATGTTAAGTTTCTCAAGTCTAATTTTAATTCCGTCCTCTGTTAACCATGTAAGTGCTTCCTGTGTTGTGTCATGAGGATAAACACTGCAGTTTTGGTTACTGAAGCCCCCCGATTCACTCGTGAAGACTGAGGAGAAGAATAAATTCAATACCTCTGTCATCTCCCCATCCTTTGTAACCAGGTGTCCTTCCTCATTCTTTATGGGGCCAATATGGTCTGTCCTCCCTTTTTTACTGTTTACATACTTAAAGAATTTCTTGGGATTTTTTTTGCTCTCCTCCGCTATGTGTCTTTCATGTTCTATCTTAGCCATCCTAATTGCACCCTTACATTTCTTATTGCATTCTTTATAAATTCTGAATGCTGTGGATGATCCCTCAACCTTGTACTTTTTGAAGGCCTTCTCCTTTGCTTTTATATGCATTTTTACATTGGAGTTAAGCCATCCAGGATGTTTGTTCGCTCTTTTAAATTTATTACCCAATGGGATACATTGGCTAATGCCCTTATTTAATATGCTCTTAAAGCAAACCCATCTCTCCTCTGTATTCTTTGTTCCTAATATTTTATCCCAATTTATAACTTTTAGCAAGGTTTGTAGTTTAGGGAAGTTGGCTCTTTTGAAATTTAGTGTCTTTGTGTTCCCTTCATGTCTCCTATTTGTGTGATTTATACTGAAACTAATTGACCTGTGATCGCTGTTACCTAAATTGCCCCGTATTTCCACATCTGTTATCAGGTCTGTATTGTTGGTAATCAGTAGATCTAGTAATGTTTTATTTCTAGTTGGTGCGTCTACCATCTGACCCATAAAATTGTCCTGCAAGACATTAAGGAACTGGCGAGCCTTAAATGAATGCGCGGTTCCCTCCGCCCAGTCTATGTCTGGATAATAAAAATCCCCCATTATGATAACATTATGATTATGATGCGACTTCACATTCCCCCATGTTCTACCATCTTACCTGACTACCATCAAATTATCATTATGCACCAATCTAATATTGTTGAGTTATATGCTACCATTACAATCAGGCTTACATTTCTAGGTCTATTAAGTTTTTTATTGTAAGCTTAATATGTACTATATATTGATTGCAATATAAGGTTTATATGTTACCCACTATTTACTATGCAATTTTATTAATATTACTATGTTACTACCGTATATACTCGAGTATAAGTCGAATTTTTCAGCCCTTTTTTTGGGCTGAAAGTGTCCCTTCGACTTATACTCGAGTCACCGCCGTCTTTCTGCATGATCAGCGTGTCATGCAGGCAGATGGTGGCCGGCGTGTGATGATAGTGTTTGGCGGCTATTCCAGCTTTTAAAAGCCGCGCCTCCTGCTCGTCTGTGATAGGCTGAACAGCTGTCAGTGTACAGCCTATCACGGACATTCTCTCATCCTCGTCCGTGGTATGAGAATGAGAGAATGTCCGTGATAGGCAGTCAGCGGTCAGCCTATCACAGACGAGGAGGAGGCGCGGCTTTTGAACTGTGGAATGGCCGCCGAACACTATCATCACACGCCGACCGCCGCTTGAGGATGGAGATCGCCACAGGGAGGCTGCACAGGACACAGGTAGGCTGCACATGCACACAGGACACATGCACACAGGGACACAGGAACACAGGACACACATGTACAGGACAGGACACATGCACACAGGGACACAGGAACACAGGACACACATGTACAGGACAGGACACATGCACACAGGGACACAGGACACACATGTACAGGACACACATGTACAGGACAGGACACATGGACAGGGTACAGGTAGGCTGCACAGGACACAGGGAGGCAGGCAGCTGCAGATGGGCATTGTTGACCCTCTGCATTTCTCACCCTCGTCTTATACTCGGGTCAATACATTTTTCCCAGTTTTTTTAGTAAACTAGGGGCCTCGACTTATACTCGGAACGACTTATACTCGAGTATATACGGTATGTCCTGTATGCCTTTTGTATTTAATAAATAATATTTACACTGATTGGTTCATATTATGTTATGTAGCAGTGTGCCTCACACAAAGTCCCAACCTCTTTTTTGCTAGATCTAGGGGCCCCTCACCCGCCTCCCATACAGTAACTCAAACAGGGAGAGCCCAGTAGATTCCTGCGGCACCTCCCGATAAGCAAAGAGAAGGTGTGGCAGATATCTCTCCCAATCCCTGGAAGAGGTTGCAAATGTCCTAAGCAGCTGTTTCAGTGTTCCATTGAACCTCTCACACAGTCCGTTGGTCTGGGGGTGATAAGGAGAGCTCTGTAGGGGCTTTATCCCACAGAGCCTCCATAACTGCTGAGTGAGCTCAGCAGTGAACTGGGTCCCCTGGTCGGAGATGATTTCCCTAGGGAAACCCACCCTGGTAAAGATCCGGAGCAAAGCATCAGCCACAGTTTCTGCATGGATATTTGCCAGGGGAATGGCCTCTGGGTATCGGGTGGCATAATCCACCACAGTAAGGATATATCTCTTCCCAGAAGGACTAGGTCGGGGCAATGGTCCAACCAGGTCTACAGCAATGCGGCTAAAGGGTTCATCATTGATGGGTAAAGGGTGTAGGGGAGCTTTCAGTGGGCCCACATGCTTACTTACCCGCTGGCAAGTGTCACAAGCCCGGCAATACTGTCGGACATCCCCTGTAATCCCTGGCCAAAAAAAGATGTCTGCTGGGGTCCAATGACGAAACGCGTAGGGCGGGACCTATCCACGTCTCGCGTCACCTCCAGATAGACGATCACAAGCCGATTACCGCGGACTTTAACATTACACGCTTATTAGTATGTTTCAAAATGTGAGTACAATCTAGATATATGGTACAATAAAGGTTTTTAAACGGTTTCACACTATGGACATTCCCTCTTTTCTATGGTGAATACATTCTAAGCCAGTATAGCAACATTCACAGCATGGACCGGAGAAATCCAGGGCTGCCACACAGTGGCAAACACTGTGACTGCTCATACCCCTGCAGGGGTGTTTTCATCCGGTGAGTGCAAGCATAATAAGATCCAGGTTAAGAAGCACCATCACAAGACCAGCACTTGGATAAGGAATTGTTTACTACAACACTACCTCCCAATGAGGACTTTTAACCCTTTCCAAACCAAATTAAAAAAAAAGACTTTTTGAGCTATTTAAAAAGACTTTTCATCACAAATACGCATATAATTCTCCAGCAAGTACTGGGCTTATGAAGCACAAATCACTTTGTTAACTGTTTAAGCACTAGTCACTTTATGATTTCAGTTTAACTAGCACGTTTTGCACTCAGATAGCTAAAAATGAAATGGTATGTGATATAGGATCGCAACCTTTTCACTCATAACCCACATTTAGCACAAGTCACTTTACCTATAAGCATTCACTTATTTGTAACTAGCAAACAATTTTTCACTTTCGGTTTTGGTATATGTGATATCAATTTGCAAGTTTCACTTGCGCATCTAACCATTCCCACCTGGAATCAATATCTAGAGGGGCAACCTACACCACTTTTTCTAATCGAACAGCACAGTCACCAGAGGGTGTAGCACAATTGGAAAGCAAGTATAAATTGGACTTTTAAGGCTATATCATTAAATATGTTTTAATTGTAAAGAAGTCCCTTTCTAGCACCACATTGTGGATGGGAGGCTGTCTTTCCCTCAGTAACCTGATAGAGTAATCCCTGGACCCACTCTATCTGCTCCCCCTCCAACCCCCCAGGGTCCAATCCTGCTCTTTCCCTATAGCTAGCTAGGGAAGAGTCGCTAAGAGTTGCCTGAGCAAAGTCTTGGGGAGAAGCCCAAGCCCTAGGAATAGCTGAGGTAGTACAGTCTAGGTCAGGGGTGACAGGTCTTACCTGAGTCCTGTCCTCGAGGGAGCGCACCTCCATCCAGGCTTGCTGGCGGGTGGTAACAGGGTAGGCTTCCGGGGATACATCCAGGGAGAAGGCTGAATTTAAACGTCCCCAAACGTTGCCCAACAAAACCTCTGCAGGTAAGTTCTGCATTATTCCAACTTCCACTTCTTTGGCCCCCCACCCCAATCAAGGTGAACCCTGGCAGTGGGGACCCGCATAACATTTCCCCTGGCCACCCGCACAGCCACAGACCGTCCCGTCTGCTCTGCCGGATTTATCATTCGGGACTGTATGAGGGTAATAGTAGCTCCTGTGTCCCGCAGTCCCTGGGCATCCCGACCATTAATCCACACGGCTTGTCAATAGTGCAAGCTGTAGCGGCAGCTTGCACAGGGTCTGCCTCATGTAGAATTCCAATATTCTCCTCACTTGGGTAAGTCACATCATCTCTCTCCAGACAGTGTGCAGCAACCCGGCAGGTCCAAGGGGCCTGTTGTTCCGTGCATCCTGGGAAACATTCTACGGACAATACCTCCTAACATGCTCTGCTTGGTTGCATCTATAGCAGAGGTCCCCTTTTCCTTGTGAAGATGGTAGCTGAGTAGGACCGGAGATCAACGGCTGGTGTGGAGGGGCAACGCTCCGTGGAATGTTGGGGACAGGCCAAGCTGGGGTTTGGACTCTGGTTGTACAGTCCGCCTTGAATCCACGTATTGGTCAGCTAGGGTGGCAGCTTCACCTACTGTGACTGGCCGCTGGCCGCTGATCCTTTACCCAGTCTCTAACTTCATGTGGGGTATGATCGTAGAATTGTTCCAGGAGGATTAGCTGGAGCGCATCTGCCATGGTAACAGCTTGGCGCCCGGTCATCCAACTCTTCGCTGCTCAGGTCATTTGATGAGCCCATTCTGTGTAAGGCTCTCTCTCTTTTCGGCGGAGGTTGAGAAACCTCAAACGATGTGCCTCTGGAGTAATGCCGAAGTGAGCCAATAGTCTTTCTTTTACCCGGTCATAGTCCTGGCTGATCCCGTCTGGGACATTATTGTACGCCTCTGCAGCTCTTCCTGTGAGCCGGCTGACCAGGAGCGTGACCCAATCTGCTTTATTGACACCTTGGAGACCGCATTGCCGCTCAAACATTTGCAGGTAAACATCCATCTCATCTTCGCCATCTTGAAACATGCGGAAGGCGGCATAGGGTAGCTTCTAGCGGGCCGCTGGAGCTTCCAGGTTGAACATAACTGACGCTCCTTGGTCCCACTGGAATTCAGCCATTCGCAGCTGGGGCACCTCTCGTAACACTTGACTGATAACCTCCTGAGGGGGGTGAGTACCATACAAGGCCAGTCGCCGCTGGTCATTGCTGGCCTGGTCAATCTCCATTAGTTCGGTGATGAGAGTCGCTTTGGATTTGTTGCTGGAGACTTTTCCACGGGCTTCCAAGATCCTTCAAGGTGCTGCGCTTGAGTCTGGCGTAGTGATGTTCCATCTGCTGTTAGGAGCAGGGGATCCCGGTGGTGATTTGGGTGTGCCTAGGCAAGAGGAAGCATCTCACATCTTGCCACAAATTGTGACGTATCCTATCCCACACTCCGCTGAGTGCTTCCGTCAGTAATACCGCTTCCTCCAGTCTGACCATCAGAGAGATATATTATTATAGCTGCATTGAATACAAGTCTAGCCGAAAATAGCTTGTAGAATCTTGAATGCTTTATTGGACAGAATACAGCCTTTTTATACACTTTTATTACAAGGGGTTAGATAACGAGGTGGATACTCCCCCCCTCCCCTCTAGCAAAAACTTAAAAGACAATTATATAATTAACATGTGTAGAAATAACTCACAGTGGAGCTGCTGGTTTAAGCGGGTCTGTTACCTTCACTTTGCTTCCCTCTGTTTCACCGGCACCGGGTCTAGGGGTTCCGTTGAGTTTACTGCTGGACGACACATGCACCAGCACTGGAGTACGTTTTCAACGCTTTATTGAACAGTCAAACTTTAGGAAGTAGCAGGAAAGAGACGGAAAAGGAAACCTTCAGGAGAAACTCAAATATCTTCTTTCAAGATCTTAGCGACAAATGTCCCGGTAGAATTCAGATAATTATGTGGAATGCATTCCCCTCATGGGACGCACTCTTTGCTCATCTGGATAGGCCTCTTTCACCGGTCTAGCAGCCAGTACGTAGCACGAATCTAAAGTCTCTGCCACAGACTCACTTGGGGGGGGGGGGGGGCGGTAAATCTGCACAATCCTCTGCCACAGGATGTATCAGATCTTCTGCAGTGAACAGTCAGTCACAGTGCCTGAACCTTTAAGCCGAACTGGCGACACTATGCTGTATAATTACTTCTTTTGGATACGTCCTTCAACCGAGTCATCAGGCCCCTCTATAGACCAGCACGCTGCGTGATCTCTCCAAGACGGGTCCTCCCCTGGGATCTCCTCAGCTGTCCAGCTTCATCACACATTACCGACAGCTCAGGACCATTCCTCGGCCGCAGTGGTAGGCCCCAGACAAGCCTCTGGACCCACCCCTACGCCGTAGCATCGTGGGCCTCCCGATCGGAGGACCACGAGGTAGCTCCTTAATGCATACCTGTCGGCCAGGAGGGCCAGCAGGTGGCTGAAAAATGACCTTAGAACATGACGTCTGTCCCATAAATACCCCCTTCCCAGAATGCAACTCGGAAGACCACCTCCACCGAGCTTGTCTCCGAGACAGAGGAGCATCTATACACTTTGACACGTTGCCCTTCCAACACTGACTAATGGTAACAGCGACACCCACTGGTCAGCACGGAAGCACACACAACGTCAGCCAAGCTGGAACAGAGGCAAACTTTTAACCTTCCTAACACACAATTTACTAAATGTACCTAATCTGCGGTAGATTGTAAATCTACCAGCGCTACATACTCCCCCCACTACAATAGACGTTGTCCCCAACGTCTGTCCTGAAAGCAGTAACAATAACTCTCAAGCCTGAGAGTAGCATTTGAGTTTCTCATAACTTTAGATAGGCAAAGAGAGAGAAAAAGACAGTTTAAAGACATTATGAGACTTATATCTATAAAACATTATGTTCACAGCCGCGAACAAAACCACAATATAATAAATTTTTTTTTTCAACCACACTAACTAACTAGCTGAAAAGCCTCCCAGCTATACATATGACCTGATGATCCCTGAAAAAAGAAACATATTTAAACACACATATATACACACTGCGCAACACCAGGAGCAAAGCCTCATTTAAAATGAAAAGAATATATACTTTTGGAATCCATCCCTGCACAAGAACTTTTCTTATAAAAGAAATCCGGCTAGCAAACAGAAGTCCTTGGATTTAAACACAGAACAGGATCTGTAGATCTTGACCACGCAGATCTCTTTGCCCTATCGCTATCTAACTAGCTAACTTCAAAGGAATAGTGTCCACAATTACCAGTAAAACCGAGGATCTGGTAAAGTCACATATTTTCCTTCTTTATCTACAGTGGTAATAAAATACACAGCATTGTCCTTTCCCGGTCTGCAGATCACCACTTTATCAGCATAGATATACCGACCATAGTTCCAATGAACAAAGCATCTGTTAAAACGTTCCTCCATCCGGACAGAACATCCAGTCTTTCTAAAGGGCTTAGGCACAGACAAGTAGTCCCAAATAGCTTCATTGTACCAAAGTTCCCGATTAGCTTCAATCTCCCGCATGACATCCTGGGACACATAGGGGAACTCTAATCCATACTCTGCGGCTACACGCTTGTTTAACATCCTTTGCAAGCGAGCAAGTTTTGGCAAAGATCTGTCTTTTTCCATACCAGGCGGTACACAGGAGTCTAATGACTTTTAACCATAGACCCAGCCGGTGTCTGTAGCGAATCAATAACTTTTGACAAAGTCCCTGCAACAACACTGTGCGTCTCCACTCAGGGCGACGTCTTCCCAGAACTCATGGCAGCCATTCAGGAAGGGTCATTGTGGAGGCAACAGCCTCGCCTTGTGACCACAATAGCTCTTGCGACATGGTTTAGAACAAGTCATCATCCCCGGAAAGATCCGACATGGATTCTATTTCCGAGTCCCTCAATTCTTCTGCTGGCAAATACTTATTTACAGTCCCCAACAAAGGCTTACCCATTCCAGACGTAGACTCTGGTAGCTCCGGCTCAGGTAACCTCTGGGGTAGGCCTCGACCACGGCCGCAAGAAGCCTTCACATAGCCCACCTTCTTCTGAGTAGGCACCACAGGAACAGGTGTAGTAGACTCAGGAATCAAAGTAATGTCTCCTGATGAGACGGCAGCAGCAGTGTCTCTTTCTGAAACATTGTCGGTAGCAACAGGCGAAGTGGCGGCCCGTGGCTCTCTCTCTGTAGCGGTAGCAGCTTCCACTGTAGCGATACCTGTCACCCAATCCATCCGGTAGGCACGGGGTGGCATAGTAGGTGGCTCCACTACAAACAAATACTCTCCACATTGCGGACATCGGCCGAATGGACGATGATGCACGGCCAATCCTCCACATTGATGGCAGGTCATGCCCAGTCCCTCAACATCTCCCGAGGTATACAGGACAAACTTCCCCTGCGGTTTCATTTGAACTCCAGTATCCGTGAGCAGAGTTCCAGATTACACAGTATTCATCACAGTGCTTGCAGGGAACACTCTGGGTCCCACAACGGATTGCAACGCCGGAAAGGACATGGCCACACTTTGATCTTTTCAACACAATCACGAGGCTTCTCTTCTCCTTTGGCGCCAAGCACACTACACGCGTCCCACGCGGTAGCAAGTAGGGTAACTCCTCCCACTTGTTCTTTCAGTCACGTAGCTCCCGGGCCTCTTCTGGCGCCCAGCACCCAAAAGCAAAGTCCTGCAGTTTAACCTTTGCTCTTCCTGAAAAGATTTTTTTTCAAAGTCCAGCTCTCTCTGTAAACTCCCGGTAAAACACTCCACTGGGTTGCAATAATTGTCGGTCAACAAATCCCCCACATGTAGCAATAACTCACGGTGGAGCTGCTGGTTTAAGCGGGTCTGTTACCTTCATTTTGCTTCCCTCTGTTTCACCGGCACCGGGTCTAGGGGTTCTGTTGTGTTTACTGCTGGACGACACATGCACCAACACTGGAGTACGTTTTCAACGCTTTATTGAACAGTCAAACTTTAGGAAGTAGCAGGAAAGAGACGGAAAAGGAAACCTTCAGGAGAAACTCAAATATCTTCTTACAAGATCTTAGCGACAAATGTCCCGGTAGAATTCAGATAATTATGTGGAATGCATTCCCCTCATGGGACGCACTCTTTGCTCGTCTGGATAGGCCTCTCTCACCGGTCTAGCAGCCAGTACATAGCACGAATCTAAATGCTCTGCCACAGACTCACTTGGGGGGGTAAATCTGCACGATCCTCTGCCACAGGATGTATCAGATCTTCTGCAGTGAACAGTCAGTCACAGTGCCTGAACCTTTAAGGCGAACTGGCGACACTATGCTGTATAATTACTTCTTTTGGATACGTCCTTCAACCGAGTCACCAGGCCCCTTTATAGACCAGCACACTGCGTGATCTCTCCAAGACGGGTCCTCCCCTGGGATCTCCTCGGCTGTCCAGCTTCGTCACACAGGACCGACAGCTCAGGACCATTCCTCGGCCATGGTGGTAGGCCCCAGACAAGCCTCTGGACCCACCCCTGCGCCGTAGCATCGTGGGCCTCCGATCGGAGGACCACGAGGTAGCTCCTTAACGCATACCTGTCGGCCAGGAGGGCCAGCAGGTGGCTGAAAAACGACCTTAGAACATGGCGTCTGTCCCATAAATACCCCCTTCCCAGAATGCAACTCGGAGGAACACCTCCACCGAGCTTGTCTCCGAGACAAAGGAGCATCTATACACTTCAACACGTTGCCCTTCCAACACTGACTAATGGTAACAGTGACACCCACCGGTCAGCACGGAAGCACACACAACGTCAGCCAAGCTGGAACAGAGGCGAACTTTTAACCTTCCTAACACACAATTTACTAAATTTACCTAATCTGCGGTAGATTGTAAATCTACCAGCGCTACACATGTTAATTAACACAGCACTTAAGGCATCCTAGGTGACCAGACAGTTCATCTCCACAGGTCAATGTGATTAGCTCTTTTAAGAATCATGTATTGTTCAGAATTAACAACCAAGAATAGTCTTTGGGCAAGTCCAAGAAAACAGCAATACCAAATAACAGGGTGAATGCGTACAGAAAAAGGTCCTTGCAACCAGTGTCCGTGACACTTTGACCTCATGATTCTCATTTTCTCTGACATGCACTGTGAGCTGTAAGGTCTTATATAGACAGGTGTGTGGCTTTACTAATCAAGTCCAATCAGTATAATCAAACACAGCTGGACTCAAATTAAGGTGTAGAACCATCTCAATAATGATCAGAAGAAATGGACAGCACCTGAGTTAAATATATTAGTGCCACAGCAAAGGGTCTAAATACTTAGGACCATGTGATATTTCAGTTTTTCTTTCATATATATATATATGATTTTGCACGTTCGCCTGGGGGGCACGCCCCGTCGGTGTGCTGCTTCTGCTGTGATTACTCACAGCAGAAACCGATCTAAACAAGGTAGAGCTCCGTTCTGATGGGGAAAAGTGAGGGATTTTGTGTCCATGCAAAGCAGGGAATAAAATCCATCAATTCCCTTAGTAAAAGCAGCACATAGTTTACACAAAAACATTGGCTAAGCACACAGTTAACCCTTTAGTCACCCTAAATGTTTAACCCCTTCCCAGCCAGTGTCATTAGTACAGTGACAGTGCATATTTTAGCACTGATCGCTGTATTAGTGTCACTGGTTCCCACAAAGTGTCAGTTATTGTCTGATTGCCCATCGCAATATCAAAGTTCTGCTATAAGTCGCTGATTACTAGTACAAAAAAAAAATTAAATAAAAATTCCAGTGTATATCTACCATAGTTTTATGGGATTTTTTTTTACTAAAAATATGAGGCAGAATACATATTGGCCTAAACTTATGAAGAAATTAGATTTTTAATTTTTTTTTTATTATATATGTTTTATAGAAGAAAGAAAAAAACATTTCTTTCAAAATTGGCAGTCTTTTTTGTTTATAGCACAATAACTAAAAATCGCAGTGATGATCAAATACCACCAAAAGAAAGCGCTATTTGTGGACAAAAATGACATACATTTTATTTGGGTACAGCATTGCTTGACCGCAAGTAACACAGTGTAGTATCCCAAAAAATGGCCTAGTCATGAAGGGGGTTAAATTTGGAGGTCAAGTGGTTAAAATTATTTTAATTTTAATTTTTATTAACAAGGGTGAAAGCTCAGCCAAATTGAAGTGTTTCTGCCCAACATGGCCTTAGTCATAACAAACATAATAATGCCTGATAAAAAAGGGGAGGAGCAGAAAGTTCTGAAAGTTAACTCCTTACAGCATTATGCTAACTCCACCTTTCACATGCACTCCATAGATAACAGAATGATCAGATTGTTTTAAAATGTTACAAGGTATTAAAAAAGTATTACAAAAGTGTTACAAAAATATCATAAGGAACTATCACAAAGAAGCATTCGGCACAATATCAGAACAAAAATAGAAAAAGAAAAGAAAAAGACTGATGCAAAGAGAAGAGTGAAGTGGTTTAGTGGGAATGGGACAAGTGAATTATATATTGAATTAATCTGGAAAATACAAACATGGATGCAGTACAGAGAAGAGATCTGGAGCTTTACTCAAGGTAACTTTTTACCATCTAAAAGTTTATAAAATTGTCTTGGCCTAAAGTTCAACTTTTATACATAGGGACAGATATAGTTGTTGAAAAATAGGGCAGCACTCACAACTGTCTGTTTAGAGAACACTGCTTTTTTATTTAAAGGATTTCAAGACACAGACCAAAATGGAGAAGTGAAAGTTTGAGTTCCTGTTAACATCTTCCTGAGAATTTATGCCTAAATGGCAGATGACAAAAAGGTCTAATAGTTAAATCACCTTTCTTATTTAAAATGTAAATTTACCTTCAGCAACATTTTCCAAAAAATCCCTAGGCAATTCCATATCTTCTGGATAGTACATACCAATGCTCCTCCTGTTTCAAATGCTGTACTTCCTTCCATTACACATGCAGCTGTGAGTGACCTCTCTGCAAAAAATTGCTGGCCCCTCAATCGCCTTCGCTCTATCCTTCTCTGGCTGCAGCATCTGAGCTCAGTCAGAGAAAGGGAGCACAATGTGCACATGTGCAGTTTAAATGGCCCAGGATGGCCATTAGAGGGTGCACAATGGTAATGATCAGCCCATTCTGTAAATAGGAAGGGGGTTGAGGGTTTTTTGCGTAGAGATCCACCACAGTTGCAAAAGTGTTCTCTGGGATGAGGTGGAGAGTGTGATGTCACTGCCCCACCTCTCCAGCTTGTTTAATCATAGAATGCTTTGCATTCATTATGAAAATGGAAAGCATTCTCTGAATGGTGCCTATGCCGAGCTGCTGACTTCCTGTGTTCTGAATGCAGCATGGCAACCCGCTCTGCACTGGACCCAGAAGCAAGTGGAGATCACTGGAGTAGCAGTGTCTTCAGTGATTTCCAGCTTCCAATGGCATCAGCCAGGAATCGTATATACATCAGGGGCGGACTGATAACTCATGGGGCCCCCGGGCAATAGGAGATTATGGGGCCCCCAGGCAATCAGAGATTATGGGGCCACACAGTATACACACACACACAGTATACAATCACACAGTATACACATACATGTACACACAGTATACACAGACAGATGTAAAAAAAAAACACAGATTTATACATACTGTCCCTGGTTTTACTGAGGCTGGCAACCCTGATGGGGCCCCCTAGGGGCCCAGGGCCCTCGGGCAGTGCCCGGGTGGCTCAATGGTCAGTCCGCCCCTGATATACATAGTTATATTGGTTCAAGTTGGACCAATGTAACTATGTGGCTAGGCACAAATGTAACTCTTTGATCACTCTAGATGTAACCACTTATCCTTAGGTGGATGTCATATGACGTCCTGGTGGTATTTGAATGATAGGTATACAGTATCTACAGGCATTGTCCAGATATCTTTTTTACAGCCGGTGATTTCCTCACATGTAAAAGCCAGCTTCCACAGGTGGCGGGAGGGGACACCCCCCTCCCCCCCGCTGCCCTCCGGTGCTTCTCTGGTCTCTCCAATGCGATCGAGGAGCCGGGAAATAAATCCGCCGACAGCGGTGGTTTACCATAGAGCTGGCCATGCACCAGATGATCCCTAGTCTTATTTATGACCCTCAAAGGCCAAAAGCGACATCACAACGCCCCTCCTGGTGCTGGCAGATGTAAGCATTGCCTTTTTTTTTTTTGCTGGAAAGCCGGAGATCGATTTTTTTTTCCAGCATAGACCCCAGACCTCTCCGTAAAGAGGTTTTGTCATGCCCTATTTCTAGTAAAAGGGATGTTTACATTCCTTGAAATAGGAATAAAAGTGATCAAAAAATAAAAAATGAAAGAGACAGTGTAAAAAAAAAAAAAAAGACAATAAAAAAACATTTTTAAAGCGCCCCCGTCCCCTTGTGCTCACACGCAGAAGCGAACGCATATGTGAACGACGTTCAAACCACACATGTGAGGTATCGCAGCAAACGTTAGAGTGAGAGCAATAATTCTACCACTAGATATCTGTTGTAATTCTAAACTGGTAAACTGTAAAAAATTTTAAGTGTTGCCTATGGAGATTTTTAAATATTGAAGTTTAGTGCCATTTCACGAGTGTGCGCAATTTTAAAGCGTGACATGTTAGGTATCTATTTACTAACATTATCTTTGACATTATATGAAAAAATTGGGGTAAATATTGTGTTTTTTTTTTTCAATTTATGAGTGTTTTCTTTTCCCCCCAAAAACTGCGTTTGAATAATTTCTGCACAAATACCATGTGACATAAAAAAAAAATTGCAACAACCGCCATTTTATTCCCTAGGGTCTCTGCTAAAAAATGTATATAATGGTTGGGGGGTGCTGAGTAATTTTCTGGAAAAAAAATTATGATTTTTACAAGTAGGAGAGGTATGGATGTGGTAAACCCATGTTACTACAGTGACAGTGTATTGCAGGGGTGCCCAACTTTTTGAAGAGCGAGGGCCACTTTAGCGACTTGGTAACTGGTCGCAGGCCACAATGAGTGGAACGGGCAGATGACAGGTCTGTGTCCACTCTGCGTATGCAGAGCAGACACGGACACAGCCTGCTGTACTCTATGGGCCCTCCAATCCAATCCACCCAGACAAAGGAGGACGGATTTCTTTCTGTTTTTTAAAGAGGATCAGATTGGAGGTAGGCAGATGTAAAAGGACACAAGTCTAGACATCTGCTTCACCATAAAGGTGAATGGACGGTCTGATTGGGTCTGCCTGAAAAATGGACAGGCGGACCTGATTGGACCGATCATGTGAATGGGGCCTAAGGCTTTCACACTGATGCACTGCGGTTTACCTGCACTGTGGGTGCAGCACAGTGTACCTGTGGCTTTCCTGTGGGTAGCTGCACTTTGCCATAGAATTCTATTATATCCTGCAGGTATGGTGCACTTTCTGAAAGCACACCAAACACGCAGGTATTAACAGAAGTCTACGTCTCAGTGCCGGTAACCCGCAGGTACATTGCACTGCACCTGTAGGTCAGTGTGAAAGCAGCCCAGTGTAGCTAGTGTACCAGTGCTGAGTACAGATATGCCCAGTGCTGTTTGAACCTCAATCTTCACTTTTTCCTCAGGATTCCTGCAGGTATGGCTGGCGGCTGCTGTCCCCCAGGAGGGTATGGCTGGCGGCTGCTGCTGGCTGTCCCCCTTGATGAGTAGGGCTGGTGAGTACTGCTGGTATATATGGCGAGTACTGCTGGTGGGTACTGCTGGTACTGCCGGTGGGTGTTGCTGGTACTGATGGTGCATACTGCTGGTGGGTACTGCTGGTGAATACTGCTGGTACTGATGGTGGGTACTGCTGGTGGATACTGCTGGCACTGCTGTTACTTATTGTGGATACTGCTGGTGAGTACTGCTGGTACTGATTGTGGGTAATGCTGGTACTGATTATGGGTACTGCTGGTGGGTACTGCTAGTAGTGATTGTGGGTTTTGCTGGTGGGTACTGCTCGTACTCATTGTGGGCACTGTTGGTGGATGGTGTCCCAGGAGGAGTGCATTTGGTAACACTCTGCCTGTGACAGGAGCCGGCGCTATACAATACTCATCGGCTCTGCTCTCTACTGCAGCCAAATGCTTCCTCTAGCGCCAGCTTCATTCAAACTGATGCTCAGGGATAGCGGGTCAGGAACCCGCGATCTTGGTTTGCTGACCCACCATCTCAGAGCAGGAGGTGGCAGGCCACATCAGAGGGTGCCGCGGGCCAGCGATTGGACACACCGGGTGTATAGTATTAGCACTGTATTGGTGTCACTGGTTCCCACAAAGTGTCAGTTAGTGTCAGATTGTCCACCACAATATTGCAGTCCCACTATAAGTCACTGATCGCCACCATTACTAGTATAAATAAATAAATATAAATTACAGTATATACCGCAGTTTGTAGACGCGATAACATTTGTGTAAACCAATCAATATACACACGGGGATATTTTTACCAAAAACACGCCACCTAAATGTATGATGAAATTAATTTTTTTTTTACATTTTTCTATTGGAAATGTTTTATAGCAGGAAGTAAAAAATTATTATTTTTTTTCTAAAATGTCATTCTTTTCTTGTTTATAGCGCAAAAAATAAAATGCGCAGAGGTGATGAAATCCCACCAATAGAAAGTGCTATTTGTAGGCCTCATGTACACTGCAGCTGCTAAACGGATGTTTAGAAGCAGTTTGGCATTTTTTTCAGCAGCCCCTGAACTCTCCTCTATGTTATCTTATATGCACATGTACACAGGAACGTTTATAGTAGTTTAGAGGTAGTTGATTTTACTTACATTTTTTTAAAGCAGATAAATCACGTTCAGGATGGTAGTTTACTGTCATTTCAAACACCAAATGCTTGTAACTGCTTGTAAACTCGTGTAAAAGCTGTAACACTGTACCCAAATTCATTTTTTTGTCCTTTTTTTCATACAAATGTAGCTTTCTTTTTGGTGGTATTTGATCACCTCTGGATTTTTTATTTTTTGCGCTATAAATGAAAAAAGACCAAAAATTTGGAAAAAAAACAAATTTTTCTTAGTTTCTGTGATAAAATTTTGCAAATTATTAATTTTTATTTATAAATTTTGGTCACAATTTATACTGCTATATATCTTTGGTAAAAAATAACCCAAATTAGTGGATATTATTTGGTCTGTGTGAAAGTTATAGAGTCTACAAGCTAGGGTGCAAATCATAAAAAAATGATCACATGTGATGTACTGGCGGCCTATCTCATTTCTTGACACCCTAACAAGCCAGGAAAGTACAAATGCCTCCAAATTGACCCCTTTTTGGAAAGTAGACATTCCAAGGTATTTAGTAAAAGGTATAGTGATTTTTCTTTATTGTACATTATGGGACACAGAGCCTTAAGTGTTTACTTAATGGGTTATGGGCCACCTTCAGGTGATGGACACTGGTATACCCAATACAGGAAATTCCCTCCCTATATAACCCCTCCTCCTTCCAGGAGCATATCAGTTTTTTTGTCAGTGTCTAAGTTGTTGGTCACGAGTGAAGATGTGCTCTGAGGAGCTCCACTGGAGGGATCCATGCTGGATTTAAATAACCTCCACAGACCAGATCCATCCAAGCCACTGAGGCCACAGGATGGTACCCGGGCCTCGCATAGAAGAACAAGGTTTTGACTGTAAGCCTCTCTTTTGAGGGCTGGACCCCAGGACTCTTTTTGGTCATGCTACATTACCTAAAGTTGATCCTGAGGGGTACTATACAGGTCCAAAGGAGTGGAACCCCTATAATAGCGACCCGGTCTTTTAAGGTTTACTAATGCAGCCCGCCGTGATGGGTGAAGTTTGGATCTGTCTGTTTTCAGCAGTATCCTGCAGCGAGGAAAAGGTAAGGGAAGAAGCATAGGAACTGTAAAAAGTTCACCTATGCCTTTTTCTTCCATATGAAAAACATTGTAATGCCTTAAAATCTCCACTAGAGAGAGTAAAAATACACATACCTTGGTACGTTGCTTCTCAGCAGCTCTGTGTCCAGCTATAATCAGCGTGGTGTGTTCCAGCAGCAAGAGGGGGTTCTTACTTGAACAAAGATCTTTCTTCCCCCTGGTGGGAGGAAGGAGGCTGGGGGTAAGCAGATTGTTATATAATGACTCCTGTTAAAAACTGAAAAAAAAAAAGTGTTATCATAAGCTTCATACTGCAGAGAAAATCATCCCCCCCTCCCCCATCTCGGAGCGGTGCGGTGGCAGCTTCCTATGGATAAATAAATGACTCACATTTTAGCATGTCATACTGCCTTTTAGAAAAGCCTTGTTGGGTAACGACAGACACCCAAGCCTTGTACATTGTCAGTGTTACAAACTTCCTCTGAGTCTGGCAGGTGCCAGACGTCGATCGCAGCCTCCTCTCCTTCGGGTCTGGATTACAGACCCAAATGCCGCATCGTCCGTGCGCCCGGACTAAGGGTTCTTTTTTTTGAACTAGGAGGAGGGTGGGTACTGGAAGGGGCGTGGCTTAAGGCAGGTGGCGCCGTGTGCAGGACTCAGCGTCCACGTGAAGCTAAGGACACACAGCTGAGGACGCAATTAGGCTCACACCTGAAGTTGTGTTATAAATCAGATGCTCTCATTGTCAGAGATCTCTCAGAGCAACTGAAGAGAAGAAGTCTGTCACACAGGACACAGGAGCGCTGGGCACATAAGGGGTGTATACACGCATTTCCAGTACAGGAAATACATTGTTATTCAGCTTCAAGCTGATCTTTATGGTAGCATTGTTTTGCTAAGCAAGTAGTACATTTTACTAGAGTGCCTCTGCTTTTTTGCTTAGCACTATGGCTTCCAGACTTACCACAAAGGTACCAAAAGTTCCATCCCCTGGGAACTCCAGTCATGCCTCCAAACTGTCATCCTCTCCGGAGATACCAGATATGGCAAGCCAGGGTGAGTCATTGGAACCAATTGGTGATGCAATTGCTTCTCGCACTTCAGCCCCTGTATACATGACTGAAGATGCATTTTCCTCTGCCCTGCAGGGCCTAGAAGGAAAATTAGCGGCTTTAATCGCATCCTCCCTTCAAATGGATAGGAAGCATGCTAGATCCCCCTCCCCCACCTCAAACCCTTTACCAAGGGAACAGTGGGTACAGGATGAGGTATTACCCTCAGGTGATCACGAGGAAAAACAAGCCGATTATTCCTCTGCGGAGGAAACAACAGTTAATTAACCTTTTTCAACTTCACAATCTGAGAGATTTCTGGTACAAACTCTTACGGAGATGGTTCGTTCCACTTTCATGCTACCCCTAACAGAGTCAGCTGAGAATTCGGTTTCTTCCTTGGGTTCTTTAAAACCTTTACAGTCTTTTCATGCGTTTCCGGTGCATGCATTACTAGAAAGGCTTATTTATGCTGAATGGGGTCACCCGGATAAGCATTTTCTCCCTCCAAAGAGATTCTCAGTCTCTATCCCGTGGAGGAGAAATTCACCAAAAGATGGAATGTACCAGCAGTTGACGCTGCAATTTCCAGTGTGAATAAAAGTTTAACTTGTCCAGTAGACAATGCACAAATGCTTAAAGATCCAACAGATAAAAAATTGGAATTTCTGTTAAGATCCTATTTTTCCTTGGCAGGGGCTGTTACTCAGCCTGCAGTCACTGCAATAGGCATCTATCAGTCCCTAAAGGACCAGTTCAGAGAGGCCCTTAAAGAGGTCCCTGCACAACAGGCCCATGAGTTGGCCGAACTACCAAAGTCATTATGTTTTGCCATAGATGCTATAAAAGACTCTATTCACTAGGCGTCCCGCCTTGTGCTTGTGCTAGTACACATGCGTAGGACCCTTTGGTTGAAAAATGAGTCAGCCGAAGCACCTTGCAAAGGGCTTCTGACTAGTTTCCCTTTTCATGGGGAGCGACTATTTGGGGATGATTTGGATAAATACATCCAAACAATTTCTAGTGGGAAGAGAACCCTTTTGCCGGTCAAAAGAAAGTATAAACATCCTTCATTTAAACTGACTTTTTCTCCTGCGCCAGCTGCATCCGCTTCTAGGCAGTGGCGACGGCCTCCGCCGTCAGACTCTAGAGGAAATCCTCAGGGTCAAGCCCAGGCTCAAAAGAAGACCTGGGGCCGGAAATCTGCAAAGCAGAATACTAAAGCCTCATCATGAAGAGGCACCCCCCCCTCGCCAGAGTGGAGGGAAGACTTCTGCAATACTCAGAAGTCTGGCAAAAGGAAATACAGGACAAATGGGTCATCTCCACGGTGTCTCTAGCATACAAACTAGAATTTTGGGAGTTTCCACCGCCTCGTTTTCTGAGATCAAACGTTCCCAAAGATCCAGGGAACTAGCAAACTCTGTTTCAAGCATTAGACTGGCTCAGGGGGTGATCATACAGATCCCCACAGAAGAGCAAGGTTTGGGATTTTATTCAAACCTTTTTACGGTACCAAAACCAAATGGAGGTATCAGACCCATTCTAGATCTAAGGAATCTAAATCAGTTCCTGAAGATCCTCTCCTTTCGCATGGAATCGATCAGGTTAGTGGTTTCTATCCTACAAGGAAGAGAACTTCTGGCGTCCATCGACATCAGGGATGCATATCTGCATGTCCCTATATTTCCCACTCACCAAAGGTTTCTGTGATTTGAAGTAGAACAGCAGCACTTTCAGTTTGCAACCTTGCCCTTCAGGCTAGCTATAGCAAATGTACTGGCCCTACCGCTAGCCAGGTTAAGGGCACAAGGCATAACAGTCTTGGCGTACCTAGACGATCTTTTGTTAATAGACCAGTCAGTGGCTCGCTTGGAGCAAAGTGTATGCATTACAACTAGTTACCTGGAAAGTCTGGGTTGGATTCTCAACCTAGAGATGTCTTCCCTAAAACTGCTAAAGAAGCTTGAGTATTTGGGCTTGATCATAGACACATCCCAGAAAAAGGTGTTCTTGCCTCCGGCAAAAATTAACTCCATACAAGAGCTGGTGCGGATGGTCAGGTCGAAAGGAAATCCCTCAATTCGCCTTTGCGGCTGTCCCTAAGGGTGACCCAAAGCCTCAGTTGGAGGTTACCAACCCAGAATCTGCTGAAAGAAAAATCCTTCAGACCAATTATCTAGAAAGTAGTAACGACAGATGCCAGCCTTTCAGGCTGGGGAGCAGTACTAGAGAAGACGACTGTCCAGGGACAGTGGTCAAGAACCGAAAGAGCCTTGCCCATCAATATCCTAGAGATTCGGGCAGTGCGTCTGGCTCTGAAGGCCTGGACTTCCAGGTTAAGGGATTGTCCTGTCAGGATCCAATCCGACAATGCAACAGCTGTGGCCTATATCAATCACCAAGGGGGCACCACGAGTCTCTCAGCACAGAGAGAGGTGAACCATATTCTATGGGCAGAAAGGAATGTTCCGTGCCCATCGGCAGTCTTCATTCTGGAAGTAGAGAATTGGCAGGCGGACTACTTGAGTCACCAGCAGTTATTCCCGGGGGAATGGTCTCTTCTCCCTGACATTTTTCGGGCTGTTTGCCAAAGATGGGGGACTCCGGACGTAGATCTTCTAGCGTTCAGATTCAACATAAAGTTAGTCAACTTTGTGTCCAGGACAAGGGATCCACTCGCATGCGGAACAGATGCGTTGGTGACCCCGTGGGATCTGTTCTCAATGATCTATTCATTCTCCCCTATTCAGTTGCTGCCACGACTTCTTTGCAGGATCAAACTGGAAAGAAAGCCGGTAATTCTGGTAGCACCAGCATGGCCCAGAAGGTCATGGTATGCAGAAATCGTAAAGATGGCAGTGGAGGATCGATGGTCCCTTCCACTAAGGCCAGACCTGCTCTCACAGGGGCCCATATTCCATCCTACTTTATGAACGCTAAATTTATTGACTATATTTATTGGCTATTGAAGCCCACATTCTGAAGAAACACGGGTCAGTTATCTCTACTTTGATTAATGCAAGGAAGCCAGCTTCCAGAACTATATATTATAGAGTCTGGAGGGCTTATATTTCCTGGTGTGAATCCAAGGGTTGGCACCCTCGCAGATATATCATAGGCAGAATTCTTGCCTTTCTACAATTAGGCGTAGAGATAAAATTGGCCTTGAGTACTATTAAGGGCCAAGTCTCAGCCTTATCGATCTTATTTCAAAGACTGCTTGCTACGCATTCTTTAGTCCGGGGTTTTATGCAAGGGGTGATGCGGATTAATCCGCCAGTTAAATCACCTTTGAGCCCTTGGGACTTGAACTTAGTTTTGTTAGTGTTACAAAAAAAGCCATTTGAACCGATACAGCATATTGCCTTAGTCCTTCTGACAAGAAGCTGGTGTTCTTGGTTGCTATATCCTCAGCAAAGAGGGTTTTGGAATTGGCTGCTCTTTCGTGTAAAGAGCAATATTTCATTATTCATGGGGACAGAGTGGTGTTACGCCCTCGTCCAGATTTTTTGCCAAAAGTGGTCTCAGGTTTTCACCTCAACCAAGATATTGTCCCGCTATTGTTTTTTGCCAAAGTCACTACATTGTCTTGATGTGGTGAGAGCAGTGAAAATCTATTTAAAGACAACTGCTCAGATTCGTAAGACTGATGTCTTATTTATTCTACCAGAGGGTCCTAAGAAAGGATGGGCAGCATCAAAATCCACTGTCGCTAAGTGGATTCGGCAGGTTATTATTCAAACTTATAATTTAAGGGGTAAGATTCCCCCTTTTCAAGTTAAGGCGCACTCTACCAGGGCGGTTAGTGCTTCTTGGGCTGTGCGTCACCAGGCCTCCAGATCTGTAAGAGTGTAAATAAATAATTCTGCGCTGCTCGCAAAGTTAGCAGCTAACACACCAAATTGGATAAATGGTAAACATACGTACAAAACAACAAAGCGTAGCGCTAAAATGTGATGTGTCAAATACAGTATAGACCTTAGGTAACAATGACACTGAGAATTAAACACATGAAATAAATAAATTAAACATGTATATATATAAATAGATCAGTTTAAGACCTTGTCAAAATCGTGCAAGGAAAAAATATTATATATAATGAATAGTCCCAGTCTATATAATTGATGATGTCAAATTCATCGGTGGAAACCTCTAGTGTGAGGAATTGTTCCAAGAACTGGGATATGTGATTGTAGAAAAACACCACCACCGTGTGGAAAGGAGGCTTACCGAATCATTTGGACACGTCAGAGCATACGCTCTGCGTGCCAAACAGGCTTGTAGTGAGGTGGATGGACTCTGGATCAGTATCCTAGGACGGGGATTCACAGTTCTCAGCCAGATGGAAACATATGGACCATAGCCTCTTGTACGGACTGATGCTCAGAATTCCACAGATATATAAAAGATACCTGCAAACAATGACCACATAAGCATCCAGCATGCATGAGTAGAGAGCTCTACCATTTGTTGCCCAAAAATGCAATAAAACCATTTAGAACTCACATTTGCCATGGCACTCACATATTCCAGCTCTTGGAACAATTCCTCATACTAGAGGTTTCCACCGATGAATTTTACATCATCAATTATATAGACTGGGACTATTCATTATATATAATATTTTTTCCTTGCACGATTTTCACAAGGTCTTCAACTGATCTATTTATATATATACTGTACATGTTTAATTTACTTATTTCATGTGTTTAATTCTCAGTGTCATTGTTACCTAAGGTTTATACTGTCTTTGACACATCACATTTTAGCGCTACACTTTGTTGTTTTGTATGTATGTTCTCCAGATCTGTAAGGCCGCAACTTGGTCTTCAGTGCATACATTCACAAAATTTTTTCAGGTGGATGTAAAGAGGTATGAGGATATCGCCTTTGGGTGCAGTGTGCTGCAGGCAGCAGTATAAGTCCTCAAGTCTGGGGGTACCCTGCGGGTTGTGTCTCCCTACCCTCAAGTAGCATTGCTATGGGACGTCCTATTAAGTAATTACTTAGGGCTCTGTGTCCCATGATGTACAATAAAGAAAATAGGATTTTTATAACAGCTTACCTGTAAAATCCTTTTCTTGGAGTACATCATGGGACACAGAGGTCCCTCCCCTCTTTTGGGATTTATGTATATTGCTTTGCTACAAAAACTGATGTGCTCCTGGAAGGAGAAGGGGTTATATAGGGAGTGAACTTCCTGTATTGGGTATACCAGTGTCCATCACCTGAAGGTGGCCCATAACCCATTAAGTAATTACTTAAGGCTCTGTGTCCCATGATGTACAATAAAGAAAATAGGATTTTTATAACAGCTTACCTGTAAAATCCTTTTCTTGGAGTACATTATGGGACACAGAGGTCCCTCCCCTCTTTTGGGATTTATGTATATTGCTTTGCTACAAAAACTGATGTGCTCCTGGAAGGAGGAAGGGTTATATAGGGAGTGAGCGTCCTGTATTGGGTATACCAGTGTCCATCACCTGAAGGTGGCCCATAACCCATTAAGTAATTACTTAAGGCTGTGTGTCTCATGATGTACTCCTAGAAAATGATTTTACAGGTAAGCTGTTATAAAAATCCTATTTTTTGAAGTTGTAATTACTTTCCCACAGTTCTTTGCAAATCTAATGCCGCGTACACACGAGCGGACTTTTCAATCAGTCTGGTCCGACGGAACGAATCCGGCAGACAATCCGACCGTATGTGGGCTTCATCGGACCTTCAGCTGACTTTTTCTGTCGAAATTCTGATGGACTTTAGATTTGTAGCATGTTTCAAATCTTTCCACCGGAACTCCACCGGACCCAGTTCCTATCGAGAGATCCGCTCGTCTGTATGCTGGTCCGACGGACAAAAAATTACGCATGCTCAGAAGTAGGGATGAGCAGAACATCCCCTGGTTCAGGTTGCACCAGAACCTGCGAACGGACCGAAAATTTGCGCGAACTTTAGAACCCCATTGAAGTCTATGGGACTTGAACGTTCCAAATCAAAAGTGCTAATTTTAAAGGCTAATTTGCATGGTATTGTCATAAAAAGGGTTTGGGGACCCGGGTCCTGCCCCAGGGGACATGTATCAATGCAAAAAAAAGTTTTAAAAACGTCTGTTTTTTCGGAAGCAGTGATTTTAATGATGCTTAAAGTGAAAAAAAAGTGAAATATTCCTTTAAATATCGTACCTGGGGGGTGTCTATAGAATGCCTGTAAAGTGGCACGTGTTTCCCGTGCTTAGAACAGTCCCTGCACAAAATGACATTTTTTTTTTTTTTTTTTTTAACAGAAAAGTTTTTATTTGTCTCCAGCCGGAGAATATACATCATACAAAGATATTTACAAAGAACATAAATAATAAGTAATAAAACGTTGCTACACATTTCCAGCTATATTTCCATGGATAATTGCATAGTTTCTAGTGATACTTTACAGAGTGATAGTATACAGTTTATTGTGTTATTATTGCGCATGTATCCTCCTTTTCGGAGGAAGGAGTTCTTGTGTCATTTGTCCCATTTTTTCCCCACCTTTTTCCTCCAAATTTAGTTTACCTCGCAGTGAACAATCAGTATGTTATCCATTTGTCAATCATTTCCTCGTTAATTATTAATGTGTCTGTGATCAAGGATCAGGCACAAGGGGGAGGGAGGGGGGGGGGGGGGAAGGGGGGGGGGGGGGGGGAAAGGGGGGGGGGGGGAAGGGGAAGGGGAAGGAGGGGAGGGCAACGAGAAATGGACAGATATTTTAATTGAGCCAGTCACTACCAAGCCCCGTTACTGCTTAGTCCAGGCTCCCCAGATCTTGGAGAATTTTTTAGGGCATTTACGGTTAATATAGGTGGCTTTATAGAGTGGCAGAACAGAATCTATCATACCCCTCCATTGAGTTATCGTAGGAGGGTCAGGTTGCTTCCATCTAAGGAGGATAGCCTTCCTGGCATAAAATGAGGCGTAGAATATAAATAATCTTTTGTGCACACTAGGTGTAACATTATCACATACCCCAAGGAGTAGAATAATCGGATTACTCTGAATGTTTAGATTCCCTACTGCGTTAATCACTTCTACCACTTCAGTCCAGAATTTTTGTATAAGCGGGCATTCCCATACTACATGGATAAACGTACCCAGCTCTCCCATACACTTCGGGCATCTATCTGTTTGCGTCGGGTATATTCTAGCTAACCTCTGTGGCGTGTAATATACTCTATGAATAAACTTCAGCTGTATGAATCTATCCCTTGCCGATATCATAAGAGGAATGTATTGCTGTAGACCCTCTTCCCAGTCATCTGGTGCCAATTCTGGAATGTCTCCCTTCCATTTATCATACAGGCCCATCTCTCCAGTCTGCTCGTCAGTGAGAATTTGGCTGTATATGGATGACAAAGTTCGATCCAAGTGTTTAGAAATAAGAAGCCTTTCTACTCCGTGTGACTGTAAAGTAACACCGCCTGGGTATTGGGCCCTCACTGCATGTCTCAGTTGTAAGTATCGAAAAAACATTTTGGAAGGAAGTTGGAAATCAGTTTTAAGAGTATCGTATGGGGTAACTCCATCCCCAGACCATACCTGCTGTATTGTTTTTATTCCATATCCCGCCCATGCAGCTGGATCTGGGACCGTTAGGAGATGCTTTAGTTTAGGGTTGCCCCATAGCGGCGTGTGGGGGGAGATAGTATCAGGACCTGCAATCTTTTTGGACATCTGTTCCCATACTGTTACTGTTGTACGCATCGGTGTTGGCATACCTTTATGTGTCTTGACCCCTCTGAAGACCAAGTTGCTCAGAGCCGAGTATGAACCCATTATTGCTGCTTCAAGATTAAGTGAGGGGTTAGATTTTGGCTGAGAGAACCACCATCTAACAGTAACTATGACCGCCGCCCAGTAGTATTTCCGAAAACAGGGGAGCGCGAGGCCTCCCATCGTTAAGGGGAGCTGAAGGGTGGCTCGCGCCACTCTAGGGGCAGATCCCCCCCATACAAACGAGCTAACAACCTGTTCTAGTTTATCAAAAAAAGATTTGGGGATAAGGACCGGGGTATTACGAAATACGTATAGGAATTTGGGGAGGAAAGTCATCTTTAACAAATTAACCCTACCTACTGGTGACAGTGGGAGGGACCTCCAGGCCTGGCATCGGGCGGTAAGTTGGTGAAGAATTGGATATACATTGTCTATTAGATACATGTTTGGGTCCCTCTGAACCTCAATCCCCAAGTATCTGAACTTAGAGACCAACATGAGAGGACTGGAAGGGTCAACGTCCGGCAGTGTCGGAGACAATGAAAATATGATGGATTTTGACCAGTTGATCCGAATGCCCGAAAAAGATCCATATTGGTTAATGATTTCAAGGGCTGATGACAGCGATGTCGATGCATCTGGAAGGTACAGCAGCGCGTCATCAGCATATAGGGAAAGCCTTTCAGTCAACGGACCCACCCTTATACCCCCGAGCTCCGGGGACGTTCTAAGCAAAATAGCTAAGGGTTCAATGGCTAGGGCAAACAGGCCCGGGGATAATGGGCACCCCTGCCTGGTCCCTCTCTCTAGAGAAAATGAGGGAGAGAGCAGCCCATTTGTACGGACTCTAGCTGTAGGGTGCGAGTAGAGCATTTTTATCCATGAAATGAACCGGGGACCAAAATTGAATCGCTGCAGCACATTCCATAGAAACCTCCATTCCACTGAATCAAAGGCCTTCTCGGCATCTAAGGAGGCCACCGCACCTCGGGACTGAGACCTCTCCGCGTGTGAGATATTAGTGTATAGCCTGCGTAGGTTTATGTCAGTGCCCTTACCTGGCATAAAGCCTGTCTGGTCGCCATGTACGATTGATAAAATAACTGAGTTAAGTCTATTCGCTAGGATCTTGGTAGTTATTTTGGCATCCACATTTAAAAGTGATATGGGACGATAGGATGAGCACAATGTGGGGTCTTTGTTGGGTTTAGCTATGACTACAATCACCGCCTCCGACATTGAGGGAGGGAGTGAGCCCTCCTTTAGCATTGTAAGGAGCAATTTATGAAAAATAGGGTTAAGAAGGTCTTTATTTGCCTTATAAAATTCTGTGGGTAAGCCGTCGGGGCCCGGAGTTTTTGCCGACTGGAGAGATGTCACTGCTAGCTGGACCTCTTTTAGAGTAATTGGTTCCTCTAATTTGTTTCTAGCTTCTGTGGTCAGTTGGGGAAAATCTATCCGATTTAGGAATGTACAGAGATCTTCCTCATCAAAGGAGACCTTAGAGGTATATAATTGTTGATAGTATTGTGTAAATTGCCTATTAATTTCCCCGGAGTCCGAGTGGATCACACCCTCATCGTCCTTGATATGGGCTATGTGCATGGAAGGTGAACGTTCTTTGGATAACCAGGCCAGCATCCTACCCGTTTTCTCTCCCTGTTCAAAGATCCTTTGCGACTGAGCCAGCAGCTGTTTTTTTGTAGTCTCAATCCGCAAAAGAGAGATTTCCCTATGTAAGGATTGCATAGTATCATACGTTAGTACGTTTCTCGTGTGCACATATTCTTTTTCTAAAAGGAGTACTTTTTTTTCAGCTTCCTCTAGCGCCAGTCGGGTATCTTTCCTGACCCTCCCAATTGCCGTTTGATATTGCCCCCTAGTGTAGGCCTTGAAGGCGTCCCACAGCATAGGGGGAGGGACTGTACCCTCATTGATCTTCCAGTAAATTTCCAGCTCGCCCTCCACCAGGGGGACCACTCTCTCATCCGCAATCCAGAGCCCCGATAGTCGCCAAAGAACGTTGGCAGCAGGGGAGTCTGTCTGCATTTTTAATAGGAGGGGAGCGTGGTCTGAGATACCCCGAGGCAGAATATCCACCTCAAGTATTCTGGGGAGGAGAGATCCAGAGGAGTATATTAGATCTATCCTAGAGAAAGAGGCATGCGCCGCAGAGTGGCATGTATATTGCCTTGCATCCGGATGCCTCATCCTCCAGACATCTGTAAATCCGTAATTGTCAGCCCACAATGCCAGAGGGGTCACCCCGGATGGCCCCACACCCATCCTATCCAGGTCTGGGTCCGGGGTCATGTTAAAGTCTCCTGCTATAATTATCCCAGCTGAAGGGTATTGAGCCAATATCGGAGTAATTTTTTTAAGGATCTCCACCGTGGCAGGGGGGGGGATATATATCCCTACTATGAGTAACTCCATTCTATCACACATTGCATGTATAGCTATATATTTGCCATCTGGGTCTAGATGGAGATCCAACAATGTAAATCCCACCGACTTGTGGATCAGGACACTGACACCTCGGGAATATGAGGAATAAGTCGAGTGGTAGTACGCACCGACCCATGGTTTCCGCAGTGCCAGCGTCCTGCCCCCCACCAGGTGTGTCTCCTGTAGCAGACAGATATGCGGGTTATATTTTTTCAGGAAGTTAAAAACCAGAGATCGTTTGATTTTGGAATTTAGCCCTCTAACATTCCACGACAGAACTGTCAGTGGTGGCATTGAACTACTGTAAAAAATATAACACCAGGTAGATAATCAACCCTTTTCAGGGTCATTATAAGTTTAAGGAGGAAAAATGAGGTTAAAAGTATCATACATTTTGTACACATAGAGCCAGACATTAGACCTCTCATGCCATCTAGTGGACACAAATGAAAATAGCCTTGTTCTTCAATACAGTGCATAGTAACACAGCAGGTTATGTATATGTAGCAGCAAAAAAAGAAAAGAAAAGAGCAAAAAAAATGTAAAAGTCTCAACTTGGAGCAAGAACTTATGCTCCCCATCCGTCCCCCCGCCCCCCACCCCGCACCACCCCCCAAACCTCGGTGTGCTTCATTCCCAAAAACGTTCATGGCAACTGCCAATTGAGGTTGTGAACAAAAAGGGGGACCGAACCTCCCCCAGCTTGTGAAGGATAAATGTTCCCTGCAGAATAAGAGAGTTAACTTCACCCGGAGAAACAAACAGTGTCCTCCGGGGGCACTTATCTTGAACTGTTAGCCTTCTCGGTCGCAAGCCTCCTCGGTGATAACATCAGGGGGGGGGGGTAACTTCTTCATTAAGGACGAACAATAGAAATGTTCTGTCTCTCCCCCCTTCTGCTTTATTTTTGATCCGTGCAATCTTGTAGTTAAGGCAGCTTTTCAGTGTCTCTGAATGGTTTCCAACCACTGCGATGCCTCCTCAGGGGATGTAAAGAAGCGCACCCTCTCTCCATCCTGGACCCTCAGCCTCGCCGGAAACAGCATACTGTATTTTATCTTCTTGTTGCGTAGGTTCATTTTAACTTGATCAAATGAACGTCTCTGCTTTTGTGTTTCAATGGAGAAATCTGGGAAGATCATTAGTTTAGCCCCTTCATAGCGCAGTTGCTCGATCTTTCTAGATTCACGGAGAACAAGGTCCCGATCTCTAAAGTTCAGCAATTTCAGAATAAACGTGCGCGGAGGAGCTCCCGGGGGCCCCCGGGCAGCAGGCATTCTATGTGCCCTCTCCACCACAAATACATCTGAAAAAACCGCCTGTGGCAATAATTCACGCAGGAGTTTTTCAGTGAATGATGTGGGCTCTGCACCTTCAGTACCTTCTGGGAGACCCACTATACGGAGGTTGTTCCTTCTATTTCGATTTTCGGCATCTTCTGCTCGAGTTTCAAGGGCCTTAATTTTTGTCTGTAGCGTGCGAAGTGATACTGTATGATCTTGCAGCACATCCTCCGTATCTCCCACCCGGCGTTCAGCCTCAGAGAGGCGGTTTCTAAATGTGTCCATGTCTCGTCGTATGAGGCTAATATCTAGCTGCATTTGTTCAATTTTCCCTGTGAGGGTAGATTGGCAGTTGGTGATAGCCTGCATGAGTGCCTCAAAGTTAGATTGCTCCTGTTCTCCTTCCAGAGGAGCTTGGTCTGTGCCCTCATGCTGTGTCGCCATCTTAGAGCCTTTGGCGGGACGTGGGGTCCGTGTGGGGGTACTTGGGACACTGTGCTGGGGCTTGCGGGCTGATATAGCACTTTTCCCCCTGGGCATACCTTCCTCTACCTCCACTTCAGCCTGTGGGGGCAGCTCACAGGGAGCGGGTTGCAGTATTGCAGGGACTGAGGCCCAGATACAGGGGATTCAGGCAGAGCAGCAGCAGTAGGATCAGCGCGACCCCAGCGGGGGCCGCGGGCCGTGAAGCAATGTCTCCCCCCACGTCCTATCCTCCCTCGTCGTGAGCCGCCACCTCTTCTTAGGCAGTCGGTGTCCGCAGTGCACTGGGATGGTGGACTGGGACGGAGGTCTGCAGGCCGGGAGCAGGCCTTCGGGCCTAGTAGTAGGCTCGGCCGCAGCGGGTCTCAGGCGCCTTCCGTGGGGTCCGTGGATCGCAACCCAGCGTCTCCCCCAGGTTCCCTCCGGTCTCCGCCGTGGATCGGAACTCGGTTTGGGCAGTGAGGGGTGATGATCTGCAGGGAAGCAGGTTGTTTGGGCCGGGAAGGCAGCAGAGCTAGCTTACTGCACGTCCGCTCCGGTCGCCATCTTGGACACGCCCCCAAAATGACATTTTTAAAGGAATAAAAGTCATTTAAAACTGCTTGCAGCTTTAATGTAATGTCAGGTCCCGGCAATATGGATGAAAATCAGTGAGACAAACGGCATGGGTACCCCCCCCCCAGTCCATTACCAGGCCCTTTGGGTCTTGTATGGATATTAAGGGGAACCCCACACCCAAATTAAAAAAAGGAAAGGCGTGGGGCCCCCAGGCCCTATATATTCTGAACAGCAGTATACAGGCGGTGCAAACAAGACAGGGACTGTAGGTTTGTTGTTAAGTAGAATCTGTTTGTAATTTTGAACTGGTACATTTTTAAAGTGTAGCTCCAGCCAAAAAATCTATTTTAAGCTTTTTGGAAAACATAGGGAAGGGTTATCGCCCCTGTAACATTTGTTTTGCTGTCTGTGCACCTCTTCAGATTTCACCTCACTTTCTGTCCCAATAACAAATGTTTTTTGACAATTCGGGCTTTTTAGTGAAACAAGGATTGTTGATAAAGCATCAGTGGAGAGGAGCCTCTTTTTTTCCATATTAACTCTTACAGGAGAGAATTTCCCTTCCTAGGGGTAGATTTCATCTCACTTCCTGTTGTCTCCTTCTGTTTGCAAGTAGGAGTCGTTTGTAAGTTGGATGATTGAAAGTAGGGGCCTGCCCTATATACACTGCAGAAATTGGGGCCTTAGGTGTTGTTATTTCCACAACACTGTAAGCCCTCACAGTTACTCTTGGTGGGCGCAGGAACGGGCCCTGCTGTGAAACATTAGTTTAAAAATTGTAATTACATGCCCCTGTTGAACAGGGTCACAAAAATTGGGCCTTTGGTGGTGGTGGTGGTGGTGCTGGTGTCACAACACTGTAAGTCCTCACAGTTACTATTGGTAGGCGCAGAAACGGGCCCTGCTGTGAAATATTGGATCAAGAATTGTAATTACATGTCCCTGTTGAACAGGGGCAGAAAAATTGGGCCTTAGGCACTGGTGCCACAACACTGCAACCCCTCACAGATACTCTAGTTGGAGCGCAGGAATGAGCCCTCCTGCAAAATATTGCATCAAAAATTGTAATTACACGACCCTGTTAAACAGGAGCTGAAAAATTGGACCTGCTTGCGGCTTTAATGTAATGTCAGGTCCCGGCAATATGGATGAAAATCAGTGAGACAAACGGCATGGGTACCCCCCCCCTCCATTACCAGGCCCTTTGGGTCTTGTATGGATATTAAGGGGAACCCCGCACCCAAATTAAAAAAAGGAAAGGCGTGGGGCCCCCAGGCCCTATATATTCTGAACAGCAGTTTACAGGCGGTGAAAACAAGACAGGAACTGTAGGTTTGTTGCTAAGTAGAATCTGTTTGTAATTTTGAACTGGTACATTTTTAAAGTGTAGCTCCAGCCAAAAAGTCTATTTTTAAGCTTTTTGGAAAACATAGGGAAGGGTTATCACCCCTGTAACATTTGTTTTGCTGTCTGTGCACCTATTCAGAAGATTTTACCCCACTTTCTGTCCCAATGACAAAAGTTTTTTGAAAATGTTGGGTTTTTAGTGAAACAAGGATTGGTGATAAAGCTGATAAAGCATCAGTGAAGAGGAGACACGTTTTTCCCATATTAACTCTTACAGGAGAGAATTTCCCTTCCTAGGGGTAGATTTCATCTCACTTCCTGTTGTCTTCTTTGCAAATAGGAGTCGTTTGTAAGTTGGATGTTTGAAAGTAGGGGCCTGCCCTATATACTCTGCAGAAATTGGGGCCTTAGGTGTTGCCACAACACTGTAAGCCCTCACAGTTACTCTTGGTGGGTGCAGGAACGGGCCCTGCTGTGAAATATTAGATCAAGAATTGTAATTACATGCCATTGTTGAACTTGGGCAGAAAAACTGGTCCTTTGGTGGTGGTGGTGATGTTGCCACAACACTGTAAGTCCTCACAGTTACTCTTGGTGGGCGCTGGAATGGGCCCCGCCATGAAATATTAGATCAAGAATTGTAATTACATGTCCCTGTTGAACAGGGCAGGAAAAATTGGGCCTTAGTCACTTGTGCCACAACACTGCAACCCCTCACAGATACTCTAGTTGGAGCGCAGGAATGAGCCCTCCAGCAAAATATTGCATCAAAAATTGTAATTACATGCCCCTGTTAAACAGGGGCTGAAAAATTGGGCCTTAGGCACTGGTGCTGGTGCCACAACACTGCAACCCCTCACAGATACTCTAGTTGAGCACAGCAATGAACCCTCCTTGCAAAATATTGCATCAAAAATTGTAATTACACGCTCCTGTTAAACAGGGGCTGAAAAATTGGGCCTTAGCCACTGATGGCGGCGCCCAGAACCAAAAATAATCTTACAAGCTATCAGCATGATCATTGAGGAGGTAGAGGATAGTCACTCAGCATAACAGGATAGTCACTCAGCATCAACATATGCAGTCTTGAAGAGATCTGACATTTCAAAAAAAATTATTTGGTTACATCAGCATCAGGTGCTTGGTAGCTGGTGGTGATCCAAGATTGATTCATTTTTATGAAGGTCAGTCGATCGACCGAGTCGGTGGATAGGCACACCCTGTGATCAGTTACAAAGCCTCCAGCAGCACTTAATGTGCGTTCCGAAAGAACGCTGGATGCAGGACAGGCCAGTAGCTCAATTGCATACTGTGCAAGCTCTGGCCAGTGACCCAGTAACCCAGAGGATTTTCGACGGGAAAGGTGTCCAAGTCAGATCTTGCCCCTAGGTATTTCTGCACCATGTAAAACAGACGCTGGCGATGGTTGCTGGAACCGATCATACCTTGGGGCTGCGGACTAAAAATTGTCTGAACGCATCAGTCAGATGGCCACCTTCTCCACTGCTCCTTCTTTGACTGACCGAAGCCTCAGCAACACGTTGTCCAGGAACAGGAGTTTGTTACCTCCCAGTCTCTGGGAATGCGTTGCACAGACCTTTCTGCAAGGCCCCCCGAAGATGTTTCACCCTCTGCTCCATCTGCGACGGCAAGATACGGTCCGCAACCTTACTCTCGTAACGTGGATCAAGGAGGGTTGCCAGCCAGTATTGATCCTACTCCTTGATACCATGAATACAAGGATCCTTCCGCAGGCTTTGCAGGATCAGGGAGGCCATGCAGCGTAGGTTGGCTGAGGCATTCGGTCCGGAGTCCTCTGGGTCACTAAGGATGACATGATCCGCAGCCACCTCCTCCCAGCCACGTACAAGTCCATTGGTTTCTTGGGACTGTAAATGATCCCTTAAAGACTGATGTTGATTCTGAGTGCCAGGCTCCACCTCCATGCTGACACAATCCTTCTCCTTCTCCTCCTCCTCGTCCTCTTCCTGTGTGATTGGTGGGCACGCAGGAACACTGTCTGGATAAAGGGGGCCTTGAGAGCTAAGGAAGCTCTCCTCTTCCTGCCTCTGTTCTGCCTCAAGTGCCCTGTCCATTATTCCACGCAGCGTGTTCTCCAACAGGTGGACAAGGGGGACAGTGTCACTGATGCATACACTGTCACTGCTCAACATCCTCGTGGCCTCCTCAAATGGTGACAGGACAGTGCATGCAACCCTGATCATGGCCCACTGGCGTGGGGAAAAAAAACAAGCTCCCCTGACCCTGCCCTGGTGCCATAGTCGCACAGGTACTCATTGATGGCCCTCTGCTGCGTGTGCAGCCACTGCAGCATGACCAACATTGAGTTCCACCTGGTGGGCATGTCACAGATTAGGCAGTTCTTGGGCAGGTTAAAATCCTTTTGGAGGTCAGCCAGCCGAGCACTGGCATTATATGACCGGCGGAAATGCACACAGACTTTCCTGACCTGCCTCAGGACATCCTGTAAGCCGGGTACCTGTCCAAGAACCGCTGCACCACCAAGTTAAGGACATGAGCCAAACAGGGCACATGGGTCAGTTGTCCCTGTCAGAGGGCGGAGAGGAGGTTGGTGCCATTGTTGCAAACCACCATTCCTGCGTTAAGCTGGCGTGGCGTCAACCACCTCTGAGCCTGCCCCTGCAGAGCTGACAGAATCTCTGCCCCAGTGTGGCTCCTGTCCCCCAAGCACACCAGCTCAAGCACCGCATGGCATCTTTTGGCCTGCGTACTTGCGTAGCCCCTTGAACGCCTACGGAGCACTGCTGGTTCTGAGGACAAAGCACAGGAAGCGGCCATGGAGGAAGAAGAAGAGGAGGGGGTAGAGGAGAGAGGTGTGTCAGAATCACCAGTAGTAGCATTTTGGAGGTGTGGTGGTGGAACAACCTCCAACACTACTGCACCTTGTCCTGCATCCTTCCCAGGTGCCAGCAGAGTCACCCAATGCGCCTTCCGTGGGAAAAAGTGGCATTTGGGAACCTGCCACTGAGGAACCGCACATTCCACAAACTCACGGAAGGGGGCAGAGTCTACCAACTGAAAAGGCAGCAGTTGAAGTGCTAGCAATTTAGCCAAGCTAGCATTCAACCGCATGTGGATGGCTGGGAGCGAACTTCTTTCGGCAGTGCAGCAGCTGGGGCAGGGAAATTTGCCTCATAAAATCTGACGTCGGTGTACCGATAGCAGATTGCCCGCAAGTACTTGGCTGTGACACACCTAATTCTACACCTTCATTCCTCTCAGTGCAGGTCTCAGAGAGGACTGAAGGTATAGTGGGGTTGGAGATCCCAGCTGATGAGGAGCAAGGAGAGGTCCTCTTTGTACTTTGGTGTGGGTCTTTTAGGTACGCTTGCCAACGAACTGCATGGCAGGTCAACATATGTCTGGTCAAGCATGTGGAGCCCAAGCGGGTGATGTTTTGGCCACGCGAGATACGCTTGAGACATATGTTGCAAATAGCAGTGGTGGGATCTGATGCACTCGTCTCAAAAAAGCCCACACCAAAGAACTTTTGGAATAACGCGCAGAGACAGCAGCGCCCTGCACATGCGGAGCTCTGTGGTGTGATGCATTCGGTGTGCTTCCCTTAAGCTGGCCCCTGGAGGTCATCCTGCCTCGTTGATGATGTGCCTCCTCCTCCTCTCTCCTATCAGGCACCCACGTGGAGTCAGTGAGCTTATCATCCCCTCCCTCCTCACTGGAGCAAATCTGGCAGTATGCTGCAGCTGGGGGAACATGACTGCCAGATTGCTGTCCTTCTTGGGCACCCCCTCTCTCTGGGCTCACGTTACTGCCTTCCTCTAGCTGAGTAGCATCATCGGAGCCTTCAAAACGCTGGGCATCCTCCTGGAACATGTACCCAACACTGTGGTCAAACAGTTCGGGGGACTCCTCAGGAGGACATGGTGGGGCTAGGGAAGGAGTGACTGATGCCATTGAGCTGAGGGAAGAGGCCGCGTTGGCAGCTGCTTTGCCAGACAAAGTGCCCTGAGCCTGGGTGAGAGAGGATGAGAAGGATGAGGACAGCTTGGTCATCCACTCTACCAAGTCTTCCGCATGTTACGGCTCAACACGGCCAGCTGCCCAAAAAAAGGACAAGCATTCCCACGGCCACGTGCTGATGGGGATGCACTGTGTCCACGACCAGCACTGTTGCCTTTAGACACAGAGCCTGCTTGCCCTCTTTTATTGGCTTGTGACTGTCTGCTTATTTTTGTTGGCCTTCCAGACATACTAATGGCCTGCAGTGAGATGTAGCTGCACAAAACTGGGATGTATATATATACTGATTATACTGCAGCTAGCAGAATGCCTGCCTGTTGTATTAATAGGATCAGAAAAAGCACACCAGCATTAGTCTTCAGGTAGCTATAGGTGCAACTGTGCAGGGTACACAGTACACTAACTGTAAATACTTCAAGCTGCCTACCTGTGGTATTAATAGGATCAGAAGAAGAACAACAGCACTTGTCTTCAGGTAGCTATAGGTGCAACTGTGCAGGGGTACACAGTACACTAACTGTAAATACTTCAAGCTGCCTGCCTGTGGCATTAAGAGGATCAGAAGAAGAACACCAGCACTTGTCTTCAGGTAGCTATAGGTGCAACTGTGCAGGGTACACAGTACACTAACTGTAAATACTTCAAGCTGCCTGCCTGTGGTATTAATAGGATCAGAAGAAGAACACCAGCACTTGTCTTAAGGTAGCTATAGGTGCAACTGTGCAGGGTACACAATACACTAACTGTAAATACTTCAAGCTGCCTGCCTGTGGCATTAAGAGGATCAGAAGAAGAACACCAGCACTTGTCTTCAGGTAGCTATAGGTGCAACTGTGCAGGGTACACAGTACACTAACTGTAAATACTTGAAGCTGCCTGCCTGTGGTATTAATAGGATCAGAAGAAGAACAACAGCACTTGTCTTCAGGTAGCTATAGGTGCAACTGTGCAGGGTACACAGTACACTAACTGTAAATACTTCAAGCTGCCTGCCTGTGGTATTAATAGGATCAGAAGAAGAACACCAGCACTTGTCTTCAGGTAGCTACTGTATAGGTGCAGCTATGCAGGGTACACAGTACACTAACTGTAAATATCGCAAGCTGCCTGCCTGTTGTATTAATAGGATCAGAAGAAGAACAACAGCACTTGTCTTCAGGTAGCTATAGGTGCAACTGTGCAGGGGTACACAGTACACTAACTGTAAATACTTCAAGCTGCCTGCCTGTTGTACGAATAGGATCAGAAGAAGAACACCAGCACTTGTCTTCAGGTAGCTATAGGTGCAACTGTGCAGGGTACACAGTACACTAACTGTAAATACTTCAGGCTGCCTGCCTGTGGTATTAATAGGATCAGAAGAAGAACAACAGCACTTGTCTTCAGGTAGCTATAGGTGCAACTGTGCAGGGGTACACAGTACACTAACTGTAAAAACATCTGCCTGCCTGTCAGTATATTAGAAAGAGAATGACAGGAACGGATCTAGCTAAACTGAATACAGTGTGTGTATATATATCTCTCTCTGTCTAATTCTCCCTGCCACCGCAACACACTACACAAGGCCGCCATAGTGTGGGGTGTGTACTAAACCCCCTGAGCCGTAATTGGCCAAAGCCACCCTGGCTTTGGTCAATTACGGCTCTCTGTGCAGACGGCGCTGTGATTGGCCAAGCATGCAGGTCAGGATCAGGTCAGGGCAGGATGCCGCAGTGAATTATGGGCCGTGACGCGCCACTCGAATTTGGCGCGAACGGCCCATATCGTTCGCAATTCGACGAACGGTTGAACATGGGTTTGACTCGAACTTGAAGCTCATCCCTACTCAGAAGTAAGTATGAGATGGAAGTGCTCGTTCTTGTAAAACTAGTATTCGTATTGTAGCTAGCACATTCCTGCAAATTCTGTGATCGTTGAATGCAGCGCAATTGCTAGAAGAAAGATGTTGTTTTGCTGCTCATATTCACACAGAGTTCTCACAAACAGATTTATGGATTATTTTTCTTGATCTCATGAATGATGTTGTATTTTTTACAATGTGAACAGAAAAAAGAAAAAACAATGCAGCGCTAGACATAAAATTCAGGATTGAGTAATCCACACAAATGTGACTATCAGCTGTGCAACGTGATAGTGTATAGCTAAATGTAGAAAAATACAAAAAACCAAATACAATATATTATGGTGAGTCCATGATCATATCAGCGACCAACAACGTGGACATTATGGTCATATGAATGTTCAAAGAAGGTGAACAGTATGAATGTTGGATGAGTGAGAGGTTTCTCAAGGGTGATATGTGGTTCACAGAGGTGGTGTTCCAGTACTCAGTATCCACAGCAAAGAATAAGTGGAGCTGGTGGACACATTTGCCGTACGGCTAGGTGTCATACAGGCTTGAGGATCGATCGATCCAAATGGGTGTAGAAGCGTATACGACAGGTTCCACTGGTTCCTTAGTTGGAATGGTAAACGGCCTTGGGACAGCAGATGTTCAAAGTCCAGTTACAGGCACTTCTCCAACCGGTGTGTATTGGAGGAATACACCTTTCACATAGCCACCATAGGGACATGGAAAAGGAAAAAAAGTCTCCACTTGCTTAAATCCGAGAAAGCAGGTTTATTATAAACCAAACAGGGTAAAAAAATCCAAATAACAGCAGCCAGGATAAAAGTGATCACAATAAAAAATAGCGTGGTACCAGGAACAAAAAATCAATAGCGCTGCATTGGTTTTTCTTTTTTCTGTTCACATTGTCACTACTTTGTTGATGCTGGCTGCTACATGTGTCATTTTGACACTCTTTTTTCAGTAGCGCAACCACACCGTTATTTTATATTGTATTTTTTAAAAGCCCGATCTCCATACTAATGTTTACACATTTTTTTATTTTGAGACATCTTTTATTATTTTTTATTTCATTAAGATTTTTTTTAGAATTTTTAAAAAACTATTTTCTTGTGATCTCCATATATATATATTTTTTTTGTGTGTCAAGTTACTACATTAACCTTTTTTTTTGTTTTTTTTGTGTGTTTTTTTTGGTGTAAAGTTACCACAATATCATTAGATATTATTCATTTTTTGGAACCTCAAGGAGGTTGGTGTCCCTTGTTAATTTGACATTGTCTTTTAAAAATGTATTTTAATAAAAACACATAGGCAAGTATTTTCAGAAAATAAAATAGCCATTTATTCTGGTTAACAAAATAAAGATGAAGGCAACGCTGGATACATTTTTTTAATTTCTGAAGCCTTTTGGCCCCAGGGCACACATCAAGTCTGTTTAAAAGAAAATTGGGATCTTGAAGAGTCAATATAATAGGGAGCACAATCTGTTCCAGGAATCCCAGAGATCAAGACCAGCAGCAGATGACATATATGTCTCCAGGCAGTGGTACTACACCAGCCTGCATCTTCTGTCAGACCATACTGAACCCAGGTCATCACGTTCTTCTCTTCGCTGCAGCCTTCCCTCCACGCTGTCCTGCACCCTTCCCTGCAGCCTTCCCTCCACGCTGCCCTGCAGCCTTCCTTGAAGGCTGTGGCTCTGGTGGTGGACTTGTGGCAGGAGGAGGAAGAGGGGTTTGCACATTTATTTGGCTGTTGGCAGTTAACTCGCCCCTCAGCCCCTTGTGAAGGACATAAAAAAAGTTTTTCACAGAGGAGGCGTTGGCAGTTCTCCACTTCGAGAAACCTGCTGGCTATATAGGAGCCATAGGCCTCTTCAGGTTCGGGGGGGCTCTTGAGGAAATTTGTAGCTTCTCTCATGAGGCGCACTGATGCCTCCTCTGTCACCGTAACCTTTCTAGGCCTTTTTGTCTGAAGGCAGAGGGGAGGCACCTGTGATTGGGTGAGACTCCTACTGGGCCCAGCCACCTCCTGCCTGACACTGGGCCCGGCCTCCTCCTGGCTGACACTGGTCCCGGCCTCCTCCTGCCTGCCACTTTCCAGACCCTCGTCCTGGCTGAGCTCATCCTGTGTCAAAAAAAAGGGACATAGTTTTATTTTTCATACATATAAAAGAGTATCATTCTGACCCCAGCATTTTTTCAAAAAAAAAACATTTTTGGCCACTACTGTTAATTGATATGTATACATAATTTTTTGTATAAAATCCTCAATAGGTAATCAATTAGAACATCTAGTTAACATCATTAATATTAGGACACTAAATATGTCTAAAAATAATATACCTGGCTCCAGATGGTTGCATCCAGTTCTTCCAGGATGATAGGCCCAGGATGGTCCTCATCAGCCTCTGCTGGGGTGGAGGGAAGGCTGGCTGGGAAGGGTCAAAAGAGATTCTCTCAGGTCTTCAGTCTGGTCTTCAAGAAAATGCAGATTTTGGAAGTACCACAGCCTGGGTACATACACATCATCTGCTGATGCTCCTGATCTCAGGGAAGCCTGGATCTTGTTATGCTCCCTCCTAAACATATTCCTCAAGATCCCAGTTTTCCTTTCCAAAATCTCCACGGTTGCTTCTGGGATGAAAGTCTGCACAAATGCCAGAAGTTTCTCCAGCGTTGCCTTCCTTACTGGTTTAATGTAATATTGAGGGTGTTGGACCTCCCACAGATTCCTCATCTCCCTGTACTTCTCAATAAATGGTGTCAGCAATTCAGGGTCCTTAAACTTATTATTCATTTTTGCTGTAAGACAATACACAAGAGAAAAACACTAATGTTAGCCTAAACTCTCATAATCTTATCCCAACATAGGCCTCAATCTTTAAGCAGTATAGGTCTCTACAAAGTAAATAAAATTTACCTTTGTTTTGGATGCTCGTAACTTCAGTTTCTCTTTCCTCTGCACACACAACGTACGTACGGCACATGCGTGTTAGCTTTATATACACTGTGCTTGCGTGAAACTCCGCCTGCGTCGCCCGCCCCTGACGTTCTTTTTCACAATTATTCCCCGCCCCTTCTCTACGCACAGAACATAGGTACGGCACATGTGTGTTAGCTTTTTATATACACTGCGCATGCGTGAACCTCCGCCTGCGTCGCCCGCCCCTGGCGTTCTTTTTCACGAATATTCTCTGCCCCTTCTCTCGGTGTGCAGTAGGAGCAACATGGCGGAGACACAGGTGGTTCATAATTTTACCCCCCAACTAAATTTACGCAAGGCCAAAATCATGTCCAAAGTTGTGAAGACTCTGCAGCATAATTTTGGAGTATGCCGCTCAAAAGACAAATTGAGGAAACGCTGGTCCGACCTAAAACTCAGGGAGCTGGATCAGTACAGAAGAATAAAAAAAATGTTTGAAAAAAGTAAGTACTTGTCGTGTGTTCCTATTCTGATTATTAACTTGCATGCTGCTCCATGTGCTTTTCTTTACTGTTGTACAGTTTTAAATGGCTACTTTTATGTTTGTGGACACACACATCGTTCGTATGAAACATTGTTTGTAAAGATATACAATGTTTTTGCTAGATACACGGTTAACTACATTTGGTCTTGCTAATTTGTCTTTTTAAAAGAGGTTTAGGACATTGTTGTCTAGATTTTCTTTTAAACTAGAATGAATAGCAAACTTCATTCAGTGGAATGTAAGGAGAGGACACTTGGCAGCTGTTTACACATCTGGACTCGGACTAGGAGCACTAGTGTGGGACACCAGAATACATTTTTTACAGTAACCCACACAGGTGCTCCAGTGGATACTTGTTGGGGTGTCTCTATCTATGAAACTTGGCCAAAAAAAGTACTGTAAGTAATCCAGCTTATTTAAAAGGGACTTTTAATCATGTCTTCAACTTGGATCTTTGCCCAAACAGACAATTGTACACCACTTCAATACAATGTTTCATATTCCTATTTCTGGACTCTAATATCTGTGTGCTAAATATACCTTTTGTTTCATTCTCATAGGGGAGAAAAGACTCAGACAACCGTATCCCAGGGACCCCTCACCTCGCCTGCTGGATTGGGAAATAAGCCCAACCCCCCCCAAGGATGTGAAGGGAGGAGAGGTGGAGGAAGTGGGCGGCATGGGCACCCCACCAGGTGAGTGTCTGACACCCCAGCTTCAGGTAATCTATGTATGTCTGCATATTTCTAAATATATCTTTTTTCTTCAATTTTAGGTGATGTGCTGGTTGTGGAAGGAAAAGCTGCGGAACCATGTCAAAGCACCAGCACCCCCCCGAGGATGTGGAGGAAGGAGAGGTGGAGGAAGTAGGTGACATGGGCACCCCTCCAGGTGAGTGTCTGACACCCCAGCTTCAGGTAATCTATGTATGCCTGCTTATTTCTAAATACATCTTTTTTCATCAAGGTTCATTTAGGTGATGTGCTGGTTGTAAAAGGGGAAGCCGCGGAACCCTTTTCAACAAACAGCGCACAAAGGCTGATTGGCCTAGAATGGGGATTTTGATGTCATGCGCAATCAGCTGGACATCATGCGCAATCGGCTTGACATTATTCAACAGGAAATGAAGAGCATGATCGATGTTTTGGGGAGAATTTAATCCCTTTGTCGATCATGTTCTTCATTCTTCCTTTTTATATGACCAGATTCTGGCCTTACATTTTTTAACCATTGTGTACAATTTTCTAATCCAAATTTTGAAGATGCACACGGTGTATCAACATGTGCTATCTGCCATCAGGGGATCTCAATATACGCGTGTTTGTTAATAAAGAAATTAAGAAAAAAAATACTAAATCATTTTTTTGTTTAAAAAAAAAACAAAAAAAAACATTTTTTCTAATAAATAATAACAAAACAAAAATTATTTTAAAGAAAAAAATATTATATATTTGTTAAAAAAAATCAAAATTTATATTGTAAAAAAAAAAAATTGTTGTTTTTACAAAAATCTAAACGCACATGTGAATGTGCACAGATTAAAAAAAGTTAGCTAATCAACAATGTGTGGCTTCTTCTTTCAATGCTCAATACCAGTTTTGTAAGTATAATTTTGTGTTTACTGTGACAATGGGGCTTATTTACTAAAGGAAAATACACTTGGCACTACAAGTGCACTAGGAGAACCTAGGAGATGGCTAAAAAGAAAAACAAGTAATAAAGACATTTCTAGATTTTATCAGAGAATTTTTTTTTATTAATAAAAATTATAGATTGTCTGGCATTTCAATGGCCCCCCTACCTGTAAAAAAAACAACATATCTATCCAGAGCTTGACGGGCGCTTTGGAGGGCCAAGCCAGTATCCAGGCCCGTCTGAGGATTCTCTGTAAGTCCAGCCTCAGGCCCAAGTGATGCAAGATAATTGCTTGAATTTTTGCATAAAAAATTGTGCAGGATGCAGCATGCTAGGACAATGTGATTCAGTTTGTAGTCCGCCATGTGGATTGCTGTCTGAAACAGGCAGAACCAGCTGGCCATTATCCCGAAGGCATTCTCCACAACTCTTCTCGCTCTGGCCAGCCGGTAGTTAAAAACCCTCCTCTCCGGGGTGAGGGTCCTTTGGGGGAATGGCCTCATCAGGTGCTTGCCCAGTCCGAAGGCTTCACCTGCAATGAAGACAAAGGAGTGTCCTTCCACGTTATCCGCATCAGGTGGCAATCCCAGGCCACCACTCTGGAGACGCTGGTAGAACTCCGTCTGGGCGAAGACTCCTCCATCCGACCATTCTTCCCCACGTCCACATACAGAAATTCATATTGTGCCGACACCACCGCCATTAACACAATACTATGAAGTTGAAATAGTATGACCCCGAATGGGGTGGTGGCACGATGTGGACCTGTTTCCCATCTATAGCCCCTCCACAATTGGGAAAGTCCCAACGGGTGGCAAAATGGGATGCCACAGTCTGCCATTCCTGTGGCTTTGAAGGAAACTGGGGAGTCAAACAAGAAAAAACATTCTTGCCCAACATCAGTATAACATTAATTTTAAGTATTATTTAAAGACTAAAAAAATAAAAGGGCCCACTTATCTGATTCCTCACCCCCTCTTATGGCCCATTGATAAAATTTAAGGGGGTGGGGAGGGGATTATAAATCAATTTAAGGACACGCAGACCATTTGGATACATTTTAGAGGGGGGTTATAAATCAATTTAAGGACACACAGACCATTTGGATACATTGGGGGTATTATAAATTAATTTAAGGACACATAGACCATTTGGATACATTTTAGAGGGGGGGGATTATAAATCAATTTAAGGACACACAGACCATTTGGATACATTTTAGGGTAAAGCACTACAATGGAACTGACAAAATACATTGTTAAGTGACTAGACTAGGTGGATATGGGCCCAGATATGGGCCCATGCTGGGGAGGTAAGTGAAGGCAAATATGCATGCAGGGCAAAAAAGGAGCATAAAAGATTACAGCATGCATGAGGACAAAGGGGACATTCACAGCATATTGCAATCATGGTAGTTAGGGATTAAGTAAAGAAATACAATACATTAGCAAACATTAAATACAACAAAATGTGATGTTAAAGGATAAATCTTACCTTAATATAGTCCTTCTGCAGGACCTGTATGATGGCAGAACAGGTCTCTGGGATAATGATCCCCAGAGCCTGGGGGGGAGATGCCTGTTGAGAACTTAAGGTCCTGCAGGCTTCTCCCAGTCGCCAAGTACCGCAACGTGGCGACTAGCCTCTGCTCCGGAGTGATGGCTTGACTCATGCAGGTATCCTGCCTGCTGATATAAGGGGTCAGCTAAGACAAACGGTGAAAAACGGGGTCCGTCATCCTGAGAAAGTTCGTGAAATCCTCAGGGTTATTCTCACGAATCTCACGAAGCAAAGGCATGTGAGAGAATTGGTCACGCTGGAGCAACCAATTCTTCGTCCATGAACTCCTCCTCGCCCTGTTCATGGACTGGGCTTGGGCTGAAGAATGAACTACAGCACCAAGCACATACAAAGCACAAACTCTACGATGAGTACGTACACGCAACATGGCTTCAAACCGATCGGCTGGTCAGAACGAACTTCACAGAACGCACTGAAGAACAACAAGGCCTGTGAAGAGCGAGCTGAAAATCAGCAACGAGCGGACAATAACACACTGAATAAATCAATGCGAACTGACTACACGCACTGAAAAACAGATACAAACCTCACAAGCACAAACTGAACAACAGTTAAACGATCTGAAAAACACGAGTCTAAAAAGCGCAAATCGTCTCTCACCAAACTTCTACTAACACAAGATAAACACAAAATTAGCAGAAGAGGCCCAAAGGGTGGCGCACAAGCTATTACACTTCTGTTTTATAGTCTCGTCGGACCTGGTGTACGTCACCGCGTATTAGGTGGTCAGACTTGTGTGATCGTGTGTAGGCAAGTCCGTTCGTTTGAAAGTCCATCGGAAGTCCGTTGAAAGTCCGTCGGAAAGATCGTCGGACCTTTGATGCCGAAAAGTCCGCCCGTGTGTACACGGCATAAGATGTTATTTTATTTTTTCACAAAATTGTCATTGTAATAGGTTATTACTGCTGCACGCTGTAACTAGAGAGAGATATATATGTATGCATGAATGTTATGTACTGTTATGTATTGTCTAGTATTACTATTATCATTCACTGCATGTCTCTCTCATATTTTATTTAATATTATTATTTTTTATTACTATTTATTATTATTTTTTAACATAAATATATGTGCTACTGATCTTATTCTATGTTACTGTCTGATGCAGCATGTCTATACCGCCTTCAGCAGCATCCCCTGTTTGATCATTTTCTGTCTGGGATACCTCGATGTTCAATTTTATGGACATCCTCCCATATGCCAGTCCTTGACCAATGTAATTATTCAATAGCATTACAAACCTTTATGGCACGGTGATATACATGTATAATATTCATCTACATTATAATTGTTTGTATCAGTTTTCTTGGTTTTCTTTTAGCGTTTTAATAAGTCCTCTTTTTATTTTATTTTTTTAGTTCATTTCTTGTGGGGGCCCCATTATTCCCTGTTTCTGTATATATCATTGCCTGAATGGCGGCTGTGTGGCTATGCTGGGGTATAGTAATTAGTGGACTCCATCCAGCCTAGTGAGCGGTTCCTATACGCCTATTACTGCTTACCCGCTCCCCGCCGCCCACATTATCAACGAGTGAAGGATGACGCGGAGGAAGTGACGTTAGGCCCACCTCTTCCTCCTGCTTGGAGCGCAGACATGTTGGCGCGCGTTCCAGGCCGCAATACCAACCAGGAAGTAGGCATGCACCATCATAATGGTGCAGGCTTGGGGGCACGGCCCTTCGTTCCTCATATTTGCGATGAGCAGCCATTGGGGGGACCACCATTCACTCTGTTACTATGGTTTGTGGGGGATCTTTCACTTGCCATTTCCACACATCATGTATGGTATGTTAGTGCCCTTGACAAGGGTCTAGTCCCCCCCTTCCTTGTTTTATATTTATCATTTATATTTATTATTGTTAACATTATTGCTACTATTAATATTATCATGATTGGTAGTAATACTTTTATCATTATCAATTACCATTTTTCATTTTATATATATATATATATATATATTTTTTTTTTTTCTATTATTGTTATTGGACTGTCTCTGGGACTGGGGACGAAGGAAAGAGGGGCCTCTATTATTCATCTCGATTGATTGTAGTTTCATGTGGATATCCATACACACATGTATTTAAATTGTGACTGCTGAAGGAGGATTTACTCCTGTGCTCTGAGGAAGAGGGGATGTTCCCCTCCAAATGCGTCAGCTAGCAGTAATTCTTGTGTATTCGTCTGTGATCTTTGGAGGGCTCCGCTTATCCCTGACTGCATGCTGTTAGTTGAAGATTTTGTACACTGTGAGATCTTCTACAAATGTTTGTGATTAGTTCCTTTTTATCATTGATTTAATCAATTTACATCCAAAGGATAATGCACATGGCTGGTGCACCCTTTCTTTCGTTTTTCTCATTATTTCTCTCTCATGGCATGTGCATACCACAAATGACACCCCAAAATACATTCTGCTACTCCTCCTGAGTATGTCGATACCACATGTGTGAGACTTTTACCAAACCTGGCCACATACAGAGGCCCAACATTGAAGTGGCACCTTCAGGCATTCTAGGAGCATAAATTACACATCTCATTTCTCAACCACCTATTACACTTTTGAAGGCACTAGAGCACCAGGACAATGGAAACACCCACAAAATGACCCCATTTTAGAAAGCTAACGTCCCAGTGTATAATCTATGAGGCATGATGAGTCTTTTGAACTAAGCATTCTTTTCCAGAAGTTTTTGTAAAATGTGGTAAAAAAATGAAAACACATTTTGGTTACACAAAGTTGTCCAATTATAAGATATTTCCAACACATAGCATGTACATAGCAAAATGACACCCCAAAATACATTCTGCTACTCCTCCTGAATATGGCGATACCACATACACAGCCTAGCCACATACAGAGGCCCGACATGCAAGGAACACCGTCAGGTGTTTTAGGAACACATAGCATGGACATACCAGAAATTACACCCCAAAATACATTCTGCTGAGCAAAGGGTAAACAAAAGATTAGTAGAGCAGTTGTCCACAGGAGGATAGCACTGGTCCAGGCAGCAGACAGGGACTTGGTCAGCAACAGCGAACACAATTGTCCAGGCAACAGGCAGGAATACTGTCCATAGTTAGCACAGGCAGCAGGCAGGGATACTGTCCATATACAGTCCAGGGTCAGTGCAGGCAGAGATATTGTCAGCAGTGCCAAAATATTGGTCCTGGTAGTAGACAGGAACATGGTCCATGTGGTGTGGTCAGTTCATGCGACAGGCAGAGGCATGATGGCAGTAAGTCCTACAGGCAGCACACAGAAGTAGGGCCTCGTTCAGGACAGAATGGGGACAGGGGTAGAGGCTTCTCCCACCCAAATCTCTTTGAAGCCTCCGGTCTCCAGACCCTAATCTAGGAATGAGAAAACAAAAAAAATTGTTTTCTTCATCCAGAAAAACAATTCTGGAGCCTCTCACATGTGTGAGACCCCTTTGTTATAAATCCCACTAGTCCAGTAGCAGGGTACAATATCAGTCCAAGAGGCAGGCAAAAAACATGGTCAAACAGTCCAGGGTCAGTTCCAGATCAGTCAGAGGCATGTACAGAAGTGTTAGGCAGAAGCGTGGTCGAATAACAAGCCAGGGTCAGTTACGGAGCATGCAGTGGCATAAGGGACGTGAAGGTAAATGGCAGGAACTGAGGATTACGTTTACCATACTTTGCTAATAATTTACTGAAGTGTGGTAATGGCAGAAACAGTCACCTATGCAGAGGCCTGGTTGGGAAGGACACTGGGGACAATAATAAGAGGTGTCTCTTCTAACACTGGTACACACCTTACATTTTTTCTGGCATCTTTGGCCTGTTGGTTTGGGAGGGATTTTATTGGGAAAGTTGCATTCGGAGAGTCTACTAAGAACATCGGATCGAATATTCTCTGGTGGGCTGTTCGGGAATATAAGGGCAGTGATAATTTCTTCCTGGTAGCCAAGGAAGGGTTGGGGGCTTTTGGTAAATTATATAGGAATTGTATATGGCCAATTAAATAAAATTGCTACTTTTTTATACCAATGGTATGGTCGTCGTGTGGCAAGGTAGGGTTCGAGCATTTGGTCGTTGAAGTTGACTCTCCCCATTAACAAATTGTATTCGTGGACACATGTTGGCTTTTGGATGGGGCCATTCCTTCTGGGGATTTCCTCTAAGGTGTTATTGTGGATCGAAGACAGCATGTAGACATCCCTTCTGTCCCTCCACTTCACTGCCAAAATGTCCTTGTTTTGCAAGGTAGTGGGTAGGACCCACTAATTTGGGGTACTTTGTCGCAGTAAGTGGGCTTAGCACTATATGACCATATAGTGTGACCAAACCCCCGTATTTTTTTGAATATGTTCAGGTGTTTTTAACTAGCCTTGCAGGAAATGTAATTCTTGAATGTGTGCGCTGTAATATGTTTTGTACTGTTTGTTGGACTTATAGCAGCACCATCTTGAATCTAAACGTATTTTAGGGTGTGCCCCCCAAATATGTTTTTGTTTTTTGCATATTGTAATAGACCCTGACCAGTTTTTTTGGGCTGGAGCACCCCTCCCCCTCTTCATTACCTCTTATTTAGTGGCCATCAGTGCATAGGAGGGATCCTCTTCAATTCTCCCACATAGAGGAGTTTATCTCCCATGGTTGAGACACAGGATCTTCCATTCTATTACTAGGGTAGGACCCACTAATTTGGGGTTCTTTGTCGCAGTAAGTGGGCTTAGCATTATATGACCATATAGTGTGACCAAACCCCTGTATTTTTTTGAATATGTTCAGGTGTTTTTAACTAGCCTTGCAGGAAATGTCATTCTTGAATGTGTGCGCTGTAATATGTTTTGTAATGTGCTTGTTTTGCAGACTCGCCGTCTCCCCTCTTCTTAACTTCATATTAAGGAGCCTTTGAGGAAAACACTTCCTGTTCTTCCTTACGGTGCCACATGTAGGTGTCTTCCTCCTGTGAAGGTTGTGGAACAGGGGCAGACTTGTGTAGAATTTGTCCGCATACAGGTGATAGCCTTTCTCCAGTAGGGGGTATATGAGATCCTAAACAACTTTCCCGCTTGACCCTAAGTAGTCTGGGCAATTAGGGGGATGAAGCTGGGTGTCCTTCTCTTCGTACACTATGAAGAAATATGTGCACCCTGTGGCTTGTTCACATAATTTGTACACTTTCACCCCATAGCGGGCTCTTTTGCTGGGGATAAATTGCTTGATTCCCAGCCTGGTGCTAAATTTGACAAGCAACTCATCCAAAAATATGTGTTGGTCCAGGGTAAACAACTGGGGAGATTTTTCAGAAAAATTATTTAGAATTGGCAAAATTTTGTAAAGCCTGTCAAAATTTGGGTCATTTTGTGAGGGCACTGGGTATTATCATTGAAATGTAGGAACCTCATTATCATGAGGTATCTGATTCTGGGCATTAATGCGGAGAAGATCGGCATTTGATGGATGGGGTGGGTTGACCAATAGGAACGTAATTCATTTTTTTTTGGCGAGTTCCATACAGAATGTGAGGCCCAAAAAAATCTTAAACTCCGCCACTGTTAGGTCTCTCCACTCATAGGGGCGGAAATAATAGAACGTTGGGTTACTCAAAATAAATTGTTGTGCATACAGGTTGCAATGGGCCACAATTACTGGTAGCAGATCCTCCGTAAAAATTTAGTGAAAGATATCTATTGGGGAAAAATTTTCTGTGTCCACCTGGACTCCTGGCTGGGCATTGAAAGGGGGAATGTTGTCTTCTTCTGAGTTAGGAGGAAGCCACAAGGGGTTCTGAAGGGCTTAGGGAAGGCTGGCATGGGTCCTAACCCTTTGGGGCAGAGATGACACCCCACTGGTACTTAGGCCTTTCTTGCTGCGGTACTGCGGTGCTGGTTGATGGCACTGCGGTTCTGGTGGATAGCGCTGCAGTGCTGGTGGATGCCAGGCCTCCTCACCAGAATGCCTTCATTTTGCGGGCAGATGATCTTCCTTCTCTGAGTCTGTCAGTGTTCCACTACTTAGGACTGGCTCGTAATTTATATCAGACTCAGAATCTGCAGAGGATTCTGAAGTAGAGAGCTCCCCGTTGCTCTCGTCGGCCACACTAAGAATTTGGTACACCTCCTCGGCGGAAAAGGATTTTTTTGACATTGTTGTTAGTGGTGATGAGACTGCACAAGTGTGTGCTAAGCCTGCACTGATAGGCAATGATGAGGTGGCACTGATGAGCCTGCACAGATGTGTGCTAATAAGCCTGCACTGATGAGCACTGATGAGGCAGCACAGATGTGTGCTAATAAGCTTGCTCTGATGTGCACTGATGAGGCAGCACAGATGTGCACTGATTGATGGCTCAGATGTGCACTGATGAGGCGGCACAGTTGGGCACTGATTGATGGCACAGATGTGCACTGATGAGGCGGCACAGATGGGCACTGATGACTCATTGATGGCACAGATGTCCACTGACTCATGGTACAGATGTGCACTGATGGCACAGACTGATGGCACAGATGGGCACTGTGACACTGTTTGGCACTGTGATACGAGTTTGGGCACTGTTGTTGGCACTTTATTCGCTGGTGTATAAAGTAAAATCACTCACGCTGCAGCACAAAATCTCTCCCCCCTCACACGCAGTCTCTGTGTGAGGAGGAAGAGCTGTCAATGAGAGATGATCTCATATGTTTACATTCTAGATCATCTCTCTTTGGACACGCCGATCGCATGGTAATTGGCCGCTGTGATTGGCCATTTACCGCCATCTGTGATTGGCTGTGTCCAAGGGACACGGCCATCACAAATTTTTCCAGATGCACGCTCGTAATAGCGCGCGGGGAGCAAGCAAAGTTGAGGATGTCTATTGACGGCCTCCCGGCAATGTAGGTCCCTGCTGTAGCCATCATTTGGCTATAGCGCGGACAGGAAGGGGTTAATCATATGTAAAAAGATAAAAATGTGCCAGTGTTGTAAGTACCACAAATGCATAAGTAGATAAAACCCTAGATGAATAAATAAAACTAGCCCTGGCTGGATAACTAGTAATAATAATTATAATAAAAATATCATATACAAATTTCATACCAAACACTCATAAGGCTGAAGGGGGTCATGGTTCTCACGTCTCATTAACAGATCTTGGTCAAAAACTTTTAAAACCAATGTAAGAATAAAAATTTAATAATTGAAGTCCCAAAGAAAATACAGTTATATACAGGAAAGTTTGATCTGGAATGTTTGACCCTGTCTCTGCAGGCTTTCTTTGTGAGAAAGGCTATCTGAGCTATAGCACAGGGAGATACCTTGCTGTTTACATCACTGGGCACCTTTCAATCTTTCTGCCACTGCTGGGTTTACCAAGGGAAGAGGTTAAAGTAGAACTAAGCCAAATATTTTGTTTTTGTTTTGAATAAAATAAGGGAGGATTGTAATCCTTATCAGTTCTTTTTGATACCAGGGTCACCAGAGCTTGTGTCACCATTGGAATATTTCCCTTTTATTCTTTTTCTAGTGACAACTCAAAATTTAGGACCATCCTGCTGCTGCTTCTGCATATGAATCACCAGGTGGCTCTCCGGTCTGTGTGACCTGGTCACCTCCAACCACCCAAAACCCTCATCACCACCTGCTGCCTGAGTCCATGCCTCAGATTGGTCTTAGCTGTATTACCACTGCACAGATGCAACGTGTCTTCACTAAGACACAGAGAACAGTCTTACTGTTACGCTTAACCACAGCCAATTCTTCCCAAGGGGTTCTGAGACCATTACTCTGTATCCCCAATAGGGGCCAGACACCTGTAAATTGGAACCAGAGACCCCTAATGACAGAGGGTTGTCATCATCAGCTCCATCAGGCATGGCTGGTCCTCTTCCACAGGCACCTTTGTTTCCACTCAAGATTTTTTTAGCTGTTTCTGTTTAGCTATTGCAGCACTTTGCCCTCAGAGGCTCTAAGTGTGCTCTGGTATAGTTCCCTAGTTTTCTCTGAAAGGATGATTTCTGAGGCATTGTGGTGTTCTAACATTGACTTAAATTTACAGGGAATGGTGTCTTATTGATGCAGTGGGTATTTTCCTGCATCTTGGGGATCGGCCTGCTGTTGTAGGATTTTTTAGAGCTTCTACAGTTGCAAAATTCTTTCCACTAAACCTGCATTTTGAAACATTCCTCTGTGCTGGTGGGAAATACCCAGAGGCATTCTGGTCCCCACCTGAGAATGTGGTGGACCTTTTCCCCTCAAGCTGGGTTCACACTTATGCGAATTGGATGCGGGTTTCCCCGCATCCAATGTGCATGACAGGAGAGTGTGACTGGCTCTCAATAGAGCAGGTTCATACACCTCCGGTGGCGGCCTTAGTCGCCATTTAGAAAGGGTCCTGTGCGTCTTTGGCTCTGAATCAGGTGCAAATTCAGGCAGAAATTTGGACCTGATTCGCACCTGAATTGGTGAACAGAAATGCACCAGACTCCCTGATGTGAGCCGTGGGCGCAGCATGTGTGAACCCTGTCTTGAGAGGGAATGTGTGAATCCCAAATTACATAGGCCCTTTTCTTTCTTTCTTTTAAGGAATTTGTGAGGGAAATTCACCTTAGACCACACTCTGGAGTTAAGAAGTTTTCTTTATTTGAGGAGACAAGTTACAACAAAAAGACAGATATTTGCCCATTGGTTCTGATCTCTATGACCCGTGCGATAGGGCAGCATACATAGAGTTCAGCCTTTTGGGCTCCTATCTGATTTCTCTGTCTAACAATTGTAAAACTTGCATTTATATACCTTTACAAGCCTTATCTTAGCCATCTCTCCTAGATATGATTGGTTGTTAAGATCTACGTCAATGTAACTAACCATAAATCTGACACTTGTCATACAACCAGACAAACTTATTCATTCCCAGAATTCCTACATGTTTATTAAAATGATTTATAACTGTTTTTGTTTATGGCTTTACCCATTAAAATACTTGTATAGAGACAATATGGCACCCAGTCATGTTAAATTGTCCTGATAAGACTTCACCAAATTCAAGGATAACAGATTTACGACTTTGGGAGAATGAACTTTCAATTACCCCACCTTATGTGTTATATGTCTCACTATATAATCCTATATGTATGTATTCATATAATGGTTCCAGAAAAAGGTACTGTATCACTTACATTATATATATATATACCATCTATTCAATATTTTCTGAGAGTTGTCCCAATGCTCTAAGCAGGATGTTGCATTTTGGTTTATTCTCATAGCATTGTAGCAACATTCATCCGAAAAGGATTGTCCTAAATCTTTTTCCCATTTATACATTTTAGGGTTTTTCTCATATTTAGGATACTGAGAAAAAACTTTATAGAAGAAAGCTATACTTTTATGTTTTACAGGTTTGTTAATGGTGACGTGTGACCAAATTAAAGATGGAATTTCAAAATCTTGATGTGGATTTAAGCTTTGCAGATCATTAAGCTTATTTAACTTATCATCAATCGTGGCTTTGTATCCTGAGGTAAGGTGTATTTAAAAGTTAAAGCCCTCAGCAATCCATTTGTTCATCGAGAGTCGGCCTCTACAGTAGTCAAGGGCTCTGAGTGGTATAGGTATCTTTTGTAAATGCCCTAGAGCATGGAAGTTTGAGACAAGAAACTTCCTTGCTAACAGGGTAGCTTTAATGCAAAGCAATTTAGGAACTATGACCTTAGGGAATATCATGTAAGCCACTGACAGGGCAAATAAATCATTTCCCTTGGTGATTTCTCTTTCAATGGATAACCACAGCTTATTGTCATTTGGGAAGAACCAGTATTTCATTTGATCCAAAAGTGTTGCGAAGTAGTATTTATGCATATCAGGTAAGTTGGACAAGTTACTTAATGACCAAACCACATGTCAAAAATTAAAGGGGGACCCTACTACACGGTTAAAAAATGAACTCACAGGGGGGCGTGGCCTGACCGGGATCTGAATAGGACGTGCTGCACAGAGCTCCTGTAATCCCCCTGCAGAATCCTTGCCATCCTACCTCTGGTAAAATGAATCCCGGTCCCCACAAGACATCCAGGGCTAAACAGACAGGCAGAGAGTCGCCTGTGCCTGTATCGCGGCTGTCTTCTGTGTTGGGGGCTGCCTGGAGGACAGGCCGCGGCTCCGGCCTACTCCCGGGAGCGGCGGCCATCTTGGTACACCCGGCCGCGGTCCCGGCGACGAATCCTGACCCCCCAGACCTCCCTTTAAGTGGCTCAGTCTCCATATAGAAACCGGAGACCACCCGCCACACATTGCACCCACTGATGCCCCTCCACGTCTGTTAGAAGGCAGACAAACAGCTCTGGCCCTGTGAACGGCGGCCATCTTGCTGCACCCGGCCGCGCTGCTGGAGCCTAATCCTGGCCTCCCAGACCTCCCTATCAACGGCTATTACTCTCCACGGCAACCGGAGACCACCCACCACCTGGGGCACACACTGACACCCCTCCAAGGCAGCCTGCAGGCGAAAGAACAGCTCCGGCCCTGTGAACAGCGGCCATCTTGCTCCATCCGGCGGCCATCTTGCTATACCTGGCAATCACCATTCTGATTCCCCTGGGACCGGTAAGCCCCCCCAGGAGGCTGGATCACTCTGGCCGGCCGGGCTGTGACCCCCAGGGATGGACAGATTGATTTGACCCTGTAATTAATGCTGAAATCACAGCCCTAGGGAGGTGCATGCGCGTGAACAGGGAAAATGGATGTCTGATTCCCCTGCTCCGCGCCAACGGAATGGCAAACCTCGGCTAGCATAGCACAATCCGCACCCGGCACACACTGAAAGCCTCCCGCAGCTCCGGAACACATAAAGCATCAGGCGGTTATGTACCGCTCAACGAAGAACCGTCACAAGTGTAACACACAACCCAAATCAGCTCTGGCCACAGGGAAGGGGAAAAGGGCAATGGCTCCAAACCCACCGGAGCCGGACGACTCCTCACAACACTCGGCAGCGGACCCTGCCTCCCCAGCCGATAGCCTGCATCAGTTCCCTACGGACCTGGTAAGTCCCCAGCATGCAGACTCAGATGCCTTGCTGAACAAATTTCGCTCCATTGTTAGAGATGAAATCACACAGGCCTCGCGCAAGCTCTCCTCTGACCTGGTAAAAGGACTTAAAGAGATAGGCCACCGCACTAACCAGTTAGAGCAAAGAATGGACTTAGCAACCACTGTGCTTGAAGGCCATGAAGAAGAGGTGGATAAATTGTCTGCAGAGCTGGAGTCCCTGCGAGACAAACTAGAGGATGCTGAAAATAGGGCCCGCAGGGATAATCTCCGCATCCGCGGAGTCCCGGAACAAATCACTGATTTGCAGGGTATGGCAACAGCCTTTTTTCAGGAGCTGGCACCTGGGATACCCTTGGAAAGACTGGAATTTGACCGTATACACAGATCCCTAGCACCCAAACCGTCAGAGGGCCCCCCAAGAGATGTCATCATCAAGTTCCATTTTTACCGCACCAAGGAGCGGCTCCTCCAAGCGGCACGGGAACAGCAAGACCTCTCTTTTCAGGGTAACCCCCTCCAGCTTTTTGCGGATCTCTCTCCAGTAACTATTGCAAGGAGAAGAGACCTGAAACCCTACCTCCAGGTCCTGCAGACCCAAGGGATCAAATATAGATGGGGGTTCCCTTTTAAGCTCTCATTTTCGCATCTTGGCCGCCAGTTCCATGCATCCTCCCCCTCTGACCTGAAACGTCATTTTCAGGAACTGCAGCTGGAAATACCACCTTCCCAGGGAGATGCACCCTCTTCTTCCTCCAGGCCCAGATCCTTCCAGCCTCCTCGCCGGACCTCTCAGCCCCTTCAAAGGTCTCAACCCGGATCACAGGCCTTGCGGGACCTGCAGGCCCAAAGGTTCATAACAGGCCCTAAAGGCTGATGGCATATAACCTCCCAAATTGACGGTTCTTCACAGAAAAGTTCCAAATGACTCCATGAAACCCTAAGCCTGCCTCCGGTTGCAATCGGACTTACATTATATCTGGCTCCCGCTGATACCCAGCATGTTGTTACTGAACTGGTAATAGGCAGAACTGACCTCACAGATGCTATTTTTTTCTGTTCAATTGAACCTGATCTGAGACTCAATTTCTTGCAAGAACTTCCCGGGACTGGGCCCCCCTGGGGCGCCCCAACTGCGAGATGGTGCCTCCGGGACAAGTCGGCCTCACCCGGGCGAGACATTGAGCACTTACTAAGGCATGTCACTTTGACCCCCCTTACAGGGGTCGTACATGGCGGCCGCGGAGTGTCCAGCTGACTGTATACTGCCGCCTCTGTGGCGGGGTGCACTCACACCCTGTTGCACAGCGGGATAATAGAATTTTGACAGGTTCTACTTTGTTTTTTCCCGCTCTGTCGAGGTTTTTTTTTTTTTTTTTTTTTTTCCCTGACGCAAACATGCTGGTTCCCTTAGCTCTCAGGCAGCCGTCAATACGCTGCAGTCTGCTGGCAGCAGTTTCCCGTCTTTGCGGGGAGGCGGGTGGGTTTCAAAATATGATGTTATATTTTTTCACCCTGTTAGTGTTGTGAGTTACACTTTATTTTATTAGTTATTTACTTTTATTTTTTTCAGATTGATTGCCTCTCCCTCTCTATCTATTGGGTGGCCATGAGGGACTACCCCAATGACATTTTGGTCTCTCACTCGCCACGCGCCCCCTCGACAATGGAGGGGGGTCCGGGGCGACGGGGAGACCTAAAATAAAAGGCAACCACATATTTCAGGATGTTTGTGTTCTCCTTTAGTGCCTTAAGCGGTGCACCAAGTTTTGTGCTTAAAGATTTAAAGTTAATTTTACTGTATAACAATGCCGAGCGGTTCCGTTGGATCACTGCTCCCCCCATGAGTTGGCTCTTGGTTCGGACGTTAGTCCCGACCAACATTCAACCCCCCTGTGGGCCTTTAGACCCACAACCAGTTGCACTCATACTTTTTCAGTACTATATGCTACAATTTTTTACTGGCTATTATATGTACTACAGTATGCCTTTCTACCTTGTTCTTTTCTTTGTTTCACCTCCTCTCTACCTCCCTTTTCCCCTTTGCAGGTCCTCGCGGTGGGTGAGTAAAGTCGTTTTATGGCTAACTTCCCATGTACCATGACACTTAATTGGTTATCCCTGAATGTGCAGGGAATGAACTCCCCCCAGAAAAGGGTTAAAGTTTTTAAATATCTTAAGCAACAGAAAGTGAACATAGCATGCCTACAGGAGACCCACTTCTCATCTTCTTCTTGTCCTAAATACTTCGATGCCATGTACCCTCAAGTTTTTCTAGCTAATGGCCCGACTAAACAGAAGGGCGTTTTGATTGCCATACACAAGTCGGTTCCCTTCAGTTGCAGTAGAGAGATTGCTGACCCAGAGGGTAGATACCTTTTACTACAGGGCACTATTCAGGACACGGAGGCCACCATCCTAACATATTATGCTCCAAATAATAACCCGGGACCCTTCCTCTCCCATATCTGCTCCCTGTTGCAGTCCCACCAGAGAGGCACTCTCCTCTTAGCGGGAGACTCCAATGTTACGCTGAACCCTGCTCTGGACAAGTACCCCTCGGAACACAAAGCCCCATCATCCGATGCAAAAAAATTCATGCATTCTTTACAAAGTCGTGACCTGGTAGATATCTGGAGGGAGCTACATCCTATTAGCAAGGATTACACCTACTACTCCCATCCTCACCATTCCCACTCCAGAATTGACCATATGTTTGTTCTGAGGAAACATCTCCCCCTGGTTGTGTCTGCTTCCATTTTAGCAGCTCCTTGGACAGACCACGACCCTGTTTTGGTTATATGCCACTCGCTGCTCAGCAAACCCCAATATAACGCTTGGACTATGAATGACTCTCTCTTATCTTTTAAGGAAGTCCTCACCGATATTACTCAAGCCTCAGTGGAATATTTCAGGCTTAACACTGGGTCAGTTTCCTCCGAGGTGACTCTCTGGGAAGCATACAAAGCGGTACTCAGGGGGCATATAATTCAGCTGGCAGCAAAACGCAAAAGAGAGCGTATAGCAATGCGTAAATCTTTAGAAGCGCGCCTAGAATCCCTATCCACAATTTTTAAACAGACCCCTACCCCGGCTAACCGTAAACTATTAGATGGGGCGCGTACAGAACTCGACCTATGCCTCACTGAAGAGGCAGAACGTACATTACGCTGGGCCCGCCAGAAATGGTACACCAAGGCCAACAGACCCAACTCAATGCTGGCCAATAGGCTGCGCACCTTTACCCCGAAACACAACCCTATCACTCTCCGCACGAGACATAATGTCCTCACAAGTAACCCGTTGAAAGTGCTGGAAGAATTTAGGTATCGCCTCACCTCCCTCTACAAGGCCCCCACTCAGCCTCCTACTCAAAACCTGACATCCTTCCTGACAGGACTGACATTGCCTAAGCTGTCTGACACACACGCATCGTTAATGGATCGAGATATTCAGTTAACGGAAGTATTACAGGGTATAAAAGAACTGAAAATAGGCAAACGTCCAGGCCCGGATGGCTTCACAGCCCTTTACTATAGGAAGTTAGCAGACGTCTTAGCCCCCCATTTAACGACTATGTTCAATGCAGTAAAAGATGGCCATGCACTCACACCTAACCTTTTAACCGCCAATATTGTTATGATTCCAAAACCCGACCGTGACCACACGTCTTGGACCAATTTTAGGCCCATCTCACTTATTAATGTAGACATTAAAATACTGACCAAGATCCTGGCCAACCGTTTAGACTCCTTCCTACCACGCCTGGTCAAAAAAGACCAGGTGGGGTTCGTTCCGGGGAGACAAGCAGGAGACGCTATTAGACGTATAATACAACTTCAGCACACAGCCCATAGCCGGTCTATAGCAACTATGTTACTGTCTCTTGACATGAACAAGGCCTTTGATACTTTGTCCTGGCCTTACCTGACAAAGGTACTCAGTCACTATGGCTTCGGATCGTCATTCTTGCAATGGGTAATGGCACTATACGATTCCCCCCAGGCTAGGGTCAAATACTATGGTTTCGAATCAGTTCCATTTTCCATCAGGAGGGGGACTCGGCAGGGATGCCCACTCTCCCCACTCCTATTTATTCTGGCCATGGAACCTTTGGCAGAGGCGGTCCGATCCCACCCGGACATAACTGGTGTTGAGATAGCAGGGACACCCCATAAGATATCACTGTTCGCAGATGATATTCTCCTAACCCTAACAAACCCTAGAATCACCCTACCTAACTTGTTCTCTTTACTAGACTCTTTTGCCTCCCTTTCTGGCTTGTCCGTTAACCCCACCAAATCAAAAGCCATGTCAATCAATCTTCGGCCCTCAGACTTGACAACCTTAAAAAATACCTTCACGTTCCAATGGCTGACCTCATTACCCTACCTGGGGATCCGGCTCACCCCAACCTACGCGGGACTCTATAAGGCAAATTTTCCTCCTATACTTAAGAAGCTGACGGACATGTTGTCCTCTTGGACTCATCTCCCACTATCCTGGTTTGGCAGGATCGTGGCAATTCGTATGACATACCTGCCGAAATTACTCTACTTTTTTAGAGTCCTACCGGTCCCAATCCCGCCGCATATCCTACGAATACATCAGCGCAAAATTCTGAAATTTGTATGGGGTTCTACCCGCCCCAGAATCAATAAGCAAATACTATATGCCCGCAGAGTCAATGGTGGACTTTCAGTCCCTAACCTACAAGCCTACTATATAGCTGCAAACATAGCCCCGTTATCCCAACTCCATGCACAACACCAAATGCCACTATGGGCCACTATGGACCTAGTGGACTTACACCCAACACCAATCTCCTCATTGCCCTGGCTCCCTCCCACATATCGTCCTCTCGTGACGGAGCCATGTCTGGCCCATTCCCTTCGCATGTGGGACTCGGTAAAGTATTCGGCCGGCCTGATTTCTCCTCATCTACCCCTACTTCAATTTCCCCAGTGCCCATTGTTCCCACCAGGCTGGGAAAATCCCCAGCAATTCTCCTGGTGGAAAACAAACGGATTCACGGACATTCACTCTTTTTTCACCCCCACCAGGATAATATCATTCGAGGCTCTACGCTCCTCTCACGATATTCCGTTACGTGAACACTATAGCTATCTGCAGATTCGTCACTTTCTCCAGGGGCTTATAAAATCTCAACCGACCCCTTATATTTTGACCCCCTTCGAGAACTTCTGCAGAGCAAGACCCCAAACCTCGGGTTTAATATCACTGGTCTATTCCTCTATTATTACCTCTAAAAAAACACCGATACGACTCTGTCACCTTCACTGGGAAAAGGAACTAGGAAAACAGCTCGATCCAGAGGATTGGCAGGTCATGACTTTAGCAATTTCCAAATGCTCAAAGAATGTCATCTTTTTAGAAAATGCCTATAAGATACTTTACAGGTGGTACTACACGCCTGCTAGACTGGCCCGGTTCATTCCAGCCTACTCTCCCTTGTGCTTCCGAGGGTGCTCCCAGGAGGGCACAATGTCGCACATCTGGTGGACCTGTCCGAGGGTACGCAGGTTATGGATCAGAGTTTACTCCCTCCTCCGAAGCATACTCCATGCTGACCTCAAAAAGGATCCGTTCGAGGCACTTCTCTGCAAACCAATTGCGGAGCTGCTTCGCCCGGAGCGCCAGCTGGCTCTGCATCTCTTTACTGCAACCAAACTAACGATAGCTAGGGCATGGAAGACACAGACACTAAGTTATGAGGCGGTTAAGAATCGCATGGATGATATAATGGTTAACGAAAAGCTGACCGCTGTCCTTTCGGACACTCATGATAAGTTCCTGAAGGTATGGAAGCCATGGGTCGAATATACTAAACCCACTAGATTTGATACCACCCTTCTTCGGATTTAATGCACTCTTGCTCCCCACCGCGGAGACCCACCCTCCCCCCTTTCTTCCTCTTTTCTCCTTTCCCCCTATTCCTTACTCCTCCTTTCTCAACTAATCTCTGCCCCTAGCTCTTCTTTAACCTCCCTTTCAAAAATGTTTTCAGCCTCTGTTATATTCTTATTGTTTTGTTTTTCTCTGATTTACTAGCATACTTATTTTATTTATAAGATGCTAAACTTTTTGTTATGTTCATTCATGATGCATTATCTACACTGTTAAACTGTGAAATTGCTATGATTATCAATAAAACCCTTTGTAAAAGAAAAAATGAACTCACTAATTGGGTATCAGGATTGTACAAAAAAATTCTCAATCACAAAGAAGCAGATTATCTCATCCCACATGCCCCCAAAATTCCAGTAATGTATACAGTGCCCAAAATACATAAAAACAAAGACACTTCCCCAGGCTGACCCATAATCAGTGGGATTGATTCCCTTTTTTCTAGACTGGGTGAATATCTTGACGGATTTTTCAAGCCTCTAGTATCTAAAAGCCCATCCTATTTGAAAGATAGTAAAGATCTGATCGTATTGTTACACAAAATGGTAGCTACAGAAGATACTATTATGGTAACAGTGGACATCGAGTCCCTATATACCAATATTCAAAGGTTTAGAACTAGCCATGAGGAATAATTATTTTTGGGCCAGAGATGAGTACTACAACCAGATAGGAGGCGTAGCTATGGGGGCTCGTTATGCCCCAAGTGTGGCCAATGTGATGCTCAATAAGTGGGAATATGAAACTATCTTCAAAAATAAAAACAGGTCATTAGTTTTCTATAAAAGGTATATAGATGACGTTATCTTATTCTGGAAAGGGCCGATGACTAGATTTCAATTATTCCTGACACAAATGAATGACAACCTATATGGCCTGAAGTTCACGGCGGAACTTAGTAACATTTCGGTCAATTACCTGGATTTAACAATAACAAAAAACCATGGGAGGTTTGAAACTAAGACCTTTTTAAGGTAACTGATAGGAATGGCTATGTGCCAACACATAGTTGCCATCACCCACAGTAGATAGGGGCAGTCCCCAAAGGACAATACATGCAACTTAAACAAAACTGCACCAATGACACTGACTTTCATACTCAGGCCGAGGTACTCACTGAGAGATTCCTAGAGAAGGGCTACCTGGCCAACACCTTGAATAAGATACTAGCACAAGTATCCTCAATGGACAGACAATCCTTATTGATAACAAAACCCAAACCCAAACATGGGGGCGAACTAGCCTTTATATCAGGTTTCAACAGACAATACAAGCAAGTTGAAGCCATAATTAAAAAATACTGGCCCATCTTGCTAAAAGATAAGGACCTATTATCTTCAATCCCTCCCAAGCCTAAATTCATTTATAGGAGGGCACCAGGGTTGAGGAATAGAATAGCTTGGAATGTACCAGACCCCCCTAAGAGGTTGTCCATGTTTCTGGATGGATCTGGCTTTCACTTCTGTACGAGGTGCAAAGCCTGCAAATGATGAAAAGGCCAGGAAACTCTAGGAAAGTTTCCCAATTCCAGTCTGTAGTAACCCAAGAGACCTTTAAACTCAAACCCCTTATCACATGCAACTCAGACCATGTAACCTATGTGCTGGAATGCCCTTGTTCCCTCCAATATGTAGGTCGACAACGAGACAACTCAAAACTAGAATAAATGAGCATTTAACAAACATAAAAAAGGCTTCCCAAACCATAGTGTCTCTAGACATTTTAAATTATACCATAACAGTGACCCTTCACTTTGCACTTTCTATGGAATTGATAAGATTACCAAACACTGGAGCGGAACTCATATGAAAAGAGAAATTTCTAAAAATGAAACTAAGTGGATTTATAAATTAAGAACTATGCAACCGCGGGGAATGAATATAGAGCTAGACCTAAACAGTTTTTTGTCCAACGACTAATCCACAATTGCTTGGGGCTTGAGGTGGTTTTCTATACAATGTCCAGATAAGGGGTTACAAAATTACCACCATCTGTTTCACAGTAATTGATATATAGCTGGTAATTATGGTGACATAGTCTAACTAGGGTGTTTTTTGCCATACATGTAATGGTATTAGAATATATACCACCACCTAGAGGACCCCGTTGATATTACAGCTAACATTATCATTTATCCACGAATAGGGTTTTATTAGCCAATCCAACGCGTTATAGTATCACTCTTTGATATACATTTTTATATATGAGGGCTTGGGTTTAAATTAATTGTGTTTTTCTAGCAATCTGTCTTGGCAAATTTTTTTTTTTTAGGGATATCATATGTATTCAAACGGAGATTTGGCTTGTCTGTGTTTCCTGACCAAGACTGAGGCTGTGCAACACTTCTCCATAGCAACCATGTATACTATTTAAACCATGACCTCTAGTGACCAGGTACGCTTGCTGAGGATGTAAATCATGAAACGTATGTTGAGGCGGTACCTGGTCACGCTCGTACTGTCTTTGCCTACGTCGCTTCCTGTGCGGCTGGTTGTCGACGAGACCCGGTGGAACACACGCCATCCACGGAGGTGGACGAAAAGGTGACTCCATCAATCACTCTCTATGAGAAGCCAGCAGCCCCAGTGCCGGGTTAGGCACTTTTAAATGTAAGGAGCCATTTGGCTATTTTTTATTACTTGTTTTTTATTCAATAAACGGTATTACACTATGGAAGTTTTTTGCTCTCTCTATATATCCTGCCTGTACCCATGAGGAGGAAGGTTCCCACCACCACCAGTCCCACATATGTGAGCAGGCACAATCCTGCACAAGCACTATTTGACTATCTTTTCTAGGAAAGAGGTCAAATAGTTCTGGTAAGCAGATCACTTATCCATTCATATTGGGTGTTAAATTGCTAGAATTATGGTGGAGGAATATCTGTCGGAAGACATCACTATATTTGGAATATTCGTTTCTTTCTGCTGTTTTGTGGACTTTTAATAATGTTTTTTCACTGATTCACTTAATGAATGGACTTTATCAGTTTGGACACTTTTGTCCAGCTGGACTATTTTTGATATTTGCACTTTTTTGTGGTTTACGACTGTATTATAGTTTAGAATTTTTCACTACACTGATTGGTCTAGTCACCTACTAGCCAATTATTCTAGCGCCCCCTATTCCTATTTTCTTTCTCACAAGATTTCACATTGCTATATAATCAAACATATAACAAGGATGCTCACATGAGTGTAGACAGGTAGGCCGCACACCCCAAAAGTGCAAAAAATTGTACGAGAACCCCCTAACGGGGCTTTAAAGCAGCCAATAAAATACAGTATTGATGGTTGAAAAAATTCAGTTTTATTAATACAAAAAGTATATAAGTAGCATGTTATAAAAATCACTGAGGATAGGTACTGACTATTCGAGTCAAGACATGATCTGAGTGTGGCATACCATTGCAATAAACAAAGCATACAATTAAACCAGGTACTAGGCACAATGCATTAAATGGCGACCAAGGTTATCTTAAAAGTGAAATTCTTAAAAGCGGTAGCAACAGATATTGCCTGTGATACCATACATGTATGTGGAGCAACAGAAGTTGTATACGTAAATCCTGACGCGTTTCGACCCTTCCCGGGTCCTCTTCAGAGGATGGTTGCCCACTGTGAAAAGGTCAACATGTGTCAGACATAGCATCAAATCCAACAGTACCAAACTTATGTATGTGCACCATCTATTAAAGTTGCCTAGATCATATAGTTACCTATTATAGAAATTATGACGTTTCCGCGTGCAGTTTAAGCATTGTAAGTTGTTATATTTTTAGGTGGTGCAGTTTCTCTTTAGTTCCCCTGTCTCCCCCGTGTCGGAACAGCTCCCAGGAGAGCGGGCGGTGGGCCAAGTGTGTCTTGCGAGGGATCACATCTAACAACCCCCGTATAGGACGGGGAAGTAGAGGAGGGAGGGGCAACGAACAACCCGAAAGGCACCTAAAAGGGTATACGTTATTGCCAGAAATAGAAAAATATTGAGTGTTAAATGCTGAAGAGCAGAGGATGACTAAATTAATCCACACGGATTGGAAGATTTCCCAGCTATGGAGATTCATAAAGATGTTGGATAGTGGGTACATGGGTGTGCAGAGAGCATAGCTGTGGCAAGGGGAAAAGAGGAGGAGAAGATGTGAGGAAGAGGATAAGGAAGGGGGAAAGACAGAAAGAGGAAACGAAAGAATGAGAGGGAAAGTGAGAAGAAGTGAAAGAAAAGAAGTAACCCAACGCAGTGTAAGTGAAGATGGAACGAGTGGAGGATAGCAAATGCCCTGCTGCCAGTTAATTCCCATGTACCGTAGAAAGTATATGCAAAGAGCAATAGGTAAAGGTGCCGACAAACCACCAGTGAGTGGACGAAGAGAAATGAGAGGGGGGGGGGGAAACAGGGGAAGGGGAAAACCAACCAAAATAGATTGGAGTGGTGGAATAAATAGAAAAGGGAAAGGAAAAGAAAGAGGGGGAGAAGGAGGGAATGGAGAAGGGTAGGGAAGGGGAAGGGCGACCAAGGGGAAAACAGAGAGAGGAAACGGAAAAGGGGAAGGGGAGGGGAAAGAAGGGAGGGGGAAATGGGGAAGAGACGGGAAGAGAGGGGAAGGTGCTGCAGGGTGAGGGGGAAAAACCGAGGGGGGGGGGAAGAGGGGGGAGAAAGGAAAAAACAGGAAGGAGAGGAAGGGGAAAGGGGGGAAAAAAGAAAAGAAAAAAGCGGGGTGAAAAGTGGGGTTGGGGGTGAGGGTGGGCAGAAAGGGTAAAAAGGTGGAGTGAAAAGCAGGGTGTGGGACAGAAAGGAACAGGGGGAGGGGAGGAAAGGGGGGGAAAAGTGAAAGGAAAAGTGCAAGTGGGGTGAAAAATGGGGTGTGGGACATGGATGGACGCAGGGGGGGGGAAAGGGGAGATGGGGGGGAACATGTGGGGGCAGGAGTGAAAAAAACCATGTGAAGCAAATGCGCACGATGCAATAAACAAAAGGTGAACAAAAAGTGAAGGTGACAAGCAGTGTGAAAAAATACAGAGGAGGTGTCGGAACTAATTACCTAATTCAACTGAACTGAATGGAAGAACTGAAATATTCTGGATGCTGAAAAAATTAATTAAGGTATAGATAAATCTGACAAGGTCAGCAATGATTTAGAAGAACCAAGTCGTTAGAAAGATATCACATTCATTCCATTTGTGCTTTCCAGTGTTTGCTGTCAGTCTGTGTGACCTGTCTTCAGTTAGGAAAGAATCCAATAAGTGTCCCCTGGCGATTCCCATATTTATAGGGAGTGCCGATTGGCTAACTCCCTTCAGGTGTTCATGTGCCCTGCGTCCCTCCTCCTCCCCCTCCATCGGGGGAAACGAGCAACACAGCTGTGCGCCCTAGTGTGGTCCCCCCGGCGTTCCGGAAAGGAAGACACCTTCGGGCGTCCCCGTCGCTTCCGCCGCAACTGCGCAGGCGCCGCTACATCACGCGCACGCGCCCTAGGGCGCGCGCTCGTGAGTGCGGCGTCCGGAAGGGATCCGGGACGCCGCTGGCAGGGAGAGAGGCATCCCACCCAGGTGATGCCACCTAGTGGGCGTATTAGGAGACGCGGGCCCCAGCGTCTCCTCTCTCACCCTGCCAGGAAGACACAAAAGAGGTGCACCCCCGCCCCCAGAGGAGAGACACAAACACTGAGGGAGACAATGGGGAACATGGAGCCATACTGCCACAAATATGCTATTATGCAGGAATAATAGTGATAATGATAAGGCATGGCATAAACCATTTGTATAACCTGTTCAATGGTGCTAAACATATAGTCTGTGTGCCGTGGGCTGATTGCTAGCTGGCCATCTCAAGTGCATCTTACCATACATGGCATTGTATACTTTGACATGATTGCACAGTTGCAAAGACAATAATTTATTGCAACCTGCGCGATCAGAATGGTACATAAACAGAAACAAAAGAAAAAAACAAAATTACATAATATTAAGTATTAAAGCAATAGAAAACTCCGAACTGTTTAAGGCTAGATTTTACAAGGGGTAGAACGATACAAAGCACATGATCCATTTTATTGATCAGTAACATACACATTAGTATGCATCTCGTACATATGAGCATGATGAAAAACAACAGTAATCATGATGACTTTAATGGTTGTGTGTGGGGAAAACCAGGCAGCGATATACACAGTGCTAGAAACGCAGATGAGAAAAATGTATTAAGGAAAATTGGCTGGGATCCGCAAAGGGAAAGAGGGGGGGGGAAGGCGAAATGGAGGGGAGAAAAAGGGGGGAAAAAAGGGGAAAAAAAAAAAAAAAAGAAGGAGCAAGGAAAAGTCATTGTGTCTTCCCCGATGAGAATCCCTGCAAAAAGGGGGCAAATGAAATTGATTCATTTAAACCTGGTGGAGAGGTGGCCTGTAACTGGAATATCCATCTCTGCTCTTTTTGCAGCAGAGACTTATTCCAGTCGCCACCTCTGTTGGGGATGTTTATTCTATAGAGGGCCACAAAGGTAACTTTGGGAACTTTGTAATTGTGTGTAAAAATTATGTGCCTCCCAATAGGGAGGTATGGGTTCCCCACCTCCATACTGTAAACATGTTGGGAGATGCGTTTCCAGAATTCCTGCCTGGTTTTCCCCACATAGTATGCACCACACTCACATTCCATCAAGTATACTATTCCGCGAGTGCGGCAATTTACAAACTGTTTAGGTGTAAATGTGTTGCCATTAGGCAGAACAAAGATTTTATCCTGTTTGATGAGTGAGCAATACGAGCAGTGTCCACAGGGGAAGGAACCCACTGTGGAACAATGCTTGAATCTCTTGTTGTCGTTGGTGTATTCACTGCGGACAAGCTGGTCACGCAGTGACATAGCTCTTTTGTACGTTATAGTGGGTCTGTCTTCAAATCCACGTAGCTTGGGGTCGTCTGTGAGGATGCTCCAATAGCGTTCTATAATCTTTCTAATAGCCTGATGTTGACGGGAGTAGCGCATAATAATCCGGGTAGGGTTGCATTCAGGGCTTCGGGAGGGTTTGGGTTTGAAAAGTAGCTGGGATCTAGAGTGTCCAATAGCCTGATTGCAAGCTTTTTTAAGGCAAGATCTACTGTAGCCCCTTGCTAACAGTTGATTTTGGAGCCCCTCTGCTTCTTTGATGAATAAAGCGTCGCTGGAACAGTTGCGCCAAAGGCGCAGATACTGTCCGTAGGGGATCGAGTTTTTCAATGGGATCGGATGGAAACTATCAAAATGAAGGACCGTATTCCCAGCAGTTGTCTTACGAAACAAAGTGCTGGAAAGGTGTCCTTCCACAGTAGTCGAAACGGAGACATCTAGGAAGGTGACGCTGTGGGGATCATGGGTCATTGTGAACTTCAGATTTCGATCGTTTACATTGATTCTATTAAAAAATTCAAATAACTTGGTCTCGGGTCCCTCCCAGACGACGAAGACGTCGTCGATATACCTCAGCCATTTGGTTATATGGCTGGTGTATTCGACAAGGTCCTCGTCATCGAGGAGGGACTTCTCCCACTCCCCCAGGTACAGGTTGGCGTAAGAGGGGGCACAACAGGTCCCCATAGCCACACCCTGCACCTGGAGGTAGTGGGAGTTGTCAAAACAAAAGTAGTTGTGATGCAGTATATAATGCAGACCATTCAAAATAAACCTAACCAAAGCCGGATCATATTGGGAATAATGTTGCAAGGCCCTTTGCACAGCAGCCAACCCCTTAGAATGGGGACTGCTGCTGTACAACGCCTCGACATCTATGGTCACCAAAATCGCATTTTTAGGTAGCCTCAAATCGCTGATGAGTTGCAAGAATTGAATTGTGTCCTTGACAAAGGAGGGCAAGGCCAGAACAAGGAGTTGCAGATGTGCATCTATGACACGGCTTAGGTTTTCAGATATAGCCCCATTGCCGGAGACAAAGGGGTGGCCTGTGGGTTTAATCGGATTTTTATGTATCTTGGTTAGACTATAGAAAGTGGCTACCCTAGGGTGTGGAGTTCTGATAAATTCATAGATATTCCTGGTAATTTCCCCTCTACGGAATGCACGGTCAATCATGTTGTAAAAGCTGGAATTATATTGATTAATATTGAGGGCTGAGATTACTTTGTACCATTCTTTGTTTTTTAATATGTCCAGGCACATAGAAACATAGTCGTCATTATTCATGACGACTACGTTGCCTCCCTTGTCTGAGGGTTTTATCACAATTGTGGGATTTTTTATGAGGCTTTGAAGGGCTGCGTTTTCCTCGTCAGAAAGATTAGCCGGTTTAGAATGAATTTGTGGTAGTTTGCATATGTCACGGATGGTTTGCCTTAAAAATACTGCTACGTTGGGATTAATACTTGACGAGGGAAATGTAGTAGAGGCCTTTTTGAACATCGTAAGGGGATTTGGAGTCGATCTGTCCACCTCCTGCAGTAAGGCGTCCAGATCGATTTGATCTATTAAATCCACTGTGTTGTTTTCTTGATAAAGGAGAGTTAGGTCTCGTAAGGCCCTACATTCCTTCATGCTAAGAAAAGGCCCATCCACAGCGTCACCTTCCGAGTCATCCTTTTCATGCAGGTATTTGAGTAATAACCTGCGTGCAAAGAGTTGTAAATCAGTAATTGTTTCGAAGACATCAAAATGTTGTTCCGGACAGAACGTTAGTCCACGGGACAAAAGTTGTATCTCACTAGGTGACAAATTGGTGGAGGATAGATTAACCACACTTAGGTGGTTTGTTGTATCCGCACCATGAAGGGGTCCAAGCCCTTGCCTGTTTTGTGGGTCTGTGGGGACGCAGGTCCCCAAGAGGAGTTTAAAGCTTTTTGTGAAGCTACTTTATTAGGGCCCACAGAAGGAGTAAGATGTTTGGGGAATTCCTGCGTGGGTAAAATGTTGCTGTTGGATTCAAGGGATATTGCCCCGCCCGCCCGCCTCTGCATTGCCATCGTTTGTCGCACTGCGGCCGGGTTGGGCATCATGAGGGCCTGCTTGTGTAGAAACAGTATCCGTCGCACGTTTTTTAGAGTCGTGTTCAGGAGAGTTCCTGAAACTGCGATCTCTTTTCTGTTGTATTTTACTCCGCGCCTGATTGCGTTGGGAGGAGTTTTTACGTTCAGATTCGGGGTCAAAGGATCCCCGAGATTTTGAAGTTTGAGTGTTCTTTTTGTTTTTGGGTTCCTGACGTGGTTGATTGTTAGATGGCGACACGTGGTTTCTCCATCTGTAAGCATACCCCTCCGAAAAAGCATGTTTGTCCCTCCAGAATTGCATTTCTTTATTACGCAGAATGTTTTTATTAAAAGTCGAAAGATTTTCTTCCAAACGAGTTTGGGATTCAGCAAAGAGGGGGTGTTGGGCATATTGATTCAATGTTTGTTCCAGTTTACTGATGATGCCATCTAGTAGGGCAATCTGTTTGCCGTACTCCCTAGATAGAATTGACATCATCTCCCTGGAGCATGACTTGAGGTTGGCCTCCCACTCGGCCTTACACTCCTCACTTATTAAATCAATATTTGGGAAGATTTGAACGCGTAATCCATAAGGGTTGATTTGTTCCTCGAGGTATCTGCCAAAACTCTTGACATGCCAAAAGAGGGCAGATTTCCTCTCGAGTACCTTAGTCAATTTTTGAAATAGTGTTGTGATCGACAGGGTTTTTTGATCACCCTGTTCGAAGGAGTTCTCATACTGAGACATTAGATTAGCCCAATCAACCCCTGTAAATTTGCTCATCTTAAATCTCAGAATACAATCTGTTAGTGGCTAAAGTAGGTGTTTCAGTAATATACAAGTGAAATGCACAAAATGAAGAAGAAAGAACCGTATACCAGGATCGTAAATACCGCTTAAACATCCAGTTCGCAGTTCATGTCTAGACTCGAGTGCCAAAAGGCGGGGGAAGGTGTTTAACCACCAAAAGGAAAATCAAAACAAATAACAAGGGCGCTCACATGAGTGTAGACAGGTAGGCCGCACACCCCAAAAGTGCAAAAAATTGTACGAAAACCCCCTAACGGGGCTTTAAAGCAGCCAATAAAATACAGTATTGATGGTTGAAAAAATTCAGTTTTATTAATACAAAAAGTATATAAGTAGCATATTATAAAAATCACTGAGGATAGGTACTGACTATTCGAGTCAATACATGATCTGAGTGTGGCATACCATTGCAATAAACAAAGCATACAATTAAACCAGGTACTAGGCACAATGCATTAAATGGCGACCAAGGTTATCTTAAAAGTGAAATTCTTAAAAGCGGTAGCAACAGATATTGCCTGTGATACCATACATGTATGTGGAGCAACAGAAGTTGTATACGTAAATACTGACGCGTTTCGACCCTTCCCGGGTCCTCTTCAGAGGATGGTTGCCCACTGTGAAAAGGTCAACATGTGTCAGACATAGCATCAAATCCAACAGTACCAAACTTATGTATGTGCACCATCTATTAAAGTTGCCTAGATCATATAGTTACCTATTATAGAAATTATGGCGTTTCCGCGTGCAGTTTAAGCATTGTAAGTTGTTATATTTTTAGGTGGTGCAGTTTCTCTTTAGTTCCCCTGTCTCCCCCGTGTCGAAACAGCTCCCAGGAGAGCGGGCGGTGGGCCAAGTGTGTCTTGCGAGGGATCACATCTAACAACCCCCGTATAGGACGGGGAAGTAGAGGAGGGAGGGGCAACGAACAACCCGAAAGGTACCTAAAAGGGTATACGTTATTGCCAGAAATAGAAAAATATTGAGTGTTTAATGCTGAAGAGCAGAGGATCACTAAATTAATCCACACAGATTGGAAGATTTCCCAGCTATGGAGATTTATAAAGATGTTGGATAGTGGGTACATGGGTGTGCAGAGAGCATAGCTGTGGGAAGGGGAAAAGAGGAGGAGAAGATGTGAGGAAGAGGATAAGGAAGGGGGAAAGACAGAAAGAGGAAACGAAAGAATGAGAGGGAAAGTGAGAAAAAGTGAAAGAAAAGAAGTAACCCAACGCAGTGTAAGTGAAGATGGAACGAGTGGAGGATAGCAAATGCCCTGCTGCCAGTTAATTCCCATGTACTGTAGAAAGTATATGCAAAGAGCAATAGGTAAAGGTGCCGACAAACCACCAGTGAGTGGACGAAGAGAAATGAGAGGGGGGGGGAAACGGGGGAAGGGGAAAACCAACCAAAATAGATTGGAGTGGTGGAATAAATGCTATTGGAGCATCCTCACAGATGACCCCAAGCTACGTAGATTTGTTCAAGACAGACCCACTATAACGTACAAAAGAGCTATGTCACTGCGTGACCAGCTTGTCCGCAGTGAATACACCAACGACAACAAGAGATTCAAGCATTGTTCCACAGTGGGTTCCTTCCCCTGTGGACACTGCTCGTATTGCTCACTCATCAAACAGGATAAAATCTTTGTTCTGCCTAATGGCAACACATTTACACCTAAACAGTTTGTAAATTGCCGCACTCGCGGAATAGTATACTTGATGGAATGTGAGTGTGGTGCATACTATGTGGGGAAAACCAGGCAGGAATTCTGGAAACGCATCTCCCAACATGTTTACAGTATGGAGGTGGGGAACCCATACCTCCCTATTGGGAGGCACATAATTTTTACACACAATTACAAAGTTCCCAAAGTTACCTTTGTGGCCCTCTATAGAATAAACATCCCCAACAGTGGTGGCGACTGGAATAAGTCTCTGCTGCAAAAAGAGCAGAGATGGATATTCCAGTTACAGGCCACCTCTCCACCAGGTTTAAATGAATCAATTTCATTTGCCCCCTTTTTGCAGGGATTCTCATCGGGGAAGACACAATGACTTTTCCTTGCTCCTTCTTCCCCCCCCCCCCCCCCTTTTTTCCCCCCTTTTTCTCCCCTCCATTTCGCCTTCCCCCCCCCTCTTTCCCTTTGCGGATCCCAGCCAATTTTCCTTAATACATTTTTCTCATCTGCGTTTCCAGCTCTGTGTATATCGCTGCCTGGTTTTCCCCACACACAACCATTAAAGTCATCATGATTACTGTTGTTTTTCATCATGCTCATATGTACGAGATGCATACTAATGTGTATGTTACTGATCAATAAAATGGATCATGTGCTTTGTATCGTTCTACCCCTTGTAAAATCTAGCCTTAAACAGTTCGGAGTTTTCTATTGCTTCAATACTTAATATTATGTAATTTTGTTTTTTTCTTTTGTTTCTGTTTATGTACCATTCTGATCGCGCAGGTTGCAATAAATTATTGTCTTTGCAACTGTGCAATCATGTCAAAGTATACAATGCCATGTATGGTAAGATGCACTTGAGATGGCCAGCTAGCAATCAGCCCACGGCACACAGACTATATGTTTAGCACCATTGAACAGGTTATACAAATGGTTTATGCCATGCCTTATCATTATCACTATTATTCCTGCATAATAGCATATTTGTGGCAGTATGGCTCCATGTTCCCCATTGTCTCCCTCAGTGTTTGTGTCTCTCCTCTGGGGGCGGGGGTGCACCTCTTTTGTGTCTTCCTGGCAGGGTGAGAGAGGAGACGCTGGGGCCCGCGTCTCCTAATACGCCCACTAGGTGGCATCACCTGGGTGGGATGCCTCTCTCCCTGCCAGCGGCGTCCCGGATCCCTTCCGGACGCCGCACTCACGAGCGCGCGCCCTAGGGCGCGTGCGCGTGATGTAGCGGCGCCTGCGCAGTTGCGGCGGAAGCGACGGGGACGCCCGAAGGTGTCTTCCTTTCCGGAACGCTGGGGGGACCACACTAGGGCGCACAGCTGTGTTGCTCGTTTCCCCCGATGGAGGGGGAGGAGGAGGGACGCAGGGCACATGAACACCTGAAGGGAGTTAGCCAATCGGCACTCCCTATAAATATGGGAATCGCCAGGGGACACTTATTGGATTCTTTCCTAACTGAAGACAGGTCACACAGACTGACAGCAAACACTGGAAAGCACAAATGGAATGAATGTGATATCTTTCTAACGACTTGGTTCTTCTAAATCATTGCTGACCTTGTCAGATTTATCTATACCTTAATTAATTTTTTCAGCATCCAGAATATTTCAGTTCTTCCATTCAGTTCAGTTGAATTAGGTAATTAGTTCCGACACCTCCTCTGTATTTTTTCACACTGCTTGTCACCTTCACTTTTTGTTCACCTTTTGGTTGTTGCATCGTGCACATTTGCTTCACATGGTTTTTTTCACTCCTGCCCCCACATGTTCCCCCCCATCTCCCCTTTCCCCCCCCCTGCATCCATCCATGTCCCACACCCCATTTTTCACCCCACTTGCACTTTTCCTTTCACTTTTCCCCCCCTTTCCTCCCCTCCCCCTGTTCCTTTCTGTCCCACACCCTGCTTTTCACTCCACCTTTTTACCCTTTCTGCCCACCCTCACCCCCAACCCCACTTTTCACCCCGCTTTTTTCTTTTCTTTTTTCCCCCCTTTCCCCTTCCTCTCCTTCCTGTTTTTTCCTTTCTCCCCCCTCTTCCCCCCCCCCTTCCCCCCCCCCCTCGTTTTTTCCCCCTCACCCTGCAGCACCTTCCCCTCTCTTCCCGTCTCTTCCCCATTTCCCCCTCCCTTCTTTCCCCTCCCCTTCCCCTTTTCCGTTTCCTCTCTCTGTTTTCCCCTTGGTCGTCCTTCCCCTTCCCTACCCTTCTCCATTCCCTCCTTCTCCCCCTCTTTCTTTTCCTTTCCCTTTTCTATTTATTCCACCACTCCAATCTATTTTGGTTGGTTTTCCCCTTCCCCCGTTTTCCCCCCCTCTCATTTCTCTTCGTCCACTCACTGGTGGTTTGTCGGCACCTTTACCTATTGCTCTTTGCATATACTTTCTACGGTACATGGGAATTAACTGGCAGCAGGGCATTTGCTATCCTCCACTCGTTCCATCTTCACTTACACTGCGTTGGGTTACTTCTTTTCTTTCACTTCTTCTCACTTTCCCTCTCATTCTTTTGTTTCCTCTTTCTGTCTTTCCCCCTTCCTTATCCTCTTCCTCACATCTTCTCCTCCTCTTTTCCCCTTCCCACAGCTATGCTCTCTGCACACCCATGTACCCACTATCCAACATCTTTATAAATCTCCATAGCTGGGAAATCTTCCAATCTGTGTGGATTAATTTAGTGATCCTCTGCTCTTCAGCATTTAACACTCAATATTTTTCTATTTCTGGCAATAACGTATACCCTTTTAGGTACCTTTCGGGTTGTTCGTTGCCCCTCCCTCCTCTACTTCCCCGTCCTATACGGGGGTTGTTAGATGTGATCCCTCGCAAGACACACTTGGCCCACCGCCCGCTCTCCTGGGAGCTGTTCCGACACGGGGGAGACAGGGGAACTAAAGAGAAACTGCACCACCTAAAAATATAACAACTTACAATGCTTAAACTGCACGCGGAAACGTCATAATTTCTATAATAGGTAACTATATGATCTAGGCAACTTTAATAGATGGTGCACATACATAAGTTTGGTACTGTTGGATTTGATGCTATGTCTGACACATGTTGATCTTTTCACAGTGGGCAACCATCCTCTGTAGAGGACTCGGGAAGGGTCGAAACGCGTCAGGATTTACGTATACAACTTCTGTTGCTCCACATACATGTATGGTATCACAGGCAATATCTGTTGCTACCGCTTTTAGGAATTTCACTTTTAAGATAACCTTGGTCGCCATTTAATGCATTGTGCCTAGTACCTGGTTTAATTGTATGCTTTGTTTATTGCAATGGTATGCCACACTCAGATCATGTCTTGACTCGAATAGTCAGTACCTATCCTCAGTGATTTTTATAATATGCTACTTATATACTTTTTGTATTAATAAAACTGAATTTTTTCAACCATCAATACTGTTTTTTTTTGGCTGCTTTAAAGCCCCGTTAGGGGGTTCTCGTACAATATAATCAAACATTTCTTAGATATCCAGAACTATCTGGCTGCTTACTTTCCTGCTTTTAGTGCCGGCTTCAATTTTGATTCTTCTACATAATTTTAACACAAGAATCCTTGCTTAATGATGTATCAAAGTCATAACATTTTACCCATTTCTCAAGATAATATTTTACATGTCTAATTGTATGTATGTTTAGTATCATCATTTATTTCATTTCACACACTTCTGGTCATTTTAATGTATGTACGGAGTAATTTAAGGTCTTCTCACACAGACACTTATACACTGTTTTCTTTAACTCGCAGACCGACACAAATTCCTTAAGAGGTTACTGTACTTTTTCAACCCTCCTAGTCCTGTGCTCTACTAGAAAACATTAGTATTCCTATACCTTTATACACAATATTTTCGTAAACTCGCAGACCGACACAGAGTTTCTTTCCCAATCCTGTGCTCTACTAAAAAAACATTGGTATTCTTATACCTTTATACACAATATTTTTGTAAACTCGCAGACCAAAACCGAATTTCTTTCCTAATCCTGTGTTCTACTAAAAAACATTGGTAGTCTTATCTTCTAACCAAATTGAAACAAATTGTGATTTTTTCTTACCTTGAACCAGAATGGGTCTTTTCTGCCAATTCTTGGGAACCCGTCACCTGATAAGGACCAGTCGGTCGACCGGCCTCTGTTAACGTCAATTCAGACAGAGTTTTGAGTTCTGGCTCGAAGGACCAATTTATGAGGGAAATTCACCTTAGACCACACTTTAGATCAAGTTAAAAAGTTTTCTTTATTTGACTCATACGAGGAGACAAGTTACAACAAAGGACAGATATTTGCCCATTGGTTCTGATCTCTATGACCCGTGCAATAGGGCAGCATACATAGAGTTCAGCCTTATGGGCTTCTATCTGACTTGTTTGTCTAACAATTGTAAAACTTCCATTTATATACCTTTACAAGCCTTATCTTAGTCTTAGCCATCTCTCCTAGATTTAATTGGTTGTTAATATCTACGTCAATGTAACTAACCATAAATCTGACACTTGTCATACAACTAGACAAACTTATTCATTCCCAGAATTCCTACATGTTTATTCAAATGATTTATAACTGTTTTTGTCTATGGCTTTACCCATTAAAATACTTGTATAGAGACAATATGGCACCCAGTCATGTTAAATCAAACCCTCCTTGTCCTGATAAGATTTCACCAACTTCAAGGATAACAGATTTTCGACTTTGGGAGAATTAACTTTCAATTACCTCACCTTATGTATTATATGTCTCACAATATAATCCTATATGTATGTATTCATATATTGGTTCTACAAAAAGGTACTGTATCACTTACTTGTTTTCTTATTCAATGTATTTTAACAGTTTTAATGAGGACACAAGCAGACCTTTCTTTGACCATGTCAAACTTAATTAATGTACTGTACATAACTTTCCCATATTTCACATAATTATTTCTAAACCACCTGTATAAGATGTTTTATCTTATCAGGCTGTAATTCAGCTGCTGTCAAAATGTTTCTTTTCTAATTAGTGAACTAAAAATTAACTATCTTATCTTATCTTATTATTAAAACTATTCTACTTCTAAGCAATCTTTTGCAAGCATGCATAAATGATTATAAAATAAGCATCTGATTTCTCTAACAGAACTTTAATCTGTCAATCCATGGCAGAATGGATAGACTCCCTGAAGAAATATCCCCCTCTGCCCCCCCACCCCCAGTTAGGCCACTGTTTCATAGAGCAGCTGGTGCAAATGTCTGGAGCCTTGTGTTGTAGTTGTGATGGCCTGCTACAGTACAAACATCTAAATTTGTGCCTCCCATGGAACTGATGACAGTATATATATACACAAACAACCCCATTTTCAAAAAAGTTGAGACGCTGTCATGAAAGACGTCCTGTTTGCACAGTTGTTAGAGCAGGCGGACGTGTGCGGGTACGCGCTAGCGCGAACGAACGCATGCGGAGGCACGCTAGCACGGACTAGTGTACACGGTGGAGCGAGCGGGCACGTACGATCGGTACTCAGGCGCGCGCGGGTACGCGCGGACGTACAGTGTGACAGTGTTTGGTGCCAATGGACTTATTTAAAGGAGCCTGTCAGCAAGCTTTCTTGCTGTCCGGTCTACAGCGTTTCCTGTGACCCTAAGCTATCAGTATACCTGTCTACCTGATTCCTGTTACCTGGCCCGTTCCTGACTACTCCTGTTTGCTGCCAGTCCCCGACCTCGGCTTGTCTGACTATTCTCCTGCCTTATCCTATGGTTGTTGCTGCCTGTCTGTTGCCGACCCGGTCCGTGCCCCGACTACTCTTCTGCCTCTGTCTGGTACCTGCTCTGCCCACCAGTGTTGACCCGGCCTGTCTGACCTCGCTAGTGTTCCAGTTGAACTACAGAACACCTCCCTTCTGCCTGCTGTTCCTGAGTTCCTGCCAGCCACACTACTTCTCTGCTCAGTCAGCTGTTCCAGTGTTCCTGCCAGAGTTCTGGTTCATCTTCCTACTACCAGTTGTTCCAGTGCTCCAGTTGAACTACAGAACACCTCCGTGCTGCTTGTTGTTCCTGAGTTCCTGCCAGCTACACTACTTCTCTGCTCAATCAGCTGTTCCAGTGTTCCTGCCAGAGTTCCGGTTCATCTTCCTACTACCAGTTGTTCCAATGCTCCAGTTGAACTACAGAACACCTCCCTGCTGCCTGTTGTTCCTGAGATCCTGCAAGCTACACTACTTCTCTGCTCAATCAGCTGTTCCAGTGTTCCTGCCAGAGTTCCGGTTCATCTTCCTACTACCAGTTGTTCCAGTGCTCCAGTTGGACTACAGAACACCTCCCTGCTGCCTGCTGTTCTTGAGTTCCTGCCAGCTACGGTACTTCTCTGCTCAGTCAGCGGTTCCAGTGTTCCTGCCAGCCCTCCTTCTGCTTCACCAGAGGTCAAGATCCCTGTGCTCTTGAGTCCCTGTTTTCTCTATCAGGGGTTCTCGAGCCAGAGGCACAGGAGAGGCTACTCCCTGCATTCTTGGCTCCGCCACCAGGTACGTGACAGTACCGGACAGCCATGTCCGAGCCCACGCAGGGAGCCTCTCCCATGGACGAACTCTGCCGCCATCTTGCCGGACTTACCCAGGCGGTAAAGAGCCTACAAGAGGGCTATACCCAGCTGGAAGGCAGAGTCCAAGCTCTAGCAGCATTCACACCTCCAGCATCCAGGACTTCTGCTGCACCTTCAGTGGTGATGTTGCCGCCTGAACCCAGGGTTCCCACGCCTGAAAGATTTTCGGGTAACCGGAGTAAATTCAGGTCTTTCCGCAACTCATGTGAACTCTTTTTTGCCCTTTAACCAAGGACTTTCTCCCTGGAAACCACCAAAGTGGGGTTCGTGATCTCGCTGCTGACAGGCGAGCCCCAGTCCTGGGCCCATCGCCTACTAGAAAAGAAAGATACCTCACTTGATATCCTGGACACCTTCTTTCAGGCCATGTCGTCATTATATGAGGACCCACAGCTGACCGCTACTGCAGAGGCAGCCTTGCACACCCTACAGCAGGGCCACAGACCCGTTGAGGACTATGTGTCGGAATTCAGACGCTGTAGTTACGACACAAATTGGAACAATGCCGCCTTACGGTATCAGTTCCATATGGGCCTTTCAGAATCTTTAAAGGATGAACTAGCCCGAGTGGGTATTCCAGAGACTTTAGAGGGCCTCATAGACCTTTCTATTCAAATAGACAGACGCCTGAGAGAATGGCGTACGGAGTGATCCTCTGGTCCTGCTCGTCCTGTCTGGATGCTGTCCCGTGTGCCTAGTTCTCCCCACTCTGCTCTTCCAGCTTCAACCACCATGGCCTCAGAAACGCCGGAACCAATGCAGCTGGGTCTTTTATGCCCTTCACTCACTCCTGAAGAGCGTCAATGCCGTTGGGCTGGTAACCTGTGCCTATACTGCGGGGAACCCGGACATTTTGTACGAACATACCCGGCAAAGCTTCGTAAGTGCCTTCCTGTCTCCCCTGCTCTTACCTCTGCTGTACTGAATAATGTTTCTCATCTGGCTGTTCGAATTCTCTTACAGCTCCCAGGAGGGAATATACCAACCAGCGCTATCATTGATTCCGGGGCTTGCAGTGGCTTCATAGACTTGACCTTCGCTTCCAGACATCACATTTCCCTCCGGCCCAGAGCGAAAGGACTTTCAATATATTTGGCAGATGGCTATACCCTCAGATCAGGGCCAGTAACCCAGGAGACTGTACCTCTGCTCACCACCATTGCCGGCACTCATCAAGAGCTACTTTGTCTAGATGCCATCGAGTCTCCTCTATTTCCCATCATATTAGGCATGCCGTGGCTCAAGGCCCATAATCCGCAAATTGATTGGACCTCAGAGAAGATTGAGTTCCCTTCTTCTTACTGTTATCAACACTGTCTACCAGAAGTTACCAAGGCCCCTTCTTCCCTGTTATGCATGGAAACTGACGCCGAGATCTGTCAAGCTGTACCTGAAGCCTACCACAGCTTTCTGGATGTTTTCAGTCAAAAGGGTGCTGAGACTCTTCCTCCCCACCGGCCATACGATTGCCCAATTGAGCTCCTTCCAGGGGCAGAGAATCCTTTTGGGAGAATTTTCCCTTTGTCAGAATTAGAACTAGGAGTATTAAAAACCTACATTGATGACAATCTGAAAAAAGGGTTCATCCGACCCTCCACGTCCCCAGCAGGAGCAGGAATCTTTTTCGTGGAGAAGAAAGACCATTCTCTACGCCCTTGTGTGGATTATCGGGCACTTAATAAAATCACGATCAAGAACCCTTATCCTTTACCATTAGTGCCAGAACTTTTTCAGAGGCTGGGGTCTGCAGCAGTGTTTTCTAAGTTAGATCTTCGTGGTGCCTTCAACCTTGTCCGCATTCGCAAGGGAGACGAATGGAAGACTGCTTTCCGTACTCGGTTTGGGCACTTCGAATATTTAGTCATGCCTTTCAGACTCTGTAATGCTCCTGCTACATTTCAGCATTTTGTGAATAACATCTTCAGAGACTATCTTGACCTGTTTGTTGTTATTTATTTAGATGACATCCTAATTTTTTCTTCTTCCTTAGCTGAACATCGTGAACATGTCAGAAATGTTTTGACCCGCCTTCGCCTGCACGGCCTTTATGCCAATCCCGAGAAATGTGTCTTTGAACAAGAAAGTATCCAGTTCCTTGGTCTAATTATCTCTGTGGAAGGCATCAAAATGGACCCTCAGAAGGTCTCCGCCATTCTGGACTGGCCCGCTCCTACTGACAAGAAGGGAATCCAACGTTTTGTAGGATTTGCAAATTTTTATAGAAAATTCATCAAAGGATTCTCCACCATCATTTCTCCCATTACAAGGCTAACCAAGCAGGGCCTTAAATTCCACTGGTCTACTGAAGCTCAGACGGCCTTCACAACACTGAAAGATCTGTTTGTCTCAGCCTCAGTTTTAAAACATCCTGATTCCACATTGCCTTATATTTTGGAGGTGGATGCCTCGGAAATAGCGGTCGGTGCAGTGCTTTCCCAGAGACAGGGGCCTAGGGCTCTTCTGCACCCAGTCGCTTTTTTTTCTTGCAAATTATCGGAAGCAGAGAGGAACTAAGACGTGGGCGACCGAGAGTTGTTAGCGATCAAAGCTGCGCTTGAGGAATGGCGAAACAGCTCATCCGATTCTTGTTTATACAGATCACAAGAATCTGGAATATTTAAAGACTGCCAAGAGGTTGAAACCACGACAGGCCAGATGGGCACTGTTCTTTACCAGATTCTCATTCCATATAACCTATCGTCCCGGGTCAAAAAACATCAAGCCTGAAGCGCTGTCACGAATGTAAAGCAGTTCAGAAGCATCTTCTCCGCCAGACACCATCTTGTCCTCAGGAAACTTTCTGTTGCTCCAAGGGGATCTACTTTCACAAATCAAGCAAGCCTCCAGGAACATTTCTACTCCACCTGATACAGCTCTACAGGCCAGAGATGACCTTCTGTGGTTTAGGGATAGGATCTTCATACCTCAGAAGATGCGAGCAGCAGTTCTTAGTTCCTGCCATGATCACATGTTGGCCGGCCATTTCGGCGTGCATAAGACACCTGAACTTCTTCAACGCACGTTCTGGTGGCCGAAGTTAAGAAAGGATTGCAAGGACTGTGTGGAAGCATGTGCCACCTGCATTCAAAATAAGGACAGCAAGTCTAAAGCTTGGGGTCTGTAGAAACCACTACCTGTCCCGGAGAAGCCGTGGAGGATGATCTCCATGGTTTTTTTTGTCGAGCTGCCACCTTCTGAAGGTTACATTACAATGTTTGTAATAGTGGATAGATTATCCAAAATGGCACATTTCCTACCAATGAAGGGCACCCCTACTGCTGCTGAAACTGCTAGGACATTTATCAAGGAAGTGGTGAGGCTTCATGGCATTCCGGCCAATATCATTTCAGATCGGGGGGTGCAATTTACCTCCAGGTTTTGGAGAGCTCTTTGTGAGTCTCTGAAAATTGACCTCTCCTTCTCTTCTGCCTATCACCCTCAAACAAATGGCCAGACGGAGAGAACGAATCAGACGCTGGAGCAGTATCTGCGCTGCTTTTCCTCTTTCTCCCAGGACGATTGGGCTCCGCTTCTACCCCTTGCCGAATTTGCTTACAACAATTCTGTTCATTCTGCCACAAAGCAATTACCGTTCTTTGCAAATTATAGTTTCCATCCTCTGTTCTTGTCTAATAACATCCCGGAGTGTCCAGTACCAGCTGTCCAAGAGAACCTAAACTTCTTTGAGTTAAATAACAAACTCCTGCAGGAGACTATGGCAAGGACCCAGAACTACAATAAAGAGGTGTTTGACAAGAAGAGAAGGGGGGAGCTTGATCTTAAACCCGGAGATCAGGTCTGGCTGTCCACGTTGAACTTAAGACTGGCTTGTCCTTCCAAGAAATTGGGCCCCAAGTTCGTGGGTCCCTTCCTAGTGCTAAGGAAAATTAATAATGTGGCCTACGAACTAAAGTTATCAGAGTAATTCCGGATCCACCCGGTCTTTCATGTGGCCCTACTCAAACCTGCAGTTCCTGATCCTTTTGTCAACCGGAAGGTCGGTCCCCCTGAACCGGTGATCATTGATGGAGAAGCTTAATATGAGGTTGAGTCCATTCTGGATTGTAGAAAAAGACGCAACCAAGTCCAGTTTCTGGTTAAGTGGAAGGGGTACGGGCCCGAGGAGAACTCTTGGTAGCCGGAGTCTAACATTCACGCGAAGAGGTTGATTCTTGCCTTTAAGAGGTCCCATCCAAGTAAGATGGCACAGTTGGGCATCCGGAGGCTGCCCCTTGGGGGGGGGCAATGTCATGAAAGACGTCCTGTTAGCAAAGTTGTTAGAGCCGGTGGACGTGTGCGGGTGCGCGCTAGCGCGAACGAAGGCTTGCGGAGGCACGCTAGCATGAACGAGTGTACGCGGGTACGCGGTGGTGCGAGTGGGCACGTACGATCGGTACTCAGGCGCGCGCGGGTACACGCGGGAGCGCACGGACGTACAGTGTGCCCCGACCTGTCTGACCTCGCTAGTGTTCCAGTTGAACTACAGAACACCTCCCTTCTGCCTGCTGTTCCTGAGTTCCTGCCAGCCACGCTACTTCTCTGCTCAGTCAGCTGTTCCAGTGTTCCTGCCAGAGTTCCAGTTCATCTTCCTACTACCAGTTGTTCCAGTGCTTCAGTTGAACTACAGAACACCTACCTGCTGCCCGTTGTTCCTGAGTTCCTGCCAGCTACACTACTTATCAGCTGTTCCAGTGTTCCTGCCAGAGTTCCGGTTCATCTTCCTACTACCAGTTGTTCCAGTGCTCCAGTTGAACTACAGAACACCTCCCTGCTGCCTGTTGTTCCTGAGTTCCTGCCAGCTACACTACTTATCAGCTGTTCCAGTGTTCCTGCCAGAGTTCCGGTTCATCTTCCTACTACCAGTTGTTCCAGTGCTCCAGTTGGACTACAGAACACCTCCCTGCTGCCTGCTGTTCTTGAGTTCCTGACAGTTACGGTACTTCTCTGCTCAGTCAGCGGTTCCAGTGTTCCTGCCAGCCCTCCTTCTGCTTCACCAGAGGTCCGGATCAGCTCCACATCTGCCACTTGCCAAGCACTTGTGCCCCCCTGTGCTCTTGAGTCCCTGTTTTCTCTATCAGGGGTTCTCGAGCCAGAGGCACACGAGAGGCTACTCCATGCATTCTGGGCTCCGCCACCAGGTACGTGACAGCCTACATATTTTTTCACAATAGAAAAGAGAAAACATATCAAATTTTCAAACTGAGAAAATGTACCATTTTAAGACAAAAATAGGGTAATTTCAAAATTGATTGATTGATTTAAAAAAAAGTTGAGACTGGGTCATGCCTACCATGGTGTAGCATCCCCTCTTCTTTAAAAAAACACTGTGTTATATGTCTGGGATCTGAAGAGACCAGTTGCTGGAGTTTTGGGAGAGGAATGTTCCATTCATGCCTGATATTAGATTCTTTTTTTTTTTTTTCATAAAAGATTTTTATTTATATAAGAAAGGAAAGAGTATACAAAGAATGCATTACATTCACTCGATAAAGTCACAACATTAACAGATTATTGGGTATACAGTCTTAGGATACAATGTAGTATAACAGTCTGTTATGAGTCGACCAGGAGCAAGACTTGTGAATTAAACAGGGCGTAGTTAGGTGGAGGATCTCTTTTTCAATTTCACCCCCCCTCCCCCCGTCAGGCCGCCAAGGGTAGGGGGTAGCCAGAGGGCTTGCATTGGGTCTTTGTATTACACATTGTATAACCTGAGACGGCCTATTTCGCGACAGCAGGATAGGTGTAAGAAGGGGGGGGGGGGAGTGGGCATGTTGTCGGTTGCGGTCAAAATCAGGGCATTCGACCTTGAGGGTAAGAAAGGGATATAGCCCTACTGTGGATGAAAAAAGGGAGAATGGGGAAGATGAAGAGAAAGTTAGAGTGAAAGTGGGGAAAAGAGGGCAGAAGAGGTAGCCAGGAAGGGGGAATGAGGAGGGCCTTAGTTGTGAAGAGAAGGGAGAGGGAGGGTAGGTATGAAATTAGTTAAGGGAGGGGTGTAGAAAATGAGAAGGTGTTGGTAGATCGTTCTCGTGTGGGTCCGCCAACCACCTCCCCCCGATTCGTCCACTAGCCCAAAGAGGCCTAATACTACGTAGGCAAGTCTAATCTATGTAGCGTGTTGGTGGAAACGGTCTGATGTTGTGAAGTGATTCCAACATGACCAGGTGGTTGAGAATTTATGTATTCTATCTTGAGAGATATGGATCAATTCTTCCATGTTTTTTATGTTTGAGATTCTGGACAGCCATTCCCTAATTGTCGGGGCGTTTTTAGAACGCCAATGCATCGGTATGCAGAGCTTAGCTGCATTTACCATGTGCATGGCTAGGGATTTGTAATAGCTTTTTTTCGATAAAGATGTGTGATGAAGGAGAAACTGAGCCGGGGAGTAATCTAGGGTATATGTGGTGACATGGGATATGAGACTGTGGACCTCTTTCCAGAAAGGTTGTATTTTCTCGCATTCCCACCAAATGTGGAGCATGGTTCCAATTGACTTCTCATATCTCCAACAAATGTTAGGGATGGTAGGGGAAAATTTATGGAGGCATGATGGGGTCCTATACCATCTGGTCGTCACTTTGTAACAGTTTTCTTGGACAGCCACATTCATTGAGCCTTTGTGGTCGTATTCATATACGGTGTTCCATTCCTCCTTGGTCAAAGGTAGTTGTAGGTCTCTATTCCACGCTATTTGTGAGGGATGTAGTTCGTGTTTGGTCTCTTCAGAAAGGAGGCTGTATAAGAGAGAAATAAGGTGTCTCTGTGGTGTTTTGCAGTGGCAGAGGTCTTCGAAGGGCGTGAGTTGTCTCGTCCAATTAGTTTGGTGTGTGTGAGTCGTGAGAAAGTGCCGTATTTGCCTGTATGTCCAGAAGGGGAAAGTGGTGGTCTTAGAGATGGCTTTAGCCTTCTCTAGAGGGATAAGCATCCCGCCCGAGAAAAATTGAGAGGCTAAAACATATTCAAAGGGCCATTCCTGGCGAAGAAAATGTTGGGAATCACCTGGAGGAAAAGCAGGGTTACCTCTTAGAGTAGTTAGGGGTCCCGGGATAGGTGCGAGTGTCCCAGAATGTGAAGCTTTTTAAGAGTGAGGGATAGATAAGTGGGTGTGAGGAAATGTTTGGAGGCCAGTGTTTGGAGGGTATCCAGGGGAGCAGGTGAAGAGGGTTGAATGTGAAGGACTTTTTGAGATCTATCCATTTTTTTGTATGTGCATGTATGTTCCAATCAGCTATTCTGGTGAGATGGCATGCCATATAGTACTTACATAGGTCTGGTAAGCCAATGCCTCCTTTGGTTTTATGGAGTGTGAGGCGGGTATATTTAATACACGGTGGGGAGTTTTTCCATAAGAAGGCGGAGCAGGCTTTCTGATAGCTTGCAAAGAATTTTGGTGGTAGGAGGATTGGTACAGATTAAATTAGGTATAGAATGCGAGGGAGAATTATCATTTTAATTAGAGCTGAACGGCCAAACCAGGAAACGTTAAGTCCCATCCAGTCTCTCAGGTGTTTTTGAGCTGTGAGTAAGGCAATATGGAAATTTTTCATGTAAAGATCCGAGAGACGGAATGGGATCTGAATTCCAAGGTATGTGATCGCCTCCTTTTCCCACTTAAAGGGAAAGGAGTCTTGTCAATGGATTACTTCTTGCGGAGGGAGGGATATGTTTAGGGCCTGAGATTTCACGTGATTAATTTTGAGATTGGGCAGTATACTGAAGGTTTCAATATCTTTAAGGAGGTTGGGAAGCGAGGTTCGGGGGGAGGTCAGAGAAAGTAAGACATCATCCGCGAAAGCTGCGACTTTGTACTCCCTTCCTTTTACATTCACTCCCCGTATGTTAGGATTATTTCGTAGCCTATTAAGGAAGGGTTCAAGAGTTAATATATATATTAGGGGGGATAGGGGGCAGCCCTGGTGTGTGCCATTGGAGATGGAGAAGCTTTGGAGAAAGAACATCAGCGAACAGTTTGTAATACTGGAGGGTGAAGCCGTCTGGACCTGGGCTCTTACCCGGTTTCATTTGCTTAATGGCAATCTCCAATTCTTCTCTCGAAAGAAGGCATTCCATCTCCTGGACCTGTTGGGGGGGTTAATGCTTTTGGGCTATATTGGGATAGGAAATCTCTGATTTTATTAGCGCGGCTTTCATCGGAAGCCTGGTTTGAGCGGCTGGGTTGTAGGTTATAGAGTTTTGAGTAGAACTTCTCGAATTCACCTGCGATGTCCTCATTTTTGGCTAGAATCGTTCCCCGTGCATCGCGTATGTGGTGTATTCTAGAGGAGGGTCTGGAGGCCTGGACTGAACGGGCAAGTAAGTGACCGCATTTATTTCCATGTTCATAGAAGATCCTCTGGCCCAGAACATACCGACGCTTAGAGAGTATGCCCAATTCCTCCAAAAGTGAGGATCGGGCTTTAAGTAATTCTAACGATTTAATAGTTTTTTTTTAATAGTTTTTGTTAAGGCGTTCATCTTTGCTTGGGATTCTTTTTTGTATTTATGTGCTTCCCAGAGGGAGATAGGAGATATATCTGGGGTGGTGTTTTCTGCAAAGTACAGGCGGATGCGTTCACGTAAGTGGTCAACAACCACAGGGTCTTTTAAAAGGGAGAGAGTGAGATGCCAGATTTTTGTTCTAGTGGAGGTTTCAGGAAAGGAGAGCGTGATAGTAATCGGGTGGTGATCGGAAAGAAACATAGGTTCTATAGTGGATTGTTGTAGGCAGGATAGGTCTGTTTGGGAAAGGAAAAAATAGTAAATCCTCGAATATTTCTGGTGGGGGGCCGAAAAGAAGGTGTAGTCTTTAGCAGAGGGGGATAAGGTTCGCCAGGCATCATGTAAGGTAAGTTTCTGGAGTTCCATTTTAATTTGGCGGAGAGCTTTATAGGGTAGATTAGATGTGCCCGAGGAAGAATCGAGGACAGGTTCAAGGGGCCATTAAAATCCCCTCCAAGAAGTACCATTCCCTGCTGGAAAGACGATAGAAGTTCACAGGTCTTCCTAAAGAAAGTAGCGTGATGTTCATTGGGACAGTAGATATTGGCCAGTGTTATTGGTTTTAAGGCATACATGCCTTTAAGAAAGATGAACCTACCGTCAGGGTCGACAAGAGAGTCAAGAAGGTGAAAATCTGCGTGTTTAGATACTAGGATAGAGACCCCTTTAGTCTTGGATACCGGGTTAGTGGCGTGAAAAGCAGATTGGTACATATGATTGGATAATTTAGGTATAGAATCCGAGCGGAAGTGCATTGCTTGTAAGTAAATTAAGTGGGCCTTGTGTTTCGTGAGCGAGGATAACACTTGTGTTCTCTTTTCCGGGAAATTAAGGCCTTTCGTATTTAGTGATATACATTTTAAGGTTAAGGGGTTGAGGTAAGGGACTTACTTTGCATGATGAAAAGTAGATGAGGCGTCAAAATTTAAATGTAGGGGCGTCTGATAGGTGAGTGAACTGGAACTGGGGGGAGAGGCAATTGAGTGGGGGGCGGAACCACACGAGAAGGAGTCACTTGGTATAAGGGGTGAAGAGGGAAAAAGGAAGAAGGGGCGTATATAGAAATTGCTGGGGATGACAGGAAGGGGGGAGCTAGACTTTGGGGGTGAAAGAGTAGAAAAAGCAGAAAGAAATAGTATGGGAGAGACCAAAGAGTGGGAATAGAGGAGAAATACCAGAGGTGGTGGTAGGTTAACTACTCCACCTAAAGAGGGAAATGCTGGGGGTGTCAGCCAAGGTCCAAGGGGACCGCTGTGTGGGGACGAAAAGAGGGATGGAAATCCTGGGATCTCTGTGGGCCGGGGAGCGAGAAATGAAGAGTTGAAATGGAGTGTTAATGTAGTGGTGAGCCATCTAACCAAATAACATAGCATAAGACGATTCTTATTCAAGGTAGAAAACATAAAAGCAATAACGTTAACAATAAAAATAGCAGTAACAGTATTTCAGCCATCAGGTAACTTTGCCTCGTCAGAGTGACCCCGTAAATGTGAACACTCCAATGAGTCAGAACGCTCAGAACTTAAGCATACAAAGATGAACAGTAGTACATCCTAAAGGTAAGTAGAGTAGCCTAAAAAAAAAACAAAAGGGGGGGGGAAGGGGATAGGAGGAGGGGAAAGGAGGAGGGGAAAGGAGGAGGGAAAGAGGAGGAAGGGGGAGAGGAGTGGAGAGGAGAAGGGGAAAGGAAGGGGAGGGGGAAAGAGGGGGGGAGGGGGAAAGGGGGAGGGAGAGAGTGGAGAAGGGGGGGTGTTGGATAGAGAATACGGAGAGGACCAGAGGAGTTTAGGAGTCCTGGGAGGGCCTGGGATACCCTACAGTGCTACCGTAGAGATGTGATCTTGCAGACTGTGGAGGCCCACCAGAAGCCTAGAGTGCGATATGTAAGTTATTTGACGTTTAATCGTCGCTTAAGATAATAAGGATGGTATCCCGGGAACCAGAGGGATCGTAATATCTCTGATGTTATCACCTGAAAGAGTGACGACCTCTCAGAGGCATAGTGTTATCTACGCTCCCTAAATAGCTGTGTGGTTGGATTAACATTGTAAATTGGGTGTTAGCATTGATTGATAATTAGTAAGCTGAAGGTAACGGATTAAGCATTGCCTGTCAATCCCCCTTAGGTTCTCGAGACACCACCTATCACTTACATCCATCAGAGCCTCATAGACATGCATGTTACATTGTAGAGGGCTGGAAGTCCAACCTGTTTATAGCAAGATTAACCAAAGTTATTGGAATCTACCGCGAGAGGCACCGCTACCTGTGATCCGACCCTTAGTGCAACTTATTCACGTGTTGAGGGTACATTAAGAATGGAGAAAAATCTTCTAAGGGTCACGTCTTGTACTGTGCATCTTAATTGTTGCTTCCATGTTATTTTGACTGACGTTGGGGATGCAGCATAGAAGAGAAATAGAGTCAGCAAAGATCCAGTACGCTGCATCTGCTATGGGAATACACCTTGTAAGCTTGGAGCGGGAGACAAGACAACTTAATTCATGCAATGGGCATGCAGTTTGTGGGAAGCTGTATGGTAACGTTAATGTCACCAAAATCTTACCATGTTACAAGATAGGAACATGTGGGTATTTATATCCTGGATGACTTTGGTTGTTGGATCAAGGTACCTTACATGGGTGGAATCGCTCGCAACAGAATGCTCTGTGGTGGAGGTCTCAACTTCAACATTAGTGTAGGCTTCGACTAGCGAAATGTCCCAGTTCCCGACATGTACAAGCGGGGGGGGGGGAGAGGAAGGTGATAGGAAGACTGGAGGAGTTAAACTGAGGAGGGAAAGGTACAAAAAAGGGGCAACAATAGCACTTACATGTATGTGTTAGTCCATGGCTGAATAGAGAAACGAGTCCTTATGCAGCAAAACGGTCTTTCTTCGTGGAAGGTGATGAAGGGGAGCCCGGGCTTCGTTGGTAGAGGTCCCGGCGGGAGGAGGGGGCATTCGGTGAAGCCTGATCTGCTCTTTGTTTGCGGGATCGGTGGCGTTGAGCTTTCGGTGATGGGTTTAGTGAGACCGGGAGCCACGGTTCCGGGGGGAAATAGAAAGTATACCAGTCCGGAAGTTCTACACGTGGTAGATCAAGTTGTTCGCAGAACATCTGGAGGTCTTCTGGCCTGCGGAGTATTGCAGAGCGCCCTCCGGAGGATGTTGACAAGGCAAAAGGAAATTTCCAGCGATGCTGTATATTCCGCGTGTGCAGTATCTCCAGCAGGGGGCGTAGAGCTCTCCTGTTCTGCAGCGTGATCTGTGATAGATCCTGAAAGAGTTTTATCTCCGCGCCATTGTAGTGAATGTGTCCTCTTTCTCTGGCCTTGCGGAGAATTTCCTCCTTCAGTGGAAAATTGACAATGCAGCAAATCACGTCTATAGGAGGTTCATTCTCCCGGGGTTGAGGGCGAAGAGCATGATAAGCTCTTCCCATCACAATAGGAGAGTCAGCAGGGCGATCAATAATGTCATTAAAGATTGCACAGAGAGTTTGGTGGAGATTTCCCGGGTCGCCATTCTCAGGGATACCCCGCACTCTGATATTATGTCTTCTACCTCGGTTGTCGAGGTCCTCGGCGTGTCTGTGGAGGTCAAGAAGATGGGGTAGCTGGGAGTCATAAGTGTGCTGTACCTGATGAATGGCTGCCGCATGGGTCTGTGTTATCTGTTCCACATCTCCGCAGTAGGCATAGCTCCCTCCGCCGTTGAGGGACTGGGCTCAGTGTTAGGTGAGCTCGGTGTCTGGGCCTGCAGGGCCGCGTGTGCAGACATGTGCTGGGTCCGAAAAAGCTCTGGTATATTTCTGCTGAGTTGTGTGCCAGATTCCACAGCAGCGCGGGAGGTGGGGGAGCTCCAGGTGGTCCTGTTCATGATGTTTGGGGAGAGAATCGGCGGTTTCGGCTTCCCACTAAGCTAATCTCGGTCCCCAAGTCGCAGGAGCCAGAAAGTTAAGCTGCCATCTTGGTCTCTGTCCAGGCCACACCCAGATATTAGATTCTAACTGCTCAGCAGTCCAGGGTCTTCTTTGTCATAGTTTTCATTTCAAGATGCATCCAAACTCTTCTACTATGAAGCCATGCTGTTGTCATAGATGCAGTATGTGGTTTTGCATTGTCCTGCTGAAATTTGCAAGGCCTTTCCTGCAAAAGGCATCATCTGGGTGGGAGCATATGTTGCTCTAAAACCTGGATATATCTTTCAGCATTGATGGTGCCTTTCCAGATGTGCAAGCTGCTCATTCTATATGCACTAATGCACCCCATACCATCAGAGATGCAGGTGTAGCACCCTCTATGTAGGTAGGTGCTAGAGTTATGATTTTTGTTAGGACAGGTAAATTTAGGCAGGCCTGGCTGGCAGCCAGGCCCGTTTGTATTGTTCTGATCTGGGCTTGGAATGGTTCAGGGTAGCAGCTGGTCACTCACAGGCTGCATCACAAAAACCTCCCTCTTCTTTCCAGAGCTGGGTAGAAGGTTCTTGAAAGAGAGGAGGAGAGGTGAAGTGGAGCTGCCTGGGGTCTTTGAGGAAGCCCTGACCAATCCCCACCCTGGATTAGCAGAAGGCAAGCCTCCCTAAAAACTCAGGGTCAGCCCAGCTGGGGAGGACTGCCTGGTCTCAGGAGCAGTCAGGAACCTTTTCAGGAACACATGAAAAGGTCCTGGACTGGAGGCACAAGAGAGAGCAAGGAGAGGACAGCGGGAGAGAGCACTGCTAAGAGACTCCAGGGAGTACAACTGGTCGTAGCCAAGAGGGCTAGTGAGTGAGGCACAGTCAGAAGGACTGGGAGGCATGCCTGAGAGGACTGGGAGTTTGCAGTCTGAGATGGGTGCGGAACCAGATGTGTGGACTGTGGTGGAAGGGGCAGTGGAAAAAGGTAATTGCAGCCAGGAGGGCTGGCAGGGCCTGAAGAGGGCTTACTGGAATCTATAGCCATAGTTAGGGCAGCTAGCACAAGTACTTTTTCTGCTACACCATTGGGACCCGTGGTCCCAGCTTGCAAAGGGCTTTCCTGGGGAATCAAGTGAAGTGCTATAGGTGACTAGGAGTAACAGTGTGCAGCAAGTGATGTGCTGGTGGAGTGAGGAGTGATGAGCTTCAATCAAGTTTGCGCAGGAGGAAGCTGAAGGAGTATGTGCAGGGAGTGTACATAGTTGTCCCAAAACCGATTGCTGTTATATTGATCCATGCGTGGAATCCCATAGTTCCCATCCCCATCCAAGTTATACCCCCCAATAACACAAAAACAAAACAAAGTTCACTGACTGCTTTATGTCTTGGGGTGCCTGAGAGTGAATGCAGGGCTGGACAGGGTGACAGACGCACCACAATGAATCGGCTTCTCATCTCACATGGATCGGCACCTCCCCTCTCCACTGAACACACAGCGGCCGCGGCCGCGGCTGTATGTGCTCACTGCTGGGGCCTAGGGAGCGTTATGGGAGGGGATGGTCTGCACTGATGGAGGGGGGTCTGCTGAGGGCATCTGCACTGATGTAGGGGGGTCTGCTGAGGGGGTCTGCACTGAGGGGGTTCTTCACTGAGTGGGGTCTGCTCTGAGGGGGTCTGCACTGATGGAGGGGGGTCTGCACTGATGGAGGGGGGTCTTCACTGAGGGGGGTCTGCTCTGAGGGGATCTGCACTGATGGAGGGGGGTCTGCTGAGGGGGTCTGCACTGAGGGGGGTCTGCTCTGAGGGGGTCTTCACTGATGGAGGGGGGTCTGCCAAGGGGGTCTGCACTGAGTGGGGTCTGCTCTGAGGGGGTCTGTACTGATGGAGGGGGGTCTGCTGAGGGGGTCTGCACTGAGGGGGGTCTGCACTGATGGAGGGGGGTCTGCTCTGAGGGGGTCTGCACTGATGGAGGGGGTCTGCTCTGAGGGGGTCTGCACTGATGGAGGGGGGTCTGCTGAGGGGGTCTGCAGTGATGGAGGGGGGTCTTCTCTGAGGGGGTCTGCACTGATGGAGGGGGGTCTGCTCTGAGGGGGTCTGCACGGATGGAGGGGGGTCTGCACTGATGGAGGGGGGTCTGCTCTGAGGGGGTCTGAACTGATGGAGGCGGGTCTGCTTAAGGGGTCTGCACTGACGGAGGGGGGTCTGCTCTGAGGGGGTCTGCACTGATGGTGGGAGTCTGCTCTGAGGGGTTCTGCACTGATGGAGGGGGTCTGCACTGATGGAGGGGGGTCTGCTCTCAGGGGGTCTGCACTTATGGAGGGGGGTCTGCACTGATGGAGGGGGGTCTGCTCTGAGGGGGTCTGCACTGATGGAGGGGGGTCTGCTCTGAGGTGGTCTGCACTGATGGAGGGGGGTCTGCTCTGAGGGGGTCTGCACTGATGGAGGGGGGGTCTGCACTGATGGAGAGGGGTCTGCTCTGAGGGGGTCTGCACTGAGGGGGGTCTGCATTGATGGGGGGGTCTGCATTGATGGAGTGGGGTTCTGAACTGATGGAGGGGGGTCTGCTCTGAGGGGGTCTGCATTGATGGAGGGGGGTCTGCACTGAGGGGGTCTGCACTGATGAAGGGGGGTCTGTACTGAGGGGGTCTATACTGACTCTGCTGGGGGCACCTGATGCAAGGACGGACTCTGCTGGGGGCACCTGATGCAAGGAGGGACTCTGCCGGGGGCACCTGATAGGAGGACAGACTCTGCTGGGGACACCTGATGCAAGGACAGACTCTGCTGGGGACACCTGATGCAAGGACAGACTCTGCTGGGGGCACCTGATGCAAGGACAGCAGAGGCGGCTCTAGGCTTTGTGAGGCCTTAGGCAAAACTTACACATGAGACCCCACGGAGTGGGACGCTCCGTGATGAGGCCGCTATTCCTCAGGCTGCGGGCAGTATCTGATTTGTCCATCAGCTCCTAAGCCACAGAGTCCCAGTGGGGGTAGGCGGAGCCGACGGCGTCAAATTCAGTGATTGAGAACAGGCAAATTAGGAGGCAGCGAGGCCCCTGTGAGAGCGAGGCCTTAGGCGACCGCCTAATTTGCCTATTTAGAGAGCTGCCTCTGAAGGACAGACTCTGCTGGTGGCACCTGATTCAAGGATGGACTCTGCTGGTGGCACCTGATGCAAGGATGGACTCTGTTGGTGGCAGGCGACGTGGCAGGTGACACGCTTAGGGATCCCACTGATTCAGCATTATGGTGAGTTGAACGATTTAATTGTATATTACAATGTAATAATAGAAATAATGCACTTCAATCATCCCGACACCATAACAATCATGGTGCAGGGATGATTGAAGCGCTAACACCAGGTGTTTGGAGTATCTTTATCTGCTGATTGTTAAACTTTCTAGAATACACATATTTCTATTGTTGTGTAGGATCTGGGGCTTCTGTCCCTTCATTCCTCAATCTCCCTTTCCCTCTCCATTCCTTATTCATCTCAGGCTCCAACCACACCCCTTTTGAGCCACGCCCATTTAAGCCATGTCCACTATTTCGCGTAAACCACACCCATTTTTCGCCAGTTTTATTTTTAGTGTTAAGCCACGCCTACAAACGCATGCCCCGCCCCCCGAATTATTATACAGCTCCACCTACAGCCAAAAAAGTGTCCCACATATTTTTTTTTGCAGTGTTGGCAACTATGTCTTTAGTTGGAGGACACAGTGCCCACTGATGCCAAAAATGTCAAATTTGATTAGTCTGAGCAGAGAACGCTTTTCCATTTTGCAACAGAACATTTTAAATTAGCTTTGACCGAGAGAAGACAGCGGCGTTTCTGGATCATGTTCAGATATGGCTTCTTCTTTGCATGATAGAGCTTTACCTTGCAATTTTGGATGGCACGGCTAACTGTGTTCTTTGACAGTGATTTTTGTAAGTATTCTTGAGCTCATGAGGTGATGTCCATTACAGAATCATCCCTGTTTTAATGCAGTGTCGTCTGAGGGCCCAAAGATAACAGGCATTCTTTATTGCATTTTGTCCCTGTTCCTTGCGCACAGAGATTGCTCCAGGTTCTCTGAATCTTTTGATGAAATTATGTACTGTGGATGATGATATATTTAAAGTCTCTGCCATTTTACGTTGAGGAACATTATTCTGAAGATGAAATCATATACATGTGCACTATGAGTGCATTAATACAGTTTATTTATCAGAAGCATTGTGCCAAACAATAGTGTCCAAATGTGAATACACACTATATTAAAAGTCTCCACACTAGATAAATTTACAAAGGAATGCTTTCCAATCTTCCACTGATGCACCTGTGCTCTCAGTGAAAAATCTCTCCCTGCATATAGAAAACTCACCATATGTACAGTATAAAAATAGAAATTTACCCCCAAAAGGTAAAGGGGCTTTGGGGGCAGCAGACAACAATGAAGATGTTGTATGGTTTAAAAAGTAGCTTTATTAATGTATGGAACATCGGAGTAAAAACATGAACTGTGTACATCGAGCTATAAAAGGGGCACAGAAGTCTATAATAAGCTATACATAAGTGATGTGACCTGCTCAAGCTCCCCCCCTGGTGGTGGTGGCTGACCGTAGGGCCTTGGTGTTGAAATCTGATGGTAGAGGCGACTTCCAAAATTGCAAGCTCAGAAGACACAGCTATACGCATACCCTTGGGTAATTATGCTCAAAAAGTTTTATCATATATAACTGTGCTCATTGTTTAACCACTTCAGCCCCGGAAGGTTTTACCCCCTTCCTGACCAGAGCACTTTTTACAATTCGGCACTGCGTCGCTTTAACTGCTAATTGCGCGGTCATGCAATGCTGTACCCAAACGAAATTTGCGTCCTTTTCTTCCCACAAATAGAGCTTTCTTTTGATGGTATTTGATCACCTCTGCCGTTTTTATTTTTTGCGCTATACACGGAAAAAGACCGAAAATTTTGAAAAAAAATGATATTTTCTACTTTTTGTTCTAAAAAAAATCCAATAAACTCAATTTTAGTCATACATTTAGGCCAAAATGTATTCGGCCACATGTCTTTGGTAAAAAAAATGTCAATAAGTGTATATTTATTGGTTTGCGCAAAAGTTATAGCGTCTACAAACTAGGGTACATTTTCTGGAATTTACACAGCCTTTAATTTATGACTGCCTATGTCGTTTCTTGAGGTTCTAAAATGGCAGGGCAGTACAAAACCCCCACAAATGACCCCATTTTGGAAAGTAGACACCCCAAGGAATTTGCTGAGAGGCATGTTGAGCCCATTGAATATTCATTTTTTTTGTCCCAAGTGATTGAATAATGACAAAAAAAAAAAAAAAAAATTACAAAAAGTTGTCACTAAATGATATATTGCTCACACAGGCCATGGGCATATGTGGAATTGCACCCCAAAATACATTTAGCTGCTTCTCCTGAGTACGGGGATACCACATGTGTGGGACTTTTTGGGAGCCTAGCCGCGTACGGGGCCCCGAAAACCAAGCACCGCCTTCAGGATTTCTAAGGGCGTACATTTTTGATTTTACTCCTCACTACCTATCACAGTTTTGAAGGCCATAAAATGCCCAGATGACATAAAACCCCCCCAAATGACCCCATTTTAGAAAGTAGACTCCCCAAGCTATTTGCTTTGAGGCATGTTGAGTCCATGGAATGTTTTATATTTTGACACAAGTTGCGGGAAAGTGACCAATTTTTTTTTTTTTTTTTTTTTTTTTGCACAAAGTTGTCACTAAATGATATATTGCTCACACAGGCCATGGGCATATGTGGAATTGCACCCCAAAATACATTTAGCTGCTTCTCCTGAGTACGGGGATACCACATGTGTGGGACTTTTTAGGAGCCTAGCCGCGTACGGGGCCCCGAAAACCAATCACTGCCTTCAGGATTTCTAAGGGCGTACATTTTTGATTTTACTCCTCACTGCCTATCACAGTTTCGGAGGCCATGGAATGCCCAGGTGGCACAAACCCCCCCCAGATGACCCCATTTTGGAAAGTAGACACCCCAAGCTATTTGCTGAGAGGCATGGTGAGTATTTTGCAGCTCTCATTTGTTTTTGAAAATAAAGAAAGACGAGAAAAAAATTTTTTTTTTCTTTTTTCAATTTTCAAAACTTTGTGACAAAAAGTGAGGTCTGCAAAATACTCACTATACCTCTCATCAAATAGCTTGGGGTGTCTACTTTCCAAAATGGGGTCATTTGGGGGGGTTTTGTGCCACCTGGGCATTCCATGGCCTCCGAAACTGTGATAGGCAGTGAAGAGTGAAATCAAAAATTTACGGCCTTAGAAAGCCTGAAGGCGGTGCTTGGTTTTCGGGGTCCCGTACGCGGCTAGGCTCCCAAAAAGTCCCACACATGTGGTATCCCCGTACTCAGGAGAAGCAACAGAATGTATTTTGGGGTGTAATTTCACATATTCCCATGGCATGTTTGAGCAATATATCATTTAGTGACAACTTTGCGCAAAAAAAAATAAAAAAAATAAAAAATTGTCTCTTTCCCGCAACTTGTGTCACAATATAAATTATTCCATGGACTCAACATGACTCTCAGCAAATAGCTTGGGGTGTCTACTTTCCAAAATGGGGTCATTTGGGGGGGGTTTGAACTGTCCTGGCATTTTATGCACAACATCTAGAAGCTTATGTCACACATCACCCACTCTTCTAACCACTTGAAGACAAAGCCCTTTCTGACACTTATTGTTTACATAAAAAAATAATTTTTTTTTGCAAGAAAATTACTTTGAACCCCCAAACATTATATATATTTTTTTAAAGCAAATGCCCTACAGATTAAAATGGTGGGTGTTTCATTTTTTTTTTTCACACAGTATTTGCGCAGCGATTTTTCAAACGCATTTTTTGGGGAAAAAACACACTTTTTTACATTTTAATGCACTAAAACACACTATATTGCCCAAATGTTTGATGAGATAAAAAAGATGATCTTAGGCCGAGTACATGGATACCAAACATGACATGCTTTAAAATTGCGCACAAACGTGCAGTGGCGACAAACTAAATACATTTTTAAAAGCCTTTAAAAGCCTTTACAGGTTACTACTTTAGATTTACAGAGGAGGTCTACTGCTAAACTTACTGCCCTCGATCTGACCTTCGCGGCGATACCTCACATGCATGGTGCAATTGCTGTTTACATTTGACGCCAGACCAACGCTTGCGTTCACCTTAGCGCGAGAGCAGGGGGGACAGGGGTGCTTTTTTTTTTTTTTTTTCTTTATTATTATTATTTTTTTATCTTATTTTTAAACTGTTCCTTTCATTTTTTTTTTTTAAATCATTTTTATTGTTATCTCAGGGAATGTAAATATCCCCTATGATAGCAATAGGTAGTGACAGGTACTCTTTTTTGCAAAAATTGGGGTCTATTAGACCCTAGATTTCTCCTCTGCCCTCAAAGCATCTGATCACACCAAGATCGGTGTGATAAAATGCTTTCCCAATTTCCCAATGGCGCTGTTTACATCCGGTGAAATCTACGTCATAAAATGCTCGTAGCTTCCGGTTTCTTAGGTCATAGAGATGTTTGGAGCCACTCTGGTCTCTGATCAGCTCTATGGTCAGCTGGCTGAATCACCGGCTGCATTTTCAGGTTCCCTGTTGAGACAGGAGAGCCAGAGAAAAACACGGAAGATGTTGGGGGGGGGGGCATTCCCTCCCACTGCTTGTAAAAGCAGTCTAGAGGCTAATTAGCCACTAGGATTGCTTTTACATGAAAGCCGACCGCTGGCTGAAAAGAATGATACCAAGATGATACCTAAACCTGCAGGCATCATTCTGGTATAACCACTCAAAGTCGTGAATGGCATACCTGAAGACAAAAAAATGGTTAACAATAAAGCACAGTAAACGGTAAGGTATAAAAAATTGCATACCTGAAAAGCAAACATGATAAAACATAATAACAATAAAACATTGCAGAATAGAATACAGTAAAAAAGAGCAGAACAATAGAGAGAGAATAGAGAGAGAGAGAACAATAAAACGACAACTATTTTTATTTTATATTTTTGTTTGTGTTTTTTTTTTTTTTTTTTTTACACTTTTTTTTGTAACTAACTTTTATAACTGTAACCGGTTCCAGGTTCGGGTCTCTCAAAATGCGATGGCATCTCGGGAGACCCTGTGAAAGTGTGCCTAGTCTGTGCAATGCTGTACCCTACGCTAATACTCAACTAGTGCATGGTAGCGTTCAAAACATTCACCAATGCAAAGACCAGGATTGTCAGGACAGGAGGGACAATAATAGCGGGTGTCACGCCTATATCCGTGCTAGCTGCAGACACAACATCTTTTTTGGGGGGTTCGTTGGGTAGGGGTACTCGGGAGGACATAAAGAAAATGCCTCTCATGCAGCCGACTGCATTTGGTTGGGGATGTGAATGGGGGGTAAGTACGGGTGCTGCAGAAGCGGTGGGTTCCCAATTAGGATTGGCGAATGCAGCAGGAAGGGCACTATGGGCACGACGGGCCTGTGTTTGTCTTTTTGGTGGCAGCGGGACACTACTTGTGCTTGCCACCTCACCAGCTTGAACTGCACTTATGGGACTCGCCACGTCACCAAGTGTTACTGCAGTGCTGGTTTGACTACGACCGGGGTGTACTAGGCCGCTGGCGCTTGCCAGTTCACCAAAACGCTACAAAAAAAACTGTTAGCGATCACAGGGATCCGGCCTGACTCTGCGAACGCTGCAGTTATGCGTTTAGTGTTTTGTAAGTGACAGTGATCGATCGATACTGCACTTGGGTGGGCTGGGCCGGGCCGGGCGGAGGGGCAAAACGCAGGTGCTAGCAGGTATCTGGGCTGATCCCGCTAACACTGCGTTTTTGGGAACCCTAAACTGCTGGGGACACTAGTATAGATCTAATCGGATCAGATATTGATCCGATCAGATACTATACCACTAAGGGAGGCGTATGCTGCGTGCGTGGGTGTTAGCGGTACTGGCGCTAATCTGACGCTGCCTGGGGCTGGTGCTTGCCAGTTCACCAAAACGCTACCAAAAAAACTGTTAGCGATCGCAGGGATCAGGCCTGACTCTGCGAACGCTGCAGTTATGCGTTTAGTGTTTTGTAAGTGACAGTGATCGATCGATACTGCACTTGGGTGGGCTGGGCCGGGCGGAGGGGCAAAACGCAGGTGCTAGCAGGTATCTGGGCTGATCCCGCTAACACTGCGTTTTTGGGAACCCTAAACTGCTGGGGACGCTAGTATAGATCTGATCGGATCAGATATTGATCCGATCAGATACTATACCACTAAGGGAGGTATACGGTGCGTGCGTGGGTGTTAGCGGTACTGGCGCTAACCTGACGCTGCCTGGGGCTGGTGCTTGCCAGTTCACCAAAACGCTACCAAAAAAACTGTTAGCGATCGCAGGGATCAGGCCTGACTCTGCGAATGCTGCAGTTATGCGTTTAGTGTTTTGTAAGTGACAGTGATCGATCGATACTGCACTTGGGTGGGCTGGGCTGGGCTGGGCTGGGCGGAGGGGCAAAACGCAGGTGCTAGCAGGTATCTGGGCTGATCCCGCTAACACTGCGTTTTCGGGAACCCTAAACTGCTGGGGACGCTAGTATAGATTTGATCGGATCAGATATTGATCCGATCAGATACTATACCACTAAGGGAGGCATATGCTGCGTGCGTGGGTGTTCGCGGTACTGGCGCTAATCTGACGCTGCCTGGGGCGACGCATATCACCGCCGGGCGATCAGGGGGCTAAACCTTTATTCGGTAATAAACGGCGGGTGCCCTGACACTATAAAAAATAAACGAACTAACCAGCGTCACCCGTAACAGTTATACGGTGATCAGTGGTGAAAGGGTTAACTAAGGGGCAATCAAGGGGTTAAAACATTTATTAGATAGTATATGGGGGTCCCTGTCGCTATAAAACACTGACGGCGAACCTAAATATTTACGTTCCTAACTAGCGTCACCAGCGACACTAATACAGCGATCAGAAAAATGATCGCTTAGCGACACTGGTGAGGGGGGGTGATCAAGGGGTTAAAACTTTATTAGGGGGGGTTAGGGGGGTATCCTAGACCTAAAGGGGGGTAATACTCACTGCCCTAATACTAACTGTCACAAACTGACACTATGCAGTAATCAGAAAAAAAAAAAAATACTGCTAATGTCAGTTTGTGACAGGGGGGGGTGATTGGGGGGGGATGGGGGGGCGATCGGGGGGGGATCGGGGGTGTAAGGTATGCCTGGCATGTTCTACTGTGTGTGTGTGTGTGTTGTGCACTCACTTGTCTTCTCTCCTCGGCGCTGGAACGGAAACTGCCAGACCGAGGAGAGATGACATCACATCCTCTGCCTATGTGAAACGACACACAGGCAGAGGAGGATTCCCATTGGCTGGGAGCGATCGCGAGGGGGGGGCCACGATCGGATGGTCTCCCCCTCGCCTCCCGACGCTCCCAGTCAAATGCCGACCGCCGATGGCACCGGGGGGGGGGTCCGATCGGACCCCCCGCCCGCGGGAGGCAGATCACGTACGGGTACGTGATTCTGCCTGCCCGTGCCATTCTGCCGCAGTATATATGCGGTAGGCGGTCGGCAAGTGGTTAAAAGTATATACAACCATAATGGTACCATTGTTTCATGTATACAAAATTCTCCTACAGCGCATGCATTTCCTCTGAAGAAGACCCGATGGGGTCGAAACGCGTCATGAATATCCAAGCGCTTTTTCAACACATCACTTATGTATAGCTTATTATAGACTTCTGTGCCCTTTTTATAGCTCGATGTACACAGTTCATGTTTTTACTCCGATGTTCCATGAGTTAATAAAGCTACTTTTTAAACCATACGACATCTTCATTGTTGTCTGCTGCCGCCAAAGCCCCTTTACCTTTTGGGGTGGGAAGCCTCTCCTTTTCCCAGGTGTCTCCCCTCTTTTTGCATATGTACAGTATATGCTTCTATTATCAACAGAAAGGCACATATCACTCAGGCTAGAGATACTGAAACAATTTTGGCCACCATAATGTGCGTGATCCTCCTCTCCTACACATTCCAAGATCTAATTATTACATAGGGAACGTACAAGAAAGGTTCCGATAGGGTTACGCATTCATACCAAATGTTTATTAAAAGAATGCTACTTACGAAATGACAAACAATAGAAGACTTGTAACATAGGAAGACCTGCTCCCATCGAGAGTACACTCTGTCGGGACCCACCTAAAATCACTTCCAGTTTGCTGCAAAGTCACACTCAGAAGTACGTTTCGTCATATCTGACTTTTTCGAAGGGTATGTCAGAGCTGCGGCTTAAATCTACCTCCCTTATTGACAATTGATCGTTCCATTACCACAATATATCCAGGGCAGCAGGTGATCAGCAATAAATATGGGCAATACTCAGCATATCCAAATATAATTTTTAGATATGCTGAGTATCACCCATATTTAGTATTAATGCACTTATAGTACAAATGTATAATTTTTTACACTATGTGATTTTACAGGCATACCCCACTTTTAAGTACACAATGGGGTTTATTTACTAAAGCTGGAAAGTGCAAAATCAGGCTCACTTCTGCATAGAAATCAATGAGCTTCCAGGTTTTATTACCAAAGCTTAATTGAACAAGCTGGGGTTCGAACCTCATTGATTTCTATGCAGAAGTGAGCCTGATTTTGCACTTTCCAGCTTTAGTAAATAAACCCCATTGTGTACTTAAAAGTGGGGTATGCCTGTATCTTTTTTGTTCATAACTTTGGGGATATTGCCAAAGCAGCAACAGTGATATATATTTTTTTGTCTTTCTGTTATTTTTTTTTATATATACTTCTTGCTTATTTTTGTTTGGCAGAGCGCTGGTGGGGAACACTATTGTGTTAATGCACTTACAATGCACATGTATGATTTTTTTTATAATGTGTGATTTCATATATTTTTTTTTTTCTATAAATGGTCTCAGTTTAAACATTTGATATTTTTTATTTTCTATTGTGAATAAAATATGGATTTATGAGATTTTCAAATCATTGCATTCTGTTTTTGTGTGGAATTTACACAGCATCCCAACTTTTTCGAAGTTGGGGTTATAGAACTCTGGCTGCGCGGTTGGGATGCTGATGCTGCATCCAAGGAGAATCTAACTCAATTAGCCTTTGACAGACATTGGGGTTGATTTACTAAAGGGAAATCCACTGTGCACTACAAGTGCATTTGGAGGTGCACTTGGAAGTGCAGTCCCTGTAGTTCTGAGGGGAAGATCGAAATGAGGGTAAGCTCTGCTGATTTCTAACATGTACAAGCAAAAATGCTGTTTTTTATTTTCCCTGCATGTCCCCCTCAGATCTACAGCGACTGCACTCCCACGTGCACTTCCACAGTGGATTTGCCTTTAGTAAATTACCCCCCCTGTGTCTATTAGGCCCTGTTAATAACACTATGATAAGGATTAGGAGTACCACGGGTGGCAAGAATGTGCTCTTACCTAAACGCAGAAGGTGTGAGATTCTTATAACCATGTTCTGTGCTCAAGGTTATGTAAGACCTGTAGTTCCTCTGTTGGGCCCCAGAGACACCCCTAGGTAGTAAAGTGAAAGGTTTATATTCATCCTCCTGTTCTTCTTGTGCTCCCTTCACCAGTCTGGGGTTGTGGTATACTTTTAATTCCTACCTACCCTTGTAGGGGTACCACTCGTGCACTCTAACCATTTTTTTTTGGCTTCATGGTAGGTACCCTTTAATTTTTTTACCAGTTTTAGGGGTCACTTAGATATTCTTGGGCGATATAACCTGATGGGTTTTACTTCTTCTTTTGTTCCCTGCAAAGTAAAAGCATAATGGACTAGTATGCATCGCATACTAGCCCATTATGTGCCACCTACCTGCAAACAAAGCCCGTGATGTCCCCCGATGTCCCCGCTGGTGGCTGCATCCATCTTCACCCCTCTTCCTTCCGGGGCCATGCAGGAGCCTGCCTGTCACGGCACGAGCCCCTTAGAAATGGCACGATCACGCCCTTTCTTCAGTGCACATGCGTCAATGACGTTGGCGCAAGCGTATATGGTAAATACCTCCAGACCATGCAGGTTTAGGAGATATTTCCAGCACCTACAGGTAAGCCTTATTATAGGCTTACCTGAAGGTAAAAGTAGTATAACTAGGTTTACAACCACTTTAAGGGTTGGGAGTATAAGGCTTGCGCCTTCACATGTAGATCAGTTGGCCTTCTTTGTGAACCCGTTGGTCCTTCAGGTAGTTCTGAGTTACAGACAGTTTCTAGTTGCCTCCGTGACCTGTCAGTGGCTGTTTTCCATTCCTCAGGTCGACTGCTTTTATTCATCCAGGCTGTTTCTTTCTTCCTGTGTCTCTCAATAGACGAGAAAGAAACTAAAATGTTTGTGCTTATCATAAAATCCAATTCTTTGGAGTCCATGAAGGGACACTGGTACCACTCCTTTGTATATTTTGCTTTACCTTTGGTTCTATTTTTCACATATCTGAGGCATTGGGGGTAGAGGAGTAGTTATATGATGGCTGTCTTAAATTGTTCTGCTTGTCATTGTTCCAGTCTCCTGTAGGCAGCAGTATAACCCAATTGTTTCTGAATTGCAGTGTCCTTAAATTGACTCCAAAAATAGAATTTACAATGGGTAAATGTATTTTTTAAATATAATGTGTAAATTTACTGCTGTTTTTTTACTGAGACAATATTCTGTTTTATCACTAGGTGTCACTGCTGTCCTGAAAAACAAAAATATGTACCTTAAACTCGCAAACGGTAAAATTTGAGCATCTTTTTTGTCTATTAAGACCTAATATACACAGGGGTAGTTAGTAGCACCTAAACATGGGGTATACAGATATCACCCCTTTACCTGCTAAACATCACCAGTGTCCCATCAATGCACTGCAGTAGTCTGGTTTAATAATTGTATACCAGAGTATACGTGTACAAACATTAAAGGTGACAACTAAATGCAGCTTTTTGCCAATTCAAATTTTACTTAAAATATAATTGTATTGCCAAGTGCCAAGGTTGTTGACAAGAATAGTTTAATCTGAAGCCCCAGAGTAATTAAAAATCAGTCAAAAATATCAAGCTTTTCAGATGTAATTGGAAGCTGGCCTATATATGTCTTTTTGTTTCAAGATTTTTCTTATCAGTCTGATAGTAAATTAGCCCTTTAGAGTATTATCAGTTAGTATTCATGAAAAATAATGAAACAAATTGTTTACACTTTACATATTTATGTGGTATACAATTTTATTCATACTGCATATGGTTTGTATTCATTTGGCACAAAATTAAGATTTGAGCTTAAATGATTTTGGTCACACTGTTTTTTCACTTTTTTTTAGACTGTTGCGCAGAATTTAGTTTTTCACAATGATAAATGTGATTGTTCGAATTATATGTGGAAACTAGTGTAATTGCGGCTGTGGCACGATTTACGCACCAAAAACTTGTAAATCTTTTGGCATGACAAATGTATTGATTGAATTAATGTTCTGCATTTATTACAAGGAATGTTGGCTACTTGAAATGGATCTCTTGAATGCCTTGCCTTGCGCTGTGTATTAAAATTGACTGCTTTAGACACTGTCACAGCTTTTCCTTCATTGCCAGAGTAAAACACCCTATGACTGGTGTAGAGTTTTGCAGTTTCACAGATCTGCAAACTGGTATTCCAAGTAATTACAACTATCCATGTTCAAATGAGCTTCCATTGAATCCAATGAGTCTTACATTATTCCTTTTAAAGTGTTATGGTACGATCAGATATGAAGGCAGGGGATGGTAAAAGTACCCTGACCGCATAAAAAAATGAAAGAAAAATTGCAGCTCAAAAAGCTACAGACCTGTTAATGATACCCACCCTATTACGATCCTGCAGGTGCTGGCTCTGCTCAAGCTTCGTGATAGGCTGAAACTTCAAAGGTTACACCGCGTCATTGCGTCTCCTCCACCCATACGAAACTACCCAGGAATCGAGCAGAACGCCGCACACGGCAGCTTTCCTTATAAGGGCCGATTACCCTTAACAATCACCTGCTACACACGCCAGGTGCCAGGACAATAAGGCACTTTTAAATGTGAGTGGAACTATTTTAATTTGTGTATTCAAGAAACCTAGTTTTACGGCATTGCGCAATAAAGGTTTGCCTTCTATAGTTAGGAGGTGCACTCTTGCAAGACACGTCATTTCAACAGACTCCCTAGGGGTATCCCCACATGCCTATTAGACCATACTAGCGATAGTTGGTCAACAGCCAGGGTGAGTGTACATCTATGTGGGGCACCAAGTCTGAACACCATTGCACAGGAGATGTTAATTTAATCACAAGCACTTTATTTCATCACCTATTGGGACTTTATTAACCCTTTGTGTGTTCTGCTTTTTTTTTGCGTGTTCTGCATGTTTTACGTGAATTTGATCAACCCTAAGTACAGCAAACTGTTTTTACATTCCTACTTTGCTTCTTTGCCATTTGCTTATTAGCCAGTTTTTTTTACTGCAGCAGGAGTTTATAGATCAGTTCATAGTTACATAGTTACATAGTAGGTGAGGTTGAAAAAAGACACAAGTCCATCAAGTCCAACCTATGTGTGTGATTATGTGTCAGTATTACATTATATATCCTTGTATGTTGCGGTCATTCAGGTGCTTATCTAATAGTTTCTTGAAGCTATCAATGCTCCCCGCTGAGACCACCATCTGTGGAAGGGAATTCCACATCCTTGCCGCTCTTACAGTAAAGAACCCTCTACGTAGTTTAAGGTTAAACCTCTTTTCTTCTAATTTTAATGAGTGGCCACGAGTCTTGTTAAACTCTCTTCTGCGAAAAAGTTTTATCCCTATTGTGGGGTCACCAGTACGGTATTTGTATATTGAAATCATATCCCCTCTCAAGCGTCTCTTCTCCAGAGAGAATAAGTTCAGTGCTCGCAACCTTTCCTCATAACTAAGATCCTCCAGACCCTTTATTAGCTTTGTTGCCCTTCTTTGTACTCGCTCCATTTCCAGTACATCCTTCCTGAGGACTGGTGCCCAGAACTGGACAGCATACTCTAGGTGCGGTCGGACCAGAGCCTTGTAGAGTGGGAAAATTATCGTTTTATCTCTGGGGTTGATCCCCTTTTTAATGCATGCCAATATTCTGTTTGCTTTGTTAGCAGCAGCTTGGCATTGCATACCATTGCTGAGCCTATCATCTACTAGGACCCCCAGGTCCTTTTCCATCCTAGATTCCCCCACAGGTTCTGCCCCCAGTGTATAGATTGCATTCATATTTTTGCCACCCAAATGCATTATTTTGCATTTTTCTACATTGAACCTCATTTGCCATGTAGTCGCCCACCCCATTAATTTGTTTAGGTCTTTATGCAAGGTTTCCACATCCTGCGGAGAAGTTATTGCCCTGCTTAGCTTAGTATCCTCTGCCAATACAGAGATTGAACTGTTTATCCCATCCTCCAGATCGTTTATAGACAAATTAAATAGGATTTGTCCCAGCACAGAACCCTGGGGAACCCCACTACCCACCCCTGACCATTCTGAGTACTCTCCATTATCACCACCCTCTGAACTCGCCCTTGTAGCCAGTTTTCAATCCATGTACTCACCCTATGGTCCATGCCAACGGACCTTATTTTGTACAGTAAACATTTATGGGGAACTGTGTCAAATGCTTTTGCAAAATCCAGATACACCACGTCTACGGGCCTTCCTTTATCTAGATGGCAACTCACCTCCTCATAGAAGGTTAATAGATTGGTTTGGCAAGAACGATTCTTCATGAATCCATGCTGATTACTGCTAATGATACCGTTCTTATTACTAAAATCTTGTATATAGTCCCTTATCATCCCCTCCAAGAGTTTACATACTATTGATGTTAGGCTAACTGGTCTGTAATTCCCAGGGATGTATTTTGGGCCCTTTTTAAATATTGGTGCTACATTGGCTTTTCTCCAATCAGCTGGTACCATTCCAGTCAGTAGACTATCTGTAAAAATTAGGAACAACGGTCTGGCAATCACTTGACTGAGTTCCCTAAGTACCCTTGGATGCAAGCCATTTGGTCCCGGTGATTTATTAATGTTAAGTTTCTCAAGTCTAATTTTAATTCTGTCCTCTGTTAACCATGGAGGTGCTTTCTGTGTTGTGTCATGAGGATAAACACTGCAGTTTTGGTTACTGAAGCCTCCCGATTCATTCAGTTCTTTTATCCAAAGGTGCTAAGGTTTAGATTTCTCTGTTACTTTTTGAAAGTGTCTGTTTCCTCACATTGAACACCGTCTTCAAATGAGTAATACAGGGTACATATGTAGCCTGTATCCATTAGTGTTATTCTAAAGGGGGTTTCCTATTGCAAATCCTAAAATCCCTTTTATGCTACAGGATTGACAGGATGTGACAGGATGTGGTTATGTGGCTATTTACAAGACCCCCATAGTAAACTGTGTTTTCTATGCTTCAGATTGTGAATGAACAGGAAGCTGCTCAGAACAGAGTACTTCCCATTAATTCAGTGTCCCATGCAGCTGAGGCTGCAGAGAAAGTCTGTATGTTTGAGCTTTGGGGTGCACACCCTAATGCTATAGGCTGCAAACGCCTATGTCTGTTATATATTTTAAAAATAAACAACCACACAAAATCTAACAAACTTTAGAGATAGACAGACAGGGGTGTTGCTAGAATTGTAAAAGACCTGGAGCACCATTGGGCACACTGAGGACATTGATAATGCAATGCGCTTAGTGTGGCAAGGCAAACAGTGGGTATAGCCAGATTGCATTAACAGTGGGAGCAGCTTAACTGCATGTCAGTCAGCCCCATTTATAAAAAGGGGATTTCTAACCTCTTCACTACTGGACACTTTCACCCCCTTCCTGCCCAGGCCAATTTTCAGCACTATAACACTTTGAATGACAATTGCGCGGTTATGCAACACTGTACCTAAGTGAAATTTGTATAATTTTTTCACACAAATAGAGCTTTCTTTTGATGGTATTTAACCACTTCAATAATGGGCATTTTCACCCCCTTCCTTCCCAGGCCAATTTTCAGATTTTAGCGCTGTCACGCTTATGTGAATGACACATGTGTGACACGATGTACTTTTATCATTTTTTTGAGACAGATAGAGCTTTCTTTTTGTTGTATTTAATCACCACTCTTTTATTTTTATATTTTGCTAAACGAATGAAAAAAGACAGAACAAAAAACGGAAAATTGTATCATATTTACTGTAATTTTCCTTTCCTGACGCCAATTCATGGCAGCATACTAGTGATAGGCCCTGCCTTTCTCCCCTCCCTCAGGACCAATGAAATAGCATACATTAAAGGCCAGTTAGGCCCCGCCCCATTCTTCTTAATTAGCTAGACACCGAAACGCACAAGGGTGGGTACGTATGCTGCCATGGATTGGCGTCAGGAAAGGAAAATTACGGTAAGTATGATACAATTTTCCGTTTTCCTGATGCCACCATGGCAGCATACTAATGACACATATCCTAGCTGACAGGGTGGGTTCTACTTAACAAACCAAAATAATTATTTTATATATATTATATATATATATATATTTTCAAATGGGACAGAAGACTGAACAGTGATTCCTCCAAAGCCCACTGATGACAAGACACCCAGATCTATTCTGTAAAGGTTGAAAAGGTATGCTGGGAAAAGCATGCCACTTTCCTGTAGAATTAATCCATAGATGCTTTCAACTGGGCCGCCTATGAGGCCTCAACCCCTCTTGAAGAGGATGCATCCTGCCACTGAAGGAGGCTCACGACCCATTTCCCATCTGCACAACCAATCTTGCTAAAGTCCAGGAGGCAACCTCTCTTGCCTGATTAATTCCATCTTGAACAGTGAAATACTTATCATATGAACTGAAAAGAGCAATTGTGGACAGAAACTTCTTTCAAGCTCTGGGAATGATCAATTTGTGTGGTTTTCTTGCTTGAACGTCTGGAAAGTTAGGCAGTGGACAGATGATTGATAGATGGAGGGCTGTCGCTACCTCTGATATAAGCTGAACTACAGGATGCAGCTCTACTCCTCTAACAAAAATCAATATGCTTTTCTGAAGCTCTAAGGGCTTGAAACTTGAACCGACTTCTGTTTAACGATTTGCGCTAAATACTGGTTAGTAAGCGATGTCTTAAACCGAACACTGCCCTGTTGGAGTAAACAGTTGAAATAAACCCCAACAGCATCAAAAGATTTTATTTGTAAAAGATTCTCTCTCTCGTGGTTGACGAAACCTCCTGACTGTCTTCAAAATTTTAGCAAACTAAAGGGCCTTTGGCCAAATTAAACCTTGTTCTTGCTGAAACCTGCAACCTCAAAAGAGTATAGGGTAAGGTTCATGTCCAATCTGACCTACAAGAAGACCAGAACAGCTGCCACCAGAGGTGCAGTAAGAATAATATCTTGCCATGCAAAATAGAGAAAAACACAAGTTTGTTCCAGATCTTGGCATAGAGGCTGTTAGTAGAGTGCCTTTCGCACCCCCCAAAGTAGAGCTCACTCTTGGATCAACTCTGGAGCAATCTAGGTTCTGCGGCTTTCCCTTCCCGCCATTATGCTTGCATCTCTGGTCTGTGCATGTGTGAAGGGGAATCGACTTCTGTATTCTGAAGTAGATAGCCAGAAAGCACCAAGACTACTATGGTCAGAATCGAGGGGTGGTCGTGACTACAATACTCATTCTTGACAGCTTCCGGGGGAATTTAATTACGAGAGAAGTTGGGGAAAAACATATACAGTAGGCTTGATTGCAGTTTCATGGAGAAACTCAGCTTCTGTTCTCTGCTTTGGGGAGCGGAAACCGAGTCAGACCTCTTCTTAAATTGGATTTGCTGTGAGAAGCAAAGAAGCCTGTCTGTGGTAGGCCACCTGTGGACAAGCCTCCACCTCATGCTCTGGTAAGCTTGCATGATGGACAGTATGTCCGTGAATACCAGTGCCCTAGGAGGTTAATTGCTTCCGAAATTTGCTGGTGATCTTCCTAACCAGACATTCTGGGTTCTACATCTCTCAATAGCATATTGCTGAGAGATCCTCCCTGGAGCTGAAAATACACTAGTTTCAACTACAACGGAGGAAACAGGATCCGGCGCAGCTATGGTCAGTGTTACGCAGTATGTATAGCAGTCCGCGGTGATGGAAAGACCTTGAGGATGTCATGAACCATCTGACTGGATCAATGTGATGAATCATTTCGGCAAGACAGCCTGGAAGGCACATTGCGAGGGTCTGTCAGTCAATTCCAGTGCCCTAGGAGGTTAATTGCTTCCAGAATTTGCTGGTGATCTTCCTACCCAGACATTCTCTGGTAGGAATGTCCCTGTCCTGTTGCTCATCTGCAAGATGACTCGTCACTCTTGATTCTGTGTAGCAAGGTCAAAGTGATAAAAAAGGCTGCCTGACCTTCCAGCGCTTTCGAGACTACCTTCCTTGGCTAGCAATCTCCGCTTGCCTTGACCGACAGACCCTCGCAGTGCGCCTTTCAGGCTGTCTTGCCGATATGATTCATCACATTGATCCAGTCAGATGGTTCGTGATATCCTCAAGGTCTTTCCATCACCGTGGACCGCTATACATACTGCGTGACACTGACCATAGCTGCGCCGGATCCTGTTTCCTCCGTTGTAGTTGAAACTAGCACCTGTGCCCATGCACCCAAGGAATCATCGGTATGAATGACAACATTACGGCCAGGAGGCTGAGACCCCTAGAAGTCGTCCAGGAAGTAGAGGCATCTGATCTCAGAATTCTCCTTATGACCATCACCGTCCTTTTCTGATGGAAGCAAAACAGAGGAACCAGTAGAGCCCCCACAGGCACTTTAACTGTTGGAAAGCAAAAGTTGGCCTTTTTTTTTTTTTTTAATGTAGAAAGTAATGATGCCCAGGTAGTGGCGAATCTGGAGACCCTGTTTTCCCAGAGGAACTGACACGGCACTGAAACCTCTGTGAATATTCTTAGAGATATTCATAGGCTAAAAGGTAAGCTAATAAAGCTAGATGTGTCCAACCAATTGCCAAATTTACTTACTTTGGAATAAAAAAGAAAAAAAAAATTTTTGGGGATGTAAGGCTAAGAATCCTGACGATCTAGCGAAAGCCTCCAGCCATCTGCTGCAAGCGAATGCTTCTCTCCAACCCCCGAGACCTACAAACAGGGGTGGGTAGGAAACCTACAATCTCTCCTGTGAGATGGGACCAGGACAGCTCCCCTCTAAGTCTGAAGTGTCTGTAAGTTTTGTAACCGCTGTGGTTGCGGTGGATCTGGCAGGTCCGAGGGGGAGAAAAAGGTCCAGAGAATGAACAGTGAGGAATCCACCAAAGTGACCATGAGTGTCTATCCTCCAAGGATCTGCACAATCCACTGTCCAGTAACCCGTGATGAGTACCCACTGGGACTTACCTTAAAAGTCTGGGCATGCGCCCGGTAAAAGGGTTTTGTGGATACCTGCGGTACACCCAAAGATTTTAATTTATGGACCTTATGAAAGGTTGCCCCTAGAGGAACGGAACCTAGCGGGAGAAACACATTTCTCCCTTTATTTATTGTTATTTATTTTTAGTTATAATTTTTTTTATTTTTTTTATTTGCTGCTTTCTGTTATTAGAGAAGAAAGGACCCTCCTCCTGTCACTTCCGACATGGCTGTCTCTGGTTTCATATCAAACAGATCTTGCACTATAAAGTGACTATTCCAATTTTGTTTCTAGGAAGCCAAACACAGCCCCGGGTCTCAACCATAGGGTACCCCTAGCCGTAATTGAGTATAGCATTGCCTTGGCCAGGCACCAGGTTGAGACTATTGCTGCTTCTGCAGTAATATTTGCCGATACATCTTGGCCAGGTCCCCAGATCTCAGCCCTAAAGATTTCCTCCCCAACCATATCCTGGGAGCAGAAACCCAAAGTACCCGTCACCAAGGTAAGGGCCTCTGTTGAGTGGCAGGCCCTTCCCAGCCGCCACCCTATTGGACAACAGCCGGTCCCACTGTAGGCATGGATTTCAGTGATGCTATATCCGCCTTCATTTAAACCAGTTTCCTGATGGAAAAGTGATTGCTCATTGAAAGGGTAAATATGACTTTGTCTTTAACCCATGTAATGGTCTGCATGACTGCCTGGATACACAGTTCTCCAAAGAAAAACTGACACCAAGTAGCTCCAGATCTTCCTCTGGTGCAAGGGAGCTAAAATCATTTGCAGGCTGCGCCCCCTTCTCAGGATTACTGAGAGGATGAGTGATCCATGAGGCAGGTTGTTCTGCTAGTGGCTAGACCCGCAACAAGGGGGCTGGATAGCTAGAGTAATTACAGTGAGTTTAAAACAGAAGTTTTGTGCCACCTTATAAGTAATAAGGACATTCGGTATTACCTGTCAGCTGCAAACTTCAACCAGGCTGACTTCACTCACCAGCCTCCTGGGCATAGGCACTGTGCCACAGGTCCTGCAGGACTCTTGTTGGGGTGCTGGGTCTGGGAAAGAAGAGCTAAGATGTTTTCCTTGGAACCTCTCTCCTGAGTGGGAGCGGCATCTGAGCTATGCTTCTCTGAAGAACGTCTGCCTTTCTATGGCCTCTGGCTCTGACCTTTGAGAGCGTGGGCGCGCGGAGCTGAAGCAAATCAAAGCAATCCACATGAGAGGGCACTCTTTTCCTGAAAACTTACCGACACGGTGGTCCCCACCTAAGTGTTGAGGATCTTTTGTATGGGTGGTGACTAATACTCGAACCATGGAGAAATGGGACGACCAGCTGAGAGACGGACAGCCGCAGAAAGACCGAGAAGAGGAAAAATAGATAAAGCAACAGCGACTTTGCTTCTCCCTCTATTAATGTATATCTAAATATATACATACACATATATACATCCACACACTCTTTCCTTTCCCCCTTTTTTTTAAAACAATATGCATGCACATATTAATACATGCACATACCGCTCTATATAACACCCCCCCCCCCCCACACACACACATACATACATACAAACAACATAAGAACACACACATATATACACAAACATATACATGAACATATATACATACTGCAGAGGGTCAGCCTGGGGCAGGGTTAGGAAGAGGTTAATCGAAGAGGGCAGGTATTTCCCCTTCAGACCTGCTTAGTGTCAGCTGGGCTGAAAGTCTCAGAGAGGAGCTGTTTGAGTAGGAGAGAGAGAGACAGCAGCATGCTGTGTGAAAATGTCCATTGATGGAAGGTGTGCTGGATGAGCTTAACCACATAAAGACTGTAGCTCTGATTGGAGCCATGAACTATTACCTATAAGCCTGTGTGCTGCTGAACTGTGAGCTGTACCTGTGTGCACAACCGTGTGACAAGACAAGTCTGTCTTATCTTATGTTTATTTTGCCACTATTATAAAGCCACTTTTGTCTCTGAGCCAGCTATATATATATATATATATATATATACACACACACACACACACACACACACACACACACACACACATACCCACCTGCCCCAAACCTATATACATACTCAACCTACAAACATAAGCTATATCTACAGCCAGCCTAGGACAGCAAAGGACAGAGAACCTGTCTAAGGGGAGTAATGTACCCAGACCACTGCCACTGCAGGAGGAAAAGAACAGGAGGTGCAGAAAATTAGAAAATGACAGGAGACAAACAAAGGTAAAGGTAAGAAGGATGCAAAGTTGGCCTCCCCAAACCCAACAAGCGTTGCAGACACCAACCTTAAAGGCAGATTTCATTCCTAAAGAGGAAAAACTGCCCAGCTCCATTGAGACCCAAAGAAGGAACTCCCAAGCTACTCTGGCGCTTTTAGCAGCCCGATACTGGGACTTCGTACTGGGAGAGGCTTAACCCAGCCGGCAGCTGCCTGGAGGCAGAGGGGGGAACATAGAACTGCTTACTCTTCACTGGTGTTTGGAAGTATGAGGACAAAAAGAAGAAAAATGGGGCGGGGCCTAACTGGACTTTAATTTATGCTATTTCATTGGTCCTGAGGGAGGGGAGAAAGGCGGAGCCTATCACTAGTATGCTGCCATGGTGGCGTCAGGAAAAAGATTTTTCTAATTTCTAATATAAAAAATATTAAGTACAGCGCAACTTAAAAACATGTGTCCATAACATAGAACATGTGGTTGTAAACCCTAGAAAAAAAACAAAAAAACCTGCAAGACAAAGCCATAATAAGCTAGTATTCATAGCATACTAGCGCTTTATGAAATACTGACCATAGATCAAAGCCCCCTTTACGGTCCCGGCACACGGCTCTGCTCAGTGACATGTCTCCCGGAGTTATTTCCGTGTATTGCGGGCTCTGGCGCTGTGATTTGCTGGAGCTACGATGACGTCACTCGAGCGCATGCACGCGGGAGCCACCGGTAATGGCACACCAGCTGAAGCAACGGCACAAACGAGCCGTTGCCTCAGTGCGCATGTGCTGATGATGTTGGCACATGCTGATACAGGGGATATCTCCTAAACTTTGCAGGTTTAGGAGATATCCACGGTAGCTACAGGTAAGCCTTATTATTAGTTTACAACCACTTTAACATGTCACAAATATATAATAAAGTTCTTGTGTAAATTCAATTGAAATAGTCCCAAAATGACACCACTGTCCGGACAGTGTACATCACCAATAGGTGAAAAACCTGCTCACCTCCACTTCTGACCCCACAACAGAGTCTAATGAGCACCAACTCCAATCCTCCTTTCTGTGCCTGGGACAGCAAAGCCTCTCTTCTATATCTTCTCATGATAGACACTCCACGGTCAACCCATCCGTGTATCGGGAAACACAAGAAAGAGACCCATAGTGCTCTCTGTCTCTAACTTTATTATTAAAAAAGTGGGTATAAAAACTTACAAATTCCTTGAGAAATGCATGCAAAGGCCCATTAGTTCCTGGAGAATGATGTCACGGGCTCGGTTTCTCCCACCTATACATGTTACACCCTGTGATTGGGCTTCCTCAGTAGTTACATAGTATGTGAGGTTGAAAAAAAGACACAAATCCATCAAGTCCAACCTATGTGTGTGATTTTATGTATTGCATTGTATATCCCTGTATGTTGTGGTTGTTCAGGTGCTTATCTAATAGTTGTTTGGAATTATCGATGCTCCCTGCTGAAACCACTGCCTGTGGAAGAGAATTCCACATCCTTGCCGCTCTTACAGTAAATACACAGTTTAAGGTTAAATCACTTTTCTTCTAGTTTGAGTGAATGTCCGCGTGTCTTATTACATTCTCTTTAGCGGAAAAGTTTTATCCCTATTGTGGGGTCACCAGTATGATATTTGTACATTAAAATCATATCCCCTTTCAAGCGTCTCCTCACCAGAAAGAACAAGTTCAGTGCTTGTAACCTATCCTCATAACTAAGGTCCTCCTTCCCCTTTATTAGTTTTGTTGCCCTTCTCTGGACTCTCTCCAGTTTCAGCACATCCTTCCTGAAGACTGGTGCCCAGAACTGGACAGCATACTCCAGTAGGCCCACTAGTTCTTCATTTCTGTTATAAAATTTAGCAAATAACTAATGTGCCTTCTTTACTGATGTGTGCTGATGAGACTGCACTGATGTGCACTGATGGGCACTGATGAGGCTGCACTAATGGGGGCTGATTAGGTACCACTGATGAGGCTGCACTGATAAGGCTGAACTCATGGGCACTGATAAGCTGCATTGATGGGCACTAATAGGCGGCACTGATAAGCTGCACTGACAGGCACTGATAACCAGCCCTGATAAGCTGCACTGATGGGCACTGATTTGCACTGATGGGGCTGTGCCCTGATTATCAGTAAACAATGTACTCACTGTGCCCTGTCAGACTTGCCAGTTATCGGCTCTCCTTTTCTCACAAAGATACAGTGCATTCGGAAAAGAATGCTTATAATCGGCAAGTTTTGTTGTGTGATCAGCTGAGATTGGACGCAGCTGATCACATGGATAGGGCTGCTGTAATTAAACAACAAAAGGGTATTCCCTAAATGGACTTTCAAGGCACTGACATAGTTTCTAGAAAATGCATATTTTATTAAACATGGTATACACAATAAAGATACAATATATTGGAATGGTTACAATTACTGTATATAAAGTACAAAATCACCACAATTATAGTTTTCGTGGTTTAGCTAATGCATTTCAGAGTATCTATGTCTCCTTCTTCAGGGCTGTCTATAACAAAGTCAATCATATATCTACAATAGTGATAGGATTCAAAACAGCATATATGCTACTATCAAAATAATGTTGTGTACACTCACATATTTTGCCGAGATATCATAAACAAAACATTCCGATAAACCTTTAGTAAAAGCAAGATAAAGTGAGCGGGACCGAGTCTCCAAAAATCTGCCCATTTCAAATACCGTATTTATCGGCGTATAACAGGCACTTTTTTCCCCTTAAAATCAGGGGAAAATCATGGGTGTGTGTTATACGCCGATCCCCGCTAATTGTGATCTATCGGAGCGATCGCCGCGTTCACCGCTGACATTCTCATAGCGTGTAGTTTTAAAAATGGCGCCGCAGAGTTCGGAGGGACTCGGCGGCGCTGAACGAGCGCCGCCGAGATCACAGTGACTGGGCGGAGCCGAGATACACATAGCCGAGTGTTCTCGGCTCTTCTCGGCGCTGTTCACAGTCACACCCAGTGACTGACTGGGCGTGACTGTGAGCGGCAACGAGAAGAGCCGAGAACACTCGGCTATGTGTATCTCGGCTCCGCCCAGTCACTGTGATCTCCGCGGTGCTCATTCAGCTCCGCCGATTCCCTCTGAACTCCGCAGCGCCATATTTAAAACTACACGCTTTGTGTATGTCGGCAGCAATCTGTCCAAGCATGTAATGGACACTGGGGGCAAGGCTGCACTGACCCCTGGGGCAAGGCTGCACTGGGGCAAAGCTGCACTGACAAGGCTGCACTGACAAGGCTGCACTGGGGCAAAGCTGCACTGACAATTCTGCACTGGGGCAAAGCTGCACTGACAATTCTGCACTGGGGCAAAGCTGCACTGACAATTCTGCACTGGGGCAAAGCTGCACTGACAATTCTGCACTGGGGCAAAGCTACACTGACAATTCTGCATTGGAGCAAAGCTGCACTGACAAGGCTGCACTGACAAGGCTGCAATGGACACTGGGGCAAGGCTGCACTGACACTGAAAAGGCTGCAATGACACTGACAAGGCTGCAGATGGACACGATAACGCTGCATTGATGGGCATTTAAATGTAAGTTTTTTTTTTCCTTAGACTCTACTCCTAAAAGTTTTTTTCCTTAAAATTCCCTCCTAAACTTGGGGTGCATGTTATACGCTAGCGCGTGTTATACACCGATAAATACGGTAGCTAATCAGAGCCTGTAATGGTATCACATCAAAAAGAACTGAATGTGGCCAGGCTAACTCGAGGGAGCCAAACACCTGACAATACTGAAGCAAAAGAAAGACAGCCCTGTAAGTAGGGATGATTAAAAATGTTCTTAGTTAACTTACATATTCGTCTGTTATTTTTGTTTTTATGTATTTTTTATATATATTGTTTATTGTGTATATATATTGCTTCAAAGTCTATAAGAGAGAAAAAGTGTAAGAATCTTATAGGTGTATAGAAATAATGTCAAGGTATATGTCCTACCTGTTTGCATGGGGGGCAAAAGATTTTTTTGAAAAGTTGATGTGACACACTAAAATTTACAGCAAGCAGTCATTTATATTGATATATATGTATAGGTGTCACTTTTTATAATGATATTAAATATACCAAGGGTGCCTCTTCATTTTCTCAGTGTCTCCAAATCCCACAGAATGCTGCATGCTCAACATAATGTGGCAGAATTTTATAGAGGGGTAAAGAGGTAAATTGACCATATATATCCGAAATAATAATAAATAGATTGCACCGTTTGGATCTGTGGCTTAACAGCAGTCTATGGACCCTAAAATTGGGCTAGAGAGAGATGCAGGAAAATAAATACGGTAAACATTTAACCACTTTAATACAGGGCATTTTCGCCCCCTCCTTGCCCAGGTCAATTTTCAGCTTTCAGCGCTGTCGCGCTTTGAATGACAATTGCGCGGCAACACAACACTGTACCTATATGACATGTTGATCATTTTTTTCCCCAAAAACAGAGCTTTCTTTTGGTGGTATTTGATCACCTCTACGGTTTTTATTTTTTGCGCTATAAACTGAAAAAGACTGACAATTTTGAAAAAAAACTAAATACTAAATATTTTTTACTTTTTGCTATAATAAATATGCCAATTAAAAAAAAAACATATTTCTTCCACAGTTTAGGCCAATATGTAATCTTCTACATATTTTTAGTAAAAAAAAAAAAAAAAATCGCAATAAGCATATATTGATTGGTTTGCGCAAAAGTTATAGCACCTACAAAATAGGGGATAGATTTATGGCATTTTTATTATTATTTTTTTTTTTTACTAGTAATGGTGGCGATCTGCAATTTTTGTCAGGACTGCGATATTGCGGCAGACAGATCAGACAGTTTTGACACTATTTTGGGACCATTCACATTTATACAGCAAAAAGTGCTATAAAAATGCACTGATTACTGTATAGATGTCACAGTTGTCGGAAAATCTGATCGTTCTGAACGCGGTGACGTAAAACACGTACGTCGGGACTATAAACGGGGCAGTAGCCAATAGCTTTCGTCTCTTAATTTATTCTGAGCATGCTTGGCACTTTGTACACACAGTCGGAATTTACGTGAACGGATTTTGTTGTTGGAGAATTTTTTTTAGCCTGCTCTCAAACTTTGTGTGTCGGAAATTTCGATGGAAAAAGTCCGATGGAGCCCACACACGGTCGGAATTTCCGACAACAAGCTCTGATCGCACATATTCCATCGGAAAGTTCGACCGTGTGTACAGGGCATTACTGTGGGGGGAGGGGACTGACTGGGAGAGGTGACCCAGTGACCGATCGGTGTTCCTCTGTACTGGGAACACACGATCGGTCTCCTCTCCCCTGACAGGACGTGGATCTGTGTGTTTACACACACAGATCCACGTCCCTGCCCTGTGACTGTTAATCGTGAGTGCATGGCAGACATCGCGGCCGCCAGGCATATGACGGCCGCCCAGGATGAGAGAGTCACCTTGCGGCCTTCATTTTACTATATGCGGGATGGGAAGAGGTTAAAGCTGTCCACAACAGCAAAAATTCATAGCCAGATTAGAAATTAAACAACGTCTTGTCAAGTATTAGATTGTCATATGAATAGAGCAGCAGTAATAGTAAGAACTAGTGACATTGAGAGTTTTTCTAAGGTCCTGTTTGGATAAATCCAATGAGGCATACCTTGATATGTAAGAAGCAGCTGCATGGAGACACGTCCTGGCTTCCAGACGACCTGGGGAATGTCAGCCATGTCAGGCAGAGGCTTGCTTGATATATTCCTCATAATCCAAACACAGACACAGCCGATTGATATCAGCTGCACCTGAGATGGAGGAGGAGATCAGGGATGTGTCGGCCATCGGCTTCCTGAGCCGAACGTGCACGCCCCCATCCCGACCGCACATGCGCAATGTCAGCACAACGGGATAACGACGTGCACCTACGGCCCACCGACACAATGGCTTCCCCGGCAGACAGTGCATGCCCGCCGGAGTAGCAAGATGGCGGCCAGAAAAAATGTTATCGTCTGTAGCCTGCCATATAAAGTCACCACGGGTTGTAAAAAAACGGGCGGCTTAGTGTGCCGGTGTCTTGCCGAGAAAGTTCCCCCGGTGGATAAGTACCCCCCTGTACTGCGCAGGCGCTGCGCTTGCGCAGTATGAATGACTAGGAGCCGTCGAAAATAGCTGAAGCTGAAAAACCTTAATCAGCTGTACACGGCGCCTGCGCCCTGGGTCCAGGTTCAAGCCCCACCATCCAAGTGGACCTAGAGGGAGAATAAAAAAGTGCCGAGTGCAGTGAGGCCGTGCTCGAAGCGTAGCGAGCGAAGCGAGCCTGCGAGGGGCCCTCTTACAGGTGCCGTGTACAGCTGATTCCTCTTCTATTTCGCTTCGGCTATTTCCGCCGGCTCCTACTGTGCAAACGATGCGCCTGCGCAGTAGAGGGGGGTCCTTATCCGCTGAGGGGAACTTTCTCGGCAGAACACGGGGCATTGCATGTGTGCAGCTCCCAGGAATTGGCCAACAACAGTAATTGGTAGGTGTTTGTAAAGAGGGATAGCAGGGGGTATTTACGAATATAACCGCAGCTCCCCTGGTGGCCAGGACTAAAGGTACAACATAACGGGCAAATTAGGAGGAACACAAACCAACACTCAGAGATATTCAATGTATTAACAACAAAGTGTGTATACATAAGGTAAAGACATATTGGGTACAAAAATAGAGTGTGCAGATAGATTATCAAGCATTGAACTAAAAACAAATATAATGATGATATAAAATTGCACATAGTAATAATGCATAGATATACATATAAACAGAATCACCGATCAGGGGAAGGGATTTATAGAAAGCCATCTATATGAACTAATCGATTATACACTCGCAGACAAAATTGACTGAGAGTGTGTTTTCCTATCATTTTATTTCTCCATTCCTCCAGATGAAAACCCTTCCAAGAAAGGCTTAAAACACACGGCCTTGTTGAGGCCAGGAGGTAGAGTGGCTTTAAGGACATGTATCACGCGCAGCTCCATTTGGAGGAGAGTTTTATTCCAATCCCTCCTCTGGGGCTGGGATGGATGTGATCCAGGATAAGGAAGTTGATTTTGGGGAATCTGCCTCCATGGACTAATTTAGTATGTCGACCCAAGCGCAAATCCGGGTTGCTAATTTGCATACATCTTATGTGCTTATAGGCCCGTTTCCAGAATTCTAGTTTTGTCTTGCCAATATAAAAGCAGCCACAGTCGCAGCGTAGCATATAGATGACCACAATAGTTTTACAATTGGCAAAATGTTTAGGACAAAATATTTGGCCATTAGGGAGAGTGGGGTTTCTTTCAGTGTACATATATTTGCAATAATTGCAGGCACCACACATATACTGTATGTGCCTTTGTATTTGCATGGGTCTGACCGGCTTCTCCTTTATACTCGCTGGTTTTATACTCGCTGGTAATCAGTTTGTCTCTAATTGATGTTGCCCTTTTAAATGTAAATAGTGGGTGATCCGGGACGAATTGCCCAGTATGAGGACAGCATATGCCAGTATTTTTAGATAATGATGTTTACTTTGGCTTGTTGATTTGTATATCTTGTAATGATGCGAACAGGATTATTATCATTTTTTGGCTTCTGCGTATGTATAAGTTCTTTCCTATCAGGGTTGCTGTAATTGGCCCTTTACCACGATCTGTGATCAGCTGTGCCCAAAGGACACAGCGGACACAGAGTGCATGTCCCAGGTGTGGGAGGGGTACACCTGGGACAATGTCAATGAATGCCCCCCAGAACTGGGGAGCAGCGCTTTAACTGTCTTTCAGCTATAGCACGGGTGGGAAGGTGTTAATCACTGCTGGGTTTTTTGTTTTGTTTTTGCTAAATAAACAATTAAAGACTGAAAATTTTGAAAAAAAATGTTTTTCTTCGTTTCTTTAAACATTTTTGCAAATAAATGATCTTTCTTCATAAATGTATGCCAAAATGTATACTGCTACATACTGTACTTTGGTGAAAATAACCCAAATCAGTGTGTATTATTTAGTCTGTAGGAAAGTTATAGAGTCCACAAACTATGTTATATACAGTATATATCTGAAAATCAGTCAATCCTGATGTACTGATGCCCCATCTCATTTCTTGAGGCCCGAAAATTCCAGGACAGTACAAATATTCCCATAAGACTCCTTGAAATGTATTAATTCATGTGTACTATTGTGATTAGCTGTGATTGGTCACAGCTAATCACATGGTACAGATGGGCTGTGATTGGCAACCCGGCAGACCAGGAAAGGGCGGGGACAAGCGAGCGACCCCCCTCCAGAACCATACCAGGCCACATGCCCTCAACATGGGGGGGGCGACCCCACCCCAAAGCACCTTGTCCCTATGTTGATAGGAACAATGCCCCTCTTCCCCACAACTCTGGGAGGTGGTTGTGGCAGTCTGTGGGCAGTGGCAATCTGGAAGTCCCCTTTAACCACTTCCCTACCGCCCATTGTCATATGATGTCCGCAGGAACATTCTGTCCCTCCGGGCGGACATCATATGACGTCCTTGGCTTCTCGGCGATATAGGGGGCACGCACGCGCTGCGGCGTCACTTGGGAGCCAATGCGCGTGCCTGGTGGCCACAATGTCTGGTGACAGAATAGGAACGTGGATCTGTGTGTGTAAACACACAGATCCATGTCCTGTCAGGGGAGAGGAGACAGATCATGTGTTCCTAGTATATAGGAACACTAATCGGTCTCCTCCCCTCGTCAGTCTCCTCCCCCCAAAATTAGAATCCCTCCCTAGGTAGCACATTTAACCCCTTGATCACCCCCTAGTGTTAACTCCTTCCCTACCAGTGACATTTATACAGTAATCAGTGCATATTTATAGCACTGATCGCGGTATAAGTGTTACTGGTTCCAAAATAGTGTCAAAAGTGTCCGATGTGTCCGCCGCAATGTCGCAGTCATGATAAAAATCGCAGATTGCCCCCATTACTATTAAAAAAATTATTAATAATAAAAATACCATAAATCTATCCCCTATTTTTGTAGGCGCTATAACTTTTGCTCAAACCAATTAATATAGGCTTTTACCAAAAATATGTAGAAGAATACATATCTAAACTGAGTCTAAACTGAGGAAAACATTTTTTTTTAAATTTGGGTTATTTATTATAGAAAAAAGTAAAAAATATTGTGTTTTTTTCAAAATTGTCTCTCTTTTTTTGTTTATAGCGCAAAAAATAAAAAACGTAGAGGTGATCAAATACCACCAAAAGAAAGCTCTATTTGTGGGGAAATAAATTATAAAAATGTAATTTGGGTACAGTGTTGCATGACTGCACAAATGTCATTCAAAATGTTACGGCGCTGAAAGCTGAAAATTGGCCTGGGCAAGAAGGGGGTAAAAAAGCCTTGTATTGAAGTGGTTAACATAGCGGCACCCCCAGATCCATCCCCACCATTTGAATAAGATGCATTTAGGCTGACTCTTTTTAATTCCATCAGCTCTGTGTGTTACCTACTCCTGACCCCTGCACTTAATGTGTTATGTCTTTGTGTACTTCTGCCCCCTACTTTCTGTGCATTATGTACTCCTGACCCCTGCATTTTGTGCATTATGTACTTCTGACCCTTGCACTCTTTGCAATACAAACCTCTGACCCTCAAAAACTTGTGTTGTGTCTTTATTCACTTGTTACTTGTACTTGTTTTTTAATGAATTGGTAGGGGTACATACCCCTTACTCATTCACATAGGGGGCCGGGATCTGGCGGCCACCTTGTTAAAGGGGGCTTCCAGATTCTGATAAGCCCCCCACCCGCAGACCCCCACAGCCACCTCCCCAAAGCACCCCCCCAAATTGAGGGCATGTGGCCTGGTATGGTTGGGGGGGGGGGCTGCTCGCTTGTCCCCCTCTTTCCTGGCCTGCTGGGCTGCATGCTCGTATAAGGGTCTGGTATGGATTTTGGGGGGGACCTCACACTTTTTTTTGGCGTGGGATTGCCCTTGGAATCCATACCAGACCCGAAGGGCCTGATTTGGGCTGAGGGGGTGAGGGTTTGAGGCCCAGGCTGTTTTTTCTGACTTTTATATTGTATTCTTTTGTTTACATTTCAGCTATCATCAACAAAGCCCATTGACAGCTGATGAGTCATCGATTGTTAAGGACACAGCGGCCGGTGTCTTGCCGAATAAGTTCCCTTGGCGGATAAGTTCCCCCCCTGTACTGCGCAGGTGCAGCGCCTGCGCAGTACGAACTACTAACAGCCGCCGGAGATAACCGAAGCTCAAGATCGACAATCAGCTGTACACGGCGCCTGCGCTCTGGGTCCAGATTCCTTCCCTACCATCCAAGTGGACCTAGAGGGGGAATCTAAAAGAGCCGAGCGAAGCTAGGCCGTGCCCGAAGCGTGGCGAGCGAAGCGAGCCCGCGAGGGGCCCTCTTACAGGCGCCGTGTACAGCTGATTTTCAGCTATTCCGCTTCGGCTATTTCTGCCAGATCCTACTGCGCAGGCGCAGCGCCTGCGCAGTAGAGGGGGGAACTTATCAGCCGAGCGGAACTTTCTCGGCTTCCCGGCCCGCTTCTTAACAACTAGCTATTCTTCACACAGAATTTGAATCAGTCAACAAAATTTGTTACTATTTATTTCAGAGATTTGGATACATCTGAATCTCTGAAAACTCCAAAGTTTGTTCATATTTACATTTGGACCGAAACAACTTGCACAAGTCCAGCGGAGACAATAAACACTTTGGTTAGAAGTATAGAATGTATACCATGGTGTATATTGTGTAGGATTCTATGTCACACAGAGTGCAGGGGTCACAGGTGTGTAATGCAAAGAGTGCAAGGGTCAGGAGTACAGAATGCAGGGGTCAGGAGTACATAATGCACAGAATGCAGGGGTCAGGAGTACTTAATGCATAGACAGTAGGGGGCAGAAGTACACAAAGACATAACACATAGAGTGCATGGGTGTCAGGAGTATGTAACGCCCAGAACTGATGGAATTAAAAAGAGTCAGCCTAAATGCTTCTCCACTATTCAAGAGAAGTGTTTTTATCAATGAGTAAGGCTTCCTCTGATTGGCTGAGGTGGAGAGGTGAGCAGATGATGTCCCAATTTCCACATTGGTCAATCTGAGGAGCCTTGTATTCATTTAAAATGTACAAAACTTGTGCTGAATGGCAGAGGAGCACTTAGGCCTACTCTTTTTATTTCCAGTGACAGGAGGGAAGTCCTGCTGGAATACAGAGCTGCAAACTGTATGTAGCTAATGCTAATACAGTGCATTGTAGTGCATGCAGTGGCCACTTATGTAATGGAAATACTTTGTTTGGGCTAGCTTGGCCTAAATGCACTATTTAAAGTCAAAAGAAAGTTGGAATTCTACTTTAAAGAATAACTCTACTTATTTTGAGAGAATGTATGTTGCAAGGATTTTAACAAACTTTGTTGCAGATTCTTACCTGGTTCTGTTCTAAGATAAAGCTGTTATATTACATTAATGTGCACAGTGAATTTAAATGGAAGTGACATTTTCATTAATAATCAGTTGATGCACTTGCAGGGTTCCAATAAGGAAATTAGCAGGATCTTCATCTCTTTTTAAGTGATTAACTCTTTGGGAGTTTCTCACCAAAAATGAAATTTATGTTGCAGGGGGTACCTAAAATCAGACTTGTATCTTAGTGCAGACTAGAAAAATCAGCGAGCAATCGCACAATCATGAAATTGCATTTCTGGGGGGCATTCTGTACACCAACTGTGTAAAGAACGCCTCCAGGTTGCCATATTGCACTGGATTTTACAGACAATTACAGTGCTGCAGACTGATAAAGAAAGGTACTTTTTAATAGCATTCAATTACAATATGGCCTGTGTAACAATTGTATATGCTATACATACTTTATATATATATTTGTTTATTATTGTTTTCTAAAAAAATTGAGTTACACTTTAAGTTTTCACAATGTTAGTTTTTTTTGTTAGAGTAAGCTGTGAGATTGTGTGGAGGAAAATATAACATTTATATTTATATTTAAATATAATATTTATAATATATACTGTATTTATCGGCGTACACACGCACTTTTTCCCCTTAAAATCAGGGGAAAATTGCGGGTGAGTGTTATAAGCCGATCCCCGCTGACTGTGAGCAGAGGAGCGAGCGCCGCCGACATACATACATAGCCGAGTGTACTCGGCTAGGTTCGGCTAGCTCCGCTCACAGTCACGCCCAGTCCCGCCCTATGATTGACATAACACAGGGACTGGGAGTAACTGTGAGCGGAGCTAGCCGAACCTAGCCGAGTACACTCGGCTATGTATATATATCGGTGGCGCTTGGCTCCACCCACAGGACTACGAGAGGAGCCCAAAGAAGCCGAGAGCTGCCGAGAGACACGGGACTGGCTCTGCGTCTCTCGGCGGCGCCATATTTAAAAACTGCAGTGACAATGACAAGTCTGCAGTGTCACTGGGCAAGGCTGCAGATGACACTGAAAGGCTGCAAATGACACTACAAGGCTGCAAATGACACTGAAAGGCTGCAGATGACACTACAAGGCTGCAAATAAAACTGAAAGGCTGAAAATGACACTACAAGACTGCAGATGACACTGACAAGGCTGCAAATGACACTACAAGGCTGCAGATGGACACTGATAAGGCTGCATTGATGGGCATTTAAATGTAAGTTTTTTTCCTTAAAAAGTTTTTTTCCTTAAAATTCCCTCCTAAACTTGGGGTGCGTGTTATACGCCGATAAATACGGTAAATATAAGTATGGAATCACCACTCTTGGAAAATGTTCATTCAATTGTTTAATTGTGTAGAAAAAAAAAACTAATCACAGACATGCCTCACAACTATTTTCATTTAACTTTCCAACCTTCTGGCTTTAAAAAAACAGGTTTGCACACGTCACAGGAGGGATTTTGGTCCACTCTTCTTTACACATCTTCTCTAAATCCTTAAGATTTCTTGGCTGTCTCTTGGCAACTCAAAGTTTCGGCTCCCTCCATACATTTTCTATAGGATTAAGGTCTGGAGACTGACTAGGCCACTCCATGACCTTAATGTGCTTCTTCTTGAGCCACTCCTTTGTTGCCTTGGCGGTATGTTTTGGGCCATTGTCATGCTGGAAGCCTCATCCACGACCTATCTTCAGTGTTCTGGCTAAGGGAAGAAGGTTCTCATCCCAGATTTCACAATACATGGCCCCGTCCAATGGCCCCTCAATGCGGCAAAGTCAGCCTGTACCTTTGGCAGAGAAACAGCCCCAAAGCATCATGTTTCCATCTCTATGCTTGACTGTAGGGATTTTTTCTTAGGGTCATAGTCAGCATTTTTCCTCCTCCGAACATGGCGAGTCGAGTTAATGCCAGAGAGCTCTATTTTGGTCTAATCTGACCACAGCACTTTCTCCCAATCCTTCTCTGAATCATTTAGATGTTCATAGGCATGACTATACATGAGGAGAGGGACTTGATGTGTTTGGGGGAAGAAAAATGCTGACTATGACCCTAAGAACACCATCCCTACAGTCAAGCACACAGGTGGAAACATTATGCTTTGGGGCTGTTTCTCTGCTAAAGGTACAGATCGACTTTAAGGGGCCAAAAGATGGAGCCATGTATTGTAAAATCTTGGATGAGAACCTCCCTCAGCCAGAACACTAAAGATGGGTCATGTGAGGGGGTGTGACCGGATGTTAGAGTGAGAGGCGGTGTTAGCGGTCTCCCTCTGGCCTGATGCCTCCGTGACCATCCGCACCAGCCTGGCGGATTAAGCCCAGCTGGAAGCACTCTCGTCCGCTGCAGAGTTTGGGGCTTGTTCGGCTGCCTGGCTCCCCTCAATCCTGCCTGTGTCTGCATATGCCGCCGGAACATCATCGCTGCTGTTTGGACAGCGGCGCCGGCGACCCCCTCCCTGGAGCGGCGAGGAGAGCGTGAGACGCCGGCCGTGTTTGAGAGGGTTGCCGGGGCGACGGCTCCGACGGCGCTCACTGACAGCGGAAGGAATGACCAGTGGGGAATGTCCCTGCACTGCCCAGGTAGCCCGGCAGTACCAAGGTATAGAGCACCCGGATTATATATGAGGCGGACTGTTTTTGTCTTTTTTGTCTTTTTTCTCTCTCTCTCGCTGGGGGCTGAATTGCTGCCTGAAGTAGAGGGGTTGAGGTTCAGGCAGCCTATCTTGTGATCAAAAACTGGCTTATCCCTGTGGGGGAGAGGGACACCCTGCTGGCTGGAGCTGGTACGTATAATCAAAGCAAACGTTTATTTACGGCAGAGAAAACAACGGCTTGATAATACTGAATTACCTGTCATATTAGGCTGGGTGTTAGCCCTGTTTGTAACCGAACACTAGAAAGATATAATTGGGACTGTGTTAATATTTTGACCTGAGAAAAGGAAGGGAAAGGTTAATTTGACGAGCCGTTAAAACCCCATAATTGTTCTCCTTTGGATTATATAATAAGCCATGACTAGAAAAAAAGGAGAGGAGCTGCAGCAGCAGGAGAATACTAGCTCTCAAACTACTCGTACATCAAAAGAAAAGGGGAACCAGGCAGCAGCAGCGGCCAAGTTGGAAAAATTTGCGCACCCCTCTACCTCATCACCATCCAAAAGCACCCTCCAACAGCAGGAGAAATCTCATGTGGGGGGCTCTGGGGACAGGAAGAGTCTAGGAAAAGGGCCGACGGTAACACACACACAACAAAAACCGCGAGCAGTAAAGGCTCTGCGGGCGAACCCTCAGGAATGACAACTAGCAATGTCGCCGAGCAAAATATATCTTTAACAGCGGAGCCTACATTGAAAGATGTTCTATGCGCTGTTAATTCCTGTAAAGCCTCCCTAAGTGAATTGTGCGACCAGCTGAAGGGGTTAAAGGAAGAGCTAATTACGGTAAGCCAAGAATTACAAAGTACTGCCACTAGAACAATTACACTAGAGGAGAGGATGAGTCAGGTTGAGGACGATCTGGCCCCATTGAAGCGAGAGCTTAAAGCAATGAAAACGCAGATTGACCTGCATAAAGTTAAGATGGAGGAAATGGAAAATAGGTCTCGCAGGAACAACGTGCGGGTGGTGGGCCTACCGGAACGGTGTGAGGGTCCCCACCCCGAAGAGTTCATGGAGAAGTGGCTTAGGGGAACATTCGGGACGGAAACCTTTTCTCACCTTTTTTCTATTGAAAGAGCCCACAGAGTGCCAACTAGGCCCCCGCCATCAGGAGGATATCCCAGACCAATAATTATGAAATTCTTCAACTACAGAGATAAGGTTACATTGATGCGCAGGACTAGAGAGAAAGGGGATATTCTACATAACGGGGCAAAAATTTTATTCTTCCCCGACTACTCCCCAGACCTGCAGAAATGAAGGGCCGAATTTAGGGACATTAAGCACAAATTACGGGACTATAAAATTAAATATGCCCTGTTGTATCCGGCACGCCTGCGCATCACTGCCCTAGGGGCTACTCATTTCTTTGACACAACGACAGGGGCAACAAAATGGCTCAAAGAGCTAGGGGTTCTATAAGGCTGGTTGAATCATTATGCTTTATTCTATTTGGTTTCCCCTTTTTTTTTTTTTTTTATCATATAGCGGATGGCACGGGGAGGGGGGGACAGGGGGGGGCATGATGGATGGAAGCACGGATGAAGGATGTGGTTTCACTAGGTTTATATACTTTAAGCATCGACTTGGCGTTTTGGAATTGGGTTGGGGGGGGAGAGGGGGGGAGGAGTTTGGAAGTGTGTCACGAAGCACTTGGTCAGTATATGAGTGAGGAGTTTTTTTTGAATGGTTGGAAGGGAGTAAAAAGGTCACATGCATAGCCCCTAGGGCTGGCCTAGCTAGGCAGGAGGGGGAGACACGAAAAGGGGTGGGGAAAAGGGGGATGGGTCAGATAAAAGTTGGGGGGGGAGGGGGGCAGGTTAAACAGAGGGAGGGGAGGGGGGTTCACAGTAAATTATGGGGCCAGATACTGTGGTGAACGAAAGGCACACGTATTCAGGAGAAGAGGGTTTACAAAAATAAAGCACATTTGCACATGTTGTTTACGTTCGCAATTAAATAATACTAGAGGAGGGGGTGGAGTGGTCCCTGGACGAGGGGGCCCTTGCCCCCCCACCCTATTTTTCTTTTTCAATTTTAATACAACCACAGAGATTACGGCAAGTCCTGGAGACACAATTGCACAAATGAATTGCCTTTACTTTTTGGGGGGTCAGTTATTTTTTTTTTTTCTCTTCTTTTTTTTTCTTTGTAAATGCCTTTTAAAACTTTAAAAATAGGTTCGTGGAACATTAGGGGTATGAGTGACCCTGCTAAGAGGGTAGCTGTATTTTCGGTGATGGAAAATTATGGTGTTGAACTGGCTTGCCTGCAGGAAACTCACCTCACTAATGAGACTAAATTACATGTTCGGAGTAACAAATTCCAAGAACAGTATCACTCGGTTCATACCTCTTACTCAAGAGGGGTGAGTATCTTGGTGAGGAGAGGTATCTCATTTTCCTGCAGGGAAGCTAGGATAGACACGTTGGGAAGGTATGTCTTTCTGAGTTGTGTTGTGGAAAATAGATCTCTGGTGATAGCAAATGTTTATATCCCTCCTCTGTTTAAAACAGAGATCATGCTGGATTTGTTGGAGTTTGTGGATGGTATGGTGGATATTCCTATAATAGCGGTGGGCGATTTCAATGCAGTTCTAGACAGCAGCATGGATCGATTTCTGCCCGTGACCCGCGCAGAAAGAGTACCAGAGGGGCGATTAGCCCAACTGCTTGTAGAGATTGGATGGCGCGATCTGTGGAGATCTTATAATCCAAATACTCGGCAGTACTCCTGCCACTCAGGGTCATATTCTACTCTCTCGCGCATAGATATGGCAGTGGGTAATAGTGAAGCCTTGCGATTAATAGGAAACATAGAGTATAGACCGAGGGGAATATCGGACCACTCACCCCTGACTTTGACTCTAAATCTAAGCATCAGAACCAGTCAGAAGAGGTGGACAATAAACCCACTATGGCTGGACCTGATTAGTAGTCCAACAGAAATATCCTCTAAGTTAAAAGAGTTTGTAACATTCAATTCAGGTATAGCACCAGTAGGGGTGGTGTGGGATACCCTAAAAGCATACCTTAGGGGACTACTACACCAGCAGGTTGCCATGGCAAAAAAAACATCAAGGGACTGGGAGGCGAGGGCTAGTAGGGAAGCCACGGAAGCAGAAGCGCAGTATGTGTTAGACCCAACCCCAGAAAAACAGGAGATTTGGCTCAACAAACAACAAGAGTATAAAGAGTATAAAGAGGTAATCAACAGAAGAGTAGAGAACAAGAGACTTTTCCAGAAACAAAATTATTTTGGGGAGGGAGAGAAAGTAGACCGGATGCTTGCCCTCCTAACTAGGTCTAATTTATTCTCACCGGCCATCTCCTCAATTAAAACATCGGCTGGAATTATTACATCTGATCCGGTCGAGGTCTTAGAAACTTTCTCCATATTTTATAGAGACCTGTATAGGTCCCGCCAGGGCTTGAACCAGCACGAGATGGACAGGTTCTTGGAGGGAGTAGACCTGCCCATACTCTCGGAGAGTGATAGAAGCGAGGTGGATTCCCCTTTGGCCCTGGAGGAGCTACAAAAGGCAGTCGCAGAGTTGTCAGGTCAGAAATCTCCGGGCCCGGACGGGCTACCATTGGAGATTTATAGGAAATACGGGGAGATTCTGCTCCCGGAGCTCCTAAAAGTGCTAGAGCAGACGACCAGGGATAGTAGGTTGCCCTTATCAATGTCAGAGGCCGATATAGTAGTAGGGGAAAGATCAATCGGAAGTTTCTTCATACAGACCGATATCACTGCTGTGCACAGATGTCAAGATCATTGCAAGGGTGCTGGCATCCAGGCTAAATAAATGTATTGACAAACTGGTGCACCCGGACCAATCGGGGTTTATCCCCGGTCGGTCCACTAGCACAAATATCAGAAGAGCTTATTTGAACCTACAGGTACCAACAGAGAATGCGGGATCCAGAGCCATATTGTCTTTGGATGCTGCCAAGGCCTTTGATAGCCTGGAGTGGGAAAACCTCTGGAGGGTGCTAGAGAGGTTTGGATTCGGCCCTGTATTTATTAGCTGGTTAAAAATCTTGTATAACCATCCAAGGGCAAGGCTCAAGATAAATGGTGAATACTCGGAAAGCTTTCCCCTCGAAAGAGGGACAAGACAGGGATGCCCCTTGTCTCCTTTGCTGTTTGTTCTGGCCATGGAACCATTGGCGGGAGCAGTGAGATCATCTACGGAAATACGGGGATTTTAAAGAAAAGGGAGAGAAGAGAGAATAGCACTTTTTGCAGATGATGTCATATTTTTCCTGGAGGACACGACCTCCTCGTTGGAGAAAGTGATGCATTTAGTAGAGGATTTCGGAAAGTTTTCGGGATTAGCTATCAACTGGGAGAAGTCATCGCTTCTACCGGTAGACTCATTGACCAACTCTACCTCAATGTGTTTGCCTCATTTGAAGATCACAGAGAAAATGAAATACCTTGGCGTGGTGCTGTCCAAGGACCCCGGTATGTTTATCAAGGACAACTTGATCCCCCTCTTATTAAAATTTAAGAGGAAATGTGATATTTGGAGCAGACTCCCTTTGTCTGTGGCGGGCCGAGCCAATCTGATAAAAATGGTTTGGATGCCGCAGTTGTTATACCTACTTCACAACTCCCCAGTCTGGATTGGAGAGAAGTGGTTTCAAAAGATCCAATCCCTTTTTAGGGAATTAATATGGAGAAAAGGGCAGGCTAGGATCGGCCTACAAAAACTGGAGCGCCCCGACACGGAGGGGGGACTGGGGGTTCCTCAATCATTTATTTACTACCTGGCAGCCCAGCTACAATAATTGGGTGGATGTGCCACTGAGAGAGGGGGAAACAACAACGTTAAAATTATTCTACAGGGGAATCCACACAGCTCATTAGTGGGAGCGCTGGAGGCAGACTTGCTACAAGGAGAAATCCCGACATTTAAAATGATCACCAGGGTCTGGCAGGCAGCTAAGAAAGTAATGGGGTATAAAGGAATATCAGAACATGCGCCATTGTGGAATAATAAGCGATTGCACGAACTATCAACAGTAGATAGGAATAGATTGTGGGAAAGTTGTGGGGTAAGCCGGCTGATACAACTATATGAAGGGGACACTCTGAAATCCTTTGAGGACCTAAGACACGAGTACGGGATACCAAACCAGGTATTCTACAGTTACTTGCAGATCAGGCATGCTCTGAGTAAGCAGTTTAGTAGACAACCTCCAACATGGTGTAGGACCCCACTACTACAGACAATAATTAAATCAGAGACCACCAAGGGCTTAATTACAGAGATATACACCCAACTAACAAAGAGAGGAAACACAAAGGTAGGTCTATCAGGAGGAAGGGGCAGATGGGCGGCCGACGTGGGGGAGATAACGGACGAGCAATGGGAGAGGATTCTTGAGTTTGGATCAGAGGTGTCGGTCTCTCCCTCACAAAAAGCCTCCCACTTGATGCTGTTACACAGATCCTACTACACACCAAAAAAGCTGTTTATGTTCGGCCGTAGAACCAACGACGAGTGCCCTAGATGCAGAGGAACAGGCGACCTAATTCACATGGTCTGGAGGTGCCCAAAATTAGTCAGGTACTGGACTGAGATTATAAAGAAAATAAATGATACGTTTAGAGTGGACTTAGAGCCCGATCCTAAAATCTGTGTGCTGGGCTACGTCAGTAGTGGACTGAGGGATAGGAGCACAGCCGTAGCGATAGCAAGATGCTTGTTTCAAGCCAGAAAATTAATTGCACAAGCATGGCAATCAAGCACACCTCCAACCCCGGAAGCCTGGGTCGGAACGGTTAACTCCACAATATGGAGCGAAAGGACATTCTACACAAGGCTAGGTAATTACAACACGTTCGTGAAACTATGGAACCCATGGGTCCAAGCAATGCCATGCTCCTTACCAGTGTTTCTTTAGTGCTGAGGGCAATTGTCTTTTTACCAGGGCAGAGATGCTGTATCATAGCCTAGAGACCCGAAGTCAAGAGAGAATAAGGGAAAAAATAATAGCTTGATATAAGGTGTGCATCGGAACAATTAGGGCAGGTCACTGGGGGGAGGGGGTGGGGGGGGATCACTAGTTTAAAAAGTAACAAAACACAGCCATGTATGTAAACAGCAAGAGATTGTGTGGTCGGCTGGCCGGGACGTATACAGCGGGTGTTTTTTTTTCTTTATGTTACACTTTTGTATAACTGTAATCTTACATACTGAATGCACAAATCAAGAGAAAAGTCTGAATGGCCACAATGATGTGACTCGGCAAGAGACAAATATGACCATCAATCTGAAAGATGTCTCTAGATCAAGGTAACTGAAGTGGTCAAAAAAAAAAGAAAAAAAAAAAAAGATGGGTCATGGATGGGTCTACCAGCATGACAATGACCCAAAACATACCGCAAAGGCAACAAAGGAGTGGCTCAAGAAGAAGCACATTAAGGTCATGGAGTGGCCTAGACAGTAATCCTATAGAAATGTATGGAGGGAGCTTAAACTTTGAGTTGCCAATCGACAGCCAAGAAACCTTAAGGATTTAGTGAAGATCTGTCAAAAAGAGTAGTTTAACATCCCTCCTGAGATGTGAGCAAACCTGGTCCCCAACTACAAGAAATGTCTTAATTTTATGCTTGCCTACAAGAGTTTCTCCACCAAGTACAAAGTCATATTTTGCTTGGGGATCAAATACTTATTTTACTCACTAAACTAGAACTCAATTTATAACATTTGTATCATGTGTTTTTTCTGGATTTTTTGGTTGATATTCTGTCCTTATCATCTAAAATACACCTATGATAACAATTATAGACCCTTCATTTCTTTGTAAGAGAGCAAACCTACAAAATCTACAGGGGATTGAATAATTATTTTCCCCACTGTAGCTGCACACTAAGGAATCTACATATAAAAATATTGCTGTGTGAATGTCATACATCACAGCTGTATTGTATCTTATGAAGCACCCTCCTAGATACAGTAGGTGCTAGGTTAGGTCAATTTAGCTCTGAGCCCATTGTAATCAGTGTAGCTGCTTGTGATTGTTTTAGTCTGTTCTGAGTTTCTTTGGCTGCAGGGTTGACTGTTTCCCCTAGTCTGTCTGGAAATGTTTTGGAAGATAGTGGGCAGGGAAAGTATAATCAGCAGCTAGATATGTATGCAATCCCTGAGGGGAGATGCCCAGATGGTGGTTGGGAATGTGTATAAATACTCTGAGAACAGAAGGGTCTTGTTCCTAAGAAGGAGATTACAGCTTGGGGGGGGGGCTGTTTGCCCCTCCCCAGGCAAGCCTGCAACGTGTCTGCAGTTCATTAAGTTTTCAGCTAGGCTAGTTGGGGGCCTGTCCTAATGAGAAATTGCTGGAACTTACTGAGGAACATTTCATCTCGGGATATCACCTGGTATCACTGGAAAAAGTGTCTGGAAGATATTGGAAGGAGGCAACCAATTATTCAAAGGACATTAGTGAGTATAGGCTAGTATGAGAGATCCTTGAGGCTGTGTGCTACTGCCTTTCCTCTTGCGCTGGAGTCAGTTTTATCCAAAGGGGACATTGTGTCTGGTGTCCTGAAAAGCTCAGTCCTCTATTTGCTACATGCAAGGACTCTTTACTTACATTATTGCTCTGCTAAATCTCTTGCAGTAGAGTCAGTTCTATCTAAAGGGAATTTGCTACTAAAGTGTTCCTGGAAATCTCAGACCGATATTTGCTGCAAGCAAGAACCCTTGCTCACCTTACTAAGAGGGGGTTTAATGCGCTCAGGTTCATTACTAAAAGTTGCTGGAGTACCCCACAGTTACCCTGAACCTATCCAAGTTCAAGTTCTGCAATAAAGCATCAGAAAAGCATACTCCTAGACTGTTAATTTAGCCAAAATAGTAACTGTAATTGTGTGCATGGCTGTGGGGCAACTACTGGGAAGAGAACCCTGGGCATCTATTCAGTGGCCCCTGGGGGGTGAGCGCTACATAAACATGTTTATTTCCTTTGTCAAGTTTGTCTAGTGGCTATATTGTGGCATTTTCCTGATAAACCCCTGAAAGTCCTGATGGAATTTAAGATCATACTAAATAAACATTAGACATAAATAAACATTAGACATATGTAATTATTTGTGATGGCTGTGCAAATGCTTTGCACAGCATTTTTTTAATATATAGACTTCTAAGTGACAGAGAGAAGAAGAAAGGCTTCTCTGGACTTTTTTTTATATATGAAGTTACCATCCCAGGGAAAATGCATAGTGTATAGTGCAGAATAGCAGCTTGGTAAACAGATACTTTTGTGATAGTTTCTACCAGTACAAATTCTGACTGGATGATGGTAGGACCTCTTGGATATAACTTATAGATGTGCACTGTGTTTTCCAAAATCCCCTTAGAAGTACAAACTATCAATAATGGTTTGATGTGGCGCTGGATCAGTCTAACATTTTGGCAAATGAACATGCTGTGATGATGTTGCCAATTGTAAACTCCACAAATATACATGGAGCTTTATGCCATCTGTCCTATATAGCCATTACAAGATTACATCTGTTATAATTGTATTTATAGAGAAATAACTAAGAGGGTACCATATCCATATGAGAACTGTTTAAAGGATATAGTACATTTTGAGTGGACTTTAGCGGTACCAGAAAAGGAACACTGTATAATTCTATGAAAATTGATTTATTATATATTACAAAAATAAAAAAATTAGTACAGAATAAAAACAAGAAAGTTATATCTCTCATTGGTATAACCACACATTGTATATATGTATAGAGTCCCTAATACTGCTGAGTCAGAGAGGTTGACGTTTCGCTTTGTTCTTCCTCTGGACCTTTTTTCCTTGACTGCAAACAGAGGGATTCTGTATAAAGGAAAGAGGAGAGGGAAATATCATATTTCACAGAACAGATAAGAAATGCAGCCAGATATCATATAATAGTAGAGTCACCGTAGATATGGGGAGCAGTGTATATGAAGTATTTAGTGATAGAACCTCTGTGCTACTAGATAACCGTGCAAAAAGATGTATTTAAAATTCATAATGTGTGAGCAAAAAATCATAAAAGTGATGCCGCAAAATCTATAGTGCACACTGTATCACCATATAATAAATAATATATAAATAGGATTTCGCGCAAGCACATAAAAATCAAATAAAATGATCATGCATGAATGCTAACTGTGTCATGTGATCTGTGTACAACAACTAATTACCAATAAATTCCAAGTGTCCAATAGTAGTAAATTAAATAATAAAAGCAAACAAGAAAAAACGGCCACTATCCTCCGGCCAGGTGGTGGATGGTGAAACCGATAATGCGATCAATCAGTTAAGTGAAGTGACTGCAGTGATGGTAATTTCTGACTTTTCTTTAAATTGAAGTCAATACAGCAACTGAACTCGTTCCCCCTGTGTATGTGCTCCCAATGCCCTTACCTCAAGGGGCTTAAAATCAAGCCCTGTTGGGAGTGTAGAGTGATGATCGGGGGGTGCCTGTTCTCCAGGTTGCCAGGTGATGTCCGCTGGTTTCAAGTGAATGGATACCTTGGCCGCTCCTTGATGGGAGTAATTCTGTGTCCTGAACTTAAAGCCAGAAAAACGAGAGAGAAGACAAGGGGGCTTCCAATGGTGTAGTAATTTTTTTTAAAATTCCGATTTATTAAAGTCAAAAAGTTGGTTAAAATAACATCCACACTGTGGGTACAGTGTAAAGCAGTGACAGGAAAAGATGGCGGCGGAACGCCGTCACCTGGTGCAAAACTTCCGGTTCACAGCAACAACACCCGGGGTCAAAGCAGCGTCGAGTGCTGTGTGTCTCCTAGCTAGATCCTATGCGTTGCGTCACGTGACCTCGTGACTTCATCAGGGATTCTGTTTGGTCGAAGCCTTCATACATTTATAGTCAATAACAGGAAATGGTTCGGGCGCCATGTTTGTGTAGTCCGGGTGTTGTATCATTGCGCAAATGATACTGCCCTGTTTGGATACTATTATGTATACATCCTTTGCTGACTTTAAATGAGTAACATTAATTAATTCTTAAATGCTTATGATGTTCAAATAAATGATTGAGTTTAATATCCTAGGAAAATATCATAGATTAGTGCAATGTTGAGTTTTGTATGTGTGCTGCCATCTTGTGGTAATTGTCAAAATGACATGGTGTTATTAAAACATAGGGTAGTCAGGTAAAATATATGTAATTCTATAATCAGAGCTGGATAAACTACCACGAAGGATCAATCAAAATTAGAAAGTTGAAAGTTGTAGACTTGGACGATAGTGATAATAAATTATGGAAGTTATATAAAATATGGTAAGAATCTATAAATACATAACATATCACCTCACTAGTGGATAGGCCTGGTACTGATCCATTAAATGTACTGCCATCATGTGGTTAAAATTTAAATTACATTAGAATATATTTTATTCGTGGTTATATGGAATAGCATCGGCAGGTGGTATTTTAAATAATTAAAAGTAAATAAAAATAGATAGACTTAGGTTCAACTAAAAATTAATTTGTTTAAAAATAGATAATGATCTGTATCCCGGAAAATTGGCACAAGGTTTACAATAGATAAAAACATGTAGTAACAGAACAATTAATCAATAATCACTGATAAAGCAATTCAGGTCAAAGTCTATATTCAATATTCCAAAAGGGAGTAAAAAAATCAATACTAAATAATAAAGAATCCAAGTACCTAGTACCAGAATTGTGTAGAATATCAGTAATTTATACAGTCCCAAAGATACATAAGAACAGCGAGAATCCACCAGGAAGACCTATTGTGAATGGCATAAATTCTGCAACATCAAGACTAGGTGAATATATAGATAATTTTATCCAACCAGCTGTCCAATGCACAAAAGCTTATCTGCAGGACACAAAACACATCATACAATTACTGGATTCACCGACTGTCCTAGAGGGGAGAACCCTTCTGGCCACAGCTGATGTGTGTTCTTTATACACAATTAAACACCACCAGGCATGTGAAGCTACCAAGTGGGTGCTGAAAAACTTCACCAACCTACACCGCACCCAACGGAAGTATTTAATCAAATGCATTGATTTCTCCCTTCAAAACAATTATTTTTGGCACCATCAAGAATTCTACAAACAGGTGACAGGCATTGCCATGGGAGCCAAATATGCCCAGAGTGTGGCAAACGCTTTCATGGCCCAATGGGAAGATGAAGCGGTCTATAACAACACCCCGTGCCAATTAGAATTATATAAAAGATTTATAGACGATATTATAATCGTGTGGAATGGGGACAAAGAGTCACTAGAACAATACCTAACCAGACTAAACCAGAATGACAGAAACATCTCTCTCACCTGGAAAATTGATGACAAACAAATCCAATTCTTGGATTTAGACATCATCGTTGATAACAATCAACTCATCACTAAGACTCATTTCAAGGAGGTATCAAGAAATACTACTACTTACCCATCACTAGCTGCCACCATAAACCATGACTCTTCAATATACCAAAGGGGCAACTAATTAGAGTCAAACGTAATTGCACAAAAGAATCCGACTACAAAATACAAGCTGACGTAGTTGGAAAAAGATTCATAGAAAAGGGTTATGATTCAGAATTTATCAACAAACAGATCTCATTGGTTCAATCTCTGGACAGGATGACTATGTTACACACTCAGAAGAAATCATCACTATCGTTGGAGGCTCCGGCATTAATCTTGAATTTCAATGTACAACATAAACATATAGAAAAAATAATTAAAAGACACTGGCACATTTTGAGAGAGGATAAACATCTGAAAAATATACTACCAGATAAACCACTCATTATTTACAAGAGGGCCACCACACTACGAGATCTAATTGTCAAAAATGTAGTGGATCCTCCCTCCACTAATTCATTTTCTTTTTTTAATGGAAAAGGTTTTTTTCCGTGTAAATTTTGTTTTGCATGTCAACACTCTAGGAAATTCCAGAGTAAAAAAACTGAGTTTTTAGCAACCAATACAGGGCAAACTTATCCAATCAAGGATTTTATTAGTTGCCACACGGAAGGGGTCATATATGTCCTGCAATGTTCTTGCAACTTGCAATATGTAGGGCAGACAAAGAGAGCCTTAAAAGTTAGAGTAAAAGAACATGTGCAAAACATAATTAAAAAGTTCCCGAAACATAATGTATCGAGACACTTTGCCGAGGTTCATAACAGCAACCCAGCAGAAATGATTTTTGGGGCATAGAGCGCTATCATAAATCATAGAGAGGCAATCACAAAATTCGGAGCTTAAGTCAAAAAGAATCCCAGTGGATTCATAAAATGAATACTTTAGTGCCAAATGGGTTGAATATAGACTTTGACCTGAATTGCTTTATCAGTGATTATTGATTAATTGTTCTGTTACTACATGTTTTTATCTATTGTAAACCTTGTGCCAATTTTCCGGGATACAGATCATTATCTATTATTAGGCTGGATAGCAAGCACTGGGACATCAGGCTGGATAGCAAGCACTGGGACGTCAGGCTGGATAGCAAGCATTGGGAAGTCAGGCTGGATAGCAAACACTGGGACGTCAGGCTGGATAGCAAGCACTGGGACGTCAGGCTGGATAGCAAGCACTGGGACGTCAGACTGGATTGGATTAGCTGGTGCGGAGGCAGGTTGGGTTACTGGCAGGATCGTCTTGGTTGGAAAAAACTTTTGTTTTTTCCTTGGCTTAGCCACTGAAGCTCTGTAGGTGAGGGGTGCAGCAGACTGGAAAGGAGGATTGGGATATGGTAGAGAAGAGGTAACAGTAGCTGGGGGAAGTTCCTGTGGGTTTGTAGGCAGCTGAGAAGAGGCAGGTGGGTTGAATGCAGGATAGGTACAGGGAGCAGAGACCGGATATGAGTATATGGTTGGGAGCAGCGTATACTGAGCTGCAACTGAGGTTGACATGGGTGATGGGGAAACATACATTTGGGTAGGCTGCTGTTTGGTGGCAGAGGTGGTTTGTTTGGCTGGAGCTGATTGCACCATGTCAGACCATGCTGAAAGTATAGGTTATACAAACTGTGCTTTTAAATCTCCCTGTCTAACAAAAGACTGAGCAGACAATGCACTCAGCAATCACCTGTGGGGAACAGGCCGAGTAGTGCTCACAAAAATCGGCGGGATCATCTTCAAAAAAGCCATACTAGGTATACAACCTTATTCATATCAAAAGGAGGAGTGAAATCATCACGGCCCTCTGGAATACAGGGCAGGGCCAGCTCAGTACAGATCTTGATCAAAGGCTGCACCTCCCCAAACAATATATAACCCTGATCGACCAGGGAGTGAGCCAAATGTATAGTTGCAAACAACTGGTCACTAGACCATCCTTTCAAAGCCTGGCGGCAATAATCACCACTTTCAGATGCCAGCAGAGAAAAATAAAAAACCTTATCGGCATTCATGTTTGCAACCAAACTGAATCAAAATTGTTCCCCTGTGCAGCCACTTCCGGTCAGGAAAGGCCCTGGTATTCTGTCATATACCAGATAAGACCAGAACTGTGTGGACTGCAAGAGAGTGAACCAGACATTAATAGGTGAAAGTAAGTTTATTAAGGTAAATGCATATACATGTGAACACACCACCAATACAGAGTGAACAAACCAAACAACCAAACAGTGATAATAACCAACTAGCATATGTAGCAAAAGGAAGTACCAGAATCGTAGTCAAGCCAGGCCAGGGTCATAAACAGGAGATCAGTAGATGGGGGGCCAGGAGTAAACAGACAGGGAACAAGATGGAAGGCATCAGGCTGCAGGGCAAAGATCCAGGGATACAGGAACAGATATAACAGATTCAGGATACAGAATACAGGAATCAAGCATCAGGCATCAGGTAAACAGGCTGCAGGTCAGGGCACAAGGACAATACCAGGGCAAGATGAGTGTGCACTTGCCGGGTATTTATACAATAGCTACTAACAAGGTCAGGTGAAGCCTGATTGCAGAAGGTAATACATGATCCACACTGCCAGGATGCCTCCTCTGATGGACGCCAGCTGACGCCAGATGACATAATACCAGCAGGGAAAAGCTCTTCTGACAGCTCCAAACTGCCAGGAGACACCTGCTGGTGGGCCTCAGTACTGTACACCAAATGGCTGATATTACCAGTGGAGAGAACCTTTCCTAACACCCTCACAGATACTCTAGTTGAGCACAGGAACAAGCCCTGCTGCAAAATATTACAGCAAAAATTGTAATTACACGCCCCTGTTGAACAGGGGCAGAAAAATTGGGCCTTAGGCACTGGTGGTGGTGCCACAACACTGCAGCCCCTCACAGATACTCTAGTTGAACGCAGGACCAAGCCCTACTGCAAAATATTACAGCAAAAATTGTAATTACACGCCCCTGTTGAACAGGGGCAGAACTATTGGGCCTTAGCCACTGGTGGTGGTGCCCAGAACCAAAAATGTTCTTACAAGCTATCAACATGAACATTGAGGAGGAATAGGATAGTCACTCAGCATAACAGAATAGTCACTCAGCATCAGCATAGGCAGTCTTCAAGGGATCTCACATTCATAAAAAAATTAGTCGGTTACATCAGCATCAGGTGCTTGGTAGCTGGTGATCCAAGACTGATTAATTTTTATGAAGGTGAGCCAATCAACCAAGTCGGTGGACAGGCGCACTCTGTGATCGGTTTCAAGCCTCCAGCAGCACTGAATGTGCGTTCCGAAAGAACGCTGGATGCAGGGCAGGCCAGTAGCTCAATTGCATACTGTGCAAGCTCTGGCCAGTGATCCATCCACAAGACCCAGTAACCCCAGAGGATTTTCGGTTGGAAAGATCTCCAAGTCTGATCTTGCCACTAGGTATTCCTGCACCATGTAAATCAGACGCTGGCGATGGTCGCTGGAACTGATCAGACCTTGGGGCTACGGACTAAAAAATTGTCTGAACACATCTGTCAGATGGCCACCTTCTCCACCGCTCCTTCTGTGACTGACCGAAGCCTCAGCAACACGTTGTCCAGGACCAGGAATTTGTAACCTCCCAGGCTCTGGAAACGCGTTGCACAAACCTTTCTGCAAGGCCTCACGAAGATATTTCATCCTCTGTTCCCTCTGTGATGGCTGGATAAGTTCCGCAACCTTACCCTTGTAACGTGGAGCAAGGAGGGTTGCCAGCCAATACTGATCCCTCTCCTTGATACCACTAATCCGAGGGTCCTTTCGCAGACTTTGAAGGATCAGGGAGGCCATGCAGCGTAGGTTTGCTGAGGCATTCGGTCCGGAGTCCTCTGGGTCACTAAGGATGACCTGATCCACAGCCACCTCCTCCCAGCCACGTACAAGTCCATGGGTTTCTGGGGACTGTAAACGATCCCCTGAAGACTGCTGCTGATGCTGAGTGCTATTCCTGTGTGATCGGCGGGCCTGCAGGAACACTGTCTGGATAAAGGTGGCCTTGAGAGGTAAGGAAGTCCTCCTCTTCCTCCCTCTGTTCTGCCTCAAGTGCCCTGTCAATTATTCCACACAGCATGTGCTCCAACAGGTAGACAAGAGGGACAGTATCACTGATGCATGCACTGTCACTGCTCACCATCCTTGTGTCCTCCTCAAATGGTGACAGAACAGTGCATGCATCCTTGATCATGAGCCACTGGCATGGCAAAAAAAAGCCAAGCTCCCCTGACCCTGTCCTGGTGCCATAGTCGCACAGGTACTCATTGATGGCCCTCTGCTGCGTATGCAGCCGCTGCAGCATGGCCAACGATGAGTTCCATCTGGTGGGCATGTCACCGATTAGGCGGTTCTTGGGCAGGTTGTATTCCTTTTGGAGGTCAGCCAGCCGAGCACTGGCATTATATGACCAGCGGAAATGCACACAGACTTTCCTGGCCTGCCTCAGGAGATCCTGTAAGCCCGGGTACCTGCACATAAACCGCTTCACCACCAAATTAAGGATGTGAGCCAAACAGGGAACATGGGTAAAGTGTCCCTCTCGGAGGGCGGAGGGGGGGGTTGGTGCCATTATTGCAAACCACCATTTCTGCCGGAAGCTGGCGTGGCGTCAACCACCTCTGAGCCTGCCCTTTCAGAGCTGACAGAATCTCTGCCCCAGTGTGGCTCCTGTCCCCTAAGCACACCAGCTCAAGCACTGCATGGCATCTTTTTGCCTGAGTGCTTGTGTAGCCCCTTTAAAGCCTACGGAGCACCGCTGGTTCCGAGGACAAATCTATAGAGGATAAGGGCTTGAAGGAAGAAGAAGAGGAAGAGGTGGAGGAGAGAGGTGTGGCAGAATCACCACTAGTAGCATTTAGGAGGCGTGGTGGTGGAACAAGCTCCAACATTACTGCACCCTGTCCTGCATCCTTCCCAGCTGCCAGCAGGGTCACCCAGTGCGCCATGAAAGATAGGTAACATCCCTGTCAATGCCTGCTGGACCATGAGTCAGCGGTAATATGCACCTTACCGCTGACCGCCCTGTCCAGCGAGGCCAAGACATTGCCTTCCACATGCCGGTAGAGAGCCGGAATCGCCTTCCGTGAAAAAAAGTGGCGTTTGGGAACCTGCCACTGAGGTACCGCACATTCCACAAATTCATGAAAGGGGGCAGAGTCTACCAGCTGAAAAGGCAGCAGTTGGAGTGCTAGCAATTTAGCCAAGCTAGCATTCAGCTGCTGGGCATGTGGATGGCTGGGACCGAATTTCTTTCACCGGTTTAGTAACTGGGGTAGGGAAATTTGCCTGCTACAATAGGACGTTGGTGTAGCAATAGCAGATTGCCAGCAAGTAATTAGCACACCTAATTCTGCACCTTTATTCCTCTCAGTGCAGATTTCAGAGAGAACTAAAGATAAAGATATAGTGGGGTTGGAGATCCAAGCTGATGAGGAGCAAGGAGAGGTCCGCCTTGTTCTTTGGTGTGGGTCTTTTAAGTACGCTTGCCAATGGACATATGTCTGGTCAAGCATGTAGTGCTCAAGTGGCTGCTGTTCTGGCCACGCTTGATACGCTTCAGACATATGTTGCAAATAGCAAAGGTGTGATCTGCTGCACACGTCTCAAAAAAGGCCCACACCAAAGAACTTTTGGAAAAACGCGCAGAGTCAGCAGTGCCCTGCACATGCGGAGCTCTGTGGTGTGATGCAGTTGGTTGGCTGCCCTTAAGCTGGCCCCTGGAGGGCATCCTGCCTCATTGGAGATGTGCCTCCTCCTCTCTCCTATCTGGCACCCACATAGAGTCAGTGACCTCATCATCCCCTCCCTCCTCGCCACTGGAGCAAACCTGACAGTATGCTGCAGCTGGGGGAACATGACTGCCAGATGTTGTCCTTTTTGGGCACCATCTCTCTCTGGGCTCACGTTACTGCCTTCCTCAATCTGGGTACCATCATCGAAGCCTTCATGTACCAAACACTGTGGTCGAACAGTTCAGGGGACTCCTCAGGGCATGATGGTGGGGCTAGGGAAGGAGTGACTGATGACATTGAGCCGATGGAAGAGGCCACTTTGGCATCTGCATTGGTAGCCAAATTACTCTGAGCCTGGGTGACAGAGGATGAGGAGGATGAGGATGGCTTGGTCATCCACTCTACCAACTCTTCTGCATGTTGTGGCTCAACGCGGCCAGCTGCCGAAAAAAAGGACAAGCGTGCCCCACAGCCACGTGCTGAGGATGCACCGTGTCCAGGACCAGCAATGTTGGCTGTAGACATATACTGCAGCTAACTGAATGAACTGCCTGCCTGTAGTATATTAGGAAGAGAACAACAGGAACGGTCTGCAGTGTGATCTAGCTGCACAGGATACAGTACTGAATATACTGCAGCTAACTGAATAAACTGCCTGCCTGTAGTATATTAGAAAGAGAACAACAGGAATGGTCTGCAGTGAGATCTAGCTAAACTGAATACAGTACTGAATATACTGTAGCTAACTGAATGAACTGCCTGCCTGTAGTATATTAGGAAGGGAACAACAGGAACGGTCTGCAGCGAGATCAAGCTGCACAGGATACAGTACTGAATATACTGCAGCTAACTGAATGAATTGCCTGCCTGTAGTATATTAGGAAGAGAACAACAGGAACGGTCTGCAGCGAGATCTAGCTGCACAGGATACAGTACTGAATATACTGCAGCTAACTGAATGAACTTGCCTGCGTGTAGTATATAAGGAAGAGAACAACAGGAATGGTCTGCAGCGAGATCTAGCTAAACTGGATACAGTATATATATATTAGGGTTGCCCCGATACCGATACCAGTATCGGTATTGGGACCGATACCGAGCATTTGCGCGAGTACTTGTACTCGCACAAATGCTCCCAATGCCTTAGCCGATACCTTGTAATGGGAGACAGGAACTCGGCGAGCGGAGTCAGGGGCGGAGTCAGCGGGCGGAGCAGAGAGCTGAGCGGAGAGCGAGTCCTCCGTGTAATCAAGCAGGCCAGGTAGTGCAGAGTGCAGGGCTCGGCGACCGGAGCAGTCACATTCAGTAATGGAAGTTCATGTGACGCTCCGTGTTGCCATTGCACTGTTGTCAGTGCTCACTGCTTAGAAATCCAGACGTCCATCTTGGTACACCCTGCCAGCAGTGGACATCTTGTTACACCCAGCCCATATAGTTCAGGCTGGGTGTAACAAGATGTCCGCTGCTGCTTTAGTGAGGCCAAGTGCAAGGTGTACCAAGATGGGCGTCGCAGAGGCAGCATAGAAAAGAGTAAATGCTCTCATGCCCATAAGTGCCACTGCCAGCCATCAATCAGTTCTAATCAGTACCCATCCAGCCAGTGCCACTGCCAGCCATCAGTCAGTACCAGCCATCAGTGTGTGTGCCACCTATCAGTGCTTGCCACATATCAGTGCCCATCAGTGCGTGCCACCTATCAGTGCGTGTCACCTATCCGTGCTCATCAGTGCCACCTATTAGTGCTCAGTCAGCGCCATCTATTAGTGCCAGCCATTAGTGCGTGCCACCTATCAGTGCCCATTAGTGTGTGCCACATATCAGTGCCCATTAGTGTGTGCCACCTATCAGTGCCCATTAGTGCGTGCCACCTATCAGTGCGTTTCACCTATCAGTGCATGCCACCTATCAGTGTCTATCAGTCAGTGCCACCTTTCAGTGCCACTGCCCAGCTAACAGTGTGTGCCACCTATCAGTGCTCATTGGTGCTGCATATCAGTGCCACCTATTAGTGCACTGCTCATCAGTGCCATCTATCAGTGTACCTCTGTGCCAGCCATCAGTGCGTACCACGTATCAGTGCCTATTAGTGCGTTCCACCTATCAGTGCATGCCACCTATCAGTGCCACCTTTCAGTGCCACAGCCCAGCCAACAGTATGTGTCACCTATCAGTGCTGCATAATCAGTGCCACCTATCAGTGCTCATCGGTGCTGCATAATCAGTGCCACCTATTAGTGTGCTGCTCATCAGTGCCATGCCATCTATCAGTGCACCTCAGTCATTGACAGCCATCAGTGCATGCCACGTATTAGTGCCCATTAGTGCATGCTACCTATCAGTGCCCAGCCATCAGTGTGTGCCACCCATCAGTGCTCATCAGTGCTGCATAATCAGTGCCACCTATCAGTGCTCATCACTCAGTGGTATCTCTCAGTGCCAGACAGTCAGTGCCACCCATCAGTGCCCATCCATCAGTGCATGCCACCTATCAGTGCCCATAAGTAAGTGCCAACTATTAGTGCTGCTTAATCAGTGCCACCTATCAGTGCTCATCAGTGCTGCATATCAGTGCCAGGTAATCCTATCAGTGCCCAACAGTGCTGCATATTAGGGCCTCCTCATCAGTGCTGCCTCATCAGTGCCACCCAATCCTATCAGTGCTACATATTAGTGCCTCCTCATCAGTGCAGCCTATCAGTGCCACCTCAATGCCCCATCAGTGCAGCCTCATTAGCAGTAGCACACATCAGTGAAGGAGAAAAAGTACTTATTTACAAAATTTTGTGACGGAAACTAAGAAAGGCTTCTTTTTTTAAAAAAAGCAAAAAATAAAACCCAGCAGTGATTAAATAAAATAAATACCACCAAAAGAAGCTATATTTGTGTGAAAAAAATGTATTTGAGTACAGTGTAGCATGACTGCGCATTGCGCAATTGTCAAAGTGTGACAGCGTTAACCCGCTGATAGCTGAAAATTGGCCTGGGCAGGAAGGGGGTGAGAGTGCATGATATAGAACGAAGTAGTTAAACAATGGACACTTTGCGCTTAATTGTTTTTTTTTTTTTTCACCCAAGGTCGAGCAAATTATCAGAGCCTTTCAGTGCACACTGCACAGAGACACCAGCAGAATGTCAGCTGTGTGGAAGTATTTTAAAATTAACAAGGACAACCCACGGATTGCAGACTGCAAACTTTGCTCTGCAAAATTATCTAGAGGTGGTACAAAAATCAGTTCTTACAATACCAGTAACCTGATAAAGCATCTGAAATTAAAACATAAAAGTGAGCATGGAGAATTTACCGCTATCGGTAGCAGCAGTAGCACTCAGCAGCCAACTCTGCAGCAAACTTTTGCCAGAAGAGAAAAGCTGTCAAGAGACAACCCCAGAGCTGTACAAATAACAGAGGGGCTCACCCAATTTATTATTCTGGATGATCAACCTCTTTCAATTGTTGAGAACGTGGGTTTTCATTGATTTCTTAATGTGTTGGAGCCGAAGTATGACATTCCCAGTCGCCATTACATAACAGATATCATCTTACCAAAGATCCACGACACGGTTAAAAAGCACATTAACATCATGTTGCAGAAGGACATAAAGGCAATTAGCTTCACCACTGACATCTGGAGCAGTAGTGTGAGTCCACTGTCTCTCATCAGCTTAACGGCGCAGTGGATAGATGGCGAATTCTCTTTGCATCAGGTCATGCTCCACGCTACAAAATTTGAAGGCTCCCACACCAGTCAAGCAATAGCAAACATACTTGAGGAAATGCTTCAGACTTGGGCGATTCCCAAAAGTTCTGTTCATGTTGTGGTCCAGGACAGTGCCAAAAACATGATAAAAGGTATAGAAGTTGCTGGACTTCCCAGTATTTCATGTGTGGCACATACACTGCAGCTTGCTGTCTCAGAGGGACTGTTATCACAGCGCAGCATTGCAGATGCTGTGGGAGTCGGGCGCAGAATAATTGGCCACTTTAAACATTCTAACCTGGCATACTCTCGGCTGCAGGACATCCAGATACAGCTTGGTCAGCCAGTAAGAAGACTCCAGCAAGACGTGCAGACTCGTTGGAACAGCACATTTTACATGCTGAAGTCTCTGATTGAGCATTAAATGATGCTGATTGCTATTAAATGTAATTGTTTTCTTAATTCACAGAAAGAATATGCTGCATTCATTCATTGTTGTTTATTTTTTTCTTTTAGGTATAAAGATCGATTTTTCTGTAATTCAGACACTTCCAGGGAGGCAAAATAAATGTTAGTACTAGAACTGCAAAACATTTTTGAAGAGACAATTGAATCTGAGCAGCATGAAGAACCAGCTTCCAAAAGGCCTCACCGTGACCAGCCAGGTACCAGTCTGGACAGTGTATTTGCAGAAATCGCTGGTGAAGGATCATCTACATCTGAGAGCAGTGCTCCAAAAGCTGCTACTATACAGCTGTAAGCTTACCTGGGAGAGATCACTGTACCTCGTTCAGAGAAACCCCTAAAGTACTGGGCAGTTCATAAAGTGAGATTTTCAACTCTGGCTAAAATGGCCCAAAAATATCTTTCTGCCCCATGCAGTAGTGTGGAAAGTGAAAGACTGTTCAGCTTAGCGTCTAATGTCCTTACTGATAGCAGAAACAGGCTTATGGCTGAACATGCAGAGATGCTTTCATTCCTCAAAAAGAATTTTCCACTAACTTTTAAGAAATAATTCTATTAGCTATATTGCCTGTAACTTTTGGTCGGTTGTGTGATTTTTTTACATTTGTTATTGTTGTTATTGTTATTAATATATTTTGATGTTGTAAAATATATTTTTTGTATTTATCAACATGTTCTGTGATAATTCTTTGAGTTTACTGTGTGACACAAGCAAATAAAAAGGAAAATTTATTATCAAATACTTACCGTAATTTTTCTTTCCTGATGGACTCCATGGCAGCCTACGTGTGGGTTAACCCCGCCTCCTCTCCAATGCTATAGGACCCCATACCCTATAAGATTGAGCTCACCTGAATAGACTGTGTTCCGTAACTAGCCTTCTCTTTGACCGATGGGTGGGGACTCCGTCTGCCATGGAGTCCATCAGGAAAGGAAAATTACGGTAAGTATTTGATAATACATTTTCCTTCTTCCTGACAGACTCCATGGCAGCCTACATGTGGGAAATAACTAGCCAATCCACACGGGTGGGTATGCTAAACAGCAATAAATTTCAATTTGACCCGTCACCCGACAGGAATTATAACCAAAGTCCACAGAAGATAGCGAAGCAGGCTCAATATCGTAATGTGACGATAAAGTTTTTATAGAGGCCCATGAGGCCGCTTTGTAGATCATGTCTGGAGCCACGTGCCGGGCTGATGCCCATGAAGCCGCTATACCTCTGGTGGAACGTGCCATCACTGCTTCCAGGGGATCCAGGCCCCTAGTTCTAAAAGACTGATGGATGAACTAGATGATATAGGCCGCAGTTGTTCTAGCTGAAGCTCAGTTCAGTTTGTTACTGCCAAAGTGCAGGTCGGCTGAGTGTCTAAAAAGGGAAGAAGCAGCTTGCATTTATAGCTACAGAATTTTGCCTATGTCCAGAGGATGAACTTCAGCGGACTCATGGTCCTGAATGTAATTAGGATGATCTCTTGGTCCTTATGGAACTTTGAGGTAATTTTTGGATTTGAGCTGAGCCTAGGAATAAGGACCATCCGGATCGAAAAGAAGGACAAAAGAGCTTCTTCGTAATTTAGGGGCGCGACCTCCGAGACCCTCTTGGCCAAGGTAACAGCTACAAGGAAAGTGATTTTAGCCAAAAGGTCTCCAAATAGAAAAGCGGGGAAGACCCCGTATTACTGAGTTCAGTCAGTGAGTTGTGGACAAGAGGAAGATCCCAATTGGGGAACCTTGGTTTAGTTTGAGGGCTGAGTTTTAACTCCCTACGGAAACACTGCTAGATTAAAGGGTGAACAGTCCACAAAGTACCGGAGAAGGCTGACAAAGCTGAGACTCGGACTCTCAGAGAGCTGATGGATAGAGACAAATCTAGGCTGAAATAAAGAAAGCCGGAGATATCCTGAGCTTTGGATTTCTTCCTGATCTGCCCGAAGAATATGATAACTTGACAGACTTGGCCCATCTTCTTCTATAGACCTAATTCGTGCTCATCCCCGTAGAGCTCATGAGAGTGGAAATCATCCTTGACCTGCACCCGAATCGGACAAGGGTGCAGGACTGCCACTTGAGAAGGAAAGTCCGGCCCGAGAGGAAGAGGCAACGGATCCCGAAAGCTGAGCTGGCACAGGGGGGGAAACCAAGGTTTGCTTCCGCCAGTAAGGGGCTACTGCCACCATTTTGACTGCTTACGCATGAGGTCTTGAAAGGACCTGAGGATTATTAGGAGCTGTGGAAAGGCGTATGCCCTCTTGAAACTCAATTGATCTGTCAGGGCATCCATTCTGGAGGCCTAGCTGCAACGACCCCGAGTGTAAAACCTCACCAGCTTGAAGTTGCCTGGGAAGAGAATAGATCCACTTCGGGATTGACTCCCAGGGACAGAATCCACTTCAATGCCTGCCCACAAAGAGACCACTCGTTAATGTCTTAACCGAATGCACGATAAGAAATTCGCTCGGATACTCTGGACCCTGGGGAAGTAGGCTGATGAAATGTTGTCTAGGCCCAAAACCTGAAGGGCTCGACCTCCAAGAATAGTGAATAGGTTGACTGTTGCCCCCTTTTACTGCAGAAAACCTGACTGGAAAGGGAATAAACTCCGCAGGGACCACTTTACCATAGAGGTCGCGGAGACCGACGAGCCGATAAATTCATGCATTATAAGGCCCTCAGCCATGAAGAGATTAGAGACCACAAAATTCTCTCCTGGATGACAGTGATCTTCCCCACTGGGAGAGAGATGGAGCCTGTAGCAAACTGGGCCCCAAAGAACATCAGGCGCTGGACTGGTTCTAGGTGGCTTTTTCCTAGATTTAGGAGCCATCCGAAGCTGGTTAAGGTGAAGATTAACTGTTTCCTGTGAACCAGCAGCTGGACTTTGTCTTAGGACAGCAACAGGAGGTCATCGGAATAGTGATAAAGACGCACCCCTCTCCTTCTGATGAGGGCCATTATGGCCAGAGGAATTTTGTGAAGACTCGGGTGAGGTTGTCAGCCCAGAAGGGAGGTAGAAGAACTGTCGATGGTCTTGACAACTTGGAACCGGAGGTATTTGAGAAACTCTTTCGCCACCCGAACACGGAGGAAAGCATCTTTAAGTCAAATGAGATTTGCCAATCGCCTGTCCGTACAGACGGTCGACAGAGCCTTCATTTGGATCTTCTGAATTTATATACTTGTTTAGGTGACTTAGATCTAGCACTAGTTGCCATAAATCGTTTAGCACTGTATAACGAAGAGGGGAGAGTATACCCCCTGGAGTTTTTCGTCCCTTGGGACGTGTACCACTGCTCCCTGAGACCACAGCGAGTCCACGTAGGACAGTAACGTCTGCTTCTTCTCTTCCGACCGAGTTTAGCAGAGTGGAATAAATCTGGGTGGAGGAGTAACAGTGAAGGACCATGCGTTGCTTGAACAACTGTCTTGACGGCCCAGTCGTGATTGAGGCCACCCAGGCGTGCCGGAAGAGGAGCAGACAAGCCTCCCTGCCCGAACTGTCTGGGCGGGCGTAACCTAAAAGATTTAATCGGTTCACCACCACTGGATGCCTGGTTGTTCGGAAGGGCACTTGCCCTCTGCTCCAATTCTTACAGAAGTCCCGGCAGGCCTTTAACAGCAAGCTTCTCTCAAGCGTTCAGCACCTTCTGTACTGGGGACTCTTCTGACCGAGCCGGTGTCTATCATGGGGAAGGCGTAACCATAAGGCCCCTTGAACCGCGACTGAGGACCATTTAGTCCAAGCCAACAGGAAGATCGGATTGACGCCAGCTCCAGCTCCTTAACCGCTGAACTTTTGGAGACCTATTCCGAAACTCCCTTTAAGAACGAAACCACGTTCTCTGTCCTGGCTTCCATAGCCCTAGACATAGCTGCTGGAGCCAGGGCAGGTTTACAAGCCATGTTGGCAGACTCATACGTTTTTCTTGAGGTCTTGATACATTTTCTCTCAAGCCTGTCCAAAAGGACACAGCATCTTTTAAGGTAGAGTAACCTGTTTTTCCAGACGCAACAATGCTGCATCAATGAGGGGAGTGTTTTCCAGATACTGGAGGTTTTGAATGACATAGAAGTTTTCTTGTCCATCTTGCTCCACCCTTCATCCTTTAATTCCATAAGGAAAACAGAGAGAGAGTGATCTTTCCCCAGGCGCTTAAAGAATTGCTTTGCTTAGCTGGGGGGTGGAAGGGTCTTCCTGCTTAAGGGCTTCCATAATTTCTTTGACTCGTTTAGGAACCCGAGAGACGTCAAGGCTTCCGACATATTCGTCACCCCCTAAATCGCCAACCGAGGAATCCGGAGAAGCAGCGTAAGGCTGGGAAGGACCCGAATCCTTTGGGCCACGTCAGCCAAGGAGCCAGGTAGAATATAAAACTGGCTCAATGTGTGGGATGTATCCCATTTCCTTAGGGACTGTATCACACATTTCACAAGTGACTCCACATCATTGTTATCTGTCTCTTTTTCCCAAACCGCCCAGGCATAACACCGGTCACATAAAGACTTACCCTCGGGAACTCGTGTTCCATATCTCCAGCAGACTCTGTGATCCGAGCAGCTGTCATGGCGGTGGGTGCGGTGACTGGAGGAGGAATGGGAACGTCTCCTCTAGATGGAGGAGGAATGATAACATCTCCTCTAGTTAGTTGGAGGAGGAATGGTAACATCTCCTCTAGTTGGAGGAGGAATGGGAACATCTCCTCTAGTTGGAGGAGGAATGGAAACATCTCCTCAAGATGGAGGAGGAATGGTAACATCTCCTCTATTTAATTGGAGGAGGAATGGTAACATCTCCTCTAGTTAGTTGGAGGAGGAATGGTAACATCTCCTCTAGTTGGAGGAGGAAAAGGAACATCTCCTCTGCTGTTGTAATGTTGTGGCCTGGCAAGGTCTCTGTCGTTCTGGATCACGATCTCAGAAGGCTGAAAAATAAAATGTGGGGAGGGAGAAGGCGAGATATGACATCGAGACGCCAATACTTTGCAATTGTAAGCTCAACCCCTCCCCTCACCTGCACGTACCATATGCGTGAGGGCTGGCCACACAAAGGCGGAGGCTTGTCCATAACCTTTGGACAAAACGTCAAGAAACGGATGGTCTGCAAAAGACCTGAAAATGCCAAACGTACCGGAGCCAGCCAAAAGCAAAAGATTATATAATCTTGTCTACCCCTTTTTTTTTTCCATTGAAATACCGAAATAACAAACACACTTTTTTTTTAAAAACATTTCCCCTTGAGGGAAAAGGACTAGGCACTCGGAGGCACTCATCAGGGCAGACCAAGGCTGGAGGAGCTGGAGCTGCTACTGCTCACTGCCTGGGGAGATCCCATTTTGACAGGAGCTAGAAGCCGTTTTCGAATCCCCCGCCTGTGACATCACCGCCCCCCCCACCTCGCGTCTGCGATGTGGTGAGGTAGCCGAACGGCGCCTGCACGGACGTCGGGGTGCCCGTCAATCTGCGCATGCGCGAGCCAAACCTCGCTATCGCTGAGGCTCCGGCGCCTGCACAATGACGGTGACGGTCGTGACCCGGAAGCACCGCGGCGAGCTGGAATGCAGAAGCGTTCTAATCGCCATGAGGGGTAGCTGGGGATACGGAAAGGCACTGATTAAAGTGAAAATGGGGCTACAAACAAAAAACACATAGAAACGACTGCCATGAATATAGGAAGAAGAAGAGAGTCGTAGACCTTGCCAGCCGTTGATGCGTCCATGTTCAGGCATACAGAAGCAACCTCCCCTCCACCAGTGGGGGTATCTAGTGCCTTAAAAGCTTCTCGCCCGCCTGTGGCTGGGTCCTGAGCTGCACCGCATAATGGTATGCCAGATCCCGGAAATATCCAACCGGACGTGAATAGGAACAATCGTATGTGTAGGTCCATTGGAGGAGGACAAAAAAGGAACACAGTCTATTCAGGTGAGCTCAATCTTATAGGGTATGGGGTCCTATAGCATTGGAGAGGAGGCGGGGTTAACCCACACGTAGGCTGCCATGGAGTCTGTCAGGAAAACAGTTTTATTCTTTTGTGTCTTGAGTTATAGTTCTTCATAATTATAAAGAAGATATTATTAGTCTGTATTGTGGTTTGAAAACTGTCACATGACATTAAAAAAAAGTATCGGTAATCGGTATCGGCGAGTACTTGAAAAAAAGTATTGGTACTTGTACTCGGTCTTAAAAAAGTGGTATCGGGACAACCCTAATATATATACAAAGCCTGGAATATACTGGAGCTAAATGAATCAAATGTCTGCTCAATCTATCTATATGAAATCAAATGACATTCTCTCTCTCACTCTCTCTCTCTGAACGCCAGAACACACTACACACGGCTGACGTGCAGGCGGCCTTATATAGTGTGAGGCGTGTACTTAATCCCCTGAGACATAATTGGCCAAAGGCACCCTGCCTTTGGCCAATTATGGCTCTGTTTGCTTACGGCGCTGTGATTGGCCAAAGCATGCGGGTCATAGTGCATGCTTGGCCAATCATCAGCCAGCAAACCACTGCGATGACGCAGTGCATTATGGGCCGTGATGCGCCGTTTGAATTTGGCGCGAACGGCCCATAATGTTTGATGTTCGAACAATCGAACAGCCGATGTTCGAGTCAAACTCATGTTCGACTTGAACTCAAAGCTCATCCCTAGTGCCTAGTGTACCATGTAAATGTGGATCATTCTATATAGGAAAAACATTTCGGAATTTTTGGAGGAGAATATATGACTACATCTACTACATTAGAAAAAATCTACTCTATACCCCTATTGGGAGACATGTTGCCCTTCAGCATAAACATGATACATCAATGGTGCAGTTCACAGTATTAGAAAGGATCTTTGAAGATCCTAGAGGAGGAAATGTTGATAAGAAGTTACTACAGCGGGAAGCCAAATGGATTTTTAAATTAAATGCTACTTTTCCTCCGGACCTCAATGAAGCCCTCAGCTACAAACCATTTTTGGGCTGAAAATGGATGGCCCTTTAAAACCTATTTTCTCTCTCCGCAACATTATGATGAAACCAGTCTAAACAATGATAGTTATGTTACTCCTATCTGCTTGTATATGTCCCAATAGACCTATGGTCAAATTGTGAATTTAAGCTATTTATTATAAATTACTATTTTGATAATAGATATTGTTATTAAATAGAAAATAGATAGTAAGTAAATGTGAGAGGTTTGGATAATGAATGCAGCGGTTCTAATTTCTATTTTAGTGTGGGATTAAGGTAATTTTCCTTGGCTTGTAATACATCTGTTAAGTGTATATGTTTGTGGCATGCCGGTGTGTCTCCCGGATGTAATTCAGATCGGGGGTTTATCTCTGATATTTATTTCTGAGGACCCCCCTGCGTTGTAAACATCTGGCTGCAGGTTGTTTTTTTATCCCCTGCATAGCCACTGTGGTGGTGTTGTGGTGGTAAGAGTAGGGGGAATTCCCCTTTATAGGTACATTACATACACATATAATATAAAAGTGGATTGCGCTAACTTCTGTGTATGATACCACTGCTGAAATATGCAAAAATAGAATATCTATCCTAGGTAGTGTGCTTTTCTGTATCAATTGATATTGTGTCAAAAATATGCTGTCCACATAGTGTTACTAGTGACAAAATAATATTCCAAAAAGCTACCAAAAATCTGTTTGAAGTGCTAATGCTAAAAAATAAGTAGGAGCACAATATAATGAAAAGGAACGCCATTGCACAGAAGTGATCACTCACTGAAGACATCTAGTGTACTGTGGTGTTTATGTATATGAGACAATAAAAAAATATTTAAATCTGTGACGTGTAATAAGTGCAATGTATATGTCGGGGACATTTTTTTGCACTATGTAGTACATATGCATGTTGATATGTGATATTTTGATAGTAGTATTGGCACATTGCATATATTTTTTTAAATATTTCTATAATATTTTTTTTATATTTTGTAGCACTAGCACTTTAAATAGCTTTTGGTAACACCTAACGTCATTGCACAGAAGTAATCACCCACTGAGGACATCTAGTGGGCTGTAGTGTTTCTGCATATGTTGAGGACATTTTTTGCAGCATGTAGGATATATGCATGGTGATATGTGATATTTAATGGTCACTAAGTAATATTGGCACATTGCACATTTTTAAATACGTTGTCATATTTTTTAGCCTTAGCACTTTAAACAGTTTTTTGGTAGCTTTTTGGAATATTATTTTGTCACTAGTAACACTATGTGGACAGCATATTTTTGACACAATATCAATTGATACAGAAAAGCACGCTACCTAGGATAGATATTCTATTTTTGCATATTTCAGCAGTGGTATCATACACAGAAGTTAGCGCAATCCACTTTTATATTATATTGATACTCTACCATTTTTGTGTAGGCTTACATGATTGCAGAAAACTAGTATATTTTTAGTTTTGCGCCGGTAGCACATCTGGTCGGATTACATTACATACACATTTGATTTATGAATCATACAAATAGCTATTGTTAACAGATGAATATACTGTTATTCAGTATTAGCCCTTGATGATTAGTTTACATGATTTTACCATCTGGTTTTAAATGCCTTGCTTGTTTATAGCGGTTGATGTAGCACCGTTATGATTGGAGGGGAGGCTGTCTTTTATGCCTAATTATTTTCTAAGTGTCTATTGTGCGCTAATGCGCATGAGCGCACGCTTAGCCCAAAGTTAGTCTCTGATGTCCCTACGGCACACGCGCGGCATAGGGCGGTGCTGTCTATTCATTTTATAGGGGGGGGTTTTCATAAGAGTGCAGGCAAACGCCCCATACTCCGACACCCGATGGTATGCGCCTGCACAGCTGAATATAATCAGCTATTATCTGATGACGTGTGGCGCCATTTGCTTCTCTTATTTAAGGTTTGAACGCTGGTAATATCTGTGGCTGTGGCATGATTCAGGGCATACATTGTCAGGTGAGTCTAGGTGCGTGGACTTTTGATTGCGCTTGCAGCTATTCTTACCAGCATTACTGCTGATGGTATTCATTGAACAAAGAATAATCAGATTTATTTTGCTTTTTAGATCCTTGTGTATGTTGCCACTGGCGTTGTTGGATTATATCTGCTGCCCTGCAAATGAAGGGTACTGAGTGTTGATTCTCACACCGGTTTATTGGTATATATTGGTTTGCAATTGAGCGCTGCTCAGGATCTGAGCAGTTAGTTTAATTTGCAATAAATCGACAGGAAACTAATACTAATTAAGATATTATTGATATTTTTTAGATCTCAGTTTACCTCCTGCTGGTTCTTTGGAAGGTTTCTAACAAGTTTTTCTATTACTGACCCCCTTCTTAATACCATCGAGGTATTTGACCAAGTCTGTGACTCTAATAACCGTTACGGTCAAGTAAGTAATATTGCTATTTGCCACTTTATTTATCTTATGTATTTTATACTCTATATAGGACCTAACAGGACTGCGGGTTTGATTTAAGGAAACGATACACTGACTTTTGTCCCGTTGTAGTGATTTTTGGTATAACTTTTATCCAGTGAGTACTATATTGATATGGTTGCCTCCGGTTGGCACTTGACATGCCGCACGTTACAAGGGCTCTCTCTGATATGTGAGTTGCACTTTATATACACTGCTCCCCATATCTATGGGGACTCTACTATTATATGATATCTGGCTGCATTTCTTATCTGTTCTGTGAAATATGATATTTCCCTCTCCTGTTTCCTTTATACAGAATCCCTCTGTTTGCAGTCAAGGAAAAAAGGTCCTGAGGAAGTGAAAGAATGTATAAATATCTAATAATTCTAGATATTATCAATTCTTATTCTCAGGGGCGTTTCTGGATGTATAGCAATGTCTTTATGTTATATGTTATATAAATATCAGTGTCCTCTCTCCTAGAGGGTAGGGTGTATAGGAGATATGTTTCTGTACTTTGTCCAAGGCCGCATTTCCAACTTACTTTTAGGAATTCGTTTCTTAGTAGAAATTGAAGAATCCTTTGTTCATACGATGCTTCCAGAAAGGTTGTTTATTTGTTCAGAAAGATAAGCAAAGACCAGACTTACATCGATAACATGTGGCATGGTGATGGTCTCAGAAGGAGGAGGAGGAGGAGGAGACGACATCTTGATGTTACATTCTCCAAAGTGTTGGGTTACCCTCTTGTCAACCCTACTCCATTCCTATTCTACCATGAATCTGATCCATTCTTATACTGTTTCAAAATGTTACGTCAGCATATCCTAATAACACCCATATTTGCATATATACTTTAAATGGCTATAGTCTAAAGATAAGCAACATTACTCCACCCATTGTCCTGACATAGCAACTCAAAATAGAAATATCTACTCAGCTAAACCACTCCTCTGTCCTCTGTCCTCCATCCTGTTAACCTTCAGAAACAATCACAAATTACATATAACATTTATGTGTTTCATATATTTTTTCAGAAACTTTTATCACTTAAAATAATAATGAACTTAAAATATTCTAACAATTCCCCCTCAATGCACTATAATCAACAGATATAATAAGTGCATTCATCTTAAATAATAAATGTCTCTGATCCACATTTTCAATACAAACAACACAATAAACATTAATACATTAAAATAAACATTAATACAATACAATATACAGTGATACAATTTAGTGTGTCAGATATTGTACATAAACATTTTCCAAAACTCTGCGATATTCTTATGAAAAATATTTAACTATTTCATTCCATTGAGAAAATTTAAATTATTATATTAATTAATTTTAATTAATTCTCCATCTAAATCATGTAATATTAAAAATTTTCTTCCTTCAACTTCATAAATTAATTTAACTTCCTGTGAAACTCGTATGACTTTAACCATATAATTTGACTATTTTAATATAAAGAAGAAATAAATATCTTTGAAAAATCAAATTATATTGCTTTGTAATATAAATTATTAATCAATAAATAAAATTTCTTCCATTCCTGGAAATTTCAATAACCAAATAACTTCCACAATGTAAGTTTTTATACATTATCCTTGACACAGAACAATTATAAACATAATAAATAATCTACTTGTCTGTAGATACATAAAAAACAAAAAACTTTCCCATCATTTGATTGTCATGTTTTATATATTCTATCCATCTTTCTATTTATTTTTCTATTTATTTATCTATCTAATCATGTTCTTTAAATTTAGAAACGAAAGACATATCTATAAAAGAAAATGAAAACAAGTATCAAATTCTTATAAAAATATGTTTTCCTTAGAAATTTTCATTATTTAATATAAACCATTCTAGACTGATAATCCTTTCTGTGTTTACCCATTTTATTCTTATTTTTACCAATTATTTTTATTTATTTTATTACCAATTCTTTAGAAACAAAAAATTATAATTCCAATGTACCTTAAAAATAACCAAATAATCTTTCCAATTGATATCTCAGTTGACATCTCTGTTGGCATCCCTGGTACCTTCAGATCTATAATTCTTAACCATAACTTTAGCTACTGGAATAAATTACTAAACATACTCATTAGAAGTAGAAATCTCATTCAAGACATCAATTCTATTTAAATTTAGCAAAGGCCTAGCCATAATTTGTGAACAAACTTCTGAAATACCTGTACCTGTTTGCAAAGTTTGCAACCACACTTCTTTCTATACAACAGATTATATAAAAATAACGGAGTATGCTAATCTCAAAAGACATCCTGTCATGAACTCAAAAAGTTAACAAACCCTATGTTTAGAAAATAATAAAGTTTTTAAACGAAAACTGTAGCAGGTAAATAAGTCACCCAATCTTTACCTTATTCTTGAATCATCTTACCCTATTTAGACTTTATAATACTATTCATGTGTTCTACAATAACTGAGTACTTAAGATGATAAGAAACAAAAACTTTACTAAATACCTAAAATTGCATACATGTCCTGCAAAATTTTAAATCATTATCTGATTCCATGGTTTGAAATCCAACCCCAATGGAATATGACATAAGTTCACAACAACTTAGCTTTTGTTAAAAATATTATTTCTACAATAACCTCAATTAATTTATCAAAAAGAAACATTAACTAAAAAAAAAACAACATCCTAATATCCTCCTTTAGTAGGTGGAAAAAAACTAATATAATCAATCTATAAAGATTTGCCAAATTCCTCAATACTTTGTAGTATTAGGTTACTCTTTCCTTTTGTATTGTTCTATAAACAAATAAAACAATATTCAGAAGTTTGATGACAAAGGGTTCTAAAATGAGTAGTTCAGAATTTCTTTCATTAGCTTAAACAAAAAATCAATCAGTCAGTCAGTCAGTCAGGTACCTGGATATGCAAAAAGAAATATTTTCATTTAAAAATAACTCTATTCATTATTGTTGGAATTATTTTTTTACAATAAATATTATCTTCATCAGTCTGTACTGATTCTAACTAAAACAAAATGTCATAGTCCCCCTTTTTATCCTGTGACTAATATTAAATCTTGCAAAAGAATAATCTTACCAGATTATTGTATTTTTTCCTTTACACTGACAATTTAGGTTGGGCTTTCCCAAATATTCTATTTCTGAAAGAAATTTGATCATGTTGAAATTTCTTTTCAGAACCAAAAACATTCCTCTCATACAGTATGATTGAATGAACCACACGTGCTCTGTCACTCTGACTGCTAAACACATGGCAGTCTAAAGTTCAGCTTTTAATGCAGACACCTACAGAAAGTTTAATATTGTCATTCCATTGTGCCAATATTTGGATCCATCTATAGAAGCACAAGAAATTATTTCCCAATAAATGTCCACTAAAAGTTGAAAAAGTGACTTTTTCATGATTAACTTACAGAACTGTGGCTCCATCACACTGCATAATTTAATCCCCATGTATTTTTATATACCACTACAACTGATCTTTTTAACATCCAATTGCCACTAGACAAAGCTGTGTGTGTTGACACCTCCTGTTTTCCTTGTAATAACACCTTTAGTGTAACATAAGATGCTTTTCAAAACAAATGGTGCAAAACCCACAATGTCTCAGATCTGTAGCATTGGACAATGCCCTCCTAACACATTTTTATAAATACCAATGAAATTGTCTCATCATCCACATACACTTGAATGTAAAATGGCTGAGAGAGATCTCTATATTAATCAAAAAATACTAAATTAATAAGGGCTTTCTTTAGATCTTCAAATTATTGTATATAAGTTCTCTTTTGTAATTAAAAATATTTGCCCTACATTAAGCCTATATATTTCATTAAAATTGACTCAGACAAATTCTTTGTCTGCAAAAATCTCAATGAACTCTTAAGAAAAGTTATTAAGGCTTCAAAAAATCTTATTTTTTTAAAAACAATTACTTTAGTAAGTAATAATACCTTTTAAAAATACATTTTTCTCATCAATGAATCCTCTTCCAGATATTTGGAAGACTTTGATCCACAGAAGTGAAAACTGTCATGACATGATGACTAGTCTGTGTAACCTGATCTGCATTTCTCTGTTGGTAATACACTCCTCGTATGTCACAAACTCTTCAGAGAATGATCTGTTACAATCAGTCTTAGCTATCATGCTTTGTATACAATACACTGTACAATTCGGTAACAATCTAGTTTTTCGTTTTTAAAATGTTTAACCTTTTTAACACTTTTTAAACATATTTTGATTGTACATCTGCCAAAAATCATGTACACTACGTTATATGACTTTCCTGATTATAGTAATGACAAAAAAATTGTTTAGAGGACAATCTCGTGAAACTCACAGATTGGATCCTGCCCAAAAACTGTGATTGGCCATATCCCCGAGAAAACTCCTCCCTCAATCAAAGTCCTTACTTTTACCAGAAATACTCATTTACAAAGACTTTTAACAATTGTTATTTTTACAATTTTTTTAGATTGAACAAAACTTTCATATTTTAATATTTTTTCTGGGTAGTCTTAAATAAATTAGAACAATCTACTACTTTTAATTTAATAACCAAATCTAAGTTTTTGTAAAAATTGTTCAATCCTTAACTTATTATTTCTTACAACCAAATCTGTAGGATTTTTGTAAGACACTAAACACCATGTTATTTTCCATAATCTCAATTTCATACAGTTCTTTCCACAATCTTAATCAATACTTTTTTCTCTGAAAACTTTTTTTTTCTCTGCCCCCTATATATGTGTTTTAAAATGACCACGTGTAATAACACACATTTTTTGTTGTTCAGGGCTAAAATATTCATAAACATTTACATGCAGCATTAAACTTAGTTTATTTAATAACTTCTTTACACTCTGGCATTAATTAATTACCTTACTACTGCATGTATTCCTGATGATACAGGAAAATACTTCTGAGCCTTGAGATGTTAACCATCCCATGTTACCCTATTATATATAAACAAACACACTCACCCCTTGTTAGTATGATAGTCCTTGTGTGCACTTAAAAAAAAACAAGAGATGAATAATGTCCTTTAACTTTGTTGTTCGTTGCCTTTTCTTTAGTTTGTTGCTTTTTCTTTCTTTCGTTGCGTTTTCTTTCTTTCGTTGCTTCTTCTTTCGTTTGTTGCTTTTTCTTGGAAGAATCATTTTCTTGTAGCTTTTTGCCTTGTTCCTTGTATTGTGTGCTGTAGTGTGCTTTAGTGTGCTTTAGTGTTCTTGCCTGTTGATTTCCTTTGCCTGTTTCTTGGACTTTCCATCTTCAAAACATCAAAATCCGACTTTCATCTTCGCTTACCAAATAGTACATACATCTGCCTGTTGCACCTCAATGGTAGCTTTTTCAAATAACGTGAAGTCTCAGTTCCTTGGCAGAAATCTTCACGTACGTAACGTTACGTTTTCACAAAGTCCTGGATTTCCTAAAATAACTTGAAGTGTCCATCCAAATGGCCTTGTCAATCAACTTCGTAGGCTGGGTCTTCCTTTTTTTTTTTTTTTTCTTCAAAGTTACAAACTTTGGCTAGAGGTGAGAAAACAGACAAAGAAAAACTCACCCTCGACTTTACTGAACTGTTGTCCACATCTGACGCAAACGCCTCCTTCTAGGTTCTTTGATCGTTTTTTCCCGAGACTTGATCAATCACAAAATTGTGTTCGTTTCCCCCCTTTGTCAAGGAGTGGGAAAAATTTGACCATTTTAGCTTGCTCGCCATTGAAAGAATGTATAAATATCTAATAATTCTAGATATTATCAATTCTTATTCTCAGGGGCGTTTCTGGATGTATAGCAATGTCTTTATGTTATATGTTATATAAATATCAGTGTCCTCTCTCCTAGAGGGTAGGGTGTATAGGAGATATGTTTCTGTACTTTGTCCAAGGCCGCATTTCCAACTTACTTTTAGGAATTCGTTTCTTAGTAGAAATTGAAGAATCCTTTGTTCATACGATGCTTCCAGAAAGGTTGTTTATTTGTTCAGAAAGATAAGCAAAGACCAGACTTACATCGATAACATGTGGCATGGTGATGGTCTCAGAAGGAGGAGGAGGAGGAGGAGACGACATCTTGATGTTACATTCTCCAAAGTGTTGGGTTACCCTCTTGTCAACCCTACTCCATTCCTATTCTACCATGAATCTGATCCATTCTTATACTGTTTCAAAATGTTATGTCAGCATATCCTAATAACACCCATATTTGCATATATACTTTAAATGGCTATAGTCTAAAGATAAGCAACATTACTCCACCCATTGTCCTGACATAGCAACTCAAAATAGAAATATCTACTCAGCTAAACCACTCCTCTGTCCTCTGTCCTCCATCCTGTTAACCTTCAGAAACAATCACAAATTACATATAACATTTATGTGTTTCATATATTTTTTCAGAAACTTTTATCACTTAAAATAATAATGAACTTAAAATATTCTAACAGGAAGCACAAAGCGAAACTCCAACCTCTCTGACTCAGCAGGATTAGGGACTCTATACATATATACAATGCATGGTTATACCAATGAGAGCTTTTATTTTCTTGTTTTTATTCTGTACTAATTTTTTATTTTTGTAATATACTGTATAATAAATCAATTTTCATAGAATTATACAGTGTTCCTTTTCTGGTACCGGTAAAGTCTGCTCAAAATGTCCTTTATCCTTTAAACAGATCTGTTATAAGTAGTGTGAGGTTTGGGGGTTGTTTAGCTCAAGTGTAGCACCCGCTAGCGAGAACAATCCACACAGATAATTCATTTTCAGGGCTTTTTGGCCCACTTTTATTAAAGAAAAACAAAGTTCTAGCTAAAGTGGTTTCCTTTGCAGGGGTTTTTTACCATCAGCTTTAAATAAAAGGATATTCAGCCTCCTGGCTTACACATGCAGCATTGCAAACAAAAATACTGAGCCACCTGGCTCTCTTCAGCAGCAGACACACCACTGCTCAGGCTCCCACGTGGAGCTCTCCTGACTACTGTCAGCGACCTCAGACTCAGGTCTCTGGCTTTTACCTTACAGCCTGCACTCTCTGGCTACTTCAGTGCACACCTGCACTCTCTGGGTACTTCCTTGCAAGCCTGGACTCCTGGAGACCTCCTGTCTCTCTGGGTGGAGCCCAGAATCATGGTCCTGACTCTGCTATCAGGCCCACACACACCTGAACAATCAGTGCGCCGGTGAGTTCCAAAACCTGGACCCAGGACTGGGGATTTCATCCCATCTCTAAGAAATCCCCAGGCTCCAGGTCCCAAAATGGACCTTATTAAATAATGAGGAAACTGAAAAGCCACTTTCCTCTCAAACAAGCAATTACCCTGGAGCCCCTCAACCTGCCTGGTTGAGAATCCTGGACCAGTATACTGGTGGGGTACCACACTATCACAGCAGTTTGACCCCAGCATGTCATTTGCTGCCTATGTACCCTTTGTGTCCTCTACTACATATGTGGTGTACTTATGTAGCCCCCTTTTTGGTGGGTGGGGGGTAATTATGTCAAATTACCCTACCCAAACTGGATATTGCGCTAAACCTGCAGGTAAATGAGTGAACCAGAACCTTCGCCAAGTGGAAGAGTGGGTTTGATAATAAAATTGCCAGTGTCTCCACCCAGGACAGGGCCTCTGCGAACAAAGGGGATAACCTTCTTGGAAAATTAATCAGTTATCTAATCCAGTGTTTCTCAACTCCAGTCCTCAAGGCGCCCCAACAGGTCATGTTTTCAAGCTTTCCATTATTTTGCACAGTTTTGATCTGTTTCACTGCCTTAGTAATTACCACAGCGGTTTAATCTGAGGGAAATCCTGAAAACATGACCTGTTGGGGTGCCTTGAGGACTGGAGTTGAGATACACTGATCTAATCAGAGTAATTGAGTGCAGATAAATTACTGCAACCGGCATATAACATTAACCGTAAGTATACAAATGCACACCTTTATGGAAATAATACACACTTTATATAAGAAAAGATTATTTATAGCAAAAACATCCAATATACAAATGGTATTATCAGCAAAAGTTCCTCTAGGAGTCCTGGTGGAATTGTGCACATATATATGTGTATATACTGTAGTTAATAATAAAGTTATCTCCAGATTAATGTGGCAGCAGAGTCCAGTTACAAGGGCCCCTGAGGATGATTATGTTGCATTGTCAGGGAACCGAAGACAAGATCGGTGCTGATAGACAGATCCTCCAACTGTTGTCCAACCAGCCTGGAATGCAGCTTTTCACACACAAACAGTGGTGTGGTACTGGAACCCAGAGTTAGTCTATCTACTCTGTGCTTAATCTTTCCCTAGTAGTTTCTAACCTGACATGCGGCCGGACCTCTAACTATCAGAAGTGTCTGTGGGATGTCTAACCAGGCTCTAGCCTATGCTGGTTATTGAGACGTAAGCTAAAGCTAGCTGTAGAATCCCAGACCAGAAGGGACAGGGTTAACTAAAATAACAGAAGCTGAATATAAAGTTGAGTAGAGTAAACAGTTTCAACTACTAACATACAACAAGATGGCAACTACACACAGACAGTAGCACAGACCTAGCTATCTGGCACTGTGCATGTGAGATAATAACAACAGGACAAAGATAAGACTGTCACAAGGATTTAGATATACACTCAAGAAACGTAATGGGGGACCTCGCCCCCCTCTGACATCACGGGGAATGCCACAGGGAAGTCCCCGTCAAGTCCCCGTGCGTCAGAGGGGGCGGGGTCACCGGGTGGCCCTGCCCTTCGTTATTTAAGAACCGACAGAAGAGGAGAAGCGTCACACAGTGGGAGCCTCCCATCATGCTGGATGGGGAGCGGCCCAGAAGACGAAGGGAAGAAGACGCCGCTGAGGAAGATGCCGGCCGAAAACACCGGAGGAAGAACCAGAAGAATCAGAAGAACCAGAAGAAGAAGAAGATGGAGGAAGAAACCGAAGGAAGATAGAAGATAGAAGAAAGAAGATAGAAGATAGAAGAAGCATTTAAATAAAGGAATTGTCAAAAACTGTTGATTGTCATTTTTAACATTTTTGACACTTTTTTGTGAAATGGTAGGGGTACAACCCTTACCATTTCACACAGGGGGGAGGGCCGGGATCTGGGGGTCCCCTTGTTAAAGGGAGCTTCCAGATTTTGATAAGTCCCCCACGCACAGACCCCCACAACCACCGGGCAAGGGTTGTGGGGATGAGGCCCTTGTCCCCATCAACATGGGGACAAGGTGTTTTGGGGGGCTACCCCAAAGCATCCTCCCAATGTTGAGGGCATGTGGCCTGGTACGATTCGGGGGGGGGGTACGATTCGCTCTCCCCCCCTCTTTTCCTGTGGCCTGCCAGGTTGCGTGCTCAGATAAGGGTCTGGTATGGATTTTTGGGGGGACCCTGCACCATTTAAAAAAAAAAAAATGGCGCGGGGTTCCTCTTAAAATCCATACCAGACCTGAAGGGTCTGGTATAGATTTTAAGTGGGACCCCACACCATTTTAAAAAAAACATTTTGGACGGGGTTCCCCTTAATATCCATACCAGACCTGAAGGGCCTGGTATGGAATTTAGGGGGACCCCCCACTTTGTTTTTTTTTTAAATTTTGGTTCGGGGTTCCCCTGTGGGGAATTCCCATGCTGTTTTTATCAATGAACTTTTATGTGTATTGTCGGACCGGCAATTCATTATTAGCCACGAGTAGTTTTAAGTGACTTTTTTTCCTTTGAAATGTCATTTTGCTGTCAGACTGTTCTAAACACGGGAAACATGCGCCCCTTTACAGGCATACTATAGACACCACCCAGGTACGAAATTTAAAGGAATATTACACTTTTATTGTTTCACTTTAAGCATTATTAAAATCACTGCTCCCGAAAAAACGGACGTTTTTAAAACTTTTTTACCCAGGTCCCCAAACAATTTTTATGACAATAACTTGCATATAAGCCTTTAAAATTAGCACTTTTGATTATTCATGTTCGTGTCCCATAGACTTTAACGGTGTTCGCGTGTTCGAACAAATTTTTTGCATGTTCTGGTGCGAACCGAACAGGGGGGTGTTCGGCTCATCCCTACTCATAACTAATATCCTCCAGACCCTTTATTAGCTTTGTTGTCCTTCTTTGTACCCGCTCCATTTCCAGTACATCCTTCCTGAGGACTGGTGCCTAGAACTGGACAGCATACTCTAGGTGCGGCCGGACCAGAGTCTTGTAGAGCGGGAGTATTTTTGTTTTATCTCTGGAGTTGATTCCCTTTTAAAAGCATGCCAAAATTCTGTTTGCCTTGTTAGCAGCAGCTTGCCATTGCATGCCATTGCTGAGCCTATAATCTACTAGGACCCCCAGATCCTTTTCCATCCTAGATTCCCCCCCGAGGTTCTCCCCCCAGTGTATAGATTGCATTCATATTTTTGCCACCCAAATGCATTATTTTACATTTTTCTACATTGAACCTCATTTGTCATGTAGTTGCCCACCCCATTCATTTTTTCAGATATTTTTGCAAGGTTTCCACATCCTGCGGAGAAGTTATTGCCCTGCTTAGCTTAGTATCGTCCACAAATACAGAGATTGAACTGTTTACCCCATCCTCCAGGTCGTTTATGAACAAATTACCGTATTTATCGGCGTATAACACGCACTTTTTTCCCCTTAAAATCAGGGGAAATTCGCAGGTGCGTGTTATACGCCGATCCCCTGCGATCCCGACCTGTCATATTTTCAAAATCGCCGATCGCGATTTGAAAATGGCGCCGCCGGCGCCGAAATACACAGAGCCGGTCCTCGGCTCTTTCCGGCGGCTGTCGTTCATTTTCGGCTCCACTCGTAGTCCCGAGCGGAGCTATCCGAACCTACTCGGCTAGGTTCGGATAGCTCCTCTCGGGACTACGAGTGGAGCCGAAAATGAACGACAGCCGCCGGAAAGAGCCGAGGACCGGCACTGTGTATTTCGGCGCCGGCGGCGCCATTTTCAAATCGCGATCGGCCATTTTGAAGCCCAGAATGGCTGGGATCACTGGGGGAAGGCTGCACTGGGGAAAGCTGCACTGGGGAAGACTGGACTGGGGAAGGCTGCACTGGGTAAAGCTGCACTGGGGAAGACTGCACTGGGGAAGGCTGCACTGGGTAAAGCTGCACTGGGGAAGTCTGCACTGGGGAAGTCTGCACTGACAAGGCTGCACTGGGGAAGTCTGCACTGGGGAAGGCTGCACTGACATGGCTGCACTGGGGAAGTCTGCACTGACAAGGCTGCACTGACATGGCTGCACTGACAAGGCTGCACTGACAAGGCTGCACTGACATGGCTGCACTGACAAGGCTGCACTGACAAGGCTGCACTGACAAGGCTGCAATGATGGGCGTTTAAATGTAAGTTTTTTTTTCCTTCAACTTCCCTCCTAAAAGTTTTTTTTTCCTTAAAATTCCCTCCTAAATTGGGGTGCGTGTTATACGTCGGTGCGTGTTATACGCCGATAAATACGGTAAATAGGATTGGTCCCAGCACAGAACCCTGGGGGACCCCACTACCCATTGCTGACCATTCCAAGTACTCCCCATTTATCACCACCCTCTAAACTCGCCCTTGTAGCCAGTTTTCAATCCATGTACTCACCCTATGGTCCATGCCAATGGACCTTATTGTGTACAGTAAACGTTTATGGGGAACTGTGTCAAATGCTTTTGCAAAATCCAGATACACCACGTCTATGGGCCTTCCTTTATCTAGATGGCAACTCACCTCCTCATAGAAGGTTAATAGATTGGTTTGGCAAGAACGATTCTTCATGAATCCATGCTGATTACAGCTAATGATACTGTTCTTATTACTAAAATCTTGTATATAGTCCCTTATCATTCCCTCCAAGAGTTTACATACTATTGATGTTAGGCTAACTGGTCTGTAATTCCCAGGGATGTATTTTGGGCCCCTTTTAAATATTGGTGCTACATTGGCTTTTCTCCAATCAGCTGGTACCATTCCAGTCAGTAGACTATCTGTAAAAATTAGGAACAACGGTCTGGCAATCACTTGACTGAGTTCCCTAAGTACCCTTGGATGCAAGCCATTTGGTCCCGGTGATTTATTAATGTTAAGTGTCTCAAGTCTAATTTTAATTCTGTCCTCTCTTAACCATGGAGGTGCTTCCTGTGTTGTGTCATGAGGATAAACACTGCAGTTTTGGTTACTGAAGCCCCCCGATTCCCTCGTGAAGACTGAGAAGAATACATTCAATACCTTCACCATCTCCCCAGCCGGTCCTCGGCTCTTTCCGGCGGCTGTCGTTCATTTTCGGCTCCACTCGTAGTCCCGAGCGGAGCTATCCGAACCTACTCGGCTAGGTTCGGATAGCTCCGCTCGGGACTACGAGTGGAGCCGAAAATGAACGACAGCCGCCGGAAAGAGCCGAGGACCGGCACTGTGTATTTCGGCGCCGGCGGCGCCATTTTCAAATCGCGATCGGCCATTTTGAAGCCCAGAATGGCTGGGATCACTGGGGGAAGGCTGCACTGGGGAAAGCTGCACTGGGGAAGACTGGACTGGGGAAGGCTGCACTGGGTAAAGCTGCACTGGGGAAGACTGCACTGGGGAAGGCTGCACTGGGTAAAGCTGCACTGGGGAAGTCTGCACTGGGGAAGTCTGCACTGACAAGGCTGCACTGGGGAAGTCTGCACTGGGGAAGGCTGCACTGACATGGCTGCACTGGGGAAGTCTGCACTGACAAGGCTGCACTGACATGGCTGCACTGACAAGGCTGCACTGACAAGGCTGCACTGACATGGCTGCACTGACAAGGCTGCACTGACAAGGCTGCACTGACAAGGCTGCACTGACAAGGCTGCAATGATGGGCGTTTAAATGTAAGTTTTTTTTCCCTTCAACTTCCCTCCTAAAAGTTTTTTTTTCCTTAAAATTCCCTCCTAAATTGGGGTGCGTGTTATACGTCGGTGCGTGTTATACGCCGATAAATACGGTAAATAGGATTGGTCCCAGCACAGAACCCTGGGGGACCCCACTACCCATTGCTGACCATTCCAAGTACTCCCCATTTATCACCACCCTCTAAACTCGCCCTTGTAGCCAGTTTTCAATCCATGTACTCACCCTATGGTCCATGCCAATGGACCTTATTTTGTACAGTAAACGTTTATGGGGAACTGTGTCAAATGCTTTTGCAAAATCCAGATACACCACGTCTACGGGCCTTCCTTTATCTAGATGGCAACTCACCTCCTCATAGAAGGTTAATAGATTGGTTTGGCAAGAACGATTCTTCATGAATCCATGCTGATTACTGCTAATGATACTGTTCTTATTACTAAAATCTTGTATATAGTCCCTTATCATTCCCTCCAAGAGTTTACATACTATTGATGTTAGGCTAACTGGTCTGTAATTCCCAGGGATGTATTTTGGGCCCCTTTTAAATATTGGTGCTACATTGGCTTTTCTCCAATCAGCTGGTACCATTCCAGTCAGTAGACTATCTGTAAAAATTAGGAACAACGGTCTGGCAATCACTTGACTGAGTTCCCTAAGTACCCTTGGATGCAAGCCATTTGGTCCCGGTGATTTATTAATGTTAAGTGTCTCAAGTCTAATTTTAATTCTGTCCTCTCTTAACCATGGAGGTGCTTCCTGTGTTGTGTCATGAGGATAAACACTGCAGTTTTGGTTACTGAAGCTCCCCGATTCCCTCGTGAAGACTGAGAAGAATACATTCAATACCTTCACCATCTCCCCATCCTTTGTAACCAGATGTCCTTCCTCATTCTTTATGGGGCCAATATGGTCTGTCCTCCCTTTTTTCTGTTTACATATTTAAAGAATTTCTTGGGATTTTTTTTGCTCTCCTCTGCTATGCGTCTTTCATGTTCTATCTTAGCCGTCCTTATTGCATCCTTACATTTCTTGTTGCATTCTTTATAAAGTCTGAATGCTGATGATGATCCCTCAACCCTGTATTTTTTGAAGGCCTTCTCCTTTGCTTTTATACGCATTTTTACATTGGAGTTAAGCCATCAAGAACTTTTTGTTTGCTCTTTTAAATTTATTACCCAATGGGATGCTTTGGCTAATGCCCTTATTTAATATGCTCTTAAAGCAAACCCATCTCTCCTCCGTGCTCTTTGTTCCTAATATTTTATCCCAATTTATGCCTTCTAGCAAGGTTCGTAGTTTAGGCAAGTTGGATCTTTTGACATTCAGTGTCTTTGTATTCCCCTTATGTTTCCTATTTGTGTGATTTATACCGAAGCCAATTGACCTGTGATTGCTGTTACCTAAATTGCCCCGTATTTCCACATCCGTGATCAGGTCTGTATTATTGGTGATCAGTAGATCCAGTAAAGCTTTATTTCTAGTTGGTGCATCTACCATCTGACCCAATGCATATATAGGTAAATATGCAGCTCCCACCCTTCCCCACTGCAACTCTCTCTAATCCCCTGCTCTCAACACCACTACTACTTGACCCTGCTCTCACCCTGCTCTCAACATTGTCTGACCACCATCACCACCCTTTGCTCTCCCACTGCACCTACATGCGCCCCCCCCTTTCACCACCATGTCTGAAGGCTCCTCCTCCATCTCATCATCGCACCTACACATCTCCCCCCAATCTTGCTGTTACCACTGTACTTGTGTACAACCTCCCTTTAGCTACCACATAACCCCCCACCTTGCCGTCATTGTACCAATGCAGACTTATCCACGTGTGGCCATTGCACCGGTGCACACTTCAATATTCAATGAGTAGTTGCATTTCTGCAGTTTAAATTGTAAACCGTTTTTCTCTATTTTTTCAGGTGAAAGAAGTGCTCAAGTTTCAAAATGATCAATAAAGGTTCATCTTGTACCCTAGAATGGCTGATGTCATATGTCTCTTATCAGTAGTATAGTAGCTATGGTAACCGCTCAGAAAATTTGTCTAGTGGTGGTGAATAGAGTATTTGTGAGCTTCTTAGTGGAAAGCTTTCAATCATAGAAGAATAAAAAGTAAATTAAAGTGGAATACTGGGGACCTGGAACAATCTGACATAGACAGCAGAGAAGAATTCTCATGCTCTGTGGTGTGCCTAAGATTTGTCAAGCTAGCACAAAATATCCACCATAGAAAGCTGGGTCAGGAAAGTAGAAAAGCTAGGGAGTAATCACGGGTGAATTGTGTTTTTCAAAGTCCTTTTAAAACATTAGCATTTTTCTTACTTCGTGAGTGTTTTGTGTACAACTAGTTTGACAATTCTATTACCTATATAAAATAAACCTGTCAAGAAAAGTGGAACGTTTTATGTACTCATGCACACTTGGTAACGTACTAACATATAAAACTTTTTTACAGCAGCCTTTTAATTGTATATATAGCAAAAAAATTTTCTTTAGTCATGAATAGAGTATGGCTGGGTTGAAAACAAGGTCAGGGACTGTATTTATAATGATTTATCTAAACAGGTAGTAATCTATCTATCAATTAATAATCTAATAAGACCATTATAATGACCTAGCTAATGATCTGTCTGCTACTGTGATGAGACAGGCTGCTGTTGCTGTGCTGGTCAGATCTGGTGGCCTGTATGCAAGGGGCTGCAGCCTGCTACCAGGAGATATCCTACTGAATCAGAGGCGTAACTAGAACCTTCAGGGCCCCAATGCAAGGAACCATGAAGGGCCCCCTGACCTCTGGTCCCGGGGCCCTTTCTAATGATCCTGGTGTCCTTTTCTCCCATCGCGGGGCCCTTGATTATGGTCCTGCAGCAGGACCCCTTTCTGGCGTCTTTTACACATTTGAACCGATCGGACCACCCATCGTTTTGTATGGGGGGGCGGATGTAAATAGACGTGTCCATTTACACCTGCCTGCATCCGCTCCAATTAAAACAGACTAGCGGATTGGATGACAGTCAGACCGGTCCAAAGAGGACAGCAGTCTGTGTCTGTGTCCACTCTGCACAAGTGGAGCAGACATGGACCTGTCATCCGCCTGCTCGGTGGGGATCAGCGGAAAGATCCCGCACTGAGCAGGTGGATTTGCTTGGCAGAGTCCACCCATGAGAAAGGGCCCTAAGGGGGAGCTCTGTGGACTGTAATGTAAAGGAAAACTGATGTAAGAGGTGCTCTGGGAATCCTGATGTAAGGGGGACTCTGCTCACCAAAGCCCCCCATGTACATCAGAGTCCCCCTTTACATTACAGTCCACAGAGCTCTCCCTTACATAAATGTGCTCAGAGGCTGACGAGATAAGAGAGGAAGGGTGGGGGACACTTGGATGGAGGCTTGGGCCCTGGATTGGTCAGCAAACAAGAACTACTAGCCTGTGCTATACATACACTAAGGCTGCTTTCACACTGAGGCGCTTTACAGGCGCTATAAATAGAGCCTGCATAGCGCCTGTAAAGAGCCTCTCCTGTCTCTCCAGTATGAAAGCCTGAGGGCTTTTACACTGGAGTGGTGCGCTTGCAGGACAGTAAAAAAAAGTCCTGCATCTTTGCAGCGCTGTATACACCACTTCTAAATCGCCCCTTCCCATTGAAAACAATGGGGCAGTGCTGCAAAACCGCCGGCAAAGCGCCGCTGCAGTGGCGCTTGGCGGGCAGGTTCAACCCTTTTTTTGGCCGCTAGCGGGGGTTAAAACCGCCCTGCTAGCAGCCGAATAGCGTCCCTAAAACAACGGTAAAGCGGCACTAAAAATAGTGCCGCTTTACCGCTGATGCCCACCCCAGTCTGAAAGTAGCCATAGGCTGGCAGAGCATGCTGGGGCTTGTAGTGCACCACACTAGGGAAACCCCAGTGGGCTGCTGTGTTGGTTGAGGGGCTCTGGAGGGGACAACACAATCAGTCCCATCAATGACTGACCCACCTGTGTGCTGCTTTCTTTTCAGTCACTAAGAAGTTTTATTAAGAAGCAAGGTGACTGGCTGACCTGGAGAGCTGTGGATCCTCTGGAGGGTTGCAGCATCCATAGTACAAGCTGACCTCCACTATCTACCTGCAGGCTGCTGGATTTTCTCTTTGCTAAGCATGGAGCTGCCGAGGATTGGAATGTGGGCGGGGACACACAGGAGGGGGGTGGGAGGAGAAGATCCTGCTCTCTGTATCTCTTTCCTCTCCTCTCCGATGTCCGTGCGAGGAGGGGGGGGGCGGGCTGTCAGTGCGGGCTCTGAGCAGTGTAACAGAGAGTGTAATAGACACTCTCTGCTCATAACTGCAGCCAGCAACCCCCGAGCCACTTCCCGGGCTTTAGGGCCCCCCACATGGGCAGAACTCCAGGGCCCAGTCGCAAGTGCGACTGGTGCGACAGTGGAAATTCCGCCACTGTACTGAATTCAGTGGCGTCGGTGGGGGGCTGAAGGTGGTTGGAGCCTCAACTGGGTCCCCAAAAAAGCCCAGAGTCTCAGGCATGCACTGTTCTGATATTAGCCCCGAGCCTGAGAGCTGCCACCGAGAGGAACCGATCTGAACCAAGCGGGGACCGATCGACATAGCAGGTCCCGCCTTCTGGAGCCTGCAGCGCCTATGATAGACTTTCCATTGGTCCAATGCCGGGACTCCAGAAGGCAGGAATTACAATGCGGCCACTGCGCCACTGTCAGAAGATCCCCTCTCAGTGCTCGGGCGGGCGGCTCTCCTCTCCTCTCATGTGTCATGGCTCTGGCTGCCTGGGGTGCCTGCTGTCTACTCTACGGGCGCACCGCACACTACGGCTGAGCTGCAGGAGGAGGTCATATCACTTGAAGTCAGGTAGGTCAGTGTATCATGTGGGTCAGTGTATGTCAGGTAGGTCAGTGTGGGTCAGGTAGGTCAGTGTATGTCAGGTAGGTGAGTGTAATGGTCAGTGTATGTCAGGTAGGTCAGTGTATGTCAGGTAGGTCAGTGTAATGGTCAGTGTGGGTCAGGTAGGTCAGTGTATGTCAGGTAGGTCAGTGTAATGGTCAGTGTGGGTCAGGTAGGTGAGTGTATGTCAGGTAGGTCAGTGTATGTCAGGTAGGTGAGTGTAATGGTCAGTGTATGTCAGGTAGGTCAGTGTGGGTCAGTGTATGTCAGGAAGTTCAGTGTAGGTCAGGTAGGTGAGTGTAATGGTCAGTGAATGTCAGGTAGGTGAGTGTAATGGTCAGTTTATGTCAGGTAGGTGAGTGTAATGGTCAGTGTATGTCAGGTAGGTCAGTGTGGGTCAGTGTATGTCAGGTAGGTCAGTGTAGGTCAGGTAGGTGAGTGTAATGGTCAGTGTATGTCAGGTAGGTGAGTGTAATGGTCAGTGTAAGTCAGGTAGGTCAGTGTGGGTCAGTGTATGTCAGGTAGGTCAGTGTAGGTCAGGTAGGTGAGTGTAATGGTCAGTGTATGTCAGGTAGGTCAGTGTATGTCAGGTAGGTGAGTGTAATGGTCAGTGTATGTCAGTAAGGTCAGTGTAAGTTAGGTAGGTGAGTGTAATGATCAGTGTATGTCAGGTAGGTGGGTGTAATCATCAGTGTGGGTCAGTGTATGTCAGGTAGGTCAGTGTATGTCAGGTAGGTGAGTGTAATGGTCAGTGCATATCAGTGTATGTCAGGTAGGTCAGTGTATGTCAGATAGGTGAGTGTAATGGTCAGTGTATGTCAGGTAGGTCAGTGTATGTCAAGTAGATGAGTGTAATGGTCAGTGTATGTCAGGTAGGTCAGTGTATGTCAGGTAGGTGAGTGTAATGGTCAGTGTATGTCAGGTAGGTCAGTCTGGGTCAGTGTATGTCAGGTAGGTCAGTGTAGATCAGGTAGGTGAGTGTAATGGTCAGTGTATGTCAGGTAGGTGAGTGTAATGGTCAGTGTATGTCAGGAAGGTCAGTGTATGTCAGGTAGGTGAGTGTAATGGAATATATAAAAAAACGCGCATTAAAAAATATAAAGAAATAAAAAATAAATATAGTCCTTGTGATTAAATGTCCAACAACAAAAAATGTGAATACAAAAAATTCCTCAATATTCAATAGCTGATGGTAGAGGTTCAGGTAACGCAAATTCCTGTTAGATGAAATGCTTACCAGATATCAAGCCAAATGAAAACAGGTGGCTATAAACCCAGCCTGGGCCTTTGGGGAACCAATCCTGGTATATCCTGGATGAATCGCACTTGCAGACCGAATTGGATCCACGAAGGTTATACCCAAAAAAATGTATAATAACATAGCGTAATACTGACACAAATTACGTGATAGTAAAGAAAAAGAAACATTTTTTATATATTTTTATATATGTGACACTCCACCAGTGATAAAATCATATAAGATCATATACCATCCAGTGCCTATAGGCACAAATGGAATTATAAAGTGAGTGACATAAAAAACATGCATTAAAGTGAGAATCTCCTATATGGAGAACCAGTGCAAAAACCTTCCAAAAAAGCTGCTTACCAGATGTTAAAAAACAATGAGGCATGTGATTAACCACCAGATGATAAATGGAAAAAGGAGGTATCTAAAGCCACTTACCAGAAATTAAATAGAAATGAGCATATAACTATCCACCGGAGGATAAATGGAAAGGAATAGCCAAAGTGCAGCAAACCACATGAAAGTCCTGCTTACCAGATAGCAGACTCTATATAGGCAGACTGATATAACCACAGAACCGGCTTCCTGGCATGGAGCTGCGTGGATCCATCAAACCATCCATATCTCAGGCTCCGCAGTATACATGTAGTAAAGAATGGTGGCGATAGTGTAATACGTATAGACTATTTTATTTATAAAAAAGTAACACTTACAATGTAGCGAAAATAAAAGGACACAGCCGGCCGGCATGCAAACAAACTCCCGTCCTCAATATGGAAACGTGGTGATGTCAGCACGTCCCTCCCAGACGCGTTTCGTCATAGGCTGACGTTTTCAATGGGAAACCCATTTCAATAGGTGAGTGTAATGATCAGTGTATGTCAGGTAGGTGAGTGTAATGGTCAGTGTGGGTCAGTGTATGTCAGGTAGGTCAGTGTATGTCAGGTAGGTGAGTGTAATGGTCAGTGTATGTCAGGTAGGTGAGTGTAATGGTCAGCGTATGTCAGGTAGGTCAGTGTGGGTCAGGTAGGTCAGTGTATGTCAGGTAGGTAAGTGTAATGGTCAGTGTGGGTCAGGTAGGTGAGTGTAATGGTCAGTGTATGTCAGGTAGGTGAGTGTAATGGTCAGGTAGGTCAGTGTATGTCAGGTAGGTCAGTGTGCGTCAAGTAGGTCAGTTTATGTCTGGTAGGTGAGTCTAATGGTCAGTGTGGGTCAGTTTATGTCAGGTAGGTCAGTGCGCGTCAGGTAGGTAACACACAAATTCCTCCATTATACATGATGATGTTGAGGCTCCACCCACTGATTGAGAGAGGAGAGTGCACAAGAGTTTGCTGTAGCAGGTAAGTAACACAGCCTCTTCTTACTGCAGGGTTTAAATGCTTGTTTAGGTCTAGGGGGCTGCACGAAGAATTCCCCGAGGCTCAAGTGGTCACAGGTCCTCTGATGCCATGAAGTGCCCAAAGCCATGCATTGGATGTGAGGATGCTGAAAGACAGTAAAATTAAATTCTGTGAGACAAGAGGAGGAGTGAGTGGAATGAATTGCCTGTCTGTGGTTGTGGACTTGCAAACACAGCTACAATTTCCGACCTTGGTCTGTTCAAGCGTCTGCACCAAAGGCTTAGTCCTTGTGGTGGATTTAAAATCACGTTAGGAGAGTGTTACATCAGTATGGGGGGGAGGATTCACTTATGGTGATTCTTGTTGCCTCGTGATGGAAAACTTTTAATGAAATTGGACTTTTTGTTGTATTTCAGAATACTTTTTTTATACAAATGCATACTGGCCTATGAGTGAACTAACAATTTCATACATAGTAGACTTTCAAAGCTAACCATAAGGGCAAACAGGTTAGCATCAAGTGATTACCTTTCCCCAAGGTCACTTTGTCTCACTCTCTGTATGCTTCAGTGGTGGTCTTCTTGTTGTCTAGGAATTTGCTTTGTATACATGCCTAAATCAACACACAAAAAAATAAAAAACAAATAGATCTCCACACACCTACATGAGTTGAACTACAATAATTTTATCGCCTATAAAAGTGATATACATAGAAAAAAGCACAAATACCTATATCCCCCTATATGTTAGGCCAGGGGGGAAGGCCCCCAAGAGAAGGGGGGGTCTTCCTAGTGGTCTAACCTTGCCCGAAAGCTAAAACACAAACTGTGTAAGTGATGTATAGAGGAACCCATCACAAATAGGAGGGGACAAACAGATCACACAGTCTGCAGACCTAATCCCTCCCCTAGTAAAAGAGCACTCCTTAAATATACCTGATAAAGACACGTAGATCATCCATAAGGCCAAAATCATGCAAACGATTGCTAATGTGGGGCAGTGTATTCCTGAAAAACAGGTTAAATCTCACTGTCCCACAGTGGAATGGGGCACAGCCTAATGCCCTGTACACACTAGCAGACTTTTCGACCGGACTAGTCCAACGGACCGAATCCATCGGACAATCCGACCATGTGTGGGCTTCATTGGACTTCCGACGGACGTTTTCAGTCGAAAATCCGACGGACTTTGGATTTGAAACATGTTTCAAATCTTTCCGCCGGAACTCTGCTAGACACAGTTCCTATCGGGAAGCCCTTTCATCTGTATGCTGGTCCGACAGACCAAATATGACGCAAGGGCAGCTATAGTACCCTGTCGCACTGGTTCTCGTGACAGGGTACTATGCATCTCGCGCTCGCTGCAATTGGAAAAACACATTTTCCTATTGCAGCGAGAGGGAGGCGACAATGTCCCTTAGGTCTGGTATGGATTCTAAGGGGAACCCCCTACGCCGAAAAGGAGCATGCAGCCCGGCCGGTCAGGAAAGGGAGTGGGGATGAGCGAGCGCCCCCCCGAACTGTACCAGGCTGCATGCCCTCAACATGGGGAGTGGGTGCTTTGGGGAAGGGGGGCGCCCTGCGGCCCCCCAACCCCAAAGCACCTTGTCCCCATGTCGATGAGGACAAGGGCCTCTTCCCGACAACCCTGGCCGTTGGTTGTTGGGGTCTGCAGGCGGGGGGCTTATCAGAATCTGGGAGCCCCCTTTCAGAAGGGGGCCCCTCGCCCTATGTGAGTGAGTATGGGGTACATCGTACCCCTACCCATTGACCTGGAGAAAAAAGTGTGAATAAAAAAACACACTAGACAGGTTTTTAAAGTAATTTATTAGGCAGCTCCGGGGGTCTTCTTCCGACTTCTCCGCTCTCTCCGGCCTCTTCTCCCGGTGTCCGGTTCTTCTCCCGCTCTACGGCCTCTTCTCCCCGTGTCCGGTTCTTCTCCCGCTCTCCGGCCTCTTCTCCGCTTCTTCTCACGTTCTCCGGTTCTTCTGCTGGGCTCCTCCGCTATCTTCTGCTCTTTTGCTGCTCTCTTGTTAGTGGTGGCCCGGTCTTCTCCATTGTCTTTTTCCCTCTTCTCTTCTTCCGATGTTGACACGACACTCTCTCCCACTGTAATGCTGTGTTCACGGCGCGCAACGATTTATATAGGCATGGGGCGTGGTCACTGGGTGATGTCACCCGGTAACCCGCCCCTTATGATGTCACAGTCCCAGGGCATGCTGAGACTGTGCCGTCATAAGGGTCGGGGTCACCACCCTGTGACCACGCCCCATGCCTATATAAATCGCTGCGCACCGTGAAAACAGCATTACAGTGGGAGAGGGCATCGTGTCAACATCGGAAGAAGAGAAGAGTGAAGAAGACTGGGCCACTGCTAGCAAGAGAGCAGCAAAAGAGCAGAAGATAGCGGAGGAGCCCAGCAGAAGAACCAGAGGCCGGAGAGAGTGGAGAAGTCGGAAGAAGACCCCCGGAGCTGCCTAATAAATTACTTTAAAAACCTGTCTAGTGTGTTTTTTTGTTGACACTTTTTTCCCCAGGTGAGTGGGTAGGGGTACGGTGTACCCCATACTCATTCAAATAGGGTGGGGGGCAGACCCCGAAAACCAACGCCCAGGGTTGTCGGCAAGAGGCCCTTGTCTTCATCAACATGGGGACAAGGTGCTTTGGGGTGGGGGGCCGCAGGGTGCCCTCCTTCCCCAAAGCACCCATCCCCCCATGTTGAGGGCATGGTACGGTTCAGGAGGGGGGCGCTCGCTCGTCCTCACCCCCTTTCCTGACCAGCCGGGCTGCATGCTCAGATAAGGGTCTGGTATTGATTTTGGGGGGCCCCCATGCCGTTTTTTTCGGCGTAGGGGGTTCCCCTTAAAATTCATACCAGACCTGAGGGCCTGGTATGCTCTGCGACGGGGCTCGCAAGGTGTTAATCTCACTGATAAAAGTGGTGAGATTGACTTCCTTTTCTAGTTCCTTTTCTTTTACTTAATCACGTTCAAAATGAACGTGTGTGGGCAAATCCGGAAGTCCGTCGAAAGTTCGACGGGAAGACCGTCGGACCTATTCTGCCAGAAAGTCCGGTCGTGTGTACACGAATCCGTTTGTTTGAAAAGTCCGCCGAAAGTCCGTTGGATAGACCATCGGACCAGTCCGGTCAAAAAGTCCACTCGTGTGTACGCGGCATTAGATGCACTTGATGAAACCCACCTGAAGGGCTCCCAGTCGTCAGTCAGTCAGTCAACAAATGAATATATAGTACATCCTACTTGTAATCTTTTCCTGATTAATAGTATATGACTAGAGAAAATGAAGGGTTTTCAGATACTCCAAGGACTATATAAAGCACTCTGTATACAGTGGCAAGTTGTTCAATTGTCACAGGATGTGAAACAATAGCACTAATTCCTTATTTGTAATAAGAAAGTATATGGCCTCACAATGCAAGATAAACAGGGTGTATCTCAATAAAATGTACCATCGTCCAAATTAATTGAAGAAAATAATTCAGGAATATGGGCCCCATCACAGACTCACCAAAAGAAAAACGGCAAGTGGACTATTGCGGTAGATGTACAGGAGGTATAGCTAATAATACAAATAACTGGTAACATTTCACAAAATTTATTCATACAAAAAACATCAAAAAGACAACAAAACATGTAATTTAAAAGGGTTCAACATAAAATCAACATAAAATGCTTTACATGTGCAAAGCATAAGGTAAATAATCCCAGTGGTGTCACATTGGGTCAATGTATGGGGAGTAAAAAATTCTCCATTAGGTAACTTAAAAGAAGTGCATGAAAGTATCCATGAGCATGAAGAACACTGACCACATGGAAAGGTGCCAAAAGGTTGAGGAGTGTCAACAGAGTTGGGTTTATAATGACTGCTCACCAAGTGGTCTCTAATAAAGCGTACACACGGTCGGACTTTGTTCGGACATTCCGACAACAAAATCCTAGGATTTTTTCCGACGGATGTTGGCTCAAACTTGTCTTGCATACACATGGTCACACAAAGTTGTCGGAAAATCCGATCGTTCTAAACGCGGTGACGTAAAACACGTACGTCGGGACTATAAACGGGGCAGTGGCCAATAGCTTTCATCTCTTTATTTATTCTGAGCATGCGTGGCACTTTGTCCGTCGGATTTGTGTACACACGATCGGAATTTCCGACAACGGATTTTGTTGTCGGAAAATTTTATCTCCTGCTCTCCAACTTTGTGTGTCGGAAAATCCGATGGAAAATGTCCGATGGAGCCCACACACGGTCGGAATTTCCGACAACACGCTCCGATCGGACATTTTCCATCGGAAAATCCGACCGTGTGTACGGGGCATAAGAGATTTAGGCCTGCGAAACACCAATTCTGGTGTATCATGTACATGGTGTTCGAGAACATGGTGATCGACAAGAAGGTGCCAATGTTTAGAGAAAATCCTCCTCAGTTGTTCATGGTGTGATGAATATTGAGTAACGATTTTAACTGTATTGGTGTTAGTGGTATGTGGGGAGGGGTATAGCAGAGAAGTTCTGGTACTACCAGCTGCCTTATTAAAGGCTCTTCTAAGACTGGTTTTGGAATAACCCCTCAAGAGGAGTCGTTCACGTAAAGCAGCGGATTGAATGTAGAAATCCTCTTCGCGTGCACAGTTGCATCGTAGACGCAGATACTGCGCATATGGGATGCTGCCCCATCCTTCACCCCACATGAGTTCCCACATGTCGGCATGTTCCCTCCACTTTCGTTGTTCATTTATCACTTCATTCTCCATGATGGGCACTTGCACTGATTATATGATCTTTTATCCCCATATCACCTTATCTAGACCTTGACCAGTGGTTTATATCCCTTTCTCAATCGCCGGGGAAGACCCAGCCGGGCTACCTCACTGCTGTATACCCCTCGAGGCTCGGGTAAGCAGTTCTACTACTTCATGTCACCCTCCCCATTTTTTAATTGTGTAAAAACCCCCTATATGGTATTTATCTTTGTATTTTGATTTATAATTACAGATGTATTGTCCTGATGAAGCGGTAAATCCTGTTGAAATTCCATGTCATCTGAACCCTTTTAAATTACATGTTTTGTTGTCTTTTTGATATTTTTGTATGAATACATTTTGTGAAATTTTACTAGTTATTTGTATTATTAGTTATACCTCCGGTACATGTACCGCAATAGTCCATTTGCCGTTTTTCTTTTAGTGAGTCTGGGGTGGGGTCCATACTCCTGAATTATTTTCTTCTTATTTGTAATAATATGAAGTTATTCCCACAGTCTGTAGCTAATTATCATGATTTAGTCATTAGTCACACATTAAGCTATATAGTTGCTTTACAATCGCTGCTTTATGTAAAGTTTTTCACAAGATTGAATCAAGATCAATCTATCAGTGTATGTCCAATCTACACAAATTGCCAGCCAAGTGATAATTGTCCTTTATATTTCCTCGTTCAATGTTTTTATTGAGATTTACATAAATAAAAACAATAGAATATAAAAATTGGTACATGGGATACTGTCAATATCAATTCATTTTTGATAAGTATATGAATATATTGTGACTTACAATAAAGAGTGAGTGAATGAAAAATAAAAAAAAAGGAAAAAGTAAAGTGTATGAGTAATCTGTGTACTATAGACAATATAAGACCGGGATGAAAGCCTCTGATTAGTTTGTGGGTCCTATATATCATGCCTCCAGTGGGTTCAAACTGTGGAAGGGTGGGGGCATTTAAACATGTTAGCTTCAGCAATAGGGATGAGCTTCGAGTTCGAGTCGAACTCATGTTCTACTCGAACATTGGCTGTTCGCAAGTTCGCCGAACAGCGAACAATTTGGGGTGTTCGCGGCAAATTCGAATGCCGCGGAACACCCTTTAAAAGTCTATGGGAGAAATCAAAAGTGCTAATTTTAAAGGCTTATATGCAAGTTATTGTCATAAAAAGTGTTTGGGGACCCGGGTCCTGCCCCAGGGGACATGAATCAATGCAAAAAAAAGTTTTAAAAACGGACGTTTTTTCAGGAGCAGTGATTTTATTAATGCTTAAAGTCAAACAATAAAAGTGTAATATCCCTTTAAATTTCGTACCTGGGGGGTGTCTATAGTATGCCTGTAAAGGGGCGCAGCCATGCTGTGGCATGGAGGGAGGCTCCCGCTGTGTGACGGCGTCTCTTCGTCTGACGGTTCTTAAATAACGGGGGGGCGGGGCCATCCGGTGACCCCGCCCCCCTCTGACGCACGGTGACTTGACGGGACTTCCCTGTGACGTCACGGGGAATGCCACAGGGAAGTCTCGTCATGTCACCGTGCGTCAGAGGGGGGCGGGGTCACCGGGTGGCCCCGCCCCCCGTTATTTAAGAACCGTCAGACGAAGAGACGCCGTCACACAGCGGGAGCCTCCCTCCATGCCACAGCATGGCTGCGGAGCGGCCCGGAGAAGAAATGAAGAAGAGAAGAAGGAAGAAGAGAAGAAGAAGAAGAAGATGAAGAAGAAGATGAAGAAGAGAAGAAGATGAAGAGAAGAGCGGGAGCCTCCCCCCATGCCATGGGTGCGGAGCGGCCCGAGGAGAAGAAGATAGAAGACGCCGCGGAGAAGATGCTGGACGAGAACGCCGGAGGAAGAACCAGAAGAGCCAGAAGAACCAGAAGAAGAAGAAGATGAAGGAAGAAAGAAGAAGCATTTAAATAAAGGAATTGTCAAAAACTGTCTGTTGTCATTTTTAACATTTTTGACAGTTTTTTAGTGAAATGGTAGGGGTAAGTACCCCCTTACCATTTCACACAGGGGGGGGGCCGGGATCTGGGGGTCCCCTTGTTAAAGGGGGCTTCCAGATTCCAATAAGCCCCCTGCCCGCAGACCCCCACAACCACCGGCCAGGGTTGTGGGGATGAGGCCCTTGTCTTCATCAACATGGGGACAAGGTGTTTTGGGGGGCTACCCCAAAGCACCCTCCCAATGTTGAGGGCATGTGGCCTGGTACGGTTCAGGAGGGGGGGGGCCGCACTCTCGTCCCCCCCTCTTTTCCTGCGGCCTGCCAGGTTGCGTGCTCGGATAAGGGTCTGGTATGGATTTTTGGGGGGACCCCACGCCGTTTTTTTTTTTTTTTTTGGCGCGGGGTTCCCCTTAAAACCCATACCAGACCTGAAGGGTCTGATATCGAATTTAGGGGGAACCCCACGTCAATTTTTTTTAAAAATTTTGGCTGGGGTTCCCCTTAATATCCATACCAGACCTGAAGGGCCTTGTATGGAATTTAGGGGGACTCCCACATCATTTTTTTTTTTTAATTTTGGTTCGGGGTTGCCCTGTGGGGAATTCCCATGCCGTTTTTATCAATGAACTTCTATGTGTATTGTCGGCAATGCAATAGCCGCGGTAGTTTTAAATGTGTTTTTTCCTTCAAAATGTCATTTTGCTGTCAGACTGTTCTAAACACGGGAAACATGCGCCCCTTTACAGGCATACTATAGACACCCCCCAGGTATGAAATTTAAAGGGATATTACACTTTTATTGTTTGACTTTAAGCATTATTAAAATCACTGCTCCTGAAAAAACGGCCGTTTTTAAAACTTTTTTTTGCATTGATTCATGTCCCCTGGGGGAGGACCCGGGTCCCCAAACACTTTTATTGACAATAACTTGCATATTAGCCTTTAAAATTAGCACTTTTGATTATTCATGTTCGTGTCCCATAGACTTTAACGGCGTTCGCGTGTTCGAACGAATTTTTTTCCTGTTCGCATGTTCTGGTGCGAACCGAACAGGGGGGTGTTCGGCTCATCCCCATTCAGCAATAACCAATTTGATTGCTCAAAACAAACATTCAGATGCAATATTTCATACTAATTGTAAGTAGTAAATAATGAAGCGATAGTAAAAGAGTATCCCAAATGTATTTATCATATATGATGGGCGAACACTGATAACCGCCCCATTCAATTCCTTTGATATCAGGATTAGACCTAATTAATTGTGCTAGTGGTTCTATAAGGAGAGCAAAAAGCAACGGGGATAGAGGGCAACCTTGCCTTGTCCCTCTTCTAATGTCCAACATTGCAGATTTATATCCCGCATATTTAATGTATGCCTTTGGGTTGTCATACAAAGAGGAGATCCATGTTAGAAAATGATTCCCAGATCCCCATTTTTGAAGCATGTACTGCAAATATGGCCAAGTGACAGAATCGAAAGCCTTTTGGATGTCTAAGGATAAGAGGCATGTCGGGATGTGTCTGACTTTTGCTGCGTGAATAAGTAAGAGAGCTCGTCTGATATTATCTCCTGCCTGACGTGTTGGCATAAATCCTGTTTGGTCCCGGTGAATTAGTCGACCTATAATGTTATTCAAACGAGTCGCCAGGATCTTGGCTAGCAATTTAATGTCTAGGTTAAAGAGAGATATGGGGTAGGGTGACCAGACGTCCCCGTTTTCCGGGGACAGTCCCCGGATTGAGGACACTCTCCCCGGAGCCCGTCTGTCCCCGGATTTGTCCCCGGATTGCAGGGGCGGCACTCAGGAACGTAGCGGCACGCACCGCTAACTCTGGCCGTTGCCCTGATCTGTGCCACGGGACTTGCGCTGTGTCCCTCAGCACAGCGGACTGAAGCCGCCTCCCCCTCCTCTCTGTTTACATTCACACAGGAGGAGGAGGAGCCCGAGGGACACACACGGCTGTGTGTATCATCCGTGCTGTTCTGAGGTCTGTAAACTTCATTTATTTACAGTATGTGGTGGACATGTGCAGGGGATTCTATACTAATGGGGGGGGCTCTGCACTGGGGGGATTCTATACTAATGGGGGGGGCTCTGCACTGGGGGGATTCTATACTAATGGGGGCTCTGCACTGGGGGGATTCTATACTAATGGGGGGGCTCTGCACTGGGGGGATTCTATACTAATGGGGGGGCTCTGCACTGGGGGGATTCTATACTAATGGGGGGGCTCTGTACTGGGGGGATTCTATACTAATGGGGGCTCTGCACTGGGGGGATTCTATACTAATGGGGGGGCTCTGCACTGGGGGGATTCTATACTAATGGGGGCTCTGCACTGGGGGATTCTATACTAATGGGGGGGCTCTGCACTGGGGGGATTCTATACTAATGGGGGCTCTGCACTGGGGGAATTCTATACTAATGGGGGGGCTCTGCACTGGGGGGATTCTATACTAATGGGGGATCTGCACTGGGGGATTCTATACTAATGGGGGGGGCTCTGCACTGGGGGGATTCTATACAATGGGGGGCTCTGCACTGGGGGGATTCTATACTAATGGAGGGGCTCTGCACTGGGGGGATTCTATACTAATGGGGGGGCTCTGCACTGGGGGGATTCTATACTAATGGGGGGGCTCTGCACTGGGGGGATTCTATACTAATGGGGGGCTCTGCACTGGGGGGATTCTATACTAATGGGGGGCTCTGCACTGGGGGGATTCTACACTAATGGGGGCTCTGCACTGGGGGGATTCTATACTAATGGGGGGGGCTCTGCACTGGGGGGATTCTATACTAATGGGGGGGGGCTCTGCACTGGGAGGATTCTATACTAATGGGGGTTCTGCACTGAGGGGGTGTCTATACTATTGGGGGCTCTGCACTGAGGGGGTGTCTATACTATTGGGGGCTCTGCACTGGGGGATTCTATACTAATGGGGGGGCTCTGCACTGGGGGATTCTATACTAATGGGGGCTCTGCACTGGGGGATTCTATACTAATGGGGGGGCTCTGCACTGGGGGGATTCTATACTAATGGGGGCTTTGCACTGGGGGATTCTTTACTAATGGGGGGCTCTGCACTGGGGGGATTCTATACTAATGGGGGCTCTGCACTGGGGGGATTCTATACTAATGGGGGGGGGGCTCTGCACTGGGGGGATTCTATACTAATGGGGGCTCTGCACTGGGGGGATTCTATACTAATGGGGGGGCTCTGCACTGGGGGGATTCTATACTAATGGGGGCTCTGTACTGGGGGATTCTATACTAATGGGGGGGCTCTGCACTGGGGGGATTCTATACTAATGGGGGCTCTGCACTGGGGGGATTCTATACTAATGGGGGCTCTGCACTGGGGGGATTCTATACTAATGGGGGGGCTCTGCACTGGAGGGATTCTATACTAATGGGGGCTCTGCACTGGGGGGATTCTATACTAATGGGGGCTCTGCACTGGGGGAATTCTATACTAATGGGGGGGCTCTGCACTGGGGGGATTCTATACTAATGGGGGCTCTGCACTGGGGGATTCTATACTAATGGGGGGGCTCTGCACTGGGGGGATTCTATACTAATGGGGGCTCTGCACTGGGGGGATTCTATAGTAATGGGGGGGGGGCTCTGCACTGGGGGATTCTATACTAATGGGGGCTCTGCACTGGGGGGATTCTATACTAATGGGGGGCTCTGCACTGGGGGGATTCTATACTAATGGGGGGGCTCTGCACTGGGGGGATTCTATACTAATGGGGGGCTCTGCACTGGGGGGATTCTATACTAATGGGGGGCTCTGCACTGGGGGGATTCTACACTAATGGGGGCTCTGCACTGGGGGGATTCTATACTAATGGGGGGGCTCTGCACTGGGGGGATTCTATACTAATGGGGGGGGGCTCTGCACTGGGAGGATTCTATACTAATAGGGGTTCTGCACTGAGGGGGTGTCTATACTATTGGGGGCTCTGCACTGAGGGGGTGTCTATACTATTGGGGGCTCTGCACTGGGGGGATTCTGTACTAATGGGGGGGCTCTGCACTGGGGGATTCTATACTAATGGGGGCTCTGCACTGGGGGATTCTATACTAATGGGGGGGCTCTGCACTGGGGGGGGATTCTATACTAATGGGGGCTCTGCACTGGGGGGATTCTATACTAATGGGGGCTCTGCACTGGGGGGATTCTATACTAATGGGGGGGCTCTGCACTGGGGGGATTCTATACTAATGGGGGCTCTGCACTGGGGGATTCTATACTAATGGGGGGGCTCTGCACTGGGGGGATTCTATACTAATGGGGGCTCTGCACTGGGGGGATTCTATACTAATGGGGGGGGAGCTCTGCACTGGGGGGATTCTATACTAATGGGGGCTCTGCACTGGGGGGATTCTATACAAATGGGGGGGCTCTGCACTGGGGGAATTCTATACTAATGGGGGCTCTGCACTGGGGGGATTCTATACTAATGGGGGGGCTCTGCACTGGGGGGATTCTATACTAATGGGGGGGGCTCTGCACTGGGGGATTCTATACTAATGGGGGGCTCTGCACTGGGGGGATTCTGTACTAATGGGGGCTCTGCACTGGGGGGATTCTATACTAATGGGGGCTCTGCACTGGGGGGATTCTATACTAATGTGGGGGCTCTGCACTGGGGGGATTCTATACTAATGGGGGGCTCTGCACTGGGGGAATTCTATACTAATGGGGGGCTCTGCACTGGGGGGATTCTATACTAATGGGGGGCTCTGCACTGGGGGGATTCTATACTAATGGGGGCTCTGCACTGGGGGGATTCTATACTAATGGGGGGGGGGCTCTGCACTGGGGGGATTCTATAATAATGGGGGGGGGCTCTGCACTGGGGGGATTCTATACTAATGGGGGTTCTGCACTGAGGGGGTGTCTATACTAATGGGAGCTCTGCACTGGGGGGATTCTATACTAATGGGGGCTCTGCACTGAAGGGGGATTCTATACTGATGGGGGTCAGCACTGGGGGTGTATGTACTGATGGGGCGGTCTGCACTGAGGTGGGAGGTTGATACTGATGGAGGGGGGTCTGCAGACTCTGCACTGAGGAAGGGTTTCTGTACTGATGGGGGGGTCTGTACTGAGGGAGGGGGTTAGTACTTAGTGGGGGGTCTATACTGAGGAAAGGGGGTCTGCACTGAGCGGGGGTCTGTACTGATGGATGGGGTCTGTACTGAGGGAGGGGAGTCTGTACTTTGTGGGGGGTCTATATTGATTTAAGGGGGTCTGTACTGAGGGAGGGGGGCTATATTGATGGAGTGGGGTCTGTAGTTAGTGGAGGGGGGTCTGTACTGAGGTAGTTGGTGGAGGGGGGTGACACCAATTTTTTCGGCACCGGGTGACACCAACCCTAGTGACGCCACTGGCGGAGCACAGTGACAGGCAGCAGGACCGGGACTAGAGGGTGCGGAAGGAGCAGAAACCCCTTTGAAGTGAAGTGTTGGTGTGCAGGCAGCGCCGGGGCTAATGTCTCCCGGCTGAAGATTGACAGACAAAAGCAGAGCTGCAGCGGGGTGCGGAGTGCGCTCCTGCACCCGGCAGCAGTCTAAACTACCGTACACAGATTACATTCTTCTTCTACACCGACCTCTGACATGACGTCATTTAAGGGCGGGGACAGGAAGGGAAAGTGGTGCCAGGGAGGAGAAACTGAGGTAAGTGGTAAACTTTGTAGCAGCAAATCCTGGTGCTGCTATGGTATATATAGAGAGAGATATATAGATATCTATATATGTTTGAAGGTATCCTACGTGTTGTTACCATGCAATCTTTTACTGTTTTTGAATTGTTCATTTATTGTTCATTGTTATTGTTGAACCAAAATTCTTTGGCAAGAATAAAATACAAAATATGAAAAGTTTTATCTCCATCTTATCGTCTTAACATTTGGTAGTCGTATTCCAAAAAATTGTAAGAATCTTCTTTTTTTTTTTATCTCATGGACGAAATGTGAGAAATAACGTATATATCATATAATCCTTCCATAAACATATACTACATACACTGAATATATAATTTGAGGAATATATGCTTATAAAATCGTTTACCATTTGCCAAAAAAAAAAAGTCCCCGGACTTCATTTTGAAAATCTGGTTACCTTAATATGGGGCGGTAATTGGTCCAAGAGGTAGAGTCTGAGCGGGGTTTGGGAATCATTGCTATAATGGAGGTCAGTGTTTCAGACCTAAATGAGTAACCCTTCAGGATAGAATTAAAGGCTCTGGTCAGGATTGATGCTAAGATGTGCTCATACTGTTTATAATATAATGCTAAGAAACCATCAGGACCTGGTCTCTTATGTAGTTTTAATATTTTTATGGCAGTCAGAACTTCAGGTGCTGTTATGGGACACTCAAGAATATCTCGCTGTTCCTGGTCTAAGGTAGGGAGCATAATATTGGAAAACAAAGTGTCTGCTTTTGTCTTGTCAAAGTCTTGAGCAGGGGAATACAATTTAGCTAAATTAGAGCGAAATACCTCTAGTATTTTAACTGGGTTGCTAGTGTAGCGCTGGTAGATTTGCAATCTACCGCATGTTAGGTAAATTTAGTAATTTGTGCGTTAGGAAGGTTAAGTTTGCCTCTGTTCCAGCTTGGCTGACGTTGTGTGTGTTTCCGTGCTGACTGGTGGGTGTCGCTGTTACCACTGGTTAGTGTTGGAAGGGCAGCGTGTTGAAGCGTATGGATGCTCTTCTGTCCCGGAGACAACTCGGTGGAGGTGGTCCTCCGAGTTGCATTCTGGGCGAGGGTATTTATGGGACAGACGCCATATTTTGGGGTTCGTTTTTCAGCCACCTGCTGGCCCTCCTGGCCGACAGGTATGCGTTAAGGAGCTACCTCGTGGCCCTCCATTCTGGAGGCCCACGATACTGCGGCGCAGGGGTGGGTCCAGAGGCTTGTCTGGGGCCTACCACTGCGGCCGACGAATGGTCCTGAGCTGTTGGTCCTGTGTGACGAAGCTGGACAACCGAGGAGATCCCAGGGGAGGACCCACCTTGGAGGGATCACGCAGAGTGCTGGTCTATAAAGGGGCCTGGTGACTCGGTTGGAGGAGGTATCCGAAAGTAACTATACAGCATAGTGTTGCCGGGTTGGCTTAAAGGTTCAAGCACTGTGACTGACATTCACTACAGAAAATCTGATACATCCTGTGGCAGAGGATCGTACGGGTTTTGTTCCCAAACAAGTCTGTGGCAGAGACTTTGATTCGTGCTGCGTGCTGGCTGCTATACCGGTGAGAGAGGCCTATCCAGACGAGCAAGGAGTGTGTCCCACGAGGGGAGCTCATTCCCTATAGTATCTGAATTCTACCAGGACATTTGTCAAAAGAACCCTACAAGAGGATATTTGAGTTTCTTCTGCAAGTTTCCTTTCCACCTCTTTCCTGCTATTTCCTAAGTTGTTTGTTTAATAAAGCATTGAAAACGTACTCCAGTGTTGGTGCGCGTGTCGTCCAGAAGTAAACTCAATGGGACCCTAGACCCGGTGCCGGTAAACAGAGGGAAGCAGAGTGAAGGTAACAGACCCGCTTAAACCAGCAGCTCCACCGTGAGTTATTGCTACAATTGGGGGCGTTGTCCGGGATTTGTTGACCGTCAATTCTCGCAACCCAGTGGAGTGTTTTACTGGGAGTTTACGGAGAGAGCTGGACTTTGAAAAAAAAAATCTTTTCAGGAAGAGGAAAGGTTAAACTGCAGGACTTTGCTTTTGAGTTTGTAGACGTCGGGTGCCAGTGAAAGGCCCGGGAGCTACGTGACTGGAAGAACAAGTGGGAGGAGTTACCCTACTTGCTACCGCGTGGGACGTGTGTATGTGTTTGGCGCCAGAGGGAAAGAGGAGCCTTGTGATCGTGCTGAGAAGATCAGAGTGTGGCCATGTCTTTTCCGGCATTGCAATCGGTTATGGGACCGAGAATGTTCCCTACAAGCACCGTGATGAATACTGTGCTATCTGGAACTCTGCTTACAGATACAGGAGTTCGATTGAAGCCGCAAGGGAGGTTTGTCCTGTATACCTCAGGAGATGTTGAGGGACTGGGCATGATCTGCCATCAATGCGAAGGATAGGCCGTGCATCTTTGTCCATTCGACCGATGTCCGCAATGTGGAGAATACTTGTTTGTGGTGGAGCAACCTACTATGCCGCCCCGTGCTTATCGGATGGATTGGGCAACAGGTATCGCCACAGTAGAAGCTGCTATCGCTACGGAGAAAGAGCGACAGGCCGCCACTTTGCCTGTTGTTGCTGACAATGTTCCAAAAGGAGACACTGCTGCTGTTGTCTCATTAGGGGACATTACTTTGGTTTCTGAGTCCACTACGCCTACTCCTATGGTGCCTACTCAGAGGAAGGTGGGCTATGTGAAGGCTTCCCGCGGCCGTGGTCGAGGCCTACCCCAGAGGTTGCCTGAACCGGAGCTACCAGAGTCTATGTCAGGAACGGGTAAGCCACTGCTGGGGAATGTGTTCAGGACTGTGAATAAATATTTGCCGGCAGAAGAGTTGAGAGATTCGGAAATAGAATCCATTTTGGATCTTTCCGGTGATGATGACCTATTTGAGACTATGTCACAAGAGCTATTGTGGTCACTAAGTGAGGATGTTGCCTCCGCAATAACTTTCCCTGAATGGACTGCCCTGAGTTCTGGGAAGACGTCACCCTGTGTGGAGACACACAGTGCTGTCGCTGGGACTTTACCAAAAATTACTAGTTCACTACAGACACCGGCTGGGTCTATGGTGAGAAAGTCATTGAATTTCTGTATACCGCCTGGTATGGGGAGAGACAGATCATTGCCAAAACTTGCTCGCTTACAGAGGATGCTAAACAAGCGTGTGGCAGCAGAGTATGGTTTGGAGTTCCCCTACGTGCCCCAGGATATCATGCAGGAGATTGAAGCTGATCGGGAACTTTGGTACAGTGAAGTTGTTTGGGACTATTTGTCTGTACCTAAGCCCTTCATAAAGACTGGATGTTCTGTTAGGATGGATGAACGTTTTATCGGATGCTTTGTACATTGGAATTTCGGTCGGCACATCTATGCTGACAAAGTGGTAATCTGCAGTCCGGGAAAGGACAATGTTGAATACTTTATTACCACTGTGGATAAAGAGGGAAAATCGTTGACTTTGCCAGATCCCTGGTTTTACTGGTAACTATGGACAATAGAACTTTGAAGTTACTTAGCTAGATAGTGTCAGGGTAAAGAGATCTGCGTGGTCAAGATCTACAGATTCTGTTCAGTGTTTAAATCCAAGGACTTCTTTTTTGCTAGCCGGATTTCTTTTATAAGAAAAAAAATGTATGCAGGGATGGACTCCTAAAGAATATTTTTTTTGGTATAGATTATGGGAAGAGAGTCTCATTTTTAAATGAGGCTTAGCTCCTACTGTTGTATAGGATGTACATATGTGTGTTTAACTATGTTTCCTTTTCAGGGATCATTGGATCATATATAGAGCTGGGAGGCTTTTCAGCTAGTTAGATAGTGAGGTTGTGTACAATCATACTGTGGTTTGTTTGCTCCTGTAAACATAATGTTTTATAGATATAAGTCTTATAATGTCTTTAAATTGTCCTTTCTCTCTCTTTGTCTATCCAAAGTTATAAGAAACTCAAATGCTTACTCTCAGGCAGAGAGTTATTGTTACTGTTTTTGGACAGACGTTGGGGAGAACATCTACTGTAGTGGGGGGAGTATGTAGCGCTGGTTGCAATCTACCGCATGTTAGGTAAATTTAGTAATTTGTGCGTTAGGAAGGTTAAGTTTGCCTCTGTTCCAGCTTGGCTGACGTTGTGTGTGTTTCCGTGCTGACCGGTGGTTGTCGCTGTTACCACTGGTTAGTGTTGGAAGGGCAACGTGTTGAAGCGTATGGATGCTCTTCTGTCCCGGAGACAACTCGGTGGAGGTGATTCTCCGAGTTGCATTCTGGGCGAGGGTATTTATGGGACAGATGCCATATTTTGGGGTTCATTTTTCAGCCACCTACTGGCCCTCCTGGCCGACAGGTATGTGTTAAGGAGCTACCTTGTGGCCCTCCCTTCCGTGCCATATTTTGGGGTGCGTTTTTCAGCCACCTGCTGGCCCTCCTGGCCGACAGGTATGCGTTAAGGAGCTACCTCGTGGCCCTCCGTTCCGGAGGCCCACGATACTGTGGCGCAGGGGTGGGTCTAGAGGCTTTTCTGGGGCCTACCACCGCGGCTGAGGAATGGTCCTGAGCTGTCGGTCCTGTGTGACGAAGCTGGACAACCGAGGAGATCCCAGGGGAGGACCCATCTTGGAGGGATCACGCAGAGTGCTGGTCTATAGAGGGGCCTGGTGACTCGGTTGGAGGAGGTATCCGAAAGTAACTATACAGCATAGTGTTGCCGGGTTGGCTTAAAGGTTCAAGCACTGTGACTGACATTCACTACAGAAAATCTGATACATCCTGTGGCAGAGGATCGTACGGGTTTTGTTCCCAAACAAGTCTGTGGCAGAGACTTTGATTCGTGCTGCGTGCTGGCTGCTAGACCGGTGAGAGAGGCCTATACAGACGAGCAAGGAGTGTGTCCCACGAGGGGAGCGCATTCCCTATAGTATCTGAATTCTACCAGGACATTTGTCAAAAGAATTCTACAAGAGGATATTTGCGTTTCTTCTGCAAGTTTCCTTTCCACCTCTTTCCTGCTATTTCCTAAGTCGTTTGTTTAATAAAACATTGAAAGCGTACTCCAGTGTTGGTGCGTGTGTCGTCCAGAAGTAAACTCAACGGAACCCTAGATTCGGTGCCGGAGAAACAGAGGGAAGCAGAGTGAAGGTAACAGACCCGCTTAAACTAGCAGCTACACTAGTATATCCATCATGGGATATTTTCAGTCTAAAAGAAGTCTGTGTATGTTGTATCGCCTTTAAACTACGCGCCATGGGGGTGTCTGGTTTATTAGCTTTGAGATATTGAATATGTTGGCGTTTACATAATAATTTATCTGTAGAGTCAATTAGAAAAAGGTCTAGATCAAGCCGGGCTTTCTCTAGCTTTGAGTTGTTGGTGGATTGAAAGGCCATATGGCATTTATTGAAAACAGCCTTAAGCTTTGCGAACATAAGTTTGCGTTCTTTTTTAATTGCTGTTGCTTGTTGTATCAATCTGCCCCGAATGACAGCTTTATGGGCCTCCCACAGTGTGAGGGCGGAGATATCATCCGTGTCATTGGATGAAAGGTAAAAACTATATATAAGATATGTCAGGCGAGCTAGGAGATCCCAAAACGCTAGTAAGGATAAAACAGGAAGGTTTAAGGAGTCTCATCAACTTGAGGGGAAAAAACCTCAGAAAAATTATATATGATTGGTAGTTAGCGGGTACCAAGAGTGACTGAAGTCCTGGGGAAGAATAAGATAGCAGAGAAAAAATAAATGTTTAAGTTTCCAGATACATGAAAAAAAAAAGAAAAAATGTAAGAGTCCAGTAAGAATTTGTGACTTTGTTGATGTCAGCAGAAGAGTGTATCAACCAGCGCCGAGTGCTGGGGTCTGACAGTGAATTGTGATCTGGACGAAGTGTACAGGTCAGTCCATGAAATCTTCATTAGATGGTGTTGAAATTTTCCACGTTTATGGATTATCTGACGGGAAGGGGAAGAGGGATTATTGGAGCCTGCTGTTGTATTTTGTGGAGGGGAGCGTGAGGCAGATCGTCTACGATATTGATCTCTAGGTAAGGTGTTATCTACAATACCCATTTCAATCATGGCCGACTGTAAGTCCTCTGAAGAGCGACAAACATACTTAGTTTCAAGGTGCGTGAATCGAAGAGAAAAGGGAAATCCCCAATGATAGGTGATTTGGTTTTGTTGTAGCACCTATAATTGGGGTTTGAGTGCTCGCCTCTTTGCTACTGTGAGTGGAGAAATATCTGCAAAGAGCTGATATGCATGGCCCTGGAAATTTAGAGAATCTCTCCCTCTAGCAGCTGCAAGTAATTGTTCTTTGGTTCTATAATAATGAAATCTGGCAATTATGTCTCTAGGGGGACCATTCGTTTTGCGAGAAGCTAAAGCCCTGTGCACTCTATCCATTTCCAGTCTTTCCACAGGAATACCAGGCTGTAATTCCTGGAATAATGCTATCATAGTGGCTTGAAGATCAAGGATAGTCTCAGGGATTCCTAATCCTAATCCCCTAATTCGCAGATTCATTGTCTATCTCTATTTTCTTGGTCCTCCAAACGTGACTGTAGTATAAGATTTTCCTCTTTAAGGTTCTCAAATTCAGAGATATAGTGCTGCGTATGGCTATCTATTTCATCCACCCATCCAGCTCAGCTGTTCTCTGTCCTAGCTCCCTTATTTCCTTTGTTAATTTATCAGTAATGTGATCTGATGTTTGTTTGAGGGCTTTCTGCAGCATGCGTTCAAACGTTTTAAACATGTCAGATGAATCACTGTCTGTGAGCCACGAGTATCAGAGTCAGACTCAGCGGTGAAATCCTGAATCTTTGAGCTGTGTTGCAGTGCTTTCCTAGTGTGCGGTGTACAGGGCTGTGAGGTAACTGACGCCGCCATCTTGGAAGACTGCCTGGCCGGCGCTTCTTTAGCCATACCTGCTTTATATTTAGGTTTCGGGCCCCACAGGACCATGATAATAACACCTGAGGGCTCTAGGAAGTAATAGCTAATGCTGTGTATTGTTCGCGGTGCCCCTGAGACCTGTAGTCCTCCGGTGTGTTCGTCCCAGGAGCAGAGCTCTAAGACGGCATTACTGCTCTCTCAGGCTTCCGCGCATGCGCCTCTGTCCTTGATATTTTAATATATATCTGTTTGTATGATATTGGTTACCGCACTCCTCACATTCAAAACGGGCTTGGTAAGGCACTGTGCAACCATCTCAGACTATTCTGAGGTAACATGAGATATGGAACAATATTCACAGATGTTGTGGTGTGGTATGTGGAACAGTCATCGCAGATACACTTAGTGTAGTCACAAAAGGAGTTCCTGCAACCTGCAGGTAATTTCCAGTTGATAGTTTTAAATAATACAATTCATAATGTGGGTTACTCACGGATCTGTTGATAGTACAGAGATCACTCAAAGATTTGATCGGCCACATTGGGTAGCGAGGTGGGCTTGGAGACTCCCAGTTCACCAGAGCAGTTAGTTCCCAGAAGGGGCTCTGGTGACGAGAATTCCTGAGTCCATAGCGACTGGTTTCTTTATGTTTTAAGATTAAGACAGATGGAAATATGATGTAATCAATCTTGATAATCGCTGTACTACTACTACACCATGTATATGATGAGTGTTTTGCTCTTTTTTCTTTCTCCTGTTTGATGTATTTTCTCAATAATTCAATAAACTTTATTTTAAACGAAAAAAAAAAAAAAGATTTGATCGGGATCAATCTGTATATGTGTATCCAGTTGATTTAAATGTCCAACACACTGTTCCTTTTTCGTTAGTTGTTTCCTTATTATCCCTTCTGTTAGCACAGTGTTTTGCAATCAAAGGAGGGGATTTGTAGTTCTGCTGGAGTTTTTTATATAACCAACATGCACAATGTCCTGTTACCAATCCTCTTTTCCCAAGTGCTTCAGAAAATGATAGAAAGGGGGAAGAGGCCCTTGTCCTCATCAACATGGGGACAAGGTGCTTTGGGGTGGGGGGGCCGCAGGATGCAGGGTTCGGGGTTGGGGGAGGTGCTCGCTTGTCCCCACCCCCATTCCTGACCGGCCGGGATGCGTGCTCGGATAAGAGTCTGGTATGGATTTGGGGGGACCCCCACGCCGTTTTTTCGGCGTAGGGGAGTTCCCCTTAAAATCCATACCAGACCCAAGGGCCTGGAATGCTCTTGTAGGGGGAACCTATGTCGTTTTTATATTTAAAATTTGGCGTGGAGTTCCCCCTCAAGATTCATACCAAACTCAATGCCTGGTATTGGCGGGGATCCAAGTCAGATCCCCGTTCATTGATAGCCGCACATATGTCGGCTTCTAGTCGCAGGGCAAAGTCAGATCCAAAGTAGGACGGCTGTCGTGTCGCACCAGTGTGAACCCAGCCTAAATTATGTAAGATGAGTACCAGGTGTTACTAACCCATTTGTTACTTCACCCCAAGTGTGGTATTGCTACAAGGTTTAAAGCATAAAACACAGTGGTGTGTTGCCCTGCACAAAAACAAAAAATTATAAAATAAATATGTCACCAAATAATAGTCTATGTCTGCATTTAAATAATATGTGGGAGTGTTTGCTCCGATGTACTATATTTGGCTGGGTCATCCTATATGGCTCTCATATTGTATTATCTCCTCGTATGTGGATAGTAGTAGAGGGATCCTTGGCTATAAGCCGTTACCAGTCCCCAATCACCATTCTCCACACAATCCTACAAAGACCCATAAGGTATTCGGCCCATATATGGGATATATAGGCTCCAATCAGTGCCCCAAGTCCCTATTGAGATTGTCTGCACCCAGGTGATCCCACAGACACATCGCACAATATCACATTAACATCCTACCCGGCGTACATGGCATCCACTGGTAGTTTCATCTCCCAGATAATTTATCTAGGTAATTGTAATACTTATCCTGGGGACGTATGTTGCTAATCATCAGTACATTTAGCATGTCTAGTACATCGGATACAGACCATACACACTCAGATTGCATCTGAGTCTACCATAACGTGTCCAGATCTATTCAAGGTAGACAAAAGTATTTCTATAACTGAGTTGTCAGATCCATCAGTTCCATCAGGTACAGGCCTCACACACATCCAGATTAAATCTGAGTCCACCATAGTGTGTCCATGTCTGTTAAGGATAGATAAAAAATACTTCTGTCATTGAACTCAGTCATTAAAGGGAAACCAAACAGTGTTTATACAAAGGCCAATGGTTAGTGAGGGTAGGTAAAAAAAATAGTGTATGTATTTCATTAGATTAGAAACTTGTATGAGGGTAACCCAAACCCATAGAGTACAGTGCACTCCGACATGAAGTCATAAGAATAACAGATGGGTATCAACACAAAAAGTGGACATACATATAGCATCTATAGGAAACATTGTAGGAAAATGGCGCTATTTAACCCTTTAGGGGCCATGGAGTTCAGAAGAAAAATCCATTTTGCCTCTTTCTGCAACAGCGTTTTATCCCAGTACCCAGTATCCAATTTATGGATAATCATGCACTGCAATCCAGTCGGTTTTGCATCATGGCTATCCCTAGAATGGATTCTCACTGGAGATGTGTCATCCTTAGTGACAATGCTTGAAATATGCTCTCCTATTCTTTTGCGGAACTCTCTAATGATTTTACCCACTTATATTTTCCCGCAAAGGCAAATGATTTGATATATGATGTAAGTGGTAGAGCAGTTTTCAAAGGGTTTAATCCCAAAGATATGCTTCCCAGTAGAGTCACTAAAGGTACTGGTTCTTTTAACATACTTACATACAGCGCAATGCCCACAAGGGTACATATCCTCAGTGTGTGCTGCAACTGATGTTAAAGCGGACTTTTTTACCACTGAACGGGTATATTCACTATGCACTAAGGTATCTCCTATTGTCGGTGCACGTTTTTACCTATAGGCTGTGGGAATAACTTCATATTATTACAAATAAGGAATTAGTGCTATTGTTTCACACTTGAACAACTTGACACTGTATACAGAGTGCTTAATATAGTCCTTGGAGCATCTGAAAAGCCTTCCTTTTCTCTAGTCATATACTAGTTATATACTATTAATCAGGAAAAGATTACAAGTAGGATGTACTATATATTCATTTGTTGACTGACTGACGACTGGGAGCCCTTCGGGTGGGTTTCATCAACTGTAATATCCACAATCTCCCCCACTGTAATATCCACAACCTCCCCCACTGCAATATCCACAACCTCCCCCACTGCTGTAATATCCACAATCTCCCCACTGTAATATCCACAATCTCCCCCACTGTAATATCCACAATCTCCCCCACTGTAATATCCACAATCTCCCCCACTGCTGCAATATCCGTGTCATCTCCCCCTCTGTAATATCCACAATCTCCCCCACTGTAATATCCACAATCTCCCCCACTGCTGTAATATCTACGTAATCTCCCCACTGTAAAATCCATGTCATCTCCCCCACTGTAAAATCCATGTCATCTCCCCCACTGTAATATCCACGTCATCTCCCCCACTGTAATATATCCACAATCTCCCCACTGTAATATCCACAATATCCCCCACTGCTGTAATATCCACAATCTCCCCACTGTAATATCCACAATCTCCCCCACTGTAATATCCACAATCTCCCCCACTGCTGTAATATCCACAATCTCCCCACTGCATTATCCACAATCTCTCCCACTGCTGCAATATCCACAATCTCCCCCACTGTAATATCCACAATCTCCCCCACTGTAATATCCACAATCTCCCCCACTGCAATAATATCTACGTAATCTCCCCACTGTAATATCCATGTCATCTCCCCCACTGTAATATCCACATCCTCTCCCCCACTGTAATATATCCACAATCTCCCCACTGTTATATCCACAATCTCCCCCACTGTAATAATATCCAAATCTCCCCCACTGTAATATCCACAATCTCCCCATTATAATATCCACAATCTCCCCCAGTGTAATAATATCCACAATCTCCCCCACTGTAATATCCATAATATCCCCCACTGTAATATCAACAATCTCCCCCACTGCTGTAATATCCATGTAATCTCCCCACTGTAATATCCATGTCATCTCCCCACTGTAATATCCACATAATTTCCCCCACTGCTGTAATATCCACGTCATCTCCCCCACTGTAATATCCACAATCTCCCCCACTGTAATATCCACAATCTCCCCACTGTAATATCCACAATCTCCCCCACTGTAATATCCACAATCTCCCCCACTGTAATATCCACAATCTCCCCCACTGCTGTAATATCCACGTCATCTCCCCCACTGTAATATCCACGTCATCTCCCCCACTGTAACATCTCCCCCACTGTAATATCCACAATCTCCCCCCACTGTAATATCCACAATCTACCCCACTGCTGTAATATCCATGTCATCTCCCCACTCTAATATCCACGTCATCTCCCCCACTGTAATATCCACGTCATCTCCCCCACTGTAATATCCACAATCTCCCCACTGTAATATCCACAATCTCCCCCACTGTAATATCCACAATCTCCCCACTATACTATCCACAATCCCCGCCCCCCTGTAATAATATCCACAATCTCCCCCACTGTAGTATCCACAATCTTCACCACTGTAATATCCACAATCTCCCCCACTGCTGTAATATCCACGTCATCTCCCCCACTGTAATATCCACAATCTCCCCCACTGTAATATCCACAATCTCCCCACTGTAATATCCACAATCTCCCCCACTGTAATATCCACAATCTCCCCCACTGCTGTAATATCCACGTCATCTCCCCCACTGTAATATCCACGTCATCTCCCCCACTGTAATATCCACTATCTACCCCACTGCTGTAATATCCACGTCATCTCCCCCACTATAATATCCACGTCATCTCCCCCACTGTAATATCCACGTCATCTCCCCCACTGAAATATCCACGTCATCACCCCACTGTAATATCCACAATTTCCCCCACTGTAATATCCACAATCTCCCCCACTGCTGTAATATCCACGTCATCTCCCCCACTGTAACATCTCCCCCACTGTAATATCCACAATCTACCCCACTGCTGTAATATCCACGTCATCTCCCCCACTATAATATCTACGTCATCTCCCCCACTGTAATATCCACGTCATCTCCCCCACTGTAATATCCACGTCATCTCCCCACTGTAATATCCACAATTTCCCCCACTGTAATATCCACAATCTCCCCCACTGCTGTAATATCCACGTCATCTCCCCCACTGTAATATCCATGTCATCTCCCCCAATGTAATATCCACGTCATCTCCCCCACTGTAATATCCACAATCTCCCCACTGTAATATCCACAATCTCCCCACTGTAATATCCACAATATCCCCCACTGCTGTAATATCCACGTCATCTTCCCCACTGTAATATCCACGTCATCTCCCCAAATGTAATATCCACAATCTCCCCAAATGTAATATCCACAATCTCCCCCACTGTAATATCCACAATCTCCCCACTGTAATATCCATGTCATCTCCCCCACTGTAATATCCACAATCTCCCCACTGTAATATCCACAATCTCCCCACTGTATTATCCACAATCTCCCCCACTGCTGTAATATCCACAATCTCCCCCACTGCTGTAATATCCACGTCATCTCCCCCACTGTAATATCCACGTCATCTCCCCCACTGTAACATCTCCCCCACTGTAATATCCAAAATCTCCCCCCACTGTAAAATCCACAATCTACCCCACTGCTGTAATATCCACGTCATCTCCCCCATTGTAATATCCACGTCATCTCCTCCGCTGTAATATCCACGTCATCTCCCCCACTGTTATATCCACAATCTCCCCACTGTAATATCCACAATCTCCCCCACTGTAATATCCACCATCTCCCCCACTGCTGTAATATCCACGTCATCTCCCCACTGTAATATCCTCGTCATCTCCCCCATTGTAATATCCATGTCATCTCCCCCACTGTAATATCCACGTCATCTCCCCCACTGTAATATCCTCGTCATCTCCCCCACTGTAATATCCATGTCATCTCCCCCACTGTAATATCCACATCATCTTCCCCACTGTAATATCCACAATCTTCCCCACTGAAATATTTACAATCTCCCCCACTGCTGTAATACCCACAATCTCCCCACCGTAATATCCACAATCTCCCCCACTGTAATATCCACAATCTCCCCCACTACTGTAATATCCACAATCTCCCCACTGTAATATCCACAATATCCCCCACTGTAATATCCACAATCTCCCCCACTGCTGTAATATTCACAATCTCCCCACTGTAATATTCACAATCTTCCCCACTGTAATATTCACATTCTCCCCCACTGTAATATCCACAATCTCCCCCACTGCTGTAATATCCATGTCATTCCCCCCCACTGTAATATCCACGTCATCTCCCCCACTGTATTATCCACAATCTCCCCACTGTAATATCCACAATCTCCCCACTGTAATATCCACAATCTCCCCCACTGAAATATTTACAATCTCCCCCACTGCTGTAATACCCACAATCTCCCCACTGTAATATCCACAATCTCCCCCACTGTAATATCCACAATCTCCCCCACTACTGTAATATCCACAATCTCCCCACTGTAATATCCACAATATCCCCCACTGTAATATCCACAATCTCCCCCACTGCTGTAATATTCACAATCTCCCCACTGTAATATTCACAATCTTCCCCACTGTAATATTCACATTCTCCCCCACTGTAATATCCACAATCTCCCCCACTGCTGTAATATCCATGTCATTCCCCCCCACTGTAATATCCACGTCATCTCCCCCACTGTAATATCCACAATCTCCCCACTGTAATATCCACAATCTCCCCACTGTAATATCCACAATATCCCCCACTGCTGTAATATCCACAATCTCCCCACTGTAATATCCACAATCTCCCCCACTGTAATATCCACAATCTCCCCCACTGCTGTAATATCCACAATCTCCCCACTGCATTATCCACAATCTCTCCCACTGCTGCAATATCCACAATCTCCCCCACTGTAATATCCACAATCTCCCCCGCTGTAATATCCACAATCTCCCCCACTGCAATAATATCTACGTAATCTCCCCACTGTAATATCCATGTCATCTCCCCCACTGTAATATCCACGTCATCTCCCCCACTGTAATATATCCACAATCTCCCCACTGTTATATCCACAATCTCCCCCACTGTAATAATATCCAAATCTCCCCCACTGTAATATCCACAATCTCCCCATTATAATATCCACAATCTCCCCCAGTGTAATAATATCCACAATCTCCCCCACTGTAATATCCATAATATCCCCCACTGTAATATCAACAATCTCCCCCACTGCTGTAATATCCATGTAATCTCCCCACTGTAATATCCATGTCATCTCCCCACTGTAATATCCACATAATTTCCCCCACTGCTGTAATATCCACGTCATCTCCCCCACTGTAATATCCACAATCTCCCCCACTGTAATATCCACAATCTCCTCACTGTAATATCCATAATCTCCCCCACTGTAATATCCACAATCTCCCCCACTGTAATATCCACAATCTCCCCCACTGCTGTAATATCCACGTCATCTCCCCCACTGTAATATCCACGTCATCTCCCCCACTGTAACATCTCCCCCACTGTAATATCCACAATCTCCCCCCACTGTAATATCCACAATCTACCCCACTGCTGTAATATCCATGTCATCTCCCCACTCTAATATCCACGTCATCTCCCCCACTGTAATATCCACGTCATCTCCCCCACTGTAATATCCACAATCTCTCCACTGTAATATCCACAATCTCCCCCACTGTAATATCCACAATCTCCCCACTATACTATCCACAATCCCCGCCCCCCTGTAATAATATCCACAATCTCCCCCACTGTAGTATCCACAATCTTCACCACTGTAATATCCACAATCTCCCCCACTGCTGTAATATCCACGTCATCTCCCCCACTGTAATATCCACAATCTCCCCCACTGTAATATCCACAATCTCCCCACTGTAATATCCACAATCTCCCCCACTGTAATATCCACAATCTCCCCCACTGCTGTAATATCCACATCATCTCCCCCACTGTAATATCCACGTCATCTCCCCCACTGTAATATCCACTATCTACCCCACTGCTGTAATATCCACGTCATCTCCCCCACTATAATATCCACGTCATCTCCCCCACTGTAATATCCACGTCATCTCCCCCACTGTAATATCCACGTCATCTCCCCACTGTAATATCCACAATTTCCCCCACTGTAATATCCACAATCTCCCCCACTGCTGTAATATCCACGTCATCTCCCCCACTGTAATATCCACATCATCTCCCCCACTGTAACATCTCCCCCACTGTAATATCCACAATCTACCCCACTGCTGTAATATCCACGTCATCTCCCCCACTATAATATCTACGTCATCTCCCCCACTGTAATATCCATGTCATCTCCCCCACTGTAATATCCACGTCATCTCCCCACTGTAATATCCACAATTTCCCCCACTGTAATATCCACAATCTCCCCCACTGCTGTAATATCCACGTCATCTCCCCCACTGTAATATCCATGTCATCTCCCCCAATGTAATATCCACGTCATCTCCCCCACTGTAATATCCACAATCTCCCCACTGTAATATCCACAATCTCCCCACTGTAATATCCACAATATCCCCCACTGCTGTAATATCCACGTCATCTCCCCCACTGTAATATCCACGTCATCTCCCCAAATGTAATATCCACAATCTCCCCAAATGTAATATCCACAATCTCCCCCACTGTAATATCCACAATCTCCCCACTGTAATATCCACGTCATCTCCCCCACTGTAATATCCACAATCTCCCCACTGTAATATCCACAATCTCCCCACTGTATTATCCACAATCTCCCCCACTGTAATATCCACAATCTCCCCCACTGCTGTAATATCCACAATCTCCCCCACTGCTGTAATATCCACGTCATCTCCCCCACTGTAATATCCACGTCATCTCCCCCACTGTAACATCTCCCCCACTGTAATATCCAAAATCTCCCCCCACTGTAAAATCCACAATCTACCCCACTGCTGTAATATCCACGTCATCTCCCCCATTGTAATATCCACGTCATCTCCTCCGCTGTAATATCCACGTCATCTCCCCCACTGTTATATCCACAATCTCCCCACTGTAATATCCACAATCTCCCCCACTGTAATATCCACCATCTCCCCCACTGCTGTAATATCCACGTCATCTCCCCACTGTAATATCCTTGTCATCTCCCCCACTGTAATATCCATGTCATCTCCCCCACTGTAATATCCACGTCATCTCCCCCACTGTAATATCCTCGTCATCTCCCCCACTGTAATATCCATGTCATCTCCCCCACTGTAATATCCACGTCATCTTCCCCACTGTAATATCCACAATCTTCCCCACTGAAATATTTACAATCTCCCCCACTGCTGTAATACCCACAATCTCCCCACCGTAATATCCACAATCTCCCCCACTGTAATATCCACAATCTCCCCCACTACTGTAATATCCACAATCTCCCCACTGTAATATCCACAATATCCCCCACTGTAATATCCACAATCTCCCCCACTGCTGTAATATTCACAATCTCCCCACTGTAATATTCACAATCTTCCCCACTGTAATATTCACATTCTCCCCCACTGTAATATCCACAATCTCCCCCACTGCTGTAATATCCATGTCATTCCCCCCCACTGTAATATCCACGTCATCTCCCCCACTGTATTATCCACAATCTCCCCACTGTAATATCCACAATCTCCCCACTGTAATATCCACAATCTCCCCCACTGAAATATTTACAATCTCCCCCACTGCTGTAATACCCACAATCTCCCCACTGTAATATCCACAATCTCCCCCACTGTAATATCCACAATCTCCCCCACTACTGTAATATCCACAATCTCCCCACTGTAATATCCACAATATCCCCCACTGTAATATCCACAATCTCCCCCACTGCTGTAATATTCACAATCTCCCCACTGTAATATTCACAATCTTCCCCACTGTAATATTCACATTCTCCCCCACTGTAATATCCACAATCTCCCCCACTGCTGTAATATCCATGTCATTCCCCCCCACTGTAATATCCACGTCATCTCCCCCACTGTAATATCCACAATCTCCCCACTGTAATATCCACAATCTCCCCACTGTAATATCCACAATATCCCCCACTGTAATAATATCTAAATCTCCCCCACTGTAATATCCATAATCTCCCCCACTGTAATATCCACAATCTCCCCACTATAATATCCACAATCTCCCCCACTGTAATATCCACAATCTCCCCCACTGCTGTAATATCCACGTCATCTCCCACACTATAATATCCACAATCTCCCCCACTGTGATATCCACAATCTCCCCCACTGTAATATCCACAATCTCTCCTGCTGCTGTAATATCCACGTCATCTCCCCACTGTAATATCCACGTGTAGAGCTGGTAGATTTGAATCTACTGCTAATATTTAAATCTACTGGGTCACTTATTATAGGAAGTTATATTTGCCTATGTTCCAGCCTGGCTGACGTTGCGTGTAGTTCCACATTGTGCCGGTGGGTGTCGTTGTCGCCATGGGCTAGTGTTGGAAAAGCAACGTGTTGAAGCGTATGAATGCTCCTCTGTCCTGGAGATAACTCGGTGGAGGTGGTCCTCCGAGTTGCTTTCTGGGAGAGGGTATTTATGGGACAGACGCCATGTTCTGGGGTTTGTTTTCAGCCACCTGCTGGCCCTCCTGGACGTCAGGTATGTGTTAAGAGTACCACCTCGTGGTCCTCTGTTCCGGAGGCTCACGTCGCTGCGGCATGTGGGTGGGCCCAGAAGCCTGTCTGGGGCCTACCACAGCAGCAGAGGAATGGTCCTGACCTGTCTATCCTGAGTAAAGAAGCTGAACAACCGAGAAGATCCCAGGGGAGGACCCATCATGGAAGGATCATGCAGAGTGCTGGTCTGGAGAGGGGCCTGGTGACTCGGTTGGAGGACGTATCCACAGTAGTCTTACTGCATAGTATTGCCGGGTTGGCTTAAAGGTTCAAGTACTGTGTCTGACATTCATCGCAAACCATTACATCCTATGGCAGAGGATCGTACAGGTTTTATTTCAAACAAGTCTGTGGCAGAGACTTTTTTTCGTGCTACCTACTGGTTGCTAGACAAGTGAGAGAGGTCTATCCAGGCGGGCAAAGATTGAATCCCACAAGGGGAGCGCATTCAACTACAAGTGTTCAATTACTAAGAATGTTCTGAAGAATACTAAGGAAAGGTATTTGAGCTTCCCTGCAGCTTTCCTTCTGCCTCTTTCCTGCTAATTCCTTTATTTGTTCATTAAAGCATTCAAAAACCTACTTAAGTGTTTGGTGCTTATATCGTCCAGAGGTAAACTCAACGGAACCCTAGACCCGGTGCCGGTGAAACAGAGGTATCAAGAGTGAAGGTAACAAGCCCGCTTTAAACCAGCAGCTCCACCGAGAGTTAGTGCTACACACGTCATCTCCCCCACTGTAATATCCATAATCTCCCCCACTGTAATATCCACAATCTCCCCACTATAATATCCACAATCCCCCCCACTGTAATATCCACAATCTCCCCCACTGTAATATCCACAATCTCACCCACTGCTGTAATATCCACAATCTCCCCCACTGCTGTAATATCCACGTCATCTCCCACACTATAATATCCACGTCATCTCCCCCACTGTAATATCCTTGTCATCTCCCCCACTGTAATATCCATGTCATCTCCCCCACTGTAATATCCACGTCATCTCCCCCACTGTAATATCCTCGTCATCTCCCCCACTGTAATATCCATGTCATCTCCCCCACTGTAATATCCACGTCATCTTCCCCACTGTAATATCCACAATCTTCCCCACTGAAATATTTACAATCTCCCCCACTGCTGTAATACCCACAATCTCCCCACCGTAATATCCACAATCTCCCCCACTGTAATATCCACAATCTCCCCCACTACTGTAATATCCACAATCTCCCCACTGTAATATCCACAATATCCCCCACTGTAATATCCACAATCTCCCCCACTGCTGTAATATTCACAATCTCCCCACTGTAATATTCACAATCTTCCCCACTGTAATATTCACATTCTCCCCCACTGTAATATCCACAATCTCCCCCACTGCTGTAATATCCATGTCATTCCCCCCCACTGTAATATCCACGTCATCTCCCCCACTGTATTATCCACAATCTCCCCACTGTAATATCCACAATCTCCCCACTGTAATATCCACAATCTCCCCCACTGAAATATTTACAATCTCCCCCACTGCTGTAATACCCACAATCTCCCCACTGTAATATCCACAATCTCCCCCACTGTAATATCCACAATCTCCCCCACTACTGTAATATCCACAATCTCCCCACTGTAATATCCACAATATCCCCCACTGTAATATCCACAATCTCCCCCACTGCTGTAATATTCACAATCTCCCCACTGTAATATTCACAATCTTCCCCACTGTAATATTCACATTCTCCCCCACTGTAATATCCACAATCTCCCCCACTGCTGTAATATCCATGTCATTCCCCCCCACTGTAATATCCACGTCATCTCCCCCACTGTAATATCCACAATCTCCCCACTGTAATATCCACAATCTCCCCACTGTAATATCCACAATATCCCCCACTGTAATAATATCTAAATCTCCCCCACTGTAATATCCATAATCTCCCCCACTGTAATATCCACAATCTCCCCACTATAATATCCACAATCTCCCCCACTGTAATATCCACAATCTCCCCCACTGCTGTAATATCCACGTCATCTCCCACACTATAATATCCACAATCTCCCCCACTGTGATATCCACAATCTCCCCCACTGTAATATCCACAATCTCTCCTGCTGCTGTAATATCCACGTCATCTCCCCACTGTAATATCCACGTGTAGAGCTGGTAGATTTGAATCTACTGCTAATATTTAAATCTACTGGGTCACTTATTATAGGAAGTTATATTTGCCTATGTTCCAGCCTGGCTGACGTTGCGTGTAGTTCCACATTGTGCCGGTGGGTGTCGTTGTCGCCATGGGCTAGTGTTGGAAAAGCAACGTGTTGAAGCGTATGAATGCTCCTCTGTCCTGGAGATAACTCGGTGGAGGTGGTCCTCCGAGTTGCTTTCTGGGAGAGGGTATTTATGGGACAGACGCCATGTTCTAGGGTTTGTTTTCAGCCACCTGCTGGCCCTCCTGGACGTCAGGTATGTGTTAAGAGTACCACCTCGTGGTCCTCTGTTCCGGAGGCTCACGTCGCTGCGGCATGTGGGTGGGCCCAGAAGCCTGTCTGGGGCCTACCACAGCAGCAGAGGAATGGTCCTGACCTGTCTATCCTGAGTAAAGAAGCTGAACAACCGAGAAGATCCCAGGGGAGGACCCATCATGGAAGGATCATGCAGAGTGCTGGTCTGGAGAGGGGCCTGGTGACTCGGTTGGAGGACGTATCCACAGTAGTCTTACTGCATAGTATTGCCGGGTTGGCTTAAAGGTTCAAGTACTGTGTCTGACATTCATCGCAAACCATTACATCCTATGGCAGAGGATCGTACAGGTTTTATTTCAAACAAGTCTGTGGCAGAGACTTTTTTTCGTGCTACCTACTGGTTGCTAGACAAGTGAGAGAGGTCTATCCAGGCGGGCAAAGATTGAATCCCACAAGGGGAGCGCATTCAACTACAAGTGTTCAATTACTAAGAATGTTCTGAAGAATACTAAGGAAAGGTATTTGAGCTTCCCTGCAGCTTTCCTTCTGCCTCTTTCCTGCTAATTCCTTTATTTGTTCATTAAAGCATTCAAAAACCTACTTAAGTGTTTGGTGCTTATATCGTCCAGAGGTAAACTCAACGGAACCCTAGACCCGGTGCCGGTGAAACAGAGGTATCAAGAGTGAAGGTAACAAGCCCGCTTTAAACCAGCAGCTCCACCGAGAGTTAGTGCTACACACGTCATCTCCCCCACTGTAATATCCATAATCTCCCCCACTGTAATATCCACAATCTCCCCACTATAATATCCACAATCCCCCCCACTGTAATATCCACAATCTCCCCCACTGTAATATCCACAATCTCACCCACTGCTGTAATATCCACAATCTCCCCCACTGCTGTAATATCCACGTCATCTCCCACACTATAATATCCACGTCATCTTCCCCACTGTAATATCCACAATCTCCCCCACTGTAATATCCACAATCTCTCCCACTGCTGTAATATCCACGTCATCTCCCCACTGTAATATCCACGTGTAGCGCTGGTAGATTTTAATCTACCGCTGATAGGTAAATCTAGTGGGTCACTTATTATAGGAAGTTATATTTGCCTCTGTTCCAGCCTGGCTGACGTTGCGTGTAGTTCCACACTGTGCCGGTGGGTGTCGTTGTCGCCATGGGCCAGTGTTGAAAAAGCAACGCGTTGAAGCGTATGAGTGCTCCTCTGTCCTGGAGATAAGTCGGTGGAGGTGGTCCTCTGAGTTGCATTCTGGGAGAGGGTATTTATGGGACAGACGCCATGTTCTGGGGTTCATTTTCAGCCACCTGCTGGCCCTCCTGGCCGTCAGGTATGTGTTAAGAGTACCACCTCGTGGTCCTCCGTTCAGGAGGCCCAGGTCGCTGCGGCGTGTGGATGGGCCCAGAAGCCTGTCTGGGGCCTACCACAGCAGCAGAGGAATGGTCCTGAGCTGTCTATCTTGAGTGAAGAAGCTGGACAACTGAGAAGATCCCAGGGGAGGACCCATCATGGAAGGGTCATGCAGAGTGCTGGTCTGGAGAGGGGCCTGGTGACTCGGTTGGAGGACGTATCCTGAAGTAGTCTTACTGCATAGTACTGCCGGGTTGGCTTAAAGGTTCAAGTACTGTGTCTGACATTCATAGCAAACCATTACATCCTGTGGCAGAGGATCGTACAGGTTTTATTTCAAACAAGTCTGTGGCAGAGACTTTTGTTCGTGCTACGTACTGGTTGCTAGACAAGTGAGAGAGATCGATCCAGGCGGGCAAAGATTGAATCCCACAAAGGGAGCGCATTCAACTACAAGTGTTCAATTACTAAGAATGTTCTGAAGAATACTAAGGAAAGGTATTTGAGCTTCCCTGCAGCTTTCCTTCTGCCTCTTTCCTACTACTTCCTTTATTTGTTCATTAAAGCATTGAAAACCTACTCAAGTGTTTGGTGCTTATATCGTCCAGAGGTAAACTCAACGGAACCCTAGACCCGGTGCCGGTGAAACAGAGGTATCGAGAGTGAAGGTAACAAGCCCGCTTTAAACCAGCAGCTCCACCGAGAGTTAGTGCTACACACGTCATCTCCCCCACTGTAATATCCACGTCATCTCCCCCACTGTAATATCCACAATCTCCCCACTGTAATATCCACAATCTCCCCCATTGTAATATCCACAATCTCTCCCACTGCTGTAATATCCACGTCATCTCCCTACTGTAATATCCACGTTATCTCCCCCACTGTAATATCCACGTCATCTCCCCCACTGTAATATCCATGTCATCTCCCCCACTGTAGTATCCACATCATCTCCCCCACTGTAATATCCACAATCTCCCCCACTGTAATATCCACAATCTCCCCCACTGTAATATCCACAATCTCCCCCACTGCTGTAATATCCACAATCTCCCCACTGTAATATCCACAATCTCCCCCACTGTAATATCCACAATCTCCCCCACTGTAATATTCACGTCATCTCCCCCACTGCTGTAATATCCACGTCATCTTCCCCACTGTAATATCCACAATCTCCCCCACTGCTGTAATATCCACGGAATCTCCCCACTGTAACATCCACGTCATCTCCCCACTGTAATATCCATGTCATCTCCCCCAATGTAATATCCACGTCATCTCCCCCATTGTGATATCCACAATCTCCCCCACTGTAATATCCACAATCTCCCCCACTGTAATATCCACGTCATCTCCCCCACTGCTGTAATATCCACGTCATCTTCCCCACTGTAATATCCACAATCTCCCCCACTGCTGTAATATCCACGTAATCTCCCCACTGTAACATCCACGTCATCTCCCCACTGTAATATCCATGTCATCTCCCCCAATGTAATATCCACGTCATCTCCCCCACTGTAATATCCACAATCTCCCCCACTGTAATATCCACAATCGCCCCCACTGTGATTATATCCACAATCTCCCCCACTGTAATATCCAAAATCTCCCCCACTGCAATATCCACAATCTCTCCACTGTAATATCCACAATCTCCCCCACTGCTGTAATATCCACAATTTTCCCCACTGTAATATCCACAATCTCCCCCACTGTAATATCCACAAACTCCCCCACTGTAATAATATCCACAATCTCCCCCTGTAATAATATCCACAATCTCCCCCACTGTAATATCCACAATCTCCCCCACTGTAATATCCACAATCTCCCCCACTGTAATATCCATAATCTCCCCCACTGCTATAATAGCCACAATCTCCCCCACTGCTGTAATATCCACAGACTCTCCACTGTATACAGTATGAGTATAGGAAGGAAGACTAGTGTTGTTTAGCCTTACCTTACAGAATAGAAGCTGGCCAGATCAGATTCACGATCTGAGGGGTGATGACGTCAGCTCGCACTGCCGCCTCAGGGTGTACCAAGATTGTCGCCGCTCCGGAGCTAGGCCGAAGCTGCGGCCTTTCCTAAGGCAGAGGCAGCGGAGCGCTTCGCAGGGCGCGTGTGTGCCGATCCGAACAGGTTGACCCGTTCGGATCACGGATCGGTGACGATCCGTTGCACCCCTAATCAATAATATGTAAATTCTTGGAGGGGATGATAAGGGACTATATACAAGATTTTAGTAATGAGAACGGTATCATTAGCAGTAATCAGCATGGATTCAAGAAGAATCGTTCTTGCCAAATCAATCTATAAACCTTCTATGAGGAGGTGAGTTGCCATCTAGATAAAGGAAGTCCCGTAGACGTGGTGTATCTGGATTTTGCAAAAGCATTTGACACGGTTCCCCATAAGCGCTTACTGTACAAAATAAGGTCTGTTGGCATGGACCATAGGGTGAGTACATGGATTGAAAACTGGCTACAAGGGCGAGTTCAGAGGGTTGGGATAAATGGGGAGTACATGGAATGGTCAGGGGTGGGTAGTGGGGTCCCCCAGGGTTCTGTGCTTGGACCAATCCTGTTTAATTTGTTCATAAAAGACCTGGAGGATGGGGTAAAAAGTTCAATCTCTGTATTTGCGGACGATACTAAGCTAAGCAGGGCAATGACTTCTCCGCAGAATGTGGAAACCTTGCAAAAAGATCTGAACAAGTTAATGGGGTGGGCAACTACATGGCAAATGAGGTTCAATGTAGAAAAATTTTGAATAATGCATTTGGGTGTCAAAAATATGAATGCAATATATACACTGTAGGGAGAAACTCTGGGGGAATCTAGGATGGAAAAGGACCTGGGGGTCCTAGTAGATGATAGGCTCAGCAATGGCTTGCAATCAGTGGCGGCCCGTCCATAGGGGGCGCCCGGGCGCCGCCCCCCCCACCCTCCAGGCAGTCAAAAAAAAAATTTTGAAAAAAAAAAAAAATTTGAAAAAAAAAAAAAAATTTTTAAATGGCCCTTTAAAAAAAAAAAAATTGAAAAAAGTCCTTAAGTGCACTGTGTTAGGGGCGCCGGGCACAGTGCACTATGGAAAGCGCCACGTCTATGCAATCACAAGATTGCAGACGAGGCGCTTCATTTGCGGGGTTTTAACCCGCCTTGTGGTGCAAAGCAAAACGCCGATCGGCATCCGCCCAGCGCCCATAGTGTATTACTATGGCTCTGTGCTTTGAGTGACAGACTAGTTAGTAGTCTGTCACTTCCGGTTTTCCCTGTGTCAGAGCAGTGCGCCCGAGCGGAGGAGCGGACTCCTCCACTGCCTTCAACTTCAAAGCCGAATGTTTTCACTGCTAAACCGAGACACAGCAACACCAGTGGAAATAATAGAAGCACTGACGATCACACAAGGCTGGTCTCCTTATTTCTACTGGATGGATGGGGAAGCTTCACATGGGCTGTGTGTTTCACAAGTGCCGATTGTCAGTGCTTCTATTATCTCCACTGGTGTTGCTGTGTCTCGGTTTGGCAGTGTCAGTGGAGGCTCTTGTTAAACACACAGCCCATGTTGTGAATCATCCCCATCCATCCATCCTGTAGAAATTAGGAGACCAGCCTTGTGTGACTGAATGCATGGAGATAAGAAGGAGATAAGACATCCTTCCCAGCCAGCGTATGGAAGGATTGAGGCAGAGGAGGTGTCAGGACAGTGTCACTAGCCATGGACTGCAGCCTGCAAGACAGAGCCTCATTAATATGTAAGTCCTCATCACTGATCTATGTGTGTGTGTCCATCCCATCCAGTGTATCTCTCTCTCTCTCCCACCCCCAGTGTATCTCTCTCTCTCTCCCACCCCCAGTGTATCTCTCTCTCTCTCCCACCCCCAGTGTATCTCTCTCTCTCTCCCACCCCCCAGTGTATCTCTCTCTCTCTCTCTCTCCCACCCCCAGTGTATCTCTCTCTCTCTCCCACCCCCAGTGTATCTCTCTCTCTCTCCCACCCCCAGTGTATCTCTCTCTCTCTCCCACCCCCCAGTGTATCTCTCTCTCTCTCTCTCTCTCTCCCACCCCCAGTGTATCTCTCTCTCTCTCTCCCACCCCCAGTGTATCTCTCTCTCTCTCTCCCACCCCCAGTGTATCTCTCTCTCTCTCCCACCCCCCAGTGTATATCTCTCTCTCTCCCACCCCCAGTGTATATCTCTCTCTCTCCCACCCCCAGTGTATCTCTCTCTCTCTCTCTCCCACCCCCCAGTGTATATCTCTCTCTCTCCCACCCCCAGTGTATCTCTCTCTCTCTCTCCCACCCACCAGTGTATCTCTCTCTCTCTCCCACCCCCAGTGTATCTCTCTCTCTCTCCCACCCCCCAGTGTATCTCTCTCTCTCTCTCTCTCTCTCCCACCCCCCAGTGTATCTCTCTCTCTCTCTCCAACCCACCAGTGTATCTCTCTCTCTCTCTCTCTCTCTCTCTCTCTCCCACCCCCAGTGTATCTCTCTCTCTCTCTCCCACCCCCAGTGTATCTCTCTCTCTCTCTCTCTCCCACCCCCCAGTGTATATCTCTCTCTCTCCCACCCCCAGTGTATCTCTCTCTCTCTCTCCCACCCACCAGTGTATCTCTCTCTCTCTCTCCCACCCCCAGTGTATCTCTCTCTCTCTCCCACCCCCAGTGTATCTCTCTCTCTCTCTCCCACCCACCAGTGTATCTCTCTCTCTCTCTCTCTCTGTCTCCCACCCCCAGTGTATCTCTCTCTCTCCCACCCACCAGTGTATCTCTCTCTCTCTCTCTCTCCCACCCCAGTGTATCTCTCTCTCTCCCACCCACCAGTGTATCTCTCTCTCTCTCCCACCCACCAGTGTATCTCTCTCTCTCTCTCCCACCCCCAGTGTATCTCTCTCTCCCACCCACCAGTGTATCTCTCTCTCTCTCTCTCCCACCCACCAGTGTATCTCTCTCTCTCTCTCCCACCCCCCAGTGTATCTCTCTCTCTCTCCCACCCCCAGTGTATCTCTCTTTCTCTCCCACCCCCAGTGTATCTCTCTCTCTCTCTCTCTCTCTCTCTCCCACCCACCAGTGTATCTCTCTCTCTCTCTCCCACCCCCAGTGTATCTCTCTCTCTCCCACCCACCAGTGTATCTCTCTCTCTCTCTCTCTCTCCCACCCCCAGTGTATCTCTCTCTCTCCCACCCACCAGTGTATCTCTCTCTCTCTCCCACCCACCAGTGTATCTCTCTCTCTCTCCCACCCACCAGTGTATCTCTCTCTCTCCCACCCCCCAGTGTATATCTCTCTCTCTCCCACCCCCAGTGTATCTCTCTCTCTCTCTCCCTCTCTCCCACCCCCAGTGTATCTCTCTCTCTCTCCCACCCCCAGTGTATCTCTCTCTCTCTCCCACCCCCCAGTGTATCTCTCTCTCTCTCCCACCCCCAGTGTATCTCTCTCTCTCTCTCCCACCCCCAGTGTATCTCTCTCTCTCTCTCCCACCCCCAGTGTATCTCTCTCTCTCTCCCACCCCCCAGTGTATCTCTCTCTCTCTCTCTCCCACCCCCCAGTGTATATCTCTCTCTCTCCCACCCCCAGTGTATCTCTCTCTCTCTCCCTCCCCCAGTGTATCTCTCTCTCTCTCCCACCCCCAGTGTATCTCTCTCTCTCTCCCACCCACCAGTGTATATATCTCTCTCTCTCTCTCCCACCCCCAGTGTATCTCTCTCTCTCTCCCACCCACCAGTGTATATCTCTCTCTCTCTCTCCCACCCACCAGTGTATATCTCTCTCTCCCACCCCCAGTGTATATCTCTCTCTCTCTCTCCCACCCCCAGTGTATATCTCTCTCTCCCACCCCCAGTGTATATCTCTTTCTCTCCCACCCCCCCAGTGTATATCTCTCTCCCCCTCCCCCCTGTCTATCCCTCCATCCCACCCAGTGTCTATCTATGTGTCCTTTTATCTGTCTTTTTATCTATCTATTGCGGGCGAGAGACCGGCGGGGGGGTGTGGCTGGGGTTGGTTAGGGCTTTGCGCCCCCCCAAAAAAATTGAGCACCAGCCGCCACTGCTTGCAATGCCAAGCTGCTGCTAACAAAGCAAACAGAATATTGGCATGCATTAAAAAGGGGATTAATTCCAGAGATAAAATGATAATTCTCCCGCTCTACAAGACTCTGGTCCGGCCACACCTAGAGTATGCTGTCCAGTTCTGGGCACCAGTCTTCAGGAAGGATGTACTTGAAATGGAGCGAGTACAAAAAAGGGCAACATAGCTAATAAAAGGTCTGGAGGATATTAGTTATAAGGAAAGGTTGCAAGCACTGAACTCATTCTATCTGGAGAAGAGACGCTTGAGAGGGGATATGATTTCAATATACAAATACCATACTGATGACCCCACAATAGGGATAAAACTTTTTCTCAGAAGGGAGTTTAACAAGACTCGTGGCCACTCATTAAAATTAGAAGAAAATAGGTTTAACCTTAAACTATGTAGAGGGTTCTTTACTGTAAGAGCGGCAAGGATGTGGAATTCCCTTCCATAGGCGGTGGTCTCAGCGGAGGGCATTGATACTTTCAAGAAACTATTAGATAAGCACCTGAATGACTGCAACATACAGGGATATACAATGTAATACTGACACATAATAACACACATAGGTTGGACTTGTGTCTTTTTTCAACCTCACCTACTATGTAACTATGTAACTATATATCCCTAACTCTGGATAGACCCACATCCTTTGAATATTTGTGTGCACAGGGTCCTCATCAATTACACTTGGTGTCCTTCACTTACCGTATCCTTCATGAAGCTACTTCTCTTACTGAAGACACTCATTCCTATATGCGTAAGTGGGCCTGCATTTTACAGCGACCATTCTCTTTACAGCTGTGGAATAAGATTTGAACTTCAGCTTTTAAGTCTCTAAATGTGTGGTGCAGAGAGAGACCACTTTAAAAATGTTGATGTTTTGGTATAGGACCCCAGAGCTCATACATAGACAGGATCCCTTTTGCTCAGACAGGTGCTGGCACTGTGGCCAGGGGTAAGAGTCTTTTAGATAGGCAAAAACAGTCTAGTGCAAAAGACTGTTAGCAGGTCTGTCGGCAGGCTGATGACTTAGTACTGAAGATTGATAGCAAAGTCCGTAAACAGGCCGAGGGTCAAACACAGGTAACTGGAAGCAAAGTCTGTGAGCAAGCCAGGGGTCGAGCACTGAAGACAATAGCAAAGTGCAGGAGCAGGATGAGGGTCAATCACTGGAAACAGGAAGCAATATCCATAGACAGGCTGAGGGTCAAACACAGTAAGCAAGTGGAGAAGTCCGAGAGGCAAGCCAAGGGTCAGATGCAGGAAGAGATCAGAGCAGGTCAAGGTCAATCCGGGTCACAACAGGTAATCAAGAATCAGGATACAAGTAGGAAACACACAGGGAGCTGAAAGACAAACCAGCAATCTGGTCATGGCACAGAGTGGCTTTTATAGGCCAGTGGGAGGCTCATGTTGTGCGCGCTATTGCGTTCCGCTGAATCGCGCACGCGCATTAGCTGTTTCGCTGAATTGCACACAAACAATGGCCATTTAGCCGAATTGCGCATGCGCATTAGCTGTTTCGCTGTATTGTGGCCAGGGATGCACCGGAGTGCCGCTCTACCGTGCATGTGCGAAGGAAGGCAGCGATATTGGCGAGACTGGTACTTGCCTCTTTCCTGACAAAGACACTCATTCCTTTATGCGTAAGTGGGCCTGCATTTTACAGCGACCATTCTCTTTACAGATGTGGGATAAGATTTGAACTTCAGCTTTTAAGTCTTCTAAATGTGTGATGCAGAGAGAGATCACTTTAAAAATGTTGATGTTTTGGTAAAGGACCCCACAGCTCATACATAGACAGGATCCCTCTTGCTCAGACAGGTGCTGGCACTGTGGCCTTAAATTGGGCTCATTGTTTCATATTTTTTGGCTTTGTTCTCAGATACAGCCCTGCTCACTGTTTGTTGTGTCTTCCATTCTTCAGTATTGCCAAGCCTATTAAACGATTGATCTCATATATTCTTTTAGCTGCCAGGAGGGCCATTCCACTTTGCTGTCTGTCAAGTGCTCCCCCGAATAGGTCATGATTATTTCAGTTCATAGCTGAGATCTGGAGAATGGAGTACCTAACGGCTATTGTGTATGATGTTATTCCACAATTTAATAAAATTTGGGAGAGCTGGGACCAGGGGCGTTGCTAGGTCTACAAAAGATCTGGGGCTAGAGCCCATAGCAGCGTAGTAAAGAAAGTTATACACTTGGGCGGGCATACGCATGTATATAATATACATGTGTATGTGTGTGGTCTCTCTGGAGACCCTTAAATCAGGGTCCCCAGAGAGCCTCCTCCTTAAATCAGGGTCCCCAGAGAGCCTCCCCCTTAAATCAGGGTGTCCAGAGAGCCTACCCCTTAAATCAGGGACCCCAGAGAGCCTCCCCTCCCCTTGGGGACCCCTGCAGAGACTCGGGGCTATGGGCCCCAGATTCGGGGCTATAGCCCCAAAAGCCACCCCCTAGGGATGCCACTGGCTGGGACATGTCTGTGTTTTGAACTCTGTTACCTTGATCTATGGCTTACTATAAATGTAGTTTTCTAATATTTTAACCTGCCTCATCACACCCTCCATGTGCATGTTTATTATAGGATCCCTCCTCCATATAGTATGAAAGAACCTTGACTGTAAGCAATATGTGCCTTGATTTTTTTTTGCTATGATGTCTAGACATTTCTGTGGTTGCAATGCCTGCAGAAACTTTATATACTATATACTGTGCAAATTTAGCTATTTCTTTGTATTGCGCTAACCTGTGTTATATTCTACTGCTAAACCCTTGTTTGGTTATTATTATTTTTTTGTCTTTCTATAAAAAACAAATAAAAATACAATTACAAAATAAAAAAATAAAAAATGTGGTCCAACAAAATACTGACATAAGGGGTGATCCTTTTTCCAAGTCAGTGATTCTCTTTTTTTTTCTGACACGTTGGTATTATATCTTTCACTTTGATGTTTTAAGTTGCGCTGAGTAAATACAGCTGAATAAAGCAAAAACTGTGTCTGTCTTTATTTTAGGCTGCAAAGCAACAAAATGTGATTATTTTAAAGGTGGTGATTCTTTTCTATACCCACTGTATATTGGTACACTGGGGGGCTGGATTTTAATTAAAAAACAGGGGTGAACTTAGCCTTTAAGGCTCTTGGTACTGCTTTGCTGCAAAACTAATGCCTGCTAGTCGTGGGAGGGGTTATACACTATGGGCTGGCCTACAGCTTTTGTTTGCCACTGTCCAATCCTCCCCTGGGAGGCATTAGAACCCATTTGTTAAAGAATCCTGTGCTCTTCAATTGACTCAGAGAAAATAAAATAACGTGATTTCAAAAATTAAATTTTGTACAAACTGTAAAAGTTGTAAAAAAAAAAAAAAAAAAAAGTACCTTAGTAAGTGTGCATGAGCTCACAAAAAGTTCTAATCTGCTTGATACTTATTTACATTATGGAATTGTTGATCTAACTGCACACAAACCCCTCAGGAATTAAAAAGAACTCTGTATAACATGATTCACTGATGATTACTCCTCAGTTCTGCTACTTTCTTGTCCCAACTTACTATGGTGGATATTCTGTGCTAGGCTGCAGATTGTTAGCAGTACTGCAGAGCATGAAAATTCCTTTCTCCTTTCTACCTATGTCAGATTGTTCTAAGTCTCTAGTCTTTCACTTTAATTTACCTTCTATTCTTCTATGATTGAAAGCTTACTGCTAAGAAGCTAAGAAATACTCCATTCACATCCACTGGACACTGATCCTTCCTGCTAATTTTCGTAGCAGTTACCATAGCTACTATACTACTGATAGAAGCATATGACACATTATGCATTCTAGTGTGCATGATGAATATTTGTTGATAATTTTTAAACCTGAGCACTTTTTTCCCTGTAAAATAGAGAATAATGAAATAAATATCAATGAAATGTCATCCAGATCCTCTTAGAGTCTCCAGCATGGATAGAAACTCAGAATTGCTCTTTCCGCTGTAATAATGCTAAAATATAACTTGAAGGTACAAAATAATAGCACAGAAAATGTGAAAAGATGTACAATTGCTGTAGCTGCATTATTTGACTTTGTGACTGGCAAAGTGTACCTGTCAGGACAGAGGGAGCTGAAGTGGTTAATTACGGTTATGGTTTACATGCTTTTATGACTGACAGTTGTCTGTGCTTGACCTAATGCACATCAGGAAATGTGACTTCTCAGGCTGCAAATCTGTACCATATTAGTATTTTGCTAGGGAGTTAATCAAGGATGATGAACAACATTTCTCTAGTTTCATAGTTAATCTGGTTGAAAAAAGAAATCCATCCAGTTCAATCAACAGATGAAAAAAAAGAAAACCAACCCACTCAAATAGAAAACCTCCATATACACTATCCAATACCCACCATATCTGATCCAGAGGAAGGCAAAAAAATTAATTGAAGCATGATCCAATTTTCCCCCAGCGGGGGAAAAACATGACTTCCTGATCCCCCAGAGGCAATAGGAATATTAATAGCCCAATTGTGTGAAGAATGAAGCCAGGATTCAGCAATACCAATGCAGACAGGATTCAGCAATATCTTTGTTGTATCCTTAAAAATTGAAAATTGTATCAAATACTTACCGTAATTTCCCTTTCCTGGTGCCAAACCATGGTTGCATGCTAGTGATAGAGCTCCGCTTCTTGACCACTCCCCCAGGACCAGTGAATAGCATAAAAAAGGAGTTATAAGACACCCCCCTATTCTTTGTAAAAAGCCACATACCAAAATGGACAAGGGTGGGCTCGCATGCTGCCATGGTTTGGCATCAGGAAATTACTGTAAGTATTTGATACAATTTTCCATTTCCTGACACCAACATGGCAGCATACTAGTGATAAATAACTAGCCGACAGGGTGGGTATATTGCTCGACAAAACCAAAACATTTTATTTAGGCCATGACAGAAGACTGGATTGTTCTTCTGCTGAAATCTACAGATGACAAGGCGCCTGGGTCAGCTCTATAAACAATTTAAAAAAGTGCTCTGTGAAGACCATGATGCTGCTGTACATGGTTTCCATCAACACATTCGAAAGGGCCACCCATGAAGCTGCCACCTCCCTGGTAGAGTGTGCAGTCACCACTGAGGGAAGTTCACAACCCCTCACTCTGTACGCTCTCCATATGAGTTTAACAATCCAGCTTGCCAAAGTCCTTGCAGTAGCCTCTTTTCCCTGATACTTCCCTGTTGGGATTATAAAAGCTTGTCAGATAATCTGAAAGCAGTAATATTTCTTCAATGTATTTGAAATGTTCAGTTCATGCAAACTCCCTGATTATTCTTCTGGGAAGTTGGGCAAAGCCTAAATACCTGCCTGGTGCAGTGGTGGCCTATTAATTAGGGGCACAGGAGCGCCGCCCCTCTAATCCATGCATTCGGCTCCTAATCTACATGCATGGATTCCAATGGGTTTTTTTTAGGAAGCACATGATTGGAGCCAGAGGCTCTAATTGGCTTCAAGAAAGGGTGGGCTCGGGGCTCAATTGGCCAGGAGGAGAAACGATCGTATTGGCCACTGCGCCAAGGAAAGAAGGAGGGAAGCCGCTGAGGAGGAAGCCACCGTGAAGCCGGAGATTCAGAGGAGGAGGAGACGCAGGAAGGAGCCGAAGCTGCCCACAAACTAGATGGCATAAGTGTGGAACCAACTGACCGGGGGGGCGGTGTAAGTGCGGGGCCAACCGACCGACAGGGGGGGTTGGGGGATGGGATGTCGTGTTTGCTGCACCTCCAAAATATACAGCACCAGCTGCCACTGGCCTGGTGGAAGGATGTTGCTACCTTTGGCACAAAGTGGTCAACAGGTCTCAATTTGACTTGATCTGGGAAGAATATTATATGTCTCTCTGAGGCTCCCAGGGCCCAAGAGATTTTGGGCTTCACTCCGCTCAGCAATGTGCTGCTGCGAGTTCCTTCCTGGTATTGAATATAGGCAACTGCTGCCCTGTTGTTCATCTGTAGAGTGACCGGCCTGTTCTTGATTCTGTAAGGCCTTAAGAGCCAGAAAGGCTGCTTGTATCTCCAGTACATTGGAAGCTATCCCTTTGACGGGGAAGCACCACCTGCCCTGGACCGATTGACCTTCGAAGTGCACCCCCCAGCTTGTCTCGCTGGCATCTGTCATAACAATGGTCCAATTTAATGGACCCAAGGGTTGTGATTTCTTGAAGGACTCAAACCTTTAGCCACAACTGTAGGCTCCTTCCCATATTGAGTGACACTGCTATTAGCTGCGCCAAGTTTTGCTTCCTCCACTGCGCTAGGAAGCCTGAGTAAAACTGACTCAGGTGCCAGTGTGCCCAAGGGATCATTGGGATACACAATGATATGGTGCCCAGAAGACTGAGGCACTGGAAGGCTGATAAGTGAGTGGAAGTTGCCACTATCAAGATTCTCTTCCTGACCATCACTGCTTTCCCTGATGGAATCGAGACAGACGTGTTGGCAGTATCGAAGAGTGCTACCAATTACATCAACTGCTGGGTTGGGCTGAGTTTGCACATTTTGAAATTGATGATACACCAGGGTATGAATGAGGATCTCCCTATGTGACAACAACTCCTTCTGGTTCCTGGCCAGCAGGAGGATATCATCCTCGTAGTGGTGGACCCGGAGCCCCTGCACTCTGAGCTGGGCTAATACAGCAATAAAGACTTTTGTGAATGTCCTTGGAGATGTGCATTAAGGGAAGACTGGTAAACTGCAGATGCGTCTGACCAATCGCAAACCTCAGATACCTCTGAAAGGCAGGCAAGATTGGAATGTGGAGGTAGGTGTCCTGCAGATCCAATGAAAGCATCCAATCGCTGGCTGTATAGTCTGAATGATTGTGTGGATGGACTTCATCTTGAACTTTTCCAATAAGATAAAGCGAAAAGGAATTTGCCATCGAACAGTATCTTGCACCAACTTTGTTTTGAAGATGCATCTGCTGACCAGGGGTTTCAACCGTAGAGCCCTTTTAGCCCTGACCGAGTGCAGCATTGCTCTAGCTGAACCGTGTCTATTGCTGCCTCTTGCCAATAAAATTTGCTGACACTTTCAGCTTAGGGCTAGAGCTGGACGACAGGCAGCCCCGGCTGCCTGAAAGGCCTCTTTAAGATCCAGATCTATTCTTCTGTCCATGATAGCCTTAAAAGAAGCTGAGTCCTCCATAAGGAGCGTCACGTTTTTTGCCAGGCAGACCACCGCCGCATCAACTGTCGGTGGTGAATTAAGCAAAGCTACCTCCGCCTCCTGCAAGGGATATAATTTGTGCAGACGATTGAAAGAGAACCTTTTTCTCTTTTCTGCCATTTCTGTTTTATAACGTCCTTAATTTCGTCCATAAATGGAAAAAAAGGACTGTTGTTTCTGAAAGGGAAAAGGAAGTAGGGTTTTGCCTTCTTCGGCGTATCCTCCTCTTCCTACGCATTGTCCTGTTTAACTGCTTGGATGTATGGTTCTACCAGAGAGAAACTGAACCCAAGCTGTTCTGGGTCCTCCTCTGATGAGGAGGAACTACCATCCTCTGCAGGCTGACCGGCTTGTAAGGACACAGCACTGGGTAGAATGGCACTACTTGTTGAAATCCCTGGCTGATCCTCCAGTAGGACTTCTTGGCTGGCACAAGTAGGTGGGTGAGCCGCCGGGATAATAGAAGGGAGTTCGGATATAGAGTCTCGCACCACTTTCTTTAACAATGACGAGACCTGAGCAGTTTCCTGTTCTCTACTGTTAACTCTTATGCCCTGTACACACGATCTGACATTGATTGGACATTCCGACAACAAAATCCATCGGATTTTTTCAGACTGATGTGGGCTCAAACTTGTCTTGCATACACACGGTCGCACAAAGTTGTTGGAATTTCCGAACGTCAAGAACGCGGTGACGTACAACAAGTACAACAGGACTATAAAAGGGCAGTTCAATACCAAGCACGCCACCCTTTGGGCTCCTTTTGCTAATCTCGTGTTAGTAAAAGTTTGGTGAGAGACGATTCGCGCTTTTCAGACTCGTGGTTTTCAGAGCGTTTTTCTACTGTTCAGTTTGTGCTTGTGGGTTTGTATCTGGTCTTCAGTGCGTGTAGTGAGTTTTGCATTGATTTATCATTGTGTTCTTGTCCGCTCATTGCTGATTTTCAGGTCACTCTTCAGAGGCCTTGCTGTTCTTCAGTGCGTTCTGTTACCTCATTCTGACCAGCCGACCGTTTTGAAGCCATGTTGCGTGTACGTACTCATCGTAGAGTGTGTACTGTGCGGGGGCTTGGTGTTGGGGTTCTTACTTTGACAAAGCCCAGTCCATGAACAGGGTGGGGAGGAGTTCATGGACCAAGAATTGGTTACTCCAGCGTGACTAATTCTGTCACATACCATTGCTCCGTGAGATCCGTGAGAATAATGCTGACAATTTCAGGAACTTTCTCAGGATGATGGACCCCGTTTTTCACCGTTTGTTGGCTTTGCTGACCCCTTATATCAGCAGGCAGGACACCTGCTTGCGGCAAGCCATCACTCCGGAGCAGAGGCTAGTCGCCACGTTGCAGTACTTGGCGATGGGGAGAAACCTGCAGGACCTCAAGTTCTCAACAGGCATCTCCCCCCAGGCTCTGGGGATCATTATCCCGGAGACCTGTTCTGCCATCATCCAGGTCCTGCAGAAGGACTATATTAAGGTAAGATTTTTATCCTTTAACATCACATTTTATTGTATTTAATGTTTGATAATGTATTGTATTTCTTTCATCATTCCCTAATTACCATGATTGTAATATGCTGTGAATGTCCCCTTTGTCCTCATGCATGTTGGAATTTTTTAACGTTTTTTTTTGTCCTTCATACATATTTGCCTTCACTTACCTCCCCAGCATGCTCTCCTGGGACTATATCCACCTCGCCTACTCACTTAACAATGTATTTTGTCAGCTCCATAGTAGTGCTTTACCCTAAACACCCCCTAAAATGTGTACAAATGTTATTTGTGTCCTTAAATTCTGGCAGAGTGCCAGAGGCTTTTTTTTTGGGGTCCCAAACTCATTTGGTACCCTCCCTCCCCCCAACTGCTAAGTCAACCCATAACAATCCTCTGTCTGCTGACTTTGCCAAACCCATACACACTACACCTACCTCTTTTGTTGTCAAATTTCTGTATGAATTCCCCAAAGCATGTAGTGCAAGGGCCTGCCTGAATACTTTCAAATGGTACTGTTTAAAGTTTTTGTATCCTATTATTATCTTGATAGGCAATTGCAGAATGTTAAAATTGTGCTCCAATTTGGACAGTGTGTATTTATATTTTTATATTATGACACTTCTTACCTGTCCAGTGGGCTGCCAATAGTGTAAGTAAGGAGGGGCTGGCCAAAGTAACACACATTATGTATGCATTCATCTCTCAATGAAGTGGAGAGGGTTACCTGTCCAAAACATCTCCCCCCCTAAAATTTTAACAATAGGCCATCAGAGGGGGTGAGGAATCTGATAGGTGGACCTTATACTTTTGTCTTTAAATACTCCCTAAAATAAATGTTATACTGATGTTGGCCAAGAATGTTTATGTGTAATCTGCTTTCAATGTTTATGTGCAAAATGACTAATTTTTATTTTCTGGTTTGACTCCACAGTTTCCTTCCAACCCACAGGAATGGCAGACTGTGGCCTCCCACTTTGCCCAGCAGTGGGACTTTCCCAACTGCGTAGGGGCAATTGATGGGAAACACGTCCACATCGTCCCACCCCCCAACTCGGGGAGTGGGACTATGTGGTTCAATAGTATTGTGATGTTGGTGGTGGTGTCGGCTACTTACGAGTTCCTGTATGTAGACGTGGGGAACAATGGCCGGATGTTGGATGGTGGAGTCATCGCCCAGACCGAGTTCTACAGGCATCTCCAGAATGGCAGCTTGGGCTTGCCACCTCCAGAAGACAATGCAGAATGACTCCCATTCGTCTTCATTGCGGATGAAGCATTTGCGCTGGGGGACCATCTTATGCGGCCATTCCCTATCCTATTCCCTCATCCCGGACCAGAGGGTTTTTAATTACCGGCTGGTCAGAGCCAGAAGAGTGGTGGAGAATACGTTTGGAATAATGGCCAGCCGGTTCCGCCTATTTCTTAGACCCATACACATGGCGGAATATAAACTCAATCACATCATCCTGTGTTGCTGTGTTCTCCACAACTTTTTAAGGATAAATTCTTTAAACTATGCTGCCTCAGTTGGGCCTGAGGCCAGAATTCATATTATTGAACCAACCCTGACGGCGCTTGAAACTGGCCATCCTGGCTTGCCCCCCCAGAGTGCCCGCGAGGTCCATATAAGATACATGGAATACTTTGCGGGTAGGGGGGCCATCGATATGCCAGACAATGTCTGAGACATTTTTAAAATAAAAATATATTTGAAACTGAACAAATATTTGCTTTGATTTACTGCTTGGCTTTCTTTTAGCTGTCTCCTCGGTTATCTTTTATTAATGTTCAAATTTTTTGGCCTTTTTCTTCAACAGTGAAAACGAAATTTCATTGACACATGAGGTGACAATCTCTTCTTCGGCTAACTATTATTATTATGTTGTGGGTCTGCTACACACACACCTTGTTTTTTTTTTGTTAATGTATGTAATGCATTACTGACAAAATATTAATAATTTTCAACACCATGACTGAAATTTGGGGAGTCATGAAAATGGCGTGATTGTGTAAAATTAGAAAGCACTGTTGGGTGTTATTTACTAAAGGAAAATACACTTTGCACTACAAGTGCACTTGAGACTGCACTGAAACTGCAACATATTTGTTGTATAACATTTTTTTTAGGTCACATTAAGTAGAAATTGCCTTTTATGGTAAAACAGGCATGTTTAAAACCATAAAACAATACACAACTCTGGAACTTACAAAGTTCAACTTTTATAAAGTGAAGGCAATATCAGACATGAGTATGTACAAACTGTATTTGATATTGCGTTCAGCAGATGGGAGTCAAATTTAGAAGATGTACACAAATTGCCTAACGTCAACATGTGCTAGCTGCCATCATGGGGGATCGTGTTTTGTGGGTGCAACCCCTTCCTCTCATCTACTTTATTATTGAGGAAGGGGTTGCACCCACAAAACGCGTACATTGATCTCCCGTGATGGCAGATAGCACATGTTGACACACTGTGTGCATCTAAATTTGGCTTTTAACATACGTAAAAAATTTTGGTCACAAAAAAGAGAAGAAATTTAGGGATTTCTGGGTGTTTTAGATTCTCCCTAAAACATCAATGATATTCTTCATTTTGTTTTAAACATCATTGATTTTGCTTTAGGTTTTTTAAATCTCTATTACACCCCATTATCTCCCCAATGAGGATCTGGGCACTTTCACTGGTGAAATGACATTCCTCTTCCACAACATCCCAATCACCTACAAAAAAAACAAAAAAACACACTATGTATTATAAATATGCAGGTATCCATCTCTTACCTGAGGCTGTGGTCGCAGGCACTCACCTGTTGTGGTGACAATTTCTACAACGTCTCCCTCCTCCACCTCTGGTTGGGTTTGGGGGATTTCCCATTCTTCCTGAGGTGGGCAGTCCATGGTCTCATCTGATGAGTGGTGTCCTCCGAGTCTTTTCTCCCAATGTGAACGAAAATAGGTATACTTAGCACACAGATATTTGATGGCAGAAATAGGAATATGAAACATTGCTTGGAAGTGTTGTACAATTGTCTGTTTTGGCAGAGTTCCAAGCTGAAGAAATTGTTTTGTCCTTTGTAAAGCTTGAATACTTACCTGCTTTGAGCAAGCTTCACAGATTGAGACACCCCTATAGTATTCTCTGGAGCACCTGTGTGGGCCCCCTAAAAAAATGGGTGTTCTTTTGTCCCACACTAGTGCTCCAGCATCCAGATGTGTAAACAGCTGCTAAGTGTCCTCTCCTTACACAGAATCTAGTTAGCATTTCATTCTAGTTACAAACCCATCTAGACAACAAACTTTTATTAATAGAAGTAGGCCCTAAAAACCGTATTGAACTGCATCTGGCCAAAACATCGTATTTTAGTGGCCGAACGAACAATGTTTCCTACGAACGATTAATGTGCCCATGAACATAAAAGCTGCCATTTTAAAATGTACAACAGTAAAGAAAAGCACATGGAGCAGCACGAATGTCATAAAAAGAAAGAATAAGAACACAGCACAACTACTTACTTTTTTGCAGCACTCTCCTGATCCTTCTATACTGATCGTGCTCCCTTAATTTGAGGTCTGACCATCGTTTCCTCAGTTGATCCTTGGATCGCTATACCCCAAAATTCTTCTGCAGACTCTAAACAACTTTAGCCATGATCTTGGCCTTTCTCACATTTGGGTTAGGTAAGGTAAGGTCCATACTTCCCGTCATAGTCGGCCCTCTTCAATATGTCCACCATCTCCACCATCTCAACAAAGGCCATATTTGAGGCCTTAAATCTCCTCCGGGATCATGACATTTCTGGCTACGGACTTTCCTCCTCCTCCTCATTGCTGCTATTATCATGCACCTGTTGTCTCTCCGCCATGTGCTCTCCCCCACTGCACCAAAAGAGAAGGGGCGGGGAATAGACTAAAAAGAACGTCAGGGGCAGGCGGAGTTTCACGCATGCGTCGTACGTATGATCTGTGAGCGGAGGAAGGAGTATCAGAAGTGCCGATCGTGATAACGAAGGTACAAGTTTAACTTGGGCCTATACTGCTTATAGATTGAGGCCTATGTTGGGACAAGTTTAGGAGAGTTTAGCCTGATATTTGGGTTTGCCTTGTGTTGTGTCTTGCAGAGAAAATGGATGGCTTCAATAATCACAACTTCCTCCCCCTGTTCATAGACAAGTACAGGGAGCTGCTCTGTCTGTGGCAGGTCAAACACCCACATTATAATCATAAACAAAAGAGGCAGGCAGCGCTGAAGAAACAGCTGGAGTTGGTGAAGCCGGTGGTCCCCACGGCAACCACCCCCTATTAAAAAAGCCAAAATTGGTGGCCGGAGGAGTACTTATCTTAGGGAGCGCAAGAAGGTCCAGGATTCCCAGACATCAGGAGCTGCAGCAGATGACATTTATGTCCCCAGGCTGTGGTACTAAGAGAGACTGCGATTTCTGTCAGACTAGACTGAAGTCAGGGAATCCCTCTCAACCCTTCCTTCCACTCTTCCTTCCACCTTATCTTCCACCCCAGCTGAGGCCTCCGATGTCCAACCTGGGACTTCCAACCAGGAAGAAGTGGAGGAGCCCAGCTTGAGCCAGATGTTATTATTGATCACTAATTGCTGATTTAATAAAGGCATTTACATATCAATAGACAGTAGTGGGCAAAAATAATTGGAACAAGAATGAAAAATGCTGGGCTCAGAATGATAGTCTTTTCTATTTATTAACATTCAATTTGCAACAGTCATGAGATGAAAATTGTGTGTGATTGATGAAGAAAAAATGAAAACTATGTCCCTTTTTCATACACAGGAAGACCTCAGCCAGGAGGAGGCTGTGGAATGTGGCACACAGGAGGAGGCTGTGGAATGTGGCAGCCAGGAGGGGGCAGGGGTTAGTTGCAGCCAGGAGGAGGCAGGGGTAAGTGGCAGCCAGGAGGTGGCCGGGCCCAGTAGGAGCCTCACACAATCACAGGTTCCTCCCCTCCGCCTTTCAAACAAAAGACCCAGGAAGGGGAGTAATGTGGAGGAGTCAGCGCTCAGGCTGATTCAGGAGGCTTCTGCGTCCCTCAGAACCACCCCCACTCGTGAAGAGGCCTTTGCCTCCATGGCTGCCACAAAACTGCAGGACATACAGGAGGGGCAACGCCTCATGTGTGAGGAAATAATTTATAAAACATTAAATAAGGGGTTGAAGGGCAAAATCACACCCAATACCCACCTGTGTAAGTTGCATCCTCCTCCTCCTCCTGTCACACCTCCAACACCACAGCCACAGCCTGGAAGGAAGAGTGGAAGGAAGACAAAAAAGTGATGGCCTGGGTTCAGTCTGGTCTGACAAAAGATGCAGGCTCTGTATGACCACAGCCTGGGGACATACATGTCATCTGCTCCGGTAATGATCTCTTGGACTTCTGGACCAGATTGTACTCCCTTAGATAAGGACTCCCCAGGCCACCAATCTTGCCTGAAAATAGTTGATGTGTGCCCTGGGGGCCAAAGGCTTTGCCAACTTCTGCTGTTTCTCCAGCGTTGCCTCCCTCTTTATTTGGTTAGGACCCCTTAATAAAGTTTTTTTTCTTTTAAGTAATACTTGCTTATGTGTGTTTTCCTTCAAAAAGGACAATTTGTTTGTGAGGAGGCAGGTACATTTCCAAAATACAATGTGAAATTAACAAGGGACACCAACCAACCTCCTTGAGATTAAAAAGACAAGATAATAATGGTGTTGTGGTAACTTGACACACAAAACACACCCAAAACTATTCTGGAAATCACCAAAAAACAAAAAAATTTTTTTAAAAAACAGGAGATCTGTAATTTAAAAAAATACAACAAATAATACCAAAAAAATTTTTTAAAAATAAAGAAATTTTCGGTAGATGTGACAAATAAAAATATTATATTCATAAAATCTCGAGAAATAATAAAGAAATCAGTTTGTGAGAACTCTGTGTGAATATGAGCAGCAAAACAACTCCATTCTTCTAGCATTATAATGAAGAAGAGAGTGCGCTGCATTAAACAATTTAAAACATTGCAGTGTGACGAAAGTGCTAATTTTACCAGACCGAGTAGTTCCGTCCCGGAATTTATTCTGAGCATGCATGGCACTTTGTGTGTCGGAATTGTCCACACACGGTCGGAATTTACGTGAACCGATTTTGTTGTCCGAAAATTTTATAGCCTGCTCTCAAACTTTGTGTGTCGGAAATTCCGATGGAAAAAGTTCAATGGAGCCCACACACTGTCGGAATTTCCGACAACAAGCTCCGATCGCACATATTCAGTTGGAAAGTCCGACCGTGTGTACAGGGCATTACAGTTTTTGCACACCAATTTAGTTACATAGTTACATAGTAGGTGAGGTTGAAAAAAGACACAAGTCCATCAAGTCCAACCTATGTGTGTGATTATGTGTCAGTATTACATTACATATCCCTGTATATTTCGATCATTCAGGTGATTATCTAATAGTTTCTTGAAGTTATCAATGCTCCCCGCTGAGACCACCGCCTGTGAAAGGGAATTCCACATCCTTGCCGCTCTTACAGTAAAGAACCCTCTACGTAGTTTAAGGTTAAACCTCTTTTCTTCTAATTTTAATGAGTGGCCACGAGTCTTATTAAACTCTCTTCTGCGAAAAAGTTTTATCCCTATTGTGGGGTCACCAGTACAGTATTTGTAAATTGAAATCATATCCCCTCTCAAGCGTCTCTTCTCCAGAGAGAATAAGTTCAGTGCTCGCAACCTTTCCTCATAACTAAGATCCTCCAGACCCTTTATTAGCTTTGTTGTCCTTCTTTGTACTCGCTTCATTTCCAGTATGTCCCTCCTGAGGACTGGTGCCCAGAACTGGACAGCATACTCCAGGTGCGGCCGGACCAGAGTCTTGTAGAGCGGGAGAATTATCGTTTTATCTCTGCAGTTGATCCCCCTTTTAATGCATGCCAATATTCTGTTTGCTTTATTAGCAGCAGCTTGGCATTGCATGCCATTGCTGAGCCTATCATCTACTAGGACCCCCAGGTCCTTTTCCATCCTAGATTCCCCCAGAGGTTCTCCCCCCAGTATATAGATTGCATTCATATTTTTTCCACCCAAATGCATTATTTTACATTTTTCTACATTGAACCTCATTTGCCATGTAGTCGCCCACCCCATTAATTTGTTCAGGTCTTTTTGCAAGATTTCCACATCCTGCGGAGAAGTTATTGCCCTGCTTAGCTTAGTATCATCTGCAAATACAGAGATTGAACTGTTTATCCCATCCTCCAGGTCGTTTATTAACAAATTAAATAGGATTGGTCCCAGCACAGAACCCTGGGGAACCCCACTACCCACCCCTGACCATTCTGAGTACTCCCCATTTATCACCACCCTCTGAACACGCCCTTGTAGCCAGTTTTCAATCCATGTACTCACCCTATGGTCCATGCCAACGCACCTTATTTTGTACAGTAAACGTTTATGGGGAACTGTGTCAAATGCTTTTGCAAAATCCAGATACACCACGTCTACGGGCCTTCCTTTATCTAGATGGCAACTCACCTCCTCATAGAAGGTTAATAGATTGGTTTGGCAAGAACGATTCTTCATAAATCCATGCTGATTACTGCTAATGATATCATTCTTATTACTAAAATCTTGTATATAGTCCCTTATCATCCCCTCCAAGAGTTTACATACTATTGATGTTAGGCTAACTGGTCTGTAATTCCCAGGGATGTTTTTTGGGCCCTTTTTAAATATTGGTGCTACATTGGCTTTTCTCCAATCAGCTGGTACCATTCCAGTCAATAGACTGTCTGTAAAAATTAGGAACAACAGTCTGGCAATCACCTGACTGAGTTCCCTAAGTACCCTCGGATGCAAGCCATCTGGTCCCGGTGATTTATTAATGTTAAGTTTCTCAAGTCTAATTTTAATTCCGTCCTCTGTTAACCATGTAGGTGCTTCCTGTGTTGTGTCATGAGGATAAACACTGCAGTTTTGGTTACTGAAGCCCCCCGATTCACTCGTGAAGACTGAGGAGAAGAATAAATTCAATACCTTTGCCATCTCCCCATCCTTTGTAACCAGATGTCCTTCCTCATTCTTTATGGGGACAATATGGTCTGTCCTCCCTTTTTTACTGTTTACATACTTAAAGAATTTCTTGGGATTTTTTTTGCTCTCCTCCGCTATGTGTCTTTCATGTTCTATCTTAGCCATCCTAATTGCACCCTTACATTTCTTATTGCATTCTTTATAAATTCTGAATGCTGAGGATGATCCCTCAACCTTGTATTTTTTGAAGGCCTTATCCTTTGCTTTTATATGCATTTTTACATTGGAGTTAAGCCATCCAGGATGTTTGTTCGCTCTTTTAAATTTATTACCCAATGGGATACATTGGCTAATGCCCTTATTTAATATGCTCTTAAAGCAAACCCATCTCTCCTCCGTATTCTTTGCTCCTAATATTTAATCCCAATTTATGCCTTTTAGCAAGGTTTGTAGTTTAGGGAAGTTGGCTCTTTTGAAATTCAGTGTCTTTGTGTTCCCTTCATGTTTCCTATTTGTGTGATTTATACTGAAACTAATTGACCTGTGATCGCAGTTACCTAAATTGCCCCGTATTTCCACATCTGTTATCAGGTCTGTATTGTTGGTAATCAGTAGATCTAGTAATGTTTTATTTCTAGTTGGTGCGTCTACCATCTGACCCATAAAATTGTCCTGCAAGACACTAAGGAACTGGCGAGCCTTAAATGAATGCGTGGTTCCCTCCGCCCAGTCTATGTCTGGATAATTAAAATCCCCCATTATTATAACACTTCCCATCCTTGCTGCTAATCCAATTTGTGATAGGAGATCCGTCTCCACTTCCTCCCTCAGGTTAGGGGGCCTATAGCATACTCCCAGTATTATTTTCCCCTTAGCTTCATCCCTTTGGAGCTCTACCCATAAAGATTCCACCTCCTCCCTAGCCCCCTCAGTGATGTCATCTCTCACATTCACTTGTACATTATTCTTGATATATAGGCATACCCCTCCCCCTTTTTTACCCTCTCTATCCTTGCGGTATAGGGTATACCCTTGAATGTTTGCCAGCCAATCATGAGAGCTGTTGAACCAGGTCTCTGAAATTCCCACAAAATCCAAATCCTCCTCGTACAACAGTATCTCTAGTTCACCCATCTTGTCCGCCATGCTCCTGGCATTGGTGAACATGCCACAGACAGACATTTGTTGGTCAGGATTTCCTACTGGGACGTCTTTATCGCTCTGGAGAAAAGGAGGCATGACGTCTCTAATTGGACTTCGTCCTGAAGCGTGAGTGACACCTGGAGCTACACTCCCTTGAAGAACGCCTGTCCTCTTTGGGTCTTGAACTCTGAAGCGTGAGTGTGTGGGGCTGAAATAAATCAAAGTAAACTGCATAAAAAGGAACTCTTTTTTTTTAGGTCTCCTGAAAACTTACCATTTTAGAGGGCCCCTAACTTATAAATTGAAGGTCTTGCATAAGTAGCGGCTGTCAGGGCTGGGCTCAGCCCTTCCTTCTCTGAGCTGGCTGCTCAGCTGTCGGCTAATTGCCAGCTTCCATCTCTCTCCACAGTTACCCAACTGTTGTTGATCCTGCTCGCCAGTCCTGCCTACTTAAGCTGTCCAGTCCAGAGCAACTCTGCCTTCGCCTTGGTCACATCACAAGAAACTCTACAAGAAATCTCATGCGTTCCTGTTTAAAGAATGGCTTTGCTGACATCCCTTCAGGCTACAGATCCTGCTTGTTGTTCCACTACTTTGATCCCTAATTCCTGGCTTGGCTGACGATCCATTCCGGTTACTGTACTTTGGCTATGTTTTGACTATGTTTGTTCTTTTTACTTTTATTATTAAACAAGTGTGATTTAACTGTACTTCTGTCTCGGTCTGATTTCATGGTTTCTGACAGTAGGGGAAGGCCATGAATTCAGAAGATACAGTCAATCCAATTGTTGGTAATATTTTTTCCAGATTGGATGAGCAAAATCACCGCATGGATCAGTTTGCCATAGCGTTACAAACGCTCCTGAGTCGCACGGCTCACCTGGAATCTCCCGCTGTGGCTGCTCAGGTACAACCTGAGTTGCAGGCCATCCCTGCTGCTGCACCAGTCTCTGTGCAGGCACCCGCCTCGAGTATTACCTCTATAAGAGGTATGTCTGGTTCTGCTCCACTTCCCCAGTGATTTGGGGATGATCAAGTTCAATGCAGAGGGTTTCTTAACCAGGTTGAGATATACTTTGAGATGCTGCCCCAGGCGTTTCCCACAGACAGAAGCAAAGTAGGTTTCGTGATATCTTTGATTTCTGAAAGAGCCTTGGCCTGGGCAAACCCTCTATGGGAGACACAAAAACCTGTTGTCTTGAGTTACTCCGAGTTTGTGGCCTCCTTTAAAAGAATATTTGATGTTCCCGTGCGCTCCGCTTCTGCTGCCAAGTGCCTCATGTCCATCAAACAGAGTACGAGAACTGTTGCCGACTACGCCATTGAATTCCGTACTCTGGCAGCAGAGGTTGCTTGGAACAATGAAGCCCTCGTGGCTGCTTTTTCTCATGGTCTCTTGGATTCCATCAAGGATGAGATAGCACACCCACTGAGCTGGAGAAGTTGATCATGTTTGCCATCCTCATTGACTCCAGACTCAGAGAAAGACTCTCTTTTAAGGAGCGCTTGCGGAGGCCTCCTGTACGTTTGCCTCTGAGCTTTGCAGTCCCACCCATGCCTCCCTCACCTCCCATGCCTCCCTCACCTCCCATGCCTCCTGGTATCGCGTCGGTCAGTGAAGTTGAACCCATCCACTTGGGCTTCACGCGTCTCTCTGCAAGTGAGAGAACCTTTAGGAGGAGGGAGAGATTGTGCCTTTATTGTGGCCAGGCAGGTCACTTTTTGAAGTCTTGTCCTACCCGTCCAGGGAACGCCCGAACCTTGAGGTCCTGTCACGGACAGACCTTAGGTGGCGTTGTTTTGTCCCCAGTTATCCAGAAGGATAAGCCCCTGGTTTTTGTCACCCTTTCTTGGGCTGAGTCATCCATCGAGATACAGGCTCTAATCTACTCTTGGGCTGCAGGCCTGTCCATTGATGCTGCCTTTGTATCGAAGCACTCGATTCCGCTGCAACTGAGTGACACTCCACTTGCCATTGAGGCTCTTGACGGGAGACCTCTACAACCTGCCCATGTGACTCATGAGATGGTTCCATTGTCCAATCCAATTCCAAGTTAGATTTCCTCACCTAAGTTTCCACTGGTTATCCTTGGTTACAGATGCAAAACTCCTTTTTTTATTGGCTCCGTGCTGAGGTTCTCTCCTGGTCACCACAATGCAGTGAGACATGCTTCCAGAGGGTAGCCAAGGTCCTGTGCACCTCTTCACTCTCCTCCCTGCCGGAGGAGTACCGCGATTTTAGCGATGTCTTTGACAAAGGCCAAGCCGGTAGTTTGCCTCCACACCGGCTGTATGATTGCACAAGTGACCTCCTCGTGGCCAGGTTTACCCTTTGTCGGTCTTGGAGGATAAGGCCATGGAGGAGAATGTTGCAGACGCACTTTCTCGAGGTTTCATCTGCAAATCCTCGTCTCCTGCTGGTGCTGGTTTCTTCTTTGTGAAGAAGAGGAGGGGTGAACTGAGACCTTGTATTGATTATAGGGGTCTAAATCGTTTCACGATTAAGAATGCCTATCTGATTCCGTTGAGTTATTTGACCGCCTCAAGGGAGCAACGGTTTTCACGAAGCTTGATTTGAGAGGGGCATACAATCTTGTGAGGATTAAGGAGGGCGACGAAAGGAAAACTGTGCTTAATACCAGAACAGGCCATTATGAGTACCTCGTAATGCCTTTTGGCCTTTGTAACACCCCTGAAGTTTTCCAGGAATTTATTAATGATGTCCTCTGAGATTTGTTGCAGTTATATGTGGTCGTTTATCAATTTATCAATGATATCCTCATATTTTCCAAGTCCCTGGAGAACCACCACACAGATGTCTGAGATGTCTGTCGTGTGCTTCAGAAACTAAGAGAGAACAATCTCTATTGTAAACTGGAGAAGTGTGAGTTCCATCGTGAACAGGTTAAATTCCTGAGCTATGTTATTTCCTCTGCTGGTTTTTTGATGGACCCAGAGAAACTTTTGGCAGTCCTACAGTGGCCCCGACCCGTGGGTTTACGTCCTGTGCAGCATTTCCTGGGCTTTGCCAACTATTATTGGAAGTTTATTCATAACTTCTCATCTCTGGTCAAGCTCCTGACTGATATGACCAGAAAGGACGGTAACCCACAGTTGGTCTCCGGAGTCCATTAAGGCTTTTGAGAGTCTCAAGGCTGCCTTAGTTTCTGCTCCTGTGGTGGCACATCCTGATCCTACGTTACCTTTTATCTTTGAGGTTGATGCTTCTGAGACTGGTGTTGGCACCCTTCTGTCTCAACGTCCTACCTCTGAGGGTGCTATGCATCCTTGTGGCTACTTTTCCAAGAAATTGTCACCTGTGGAGTGCAATTACGAGATTTGTGACAGAGAGCTGTTGGCGATCATTTTAGCCCTGAAAGAATGGAGACATCTCCTCGAAGGTACCACTGTGCTGGTTCTCATTCTTACTGACCATAAGAATCTCACATTCTTGTCTGAGGCTAAACGCCTCTCTCCCAGAAGGGCACGTTGGGCTCTTTTCTTGTCAAGTTTCAATTATATTGTCTCATTCTTACCTGGTACTAAGAATGTAAGAACTGACGCCTTGTCACAACAATTTTCCTCCACTTCCAAGTTGGAGTCAGTTCCGGTTCGTGTGATTCCTCCTGATCGTATTCTGGCTACGGTTCGCACCAGTCTCACTTCTCCTTTGGGTGATAAAATTCTTGCTGCTCAGGTCCATGCTCCTCCTGAGAAACCTTGTGACCGCTGCTTTGTCCCAGAGAGTCTCCGTACTGCCGTGCTCCAGACTTACCTTTCTCCCAAGGCAGCTGGCCACCCTGGGAAGAATCAACTTGTTTGGGCCATTTCCCAACAATTCTGGTGGCTTAGTCTATGTGCTGATGTAACTGCCTTCATAGCTGCCTGTTCCGTGTGTGCTCAGAGTAATGCCCCGTACACACGGTCGGACATTGATCGGACATTCCGACAACAAAATCCTCTGATTTTTTCATAAAAGTGTTGGCTCAAACTTGTTTTGCCTACACACGGTCGCACAAAGTTGTCGGAATTTCTGATCGCCATGAACGTGGTGACGTCAAGCACGTACGACGAGACTAGAAAAGGCCGGTTCAGAACCAAGCGCACCACCCTTTGGGCTCCTTTTGCTAATCTCGTGTTAGTAAAAGTTTGGTGAGAGACGATTCGGGCTTTTTCAGACTCGTGGCTTTCAGATCGTTTTCTGCCGTTCAGTTTGTGCTTGTGGGTTTGTATCTGCTCTTCAGTGCGTGCAAGCAAGTTCCGCGTGACTTTAGTCACTGTATTCTTGTTCGTTCGTTACTGTTTTTCAGGTCGCTCTTCACAGGCCTTGCTGTTCTTCAGTGCGTTCTGTTACTTCGTTCTGAGCAGCCGACCGTTTTCTAGCCATGTTTCGTATGCGTACTCCTCGTAGAGTTCGTGCTGTGCGGGGGCTTGGTGTTGGGGTCCTGACCTTGACACAAGTCCAGTCCATGAACAGGGTGGGGAGGAGTTCATGGACCAAGAATTGGTTGCTTCAGCGTGACCAGTTCTGTCATATGCCTTTGCTCCATGAGATCCGTGAGAATAATCCTGATGATTTCAGGAATTTTCTCAGGATGACGGACCCCGTATTTCACCGTTTGTTGGCTTCGCTGACCCCCTATATCAGCAGGCAGGATACCTGCATGAGGCAAGCCATCACTCTGGAGCAGAGGTTGGTCGCTACCTTGCGGTATTTGGCCACAGGGAGAAGTCTGCAGGACCTCAAGTTCTCGACAGGCATCTCCCCCCAGGCTCTGGGGATCATTATCCCAGAGACCTGTTCTGCCATCATCCAGGTCCTACAGAAGGAGTATATGAAGGTAAGATTTTTATCCTTTTATATCACATTTTATTGTATTGAATGTTTGATAATATATTGTATTTCTTTCCTCATTCCCTAATTACCATGATTGTATTATGCTGTGAATGTCCCCTTTGTCCTCATGCATGCTGGATTTTTATGTAATTATTATTTGAGGTCCTTCATACATATTTGCCCTTCAATAACCTCCCCAGCATGGTGTCTCCTGCCCTATATTCACCTCATGTAGTCACTTAACAATGTATTTTATCAGCTCCATAGTAGTGCTTTACCCCAAACACCCCCTAAAATGTTTGGAAATGTTATTTTTGATTTAAATTCAGGCAGAGTGCCATAGGCTTTTTTTTGTGGTGTCCCCAAATTTTTTGCAACCCTCCCTCCCCCCAACTGCTAAGTCAGCTGATCCCAATTCTCTATCCTCAATCATCTATCTGCTGACTTTGCCAAACCCATACACACTATACCCACCTCTTTAGTGCTCAGATTTATGGATGAATTCCCCAAAGCATGTAGTGCAAGGGCCTGCCTGTATACTTTCCAATGGTACTGTTTAAAGTTCTTGTATCCTATTATGATCTTGATAGGTAATAGCAGAATGTCCAAATGTGCTCAAATGTGTACAGTGTGTATTTATATCTTTGTATTATGACACTTCTTACCTGTCCAGTGGGCTGCCAATAGTGTAACTAAGGAGGGGCTGTTCCAAGTAATACCCTGTATTTAGGCATTCATCTCTCAATGAAGTGAAGAGGGTTACCTGTCCAAGAGTTCCCCCCCCCTTATAATGTTAGAAATGGCCCATGAGAGGGGGGAGGGAATATGATAGGTATACCTTATACTTTGTTGTAGTTAAATTCCCCTTAATAAATGCTATCTGGAGGTTGACCCATAATGTTTGTGTCTAATCTGCTTGCCAGGTTTCTGTGTAAAAATAGTAATGTTTATTGTTTTTTCCTCAACAGTTTCCTTCCACGCCACAGGAATGGCAGACTGTGGCCTCCCACTTTGCCCAGCGGTGGGACTTTCCTAACTGCGGAGGGGCAATTGATGGGAAACACGTCCACATCGTCCCACCACCCAACTCGGGGTCGTACTATTATAATTACAAGGGGTTTAATAGTATAGTGATGTTGGCGGTGGTGTCGGCTAATTACGACTTCTTGTATGTGGACGTGGGGAAGAATGGCCGGATGTCCGATGGTGGAGTGATCGCCCAGACGGAGTTCTACAGGCGTCTCCAGAATGGCAGCTTGGACTTGCCACCTCCAGAGGACAATGTTGAAGGTCTCCCATTTGTGTTTGTTGCTGATGAAGCATTTGTGCTGGGGGACCACCTGATGCGGCCATTCCCGATGAGGACCATCACCCCGGAACAGAGGGTTTTTAATTACTGGCTGGCCAGAGCCCGAAGAGTGGTGGAGAACACATTTGGAATCCTGGCCAGCCGGTTCCGATTATTTATGACACCCATCCATATGGCGGAGTATAAACTGAACCATATAATACTTACCTGCTGTGTTCTCCATAATTTTCTAAGAAAACATTCAGCCAACTATGCTGGCTCAGTTGGGCCTGAGGCCAGAATCCCAAATACATCAACAATGACGGCACTTGAAAGCGGCCGTCCTGGCTTGCCCTCCCTGAATGCCCGTGATGTCCAGTTACGATACCTGGAGTTCTTTGCGGGTAGGGGGGCTATCAATATGCCAGACAATATGTGACACCTTTTTCAAATAAAAAACAACCCAAAGAAATTCTTGGTGTACATTTACTGCTTGTGTTTGTTTGAGCTGACCCTGACAGAAATGTGTTGAGTGCAGAAAATGTCGTGATTGGGTAACCTTATAAAGAATAGTGTTGGCTGGTACTTCCTAAATGCAAAAACACATTTCACTACAAGTGCACTTGCAACTGCACTGAACCTGCACTTGCAGTGCAAAGTGTATTTGCCCTTAGGAAATAACCCCCATTTTTGCATAAAACAGCAATTACATCACCCCAAAAGTGTTGTAGTGTTGAGACAATAATCCACACATTCTTGAGTAAGGCACTTTTTTATACCTGCACAATCACATGTGCATTTACCAAAGGTTTTTAAAACAAACCAACATGTTTGTTGTATAAAATGTTTGCAGTAGCATTATGAAAAATCAAAATATCCATTTCAGATAAAACAGGCCTGTGTAAAACCAACAAGAAAGCCAAAAAACTAGAACTTACAAAGTTCACATTATGGAAAACCTGAAGGCTATATCAGACATCAGTATTTAGGAACTGGGTTTGATATAGCGTTCAGATGGGGGGAAATCACCCCTGGAAAAGCCAAATTTGGAAGATGCACACCAATTTACGAATGTCAACATGTGCTATCTGCCATCAGGGGGGATCAAGGGATGTGTTTTGGGGGAGCAAGCCCTTCCTCAACGCTACTTTATAATTGAGGAAGGGGTTGCCCCCCCAAAACGCGTCCATTGATCTCCCGTGATGGCAGATAGCACATGTTGGCACACTGTGTGCATCCTCCAAATTTGGCTTTTCTAAACATTGAAAAAAGTTTGGTACCATAAAACAGGTGATTTTGTGGGGTTTAAATTCGCCCCAAAACATCAATGATGTTATTTTTTTTTTAATAACATCAGTGATTTGTTGCTGGATGTTTTGCAATTGGAGATTACACCCCATGATCTCCCCTATCAGTATCTGGGCACTTTCAGATGTAAAGCGTTCTCTCTCCCTCACATCACGATCACCTAAAAAGAGATAAAGAACAAAAAAAAAGGTCTCAAAAATCTGCCACCAGCCATCTCTTTTACCTGAGTCTGTGGTCGCAGACACTCACCTGTTGTGGTGCCAATCTCCACCACGTCTTCTTCTTCCTCCTGCTCTTCTTCTTGTGTAGGTATTTCCCCTTCTTCCAGAGGGGGGGGGGTCTCTGGTCTCCTGGGATGAGGGGTGTCCGAGTCTTTTCTCCCCTATGTAAAACAAAAATGGTATACTTAGCACACAGATATTTGATGGCAGAACTATAGAAATAGGAAACATTGCTTGGAAGTGGGGTACAATTGTCTATTTTAGCCGAGTTCCAAGATGTATATTTTTTATTGCCCTTTGTCAAGCTGCAATACTTTACCTGTTTTGTACAAGCTTCACAGATGTAGCCCCCCCTATAGTATACACTGGAGCACCTGTGTGCCCCCCCTAATAAAAATGGTGTTCTGGGGTCCCACACTAGTGCTCCAGTGTCCAGATGTGAAAACAGCTGCTCAGTGTCCTCTCCTTACACACAATCTAGTTTGCATTTCATTCTAGTAACAAACCCATCTACATAAACAAATATTTGGCATCCAAGTAGGCCCCAAAAAAATGTGGGAAAATGCATATGGCCTAAACAATGGTGTTCTAGAGGCCGAACGAAAAATGTTTGATACGAATGAATAATGGGCCCATGAACATTAAAGTTGACCTTTTTAAACGTTACAATTACTAAAATTATATGGAGCAGAACGAACGGAATAAAGCCAGAAAGAATAGGAACACAGCACAACTACTTACTTTTTTGTAGCACTCTCCGGATCTTTCGGTACTGCTCCGGCTCTCTCAACTTCAGGTCCGACCACCGCTTCCTGAGCTGATCTTTAGACCTTCGTACCCCGAAATTCCGCTCCAGACTCCTGACCACTTTCGCCATGATTTTGGCCTTTCGGATGTTGGGGTGGGGGTAAGGCCCATATTTTCCATCATAGTCGGACTTCCTCATGATGTCGACCATCTCCAACATCTCCCCAAACTACATATTTGTGGCCTTAAAACGTCTCCTTCTGGATCGGGACGTGCCTGGATCCGCCCTTTCCTCCTCCTCCTCGTTGCTACAATTAGCCCGCACCTGCTGTATGTCCGCCATCATGCTCTTCCCCCACTGCGCCGAACGAAAAGGGGCGGGGAATACACTAGAAAGAATGTCAGGGGCGGGCGGAGTTACACGCATGCGCAGTGTATATAAAGCGTAACACGCGTGCGTATTACGTTTGATCTGTGAGCGGAGGAAGGAGCATTGAACGTGGCGATCGTAAGAACGAAGGTAAGAGACAAACTTGGGCCTATACTGCTTCTATAGATTGAGGCATATATTGTAACAAGATTAGGAGAGTTTGGTGTGACATTAGGCTTTGTCTTGTGTTGTGTCTTGCAGTGAACATGGATATGGTACTGGAAGATCAGGACTTCATTTCAGTCTTCATAGAAATGCTAAGGGAGCTGCCCTGTCTGTGGGAGATTAAACACCCCCATTACAAGAACCAAGCAAAGAGGAAGGCAGCACTGGAGCAATTGTGTGAAATTGTGAAGCTGGTGATCCCCACGGCAGACCTCTCTTATTTAAAGATCTTAATTGGTGGCCTGAGGAGCACATATCTGAGGGAGCGCACTAAAGTCCTGGATTCACAGAGATCCGGAGCAGCAGGTGACATCTATGTCCCCAGGATGTTGTACTACGACAGGCTGCACTTTCTGGCAGGCCAGACTAAACCCAGGTCATCCCTCTCCAGTCTTCCTTCCACGCTTCCTTCCCCCCCGGCTGAGGCTTCTGACGCCCAACCTGGGCCTTCCAGGCCACATGTGGAGGAGCCCAGATTGAGCCAGGTATAGCATTCCTCTAAATATTTCTGCTTGTCCAATCAATGATGTTAACTAGATGTTAGTTGGGAGTACTAATTTATGATTGTGATTGATGATGCAAAAACTAAAACCATGTCCCTTTTTCATACACAGGGAAGTCTCAGCCAGGAGGTGGCTGATCTGCAGGTCCCTCCACCCCCCCTGGAAACAGAAAGTGGCAGTAGGAGGAGTAGCCTAGAGGAGGCGGCTATCAGATTTTTTTGTAGGGCTACAGAGGTCCTGGGAGCACCACACACCAGGCAGGAGAACCTTGCGGCATTCATAGCCTATAAAATGCAGAGGATGGAGGAGGGCCAAAAAGCCATGTGTGAGGCCCTCATATCTGAGGCTCTGGCGAAAGGTGTGAGGGGCCAACTTACACCTCACACACAGCTTTGGGATGGTCCTCCTCCTCCTCCTGCAGGTCCTACTCCTCCTCCAGGTCCTACTCCTCCTCCTGCCACATCTCCAACTGCACAGCCACAGCCCGGAAGGAAGTGTGAAAGGAAGACCAGAGAGTGAGGACAATGGATCCAGTCTGGTCGGCCAAAAGATGCAGCCTCTTGTGGTACCACAGCCTGGGGACACTGATGTCATCTGCTGCTATCCAAGTCTCTGTGAATCCCGGACCAGACTGCCCTCCCTTATATATGGACTCCTCAGGCCACCAATTTTGAGGTTTAAGAATTGATGTCTGCTGTGGGGGTCCCAGGCTTCACTAATTTCTCCTGTTGATCCAGTGTTGCCTTCCTCTTTGTTTGGTTCTGAGCCCTTAATAAAGGATTTTTGTTTGGAATTATACTCTCCTATGTGTTTTACTTCTTCAAAAATGACGGTTTGTTTGTGAGGATTCAGGTACATTTCTAATATACAATGTGAAATGAACAAGGGACACCAACAACAAAAAATCTCATGGAGATTAAATAATAAAAGATATCAATGGTGTTGGGGTAACTTGCCACACAAAACACACACAAAAATATTCTGGAGTAAAAATAAAAATAACATTGAACAAAGATCAGCCTTGGAAAAAATCCAAACATTAAAGAAAAAAAGAGGCTTAAAAAGAAAAAAAAAATATAAAACTGTCAGATGTGACAACTAATAACAATATATTGCGGGAATCCCACTAAAAAAACACAAATAAAACTTTGTGAGAAGTGTGTGTGAATATGAGCAGCAAAACTACTTAATTCTTGTCACATTCTAAAGAAGAAGAGAGTGCGCTGTATTAAACCATTTTTAACATTGCAGCGTGACGAAAGTGCTGTATCCATTGCGAACGCTAAGTTTACCAGAACGAGCTGTCCCGTGTCGGAATTTCTTCTGAGCATGCGTGGCACTTTGTGCGTCGAAACAGGCCACACACGGTCGGAATTGACGCGATCGGATTTTGTTGTCGGAAAATTTTATCTCCTGCTGTCCAACTTTGTGTGTCGGAAAATCCAATGGAAAATGTCCGATGGAGCCCACACACGGTCGGAATTTCCGACAACACGCTCCGATCGGACATTTTCCATCGGAAAATCCGACCGTGTGTACGGGGCATAAGACTCCACGACACCTTCACGTAGGCCTTCTACAACCCATACCCAATGGAGAGAGGCCCTGGACCCACCTGTCTATGGATTTCATTGTGAAGTTACCCAACTCCCAAGGCAACACTGTTATCCTTATGGTGGTTTACTGGTTCTCAAAGATGTGTCATTGTATTCCACTTAAGAAGTTGTCCACTTCTAAGGAACTGGATTCCATTTTTGCTCGGGAGATCTTTCGCTTACATGGGCTACCCAAGGTGATTGTCTCAGACAGGGGTATTCAGTTTGTCTCCCGGTTCTGGCGAGCCTTTTGTGCACAGTTGTGAATTCAGCTTGCTTTCTCCTCTGCGTATCACCCGCAGTCTAATGGGGCCGCAGAACGAGCCAATCAGTCCTTGGAGCAATTCCTATGTTGCTATATTTCTGACCATCATAACAACTGGTCAGACCTATTACTGTGGGCAGAGTTTGCTCACAACAGTGCCATGAATTCTGCTTCCCGATTGTCCCCATTTATGGCGAATTATGGTTTCCAACCTTCCATGTTGCCTGACTCATTTGTTCCGCAGAGTATTCCTGAGTTAGAGGAGCATCCCCGTGTTCTTCGTTCCACTTGGACACAAATCCAGGAGGCTTTGCGTCATGCTAATGATAGGTACAGGCTCCATGCTGACCGCAGACGCCTGCCTGTGCCTTCTTACCAGGTTGGGGACAGTGTCTGGCTGTCATCTCGCAACCTCCGACTTTGTGTTCCCTCACTGAAGTTCGCACCTCTGTTTATTGGGCCTTTCCGTATTCTTCGCAGGATTAACCCAGTTGCTTACACATTAGATCTTCCTTCTAATATGCGTATTTCGAATGTATTTCATGATTCCTTATTAAAACCTTTGGTCTGCAACCACTTTACCACCTCTGTGCCACGTCCTCACCCTGTACAGTTTGATAACCATGAGAAGTATGAAGTACAGTCCATTGTTGACTCCCATAGGTTCCATGGGCACATACTGTACTTGGTGCATTGGAAAGGGTACGGTCCGGAGGAACGCTCTTGGGTCTCATCCTCGGACGTACATGCCCCTGTCATCCTCCGTGATTTCCATAGACGTTTTCCCCTCAAGCCCGGTGGTCCTCTGAGGGGAAGGGGTCATTGGAAGGGGAAGGGGGTCCTCTGAGGGGAAGGGGATACTGTCAGGGCTGGGCTCAGCCCTTCCTTCTCTGAGCTGGCCACTCAGCTGTCTGCTAATTGCCAGCTCCCATCTCTTTCCACAGTTACCCAGCTGTTGATGATTCTGCTTGTCAGTCCTGCCTACTTAAAGCCGTCCAGTCCAGAGGAGCTACGCCTTCACCTTGGTCACATCACAAAAAACTATCTCCTGTGTTCCTGTTTAAAGACTGGCTTTGCTGACATCCTTTCTGGCTGCAGATCCTGCTTGCTGTTCCATTACTTTGATCCCTGACTGCTTGGCTGACTATCCGTTCTGGTTACTGTACTTTGGCTATGTTTTGACTACGTTTGTTCTTTTTACTTTTATTATTAAACAAGTGTGATTTAAGTGTACTTCTGTCTCAGTCTGATTTCATGGTTTCTGACTGTCATGAAGCTTGGAATAGTGGCTGATTCATAATGCTGGGACAGATACTGTTAGGAGATGCTGATGTAAATTCCAGCACCTGTCTGTCTGTTGTCTGCTAAAATGTGTATATTAAATAAGTCTCTAGTATGGGATCTAAGAGTCATTAGATCCCCATTGTTGTTTGTGTTAATTAACCCTGCTATTGTGATAATGTTGATTGGATTTTCTAAACTACAAGATGGCCAGTCTGGCCTAAAGGTCATGTCTGAGTCATCTAGGCTGTCTAAAGGGATTAGTTAATTATCTCATGTTAATTAGGTTAATTAGGTTAATTGGGTTACAGCTGTATTGTTAGAGTAATATGAGCTGGAGGTCTGCAACTCCTCTTTTATTGTATAAATAAGACTGTATTCCTGTCAATAAAGAGAGATTCCTGGTTGAACATACATACAGCCTGCCTGGTGTTTGTTCTGAGCTATCACAACTGGGTTAGAACGGCACAGAGCTGTAGTTCTAATCCCGGAGCTTTGGATGACCGAGCAATCAGATGTTGCGATCTGCAGTCTGATTCTATAGCAGCAGAGGAGTGTCGGGAGAGTGGAACCGAGCGAGGGGCTCGTTACACTGACAGAGTCACATCCATTGGGCTTCAAATGATGTAAACGTATAGCGTCATCAACACTGCAGCAACGCGACTCTCTCCCTTTCACCTGTCAGTGCACCAGCGGACTTGGCATCCCAGCCACATGCAGGTTACAGTTCGGGTCTTTACCTTCCCGCTGTCAATCATTTTTGCTTTCTCCTCCAGCACGACCAGCCCTTCCCCACACACTGGTGAGCGTGTTCCACATTTGGCCACAGTGCAGCAGGGGTATTGGTGCCCCCCCACGCTGCAGGAGGTCTTTTGTAAACCCCAATGCCATCAGCTCCTTGTTGCTCCATTGATCTTCTGTGAAACTGTAAGCGGTTGATTTATTTTTTACCTACCTCATATCCCTTCCTGTATGACAACAGGATTGTTCTTTTACATGCATTACTGAATAAACTAGGACTAATCATGTTCAACTGTCTGTAAAACTGTGTTTACTCCTCAAACCATTGAGCGCTGGTCCATCTGTTTTGTTGTACACTGTTACATAGTTACATAGTTAGTCAAGTTGAAAAAAGTCCATCCAGCTCAACCTTAAAAACAATAAATAAATAAAATAAAAAATATAAATAAATAAAATAAAAAGTAATGTTTATTCATAGTAAGTAACTGTTTATTTATACCCTCCAGCAATGGCTGCGTCCAGCTGCACTGGGTTCAGATCCCATGTCATTAACCATGCCCTTTCCTGCCCATCCACACATGGCCATGTTTTAGCGCTGGTGTTACGTGTTGTATGTCACTGGGTGTATGAGACTGAGGTCACCAAGGGATCCCAACATGGACTTTAACCTGAACTGCTTCATCGATAATGGTTAATATAAGTAATTAGTGACATACTTTCTAGTAGTAATGCAATTTATTAGATATACCTTATTAGAAATAGTATGAGTGCATAGTCTAGGTCGACCTGGTGATGTGCCAGTTTAAGCATACATGCTAGGTGACAACATGTGAGACACTCAGATTAGGAATATATATATTTATATATTTTTGTGATGGAGCAAACCCAGTAGTGTTAAATTTAAAATTAAAAACAAAAATATATTTTTTTTTATTTATTTAGTTTATCTTTTAATATAATAATACAATTAATATTAATTTTAGTTTAAATTTAGTGTATTGCACAAGGTTTTAAAAAAAATTTCTGTAGCATAATATAGTTCGTCTATATTTTAAAATATCATTTTCTGGTATTAATATCAATATATTCAATAATTCATATTGATGAGAAAAGTTCCAAGAAATTCCGTTCAGTGTAAAAACTCAAAAATTGATTTAATAATAAAATAGCAAAATATTACAAGAATAATATTAAAATGTAGAATATAAAAATATCAATAATGTATTATATTCTTAAGATGAAGATTGAATCAGATGTGTGTGTGTGTGTGTGTGTGTGTGTGTAGCTGTACCAGCTTCCTTCAACTTCAAATCAACCCAGAAGACTGAAGCAAACTATGTCCATTCATTTCTCCTCTTTAAGATTTAGAATCATGAGTGCTGTATTGTAATTTTTGGCATCTTCCAATTCAGTATTTTCTGTAAAATTTTTGCTGATTAACATAACCATTCTTCATAGAAAGACCTGTTGAACGACTCTCAATAGTATTAACATATACTGTCTCAAAGCCTCTCTCAGCACTTGTTCTAAAAATACCATTTACAGGTTTCTTGAATTCATTGGTACAAACATAATGTACTGTTACCAAATCTACCTGTAAAGATTTAAATTGTAAAGTTTTAAAAAATGGCCAATATTTTTCATGTAATTCTCCTGAATTTATTCTCTCTAAAAGAAGTTTTAATGATAGATCAGGTGTCTGTAATATGATCTTTCTAGATCTCACAATCTTTTCTGTTACTTTGACTGCAAAATAAACACTTAACAATTGCTTAATATGTGTGTCAAAGGTCTTTTCCATATTTGTCAAACCTCTGGAGAAAAGAAATATTATTTTCTGATCACCTTCTTTTAATTGAGGCAAAATTATTGAAATCGAATTCTCAGATACATCCATATGCAAAACAACAGGCATTGACATACCAACTTCAATTGTATTCAATGAAGGAGCATTCTGCAGATCCCTTTTCAACATTTCAAAGGCATCTGTCTGGGTTTGACCCCATTGATCAAACACAAGATCTTTTTGTCTTAAAAAAATCAAATAATGGTTTAAGTTTATCATCACATTTCTGTAAAAACTCTTTGCAACTATTTACTTTGCTCAAAAATTTATATAATGCCTTGTAAGATGTAGGAATTGGAGAAGCAGAAATGTTTCTAACTTTTTCCCGTGATAACTGTCTCTGTCCATGACTAATTTGCATATGAAGGAATGTTATCTGATTTTCATCAACCGAACTGACTCTATTTTCAGTTTCAACCCTGCTGTTGACTCTATTTTCAGTTTCAGCCCTGCTGTAAATAACTCAGACAAAAGAGTGACATGTTCCTCTATACTCTGTGTAGACAACAAAAACGTGTCCACATGCTGAAAAATACATTCTGGTCTAGAGAATTTTGATAATACTTTCTCTAAACACTCATGCACTATACTGTCACTAATGTTCAATCCTGGAATTATTCTAGTGAATGCATAGGTTTCTTTATTAAAGCTGAGGGCAAGTTTATATTGACAGCTTTTAGTTAATTTAATAGAAAAATGACTATTGGTGATTACAGAAATTACTTCCGCCTTGGCATCCAGGTGTGACATTCAATTTAAATTAGGAACAATAGGTTTGTTATTTGTAATGCATTTATTCAGTGATCTTAAATCCACTGATAAAGAATATAAATCATCAGCATTTTGATAGGCCAAATACAATTATTTACCATTGATTGTGCTTTGTTTAATATTCCTTGTTGTAAAAATTATTGTACAATGTCAGAAACTGGACCTATTGATTCTTGTGGCAACTTATATTTAATTTGGGGTTCAGGTTCTCTTCCCACAATTTCTATTTTAATATCTTTAAACAAACCTGTATCAATTTTGGTCTGACTCCAAAGACTTTTATGTGATTGAACCAATTTTTCCAATATGAGATTTGTTCTTGTATTTGGCCAATTATAATCTGAAGACGTGTCAGCTGCTGTACAAACAAACACTTCAAACATTACTGTACATTGAAGGATCTGTTAACATAGATTTGGGCCTAGATGAATCTTCCCATATAGTATAATTACTTAAATAAATAATGCAATTGAATTTACTAATCACATCTATGCCTAGAATATTCTCTACATTTTGGCAACACCAGATATCTATCTTAGTTTTCAAAAGTCCTGGAATTTCAAAAGTCACATCAGAAACTTTAATTGCAACTGTATTTTGTTTTTCATTGAAACCAATTAAATTACATTTTGGAGAATCAATGTTCACAGGTAATTTGTGTCTAGTTAAACTGAGTTCAGCTCCTAAATCTATTACCATTTAGTTTTCCTACCATTTAATAAACCATGTAACCACAGCCTTCCACTTTCATCTAATACAATTGGAGCAACATAATTTAATTTTGGAGAAGTCTCAGAAACATTTTTTAATCCCGATTTTGGCAATGGAGGTAATCCATCTCTCTCATTGACAGCATTGCTTGCCATATTGATTGAACTGTCATTAACAGTCAGTGTACTGATCTGTTTGACTTCTGAGGCATAAGGCAAATCAATCAACCTATTGTTTGGACAAGGATGAATAAATTGCTCAGAAATTTCATTGTGTTCTAATTTCAAAGTTTTTCTTTGCGAATCTAATTTATATTTTAAACATTCTTTCTTTACATGACCACATTTCGTACAATGTAAGCAAATAACATTTCCTGTATGCTCTGAAACTTTGGTTCTGCCTGTGACCTGTATCTTACCATATCTGGGTGTGGCACATGGCAACTCTCTGATCGCCATTTTGCCTTTGTCTGTCTTGACTTTGTGTGCATACTGCATCTTTATTCATTAATTTTGTTTTGAGCAAAACTTCATGATCCTAGTCAACAATCTCTATAGACAGCATATCTGGTACAAAAAACTTCTGTTTAGGGTCTACACTATTATTAATCTCTAAACTCTTGCTTGACTGTGCTTTAGGCCCCTTTCACACTGGGGCGGGAGATGTGTAAAGCGCCGCTATTATTAGTGGCTATTAGTAGTTTTAGTGGCAGTATTCGGCTGCTAGCGGGGCGGTTTTACCCCCCACTAGTGGCCGAGAAAGGGTTAAAAACCACCGCAAAGCGCCTCTACAGAGGTGCTTTGCCGGCGGTATATCTGCGCTGCCCCATTGATTTAAATGGGCAGGAGCGGTGAAGGAGCGGTGAAGGAGCGGTAAAGGAGCGGTGTATACACCGCTCCTTCACCGCTCCTTCACCGCTCCGAAGATGCTGCTAGCAGGACTTTTTTTCCCGTAGCGCACACCTCCAGGGTGAAAGCCCCTGGACTTTCACACTTGAAACACAGCAGCACTGTTTCGGGTCGGTTTGCAGGTGCTATTTTTAGCGCAATAGCGACTGCAAACTGCCCCAGTGTGAAAGGGGTCTAATGCCCCGTACACACGGTCGGACTTTGTTTGGACATTCCGACAACAAAATCCTAGGATTTTTTCCGACGGATGTTGGCTCAAACTTGTCTTGCATACACACGGTCACACAAAGTTGTCGGAAAATCCGATCATTCTGAACGCGGTGACGTAAAACACGTACGTCGGGACTATAAACGGGGCAGTGGCCAATAGCTTTCATCTCTTTATTTATTCTGAGCATGCGTGGCACTTTGTCCGTCGGATTTGTGTACACACGATCAGAATTTCCGACAACGGATTTTGTTGTCGGAAAATTTTATAGCCTGCTCTCAAACTTTGTGTGTCGGAAAATCCGATGGAAAATGTGTGATGGAGCCTACACATGGTCGGAATTTCCGACAACAAGGTCCTATCACACATTTTCCGTCAGAAAATACGACCGTGTGTACGGGGCATTAGAATTCACACAAATCCTTTTACCTTATTCTGTAATTCAGACAACTGAATATCTTTTATTTGAATTGCACTTTGTAAATCATCTATTCGCTCACTCAAAATCGGACAATTAAGACATACACTGTTAGACCCCATGTACACTGCAGCTGCTAAATGGACGTTCTGAGGCAGTTTGACACTTTTTTCAACCGCCCCTGAACTCATTCAATGTTATCTTATGTGTTCATTTACACAGGTTCGTTTACTGTCATTTTTAGGCAGTTGTATTTATAGGCCTTTTTTTTTAATGCAAAAAAATGAGTTCAGATGCCAAAGTTTCAGACATTTTAGATGCCAAACTCTTCTAAACGCTTATAAATGCAAAACGCGGCAAAATGCTGCTAAACGCAGCATGTAAACGCAGCAAAATGCCGCTAAACGCAGCATGTAAATGCAGCAAAATGGGCGTTTTAAACGTGGGTTACTACCTGTCAAGTTAAATCATTCAGGAGAGGTTGTAAAAATGTCCCATGTACATGAAGCCTTATCCTGCTGAGTCTTTGTTTTCCCTTTTGTACCAATAACATTCCTTTTAGGAACACATAATATCATTGTATCATAAACCTTAACTAACTTTATCAAATTTCTAACCTGTTTGCTGAATTTCTTATAAGTAAATTTAGATTTTTGTTTCTTAATATTTGCATGTAAGCATTCATTGAACATGTAACACCATAATTCATCATCTTTTTTTTTTTTTTTGCAAAATCTTTTTATTGAATTTTTACCAACATACAAAAATTGCCCACAAATGAGCCAACCATGCCCATGCAGGGGCGGATCCTCTGATACGGCAAGGACCGCAGCAGGGTACAACATATAACATCTACAACCTTACTTATCTAAACCCCGATGGGGGAGAGGTTATTGTTCAGGAGAATCTGTGCTATAATTCATCATCTTTAACAAATTTTAAAAGATTTTTGAATTCTAATTTACTCTCACTATATAATTCATCAATAAAATTTATTACTTACTACTTTAGAACAGACTTCCTTCATGTAACACGCGTTCCCTCTCTTGGAGGGAAATTACGTCATCAAGAAACAGAGCTTTCTTGCACGTGCACAAACGTCTCACCATTTTTGTTGATTCGATGATTCCAGGTTCATTCAATGATACCAGAAGTTCATTTGCTGTTTCTATTTCTCCTGGAAGCTTGAGTGCATAATCAATGCTTGTCTTGCATATCTTCCCTCTCTTCAAGCGGAAGGAGAAATAATTCAAAAATGTTCAATATTCGGACAAAATGAAAATGGCTAAGGCTCGCTACTGTTAAAATATCGTTTTTATGATATTAATATCGATATATTCAATAATTCATATTGGTGAGAAAAGTTCCAAGAAAGTCCGTTCAGTTCTTGTGTAAAAACTCAAAAATTGATTTAATAATAAAAAAGAAAAATATTACAAGAACAATATCAAAATGTAGATAATAAAAATATCTATAATGTATTATGTTTTTAAGATGAAGATTGAATCAGATGTGTGTCTGTGTTTGTAGCTGTACCAGCTTCCTTCAATGTCTCGTGGTGTGTGTCGTGTCTTGTCTGCCCGTAAATCTCTCTGTTCAACTCCTTTTACTCCTAAATTCAGCCCCCACCTTCTCCAAAAAAGGCTTTCATCTTATAGTTCCACAAGCTCTTCTAATGAGACATAGCTTCCCTCCCACCTCTCACGCAAGGATGGGGATTGTTCAGTCTCTATGCATGACATTCCTGAGGAGTGGGCAATAACAATGTGTGAAACCATTTAATGTATACAATATACATTTCCTTTAACATAAAATAAAATACTATATATATATATATATATATATATATATATATAAAAGCATAAAAGTCCAAAGGATTGCTGCATTTAAAAACTTTGTTTATTTGTTCAAAGATTTGTAAAGTTACATCTCAGAAAGTGTTCAAAAAGATTTCCGTTTCAGGCTCACATTCCCATGCCTTTTCTCAGATCAGAACACATCTAACATTTTGAACACAGACATTGCAATTTAACATTTTTCCAAAAAAAAAAAAATCACATATGGAATTGCTCATTAGTACAATTATATTCCTTTGTTCATTAATCATTTCACACCACTGATATGCAAATGGGTTAACCATGTAGAGATAGAAATAAACAAAAAACTGCCTGGATCAACCTAAACTAAATAATAAAAATATAAAGTAAGTTTAGCGAGTTTGTAAATAACATTCACCCATACAATATTCCTCATAGGATGCAGTTCTGTTAACCCTAAAGGCATACAAAAAAAGACTAAGAGAATAAAGTTCTCTTAAGAGGGCCAGGACAGAACACTTATGGTAAATACAAAACTAACTTTATTAATACAAAAAATTCCACAGCAAACTAAATTAGCAAAAATAAAGCACAGATAAATGACTGACATAGACTATTAAAAAATTGGACAACGTTGTCAAATTGTTAAAAACATAGGAAGCCGCGGCTGCATATCCCACACATGCACACCAGACACCAACAAAACGACTAGCATTCACTGGTTAGAAGCAATAGGCTATTAGGAATGTAGAAATAGACATGGAGATTCCTTGTCAAGAGCTCCAAGTAGTAGAGTCCATTAAATATAAGCCATATAGGTTAGGTACTGGTTAGCAGGTGGGCGACTTGAGTGTACTAGTCCTGTTTGCATGAACATAACCATATAGCGGGGTCTATTTAGAGTCAGACCACAGACCATCAGCATAAATGGATAATCAGGCAATGTAGCAGATGTAACAAACAGCGGATGAGAGAAGCAGAGGCAAACATAGCACTGAAATATTCAAAATAGATGTCAGTAGGGGGAGTGCTGTAATGAATTAAGCAGGCATCCATATAGTAGCTTCTAATTAGGATGTGGATACTCTCACCAACTGTGTGGGGTCCACCGTCCTCCTGCAGTGTGACTCTACCCCTAGATGGATAGATAGTGGCTAAGAGCCCCGCTCTGCATTAGACAACAAAAGTGTTCGACCGGAATATTCGACCGGGATATTCCACCAAGGAGGGAAAACCCCTCATAGAGTGTTTGTTGCCTCCGTGTGTTTCGACGTAGATCCGAAAGAAAAGAAACATCAAGCCGTCAGCTGTTTTTTCCGTGCTGACACTCAAGTGAGTAATTTTGTTTTAAAACAGGACCTTTATCATTTTTTTAGGCAACTGAGGTTTAAAGTATATTTTGCATGTCAACCACCTGTTTTGAATAAAGACATTTTACAGCTATCTATAAGAAACTTAGATCTTAAATCAAAAAGTACTAGGGTACCTCCCACCTCTTGTTCGACTGTTGAGGTGTATATTGATAGCGTTAATAATGATATGAAATCATTTTTCGATGATAGAAATAAGAATGACCACAGACGGAACAATTTAAGTCGGGAAGAGATTACGGCATTAACCTCCTTGTCAGCTCGGCGTGATATAACTATCAAACCGGCTGACAAAGGGGTAGCCATTGTGATTGGGAAAACCATTAAGTATGAATTGGAAGTGTTGAAACAATTATCAGATGTCAATACTAAAAAAGTACTGACATCAGCATTAAAAGACAAAATTATTGATGATTAAACTTTTACATTTTTATTATGTGAAGATCCCATTACCCCTGTAATATATATCTTGCCTAAGATACGTAAGGATCCTATTAACCCACCAGGATGTCCCATTGTTTCTGGGATGGAATCAGTGACAACTCTATTAACAGAGTACCTTGATAAATGTATAACGCCATTATTAATAAACACTAATTAGTTTATACAGGATACTAAAGATTTTCTTGAAAAAATTAAAAGGATTACGTTGTCATCTGATTCAATCCTTGTCACATGGGTCGTATCCAGTCTTTACACTATTATCCCCCACAAACTGGGTATTGAAGCCTATAAATGACTTTTGAGACAATCAGATTGCTACAATAGTCGACAAATTGGCTTTTTGTTGGACCTACTAAAAATTGTCCTTGAGGAGAAGGAAACAAGGAAACCCATTATTTACAGCTCAAAGATGGCTTCCAGTGTCGCACCCCCCATACGCAAACGCATTTATGAATATGATTGAAGTTTCCTTTATGTATAATAACAAAATCTTTATGGAAAATTGCCAGGGATGGTATAGATTTGTGGACGATGTGTTTGCAGTGTGTGGAGGTGACATTGGAACCCTATTATTGTTTGATTAATATCTGAATTATCTTATTCCTGGTTTGAAATTCAATATGGAGTACAGTGGGACAGAAATTTCCTTCCCGGACACCATGTTGAAAATCAACCAGATAAAAAATTGATAGCGATGGTAAGAACCCAGCTCAAGATAATTACTAACACATTTTGGCTTTCCATAGAAATATGAAGCTTATAAAACCAGACATGGGGGTAAGTCACACATGTGCAAGTCACAAGCAAGTCTCAAGTCTTAACCTTCAAGTCATAAGCAAGTCCCAAGTCACTGTGGCGAAAAGCAAGCAAGTCAAGTCGAGTCCCTGCTAGAAGTCAAGCAAGTCAAGTCAAGTCATTTATTTTGGTCAAGTCACAAATTAAGTCAAAATACTGATCTACCCCATTTCCATCCTTTAAATGAGTTAAAAGTCAGTTTTTAGGAAAGGTTTTGTTTTTTTTTCAACATTAACAAAACAGCTTAGTGCTTTTTTCTTGGCATATTAAAGAGACACTTTGAATGCACAAATCGCAGACAAGGAGCAGAACACTCAGCAATTAAATGGCCAACAAGCCTGAAAAAAATGTAGTCCTTGCTGAGGGGGAAAATAACTAAGCTCAAAGTTTGAACTTGACACAATGCCAATATCTGGACACTTGAATGGTGATGAGAATAATAGTATTCCCATCACCATTCTTCAAGTGTCCAGATATTGGCAATTTGGCATTGTGTCAAGTTCAAACTTTGAGCTTAGTTATTAGAATAGAAAAAAGACGGAGAAACACCCGCGCAATGGGATGCATGCAATGGAATACAAATTTAAAAATTAAAGAATGTTGTTGGAACTGCTGCCACTACCGATTACTTCCACTAGGTAGAGTAAGATATAAGAGAAAAGCAATAGAATAAATAGCGCTGTTTCCAAGCCTGGTGAATTCAAATGTGTTATAAAGGTCCTGGATGTGCATAAGTCAAGTTGGTTGTCTGACTTAATAAAGTGCAGTGTGTGCTCTAAAAAAGATATAACTTAATCCATATAAACATAATATATCCATATATAAATGAACCCTATTTTTAAATTTAAAATATTTGTGCAAAATTATGTGATCCATAACGTAAATCGATAATGTACATATGAAGTGAACAAACAAATATATATAATCAAGTGCTTTCAGTGCTGCTAGGATCTGGTGAGTGCAATCAATCACTATTAGAACGCGGATTAAGGCACGCACTGAAAGGTTTACTTATTGGAATATCCATCAGAACGCAGGGTTTTTTTTTGTAGCAGCACTGAAAGCACTTGATTATATATATTTGTTTGTTCACTACATATGTACATTACCGATTACGTTATGGATCACATAATTTTGCACAAATATTTTTAATTTAAAAATAGGGTTTATTTATATATGGATATATTATATTTATACGGATTAAGTTATATCTTTTTTAGAGCACACACTGCACTTTATTAAGTCAGACAACCAACTTGACTTATGCACATCCAGGACCTTTATAGTAATTCCACGGGATAAACATTCACTAAATACTATAGGCAACATCTTTACAATCTTTCCCACTCCATACTGCCCTCCCACTAAGGGAATAACACATTTGAATTCACCAGGCTTGGAAACAGCGCCTAACTTCTATTCCTTTTTTCTTAGTTATTAGAATAGCCACTTAAAATGCATTGCATTTGCAAAAAATAGTATTCTCACTTCTCAGAATACTATTTTTTGCAAATGCAATGCATGTTAAGTGGCTTTTCTAAGAATAGCCACCTAAAATGCATTGCATTTGCAAAAAATTAAATTTGAAAGTACTTTCTCGCTCAGTTGTGAGCGATGGGGTCGCATTATCACCCCACCATGGCTAAACACACGTTCAACAGGTGCGCTTGATGCAGGGACTGACATTACTCTTACCGCTACCCTGAACAAAGAGGGGAGCATGTGCCTGTTCATGGCCCAAAACTGAAGGCAGCTCTGTCCATCACAAATGTCTAAATACTGGTTCCGCTGAATTTGGGGACTGGAACATGAATCTCTCTTCTGTTTTTTGCGGTATGCTGTGAACAGCCCAGATTGACTCTCTGACTCTGCCACTGGCATTTGCTCGTCTTCATCGGTGGTTGTTGGGGTGGGCTTGCAGTCCTCTTTGAGAATCAAGTCTGAAAAACACAAGCATAAAACAGTGACTCAATGCACTCAGGTGTTATTACTGCAAACGGGTTATTACCAAAAACATAACATACTTTTTATCATCGCAGACACAGCCTCCTTGACATTTTCGGTAGCCAAAACATCATGGGTCATCCACATGGTGCCAAATGAAGGATCCAGCAGAGAAGCTTTTAGGTATAGAGGGTCAGAGAAGGGTAAGCTTGCTACATCATTCTGTTCATCTGCCATCCTCACATTGACAAAGATCCCTTCGAATTGTCTTTGGAGTGATTCTTGCAGGCTACGGATCAAGCCACCAAGGTAGCGCGCGCTCTCTTTATGATTTTCCAAGTGGTGATTCAGAGAAAGGATACAGGGTACAACAGCACTTATTGTCACAAGTTTTTCTCCCTGTGAGAGGTCTGTGGCTTCTCCAAAAGGTTGAAGGACATCCACGAGTTTCTTAATCTGATTCCACTCTCTAGCTGTGAATACAGTCTCTTTGTGTCCCCCATCTTCAAGCATTCTAGTCAGTTTCAGCTGGTCACAGCTGACCACTGATTTCAATTGCCTCAGTGTGGAATTCCAGCGTGTGGTAACAGAGGCAGGGATTCCACGCTGTCCAAACTCCTCCTCAAATTTTTCCTTGAAAGAGGTGCTTGTGTGTAACAAGGAGCTCAACCTGGAAGCTTTGGCGAGAGCTGCATTGACTAATTTAGTCTCTTTAAGTCCATCACCTATTACCAATTGAAGCGTGTGTGCAAAACATTGAAGTCTAGTCTTGGTTTTTGCACTCAAATAATTGTCAAACATCTCCTGTTCTTCCACTGACAGGTCATTCCAAATGTCTGAATCATCAAGGTCATCGTCTTCATCTAGCTGTCCTGGAAAACATGTAGTGAATGCTTTTTTCATGTTTGCGGCGTTGTCACAGATGATGTGGTCTACCTTTTTTTTTTAATCTTGTACTCTTCACATATATGCTCAAATTCCTCACAAATTCTTTCCCCTGTATGGGGACCTTTGAAGCGGTTGCACGCAAGCAACTGTGATTTTAACTGAAGTCGGTCATCCTCAATGTTGATCCAGTGCACTGTGACTCCAAGAAAGCCTCTCATCCTGCGGTCTGACCATATATCTACAGTCACTGACAGATGATCTACCACTTCGAGTTCATTTTTCAGCTTCATTTTCCTATCTGCCACCAGATTGTCAAGCTTGCCAGTAATTGTTCTTCTACTTACTGGAGAGTACTTGTTGTCTACTATTGACAAAAAGCGACAAAAGCTTTGATGTTCAATGATGGACAGTGGCATGTTGCAGTTTATAATGAGGTCTGACAGGATTGAGTTTGTAATTGCCTTTTGCTGCTGGTGGTTGCAGTGGTATAGCTGCACAGTCCCCTGTGCGATGAATTGTGAGATTTGAGGCTAGGTATCATCAAAAGTCCCTTTGGTATGGATGTACTCTTCATATCTATAGAGTAAACAGAAGAGAGATAGAAAAAAAAGTTAGCTATGTGATTTATTGATTTGAACAACAATACACTCTGCTCCCACCTAAAGTGGGATGTAGGCCTAATTTGCATATATATATATATATATATATATATATATATATATACATACACGTGACGTTACTGTACCTACTTTTCTTTGTGGGTTTTGTAGTGACGGATGAAGTTGGATGTTGTGGTGGACGTGTCTCTTATTTTTGAGTTGCAGACCTTGCATATCGCCGTTCTCTTCTTTTCACCAACATCTAAAATATAATCCTTAAATCCAAATTTAATTATTTTTGGAATCGCTCCCACCATTATAGCTGCCTTGTGCGTTGATCTGTCAGGGGTGGATCCAGAGTTTGCTGTCGGGATGGCCCGGGCACTGCCAGAAAATAAGGTGTTGCTGCTTAGTACACTAGTACTTACAGAACTATTTTTAATGTATTATATATATACGGTCCTAACCTAACCTTGTTTAAAACAGTGACACGTTTATCATTCCAGATTAGAATATTACATTAGTGACTCATAGTGACACTTTTTGGGCACCAGTGACACCAATACAGTGACCAGTGCTAAAGTTTGCATTGATTTCAGCATGCATGGAGCATTGCAGTACATGAACTTTCACTGGATGTGGACTGTTTAATGAGTTTGTAGTACGCATGGAGAACTTAATTTAGCAATATGATTTTTATGTAATATTCACATTGAGCACTTTGTACTTCGCACAAGTAATAGTTAATTAGTGAAGGACTCAGGGAGGAACTGGTCTGGGACTGAGGGTCAGTGCAGTGGCCGTCGCAGCGCAGGAGAAAAAAAGCACGAGGAGGAGGAAAAAACAAGGAAAGAAGGTTTGTACCTACCTAGGTTTCATAGTTTTAGCATGTGCAATGATATTGATGATTGATTGCATCTGCAATCATATCTGCGTCCTGTAATCATCAGTACAGGCCAGGGCCCTGCTAGCTGCTACATCACTAGTGCAGATTTGCAGAAGCTGCAGGTCTGTTTGATGCAGTGCCAAGCAAGCTAATGCTTCCCTGCAAAGTTTGCAGGGAAGCATTTGCTTGGCACTGCATCAAACAAACCTGCAGCTTCTGCAAATCTGTTTCCTCCTCCTCGGCTCCAGGCTCTGTGCTTTTTCTTCTGTGCTGCGACGACCACTGCACTGTCCCCCATTCTCAGACCAGTTCCTCCCTGAGTCGTGTGACTGTCCCTGCTCCAGTGCCCCCTCAGTAGAAGAATAATAGTCTGCCATGACTTACTCTATGGCTGCTGGACTGGACTCCACTCAGATTCAGTCAGTCGGCTAGGCTTGGCTGGCTCCTTGGGCAACTTCCAGTTCCTTCTTCCTGCCCCACCTTGAGGCCCGCGACTCACGCTGCTGGCTCTGCACACTTGCACAGAAGCCCAGCCACTCCCTCAGAGATCACTCCGCAGTAGGAGGGGGCGGCGTCACGGCCTGGCCGGACGGAATACAGAGACCTGTACAGCCTAGGAGGAGAGACTGCAGCGCAGTCATCATCAAATAAAAAAAAAGTCTGCGGCGGCCGCGAACACTGCAAGCGCCGCTCGCGGACACCTATGCGATCCCCGCCCACAATGTTAGCAAGCTGTATTTGTGCGGGCAGAAGCCGGGACTCGGGGGAGCTTTCTTTTGTGGGGGGGCGGCTTTTGCCTAGGCCAAGACACAGCACTGGTGGTGCCAAGTCATTGCAAGTCATTGCAAGTCAAATAGCCCAAGTCAAAGTCAAGTCGCAAGTCATTAGTGGCAAGTCAAAGTCAAATCGAGTCATTTATTTAATTTTGTCAAGCAAGTCGCAAGTCCTCAAACAGGTCATGTGACTCGAGTCCCCCACCTCTGTATAAAACAATCTGTATACTGTATAATAATCTGTTTTACAAGTATAAGAGTCTATATAATTTAACTTTTTCATAACTAAGAAGATATAAATATATATATTATATTCAACTCAATTATTCTGTAAAGATCTAATCCATTAGATTAAAGAAAACTTTCTAACACTGTACAAAATAATCACCAATATATAAATGAAGGTCACATTGTAGGTAGAAATGGTATTTTTGTGTTATACTGTAATTCATTCTTGTTTAGATTGTGACCGGGAGGTTACCACAGCAGTCTGGATTAGTAGGGTGGGAAATATACTGCAAAATAACAGAATATAAATGACAGTAAGAGCATAGGTAGTAATTAGGGATGAGCCGAACACCCCCAGTTCGGTTCGCACCAGAACCTGCGAACGGACCGAAAATTTGCACGAACGTTAGAACCCCATTGACGTCTATGGGACTCGAACGTTCGAAATCAAAAGTGCTCATTTTAAAGGCTAATTTGCATGGTATTGTCCTAAAAAGGGTTTGGGGACCCGGGTCCTGCCCCAGGGGACATGTATCAATGCAAAAAAATTTTTAAAAATGGCAATTTTTTCGGGAGCAGTGATTTTAATGATGCTTAAAGTAAAAAAAAAAAAAGTGAAATATTCCTTTAAATATCGTACCTGGGATGTGTCTATAGTATGCCTGTAAAGTGGTGCGTGTTTCCCGTGTTTAGAACAGTCCCTGCACAAAATGTCATTTTTAAAGGAAAAAATCTCATTTAAAACTGCTTGAGGGTTTAATGTAATGTCGGGTCCTGGCAATATGGATGAAAATCAGTGAGACAAATGGCATGGGTACCCCAGTACATTACCAGGCCCTTTGGGTCTTGTATGGATATTAAAGGGAACCCCGTACCCAAATTAAAATAAGGAAAGGTGTGGGGCCACCAGGCCCTATATACTCTTAACAGCAGTATACAGGCGGTGCAAACAAGACAGGGACTGTAGGTTTGTTGTTAAGTAGAATCTGTTTGTAATTTTGAACGGGTACATTTTTAACGTGTTTAGCTCCAGCCATAAAATCTTTTTTAAGCTTTTTGGAAAACATAGGGAAGGGTTATCACCCCTGTGACATTTGTTTTGCTGTCTGTCCTCCTCTTCAGAAGATTTCACCTCACTTTTTGTCCCAATGACAAAATTTTTTTGTGGAACAAGGATTGGAAAGCATCAGTGGAAAGGAGAAATGTTTTTCCCATATTAACTCTTACAGGAGAGAGTTTCCCTTCCTAGGGGTAGATTTCATCTCACTTCCTGTTGTCTCCTTCCGTTTGCAAGTAGGAGTCGTTTGTAAGTTAGATGTTTGAAAGTAGGGGCCTGCCCTATATACTCAGCAAAAATTTGGGCCTTAGGTGTTGTTGTGGCCACAACACTGTAAGCCCTCACAGGGCCCTGCTGTGAAATATTAGATCAAGAATTGTAATTATATGCCCCTGTTGAGCAGGGGCAGAAAAATTGGGCCTTTGGTGGTGGTGGTGGTGGTGCTGGTGCCACAACACTGTAAGTCCTCACTCGCTCTTGGTGGGAGCAGAAATGGGCCCTGCTGTGAAATATTAGATCAAGAATTGTAATTACATGCCCCTGTTGAACAAGGGCAGAAAAATTGGGCCTTTGATGGTGGTGGTGGTGCTGGTGCCACAACACTGTAAGTCCTCACAGACACTCTAGTTGGAACGCAGGAACAAGCCCTGCTGCAAAGTATTGCATCAAAAACTGTAAATACACGCCCCTGTTAAACAGGGGCTGAAAAATTGGGCCTTAGGCACTGGTGCTGGTGCCACAACGCTGCAACCCCTCACAGATACTCTAGTTGGAACGCAGAAACGAGCCCTGCTGCAAAGTATTGCATCAAAAATTGTAATTACACGCTCCTGTTAAACAGGGGCTGAAAAATTGGGCCTTAGGCACTGGTGGTGGCGCCTAGAACCAAAAATGTTCTTACAAGCTATCAGCGTGATCATTGAGGAGGAAGAGGATAATTACTCAGGGATAGTCACTCAGCATCAGCATAGGCAGTCTTTGAAGGGATCTGAAAAAAATTATTTGGTTACATCAGCATCAGGTGCTTGGTAGCTGGTGGTGATCCAAGAGTGATTAATTTTTATGAAGGTCAGTCAATCGACCGAGTCGGTGGACAGACGCACCCTGTGATCGGTTACAAAGCCTCCAGCAGCACTGAATGTGCGTTCCGAAAGAATGCTGGATGCAGGACAGGCCAGTAGCTCAATTGCATACTGTGCAAGCTCTGGTCAGTGAACCATCCTCAAGACCCAGTAACCCAGAGGATTTTCGGTGGGAAAGGTGTCCAAGTCAGATTTTGCCCCTAGGTACCATGTAAAACAGACGCTGGCGATGGTTGCTGGAACCGATTATACCTTGGGGCTGCGGACCAAAAAATTGTCTGAACGCATCGGCCAGACGGCCACCTTCTCCACCTCTCCTTCTTTGACTGACCGAAGCCTCAGCAACACGTTGTCCAGAAACAGGAGTTTGTAACCTCCCAGTCTCTGGGAACGCGTTGCACAGACCTTTCTGCAAGGCCTCCCGAAGATGTTTCATCCTCTACTCCCTCTGGGATGGCAAAATAAGGTCCGCAACCTTACCCTTGTAACGTGGATCAAGGAGGGTTGCCAGCCAGTATTGGTCCTTCTCCTTGATACTACGAATACAAGGATCCTTACCCAGGCTTTGCAGGATCAGGGAGGCCATGCAGCATAGGTTTGCTGAGGCATCCGGTCCAGAGTCCTCTGGGTCACTAAGGACGACATGGTCCGCAGCCACCTCCTCCCAGCCACGTACAAGTCCATGTGTTTCTTGGGACTGATCCCTTAAAGACTGCTGCTGATGCTGAGTGCCAGGCTCCACTTCCATACTGACACAATCTTCCTCCTCCTCCTCTTCCTGTGTGATCGGCGGGCATGCAGGAACACTGTCTGGATAAAGGGGGCCTTGAGAGCTAAGGAAGTCCTCCTCTTCCTGCCTCTGTTCTGCCTCAAGTGCCCTGTCCATTATTCTGAGCAGCGTGTGCTCCAACAGGTGGACAAGGGGGACAGTGTCACTGATGCATGCACTGTCACTGCTCACCATCCTCGTGGCCTCCTCAAATGGTGACAGGACAGTGCATGCATCCCTGATCATGGCCCACTGGCGTGGGGAAAAAAAAACAAGCTCCCCTGACCCTGTCCTGGTGCCATAGTCGCACAGGTACTCATTGATGGCCCTCTGCTGCATGTGCAGCCGCTGCAGCATGGCCAACGTTGAGTTCCACCTGGTGGGCATGTCACAGATTAGGCGGTTCATGGGCACATTAAACTCCTTTTGGAGGTCCGCCAGCCGAGCACTGGCATTATATGACCGGCGGAAATGCACACAGACTTTCCTGGCCTGCCTCAGGACATCCTGTAAGCTCGGGTACCTGCCCAAGAACCACTGCACCACCAAGTTAAGGACGTGAGCCAAACAGGGCACATGGGTCATTTGTCCCTGTCGGGGGGGGCAGAGAGGAGGTTGGTGCCATTGTCGCAAACCACCATTCCTGCCTTAAGTTGGTGTGGCATCAACCACCTCTGAACCTGCCCCTGCAGAGCTGACATAACCTCTGCCCCAGTGTGGCTCCTGTCCCCCAAGCACACCAGCTCAAGCACCGCATGGCATCTTTTGGCCTGCGTACTTGCGTAGCCCTTTGAACGGCTACTAAGCACCGCTGGTTCCGAGGACAAACCACAGGAAGAGGCCATGGAGGAAGAAGAAGAGGAGGGGGTGGAGGAGAGAGGTGTGTCACAATCATTAGTAGTGGCATTTTGGAGGCGTGGTGGCGAAACAACCTCCAACACTACTGCACTTTGTCCTGCATCCTTCCCAGCTGCCAATAGAATCACCCAATGCGCCGTGAAACTTAGGTACCGTCCCTGTCCATGCCTGCTGGACCATGAGTCAGCGGTAATATGCACCTTACCGCTGGCCGCCCTGTCCAGCGAGGCATGGACATTGCCTTCCACATGCCGGTAGAGAGCCGCAATCGCCTTCCGTGAGAAAAAGTGGCGTTTGGGTACCTGCCATTGAGGAACCACACACTGTGGAGGAACCTGAACACTGTGAGGAGGACCCACCACACTAACTTGTAGTTTTAGCTGAACACTGTCAGCAGGACGCACTGCACTAACTTGTAGCTTTAGATGAACACTGTGAGGAGGGCGCACCACACTAACTTGTAGTTTTAGCTGAACACTGTGAGCAGGACGCACTGCACTAACTTGTAGTTTTAGCTGAACACTGTGAGGAGGATGCACCACACTAACTTGTAGTTTTAGCTGAACACTGTGAGCAGGACGCACTGCACTAACTTGTAGCTTTAGATGAACACTGTGCAGAGGTCGCAAAAAAATAACTTGTAGGTTTAGCTGAACACTGTGAGGAGGACGCACCATACTTACTTGTAGTTTTAGCTGAACACTGTGAGCAGGATGCACTGCACTAGCTTGTAGTTTTAGATGAACACTGTGCAGAGGTCTCACTACACTAACTTGTAGTTTTAGCTGAACACTGTGAGCAGGACGCACTGTACTAACTTGTAGCTTTAGATGAACACTGTGCAGAGGTCTCACTACACTAACTTGTAGTTTTAGCTGAACACTGTGAGCAGGACGCACTGCACTAACTTGTAGCTTTAGATGAACATTGTGCAGAGGTCTCACTACACTAACTTGTAGTTTTAGCTGCACACTGTGAGCAGGATGCACTGCACTAACGTGTAGTTTTAGCTGAACACTGTGAGGAGGACGCACTGCACTAACTTGTAGTTTTAGCTGAACACTGTGAGGAGGACGCACCACACTAACTTGTAGTTTTAGCTGAACACTGTGAGCAGGACGCACTACACTAACTTGTAGCTTTAGATGAACACTGTGCAGAGGTCTCACTACACTAACTTGTAGTTTTAGCTGAACACTGTGAGCAGGACGCACTGCACTAACTTGTAGCTTTAGATGAACACTGTGCAGAGGTCTCACTACACTAACTTGTAGTTTTAGCTGAACACTGTGAGCAGGACGCACTGCACTAACTTGTAGTTTTAGCTGAACACTGTGAGGAGGACGCACCACACTAACTTGTAGTTTTAGCTGAACACTGTGAGCAGGACGCACTGCACTAACTTGTAGTTTTAGCTGAACACTGTGAGGAGGACGCACCACACTAACTTGTAGTTTTAGCTGAACACTGTGAGCAGGACGCACCACACTAACTTGTAGTTTTAGCTGAACACTGTGAGAAGGACGCACCACACTAACTTGTAGTTTTAGCTGAACACTGTGAGCAGGACGCACTGCACTTACTTGTAGCTTTAGATGAACACTGTGCAGAGCTCGCAAAAAAAAACTTGTAGGTTTAGCTGAACACTGTGAGGAGGACGCACCACACTAACTTGTAGTTTTAGCTGAACACTGTGAGAAGGACGCACTGCACTAACTTGTAGTTTTAGATGAACACTGTGAGGAGGACACACTGCATTAACTTGTAGTTTTAGATGAACACTGTGCAGAGGTCTCACTACACTAACTTGTAGTTTTAGCTGAACACTGTGAGCAGGACGCACTGCACTAACTTGTAGCTTTAGATGAACACTGTGCAGAGGTCTCACTACACTAACTTGTAGTGTTAGCTGAACACTGTGAGCAGGACACACTGCACTAACTTGTAGCTATAGATGAACACTGTGCAGAGGTCTCACTACACTAACTTGTAGTTTTAGCTGAACACTGTGAGCAGGACGAACTGCACTAACTTGTAGTTTTAGCTGAACACTGTGAGGAGGACGCACCACACTAACTTGTAGTTTTAGCTGAACACTGTGAGCAGGACGCACTGCACTAACTTGTAGTTTTAGCTGAACACTGTGAGGAGGACGCACCGCACTAACTTGTAGTTTTAGCTGAACACTGTGAGCAGGACGCACTGCACTAACTTGTAGTTTTAGCTGAACACTGTGAGGAGGACGCACCACACTAACTTGTAGTTTTAGCTGAACACTGTGAGCAGGACGCACTGCACTAACTTGTAGCTTTAGATGAACACTGTGCAGAGCTCGCAAAAAAATAACTTGTAGGTTTAGCTGAACACTGTGAGGAGGACGCACCACACTAACTTGTAGTTTTAGCTGAACACTGTGAGCAGGATGCACTGCACTAACTTGTAGCTTTAGATGAACACTGTGCAGAGGTCTCACTACACTAACTTGTAGTTTTAGCTGAACACTGTGAGCAGGACGAACTGCACTAACTTGTAGTTTTAGCTGAAAACTGTGAGGAGGACGCACCACACTAACTTGTAGTTTTAGCTGAACACTGTGCAGAGCTCGCAAAAAAATAACTTGTAGGTTTAGCTGAACACTGTGAGGAGGACGCACCACACTAACTTGTAGTTTTAGCTGAACACTGTGAGCAGGATGCACTGCACTAACTTGTAGCTTTAGATGAACACTGTGCAGAGGTCTCACTACACTAACTTGTAGTTTTAGCTGAACACTGTGAGCAGGACGCACTGCACTAACTTGTAGCTTTAGATGAACACTGTGCAGAGGTCTCACTACACTAACTTGTAGTTTTAGCTGAACACTGTGAGGAGGACACACTGCATTAACTTGTAGTTTTAGCTGAACACTGTGAGGAGGACGCACCACACTAACGTGTAGTTTTAGCTGAACACTGTGAGCAGGACGCACTGCACTAACTTGTAGTTTTAGCTGAACACTGTGAGGAGGACGCCCCACACTAACTTGTAGTTTTAGCTGAACACTGTGAGCAGGACGCACTGCACTAACTTGTAGTTTTAGCTGAACACTGTGAGGAGGACGCACCACACTAACTTGTATTTTTAGCTGAACACTGTGAGCAAGACGCACTGCACTAACTTGTAGCTTTAGATGAACACTGTGCAGAGCTCGCAAAAAAATAACTTGTAGTTTTAGCTGAACACTGTGAGCAGGATGCACTGCACTAACTTGTAGCTTTAGATGAACACTGTGCAGAGGTCTCACTACACTAACTTGTAGTTTTAGCTGAACACTGTGAGCAGGATGAACTGCACTAACTTGTAGTTTTAGCTGAACACTGTGAGGAGGACGCACCACACTAACTTGTAGTTTTAGCTGAACACTGTGAGCAGGACGCACTGCACTAACTTGTAGTTTTAGCTGAACACTGTGAGGAGGACGCACCACACTAACTTGTAGTTTTAGCTGAACACTGTGAGCAGGACGCACTGCACTAACTTGTAGCTTTAGATGAACACTGTGCAGAGCTCGCAAAAAAAACTTGTAGGTTTAGCTGAACACTGTGAGGAGGACGCACCACACTAACTTGTAGTTTTAGCTGAACACTGTGAGCAGGACGCACTGCACTAACTTGTAGCTTTAGATGAACACTGTGAGGAGAACGCACCACACTAACTTGTAGTTTTAGCTGAACACTGTGAGCAGGACGCACTGCACTAACTTGTAGTTTTAGATGAACACTGTGAGGAGGACACACTGCATTAACTTGTAGTTTTAGATGAACACTGTGCAGAGGTCTCACTACACTAACTTGTAGTTTTAGCTGAACACTGTGAGCAGGGCGCACTGCACTAACTTGTAGCTTTAGATGAACACTGTGCAGAGGTCTCACTACACTAACTTGTAGTTTTAGCTGAACACTGTGAGCAGGACACACTGCACTAACTTGTAGCTTTAGATGAACACTGTGCAGAGGTCTCACTACACTAACTTGTAGTTTTAGCTGAACACTGTGAGCAGGACGAACTGCACTAACTTGTAGTTTTAGCTGAACACTGTGAGGAGGACGCACCACACTAACTTGTAGTTTTAGCTGAACACTGTGATTAGGACGCACTGCACTAACTTGTAGTTTTAGCTGAACACTGTGAGGAGGACGCACCGCACTAACTTGTAGTTTTAGCTGAACACTGTGAGCAGGACGCACTGCACTAAATTGTAGTTTTAGTTGAACACTGTGAGGAGGACGCACCACACTAACTTGTAGTTTTAGCTGAACACTGTGAGCAGGACGCACTGCACTAACTTGTATCTTTAGATGAACACTGTGCAGAGCTCGCAAAAAAATAACTTGTAGGTTTAGCTGAACACTGTGAGGAGGACGCACCACACTAACTTGTAGTTTTAGCTGAACACTGTGAGCAGGATGCACTGCACTAACTTGTAGCTTTAGATGAACACTGTGCAGAGGTCTCACTACACTAACTTGTAGTTTTAGCTGAACACTGTGAGCAGGACGAACTGCACTAACTTGTAGTTTTAGCTGAACACTGTGAGGAGGACGCACCACACTAACTTGTAGTTTTAGCTGAACACTGTGAGGAGGACACACTGCATTAACTTGTAGTTTTAAATGAACACTGTGCAGAGGTCTCACTACACCAACTTGTAGTGTTAGCTGAACACTGTGAGCAGGACGCACTGCACTAACTTGTAGCTTTAGATGAACACTGTGCAGAGGTCTCACTACACTAACTTGTAGTTTTAGCTGAACACTGTGAGCAGGACGCACTGCACTAACTTGTAGCTTTAGATGAACACTGTGCAGAGGTCTCACTACGCTAACTTGTAGTTGTAGCTAAACACTGTGAGCAGGACGAACTGCACTAACTTGTAGTTTTAGCTTAACACTGTGAGGAGGACGCACCACACTAACTTGTAGTTTTAGCTGAACACTGTGAGCAGGACGCACTGCACTAACTTGTAGTTTTAGCTGAACACTGTGAGGAGGACGCACCACACTAACTTGTAGTTTTAGCTGAACACTGTGAGCAAGACGCACTGCACTAACTTGTAGCTTTAGATGAACACTGTGCAGAGGTCTCACTACACTAACTTGTAGTTTTAGCTGAACACTGTGAGCAGGACGAACTGCACTAACTTGTAGTTTTAGCTGAACACTGTGAGGAGGACGCACCACACTAACTTTTATTTTTAGCTGAACACTGTGAGCAGGACGCACTGCACTAACTTGTAGTTTTAGCTGAACACTGTGAGGAGGACACACCACACTAACTTGTAGTTTTAGCTGAACACTGTGAGCAGGACGCACTGCACTAACTTGTAGTTTTAGCTGAACACTGTGAGGAGGACGCACCACACTAACTTGTAGTTTTAGCTGAACACTGTGAGCAAGACGCACTGCACTAACTTGTAGCTTTAGATGAACACTGTGCAGAGCTCGCAAAAAAATAACTTGTAGTTTTAGCTGAACACTGTGAGCAGGATGCACTGCACTAACTTGTAGCTTTAGATGAACACTGTGCAGAGGTCTCACTACACTAACTTGTAGTTTTAGCTGAACACTGTGAGCAGGACGAACTGCACTAACTTGTAGTTTTAGCTGAACACTCTGAGGAGGACGCACCACACTAACTTTTATTTTTAGCTGAACACTGTGAGCAGGACGCACTGCACTAACTTGTAGTTTTAGCTGAACACTGTGAGGAGGACACACCACACTAACTTGTAGTTTTAGCTGAACACTGTGAGCAGGACGCACTGCACTAACTTGTAGTTTTAGCTGAACACTGTGAGGAGGACGCACCACACTAACTTGTAGTTTTAGCTGAACACTGTGAGCAGGACGCACTGCACTAACTTGTATCTTTAGATGAACACTGTGCAGAGCTCGCAAAAAATAACTTGTAGGTTTAGCTGAACACTGTGAGGAGGACGCACCACACTAACTTGTAGTTTTAGCTGAACACTGTGAGCAGGATGCACTGCACTAACTTGTAGCTTTAGATGAACACTGTGCAGAGGTCTCACTACACTAACTTGTAGTTTTAGCTGAACACTGTGAGCAGGACGCACTGTACTAACTTGTAGCTTTAGATGAACACTGTGCAGAGGTCTCACTACACTAACTTGTAGTTTTAGCTGAACACTGTGAGCAGGATGCACTGCACTAACTTGTAGCTTTAGATGAACACTGTGCAGAGGTCTCACTACACTAACTTGTAGTTTTAGCTGAACACTGTGAGCAGGATGCACTGCACTAACTTGTAGTTTTAGCTGAACACTGTGAGGAGGACGCACCACACTAACTTGTAGTTTTAGCTGAACACTGTGAGCAGGACGCACTACATTAACTTGTAGCTTTAGATGAACACTGTGCAGAGGTCTCACTACACTAACTTGTAGTTTTAGCTGAACACTGTGAGCAGGACGCACTGCACTAACTTGTATTTTTAGCTGAACACTGTGAGCAAGACGCACTGCACTAACTTGTAGCTTTAGATGAACACTGTGCAGAGCTCGCAAAAAATAACTTGTAGTTTTAGCTGAACACTGTGAGCAGGATGCACTGCACTAACTTGTAGCTTTAGATGAACACTGTGCAGAGGTCTCACTACACTAACTTGTAGTTTTAGCTGAACACTGTGAGCAGGATGAACTGCACTAACTTGTAGTTTTAGCTGAACACTGTGAGGAGGACGCACCACACTAACTTGTAGTTTTAGCTGAACACTGTGAGCAGGACGCACTGCACTAACTTGTAGTTTTAGCTGAACACTGTGAGGAGGACGCACCACACTAACTTGTAGTTTTAGCTGAACACTGTGAGCAGGACGCACTGCACTAACTTGTAGTTTTAGCTGAACACTGTGAGGAGGACGCACCACACTAACTTGTAGTTTTAGCTGAACACTGTGAGCAGGACGCACTGCACTAACTTGTAGCTTTAGATGAACACTGTGCAGAGCTCGCAAAAAAAACTTGTAGGTTTAGCTGAACACTGTGAGGAGGACGCACCACACTAACTTGTAGTTTTAGCTGAACACTGTGAGCAGGACGCACTGCACTAACTTGTAGCTTTAGATGAACACTGTGAGGAGAACGCACCACACTAACTTGTAGTTTTAGCTGAACACTGTGAGCAGGACGCACTGCACTAACTTGTAGTTTTAGATGAACACTGTGAGGAGGACACACTGCATTAACTTGTAGTTTTAGATGAACACTGTGCAGAGGTCTCACTACACTAACTTGTAGTTTTAGCTGAACACTGTGAGCAGGGCGCACTGCACTAACTTGTAGCTTTAGATGAACACTGTGCAGAGGTCTCACTACACTAACTTGTAGTTTTAGCTGAACACTGTGAGCAGGACACACTGCACTAACTTGTAGCTTTAGATGAACACTGTGCAGAGGTCTCACTACACTAACTTGTAGTTTTAGCTGAACACTGTGAGCAGGACAAACTGCACTAACTTGTAGTTTTAGCTGAACACTGTGAGGAGGACGCACCACACTAACTTGTAGTTTTAGCTGAACACTGTGATTAGGACGCACTGCACTAACTTGTAGTTTTAGCTGAACACTGTGAGGAGGACGCACCGCACTAACTTGTAGTTTTAGCTGAACACTGTGAGCAGGACGCACTGCACTAACTTGTAGTTTTAGTTGAACACTGTGAGGAGGACGCACCACACTAACTTGTAGTTTTAGCTGAACACTGTGAGCAGGACGCACTGCACTAACTTGTAGCTTTAGATGAACACTGTGCAGAGCTCGCAAAAAAATAACTTGTAGGTTTAGCTGAACACTGTGAGGAGGACGCACCACACTAACTTGTAGTTTTAGCTGAACACTGTGAGCAGGATGCACTGCACTAACTTGTAGCTTTAGATGAACACTGTGCAGAGGTCTCACTACACTAACTTGTAGTTTTAGCTGAACACTGTGAGCAGGACGAACTGCACTAACTTGTAGTTTTAGCTGAACACTGTGAGGAGGACGCACCACACTAACTTGTAGTTTTAGCTGAACACTGTGAGGAGGACACACTGCATTAACTTGTAGTTTTAAATGAACACTGTGCAGAGGTCTCACTACACCAACTTGTAGTGTTAGCTGAACACTGTGAGCAGGACGCACTGCACTAACTTGTAGCTTTAGATGAACACTGTGCAGAGGTCTCACTACACTAACTTGTAGTTTTAGCTGAACACTGTGAGCAGGACGCACTGCACTAACTTGTAGCTTTAGATGAACACTGTGCAGAGGTCTCACTACGCTAACTTGTAGTTGTAGCTGAACACTGTGAGCAGGACGAACTGCACTAACTTGTAGTTTTAGCTTAACACTGTGAGGAAGACGCACCACACTAACTTGTAGTTTTAGCTGAACACTGTGAGCAGGACGCACTGCACTAACTTGTAGTTTTAGCTGAACACTGTGAGGAGGACGCACCACACTAACTTGTAGTTTTAGCTGAACACTGTGAGCAAGACGCACTGCACTAACTTGTAGCTTTAGATGAACACTGTGCAGAGGTCTCACTACACTAACTTGTAGTTTTAGCTGAACACTGTGAGCAGGACGAACTGCACTAACTTGTAGTTTTAGCTGAACACTGTGAGGAGGACGCACCACACTAACTTTTATTTTTAGCTGAACACTGTGAGCAGGACGCACTGCACTAACTTGTAGTTTTAGCTGAACACTGTGAGGAGGACACACCACACTAACTTGTAGTTTTAGCTGAACACTGTGAGCAGGACGCACTGCACTAACTTGTAGTTTTAGCTGAACACTGTGAGGAGGACGCACCACACTAACTTGTAGTTTTAGCTGAACACTGTGAGCAAGACGCACTGCACTAACTTGTAGCTTTAGATGAACACTGTGCAGAGCTCGCAAAAAAATAACTTGTAGTTTTAGCTGAACACTGTGAGCAGGATGCACTGCACTAACTTGTAGCTTTAGATGAACACTGTGCAGAGGTCTCACTACACTAACTTGTAGTTTTAGCTGAACACTGTGAGCAGGACGAACTGCACTAACTTGTAGTTTTAGCTGAACACTCTGAGGAGGACGCACCACACTAACTTTTATTTTTAGCTGAACACTGTGAGCAGGACGCACTGCACTAACTTGTAGTTTTAGCTGAACACTGTGAGGAGGACACACCACACTAACTTGTAGTTTTAGCTGAACACTGTGAGCAGGACGCACTGCACTAACTTGTAGTTTTAGCTGAACACTGTGAGGAGGACGCACCACACTAACTTGTAGTTTTAGCTGAACACTGTGAGCAGGACGCACTGCACTAACTTGTATCTTTAGATGAACACTGTGCAGAGCTCGCAAAAAAATAACTTGTAGGTTTAGCTGAACACTGTGAGGAGGACGCACCACACTAACTTGTAGTTTTAGCTGAACACTGTGAGCAGGATGCACTGCACTAACTTGTAGCTTTAGATGAACACTGTGCAGAGGTCTCACTACACTAACTTGTAGTTTTAGCTGAACACTGTGAGCAGGACGCACTGTACTAACTTGTAGCTTTAGATGAACACTGTGCAGAGGTCTCACTACACTAACTTGTAGTTTTAGCTGAACACTGTGAGCAGGATGCACTGCACTAACTTGTAGCTTTAGATGAACACTGTGCAGAGGTCTCACTACACTAACTTGTAGTTTTAGCTGAACACTGTGAGCAGGATGCACTGCACTAACTTGTAGTTTTAGCTGAACACTGTGAGGAGGACGCACCACACTAACTTGTAGTTTTAGCTGAACACTGTGAGCAGGACGCACTACATTAACTTGTAGCTTTAGATGAACACTGTGCAGAGGTCTCACTACACTAACTTGTAGTTTTAGCTGAACACTGTGAGCAGGACGCACTGCACTAACTTGTAGTTTTAGCTGAACACTGTGAGGAGGACGCACCACACTAACTTGTAGTTTTAGCTGAACACTGTGAGCAGGACGCACTGCACTAACTTGTAGTTTTAGCTGAACACTGTGAGGAGGACGCACCACACTAACTTGTAGTTTTAGCTGAACACTGTGAGCAGGACGCACTGCACTAACTTGTAGTTTTAGCTGAACACTGTGAGGAGGACGCACCACACTAACTTAGTTTTAGCTGAACACTGTGAGCAGGACGCACTGCACTAACTTGTATCTTTAGATGAACACTGTGCAGAGCTCGCAAAAAAATAACTTGTAGGTTTAGCTGAACACTGTGAGGAGGACGCACCACACTAACTTGTAGTTTTAGCTGAACACTGTGAGCAGGATGCACTGCACTAACTTGTAGCTTTAGATGAACACTGTGCAGAGGTCTCACTACACTAACTTGTAGTTTTAGCTGAACACTGTGAGCAGGACGCACAGCACTAACTTTTAGCTTTAGATGAACACTGTGCAGAGGTCTCACTACACTAACTTGTAGTTTTAGCTGAACACTGTGAGCAGGATGCACTGCACTAACTTGTAGTTTTAGCTGAACACTGTGAGCAGGATGCACTGCACTAACTTGTAGTTTTAGATGAACACTGTGAGGAGGACACACTGCATTAACTTGTAGTTTTAGATGAACACTGTGCAGAGGTCTCACTACACTAACTTGTAGTTTTAGCTGAACACTGTGAGCAGGACGCACTGCACTAACTTGTAGCTTTAGATGAACACTGTGCAGAGGTCTCACTACACTAACTTGTAGTTTTAGCTGAACACTGTGAGCAGGACGCACTGCACTAACTTGTAGCTTTAGATGAACACTGTGCAGAGGTCTCACTACACTAACTTGTAGTTTTAGCTGAACACTGTGAGCAGGATGAACTGCACTAACTTGTAGTTTTAGCTGAACACTGTGAGGAGGACGCACCACACTAACTTGTAGTTTTAGCTGAACACTGTGAGCAGGACGCACTGCACTAACTTGTAGTTTTAGCTGAACACTGTGAGGAGGACGCACCACACTAACTTGTAGTTTTAGCTGAACACTGTGAGCAGGCCGCACTGCACTAACTTGTAGTTTTAGCTGAACACTGTGAGGAGGACGCACCACACTAACTTGTAGTTTTAGCTGAACACTGTGAGCAGGACGCACTGCACTAACTTGTATCTTTAGATGAACACTGTGCAGAGCTCGCAAAAAAATAACTTGTAGGTTTAGCTGAACACTGTGAGGAGGACGCACCACACTAACTTGTAGTTTTAGCTGAACACTGTGAGCAGGATGCACTGCACTAACTTGTAGCTTTAGATGAACACTGTGCAGAGGTCTCACTACACTAACTTGTAGTTTTAGCTGAACACTGTGAGCAGGACGCACTGTACTAACTTGTAGCTTTAGATGAACACTGTGCAGAAGTCTCACTACACTAACTTGTAGTTTTAGCTGAACACTGTGAGGAGGACACACTACATTAACTTGTAATTTTAGATGAACACTGTGCAGAGGTCTCACTACACTAACTTGTAGTTTTAGCTGAACACTGTGAGCAGGACGCACTGCACTAACTTGTAGCTTTAGATGAACACTGTGCAGAGGTCTCACTACACTAACTTGTAGTTTTAGCTGAACACTGTGAGCAGGACGCACTGCACTAACATGTAGCTTTAGATGAACACTGTGCAGAGGTCTCACTACACTAACTTGTAGTTTTAGCTGAACACTGTGAGCAGGACGAACTGCACTAACTTGTAGTTTTAGCTGAACACTGTGAGGAGGACGCACCACACTAACTTGTAGTTTTAGCTGAACACTGTGAGCAGGCCGCACTGCACTAACTTGTAGTTTTAGCTGAACACTGTGAGGAGGACGCACCACACTAACTTGTAGTTTTAGCTGAACACTGTGAGCAGGCCGCACTGCACTAACTTGTAGTTTTAGCTGAACACTGTGAGGAGGACGCACCACACTAACTTGTAGTTTTAGCTGAACACTGTGAGCAGGACGCACTGCACTAACTTGTATCTTTAGATGAACACTGTGCAGAGCTCGCAAAAAAATAACTTGTAGGTTTAGCTGAACACTGTGAGGAGGACGCACCACACTAACTTGTAGTTTTAGCTGAACACTGTGAGCAGGATGCACTGCACTAACTTGTAGCTTTAGATGAACACTGTGCAGAGGTCTCACTACACTAACTTGTAGTTTTAGCTGAACACTGTGAGCAGGACGCACTGTACTAACTTGTAGCTTTAGATGAACACTGTGCAGAAGTCTCACTACACTAACTTGTAGTTTTAGCTGAACACTGTGAGGAGGACACACTACATTAACTTGTAATTTTAGATGAACACTGTGCAGAGGTCTCACTACACTAACTTGTAGTTTTAGCTGAACACTGTGAGCAGGACGCACTGCACTAACTTGTAGCTTTAGATGAACACTGTGCAGAGGTCTCACTACACTAACTTGTAGTTTTAGCTGAACACTGTGAGCAGGACGCACTGCACTAACTTGTAGCTTTAGATGAACACTGTGCAGAGGTCTCACTACACTAACTTGTAGTTTTAGCTGAACACTGTGAGCAGGACGAACTGCACTAACTTGTAGTTTTAGCTGAACACTGTGAGGAGGACGCACCACACTAACTTGTAGTTTTAGCTGAACACTGTGAGCAGGCCGCACTGCACTAACTTGTAGTTTTAGCTGAACACTGTGAGGAGGACGCACCACACTAACTTGTAGTTTTAGCTGAACACTGTGAGCAGGACGCACTGCACTAACTTGTATCTTTAGATGAACACTGTGCAGAGCTCGCAAAAAAATAACTTGTAGGTTTAGCTGAACACTGTGAGGAGGACGCACCACACTAACTTGTAGTTTTAGCTGAACACTGTGAGCAGGATGCACTGCACTAACTTGTAGCTTTAGATGAACACTGTGCAGAGGTCTCACTACACTAACTTGTAGTTTTAGCTGAACACTGTGAGCAGGACGCACTGTACTAACTTGTAGCTTTAGATGAACACTGTGCAGAAGTCTCACTACACTAACTTGTAGTTTTAGCTGAACACTGTGAGCAGGATGCACTGCACTAACTTGTAGCTTTAGATGAACACTGTGCAGAGGTCTCACTACACTAACTTGTAGTTTTAGCTGAACACTGTGAGCAGGATGCACTGCACCAACTTGTAGTTTTAGCTGAACACTGTGAGGAGGACGCACTGCACTAACTTGTAGTTTTAGCTGAACACTGTGAGGAGGACGCACCACACTAACTTGTAGTTTTAGCTGAACACTGTGAGCAGGACGCACTACACTAACTTGTAGCTTTAGATGAACACTGTGCAGAGGTCTCACTACACTAACTTGTAGTTTTAGCTGAACACTGTGAGCAGGACGCACTGCACTAACTTGTAGCTTTAGATGAACACTGTGCAGAGGTCTCACTACACTAACTTGTAGTTTTAGCTGAACACTGTGAGCAAAACGCACTGCACTAACTTGTAGTTTTAGCTGAACACTGTGAGGAGGACGCACCACACTAACTTGTAGTTTTAGCTGAACACTGTGAGCAGGACGCACTGCACTAACTTGTAGTTTTAGCTGAACACTGTGAGGAGGACGCACCACACTAACTTGTAGTTTTAGCTGAACACTGTAAGCAGGACGCACTGCACTAACTTGTAGTTTTAGCTGAACACTGTGAGAAGGACGCACCACACTAACTTGTAGTTTTAGCTGAACACTGTGAGCAGGACGCACTGCACTAACTTGTAGCTTTAGATGAACACTGTGCAGAGCTCGCAAAAAAATAACTAGTAGGTTTAGTTGAACACTGTGAGGAGGACGCACCACACTAACTTGTAGTTTTAGCTGAACACTGTGAGCAGGACGCACTGCACTAACTTGTAGCTATAGATGAACACTGTGAGCAGGACGCACCACACTAACTTGTAGTTTTAGCTGAACACTGTGAGCAGGACGCACTGCACTAACTTTTAGCTTTAGATGAACACTGTGCAGAGGTCTCACTACACTAACTTGTAGTTTTAGCTGAACACTGTGAGCCGGACGCACTGCACTAACTTGTAGCTTTAGATGAACACTGTGCAGAGCTCGCAAAAAAATAACTAGTAGGTTTAGTTGAACACTGTGAGGAGGACCCACCACACTAACTTGTAGTTTTAGCTGAACACTGTGAGCAGGACGCACTGCACTAACTTGTAGCTATAGATGAACACTGTGAGGAGGACGCACCACACTAACTTGTAGTTTTAGCTGAACACTGTGAGCAGGACGCACTGCACTAACTTGTAGCTTTAGATGAACACTGTGCAGAGGTCTCACTACACTAACTTGTAGTTTTAGCTGAACGCTGTGAGCAGGACGCACTGCACTAACTTGTAGCTTTAGATGAACACTGTGAGCAGGATGCACTGCACTAACTTGTACTTTTAGCTGAACACTGTGAGCAGGATGCACTGCACTAACTTGTAGTTTTAGATGAACACTGTGAGGAGGACACACTGCATTAACTTGTAGTTTTAGATGAACACTGTGCAGAGGTCTCACTACACTAACTTGTAGTTTTAGCTGAACACTGTGAGCAGGACGCACTGCACTAACTTGTAGCTTTAGATGAACACTGTGCAGAGGTCTCACTACACTAACTTGTAGTTTTAGCTGAACACTGTGAGCAGGACGCACTGCACTAACTTGTAGTTTTAGCTGAACACTGTGAGGAGGACGCACCACACTAACTTGTAGTTTTAGCTGAACACTGTGAGCAGGACGCACTGCACTAACTGCCTGACTGTGGTACTAATAAAATCAAAAGAACACCAGCAATTTTCTTCAGGTAACTGTAAATACTGTAATAAGACAAGCCTGCCTGTCAGTAAGAAAATAACAGGAACGGATCTAGCTAATCTGAATACAGTGTATATATATATATATATATATATATATATATATATATTGAACACCTGGGATGCATATATATACACAATACACTGTAAGTGCAGCTAACTCACTGATTGTCCTGCCTAATCTATCTAACTCAAATGAAATGACACTGTCCCTCTGTCTATCTATCTCTCTTTCAACGCCGGAACACACACTACACAGGGCCGCCATGCAGGAGGCCTTATATAGTGTGGGGCGTGTTCTAAACCCCCTGAGCCATCATTGGCCAAAGCCACCCTGGCTTTGGACAATTACAGCTCTCTCTACCGACGGCGCTGCGATTGGCCAAGTATGCGGGTCATAGTACATGCTTGGCCAATCATCAGCCAGCAATGCACTGCGATGCCGCAGTGAATTATGGGCCGTGTTGCGCCATACGAATTTGGCGCGAACGACCCATAACGTTCGGAATTCAGCGAACGACCGAACAGCCAATGTTCGAGTTGAACATGGGTTCGACTCGAACATGAAGCTCATTCCTAGTAGCAATACCATGGCTCGTTTTGGATAAATGACACTTCCGTGGTCCACAGGAAGTTGGAGTGTCCGAACACACTCCAGACTGCCTGGATGAAGCCTGGGAGGTTGCTATAGTAACACTAAGCTATTTAAGGGCTTAGGAGAGGCGGCCTGACCATCTATTGAGAAAGCCCAATCAGAGGACGATACGCGTGTAGAGGGGAAGAGCCGAGCCTTTAAGGTCATACAGCCACAGTGGTGAGCAGGACTATACAGAGCTGGGTTTAATTGAATATCTTGAATGTGGAGCCATATCCTATCAGCATATGAACTTTAATTGTACATAGTCAGATGCGAGTAGAGGAGAGCCGATTGGCAGCTCCTCTCACAGGGGGGTCTGTGCTGATTGATTATCAGCACAGCTCCCCCAAGGATACCCACACTGGACCACCAGGGACGCACTAGGACCACCAGGGATGTCACCACCAGGTATGCCACCCTAGACCACCAGGGATGCCAATCAGTGCCCACGATGGATGCCAATCAGTTTCCACAATGGGCATCACTGATTGGCAGGCATTATTGTTTGGCACTGATTGGCATCTATCCGTACCATCAATTACTGTACATCATTGCCCATCCATGCCCATCCGTGCCACCTATCAGTGCCCATCTGTGCTGCCTATCTGTGCCCATCCTTGCCACCTATCAGTGCCTATCTGTGACATCTATCAGTGCCCATCTGTGCCCCTTTCAGTGCCCATCAGTGCCACCTATGTGTACCCATCAGTGCTGCATAACAGTGCCACCTATCAGTGCCGCCTATCAGTGCCGCATATTAGTGCCCATCATCAGTGCCCATAAGTGCCACCTCATTAGTGCCACCTCATCGGTGGCCATCAGTGCCGCCTTATCAGTGCCCGTCAGTGCAGCCTCATCAGTGCCCATCAGTGAAAGAGAAAACGTATTTGTTTACAAAGTTGTGTAACAGAAACAAAAAAAACATTTTTTTATCAAAATTTTCGGTCTTTTTTAAATTTGTTTAGCAGAAAATAAAAATCCCAGAGGTGATCAAATACCAGCAAAAGAAAGCTCTATTTGTGGGAAGAAAATGATAAAAATTTAGTTTGACTACAGTGTAGCATGACCGCGCAATTGTCATTCAAAGTGCGACAGCGCTGAAAGCTGAAGTAATAAGGAGAGCCAGCAAAACTGTAATCCTTGAAGTGTCGTTTATTGGTACATCAGAGTGACAATAAAAAAATAAAGCTGACGCGTTTCGGCAATAGCCTTAGTCGTAGCTAGTTTAAAACAGATATGGCAAAATAGATATATACTCACATACACACATGCAAACTCCATCTCTACAAAATTGGCCTATCAGGTTGGTGTCACAGAAAATTAACATATTTGATTGATACCACCAATTATTCAAGTGGTTAGTGACTACACCTGTTCTTAGCCAGCATGAGAAGAGGGAGAGGAAAGAAAGGCAATATAAAAAGTTATTTTGTTGAGCCAAAAATGCTACATGGGATATTAGGACCTTATTACTCCAAGGGAGAAATATATTCCTTAAAGGAAGGGAAAATGTTCAAAGTGTTCAAATAAAATACTTTGTGGTAGCAACAAAATCTAAAGTCAAGATTAATGGCAGGATCAAAAGAAGAAAAAAAAAGAAGAGGGGGGGATTCAATTTATGGCGGGATCAAAATAGAAGGATGCAATTTATGGCAGGATCAAAAAAAAGAGGGGGATTAGATTTATGGCAGGATCACAAAAAAGGGGATTGAATCTATGGCAGGATCAAAAAAGATATAATTAATGAAAAAAGAGGGATAGAATTTATGGCAGGATCAAAGAAGAGGTATGCAATTTATGGCAGGATCAAAAAAGAGGGAGATTGAATTTATAGTAGAATCACAAAAAAGGGGGATTGAATCTATGACAGGATCAAAAAACAGAGATACAATTCTTGAGAAAAGAGGGATGTAATAATGGCAGGATAAAAAAAGGGGGGGGGGGGAATTTATGACAGAATCAGAAAAGAGGGATTCAATTTATAACAGGATCAAAAAATAGGTATTCGGTTTATAGCAGGAATAAAGAAAAAAGTTACAATTAATGAAAAAAGAGGGATGCAATTTGTGGCAGGATAAAAAAAGGGATTCAATTAATGGCAGGATCAAAAAAAAATCCTGTTTTCCTTCCCTTCCTTCCTCTTTCCCTTCCCTTCCCTTCTCTCTATCCCCTCTCCTTTTCCTTTCCCCTTCTCTCCCTTTTCCTTCCCTTCTGTTGGGAAGGAGGAAAAAAATAGAGGGCAGAAAACAAGCACAGAAGGAACATACTGGGACAGAAAGACAAATACTGAAGCAGGTGACAATAAAACTGAAGATGGGATAGGATGATGTCATTTGAGAAATAGATCCACATCCCATCTGTGGTTCATGTCTGTGGGGATGCGTGTCCCCAACAGGAAAATCCACTTAACTTCCTGTTCCAGTAGCCTTCTGTGCTTGTCTCCTCCAGGCACCGACATTTTGATTTTTTGAACTGCAGAGAAAGAGAAAGAATCCATGTTACCATCATGTATAAATTTAAAGTGTTTAGATACATTGGATAACCTTCTCTCATTACTATATGCTGCTCCGTTATAATGTTTGCTAATCCTTGTGCGAAGGGGCCTAGTGGTGCATTCTACATATTGTAATTTACAAACATCACATTCTATCACGTAGACTATATATTGAGTACTACAATTTAGAAAATCCTTAATAGGAAATACCTTATTATTATGGTACGAGGTGATAGACTTGTGATTCTTGTTATGTTTGTTACAATACCTACAAGTATTTAAACCACAACTATACAAGCCATTAATACTGAGCCACGTTTTGGAAATAATGGTGGTTTGGTGTAGACTGGGCGACAAAGAGTTACCTAAAGTTGGGGTCCTTGTCACCATAAAGAATGGGAAGATGTTTATTTACAATCTGTTTGATCTGATTAAACTCTCTGGAGAAAGTGGTGACAAAGGTAAGGGAACTCTTGTTCTTCTTCTTTTGATTTTTGTGTTGTGTATATTTTGAAGAGCAAGGGGATTTCTCTCTGTTGTGCAATAGATTGTACCTGTCCTTCTCTGAGGCTATGGAAATGGCTCTATTAATATGCCGCTTCTGTTAGCCTCTATCGCTTAATTGTTTTGAGATGTTAGAGCATTCTAGCTGAAAACTTTCCGGGGTGGAGCAGTTGCGCTTAGCTCTAATAAACTCACCCACCGGGATGGAACAAATAGTATGGGATGGATGGCAGCTGGAGGCCAGAAGTAAGGAATTTCCGGCAGTAGGTTTGCGGAAGGTTCCAGTATTTATAAGACCAGTGCTGGGGTTACCCTTGAGTGTGATATCTAGAAAATCAATCATGATCTTATTGCTCACATAAGAGAATTCAAGATTAAGGCTGTTATTATTAAGGTATGAAACAAAGGAAATTAAAGAGGAATCAGTGTGGTTCCAAATTAAGATCAGATCGCTGAAAGCTGAAAATTGGTCTGGGCATAAAGGTGTATAAGTGCCCTGTATTGAAGTGGTTAAGGGACTATTGCTACCTCTTCTGGATTTACTGCCTAAGTGGACTCTTGCCTTTTAAAAGGTTTGCGTTTATGCACTTTGCCATGTACCCAAAGTACAGTCAATTTATGGGGCACCAGCAAGCTTTGTACAAGAAAGTATACGGAAATTGTCTTTGAGAGCTGTTACTTGTTCTTTGCAACTACTTCAGTAAAAGGTCTTTATTTGTTCATCTAAACTGCCTGGTCTAAAGTCTTGAAAGTGGTGCATGCATGGTGTATAAAAAGAATAGGGGTTACAACAAGGGGACTGAAGTTAGAGAAGATACAGGAGAGAGGTCTAAGGAGCAGAATGCTGTCCAGCTGAAGCAATGCTGCTTTTGCTAAGGACTACCATATTTGTGTCACTTGCTAAATCCACCAACTAGCCAGCAGGTTACCCAAATATGGTAGTATACAAACCAGTGGGTGGATCAAACCAGTAGCTACAGTGAGATCTGCCTTCGTGTTAATTTCTCATGACCACGGCTCCTGCCTGTGATTCAGGCATTAGTGAGGATAGTTCTGCATTTTCCCTGCTAGGGCACTTTAAGCCCTACCCACAGTATGCTGCCATAGTGCCTCAGGAAACCTTTTAAGAAGGTAATACAGAAACTGTGGTCCAGTGACTAATGATTCCTCCAAGTGTATGTCTTGGTGTTTTTAACTTTTTTTAACTTCTTAAAAAAGAAAAACAAGAAGGTCATGGCAAGGATAGCGACTTATATAAGGGCATCATCTCCAGGAGGGACATAAAAAGAATGATATTCATGACGAAGACTAAAATTAATCAAGAATGCCTTCAACTAGAGATGGGGAAAGGTGAAAGCCTAGGAATTATATACATTATAGGATTCAGTCTGAACTGGACCCAGGGGTTGGGGGGATGGGGTGGAACCACTTGGGAAAAAGATATAGCGATAGATGATAAAAGCAAAGGAAGCCATATTGGTAAGGAAGAATAGAAATTGTAAGTAACTCTCCCTATATCTGAAAGGTTAATCTTTATCTGTTAAGAAATGCTTACCTTTGTTTGAATAGGTAAATAATGCTAATAAAACCAAGTCTTGTTGAAAATATCCAATCTGTTGTTTTTGGCATGTGTTAGGTCTTCCATCATCCTGATCTTGTCTACCTTATTTAGCAGTAATTGAATCTCAGTGGGAGTTCTACACATCATTGGGCTAAAACACAAGCCTTAAGCCTTGTACACACTACTAGTGTTTTTCGTTCAACCCATCGGGTTGATCGAAAAAAAACGAACAGCTCAGGTCAGAGCTGCTGTACTAACAATCTGATGCTAGTACAACAATCTCCCCTACTGTGCTATTGTGTTCTGACGGGGGGGGGGCGTCTCCCCCGCCAGAACGATCTGGTCAGCACTCGGGAGCCAGTTGGCACACCTTTTCCGGTCATGAGCCTTCGACACAAGCCAACTGAATGGCAGGCTTCTTTCGGACTGGCTGCCATACACACTGGCCGAATGTCGGCTGGTTTCTTTTGAACAGACATAAGGCCCATGTATTCCAGTCTTTAGCCACATTCAGAGGATGTCTCATATTTGATTTTAAATATATTTTGATTGGGATCCGATTACAAAAGAGGAAAAAGGAATGTTCCTGCGGGGCACTGAAGCTAGTGAAACACTGGGATATAATCGAGAACTCCTTTCCAAAAAAGATGAAAGTTTAGAGCAGGACCAAAAAATAAGCAAAAATATGCCTATTTCTTGGTTGCACCTCCAACATTTTTCCGGTATTATGGATATGTTTTTATATACAGTATCAAGGCAGGAGTTTTATACCAGTGAGAGAGTAGCTTAAAATTACTTTCTTAAATTCTAATGTTTATTGAGTTTTTTTTAATGTGAGAAGGTATATTTTTTGAAGTTGTGCAGCCAATAACACTGTGGTTAAGTCCTTTTCCCAGGCTGAAATAAATGATGGTCGATCTTCCCACACAGGATACTGTATATCAGCTGAGCATATAAATGAGACAAAGAGAGGTTCAGTACTGGAGCAAAGATTTTCAAAGTTCATCAAAGAATGCTAAAGCTTTTTGGTTGGGGGCAAAAAAAAGTAAAGAAGCGGCGAAGTTGAAGGGTATTCCAGAAGGATTGTCAATATGGGCCCATATGGATAGGTGAGGGCTGTAATCATCAGCCAGTCTGGCCTGTTTCTAAAATGAAATGTGTTGTATAAATGATCTGAAAGTGGGATTCTTAAGGCCAGAGATAAAGTCTGGGTTTCCTAAGAGGGGGAGCAGTTGATAAGGTTTAAAAAAGGCACAATACAATCCAGTTCAATGCGTGTATAGTTGTGTGTTTGTGTTTACGTCACCCACAATTAATATATCCCTGTATACTGTGTTTGCTTCAAATCTAATACTTTTTAAATTATCTACACTCTCCGCTGACACCATTAGTCATGGAAGGGAGTGCCACATCTTTACCGTTCTAACAGTAGAGAACCACTTATGTAGTTTAAGATTGAACCTCTTCTCATCTAGCTTCATTATGTCTTCCTTAGCAAGCTTAGATTAAGCAGTTTTCTCCTGATGCTACAATCACCAATAAAAAATTGACAAACATTTTCCCTCTTACATGCTTTATCTCCAGGGAAAATAGGTTTAATCTTTGTAGATAGTCCTTACAACTGGGGTCTTCCAGCCCCCTTATTAATGTTGTTGCCCTAGTCTGGACTCTTTCCAGTTGAAAGACATCCTTCCTGAAGATCGAAGACTAAAACTGAACTGCATACTCACCAATGCTAAACTGATGTTTTGTAAAGTGATAGAATTATAGATTTATCTCTTGAGTAAATACCCTAACTTTGCTTGTTGCAGGTTGGCATTGCACACTATTACTGAGTCTATTGCCCACAGAAACCCACAGATCCTTTTCCAAGCTCCCTCTGGTAACTCATAGCCTCCACATAATTCTCACAAGAGTTGGGAAGGCCATACATTAAAAAAAAGGAAAGAGGGAGGGCGCATCGACCTAGTGCATTACCAATGGTAAAACTTTATTGAAAGCATAAAAGACAAAGTTATACTCACAAACAAGCATGTATATGGAGCATGTCAATTTGTGAGACTGTGTCTCTGAACACCGGCAAACCGGACTTTATGTTGAGGGGATCAGACGATGTCCCAAAATGCTGACGCATTTCAAGGGCATACCCTTTTCCTCAGAGCCTAGATGGACAGTGGCTCGTGTCTAGTTGCCTCTATATATGTGTCTGTGTGCCCTTGCACCAAGATGCAGTACACCCACCCAAATTGGTCACGGCCACACCCATGGACTGGCTCTGCCTGATTGGTCAGTTACTTCACATTGCTCTTTCTAATAGGGCAACATGCCATAACCCGCATTCTGCAGTATAAGCTGGGATCAGGCTAAGCAACCCCCCAAGGGTAGTAAGCGGCATCTTACCTCATCCACACTGTCCCTACATGTCATAATGTTAAGGGGTATGAGGAGACTGTGGTATGCAGCAAACTGTGTGGGACTGTGACCGAGGGCCACCAAAGACATTTGGTGGAACGCACGCCGCTCCGATTGCCAGGAAGTGTGGGTGTATTTGCATTCCACCCAAAACTTCTGGCCGTCCACGGCGTCACAGCCAGGCCACGTGTGCAGGAGGCGTGGCCAGGAAGTGCGGGTGTGTTTGCGTTCCAATTGCTACTTCTGGCCGCTAGTGAAGAAGCTTCCGCCCGGAGTATCTCGACTCAGCTGTGGTGTGTGCGCTCGCATACTCGCATGCGTGCACACCTACACTCACTGCTGGCCTCGAGCTTCCCCCTCCAGTGGCCCAATGCAGTATTACAATCAGGCACTCCTAGGGGGCATGTTGGTATATAAATACATAGATATACTGGGAGCCCTGCATGGGCATTAAGGCACACAGACACATGCAGGAGGCCTAAACTAAGCACCGTGGGTAGCACCTACAATCTGCTCCATAGAAGTGACCATCCATAGTTGCCATACAACAAGTAATTAAAAATAGTAAAAATACTAGTTAGGTAATTTTATAAAAAGTTTCAATTCGAAAGTTTTAGTTTTAAGCACAGGAGATTTTTACTACTTTTTTAAGGCCATACATTAACCATTGCTTTCCTTTGAACACAGGTTACATAGTTACATAGTTACATAGTTAGTCAGGTTGAAAAAAGACACAAGTCCATCCAGTTCAACCATAAAAAAACAAAAAAAAAGGAAGGAAGCTTATTCCCTCATTAACACATTTAATGTTGATGGGGGAATCCATCCTATGGAGCTAATGTATTCTAACAGCAGAAGGTTGCTGACAGCTGTCAGAAGGTTGCTGACAGCTGTCAGAAGGATTCTGACAGCAGTCAGAATACACCGCCACCAGCAGTGATTACATGAGTAAAAATGTACAGTCCAGTTGTACTGAAGTCAATCTATGGTTGGACTTCAGTTCAATCAGCCTGCCCATACATGGATCGAATTTCAGCTGGTTCCTGCTGAACCGGCCAGATTTTGATTTGTCTATGGCTGGCTTTGCTGACAGCCATTAGAGGTACTGGGAGCTCAGTAAAACAGGGAGCATTCTTCATTTCTGCGTATGAATTGTGCTGAGAATGAAAGGAAACCTGTTAAGGTGCAGTAAGAAATCTGGCTTTTTATTTACTGAACCTGGCTGGAATACTGCATTAGGCCCCTTTCACACTTATACGACTTGTCCCACGATTTTGTACTGCAAAATCGTATGACAAGTCATTCTCCACAATTTTCAATGACTACCATTCTAATTGGCGCGACTTTAAGTCGTGCCGAATTGAAAGTAGTCCCTGCACTACTTTGGTCCAACTTCTATGCGATTTGTACTCCATAGACCTCAATGTTAAACCCTCAAGTAGCATGCAAATCGTACCTGAATAATATAGACACGATTTCAGTACGACTTTGTAAGCACAAGCCTGGCTCGCTGATCGGGAAAGGAAAACTTTTTTTTCCTTTCGCGATGAGTGACAGGCAGTGCTGACAGCTGTCTGGTATGAATCCTGAGGGGGAACGCAGCGCCAAGTTTTAAATGAAAAAAAAATGGCGTGCGTTCCCCCCCAGGGGCATACCAGGCCCTTAGGTCTGGTATGGATCTAAGGGGAACCCCCTACGCCGAAAAATCGGTGTGGGGTCCCCCTCAAAATCCATACCAGACCCTTATCCGAGCACGCAGCCCGGCCGGTCAGGAATGGGGGTGGGGACGAGCGAGCGCCCCCCCCGGACCGTACCAGGCCGCATGCCCTCAACATGGGGGGGTGGGTGCTTTGGGGCATGGGGGGCACCCTGCGGGCCCCCCCACCCCAAAGCACCTTGTCTCCATGTTGATGAGGACAAGGGCCTCTTCCTGACAACCCTGACCATTGGTTGTCGGGGTCTACGGGCAGGGGGCTTATCGGAATCTGGGAGCCGCCTTTAATAAGGGGGCCCCCAGATCCTGGACCCCCACCCTATGTGAATGAGTATGGGGTACATCGTACCTCTACCCATTCACCTAGGGAAAAAAGTGTCAATAAAAAACACACTACACAGGTTTTTAAAGTAATTTATTAGGCAGCTCCGGGGTCTTTTTGCGACTTCGGGGGTCCTCTTCCGACTTCGGGGGTCTTCTTCCGACTTTGGGGGTCCTCTTCTGACTTCGGGGGTCTCTCCGGCGTCTCCTCCCGGTGTCCTGATCTTCTGCCGGCTCCTCCGCTATCTTCTGCAGCTCAATTGCTAGCGGGGCCCGAACTTCTACCTTCTGCCTTCTGCCTTCTTCTTTTCTTCCAATGTTGACAAAACGCTCTCTCCAGCTGCAATGGTCTCTGAGCTCTCCGCAATGGACTTATATAGGCGGTGACCCCGCCCCTTATGAGGTCACTGTCCTGGGGCATGCTGGGACTGTGCCGTCATAAGGGGGCGTGGCCATCACCCAGTGAACACGCCCCCTAAACCGTCACAGTCCCAGCATGCCCAGGGACTGTGACGGCATAAGGGGCGGGGTCACCGCCTATATAAGTCCGTTGCGGAGAGCTCAGAGACCATTGCAGCTGGGGAGAGCGTCATGTCAACATCTCTGGAAGAGAAGAGGGAAGAAGACGATCCAGAAGTCCGGGCCACCGCTGGCAAAAGAGCGGCAGAAGATAGCGGTGGAGCCGGCAGAAGATGCGGACACCGGGAGAAAACGCCGGAGAGACCCCCGAATTTGGAAGAGGACCCCCGAAGTCAGAAGAAGACCCCGGAGCTGCCTAATAAATTACTTTAAAAACCTGTGTAGTGTATTTTTTATTGACACTTTTTTCCCTAGGTGAATGGGTAGGGGTACGATGTACCCCATACTCATTCACATAGGGTGGGGGGCTGGGATCTGGGAGCCCCCTTATAAAAGGGGACTCCCGGATTCCGATAAGCCCCCCGCCCGCAGACCCCGACAACCAAAGGCCAGGGTTGTCGGGAAGAGGCCCTTGTCCTCATCAACATGGGGACAAGGTGCTTTGTGGTGGGGGGGCCCCCAGGGGTGACTCAATCATTTCAGCTCCTGGCTGGTTTGCAACCTCGAAAAAAAAAAAAAAAAAAAAAAAATATATATATATATATATATATATATATATATATATATATATATATAACTGGTTGTGTCCTCTCAAAACCATAATTACACTATATGGCCCCTTTTTATCCTATGTGGGTTACGCTCGAGGACGTCTATAACATCTACATGGAGAAAGTACTCCGGTGAGGCACCCCTAGGACTTCTTTTCCAGTTTGCCATTGGGATCTCCTCTCCATTGCCAGTGGGCAGTTTAAGCTTGCTTGACTCATACAGCATACGCTGTTTTGAGTCCCAACCTTCTGGTAAGCCTCCATTCATTTGGGTGGTGGTATCTGCACAAGTTTGGTTTTCATATACTAAATTCCTGAGAAGGCTTCCAAGACCACATATCTTCCGTTGGTCTCCATCGTCTACACTATTGCCGTCGGGCAGTAAAGGCCTGTTTTGACCTATGTAGCATATGCTATTCTTAGGTCCAAAATTTATGGTACGCCTTCATTACTTTGGGGATGGTTTGGTCACTAATTCAGTCCTATATCCACGTGGTGATTACAATGATTTCACAGAATGATGGACTTTGATTTCTTGAAAATGGACATTTATTATTATTAGGATATTATATGTTGATATTCACATTTGTCACTTCACCTTTGCATAATTTATAGCGCTGCACTTCCTTTTTGAAGACACCTTTCTGGACTTTCTGACCCCCCCCTTTTTCAATATGCAGATTTGATTCAGAGGAACACACCTCATCATCGAATTGTATGTATTTAGGTGATGGTATTTGTTACTGGGTTGTGGAATTGTCATTTTACATAGGGGGTCATTTACTATTGCGCCAAAAAATTATCCTGCAGTACCAAAAAATAGCTCTCAAAAAAGGCCAGAAAGACTTCAACTCTCAGAAAGTCAGCGCTAATGCAAATGGAAAGCAGCGCTATTGCCGGCAATAATGCCTGTCAGATCACATATGCTGGAATAGCGGAAGTCAATGGGGCTTGAACCTGCAAAATCCAAAGTTCTCACTGAAGGCTTATATGTAAGTTCTTTGCCATAAAAAGTGTTTGGAGACCCGGGTCCTGCCCCAGGGGACATGTATCAATGCAAAACATTTTTTTAAAAACGGACGTTTTATCAGGAACAGTGATTTTAATAATGCTTAAAGTGAAACAATAAAAGTGTAATATTCCTTTAAATTTTGTACCTGGGGGGTGTAAATGGGCGCATGTTTCCCGTGTTTAGAACAGTCTGACAGCAAAATGACATTTCAAAGGAAAAAAAGTAATTTAAAAGTACTCGCGGTTATATGAATTGTCGGTCCGATAATACACATAAAAGTTCATTGATAAAAACGGCATGGGATTTCCCCACAGGGGAACCCCGAACCAAGATTTTTAAAAAAATGGCGTGGGGGTCCCCCTAAATTCCACACCAGGCCCTTCAGGTCTGGTATGGATATTAGGGGAACCCCATGCCAAAAAAAAAAAAGGTGTGGGGGACCCCCTCAAAATCCATACCAGACCCTTCAGGTCTGCTTTGGATTTTAAGGGAACCTCGGGCCAAAATTTAAAAAAAACTGGTGTGGGGTTCCCCCAAAAATCCATACCAGACCCTTATCCGAGCACACAACCTGGCAGGCCGCAGGAAAAGAGAGGGGGATGAGAGAGCGCCCCCCCTCCTGAAACGTACCAGGCCACAACATTGGGAGGGTGCTTTGGGGGGTCCCCCCCAAAACACCTTGTCCCCATGTTGATGAGGACAAGGGCCTCATCCCCACAACCCTTGCCTGGTGGTTGTGGGGGTCTGCGGGTGGGGGGCTTATCATAATCTGGAAGCCCCCTTTAACAAGGGGACCCCCAGATCCCACCCCCCTGTGTGAAATGGTAAGGGGGTACAAAAGCCCTAACCCTACCATTTCACAAAAAAAAGTGTCAAAAATGTTAAAAATGACAAGAGACAGTTTTTGACAATTCCTTTTTTTAAATGCTTCTTCTTTCTTCTATCTTCTTTCTTCTATCTTCCTTCGGGTAATTCCTCCATCTTCTTCTTCTTCCTCCGATCCTCTGCTTCTTGCTCCGGTGTTCTCGTCCGTCATCTTCCTCCGTGGCGTCTTCTTCCCTTCTTCGTGCTCGGGCCGCTCCGCATCCATGATAGGAGGCTCCACATGTGTGATGCTTCTCGTCTTCTGACGGTTCTTAAATAATGGAGGGCGGGGCCACCCGGTGACCCTGCCCCCCTCTGACACACGGGGACTTCCCCGAGGCTTTCCCCGTGACATCAGAGGGGCGGACAGGGAAGTCCCCATGCGTCAGAGGGGGGCGGGGTCACCGGGTGGCCCCACCCTCCGTTATTTAAGAACCATCAGAAGACGAGAAGGGTCACACAGCGAGAAAGAAGAAACATTTAAATAAAGGAATTGTCAAAAACTGTGTCTTGTCATTTTTGACACTTTTTTTGTGAAATGGTAGGAGTACTTTTGTACCCCCTTACCATTTCACACAGGGGGGGCCGGAATCTGGGGGTCCCCTTGTTAAAGGGGGCTTCCAGATTCCGATAAGCCCCCTGCCCGCAGACCCCCACAACCACTGGGCAAGGGTTGTGGGGATGAGGCCCTTGTCCTCATCAACACGGGGACAAGGTGCTTTGGGGGGACCCCCCAAATCACCCTCCCAATGTTGAGGGCATGTGGCCTGGTACTGTTCAGGAGGGGGGGACGCTCTCTCGCCCCCCTCTTTTCCTGTGGCCTGCTAGTTGTGTGCTCAGATAAGGGTCTGGTATGGATTTTTGGGGGGACCCCATGCCATTTTTAAAAAAAATTTTGGCGTGAGGTTCCCCTTAAAATCCATACCAGACCTGATACAGGCGTATTTTGAGCTCAGAGTTTAGAGGCAGAAAAGAAAAACCTTCTGGTTTGCATCTCTGATTGGAGATCACTGGCAGAAAAAAATGTAAAACTCTCCTAAACTCATCTAAACTTCGTACAAAAAATGTTCTATATGAGCATTTTTTTCTGCTAGGTGAATTGGAGTTTTTTTTAAGCCCAGTGTGCATAGAGCCTTATGCCGCATACACACGAGCGGACTTTACGGCAGACTTTGCCCGGCGGACTGGATTTTGTCGGAAAAATTTGATCGTGTGTGGGCTCCAGCGGACTTTGTTTGCTTAAAAGTTGGAAGGACTTAGATTTGAAACATGTTTTAAATCTATCCGACGGACTCTTCTTTCTAGCGGACAAACCGGTCGTCTGTGTGCTAGTCCAACGAACTCAAACTGACGCCTGCTCTGAAGCAATTACAAGACGGAAGCGCTCGGTCTGGTAAAACTAGCCTTCGTATTGAAGCTAGCACATTCCTCTTCTGTGAGCTTTTAATACAGCGCTTTTTGTAGGATTGATAATGCGAGAGGAATGAAGTTGTTTTTCTGCTTTATATTCACACAGAGTTCTCACAAACTACTTTCTTCATGATTTATCCTCATGCCATGACTAATATAATATTTTGAAAAAGCCAGATCTCCATAAATTAAAAAAATTAAATTAGATTTTGGACTCATCTTTATTTTTTTGTTTGATTTCAACACTTATCTATTTTACAATGTGTGTTAAATGCTAACCACATTTTTTTGGTGTTTTTTGTGTGGATTTTCAAGTTACCACAATAACCTTAATATTTTGTGTTGTTTTAATGAACCTTAATGAGGTTGGTGTCCCTTGTTCATTAGACATAGGGGGGTGTATTTAACAAAGGCAAAATCATTTTTCACTACAAGTGCTAATTCTACTTTGAATTCCACAGAAAGAGCATTTTGAAGTGCCTTCGCTGTGGATCCGAGGGGCACATGCAAGAAAGCCCAAAAAATAAAATTAATTTTTATTGCACATGATTTTATGAAAAAATCAGCAGAGCTTCCCCTAATTTCAGCTCTTCCCCTCAGATTTACAGCGACTGCACTTCCAACAAGTGCACTTGCTGTGCAATTTCTCAAGTGAACTTTTCACTAGTACTTTTCACTTGATATTCGAAATGATTTAGCCTTTTGTCAAAAACACACATAGGGGTTGATTTACTAAAGGGAAAAAGACTGTGCACTTTGTAAAGTGCAGTTGCCCTCTGCAAGAGCAGTTGCTCCAAAGCTTAGTAAATGAGCAGAAGCTCTGCTGACTTCCATCATCCAATCATGTGCAAGCAAAAATGCTGTTTTTAGAATTTTCCTTGCACAGGATTGGGTACTCTTTGCAAAGTCAAGCTTTTAACTCATTTCTGATGCTCTGGAGCAATTGCACTTGTAGAGGGCAACTGCCCTCTGCAAAGTGCACAGTCTATTTGCTTTTCTCAAATCAACCCCATAGTCTTTTTGACCTGTACCTGCCTACTCCCAAACAAAATGGCATTTTTTAATCAAAACACATAAGCAATAATGTAAGGTAACCAAAAAATACATTTATTTTTTTACTCAAAAAAATTAGGAAGGCAACACTGGAGACACTTTTAGAATCTGGGAAGCCTTTCGTCCCCCAGGACACACATCAAGTTTGAGGACAAGAAAATTGGTATCTTGCGACTATAGGGAGCACAGGGAGCACAGTCAGACCAGACAGAAGCCAGGCAATCACTTTTGACTCTTCCGTGGTGCCTTCCCTGCACGCTTCTCTGCAGCCTTCCCTCCACGCTTCTCTGCAGCCTTCCTCGGAGGTTGTGCCTCTGGTGGTGTACTTGGGGCAGGAGGAGGAGGAGGAGTGACTTCATCTGCCAGATATGTGGTAGCAGTAAGCTCCCCTCTCAAGCCCTTCTGGTAAGCCTCAAAAATCAGACCCTCACAGGGGAGGCGTTGGCCCTTTTCCAACTCCAGCAATCTGCTGGCTATATAGGTGCCATACGCCTCCTCTGCATTGGGTGGTTTGCTTAGGATCAGGCTTGCTTCCCGTATGAGGGCTAGGGATTCCTGCTCAGTGGGTGTCATTCTCCTGGGCCTTTTGTGGAGAATGCGGAGGGGAGGCACCTGACACTCTGTGCGGCTTCGACTTGGCCCAGCCACAGCCTCCTCCTCTCTCCCACTGGACCAAGGCCTCCTCCTCTCTCCCACTGGGCAAGGCCTCCTCTTGGCTGAGGTCATCCTGTGTCAAAAAAAAGGGACATAGTTGTAATTTTGTGTTATGCAATCACACACAATTTTCAGCTCATGACTTTCAAATATAATTACACAAAATAGTAAAGGCTATCTATTTGACACCACCATTATTTCAGCTGATCAACAATATCTGAAGTTAAGTATATTTTTGGCCACTACTGTCTAGTGATATGTCTACATATTAATCATAATCACCAGAAGTCATTTTTTAGTAAGCACTTTAAAAATTAACACGTTAACATCATTAATAACATTTACACAATCACAATTTACAAAAAAAAGGATACCTGGCTGAAGCTGGGCGCATCAACTTCATCAATGCTGAAAAGGCCCAGTTTATCCTGGGACTCCTCAGGTGGGGTGGAGGTGGATGGAAGGCTGGAGCGAAGAGTGGAGGGAAGGCTGGAGGGAAGGGTGGGGGGAAGGGTGGAAAGTGATCGCCTGGCTTCGGTCTGGTCATTCAGGAATCGCATTTTGTTGTAGTACCACAACTTGGGTACATATACTTGGTCAGCTGCTGCACCGGATCTGAGCGACTCCTGGATTTTATTGTGCTCCCGCTTATACATGTTTCGCAAGATACCAATTTTCTTGTCCACAAACTTGAGGTCTGCCTGGGGGACACGAGTCTTCACAAACTCTAAAAGTGTGCCCAGTGTTGCCTTCCTAACATCCCTATTATAATATAGGGGGTGTTTGACCTCCCACAGGTTTTTATTTTCCTGATAGAGCTCAATAATTTGGCACAAAAATTCTTCCTCTTTAAAGGGATTCATTTTTTCTGAAAGACAAGACACAAGATCCAAACTAATGTCAGTCACAAATCACAGGATTATTTTTGGTTGTAATCTAGGGGACACATACATACACACACACACACACACCAAACACACACACACCCCCACTTTAATCTTACCTTCGTTTCGCTACTTCCGCACGGACATACGTAGGCCATCGTAATAGCTTTATATACACTGCGCATGTGTCATGCTCTGCCTGCGTCGCCCACCCCTGACGTTCTTTAGTATGATTTGGCCCCGCCCCTTCACTCTGTTGCGCAGTGGGAGTAGATAGCTAAAGATGGCGGAGAGAATCAGTGGAAGTAGCGCGGAGGAAAGCCCGGAGCTCCAAACATCCACATCCCGGAGGAGATATAAGGCCACCAACATGGCTTTTGAAGAAATGGTGGAGATGGTGTCCATATTGAGAAGGGAGGACTACGATGGGAAAAAAGAACCGTACACACGACCGAATATGCGGAAGGACAAAATAATGTCCTCAGTTGTCACCGCTCTAGAATCAAAATTTGGCACAAAACGGTCGAAAGAACAATTGAGGAAGCGGTGGTCTGACATCAAAAGTCGGGAGCCTGAACAATATTGGCGAATAAAGAAGCTGCTTAAAAAAAGTAAGTACTTGTTGTGTTTTACTATTGAGATACTTAACTTGCATGCTGCTCCTTATTTTTGGACTTTTTACAGCATCGTTCGTAAAGACCGTTCTTTGGAAAATACATATGATACTTTATAAAATGACGTTATTTTTTCACCAAATACGATGGGACAGGGTTGGACATACATTTATGTCTTGATAATTTGTAAAATTACCACAATTTGGTGATGTGGTGTAGATGTGTTGGAAAATATAATGCTTCTTCCAAAATGATTCAGTGTAATGTAAGGACAGGACACAGCAGCTGGTTCCACATCTGGACTCACGAGCACTATAGTGTACTATGTGACCATAAATACATTTTAGAGGGGTAATACACATAGGAGATCATTGAGGTGTCTGCATCTGTGAAACTTGCCAGAAAATGTGCATTGTTTTTAATTGTTGTTCAGAGGGAATGTTCATCCTGTCTTCTAAATTTTTTAGGATGAAAAAAGGCAATTGGCCACAACTCATAACCAACGTTTAAGTTTATTTATAAAGTCTAAAATATCACTGTGTTTTAACTATACCTTTTGTTCAATTCTCATAGGGGAGAAAAGACTCAGACAACAGTCCAAGGATCCCAGGACCCCCCCAAGTCACCAGCCTGAGGCAGAAGATACCCTAAGCCCCAGCCCAAGACCATGCCCACCCGACGACCTGGAGGAAGGAGAGGTGGAGGAAGTGTGCGAGGTTTCAAGCCCACCAAGTGAGTGACTGACACCCCAGCTTGAGTTAATGTATTTTGGCGTGCATATTGTAAACCTTGTTTTTATTCACTCATTTTAGGTGAGTTTCTGGTTGTGGAAGGCCAAGCGGCAGAGCCATTCACCACAGACAGTGCGCAAAGACTGATTGGCCAGATAATGCTGTGGAATGGCCAACTAGATCAAATTTGTGAACAAATTCACAGCATGCAACTTCGCCTGGACTCCATGCAACAGGAAATGAAGAACATGATTGATGTTTTGGGCAGAATATAATAAAGTTTGGCCTAAAAACATCAATCATGTTCTTCATTTCCTTGTGAAGTTTGTTTTTTGGAAAAAACGTTTTTTTAAGTTATTTGGGATACCAAAATTTACATTATGATGCACACGGTGTGTCATCATGTGCTATCTTCCATCATGGGTTATCAATGTACTTGTTTTGTGTTAGCAACCCCTTCATCCTGAAAATTCTTTTGTGGTGATAGGAACCAAAAAAGGGATTGCACACACAAAACACGTACATTGCTCACCCATGATGGGAGATAGCACATGTTGACGTGACCCTTTTGTAAATCTCAATTTTGAGCATATTCTAAAAGAACGATTTAAATGTTGAACTTTGTAAGTTCTTTAATGTTTTGTTATGTTTATAAAAACACTGTTGTGAATGTAAATCTTTTTAGAAAGGTCTCTTTTTGCTAAAATATGCCTTTAATAATGTCTTAAAAACATATATTTTTACACAACGAAAATTCTTTAAAAAAAAAAAAAAATCAAAAATGCACCTTTCAATGTGCACAAAGTAAAATTTTGTTAATAATACAATGAGTGTGGCTGATTATTGTAGACAAATTTTTGTTTTATTTTTTGGGGGCCTGAATAAATAAAGGTAAATGCACTTGCCACTACTACAAGTGCACTAGGAGACAGACATAACTAAATGCAAACAAGAATAAAAACAAAATATTTCTGAAACATTTTTTTTTCCCCTAAAATTACAGCTGTTGCTGAATAGCAATGGCCCCCCGACCATTAAAATAATTTACATAACGGTCACGCACTTGACGTGCGGTTCGGGGGGCCAAGCCAATACGGCCAATTTCTAGGCCTATCATTGTGGTATCCTGTTCCAGTCCGGCCTCAGGCCCAACAGGGAATATATATGTTGCTGAATGTCTCCTTAAAAAGTTATGCAAGATGCAGCAAGCAAGGATGACGTAGTTTAGTTTATAGTCCGCCAAATAAACTGAAGAAAGGAATAAACGGAACCGGCTGGCCAGAATCCATAAGGCATTCTCCACAACTCTTCTTGCTCTGGCCAGCCGGTAATTAAATACCCTCCTCTCAGGGGTGAGTGTCCTTTGGGGGAACGGCCTCATCAAGTGCTCACCGAGAGCAAGCGCTTCATCAGCAATAAAAACTGAGGGGAGTCCATCCACATTCTCGTCATCAGGTGGCAATCCCAGGCCACCGGTCTGGAGACGATGGCACAGCTCGGTCTGTGCAAAGACTCCTCCATCAGACATCCGGCCGTTCTTCCCCACATCCACAAACAGAAAGTCCAAATATGCCGAGACCACCGCCATCAAAACTACACTATGGAACCCCTTGTAGTTTTAGAAATAAGACCCCGAATGCGGTGGTGGCACAATCCGGACATGCTTCCCGTCAATCGCCCCGACACAGTTGGGAAAGTCCCAACGGTCAGCGAACTGGGAGGCCACAGTCTGCCATTCCTGTGTACTTGAAGGAAACTGTGGAGTGCAAAAAAGTAAAAAAATTAAGATAAGGACTTTGAAACCTAAATTGTATATCAGATTACACCAAAACATTAGTGAACAACAGCAGTCAAACATTATTAATATGTGTGTTTGTAATTGAAATGTTCAAAAACATAAGGCACACTTATAAGATTAATCACACCCTCTGATGGCCCATTGATACATTTGAATGTGGGGGGAGGGGCCCGAAACACACCTGACTGGTTGAAAAATGTGTGGGGTGGGGGAGGGGTTCTAATTAGGTTAACAAACACACCTGACTGGTTGAAACATTTGTGGGGTGGGGGAGGGGTTCTAATTAGGTTAACAAACACACCTGACTGGTTGAAACATTTGTGGGGTGGGGGAGGGGTTCTAATTAGGTTAACAAACACACCTGACTGGTTGAAACATTTGTGGGGTGGGGGAGGGGTTCTAATTAGGTTAACAAACACACCTGACTGGTTGAAACATTTGTGGGGTGGGGGAGGGGTTCTAATTAATGTTAACAAACACACCTGACTGGTTGAAACATTTGTGGGGTGGGGGAGGGGTTCTAATTACGTTAACAAACACACCTGACTGGTTGAAACATTTGTGGGGTGGGGGAGGGGTTCTAATTAGGTTAACAAACACACCTGACTGGTTGAAACATTTGTGGGGTGCGGGAGGGGTTCTAATTAGGTTAACAAACACACCTGAATTTTTTCAACTTTTGTGGGGTGGGGGAGGGTCAAACAAGACAATGGAGCAGACAATATACATTGTTCAAGGGACTATAGGCTAGAGATATAAATGGACACAGGATTGCATGGTGGGGAGGTTAATGAAGGAAAATATGCATGTAGGGCAATAAATGATTAATGTCCAAAAACAGTCATGCATGAAGATAAAGGGGACATTCACAGCATATTGAAAGCATGGCAATTAGGTAAGGAGGACATTTATACAATACATCAAAAAACATTTTATACATATAATGTAATGTTAAAGGATAAAACTTACCTTCATATAGTCCTTCTGCAGGACCTGAATAATAGCAGAACAGGTCTCTGGGATAATGATCCCCAGAGCCTGGGGGGAGATGCCTGTCGAGAACTTCATGTCCTGAAGACTTTTCCTTGTCGCCAAGTAACTTAACGTGGCAACTAGCCTCTGCTCCGCACTGATGGCTTGCCTCATGCAGGTATCCTGCCTGCTGATATAGGGGGTCAGCATAGCCAGCAGACGCTCAAAGACTGGGTCCGTCATCCAGAGAAAATTCCTGAAATCCTCAGGATTATTCTCACGGAGCTCACGGAGCAAAGGCATATGAGAGAATTGGTCACACTGGCGCAACCAATTGTTCATCGATGAATTCCTCCTCGCCCTGCTCATGGACTGGTCTCGGGTCAAAGTATTAACCCCAACACCAAGTCCCCACGCAGCACGAACTCGAGAACGAGAACGTCCACGCGACATGGCTTCAAAACAGTCGGCTGGTCAAACAAACAAACTTATAACAAACGCACTGAAGAACAGCAAGGCCTATGAAGAACGACCTGAAAATCAGGAACGAGCGGACCAGAACGGCCTGCAAGGCAGGGTACGAACTGACCAACACGCACTGAAAAGCAGATACAAACCTCACAAGCACAAACTGAACCGCAGAAAATGATCGAAATAAGCTGAAGTGTGAAAATCGTCTCTAACCAAACTTCTACTAACACGAGATAAACACGAGATTAGCAGAAGGAGCCCAAAGGGTAATGTAGTAGGGCTTGAACTTTCTTTTTATAGTCGCGTCGTACGTGCTATACGTCACCGCGTTCCAAACCAGCGGACTTTTACAGTGCGCGTGTGTGGCCAAGTCCGTCCGTTTTTAAGTCCGGCGCAAGGAGCCAACAAAGTCCGGCGAAAAGTCCGCCGAGCAAAGTCTGCCGTAAAGTCCGCTTGTGTGTACGCATCATTACTTTGTTTCTCTCCCTCTGATCCCGCAGCCTGTATATTTTTTTCATCTTGTCTTCATTTTTTTTTAATAACTCAGTTTTATCTTTTAGATTTAGCAGGAATTCTATGAGTTATGTTGTATTTGTGTCTGCTAAGAATTTTATTGTATTTTTAGCGAAATATAGCTTTAATATTTTCTTGGGGGGCCCTGTCAGGTAGTCTGTACGGGGCCCAGCGATTTCTATCAGTAGCCCTGATGAAGCCACACGAATGTCTATCAAGTAGCACCTGAAATCACGCTGACCTTGCTACTTTGAAATCGTGCTACTTCAAGTGAAGTAGCGCGATTTCAAAGTAGCATCAATGTGAACCAGGGCAAAGAGATTAGTTTCTTTCTCAAACATCACGGCACACAGAGCCACAGTAATTACTGATAGGTTATATAGGGCATCACTGGTGATTGGACACTGGCACACCCTATCAGAAAGTTCAACCCCCTATATAATCCCTCCCCTTGCAGGGATACCTCAGTTTTTACGCCAGTGTCTTAGGTGATGGACGTGTAAAGATGTCCTGTGCTGAGCTCCAAAGGGGAATATCCTATATCCTATACTGGGGCAAGCCAGGCAGACCGGATCCATTCAAAGTGTCTTTTCATGGCCGAATTGGATGGTACCCGGGCCTTGTGTCCGAAGAAACAAGGTTTTACCTGTAACGCTTCTCTTTTAGAGAGCTGGACCCCGCATATTAGAAAATGGTTTTCTAGCCTAATTTCTAGCCGGGTGCTTTACAGGTCCAGAACTGCAGGATCCCCCTATTCGTAGGGGGCCCCAGTCTCTGACGGTTTTTTCAAACAGAGCCCACCGTGAGAGGTGAAGATTGGGTCTGTGTAAACTGAACACTGCGGCTGGATAAGGTAAGAGGAGATTCCACCGAATTTTCTAATTTTAGTAGGGTTTCGTCTTTAAGGTAAATGCATGCTATGCCTATTGTGACCACCGGGGGCTGCCAAGAGCACAAACCTTGTCATGCTGATGTCGCATGAGTGTCTCCGGGCCTCAAGGTAGGATGGATGGGAGATTTCTCATGTTTGATGTTCCCCCCAGGCTAGGGGGAGGCCACAGGGGTGTAGAAAGCGGTTATACCACTCGGGCACCGCCGCCTCCGCCGCTATTGCCTCCATTGCCATTTTCAGGCTTTCACTACCAGCCTCTCGCCCTTCTCGCCCTCCCCCAGCCTTCCTCCATGCTTTTTCCGGAGGGTCGGCCAGCGCGGGAAGCGTTCATTTTTTTGAAATTCGAGGGGGGGGGGCGGTAGAGGGGGGGCGGGACGTCAGCACAGGTGCTTAGACTCCCACTCAGGCCAGCTGCAGGCTATTTAGAAGCACTCTGTACAGGTGCACACAGCCTTTGGAGGGACACAGAGCTGACGGTCGCATGTAAGGTGGGACACAGGCATTCTCCTAGGCTGCATTTACTAAAGTAACACCAGACTGAGCAGTGGGTAGCAGGGCTTTTAGCCGGACTACATCGCTCAACAGTCAGTGTTCATTTTGTGATACCTCCACCTTGTTGCTTTGCACTATGGGTAGAAGAGGTTCAGAGACACTAGGGGATCTCGTTCAGGTTCTGAGGGCCTCCTGTCTGCAGCATCCTCCCCCCCTGAGGGGCCAGGGACGGCTAGCCAGGGAGAGCTGTTGGGGTCAGGGGCTACACCTGCCTCCGGCACTTCAGCCCCTGTATATATTACACAAGAGGTTTTTTCCTCAGCTATTAATGGTTTAGAGGAAAGATTATTGGCTGTGATTACAGCTTCACTCGGTGGAAGAAAACGTACTAGGCCTTCCTCTGCTTCCGAAGAACCTCAGGAAGAGGAGCTCTGGGATAAAGGGGGGGAATCCCTTTCAGAGGATGGGGATGGGACGGATGATTCCTCTTCGGAGGAATCAGGTGGAGAGGGACCCTCTGTGACTTCCCAAGAGGAGAAAGTCTTAGTGCAGATCCTTACTGGATTGGTCTGCTCCACATTTAAGTTGCCCGTACCTGAATCAGTTAAAGAACCCTCTTCTGCTTTGGGGTCACTGAAACCTTCCCAAGCAGCACAGGCTTTTCCTGTTCATAATTTACTTGAAAAGCTCATTTGTTCTGAGTGGGATCACCCAGACAAACGTTTTCCGCCGAGAAAGTTTTCAACACTTTATCCGATGGAAGAAAAGTTTGTCAAAATGTGGGGAATACCGGCCATTGATGCCGCCATTTCCTCCATAAATAATAATCTGACTTGTCCTGTAGACAATGCTCAGATGCTCAGGGATCCTGTAGATAAAAAGATGGAATCCCTTTTGAAGGATGTTTTCTCCTTAGCAGGTTCAGTGGCTCAACCTGCAGTAGCAGCGATTGGAGTCTGTCAATACTTAAGAGACCATGTTAAACAGGTCATCAAAGTATTACCTGAACAACAGGCCCAGGGGTTTGCTAACCTTCCAGTGGCCTTATGTTATGTGGTTGACGCCATCAGAGATTCTATCGTGCAAACCTCTCGTCTTTCACTGGGGTTGGTGCATATACGTAGAATCCTATGGTTGAAAAATTGGTCAGCCGAAGCACCATGTAAGAAGCTGCTGGCTGGGTTTCCGTTTCATGGTGCAAGGTTGTTTGGAGATGACTTGGATGATTATATCAAGAAAATCTCTGGTGGAAAAAGTACTCTCTTACCTGTCAAGAAGAAGAGTAAGCGTCCCTCCTTCAAACGGACTCTTTCCCCAGCGCCAGGGGCTTCAGCCTCCAGGCAGTCTCAACGGCCTCCTCCGTCTGGGTTCAGAAGCAAGAGTCAACCCCAGGAACAAAAGAAATCCTGGGGGAAGAAGCCTACTAGGCAAAACACTAAGACCTCTTCATGAAGGGGCGCCCCCGCTCGATCGAGTGGGGGGAAGACTGAGATAGTTCTCAGAGCTCTGGCAGGAGGACTTCCAGGACAGATGGGTGATCTCCACGGTAACCTTAGGGTACAAGCTGGAGTTTCAGGAATTTCCCTCTCCTCGGTTCCTCAGATCAAGTGTCCCCAGACACCCAGAGAAGAAGCAGTCGCTCCTTCTAGCGTTAGAGCGACTTTTGTCGCAGGAGGTCATTATGATGGTTCCCGCAAAGGACCAGGAATTGGGCTTCTATTCCAACCTTTTTACGGTCCAAAAACCAAATGGGGATGTCAGACCCATTCTGGATTTAAGGGATCTAAACTGATTCCTAAGGATTCAGTCCTTCCGCATGGAATCAATCCGGACAGTAGTTTCCACCCTGCAGGGAGGAGCATTTCTGGCATCGATAGACATCAGAGATGCATATCTGCATGTGCCCATTTTTCCTGCTCATCAGAAGTTTCTGCGCTTCGAGGTAGGCGGGCGCCATTTCCAGTTTGTGGCTCTGCCTTTTGGTATAGCCACTGCACCTCGGGTGTTCACAAAGGTCTTGGCCCCTCCTCTGGTCAGACTAAGGGCTCAGGGTATAGCTGTCATAGCACACCTAGAAGACCTGCTATTGATAGACCAGTCCGTAGCCTCCTTGAACGGGAACTTGAGATCCACGGTCAAGTATCTGGAACACCTAGGTTGGATCCTCAACCTAGAAAAATCTTTCCTAAATCCAGTAAGAAGACTGGAGTATTTAGGTCTGATCATAGATACAAGCCAGGAGAAAGTATTTCTACCTCAGGCAAAGATCACGGCTTTAAGGGAGCTGATTCTGGCTGTCAGGACCAAGAAGGGTCCTTCTGTCCACCTTTGTATGAGGCTGCTAGGGAAGATGGTGTCTTCATTCGAAGCAGTTCCCTATACTCAGTTTCATTCAAGAATGCTGCAACACAGTATTCTGTCTACCTGGAACAAGAAGGTTCAGGCATTAGACTTTCCGATGCACCTGTCTCATGCGGTAAGTCAGAGCCTCAATTGGTGGCTCATTCCTGAAAACCTGCAGAAGGGGAAATCCTTTCTGCCAATTACCTGGACGGTGGTAACAACAGATGCCAGTCTGTCAGGTTGGGGAGCAGTTCTGGAACAGTCTGTGGTTCAGGGGATATGGTCCAAGACAGAGAGGACCTTATCCATCAACATTCTGGAGATCCGGGTGGTATATCTAGCCCTAAAAGCCTGGACTCTCAGGTTACAGGGCTGCCCAGTCAGGATCCAGTCCGACAATGCCACAGCAGTGGCTTATGTCAATCATCAGGGAAGCACCCGGAGCCGAACTGCTCAAAAGGAGGTGAACCAGATCTTAGTCTGGGAAGAGATGCATGTGCCATGCATATCGGCAGTCTTTATTCCAGGGATAGAGAACTGGCAGGCGGACTATCTAAGTCGCCAGCAGTTACTCCCAGGGGAATGGTCTCTACACCCCGACGTCTTTTGGGTCATATGCCAAAAATGGGGGGTCCCAGATGTAGATCTCTTTGCATCCCGATTCAACAAAAAGTTAGACAGATTTGTGGCAAGGACGAGGGATCCTTTTGCATGCAGGACGGATGCGTTGGTGATTCCGTGGCATCAGTTCTCACTGATTTACGCATTCCCGCCTATTCTGCTACTGCCACGACTCCTACGCAGGATCAGGCAGGAAAGGAAGTCGGTACTTCTGGTGGCCCCCGCTTGGCCCAGAAGGACTTGGTATGCAGAAATAGTAAGGATGACGGTGGGTTCCCTGTTGACCCTACAGGTACGCCCAGATCTGTTATCTCAAGGTCCAGTGTTCCATCCTGCCTTACAAATGCAAAATTTGACGGTTTGGCTATTGAGACCCACGTTCTGAAGAGTCGTGGGCTTTCAGGTCCTGTCATATCTACCTTGATTAATGTAAGGAAGCCAGCTTCCAGGATGATTTATCATAGAGTCTGGAAAGCTTATGTATCCTGGTGTGAATCCAGAGGTTGGCATCCCAGGAAATATGTCATAGGTAGAATTCTTGATTTTCTACAATTAGGATTAGAGATGAAGCTGGCCTTGAGTACCATCAGGGGCCAGGTCTCGGCTTTATCAGTATTATTTCAACGGCCACTTGCTCCGCATTCTTTGGTCCGAAACTTTATGCAGGGGGTGATGCATCTTAATCCTCCGGTTAAGGCGCCCCTAAACCCCTGAGACTTGAACTTGGTCCTGGCTGTGTTACAGAAACAGCCTTTCGGAACCAATAAGTCAGATTCCTTTGATCTTGTTGACAAGGAAGTTAATTTTTCTGGTGGCCATCTCTTCTGCTAGAAGAGTTTCAGAATTAGCAGCCCTTTCCTGTAAGGAGCCTTATTTGATTATACACAAGGATAGAGTGGTACTGCGCCCTCATCCTAGTTTTTTACCGAAGGTGGTTTCTGATTTTCATTTAAACCAAGACATTGTTCTGCTTTCCTTTTTTCCAGATCCCTGTTCTCCGGAAGAGAGATCACTACATTCATTGGATGTAGTAAGAGCAGTCAAGGCCTATCTCGAGGCAACTGCTCAGATTCGCAAAACGGATGTTTTGTTCGTGCTGCCAGAGGGTCCCAATAGAGGACAGGCAGCGTCAAAAGCTACCATTTCTAAATGGATTCGACAGTTGATCATTGAAGCTTACGGTTTGAAACAGAAGACTCCTCCATTTCAGATCAAGGCACATTCCACAAGGGCTATTGGTGCTTCTTGGGCAGTGCATCACCAGGTCTCGATGGCTCAGATCTGCAAGGCCGCAACCTGGTCTTCAGTTCATACATTCACCAGATTCTATCAGGTGGATGTGAGAAGGCATGAGGATATCGCCTTTGGGCGTAGTGTGCTGCAGGCAGCGGTACAGGGTCCTCAGGTCTGATTGCACCCTACTTGGTCGTGGTTCCCCCCCTCAGGTAGCATTGCTCTGAGACATCCTATCAGTAATTACTGTGGCTTTTTTAAAACAGCTTACCTGTAAAATCCTTTTCTTTCGAAGGACATCACGGGACACAGAGGTCCCGCCCCTCTTCTAATACACTATATTGCTTGGCTACAAAACTGAGGTATCCCTGCAAGGGGAGGGATTATATAGGGGGTTGAACTTTCTGATAGGGTGTGCCAGTGTCCAATCACCAGTGATACCCTATATAACCCATCAGTAATTACTGTGGCTCTGTGTCCCGTGATGTCCTTCGAAAGAAAAGGATTTTACAGGTAAGCTGTTCTAAAAAATCCTATTTTTTTGGTGCACAAATACATATTGAAATAAAATATAAGAGATATTGCACTTTCCCAAAACCACCACCCATAAAAACTAAAGAGAAAGAAAAGTAGAAGAACAAAAACACCACAACAAAGCTCAATAATGTACTTTTACCAGCAGAAAAAAAAAAATTTACATTCATTTACTAGCTTCAAAAAAATGTGGACAGGATATATGGTGCTACATTTAGCAATAGGATTTTAAGGGCCCTGCTCATAGGAGCTTACAATCTAAAATTTGACAAAACCTTAGAGTGGACACAGCTTTAATTTCAGTGTATAACGGGCAACACATCACATTTTTATTTGCATGATTATAGAAACATACTTAACAGTCATTCTTACAAAGCATTCCAACAAAGCATTCCAACATAATATTACAAAAGACTTATTCAAAACACCCACCACCAGCCCACAATCCACACATACATACATTGGTGACCATGTTCTGCTGAAAGCTGAATTTCGATGTACACGATTAAACGAGATAAAAAAGGGTAGAAGGTCAGCAGATGCTTCCAAACGAGGTTTGCATGATCAGACAGGAACAATACACACACAACATTGACAGCATGGCCACAAAAAAACCACTTTTGATTGAAAAAATGCACAAGAATTTCATCAAATATCCCTAGTTGGGCATTTGTCAATATGCACAATATCATTCCTTCTCCCCCACAAATCACAGCAAAAAACCTGACCTTCTCAGGCCAAATGAACCCCCCCACTGCAGGCCTTTATATAAGAGAGGTTGTATTGTTAGCACACTGACACACCCAATAGAAGTACATGCCCACCATCTTTCAATCTATCTCTTCATGTATGTCTAAAGTGATTGCACCTGATGAGCAGGAACACATAATACTATTCTCAACTGTGTTAGCCCTTGGCTATGTGCATCAAATCTCCAACTACAGGACAAAGATCAAAGTCCATTTGCATTCACATAAACAAAGCAACATTTTTCTAAGCATATGTACCTGTGCAGTGTAAACGCTAAAATTTTAAATGTCCAAGTCCCTGGGCATGATTAGTGCTAATAAACATTAACATCAGTTCCTGCTGCAATGAGCTTCCAATATAAAGTCCAAAATTAACTTTCTTACATTAGAACCTATTTTGACAGGAGACAAATAAAATGCCAGCATGTCTTTGGATTGTGGTGAGAAACCCACACAGGGAGAACATATAAACTTCAACACAAGGATGAGCATGTTGGGGAATTTGAACCAACATCCCAAGTGCTGCTAGACAGAACTGCTACCCACTTAGCCACCAAACAGCCTCACACATGTTCTCTGCATCTCCGTGGTATGAACCAGCCCTAAGTCCATAGCCATGCTCAGTGTCACAAGCAATATACAATATATTGGCCTAAGTATTGGGACGCCTGCCTTTAAACGTACATGAACTGTAATGGCATCCCAGTATTAGTTTTGGGTTCAAAACTCATTTGGCCCACCCTTTGCAGCTATAACAGCTTCAACTCTTCTGGGAAGGCTGTCTACAAGGTTTAGGAGTGTGTCTATGGGAATGTTTGACCATTCTTCCATGTGCATTTGTGAGGTCAGGCACTGATGTTGGACGAGAAGGCCTGACCTACGTCTCCTCTCTAATTCATCCCCAAGGTGTTCTGTTGTGTTGAGGTCAGGACTCTGTGCAGGCCAATCAAGTTCCTCTACCTCAAAATCACTCATCCATGTCTTTATAGACCTTGCTTTGTGCACTGGTCCAAATGATTTGGTGGGGGGGGGTTATGATGTGGGCTTGATTTTCAGGGGTTGGGCTTGGCCTCCTAGTTCCAGTTAAGGGAACACTTAAGACGTCAGCATACCAAGATATTTTGGACAATTTCATGCTCCCAACTTTGTGGGAACAGTTTAGGGAAAGCCCCTTCCTGTTCCAACATGACTGCACACCAGTGCACAAAGCAAGGTCCATAAAGACATGGATGAGCAAGTTTGGGGTGGAGAAACTTGACTGGCCTGCACAGATTCCTGGCCTCAACCCGATAGAACACCCTTTGGCTGAATTAGAGTAGAGACTGCGAGCCAGGCCTTCTCTTCCAACATCAGTACCTGGCTTTACAAATGCACTTCTGGAAGAATGATCAAACATTCCCATAGACACACTAAACCTTGTGGACAGCCTTCCCAAAAGCTGGTCTAGCTGCAAATGGTGGGCCAAATCAAATTTTAACACTACGGACTAAGACTGGGCTGCCATTAAAGTTCATGTGTGTGTAAAGGCAGGTGTCCCAATACTTTTGGCTAAATAGTGTATCTGGAAAAGACTTACAATGATAGTGGAACCCTCCTACACATAAATACTACATATAGACATATTTAAAGGACCTGGGAGATGAGACAACTTCTCTAAATGAAGCAGCAGGTTGGGGATTTGAACCCAGACACTCAGGGATACTAAGCAGAAATTCTAACCTCTAAGCCATGGAGCTTCCACATGTGAGAGCTTCCTACACATAACTACACATAAATACACATAAAAACACATAAATACTGCATTTCTTTGGGCATACAGGTGATGGAATTACATTACTCAAGAGTTATTCTTCTTGATTTATTCTGTGATATTTGGTGTTTTTTTGTGAGTGAGAGTAGAATATTACCCTCAAATTTTGGGGAATTACATTTTGCTTTTTGATGTTGGTACACATATCACATTTTTTGGGCTCAAATTATGAATATTTGGAAATAATAAAAAGCACAAAAAATTGTTATTCATTTTAAATTTGCATCAGCAATGGTATTGTTTGTGGATTATAAAGACACCTGTGTGAGTTTGGGTAAAGATTGTTGTGAGATGGAGAGTAACAAGTGAAAGTGACAGAGAAAAATATATTTTTTACCAAAACATCAAAACATTCCACATTCTAGCATTCTTAAAAACAAAATATTTTAAGTAGAAGCAACAATGTTGCAAAGGAAAATGTATTTCAGAGAAAGATACATTTCATCTAAACATTAAAAGTTTTTTTTTTGTGAAAGTTAGAATTGTTCCATTAGAATCAATGGCTGAAACTTGATTTGGACTAGAATAGAGCAAATTTTCACTTCAAGAAAATGCTCTATAATTAGCTCTCATTTTGGTATTTACTATAGCGCCAGGTAAAAAAAACACTTGAGTTAAAATGAGAGCTATTTTCAGGTCTGAGCATGCTCAGTTGTGTTGGCACCTAGTTGTCCAAAACAGGGAATTTTTAACTTGTCAGAGTTTTAACCACTTGCCGACCGCCTCACGCATATATACGTGAGCAGAGCGGCACGGGCAGGCAAAATCACATACCTGGTACGTGATTGCCTTCCCGCGGGCGGGGGGTCAGATCGGACCCCCCCCGGTGCCATCGGCGGTCGGCGTTTGGTTGGAAGCGATGAGAGACGAGGGGGAGACCATCCGATCGTGGCCCCCCCTCGCGATCGCTCCCAGCCAATGAGAAACATCCCCTGCCTCTGTATAGTACACAGAGGCAGAGGATGTGATGTCATCTCTCCTCGGCTGGCCAGTTTCCGTTCCAGCGCCGAGGAGAGATGACATGTAAGTGCACCAACACTCACACACAACACAGTAGAACATGCCAGGCACACTAAACACCCCCGATCCCCCCCCGATCGCCCCCCGATCCCCCCCAATCATCCCCCCCCTGTCACAAACTGACACCAAGCAGGTTTTTTTTTTTTTCCTGATTACTGCATGGTGTCAGTTTGTGACAGTTAGGCCCCTTTCACACTGGGGCGGTGGGGGCGTCGGCGGTACAACAGCGCTATTTTTAGCGCTGCTGTACTGTCGTTCTTGCAGAGGTATTCGGCCGCTAGCGGTGCGGTTTTACCCCCCGCTGACGGCCGAAAAAGGGTTAAAATCCCTCGTACAGCGCGGCTATAGCCGCGGTATTGCCGCGGTATAGCCGCGCTGTCCCATTGATTTCAATGGGCAGGAGCAGGGAAGGAGCGGTGAATACACCGCTCCTTCCCCGCTCCAAAAAAGCGGTTTGCAGGACTTTTCTCACCGCCCTGCCTGTGCACCACTTCAGTGTGAAAGCCCTCGGGCTTTCACACTGAACAAACAGCGGAGGCTGTTTAGGAGCGGTTTTCAGGCGGTATTTTTAGCGCAATACCGCCTGAAAACCGCTCTAGTGTGAAAGGGGTCTTACTGTGGTAGGACAGTGAGTGTTAGCTCCCTGTAGGTCTAGGGTACCCCCCTAACCCCCTCTAATAAAGTTTTAACCCTTTGATCACCCCCTGTTGCCAGTGTCGCTAAGCGATCATTTTTCTGATCGCTGTATTAGTGTCGCTGGTGACGCTAGTTAGGAACGTAAATATTTAGGTTCGCTGTCAGCGTTTTATAGCGACAGGGACCCCCATATACTATCTAATAAATGTTTTAACCCCTTGATTGCCCCCTAGTTAACCCTTTCACCACTGATCACCGTATAACTGTTACGGGTGACGCTGCCACGGGTGATGCCGGCGGTGATATGCGTCGCCCCAGGCAGCGTCAGATTAGCGCCAGTACCGCGAACACCCACGCACACACCGTACACGCACCGTACACCTCCCTTAGTGGTATAGTATCTGAACGCATCAATATCTGATCCGATCAGATCTATACTAGCGTCCCCAGCAGTTTAGGGTTCCCAAAAACGCAGTGTTAGCGGGATCAGCCCAGATACCTGCTAGCACCTGCATTTTGCCCCTCCGCCCGGCCCAGCCCAGCCCACCCAAGTGCAGTATCGATCGATCACTGTCACTTACAAAACACTAAACGCATAACTGCAGCGTTCACAGAGTCAGGCCTGATCCCTGCGATCGCTAACAGTTTTTTTGGTAGCATTTTGGTGAACTGGCAAGCACCAGCCCCAGGCAGCGTCAGATTAGCGCCAGTACTGCTAACACCCACACACGCAGCATACGCCTCCCTTAGTGGTATAGTATCTGATCGGATCAATATCTGATCCGATCAGATCTATACTAGCGTCCCCAGCAGTTTAGGGTTCCCAAAAACGCAGTGTTAGTGGGATCAGCCCAGATACCTGCTAGCACCTGCGTTTTGCCCCTCCGCCCGGTCCAGCCCAGCCCACCCAAGTGCAGTATCGATCGATCACTGTCACTTTATTTTGTAGCGTTTTGGTGAACTGGCAAGCGCCAGCGGCCTAGTACACCCCGGTCGTAGTCAAACCAGCACTGCAGTAACACTTGGTGACGTGGCGAGTCCCATAAGTGCAGTTCAAGCTGGTGAGGTGGCAAGCACAAGTAGTGTCCCGCTGCCACCAAAAAGACAAACATAGGCCTGTCGTGCCCATAATGCCCTTCCTGCTGCATTCGCCAATCCCAATTTGTGAACCCACTGCTTCTGCAGAGCCCGTACTTCCCCATTCACATCCCCAACCAAATGCAGTCGGCTGCATGAGAGGCATTTATATGTCCTCCCGAGTACCCCTGCCCAACGAACCCCCCCAAAAAAGATGTGTCTGCAGCAAGCGCGGATATAGACGTGACACCCGCTATTATTGTCCCTCCTGTCCTGATAATCCTGGTCTTTGCATTGGTGAATGTTTTGAATGCTACCATTCACTAGTTGAGTATTAGCATAGGGTACAGCATTGCACAGACTAGGCACACTTTCACAGGGTCTCCCAAGATGCCATCGCATTTTGAGAGACCCGAACCTGGAACCGGTTACAGTTATAAAAGTTACAGTTACAAAAAAAAAGTGTAAGAAAAAAAAAAAAAACACAAACAAAAATAAAAAAAAATAGTTGTCGTTTTATTGTTCTCTCTCTCTCTATTCTCTCTCTATTGTTCTGCTCTTTTTTACTGTATTCTATTCTGCAATGTTTTATTGTTATTATGTTTTATCATGTTTGCTTTTCAGGTATGCAATTTTTTATACTTTACCGTTTACTGTGCTTTATTGTTAACCATTTTTTTGTCTTCAGGTACGCCATTCACGACTTTGAGTGGTTATACCAGAATGATGCCTGCAGGTTTAGGTATCATCTTGGTATCATTCTTTTTAGCCAGCGGTCGGCTTTCATGTAAAAGCAATCCTAGCGGCTAATTAGCCTCTAGACTGCTTTTACAAGCAGTGGGATGGAATGCCCCCCCCCCCCCACCGTCTTCCGTGTTTTTCTCTGGCTCTCCTGTCTCAACAGGGAACCTGAGAATGCAGCCGGTGATTCAGCCAGCTGACCATAGAGCTGATCAGAGAGTGGCTCCAAACATCTCTATGGCCTAAGAAACCAGAAGCTACGAGCATTTTATGACTTAGATTTCGCCGGATGTAAACAGCGCCATTGGGAAATTGGGGGAGCATTTTATCACACCGATCTTGGTGTGGTCAGATGCTTTGAGGGCAGAGGAGAGATCTAGGGTCTAATAGACCCCAATTTTTTCAAAAAAGAGTACCTGTCACTACCTATTGCTATCATAGGGGATATTTACATTCCCTGAGATAACAATAAAAATGATTTAAAAAAAAAATGAAAGGAACAGTTTAAAAATAAGATAAAAAAGCAAAAAAATAATAAAGAAAAAAAAAAAAAAAAGCACCCCTGTCCCCCCTGCTCTCACGCTAAGGCGAACGCAAGCGTCGGTCTGGCGTCAAATGTAAACAGCAATTGCACCATGCATGTGAGGTATCACCGCGAAGGTCAGATTGAGGGCAGTAATTTTAGCATAGACCTCCTCTGTAAATCTAAAGTGGTAACCTGTAAAGGCTTTTAAAGGCTTTTAAAAATGTATTAATTTTGTTGCCACTGCACGTTTGTGCGCAATTTTAAAGCATGTCATGTTTGGTATCCATGTACTTGGCCTAAGATCATCTTTTTTATTTCATCAAACATTTGGGCAATATAGTGTGTTTTAGTGCATTAAAATTTAAAAAAGTGTGTTTTTTCCACAAAAAATGCGTTTGAAAAATCGCTGCGCAATTACTGTGTGAAAAAAAAATGAAACACCCACCATTTTAATCTGTAGGGCATTTGCTTTAAAATAATATATAATGTTTGGGGGTTCAAAGTAATTTTCTTGCAAAAAAAATAATTTTTTCATGTAATCAAAGTGTCAGAAAGGGCTTTGTCTTCAAGTGGTTAGAAGAGTGGGTGATGTGTGACATAAGCTTCTAAATGTTGTGCATAAAATGCCAGGACAGTTCAAACCCCCCCAAATGACCCCATTTTGGAAAGTAGACACCCCAAGCTATTTGCTGAGAGGCATGTCGAGTCCATGGAATATTTTATATTGTGGGATTGTGGGTTTAAGTTGCGGGAAAGAGACAAATTTTTTTTTTATTTTTTTTGCACAAAGTTGTCACTAAATGTTATATTGCTCAAACATGCCATGGGGATTTGTGAAATTACACCCCAAAATAAATTCTGTTGCTTCTCCTGAGTACGGGGACTTTTTGGGAGCCTAGCCGCGCACGGGACCCCGAAAACCAAGCACCGCCTTCAGGCTTTCTAAGGCCGTAAATTTTTGATTTCACTCTTCACTGCCTATCACAGTTTCGGAGGCCATGGAATGCCCAGGTGGCACAAAACCGCCCCAAATGACCCAATTTTGGAAAGTAGACACCCAAGCTATTTGCTGAGAGGTATAGGGAGTATTTTGCAGACCTCACTTTTTGTCACAAGGTTTTGAAAATTGAAAAAAGAAAAAAAAAAAATTTTTTCTGGTCTTTCTTCATTTTCAAAAACAAATGAGAGCTGCAAAATACTCATCATGCCTCTCAGCAAATAGCTTGGGGTGTCTACTTTCCAAAATGGGGTCATTTGGGGGGGGTTGTGCCATCTTGGCATTTTATGGCCTTCAAAACCGTGATAGGTAGTGAGGAGTGAAATCAAAATTGTATGCCCTTAGAAATCCTGAAGGTGGTGCTGGGTTTTCGGGGCCCCGTACGCGGCTAGGCTCCCAAAAAGTGCCACACATGTGGTATCCCCGTACTCAGGAGAAGCAGCTGAATGTATTTTGGGGTGCAATTCCACATAGCCCATGGCCTATGTGAGCAATATATCATTTAGTGACAACTTTTTGTAATTTTTTTTTTTTTTTTTGTCATTATTCAGTCACTTGGGACAAAAAAATAAATATTCAATGGGCTCAACATGCCTCTCAGCAATTTCCTTGGGGTGTCTACTTTCCAAAATGGGGTCATTTGGGGGGGGGTTTGTACTGCCCTGCCATTTTAGCACCTCAAGAAATGACATAGGCAGTCATAAACTAAAAGCTGTGTAAATTCCAGAAAATGTACCCTAGTTTGTAGACGCTATAACTTTTGCGCAAACCAATAAATATACGCTTATTGACATTTTTTTTACCAAAGACATGTGGCCGAATACATTTTGGCCTAAATGTATGACTAAAATTTAGTTTATTGGATTTTTTTTTATAACAAAAAGTTGAAAATATCATTTTTTTTCAAAATTTTCAGTCTTTTTCCGTTTATAGCGCAAAAAAATAAAAACGGCAGAGGTGATCAAATACCATCAAAAGAAAGCTCTATTTGTGGGAAGAAAAGGACGCAAATTTCGTTTGGGTAGAGCATTGCATGACCGCGCAATTAGCAGTTAAAGCGACGAAGTGCCGAATTGTAAAAAGTGCTCTGGTCAGGAAGGGGGTAAATCCTTCCGGGGCTGAAGTGGTTAAAGATATTTCAGTGTAGAAATCACTTTTTCACACAGTTTAAAAGCAGATTCTCTTTAAATAATATACCGCATATTTCAGTACCATTTAGGCAATTATATCATGCTCTAAACATTATTTCCATGTGCACTACTCCAGGTTTTAGCAGAGTAAGGGCCCTTTAACACTGGGGCAGTTTGCAGGTGCTATTGCGCTCATAATAGCGCCTGCAAACCGACCCGAAAGTGCCGCTGCTTTGATTCCAGCTTGAAAGCCCCGAGGGCTTTCACAGTGGAGCAGTGCGCTAGCAGGACGAGAACAAAAGTCCTACTAGCAGCATCTTCGGAGCGGTGAAGGAGCGGAGTATATACCGCTCCTTCACCGCTCCTGCCCATTGAAATCAATGGGACGGCGCGGCTATACCACCGGCAAAGTGCCCCTCCCCGTGCTGGGGAGGGGTAAAACCGCCCTGCTAGCGGCCGAATACCGACAGCAAAGCGCCACTTGGCATAGCGGCGCTTTACCACCGCCGCCGCCCCCGCCTGTGTGAAAGGGCCCTAAGGATTTGGGCGCTCTTTGGTTTCAGGAAACTATAGTAAATTCGATTTTGGGAGTATTTTCTCACCAGCGCTATAGTGAATACTGTTTTAGTGCTAATTAGCGCCGCAGCTCTATAGTAAATGAACCCCACTATGTCCACAGCCACTTCTTTGTCCAATCTTATGTTCACCTCCTAATAAAAAGAAATCAGATTTGTCTGACAACTGTCTTTTATGAATCCATGCTGTCTGTTAGAATATTTTTTTCCAGCAAGAACTCATCTATGTGGTATTTTATTAAACTCCCCAGTATCTTCCCAACTATAGAAGTTAAACTAACAGGTCTATAATTACTTGGTAAAGACTTTGATCCCTTTTTAAATATGGGCACCACATTGGCTCTACGCCAATCCAGTGGTACCAGTCATTAAGGAGTCCCTAAAAATTAGAAACAAAGGCTTTAAAATGACAGAGCTCAATGCTTTTAGGATCCTTGGGTGGATGCCATCTGGCCCAGGTGCTTTATCCACCTTTATTCTGTCTAAATATGTTTGGACCGTATCACTTTTGAGCCATTGTGGATCATTTGGGGCTATGTCAATACCATCCCCATTATGGACATGAGCTCCCCATGCTCCTTTGTATACACAGTGCTGAAGAAAGTACATTTGCCTTCTCTTTTTCCCCAGTCACCCACTCTAGATTATTTTGTAAAGGGCCTACATGCTCAGACCTGCCCCATTTGCTATTAATATATTTAAAGAATTGTTTGGGGTTTGTCTTACTATCTTTTGCAATCTGTCGTTTGTTTTGAATTTTTGTGGCCTTAATTTTCTTATTACATAATCTGTTATATTCACATTTAAACAATGATAGTGTTCCTTCATTTTTATATTTTTTAAAAGCTCTTTTCTTATTATTTATAGCTTTTTAACTTTGACCTATATTTTTAGCCTTTTAAACTTTTTGCCTATGGGAATATGCTTTGCAGTAAGTTCACATACAGTGTTTTTGTTAAATTCTCATTTCTGTTCTGTGTTCATTGATGCTAATATTCCCAGCCAGTCTGAGTGCTGGAGAGCAGCCCTCATTCTTCGAAAATGTGCTCTCTTAAAGTTAAGTGTTTTTATCTTTCCCGTGTGTGTAAGTGTTGCTTACAGCTAACATTAAATGAAATCATGTTATGGTCACTGCTACTCAGATGCTCTTTTATATGAATATTGGTAATAAGCTCTGCATGGTTTGAGATTACCAGGTCCAGCAGAGCATCATTCCTAGTCGGGGCCTCAATAAACTGGACCATAGAATTGTCTTGTAATAGGTTTATACATTTTTTGCCCTTTAATTGTCCCAACAGTACAATTTCCAGGTACTTAAAATCCCCCATTATTATCACTGTCCCAGTTCTTGCAGCCCTTTCCATCTCTGCAAGGAGCTCAGTCTCCACCTCCTCTTTAACACTGTGAGATCTAAAACAAAGTCCAATGATAACCTTTATATATATATATATATATATATATATATATATATATATATATATATATATATATATGTATGTATATATATATATATATATATATATATATATATATATATATATTCTGGACATATGTGGATCTGTAAATGTCATTCTCAAATACCTGATATGCTGTGCTTTGAATTTGAAACTGTAATATTGGAAAACTAATAGTCCTTGTAGCAGAAGCTATTGAAACTTTAATTGACACTCCTTTCAGACATGTTTGATAACTGAGTGCTTATATACCAAAGGACACTAAAGATGTATGAAGTTCTAAAAATCAAACCTCTAGATGCACCTTGTACTGCGTTAGCTTTAAATGTGTGTTGTCATTTTGGCTACTTATAACAATAATTTCTATGCAAATAGAATAAAGATATAATTGTTCTTTCACACTAATAATTTATTTTTTAAATTTTAAAGTGTTACCCAAATGTTTTTTATACAAAGTGTCCCATATTAATATTTTATTTGAAAGTAGGATACTCTTCAACCTGTCCATCTTTTTTGATTAGTAAGCATCTGTCCTTAAAGGCATGAAAACTTTAGCTGACCACACACACTAGAAGATTTACAATTGAATGTTTCTACGAAAATTTGTACAACAATTCTCATCAGTACATTCTGTGGCATGATGCATGCCATTCAAAAGTATTTATAAAAAGTTTGCTTTTAACATTCCATTTTGAAGTGAGTGGAGCTTCAAGAATAAAAAAAAAACACATTCAATGTGAAATTTGTATGATAAAAAAATTTCCATCCTGTTCTTTCGAATTTTCTTACGATTACAGTCAAAAACAAATGCTAGAAAATTGAAAGAACATTCTTAAAATTAAAAATTTTGAACTAAATTTCACTTGTGTTTGGATAGCCTTTACCCTCAGTGTGTTGTGTGTGTATAACATACACTGCCTTGAAAAAGTATTCATACCCCTTGACATTTTCCACATTTTGTCATGTTACAATCAAAAACATAAATGTATTTTATGTGATAGACCAACACAAAGTGGCACATAATTGTGAAGTGGAAGGAAGATTAAAAAAATATATATATGAAAAGTGTGGGGTGTATTTGTATTCAGCCACCCTGAGTCAATACTTGTAGAACCACTTTTCGTGGCAATTACAGTGTCAAGTTTTTTTGCACATCTGAGTGGGACACCATTCTTCCCTGCAAAATAGCTAAAGCTCTGTCAGATTGGATGGAGAGCATCTGTGAACAGCAATTTTCAAGTTTCGCCACATATTTTCAATTTGATTTAGGTCTGGACTTTGACTGGCCCATTCTAACATGAATATGCTTTGATCTAAACCATTCCATTGTAGCTCTGGCTGTATGTTTAGGGTTGTTGTCCTGCTGGAAGGTGAACCTCCACCCCAGTCTCAAATCTTTTGCAGACTCTAATAGGTTTTCTTCTAAGATTGCCCTGTATTTGGCTCCATCCATCTTCCCATCAACTCTGACCAGCTTCCCTGTCTCTGCTGAAGAAAAGCATACCCACAACATGATGCTGCCACCACCATGTTTCACGGTGGGGATGGTGTGTTCAGGGTGATGTGCAGTGTTAGTTTTTCGCCCATACATAGCGTTTTGCTTTTAGACCAAAATGTTAAATTTTGGTCTCATCTAACCAGAGCACTTTCTTCCACATGTTTGCTGTGTCCCCCACATGGCTTCTCGAAAACTGCAAATGGGACTTCTTATGGCTTTCTTTCAACAATGTCTTTCTTCTTGCCACTCTTCCATAAAGGACAGATTTGTGAAGTGCACGACTAATAGTTGTCCTGTGGACAGATTCTCCCACCTGAGCGGTGGATCTCTGCAGCTCCTCCAGAGTTACCATGGGCCTCTTTGCTGCTTCTCTGATTAATGCTCTCCTTGCCCAGCCTGTCAGTTTAGGTGGACGGCCATGTCTTGCTAGGTTTGCAGTTGTGCCATACTCTTTCCATTTTCGGATGATGGATTGAACAGTGTTCCGTGAGATGTTCAAAGCTTGGGGTATTTTATTATAACCCAGCCCAGCTTTAAACTTCTCCACAAATTGTTCCCTGACCTGTCTGGTGTGTTCCTTGGCCTTCATGATGCTGTTTGTTCACTAAGGTTCTCTAACAAACCTCAGAGGGCTTCATAGAACAGCTGTATTTTTTACTGAGATTGAATTACACACAGGTGGACTCTAATCACTAATTAGGTGACTTCTGAATGCAACTGGTTCCACTAGATTTTAGTTAGGGGTATCAGAGTAAAGGGGGCTGAATACAAATGCACGCCACACTTTTCCTTCCACTTCACAATTATGTGCCACTTTGTGTTGGTCTATCACATAAAGTCCCAATAAAATACATTTTTTGTTTTTGATTATAACATGACAACATGTGGAAAATTTCAAGGGGTATAAACACTTTTCCAAGGCACTATATCTATCTATCTATCTATCTATCTATCTATCTATCTATCTATCTATCTATCTATCTATCTATCTATCTATCTATCTATCTATCTATCTATCTATCTATCTATCTATCTATCTATCTATCTATCTATCTATCTATCTATATTAGTGAGTACAGTATATTACCCTGGCAGATGTTCTAACTATTCTATCTTTTAAAAATAAAAGTTAACTTCACATATACTTTAAAAAACGTAAGTATAAAATTCTAAACTATCACCCACGCTGGATAATTACATCCATGCTTTTATTTGAAGCTGTTTAATTACTTCCAAATATATCTAAAACTATGCAAACATATCAATCAAACGTAAAAATGTATGCAGCAATGAAAAATATGTTGCTTTCATTGTTAAAGGTCATTTTGATTTCCATTTGCACATAAAGCAATTGTATTCATGAAAAAAATTTGAATTAGATTTATTGCAGCAGACAGGAGAGCAGAAGCTTGTTGAGACAACACAAACAGGAACAATGCACAGGAGTCAGATTCTGGCAAAGAAACAAGAATACTTTACCTTCACTTTAATCGTGGTTTAAATTTTGCAATCTGGGATCAGAAGATGTACAGACGTCAGCGCACAGTATTAACATATGGGTCCATGTTTACTAAACAAGGCTAATGCAAGACTATTTTCTGAAGCAGAAATCTGCTGTACCTGGCAATGTTTCTAGCCATAATGCCATAATGGGGGTATATTTATTTGGGGGTATGCCATTTTTTATATGTTAATGGGGCTTTTTTCGGTTAAATTCTTTTTTTCTGCTGCAATGCTTCCCTTTAAAAAAAAGTTGGGGGGTGGTATTTAATTTTTTTTTGTTATCTCATATTAAAAGAGCCTTTTTGATTGTGGGCCCAAAGTATAGCATTTGTTTGTCACTGAACATTTGTACTTATAGATGCCTTTTGTTTGCAGCAGGCCACTGAATCGTTTGCAAAAAAAAAAAAACACAGTTAAAAGCAGGAACGATGTGCTGTATTATTAATTAGAGTTTAATAGAATCTGGCCAGTGGCAGTACAGTTCTGCATCAGCAAGGAAAAGACAGCCTCAGAGAAATACTGGGCAATTACAATCTGCTGGACAAAAAAAAGGCCTATTAATTGGTGATGAAAAAGCATGTGTATCTGCTTAACCAATTCAATACAGGGCACTTATACACCTTCCTGCCCAGACCAATTTTCAGCTTTCAGCGCTGTCGCAGTTTGAATGACAATTGCGCGGTCATGCTACACTGTACCCAAACTAAATTTTTATTATTTTGTTCCCATAAATAGAGCTTTCTTTTGATGGTATTTGATCACCTCTGCGGTTTTTATTTTTTGCTAAACAAATAAAAAAAGGCCAAAAATTTAGAAAAAAATAAAAGTTTTGCTTTTGTTTCTGTTAAAAAAATTTGTAAATAAGTACGTTTTCTCTTTCACTGATGGGCACTGATAAGGCGGCACTGACAGGCACTGATACGGTGGCACCGATGAGGTGGCACCAATGAGCAGGCACTGACGGGCACTGACGATGGGCACTGATATGCAGCACTGATGGGCACTGGTAGGCGGCATTGATGGGTGGCACTGATATGTAGCACTGATGGGCATTGATAGGCGGCACTGATGGGCACTTATGGGTGGCACTGGTTGGCACTGATGGGCACTGATAGGCGACATCAATGGGCACTGAAAGGCGGCACTGATAGGCGGCACTGCTGGGCACTGATAGGAGGCACTGCTGGGCACTGATGGGCACTGATACGTGGCACTGATGGGCACTGATACGCGGCACTGATATGAGGCACTGATGGGCATCCCTGGTGGCACTGGCAGTGGTAGGCATTGAAGTGGGCACTGATTGGCAACTGCCTGGGCACAGATTGGCAGCCACCTGGGCACATAGTGGCATTTCCCTGGGGGTCTAGGGGTTTCCCTGGTGGTCCTGGGCGGCTTCCCTGGTGGTCCTGGGCGGGATTCGAGGGGGGGCTGTGCTGATAAACCATCAGCACAGAACCCCCTGTCAGGAGAGCAGCCGATTGGCTCTCCTCTACTCGCATCTGTCAGACGCGAGTGAGGAAAATCACCGGCTCTTTCTATTTACATCGTGATCAGCCGTGATTGGACATGGCTGATCACGTGGTAAATAGTCTCCGTCAGAGACTCTTTACCTAGATCGGTGTTGCAGGGTGTCAGACTGACACCCCGCAACAACGATCGCCGCGATGCGCGCCCCTGGGGGCGCGCAGCGGCTCGATATTCCTGATCACGTCTTATGACGTCCGGTCAGGAATATCAAACCACTTTGCCGCCGTCATTTGGTAATAGGGCGGGCGGCAAGTGGTTAAACCACTGATAAAAAAAAAAACTTTTTATCAAACACAGTTTAACCAGATTGGGGTGCTTTTTCTGTATGTAAGCCAAGCTAATAAAAAAAATGAACAGCTAAATATTAGCTGCCAGTGTAATATGTTTGTAAGATCAGTATATAAAAGGAACACCAGAGGCCACAAATCTAGGTGTAGCTCAAAAACACATTTATTCAGAATAAAAGACACATGGCAACTCATAAAATCAAAGATGCATACCAAATTTCATGAACCCTCTGATCCAGCACCCCTGTCATCTCCAGTATCTGGAGTACTTGTGTCACGTACCTGGTAGGTGGAGCCTGGAATGCAGAGAACGGCCTCTCGTATGCCTGCGACTTAAGAACCCCTGAAGGTGTGAACAGGGACTCGAAAGTACAGAGGGGCATAAGTGCCTGACTGGAACACTGAAGTAGAAGGCAGGATCCTGTACTCAGCAGGGAGGTGCACCGTAGTCCTGTAGCAGGTTGCAGACAGCAGGGAGGTGCACTGTAGTACTGTAGCAGGGTGCAGGTAACAGGGAGGTGCACTGTAGTCCCGTAGCTGGATGGAGACAGCAGGGAGATGCACTGTAGTCCTGTAGCAGGCTGCAGACAGCAGGGAGATGCACTGTAGTACTGTAGCAGGATGCGGATAGCAGGGAGGTGCACTGTAGTCCTGTAGCAGGTTGCAGACAGCAGGGAGGTGCACTGTAGTACTGTAGCAGGATGCAGATAGCAGGGAGGTGCACTGTAGTCCTGTAGCAGGTTGCAGACAGCAGGGAGGTGCACTGTGGTACTGTAGCAGGATGCAGATAGCAGGGAGGTGCACTTTAGTCCTGTAGCAGGTTGCAGACAGCAGGGAGGTGCAGACAAGCCGGGTCAAGGTACTGGTGGGCAGATCAGGTACAGAAGGGCAAACCAAGAGAATAGTCAGAGTCCAAGCCAAGATCGAGGCGGGCAGCTAGCAGGTAAGTCAGGAACAAGCCAAGTAAGTACTGGATACAGGAAAACTGGTAACAAGGTAGCAGGGGTCTCAGGAAACGCTGTAGACCGGACAGCAAGGCAGCATTGAAACAGTCTTCTTTAAATAGCCTATCTTTGGCGCCAAGTGGCGCTATTGCGCATGCGCGTACACCCGTTAGCGCTATTGCGCATGCGCGTACGTTTGTTAGCACCATTAGCGCTGTTGGCGCTATTGCGCGTGCGCGAGCGCCGGCTGGCGCTTCTATGCACAGGCATTCGTTTAACCTTCAATCTGCTGGGATAACTGCAAGAGGGCTTTTCCTGACAACTTGCTTCAATCCAAGCAAATATCACCATGGAGTGATGTGTGGAGACTCTGTAGAGCGCAGGGAGTGACAGGGGTAGAAGTCACACACCAGAAGGTGGGGGGGGCGGGGGCATGACTTGAGTTTCAAAGCTGCCAAGCCCCCAGAGACCCATGGTGAGATTGACATAGCTGGACATCTAGACATAGCTCTGAATTTACTAGCCTCCATTGAATTTGTATTGTGCTCCAAACAGGTTTCCTCCTGTGCATGCGTGAGTTGTGCTGTGCTTTCTGAATGGTCCCTGTACAGTTCTCTTCTGTGAGGAGATGCCGCTAATCAGCTCTTCTCTCCTCAGACTCTGTCAGTGTGAGGCGAGAAAAGCCGATAAGCCGGCATTTCCTTGTTTACATGTGATCAGCTGTGATTGGACACAGCTGATAACATGGGTAAAGAGCCTCATCATCGGCTCTTTACCGAGATCATGGTTTCACCATGTCCTGGGGACACAGCGCTGCTATGGTCGCCACGCTGCATGCCCCTTCGGGTGCACAGGCACAATGATTCTGGGGTAACATCATATGACATCATCCCAGAACAAGAGAGCACCCTACATTACACATTACAAGAGTACTTTGTCTATACAGCGGGCAGGAGAAGGTTAATGCACAAAAGATGTGTAAATGAACCCTTGATGCCTAATGGAAAACATTTGGTTGTTCTGAGCTTATTTATTCATGCTGCCACTCTGCTGCTATTACATAGTTACAGTACATGTTTCCTTAGTTAGTCAAGTTGAAAAAAGACACAAGTTCATCTAGTTCAATCAATAGAAAAAAATGTGAAAACCTCAATACAATCCTATATCCACAGTTGATCCAGGGGAAGGCAAAAAAACCCAATAAAGCATAATCAATTTTGTCTAGTGAGAGAAAAAATTCTTCCGGATACCCCAGGAGGTGATCAGATATTCCCTAGATCAACTACCCCTGGAGATATATTATCTATAAATGTTAGTATCCAGTTATATTTTCTAGATTTAGAAATGCATCCAGCTAATGAGCTGGCCAGAACTAAATTTTGAGGGAGTCTATTTTACATTTTCACAGCTCTTGCTGTGGTGAAGCTTTTCCATATGTGAAGATTAAATATCTTTTCTTCTGCATGTAAAGGGTGCCCCCTTGCTCTCTGTAATGACCTGAAAGTGAATAGCTCTACGCCAAATTCACTATATGGTCCACTCGTGCATTTATACATGTTGATCATATCCCCACTTATTGCCTCTTCTCAAGAAGGAATTAATTCAGTTGGTTGTGTCAGAAACCATGAAATCAGGCCGAGACAGAAGTACAGTTAAATCACACTTGTTTAATAATAAAAGTAAAAATAACAAACGTAGTCAAAACATAGCCAAAGTTCAGTAACTGGAATGGATAGTCAGCCAAGCCAGAAATCAGGGCTCAATGTAGTGGAACAGCAAGCAGGATCTGAAGCCAGAAGGGATGTCAGCAAAGCAAGTCTTGAATGGGATCGCAGGAGATTCTGTGATGTTGACCAAGGCGAAGGCAGAGCTCCTATGGACTGGACAGCTTAAGTAGGCAGGACTGATGAGCAGGATATCATCAACAGCTGAGTAACTGTTGAGAGATAGGAGCTGGCAATTAGCCGACAGCTGAGCGGCCAGCTCAGAGAAGGAAGGACTGAGCCCAATCCTGACAGAATGCCCTTTTCTGAACTTTCTCCAGTTCTACAATATCCTTTTTATGAACTGGTGCCCAAAACTGAACAGCATATTCCAAATGAGGTCTTACTAATGCTTTGTACAGGGGCAAAACAATGTCTTTCTTTCTCTCTGTTTCTCTCTGTCTCTCTCTATCTTTCTCTGGATTGTATACTTCTTTTAACACGAAAAAATATTTTGCTAGCTTTAGAAACTGCAGCTTGGTATTACATGCTATTATTAAATCTATGATCTACCAGAACACCCAGATCCTTCCTCTTTATTAATTTCCCCAGTTGTACTACTCCTAGTATGTATGTCACATGCACATTTTTAGCCCCAAGTGCATAACTTTACATTTATCAACATTAAAACTAATTTGCCACTTTTTTGGTCAATTAAACAGTGGATTGAATCGACTTGTAAGTGGTCGACATCCTGTAAGGGGCTATTCCAATGCATAGCTTGGTGTCATCTGCAAACACTGAAGTGGTAATTTTAATCTCAGACCCTTTGTCATTTATAAATATGTTAAAAAGTAAGGGTCCCAACACTTAACCTTGGGGTACACCACTGATAACCTTAGACCAGTCAGAGTATGAATAATGAATCTCTACTCTCTGAATATGGTCTTTTAGCCAGTTTTCTATCCATTTACAAACTGAATTTTCTAAGCCTGTGACTTTAACCTACATGTTAATTCCATTACCCAAGCAAATTCATAATGGAATATCATTTAAATTTGCACTTTTTCATCCATTGTTGTGCTTAAAGTGTCAGAAGTAATATACTGTAACAGACCATAAATAATTATTTTTTGTGACATACACGGAGACATATATGCAAAGTAAATAAAGCAGCGTTTTAGAAAAATGAAAAATAATACATTCAAGAAGGATATGTACCTAATGTTTTTTTTTATTTTACTGGATCAGTTGACAATCATGAAGATGAAAGGATCAAACGTGGTACTAAAGATGAAAGGCTGAATCATATAGTCATAGGTCAACTATAAATACATTTCCTTTTGTCCCATGAACATAGGCTGCCCAGTATAGTCAGTGATAGAATGTAAAGCTGTTTTACTCACAATCTAGTATAAAAACATTGTATAGTATAGTATTTACCTTTGAAATGATTTGTATTCTTGTGAGAACAACTGAAAGAAAACCATGATTTCAAGTTCTGTATTTTTATTGATCATAAAATGGGTCTTGCCCATAAAAGTAATTCCTACAGCTATTTCGACAGCTGTGTAATCCCACAATTCTTTGTACTTGAGTAGAGCTATTATTGATCCTGATGTGCCTGCATTTTGGTATATGAATCCATAGTAATACAGTGCACTAGTCATTTTTAGCAAGAAAACTTGAATTGCAAGTTATAATTTGCCTTATCAAATTCTTAAGCTGAGAAATTGCCCCTTGATTTTATTGAATACAAAGCAGGTGCTTCTCTATCATCTCTTGTAAAAGTGTTGGTCTTGTCACTGAAGCGTAAAGTATGGGTGATGAATTAATGTATGCATATGATTTGAGAATACATTTTCAAAACTCATAATTAGGAATGTTAAATAGAATGGCAAAAGTTAAATGTAAAATTTCCTTCTGTTGCTGAACAAATTACAGAAATACTATTAAAGTCTCGGTAAAATATACACTATATATTTGTTATACAAAGCACTGTTCATATTGGCTCTTGTCATCATTCCAAGTCACAGACCAAATTATATAAGATCTAAAGTGGAATTCCAATGAAAATGTGCGTGTTTTTTTATATAAAATGGGAAAGGTTTAGATTCCATTTCAGTTTGTTTACATAGTTACATAGTAGGTGAGGTTGAAAAAAGACACAAGTCCATCAAGTCCAACCTATGTGTGTGATTATATGTCAGTATTACATTGTATATCCCTGTATGTTGCGGTCATTCAGGTGCTTATCTAATAGTTTTTTGAAACTATCGATGCCCCTTGCTGAAACCACCGCCTGTGGAAGGGAATTCCACATCCTTGCCGCTCCTACAGTAAAGAACCCTCTACGCAGTTTAAGGGTAAACCACTTTTCTGTCTTATTAAACTCCCTTCCGTGAAAAAGTTTTATCCCTATTGTGGGATCACCAGTATGGCATTTGTAAATTGAAATCATATCCCCTCTCAAGCGTGTCTTCTCCAGAGAGAATAAGTTCAGTGCTCGCAACCTTTCTTCATAACTAATATCCTCCAGGCCTTTTATTAGCTTTGTTGCCTTTGTACTTGCTCCATTTCCAGTACACCCTTCTGAGGACTGGTGCCCAGAACTGGACAACATACTTCAGGTGAGGCCGGACCAAAGTCTTGTAGAGTGGGAGAATTATTGCTTTATCCCTGGAGTGCATGCCAATATTCTGTTTGCTTTGTAAGCAGCAGCTGCTTTAGTTGATGTCTGTATTCTCTTGGAAAAGATACCTTTTTTCCTGTCTGGTAACATAACATGCAGGAAAAGAAACCTCCAATAACTAAGAAATAATCCATATAAGACCCTTCCCTACCCCCAGAGTCCATGTTAATTGTCAGCAGGACAGAGCGTAATCTATCCACTATAATTTATCTTTCACCTGGAGTTTTACTTTTCCTTATTTCTTGTTTAAATACTGGAAAATCATTGATAAATGAATGATGAAAATTTCATTCATCAACTGAAATTTAAAGTGATGACTGATAGTTAAATTAAACTGTCTACAGGAATAAAGTTGCTGGAATTCTATACCTGGGTTTTACCTATTATATTCAGGTTAGTTTAAATGGTTCTATTCCTTTGTTTACATTGTATTATATACTGTATATCATGCTGCTTAGAATGTATTGTACTAAATGTATTTATTTATTTATTTATTTATTTTACTTTTAATGGTAGTTTATATTATTTAAATTTCAATCTAGCTTTATTGCAGTAACGTTCAGTTTCTTTATAATGTCCTTAGAATTCTACTTGATTATATTTCTTGTGCTTCAGCATCTGATTTTAAAATGTAAACTTAAGAAAATGACAGTAGACAAAACAATTGTATGTAGAGAAGCTCTCTTAACAAGTCTATAGAAACATTTATAATTCAAAATAAGACTGGACAAAAGTACATGGAGCCAGTGACAAGCTGAACATACCTGGGTTCAGGGTGGGTCTGTTGAATTTGAAGAAAATTCAGATGCTGAATAGGGATAACCTAGATGTTCGAGTTGAAGAGTGAACATTATAGGGCGTTTGCGGGAAATTTGAGCGCCACCAAATTCCCCATAATGCACTGCGAGATCGCAGTCCATTGCTGTATGATGATTGGCATGCTTTGGCCAGTCACAACGCACTCTGCTGAGATAGCCATAATTGGCCAAAGGCACGGGGGGACTATGTCCACGCCCCACACTGTATAAGGCTGCTTAAATAGCAGCTGTGTGTAGTGTTGTTGGCGTGGACGGAGAGATAGCTTGAGTTAGATTAAGCAGGCAGGTTATTTAGTTAGTGGCAGTGTATTTGATATATATATATATATATACTCTGCAATCAGTGTAGCCTATACAGTGGATTTGGTGGTGTACAGTTTCTAATACACTTCAGGTGGTGTACACAGTATTTAATACAGTGTGTACAGTGTGTACAATTTCTAATACACTTCAGGTGGTGTACACAGTGTATAATACAGTGCAGCCGGTTTACAGTATCTAATACAGTGCAGGCGGTGTACAAAGTATATAATACAGTGTGTACAGTTTCTAATACACTTCAGGTGGTGAAAAAATATTATAAAGGTGGCGCTAGGTATATAGGTGAATACACAGCATATATCATGAACATATGTATGAACAAATGACACTGCAAAAAAATGGAATGTTAAACATATAGCAAGCTAAAAGTCCATTTGTGGTACTGTACCCAACACCAAAATGACAACAATTGCTTTTGAATGAAGCTTCCAGTTCTTCCACCACGAGTGCTAAATGGGAAGGTGGCAACTCACCACAGGTTTTTGACCACTTTTTGGGTAGGTCAAATTGCGCATTTGGAATACCAGATTGGTTCCTACTGCCAACACCACTCCGCTCCAATGGACACTCCGGATGAAGCTAGGACATAAAGATTGACTGCACAGGAGACGAGAATGGAAGTCTCAGAGTGTAGTATGTTTATTAAAATTTAAAAGCAATGACATGAAAGTAGTAAATTGCACTCACATGTTACAGTGCCTGGCCTGGCACTAGGTACAACAGCGTGTGTGGATCTGGCTGATCCCTGTGGCAATAGCATGCATTCCGTGTCTCGTTTATGAGGGGGAAGCCTGGTGTGGGGTAATGTGAATGGTGTCTTCAGGAAGGGACGTCATGCCACTTCCAGCTTGCTTATATATGTATCGGATGGTTGTTATTAGTGTGACTCCTCAAAGATGGAGGAAAGGACAATTCTATGGCGCAAATTTTTCCTCTAGGGATGCCAATCCGCACACTCTGTCAACACCATTCAGAAATAGCCAACCGTTTAAAATTTACACTAATGTAAATAAACATGATTCCATATTTATTAAAATAAAACCGTCATTTTGACATACCACAAAGGGAAATTTCTCTGATCAGCGGCATCTTGTGGCAATAGAAATAGCTAACGTGGATGAATAACGTTTTAATAAAGAGAAAAAAATAATGTTATGAAAAATTTTTAATTTAGAAAGGAGAGAGTTAAAAAAAAGAATACTACTATGACCAGATAAATAACCAATTAGTAGAATGAGATTTTCTCCATATGTGGGGAAGCCAATCACACAAAAAAAAACTATAAAGACAATAAAATCAATAATCAGTTATGAAACATTTCAAATCAATATCAATGTTGAGTCCCATCGGTTGAAGTGTTTGGCGTCTGTATATCTACTGAGTCTCCATTTGGGGCACATTTTTAGCGATTTCTGTACCTCTTTAATGGAGGCAGACCATGTCAATTTGTGCACCAGCCTAAATGGTTGGACACACTATGGTGCTTGAACTCTTTATGTTGTGTGTGTTCCCCCACCCTTTTAGTCATGATTCTGGTGGATCTACCTACATATTGAAAATTGTATGGGCACATAAGCAAATAAGTGTCACAAGTGATGAGCTGTCTAATCTCATATTCGTCCCCCCGTCACCACTGAGGAAAAAACAGAAGTGTTCTAGTTTTATCCCAAGTGGTTTTACAAGCTTTGCTCTTTTACATTTGTAAAATCCTGTTCTATCCAAAAAAGTAGGTGGTCTTATGGAAGGCCTGATTACATTTTTTGCTATCATATTACGTAGCCCTGGGGCCCTCCTATAGATGAACTTAGGTTTGCTGGGAAGAATCTTTTTGAGTGTATGACCTTTTTGAAAAATGGGCCAGAGTGTTTTGAATATTTTTTCTACTTCTTTGTATTGAAGGTGGAACCCTGAGATATATGCAAGATTGTACTGGTCCCCCCCAGATTCTTTAGTTTTTGGTTCTAAAAGAGTGGGACAGTCCATTTGTTCCACTTGTTCTCTCGTATTTTCCAGTTGTGGTTTACTGTATCCATTCTCCACAAAACTTCAGGCAGTGTATTAATATATATATATATATATATATATATATATATATATATATATATATTTATATATATATACACTCTGCATTCAGTGTAGCCTATAAATAGAGTGCATTCTGTGGTGTACAGTTTCTAATGTAGTGCAGGTAGTGTACACAGTATATAATACAGTGCAGCCGGTGTACAGTTTCTAATACAGTACAGGCGGTGTACACAGTATATAATACAGTGCGTACAGTTTCCAATACACTTTAGGCGGTATATTAATATATATATATATATATATATATATATATATATATATATATATATATATAAGTTAGCTGCACTTACAGTGTATTGTGTATATATATATGCAACCCAGATGTTGCATATATATATATACACTGTATTCAGTTTAACTAGATCCGTTCCTGTTATCTTCCTACTGACAGGCAGGCTTGTCTTGTTACAGTATTTACAGCTACCTGAAGAAAATTGCTGGTGTTCTTTTGATCCTATTAGTACCACAGTCAGGCAGCTAGAATATTTACAGTTAGTGTAGTGCGTCCTGCTCACAGTGTTCAGATAAAACTACAAGTTAGTGTAGTGAGACCTCTGCACAGTGTTCAGCTAAAGCTACAAGTTAGTGTAGTGCGTCCTGCTCACAGTGTTCAGCTAAAACTACAAGTTAGTGTAGTGCGACCTCTGCACAGTGTTCAGCTAAAGCTACAAGTTAGTGTAGTGAGACCTCTGCACAGTGTTCAGCTAAAGCTACAAGTTAGTGTAGTGCGTCCTGCTCACAGTGTTCAGCTAAAGCTACAAGTTAGTATAGTGAGACCTCTGCACAGTGTTCAGCTAAAGCTACAAGTTAGTGTAGTGCGTCCTGCTAACAGTGTTCAGCTAAAACTACAAGTTAGTGTAGTGCGACCTCTGCACAGTGTTCAGCTAAAGCTACACGTTAGTGTAGTGAGACCTCTGCACAGTGTTCAGCTAAAGTTTCAATTTAGTGTAGTGCATCCTGCTCACAGTGTTCAGCTAAAACTACAAGTTAGTGTAGTGAGACCTCTGCACAGTGTTCAGCTAAAGCTACAAGTTAGTGTAGTGCGTCCTGCTCACAGTGTTCAGCTAAAACTACAAGTTAGTGTAGTGCGACCTCTGCACAGTGTTCAGCTAAAGCTACAAGTTAGTGTAGTGCGTCCTGCTCACAGTGTTCAGCTAAAACTACAAGTTAGTGTAGTGAGACCTCTGCACAGTGTTCAGCTAAAGCTACAAGTTAGTGTAGTGCGTCCTGCTCACAGTGTTCAGCTAAAACTACAAGTTAGTGTAGTGCGACCTCTGCACAGTGTTCAGCTAAAGCTACAAGTTAGTGTAGTGAGACCTCTGCATAGTGTTCAGCTAAAGCTACAAGTTAGTGTAGTGCGTCCTGCTCACAGTGTTCAGCTAAAGCTACAAGTTAGTATAATGAGACCTCTGCACAGTGTTCAGCTAAAGCTACAAGTTAGTGTAGTGCGTCCTGCTAACAGTGTTCAGCTAAAACTACAAGTTAGTGTAGTGCGACCTCTGCACAGTGTTCAGCTAAAGCTACACGTTAGTGTAGTGAGACCTCTGCACAGTGTTCAGCTAAAGTTTCAATTTAGTGTAGTGCATCCTGCTCACAGTGTTCAGCTAAAACTGCAAGTTAGTGTAGTGAGACCTCTGCACAGTGTTCAGCTAAAGCTACAAGTTAGTGTAGTGCGTCCTGCTCACAGTGTTCAGCTAAAACTACAAGTTAGTGTAGTGCGACCTCTGCACAGTGTTCAGCTAAAGCTACAAGTTAGTGTAGTGCGTCCTGCTCACAGTGTTCAGCTAAAACTACAAGTTAGTGTAGTAAGACCTCTGCACAGTGTTCAGCTAAAGCTACAAGTTAGTGTAGTGCGTCCTGCTCACAGTGTTCAGCTAAAACTACAAGTTGGTGTAGTGCGACCTCTGCACAGTGTTCAGCTAAACCTACAAGTTTTTTTTTGCGAGCTCTGCACAGTGTTTAGCTAAAGCTACCTGTAGAAGGTTGGTGGTGTTTTCCTGATCCTATCACTACCGCAGGCAGCTAAATAAGCTACAAGTTAGTTTTTGGCAAGCGCTGCACAGTGTTCACCTAAAGCTACCTGTAGAAGGTTGGTGGTGTTTTCTTGATCCTATCACTACTGCAGGCAGCTAAATAAGCTACAAGTTTGTTTTTTGCGGGCTCTGCACAGTGTTCAGCTAAAGCTACCTGTAGAAGGTTGGTGGTGTTCTCATACTACAGGCAGGCAGTTGATTTTGCTAGCTGCAGTATCAGTATATATATATATATATATATATATATATATATATATATATATATATATATATATATATATATATCCCAGCTTAGTGCAGCTACAGTCCATTAGACCATTAGTGTGTCTGGAAGGCCAACAAGGAGAGGAAGACAGTCACAAGCCAATAAAAGAGGGCAAGCAGGCTCTGGGTCTAGTGCTTGTCGTGGAGACGGTGCATCCTCATCAGCACGTGGCCGTGGGACACGCTTGGCCTTTTTTTCGGCAGCTGGCCGAGTTGACCCGCAACATGTGGAAGACTTGGTCGAGTGGATGACCAAGCCGTCCTCATCCCCCCCATCCTCTCTCACCCATGCTCAGGGTACATTGTCTGGCAAAGCAGCGGCCTCTTCCCTCAAATCAATGTCATCAGTGACTCCTTCCCTAGCCCCACCATGTCCTCCTGAGGAGTCCCTCGAACTGTTTGACCACAGTGTTGGGTACATGCTCCAGGAGGATGCCCAGCGTTTGGAAGGCTCTGATGATGATACTGAGCTAGATGAAGGCAGTAACGTGAGCAAGGACAGAGGGGGTGCCCAAGAAGGACAGCAATCTGGCAGTCATGCTCCCCCTGCTGCAGCATACTGCCAGGTTTGCTCCAGTGATGAGGAGGGAGGGGATGATGAGGTCACTGACTCAACATGGGTGCCTGTTAGGAGAGAGGAGGAGGAGGAGGCGGCACATCACCAACGAGGCAGGATGCCCTCCAGGGGCCAGCCTAAGGGTAGCACACTGACTGCATCACACCCCAAAGCTCCGCATGTGCAGGGCGCTGCAGTCTCTGCACATTATTCAAAAAGTTCTTTGGTGTGGGCCTTTTTTGAGACGAGTGCATCAGATCGCACCGCTGCTATTTGCAACATATGTCTCAAGCGTATCTCATGTGGCCAAAACATCTCCCGCTTGGGTATCACATGCTTGACCAGACATATGTTGACCTGTCATGCAGTTCGTTGGCAAGCATATCTAAAAGTCCGTGAGTTTGTGGAATGTGCGATTCCTCAGTAGCAGGTACCCAAACGCCACTTTTTCTCACGGAAGGCGATTCAGGCTCTCTACCAGCATGTGGAAGGCAATGTCCATGCCTCACTGGACAGGGTGCTCAGTGGTAAGGTGCATATTACCGCTGACTCATGGTCCAGCAGGCATTGACAGTGACGTTACCTAAGTTTCCCGGCGCATTGGGTGACTCTGCTGGGAAGGATGCAGGACAAGGTGCAGTAGTGTTGGAGGTTGTTCTGCCACCACGCCTCCAAAATGCCACTACTAATGATTGTGACACACCTCTCTCCTCCACCCCCTCCTCTTCTTCTTCCTCCATGGCCTCTTCCTGTGCTTTGTCCTCGGAACCAGTGGTGTTCCGTAGGCGTTCAAGGGGCTACGCATGTACGCAGGCCAAAAGATGCCATGCGGTGCTTGAGCTGGTGTGCTTGGGGGAAAGGAGCCACACTGGGGCAGAGGTTCTGTCAGCTCTGCAGGAGCAGGTTCAGAGGTGGTTGACGCCACGCAAACTTAAGGCAGGAATGGTGGTTTGCGACAATGGCACCAACCTCCTCTCTGCCCTCCGACAGGGACAAATGACCCATGTGCCCTGTTTGGCTCACGTCCTTAACTTGGTGGTGCAGCGGTTCTTGGGCAGGTACCCGGGCTTACAGGATATCCTGAGGCAGGCCAGGAAAGTCTGTGTGCATTTCCGCCGGTCATATAATGCCAGTGCTCGGCTGGCGGACCTCCAAAAGGAGTTTAACCTGCCCAAGAACCGCCTAATCTGTGACATGCCCACCAGGTGGAACTCAACATTGGCCATGCTGCAGCGGCTGCACACGCAGCAGAGGGTCATCAATGATTACCTGTGCGACTATGGCCCCAGGACAGGGTCAAGAGAGCTTGTTTTTTTTCCCCACGCCAGTGGGCCATAATCAGGGATGCATGCACTGTCCTGTCACCATTTGAGGAGGCCACGAGGATGGTGAGCAGTGACAGTGCATGCATCAGTGACACTGTCCCCCTTGTCCACCTGTTGGAGCACACGCTGTGTGGAAAAATGGACAGGGCACTTGAGGCAGAACAGAGGCAGGAAGAGGAGGGCTTCCTTAGCTCTCAAGGCCCCCTTTATCCAGACAGTGTTCCTGCGTGCCCGCCGATCACACAGAAAGAGGAGGAGGAGGAGAAGGAGGATTGTGTCAGTATGGAGGTGGAGCCTGGCACTCAGCATCAGCAGCAGTCTTTAAGGGATCAGTCCCAAGAAACACATGGACTTGTACGTGGCTGGGAGGAGGTGGCTGCGGACCATGTCGTCCTTAGTGACCCAGAGGACTCCGGACCGAATGCCTCAGCAAACCTACGCTGCATGGCCTCCCTGATCCTGCAAAGCCTGTGTAAGGATCCTCGTATTTGTGGTATCAAGGAGAAGGACCAATACTGGCTCGCAACCCTCCTTGATCCACGTTACAAGGGTAAGGTTGCGGACCTTATCTTGCCATCGCAGAGGGAGCAGAGGATGAAACATCTTCGGGAGGCCTTGCAGAAAGGTTTGTGCAACGCGTTCCCAGAGACTGGGAGGTTACAAACTCCTGTTTCTGGACAACGTGTTGCTGAGGCTTTGGTCAGTCAAAGAAGGAGTGGTGGAGAAGGTGGCCGTCTGACTGATGCGTTCAGACAAATTTTTAGTCTGCAGCCCCAAGGTATGATCGGTTCCAGCAACCATTACCAGTGTCTGTTTTACATGGTGCAGGAATAACTAGGGGCAAGATCTGACTTGGACACCTTTCCCACCGAAAATTCTCTGGGTTACTGGGTCTTGAGGATGGATCACTGGCCAGAGCTTGCACAGTATGCAGTTGAGCTACTAGCCTGTCCTGCATCCAGCGTTCTTTCGGAACGCACATTCAGTGCTGCTGGAGGCTTTGTAACCAATCACAGGGTGTGTCTGTCCACCGACTCGGTCGATCGACTGACCTTCATAAAAATGAATCAGTCTTGGATCACCACCAGCTACCAAGTACCTGATGCTGATGTAACCGAATAATTTTTTTGAAATCTCAGATCCCTTCAAAGACTGCCTATGTTGATGCTGAGTGACTATCCTGAGTAATTATCCTCTTCCTCCTCAATGATCACGCTGATAGCTTGTAAGAACATTTTTGGTTCTGGGCGCTGTCACCAGTGCCTAAGGCCCAATTTTTCAGCCCCTGTTTAACAGGGGCGTGTAATTACAATTTTTGATGCAATACTTTGCAGCAGGGCTCGTTCCTGCGTTCCAACTAGAGTATCTGTGAGGGGTTGCAGTGTTGTGGCACCAGTGCCTAAGGCCTAATTTTTCAGCCCCTGTTTAACAGGGACATGTAATTACAATTTTTGATGCAATACTTTGCAGCAGGGCTCGTTCCTGCATTCCAACTCGAGTATCTGTGAGGGGTTGCAGTGTTGTGGCACCAGCACCAGTGCCTAAGGCCCAATTTTTCAGCCCCTGTTCAACAGGGGCATGTAATTACAATTCTTGATCTAATATTTCACAGCAGGGCCTATTTCTGTGCCCACCAAGAGCGAGTGAAGACTTACAGTGTTGTGGCACCAGCACCACCACCACCACCAAAGGCCCAATTTTTCTGCCCCTGTTCAACAGGGGCATGTAATTACAATTCTTGATCTAATATTTCACAACAGAGCCCTGTGAGGGCTTACAGTGTTGTGGCCACAGCAACACCTAAGGCCCAAATTTCTGCTGAGTATATAGGGCAGGCCCCTACTTTCAAACATCCAACTTACAAACGACTCCTACTTGCAAACAGAAGGAGACAACAGGAAGTGAGATGAAATCTACCCCTAGGAAGGGAAATTCTCTCCTGTAAGAGTTAATATGGGCAAAACATTTCGCCTTTCCACTGATGCTTTATCACCAATCCTTGTTTCACAAAAAACCCCAAATTTTCTAAAAACATTTGTCATTGGGACAAAAAGTGAGGTGAAATCTTCTGAAGAGGAGCACAGACAGCAAAACAAATGTCACAGGGATGATAACCCTTCCCTATGTTTTCCAAAAAGCTTAAAAAAGATTTTTTTGGCTGGAGCTAAACACGGTAAAAATGTACCCGTTCAAAATTACAAACAGATTCTACTTAACAACAAACCTACAGTCCCTGTCTTGTTTGCACCACCTGTATGGCCCCACACCTTTCCTTTTTTTAATTTGGGTTCGGGGTTCCCCTAATGTCCATACAAGACCCAAAGGGCCTGGTAATGGTGTGGGGGGTACCCATGCAGTTTGTCTCACTGATTTTCATCCAAATTGCCAGGACCCGACATTACATTAAACCCGCAAGCAGTTTTAAATGACTTTTTTCCTTTGAAAATGACATTTTGTGCAGAGACTGTTCTAAGCACGGGAAACACACGCTACTTTACAGGCATACTATAGACACCCCCCAGGTACGATATTTAAAGGAATATTTCACTTCTTTTTTTTTTTTACTTTAAGCATCATTAAAATCACTGCTCCTGAAAAAACGGCCATTTTTAAAAGTTTTTTTTGCATTGATACATGCCCCCTGGGGCAGGACCCGGGTCCCCAAACCCTTTTTAGGACAATACCATGCAAATTAGCCTTTAAAATGAGCACTTTTGATTTTGAATGTTCGAGTCCCATAGACTTCAATGGGGTTCTAACGTTCGTGCGAATTTTCGGTCCGTTCGCAGGTTCTGGTGCGAACCGAACCGAGGGGTGTTCGGATCATCCCTAGTCATGATACAGCATCTCAATTGGATTTAAGTACAGGCTTTGACTAGGCCACTCTAAAACCTACATTTTTATTTCTTTGAACCATTTGGAGGTGGACTTGCTGTTGTGTTTTTCGGATCATTGTCCTGCTGCAAAACCCAAGTGCACTTGAGCTTGAGGTCACGAACTGATGACCGGACATTCTCCTGGATTTTCTGGCAGAGCTCAGAATTTATGGTTCCATCAATTGTGGTAAGTCTTCCAGGTCCTGAAGCTGCAAAGTGGCCCCAGACCATCACGCTACCACCACCATGTCTGACTGTTGGTATGATGTTCTTGTTATGAAATGCTATATTAGTTTTATGCCAGATGTAAAGGGACACACACCTTCCAAAAAGTTACATTTTTGTCTCATCAGTCCACAGAACATTTGCATAAAAGTCTAGGGGATAATCAAGATGTTTTTTGGTAAATATGAGATGAGCCTTTGTGTTCTTTTTGGTCAGCAGTGGTTTTGGCCTTGGAACTCTCCCATGGATGCCATTTTTGCCCAGTCTCTTTCTTATTGTTGAATCATGAACACTGATCTTACCTGAGGTAAGTGAGGCCTGCAGTTTTTTAGATGTTGTTCTGGGTTCTTTTATGACCTCCTGGATGAGTCGTCGTTGTCCGCTTATGCCCTGTACACATGGTCGGACATTGATCGGACATTCCGACAACAAAATCCATGGATTTTTTCCGACGGACGTTGTCGGAAAATCCGATCGTTCTGAATGCGGTGACGTAAAACGATGTTTACTATAAACGGGGCAGTAGCCAATAGCTTTTGTCTCTTAATTCATTCTGAGCATGCGTGGCACTTTGTGCATCGGATTTGTGTACACACGATTGGAATTTCCGACAACAGATTTTGTTGTTGGAAAATTTTATAGCAAGCTCTCAAATTTGTGTGCCAGAAATTCCTATGGAAAATGTGTGATGGAGCCTACACATGGTCGGAATTTCCGACAACAAGGTCCTATAACACATTTTCCATCAGAAAATCCTATCGTGTGTACAGGGCATTCGAGTCATTTTGGTTGGCCGGCCACTACTGGTAAGGTTCACCACTGTTCCAAGTTTTCTCCTTTTGTGGATAATGGCTCTCACCATGGTTCCCTGGAGTCCCAAAGCCTTAGAAATGGCTTTGTAATGCTTTCCAGACTGATACATATCAATTACTTTGTTTCTCATCTGTTCTCAAATTTCTTTAGATCACAGCATGATGTGTTGCTTTTTGAGATCTTTTCACTTTGTCAGACAGCTTCTGTTTAAGTGATTTTTTGATTCAACAGATCTGGCCGTAATCAGGCCTGGGTGTGGCAAGTGAAATTTAACTCAGCTTTCCAAAAAATTGTGGTTAATCACAGTTTATTCGTGATTCAGCAGGGGAGGGGGCAATTCATTTTTCACATAGGGCCAGGAAGGTTTGAACAGCTTTTTTCCCTTAATAAATTAAATAATAATTTAAAAACTGCATCATGGATTGATTCGTGTTATCTTTATGCAATATTAAAATTTGTTTGATGATCTGAATCATTTAAGTGTGAGAAATATCCACAGTTACTTCTTCTGTAGCCCCCACCATCATGCACGGAGGAGTCACCAGAATTATTCGACCATAGTGTCGGTTACATGCTGCTGGAGGATGTGAATCAATTTGAAGGCTCCGATGTTGGTTCCCAGGTTGAGTAAGGGAGTAACATGAGCCTAGAGAGAGGGGGTGCCACAGAAGGACAAGAAACTGGCAGTCATGTTCTCCCAGCTGCAGCATACAGCCAAGTTTTTTCCAGTGACGAGGCGGGAGGGGATGATGAGGTCACTGACTGTACTTGGGTGCCTGAGAGAAGAGAGGAGAAAACTGAGCAGGAGACACAATTCCAACGAGGCAGGATGTCCTCCTGGTGGCAGCTTAAGGGCAGCCACCCTATTTCATCACACCACAGAGCTCCGCAAGTGCAGGGCTCTGCTCACTCCCCACAGATTTACAAAAGTTCCTTGGTGTGGGCTCTTTTCGACATGTGTGCCGCAGATCACACCGTTGCTGTTTGCAACCTATGTCTGAAGCGGATCAAATGTTGCCAGAACAGCAGCCCCTTGGGCACCACATGCTTGACCAAATATATGATGAACTGCCATGCAGTCCTTTGGCAACAGCATCAGAAAAACCCACATCATAGAAAAAGGCAGACTTCTTCCTCATCTGGGATCTCAAACCCTACTATAGCTTCAGTCCTCTCAAAAACCTGCACTGAGAGGAATGAAGGTATAGCACTAGGTGCAACAAGTACTTGCAGCCAATCTGCTAGCAGTAGACCACCAGTTGATTTCAGCAGACAAATTTCACTACCCCAGTTACTGAACCGTAAAAAGAAATTCTGTCCCAGCAATCCACATGCTCAGCGTCTAAATGGTAGCTTGACCAAAATGCTAGCACTGCAACTGCTGCATTTTCAGCTGGTAGATTCTGCCCCCTTTCATGAATTTGTGGAATGTGCTGTACCACAGTGGCAGGTTCCAAAACGGCATTTCTTTTCACATAAGGCCGTTCTGGCTCTCTACCGTGATGTGGCAGACAATGTTTTGGCCTCGTTGGACAGGGCGGTAAGCAGCAAGGTTCATATTATTGCTGACTCATGGTCCAGCAGGCATGGGTAGGGACATTACCTTTCCTTCACGGCACACTGGGTAACTCTGCTGGCAGCTGGGAAGGATGCAGGACAGGGTTCAGTGTTGTTGGAGCTTGTTCCGCTACCACTCCTCCGAAAAGTTGGTGATTCTGCCACATCTGTCTGCTCCGACCCTTCTCTTCTTCTTCCTCCATGGTCTCTTCTGCTGAATTGTCTCTCTGCTGGTGGACACAAGAACCTACATCTATAGATATATATTTGGGCAGCACAGTGGTGTAGTGGTTAGCACTTTCACCTAGCAGCAAAAAGTGTCAGTGGTGCGAATCCCACCCGCGACCCCATCTGCCTGGAGTTTGCATGTTCTCCCTGTGCCTGCGTGGGTTTCCTATGGTTTCCTCCCACACTCTAAATCATGCTGGTAGGTAAATTGAATCCTGTCTAAATTTGACCTAATATGTATGAATGTGTGTTAGGGACCCACACAAACACCACCCCATGTTAAAAAAAAATATTATTTTCTTAATTTGCAAAATAAGGATCATCTCTTCCTCAGAGAACAGTAAGCGGGACATGGTGATGGGAAGAAATTAGCAGAGGTACAAGCAACTTCCTATAGGGGCATGATGTCATTCCTGCGTGCTGGCCACTGCTTTCGGGAACCAGATATGCGCCACGAGCACATACCCCTGTGCACACAGCAGTTGCGCATCTCACATACACAGTGGTCGCACATCTAGATGCATTTGACGCATCTAGCTGCAGGAACCCAATTTTTAGGGAAATAGTAAAGCAGATGCAAATTTCCAGGACTGGAATAACAAATGTTTCTAGAGAAAAGCAATGGGCGTTTTCTATTAAACAAGGTCTAAATGGGCCCTTGACATGCACTACAGTTAAACTTAGGAATATGGCTTTGAAAAGTTAAACTAAATCCTCTCTTATTTTTGATTGGGGATAGAGTGCAGAGGGATTAGAGGTTTTGTCAGTTTTTGCACATTTTTGTCCCTATGGATGTGTTTGAATATAGGACCTCTAGGTCCCTTAATACGGAAGGTGTTTTTGTCAGCACAAATCCAGACTCCGAAATAGGAAGTTTGTTCGTCAAGCTTAAAAACCTGATAATCAGTGAACTTCACCTCCAGTGGGATACAGCTTTCCTTGAGCCATATGTCAAGGAACAGATGGTACCCAGAGGTCTCAGGTGGGACATCCATCCCCAACAAGATAAACCTGACTTGGAGTCATGGTTCAAATATTTTAATGAAGTGGGTTTAAAACTTCTTGGATTCTTGGTTGACAAGAAAAAGATTAATTTGTTTCTTATAGACACTGAAATCAGAGAACTAAGAGACAAGTTGATCCCGCATAAGACCTCTGCTGAATATATTTTATCATCTATTAATTTGAAAAACGTTTTAGAAAAAGAAGAAAAGGATCAAAGAAACAAAAAGCAAAAAAAGTATAACAGGGATTTTACTGATTATACTACTCATTCAGTTTTTAATTGGCAGAGGTAGATCAATATACCTCCCTCTTCCAATGGAGAACCTCTGTCTATGGAAACTTCTATTCCTTCCATGGCTCATCCTGATAGAACATTGGTTTACCAGCCAACTCAGAAATCGGGATCCAAAGGTGCTATACCTAAAAAGGGGGCCCAAGACAGGGACCTCCTCGGCCTCCCCGAGGTCCCTCCCCTCCCCTTTTTTCACAGGGAAATGGAGCCCCAATGGGGAGAGGTAGAAGTCAACCAAGAGGACATCCAGCTGACCCTCATTATAGGAGCAACCCAGGTGGTCCCCCTTTTAATCTGGGTAATTCTCAAGATTATCGTGTGCCACAGCACCAAAATCTTGACTATAATTACCGCACCCCGATTCGTGTTAGTAATCGATTCACTCCACTTCGAGATAGTGTCTCCTATGATGCACATCAGGATTCATATTCTCATTATGAGAGGGAAGACGATTATTACCATAGATCCCCATTTAACTATAATCAAAATCATCCTGGTTCCATTCAACCTTCGGGTTTTCAGAGAGCCATGGAAGGACATCCAGGACATTTAGAAAGAAAAGAGGGACTAGAGGGGGACGGAGGGTCCAAGGCCAAAAAAAAAAGAACCTAAGAGGGACAGGTATTTTCAATTCGAGTTCTGTTACATTGAAGGAAGCTGAAAAATCTGTTCTTGATAGAGTACTCAGATTTGTTCCTCCTAAACCCCTCAATAAATTTTCCACATTTATTGATGTTCTCAAATTTACGCTTAAGCTCAGTATACAGAGACACTTCTTAACACAACCTTCTTTGCCCCCCACGCATATTGTCTCCTCTTCTACAGGAGTTCCCTCCAGCCCCCCCATAAACAACATGGTTTTCCACCATACAGATGTTGTTTCATCTGACCAAAATGTTGTCCATTCGGGATTGTTGAGTCCCTCTTTATTCAATCCCCCAGGCACCTTAGCACCACTAACTAATGGAGCGCAGGAAAAATGTATATGTTAACCCAGATATTAAGATGGGCTGAAAATCATTATGTGAAAAAAAGAACCTCATAATCCGCCCCGCCGATAAAGGCAGTGGGATTGTGGTTTTGGATAAGGCTGATTACCTTAAAGAAATGAATAAAATTCTTAATGACTCAGATACATATAGCCCCATCCCCACCGATCCCACTGCGACCTTTAAAAAGGCCCTAGTGGAATTGATCGATGAGGGATTTGCATTAGGGATCCTAAATAAAAAAGAAAAATGTTTTCTAGTCCCCCAGGTTCCACGTATTCCTGCCATTTATTATCTCCCTAAAGTCTATAAGGACCCTGTCAATCCCCCTGGCAGACCAATTGTCAGCAGGATCGACTCGGTCATGGCCCGGATCGGAAAGTATGTGGACTTTTACTTACAACCGTTGGTCCGCTCTACTCCCTCATACTTAAAAGACACCAGGGATACCATCAAGTTATTAGAGTCAGTCCAATTCCAAGAAGGGATGCTTCTAGTTACAGCCAACGTAGCGGCACTTTATACGTGCATACTGCACAGTTTGGGTTTTGATGCCATTGAGAACCATCTATCCAGAGATAATAGACTTCCTTCCTTATAACAGAACTGTAATATGCAATCGTTGAAATTTGCCACCAGGCATAATTATTTCTGGTTCCAAAACCAGTTTTTTTGGCAGAAGAGGGGCGTTGCTATGGGGGTCAAGTTTGCCCCCAGCCTCGCCAACCTCTTCATGGCCCAGTGGGAAGAGGATGTCGTCTATGCAGCCCGGAGACCCGAGTTGGTTCTCTGGGATAGATACATAGACGACGTCCTCTTCCTATGGGATGGTGATCGTGTATCTTTGGATAATTTTATGATCACACTTAACACTAATGATAGAGGGATCTCTTTGAGCTATGAGACCAGTTCATCTATGGTCCATTTTTTGGACCTGGAAATTTTTGTGGTAGAACAACATTTGGAGTTCCGAACTTACTTTAAATCTACCGATCGGAATGGATACATTCCGGTCGATAGTTGCCACCAAGACCAATGGCTCAAATCAATGCCCCGCAGCCAATTTTTAAGACTGTGGTGCAACTGTACTAAAGCCTCTGATTTTTTATTACAATCTCAGGTCCTTAAACATAGATTTCTGGAAAAGGGCTATAACCCCGACCTTTTGGATGGGGAAATCAACGGGGCCTTGTCCATAGAGATAAGCTCCACTTTAATAGAGCACCCCAAAACTACCTCAGACTGTAAGTATAAATGGTCTCTTTTTACCACTTAATCCACTCAATCCAAACAGATCAGGGCATCAAGAGACATTGGAGGGTGCTCTTAAATGACAGACTTTTTGGTCCCGTTTTACCGGAACAAGCGGCTGTCATTTTTAGAGGTGCACGGTCCATTCAAGGACAAATAGCCCCGAATATAATAGACCCTCCTAAGAAAGTCTCTTTTTTCAGGAATGCAAGGGTTATTACCCTTGCTGCAAATGTAAGGTGTGTCTCCACAACATTGGAAGGAGGTGTAAAAGCACTACTTTCAAATCCACCGTCAATTCTCGTATATATCATATGAAGCATTTCACCACTTGCTCTTCACAATATATTGTTTATTTATTGACTTGTCCCTGCCATAAACAGTATGTTGGTCATACGATCAGGACCTTTTCTATCCGGGTCAACAAGCATGTGACCTGGATTAAGAAAGGTAAAAGCAAACATACAGTACCACGTCACTATTTATAGTATCATAAAAGAGACCCTTCAGGGACTCTATTTCAAGTGATTGATAGGTTTGTCCCTCATTGGAGGGGTGAGTCTCGACTCCGCGTCGTTTCGCGCCTTGAGACATATTGGATATATGAGTTGAGGTCCTACTTCCCGTTCGGGTTGAACGTGGAGTGGGACCTCAACTCTTTCATTAATCAATCTTAGGTATACATTTCTCATTTTATCTTCTTTTTCCCCTTGCTCTAACCCTCCCATGTAGATGGGGGCACATTATAGTCAGGGGACACATACATATTCACATATATTATTTTTCGGTATTTTCCCTTCTGGATTTTTTCTTTATTTCACTGTTCTTTTATTTATTTTTGCTTTTGGTATCTATCTATTGGTGAATTTATAGGCTCTTTTCCAGTTTTCAGTATATATATTATGTGTTATTTTCAGCAGTTTATTTTATTTGGTTCATCCCAAATATGATGACTGTGGTGTTTTCCCGAAATGTATTGCCCCCCAAGACATGCCTTCTCCTTTGGGGCACATGAACTAGACCAAGTGGGAGAAGCGCTGATATCAGGTCCACATGTGCAGTGTGACCATGGGGATCGCATTTCTTGCATTACGGGATCTCATTTCCCCATGGTCTTGCAGGGCTTCCGTTGCTGGTCACGTGACTTGGGATTGACGTCAGGCGCGCTTTTGGGCATGACGTGATTTCCCTTTGTTTGACACGTGGACCGGCGGCCGCTGTGGCTAGATGTTCCGGCCAGCTTGTTGATTGGCCGTCAGGTCCGCCTGTCACACAGTACGTGTTTCCAGATGGGCGCCTGGCGCTCTTTTTTAGCCAGATGCCACTTCCTATTATTAGAAATGTAGATCCCTGATTATGATGACGGAATCTTCAGTCGACCTTCTGATTGGTGGTTAGGTCCACCTGTCAGTTTCACATTTAATGTGATTGGTTCTCTCACATCTTGCTATCCAGTGCGGGATCAGTTGACCGCACTGGTCCAATAAGATTATGTAGTTTCTTCCATATTGTGCTATCTAGAGTGGGATCAGCTGACCACACTGATACAATGAAATTATGTAATTTCTTTTCCTTGCTATTGGTCCTTACTAGTTATTTTATTTATAAATATAGGCAACCTGGAGTGGATGGTTCATGTCCCAGTAAAAGACCCCTAGGTCGAAACGCGTCAGACCACTTTACCATTCTCCATGTTGCCTACTTTTTTATCTTGTGATCACATTTTTATTGTATCGATTTTTTAGCAATAAAAAATACCTCCTTTGTCTGCACTATGTGGAAGCACATTTTCTCTTTTCACGTACCATCCGAATGGGAGTGAGTGTTCATTCCACCTCCATGAGGGATATTCCATCCTCCGGATCCATATCTTGGTTATCTACTGCGAGGACCTACCTGGTGATCCCTGGCAATCTACGCAGAGTCCAATTTAGAGGGTTCGACTGCCAGGATATCCTTCCTTATGCCCTGGGTGGCACACTGCTTTCCAGACTCCCTGTCACTGACAAGGGAGTCCATAGGATCTGGTAAGAGTCTATACTTATCATCTTCTCCATGATGCCCGTTTCTGGTTGATGTGTTTTCTCCCCACGGACCCATACAGCTTTTTGCCAACTGTTGGAATACCATCTTCCTCTGGGATTACATCATGTTCTTACGCAGCGGGACATTACACCCCTCACCTATTTGCTTATTAGTCTATTGACTTTGTGTTCATTATATGGTTATTTGGTCAAAGGACTCACCATTTTTATTTGAACTGAAGTATAATTGAGTAATATTATTTTATATTTTGGCTTGCATATTATGCGCTACATTTTATCTATCATCCAGTTTTTGGGGGATGTCTGCACCCCCGATAGGGTGAAGACACCTCCCAAATTTTGCCACTTCTTGTCACATAGCCAAATAGGAAGTGAGGGTAAAAGCCTACCAATGTCTTTCCTTGGGGACACACAGGCCAATCTAAATAGATTCCCCATTAGGTAAATTGCACTCTAGCATTTTGCTCTGTACACCCCAAATTATTAGGTATCTTGGACTTGGGGGTTTATTTACTAAAGGCAAATCCACTTTGCACTTGGAAGTGCAGTTGGTGGAGATCTGAGGGGGACATACAAGGATAATAAAAAATCAGCATCTTTGCTTCTACGTGATTGGATGATAAAATCACCAGTGTTTTCCCTCAGATTTATAGCGAGTACACTTGTATTGCAGAGTGGATTTCCCTTTAATAAACCCCAAAAGGGAAATCCATAAATAATAAAATAAAAATAAAATGTGGGGTGTACATAACAAAGTGTTAGAGTGCAATTTACCTAATAGGGGCACTAGTTAGATAACCCTGTGTGTCCCCAAGGAAAGACATTGGTAGGGTTTTACCCTCACTTCCTGTTTGGCTATGTGACAGGAAGTGAAGCCAATTTTAAGAAAAGGGACACAAAGCCCAACCTAAAAAAGACAAGTAGGGGTTCTAGCACTCGCTTGTTTTCCCTCAAATGCCCACCATTAGAATAGGATTGTCTTGAGCTAGATTTTAACTCTAAATCAGTGCGTCTCAACCCTGTCCTCAAGTACCCCCAACAGGCCATGTAGTAGCAAGTCCTATTTGCCATCTCGGAACACCCAGCAAGAGGATAATATGCGACCGGTCTAAACTACGTGGCATGTTCACCAATGCCAGGAGCCTGGAGGACAAGATGGGTGAACTAGAGAAACTGTTGTACGAGGAGGATTTGGATTTTGTGGGAAATTCAGAGACCTGGTTCAACAGCTCTCATGATTGGCTGGCAAACATTCAAGGGTATACCCTTTATCGCAAGGATAGAGACGGTAAAAAAGGGTGAGGGGTATGCCTACATATGAAGAATAATGTACAAGTGAATGTGAGAGATGACATCACTAAGGGATTTAGGGAGGAGGTGGAATCCTTATGGGTATAACAAATAATAAGGTGATTTCGCGCAAATATTAAAATAGTGCCAAATTAATAAATGCGAATATTTCAGGAGAGCAACTAAATAATTTCCATAATAAATATAACCACGTGATATAAATAAAAAACTAAAAATTATATATACACACAAATGTTATAACTCTAATAAAAAATATTCAATAAATAATCTATATAGCAATAATAATGTCCGTATGTGAATCCTCAGTGTTAAACATAAAATAGTGTCAATATTAAACAGATAAAAAAAAAATAAAAATAAAAATTTCCCAATCTATGAGATATATATAAATGAACTATATTGAATCTAGAAATGATGAATTGTGCTTTGAATGTCTCTATAACAATGGTATGCAGCAATCTAGAGGGAGTCCAACAAATATTAAAATAGGTAGAGGATAATATAGTTTTGTAAGTGTAAGGGATTGGCCGGATAGAGCCGCGACCGGAAGTAACGTGAGAAGGCGAGGAACAATGCCTAATTTGTTCCCTGTGCTTTTTACTTTGTTTTGTGTAAGAGTATATGCCTTTTAAAAAACGCGTTTTTAAAAAATAACTTGATATACTGCACTATTGGAGGCTCCCCCCTTTCTCCCTGTCCTCTCTTTATGGAGGTACCGCCCCATCCAACAGAAGAGAGCGACTGAACGTCACTAGGTGAGAGGAGACAGCATCACGATATCCCATCCAGAGGAGTGACGATCATGAAATAGGAAAAGCGAGGGATCCCCCCAGTGGCGACGGCGGTAATTGCATGCTATTACTAATCTCAAGTGGTTAGTGTCACTAAATAGGAAAAGCGAGGAATCCCCTCAGTGGTGACGGCGGTAATTGCATGCTATTACTAATCTCAATGTAAGAGTTCGGAGAGACCAGATACACAAAGGAGCCACAGCAGGAATATTTGGAACGATCATCCCACCTGATTTTACACTTACAAAACTATATTATCCTCTACCTATTTTAATATTTGTTGGACTCCCTCTAGATTGCTCAATACCATTGTTATAGAGACATTCAAAGCACAATTCATCAATTCTAGATTCAATATAGTTCATTTATATATATCTCATAGATTGGGAAATATTTATTTTTATTTTTTTTTTATCTGTTTAATATTGACACTATTTTATGATTAACACTGAGGATTCACATACGGACATTATTATTGCTATATAGATTATTTATTGAATATTTTTTATTAGAGTTATAACATTTGTGTGTATATATAATTTTTAGTTTTTTATTTATATCCCGTGGTTATATTTATTATGGAAATTATTTAGATGCTCTCCTGAAATATTCGCATTTATTAATTTGGCACTATTTTAATATTTGCGCAAAATCACCTTATTATTTGTTTTATCTGACCAGTGGTTCGTGTCACACTAAGATTTTGCAGCAATTATTTATACACTTTCACTTTTAAATTGTTTATAAACATTTTTGCACTCATCCATAGTAGCGCGAAGGCACTTTCCCCATTAATCCTTATGGGTATAGCTCCAAAGGGATAAAGCTAAGAGGAAAATAATACTGGGAGTATGCTATAGGCCCCCTAACCTGAGGGAGGAAGGGGAGACAGAGCTCCTATCACAATTTGGATTAGCAGCAAGGATGGGAAGTGTTATCATAATGGGGGATTTTAATTATCCAGACATAGACTGGGCGGAGGCAACCGCGCAATCATCTTAGGCTCGCCAGTTCCTAAATGTCTTGCAGGACAATTTTATGGGTCAGATGCTAGACGCACCAACTAGAAATAAAGCATTACCGGATCTACTGATTACCAACAATACAAACCTGATCATGGATGTGGAACTACGGGGCAATTTAGGTAACAGCGATCACAGGTCAATTGGCTTCAGTATAAATCACACAAATAGGAAACATAAGGGGTATACAAAGACTCTGAATTTCAAAAGAGCCAACTTCCCTAAACTACGAACCTTGCTAGAAGGCATAAATTGAGATAAAATCTTAGGAACAAAGAACACGGAGGAGAGATGAGTTTGCTTTAAGAGCATGTTAAATAAGGGCATTAGCCAATGCATCCCATTGGGTAATAAATTTAAAAGAGTGAACAAAAGTCCTGGATGGCTTAACTCCAATGTAAAAATGCATATAAAAGCAAAGGAGAAATCCTTAAAAAAATACAAGGTTGAGGGATCAGCATTCAGACTTTATAAAGAATGCAACAAGAAATGTAAGGGTGCAATAAGGACAGGTAAGATAGAACATGAAAGACACATAGCGGAGGAGAGCAAAAAAAATCCCAAGAAATTCTTTAAGTAGGAAGGACTTCTGGTTACAAAGGATGGGGAGATGGCGAAGGTATTGAATGTATTCTTCTCCTCAGGCTTCATGAGGGAATCGGGGGGATTCAGTAACCAAAACTGCAGTGTTTATCCTCATGACACATCACAGGAAGCACCTCCATGGTTAACAGAGGACAGAATTAAAATTAGACTTGAGAAACTTAACATTAATAAATCACCAGATGGCTTGCACCCGAGGGTACTTAGGGAACTCAGTAAAGTAATTGCCAGACCATTGTTCCTAATTTTTACTGACAGTCTACTGACTGGAATGTACCAGCTGATTGGAGAAAAGCCAATGTAGCACCATTTAAAAAGGGCCCAAAATACATCCTTGGGAATTACAGACCAGTTAGCCTAACATCAATAGTATGTAAAATCTTGGTGGGGATGATAAGGGACTATATACAAAATTTTAGTAATGAGAACGGTATCATTAGCAGTAATCAGCATGAATTCATGAAGAATCATTCTTGGCAAACCAATCTACTAACCTTCTATGAGGAGGTGAGTTGCCAGCTAGATAAAGGAAGGCCGGTAGACGTGGTGTATCTGGATTTTGCAAAATCATTTGACACAGTTCCCCATAAGCGTTTACTGTACAAAATAAGGTCTGTTGGCATGGACCATAGGGTGAGTACATGGATTGAAAACTGGCTACAAGGGCGAGTTCAGAGGGTGGTGATAAATGTAGAGTACTCGGAATGGTCAGGGGTGGGTAGTGGGGTCCCCCAGGGTTCTGTGCTGGGACCAGTGCTATTTAATTTGTTCATAAATGACCTGGAGGGTGGGGTAAACACTTCAATCTCTATATTTGCAGATGATAATAAGCTAAGCAGGACAATAACTTCTCCGCAGGATGTGGAAACCTTGCAAAAAGATAGATGATAGGCTCAGCAATGGCATGCAATGCCAAGCTGCTGCTAACAAAGGAAACAGAATATTGGCATGCATTAAAAACTCCAGAGATAAAACGATAACAAGACTCTGGTCTGGCTGCACCTAGAGTATGCTGTCCAGTTCTGGGCACCAGTCGTCAGGAAGGATGTGCTGGAAATGGAGCGAGTACAAAGAAGGGCATCAAAGCTAATAAAGGGTCTGGAGGATATTAGTTATGAGGAAAGGTTGCGAGCACTGAACTTATTCTCTCTGGAGAAGAGACGCTTGAGAGGGGATATGATTTCAATATACAAATACCGTACTGGTGACCCCACAATAGGAATAAAACTTTTTCGCAGAAGAGAGTTTAAGAAGACTCGTGGCCACTCATTAAAATTAGAAGAAAAGAGGTTTAACCTTAAACTACGTAGAGGGTTCTTTACTGTAATGCCCCGTACACACGGTCGGACTTTGTTCGGACATTCCGACAACAAAATCCTCGGATTTTTTCCGACGGATGTTGGCTCAAACTTGTTTTGCCTACACACGGTCGCACAAAGTTGTCAGAATTTCCGATCGCCAAGAACGCGGTGACATCAAGCACGTACGACGAGACTAGAAAAGGCCAGTTCAGAACCAAGTGAGGCACCCTTTAGGCTCCTTTTGCTAATCTCGTGTTAGTAAAAGTTTGGTGAGAGACGATTCGCGCTTTTTCAGACTCGTGGCTTTCAGATCGTTTTCTGCCATTCAGTTTGTGCTTGTGGGTTTGTATCTGCTCTTCAGTGCGTGCAGTCAGTTCGTATTGGAGTTTTCTGTGCGATCTTGTCCGCTCGTTGCTGTTTTTCAGGTCGCTCTTCACAGGCCCTGCTGTTCTTCAGTGCGTTCTGTTACTTCGTTCTGAGCAGCCGACCGTTTTCTAGCCATGTTGCGTATGCGTACTCCTCGTAGAGTTCGTGCTGTGCGGGGGCTTGGTGTTGGGGTCCTGACCTTGACACAAGTCCAGTCCATGAACAGGGTGGGGAGGAGTTCATGGACCAAGAATTGGTTGCTTCAGCGTGACCAGTTCTGTCATATGCCTTTGCTCCGTGAGATCCGTGAGAATAATCCTGATGATTTCAGGAACTTTCTCAGGATGACGGACCCCGTGTTTCACCATTTGTTGGCTTCGCTGACCCCCTATATCAGCAGGCAGGATACCTGCATGAGGCAAGCCATCACTCAGAGCAGAGGTTGGTCGCTACCTTGCGGTATTTGGCCACAGGGAGAAGCCTGCAGGACCTCAAGTTCTCGACAGGCATCTCCCCCCAGGCTCTGGGGATAATTATCCCAGAGACCTGTTCTGCCATCATCCAGGTCCTACAGAAGGAGTATATGAAGGTAAGATTTTTATCCTTTTATATCACATTTTATTGTATTGAATGTTTGATAATATATTGTATTTCTTTCCTCATTCCCTAATTACCATGATTGTATTATGCTGTGAATGTCCCCTTTGTCCTCATGCATGCTGGATTTTTATGTAATTATTATTTTAGGTCCTTCATACATATTTGCCCTTCAATAACCTCCCCAGCATGGTGTCTCCTGCCCTATATTCACCTCATGTAGTTACTTAACAATGTATTTTATCAGCTCCATAGTAGTGCTTTACCCCAAACACCCCCTAAAATGTTTGGAAATGTTATTTTTGATTTAAATTCAGGCAGAGGGCCAGAGGCTTTTTTTTGTGGTGTCCCCAAATTTTTTGGAACCCTCCCTCCCCCAACTGCTAAGTCAGCTGATCCCAATTCTCTATCCTCAATCATCTATCTGCTGACTTTGCCAAACCCATACACACTATACCCACCTCTTTAGTGCTTAGATTTATGGATGAATTCCCCAAAGCATGTAGTGCAAGGGCCTGCCTGTATACTTTCCAATGGTACTGTTTAAAGTTCTTGTATCCTATTATGATCTTGATAGGTAATAGCAGAATGTCCAAATGTGCTCAAATGTGTACAGTGTGTATTTATATCTTTGTATTATGACACTTCTTACCTGTCCAGTGGGCTGCCAATAGTGTAACTAAGGAGGGGCTGTTCCAAGTAATACCCTGTATTTAGGCATTCATCTCTCAATGAAGTGAAGAGGGTTACCTGTCCAAGAGTCCCCCCCCCTATAATGTTAGAAATGGCCCATGAGAGGGGGGGGGGAATATGATAGGTGTACCTCATACTTTGTTGTTGTTAAATTCCCCTTAATAAATGCTATCTGGAGTTTGACCCATAATGTTTGTGTCTAATCTGCTTGCCAGATTAGACACAAACATTATGGGTCAATGTTTATTGTTTTTTCCTCAACAGTTTCCTTCCACGCCACAGGAATGGCAGACTGTGGCCTCCCACTTTGCCCAGCGGTGGGACTTTCCTAACTGCGGAGGGGCAATTGATGGGAAACACGTCCACATCGTCCCACCACCCAACTCGGGGTCGTACTATTATAATTACAAGGGGTTTAATAGTATAGTGATGTTGGCGGTGGTGTCGGTTAATTACGACTTCTTGTATGTGGACGTGGGGAAGAATGGCCGGATGTCCGATGGTGGAGTGATCGCCCAGACGGAGTTCTACAGGCGTCTCCAGAATGGCAGCTTGGACTTGCCACCTCCAGAGGACAATGTTGAAGGTCTCCCATTTGTGTTCGTTGCTGATGAATCATTTGCGCTGGGGGACCACCTGATGCGGCCATTCCCGATGAGGACCCTCACCCCGGAACAGAGGGTTTTTAATTACTGGCTGGCCAGAGCCCGAAGAGTGGTGGAGAACACATTTGGAATCCTGGCCAGCCGGTTACGATTATTTATGACACCCATCCATATGGCGGAGTATAAACTGAACCATATAATACTTGCCTGCTGTGTTCTCCATAATTTTCTAAGAAAACATTCAGCCAACTATGCTGGCTCAGTTGGGCCTGAGGCCGGAATCCCAAATACATCAACAATGACGGCACTTGAAAGCGGCCGTCCTGGCTTGCCCTCCCTGAATGCCCGTGATGTCCGATTACGATACCTGGAGTTCTTTGCGGGTAGGGGGGCTATCAATATGCCAGACAATATGTGAGACCTTTTTCAAATAAAAAACAACCAAAAGAAATTCTTGGTGGCCATTTACTGCTTGTGTTTGTTTTAGCTGACCCTGACAGAAATGTGTTGAGTGCAGAAAATGTCGGATTGGGTAACCTTATAAAAAACAGTGTTGGCTGGTACTTCCTAAATGCAAAAACACATTTCACTACAAGTGCACTTGCAACTGCACTGAACCTGCACTTGTAGTGCAAAGAGGATTTACCCTTAGGAAATAACCCCCATTTGTGCATAAAACAACAATTACATCACCCCAAAAGTGTTGTAGCGTTGAGACAATAATCCACACATTCTTGAGTAAGGCACTTTTTTATACCTGCACAATCACATGCGCATTTACCAAAGGTTTTTAAAACAAACCAACATGTTTGTTGTATAACAATGTTTGCAGTAGCATTATGAAAAATCAAAATATCCATTTCAGATAAAACAGGCCTGTGTAAAACCAACAAGAAAGCCAAAAAACTTGAACTTACAAAGTTCACATTAGGTAAAACCTGAAGGCTATATCAGACATCAGTATTTAGGAACTGGGTTTGATATAGCGTTCAGATGGGGGGAAATCACCCCTGGAAAAGCCAAATTTGGAAGATGCACACCAATTTACAAATGTCCACATGTGCTATCTGCCATCATGGGGGATCAAGGGACGTGTTTGGGGGGAGCAAGCCCTTCCTCAACGCTACTTTATAATTGAGGAAGGGGTTGCCCCCCCAAAACGCGTCCATTGATCTCCCGTGATGGCAGATAGCACATGTTGGCACACTGTGTGCATCCTCCAAATTTGGCTTTTCTAAACATTGAAAAAAGTTTGGTAAGATTGGACCACGATAAAACAGGTGATTTTGTGGGGTTTAAATTCGCCCCAAAACATCAATGATGTTATTATTTTTTTTAATAACATCACTGATTTGTTGCTGGATGTTTTGCAATTGGAGATTACACCCCATGATCTCCCCTATCAGTATCTGGGCACTTTCAGATGTAAAGCGTTCTGGATCCCTCACATCACGATCACCTAAAAAGAGATAAAGAACAAAAAAAAGGTCTCAAAAATCTGCCACCAGCCATCTCTTTTACCTGAGTCTGTGGTCGCAGACACTCACCTGTTGTGGTGCCAATCTCCACCACGTCTTCTTCTTCCTCCTGCTCAGCTTCTTGTGTTGGTATTTCCCCTTCTTCCAGAGGGGGGGGGGTCTCTGGTCTCCTGGGATGAGGGGTGTCCGAGTCTTTTCTCCCCTATGTAAAACAAAAATGGTATACTTAGCACACAGATATTTGATGGCAGAACTATAGAAATAGGAAACATTGCTTGGAAGTGGGGTACAATTGTCTATTTTAGCCGAGTTCCAAGATGTATATTTTTTATTGCCCTTTGTCAAGCTGCAATACTTTACCTGTTTGGTACAAGCTTCACAGATGGAGACCCCCCTATAGTATACACTGGAGCACCTGTGTGGGCCCCCTAATAAAAATGGTGTTCTTGTGTCCCACACTAGTGCTCCAGTGTCCAGATGTGAAAACAGCTGCTCAGTGTCCTCTCCTTACACACAATCTAGTTTGCATTTCATTCTAGTAACAAACCCATCTACACAAACAAATATTTGGCATCCAAGTAGGCCCCCAAAAATGTGTGAAAATGCATATGGCCTAAACAATGGTGTTCTAGAGGCCGAAAGAAAAATGTTTGATACGAACGAATAATGTGCCCATGAACATTAAAGTTGACCTTTGGAAACGTTACAACTAATCAAAGCATATGGAGCAAAACGAACGTAATAAAGACAGAAAGAATAGGAACACAGCACAACTACTTACTTTTTTGCAGCACTCTCCGGATCTTTCGGTACTGCTCTGGCTCTCTCAACTTCAGGTCCGACCACCGCTTCCTGAGCTGATCTTTAGACCTTCGTACCCCGAAATTCTGCTCTAGACTCCGGACCACTTTACCAATGATTTTGGCCTTTCGGATGTTGGGGTGGGGGTAAGGCCCATATTTTCCGTCATAGTCGGACTTCCTCATGATGTCTACCATCTCCAACATCTCCCCAAATGACATATTTGTGGCTTTAAAACGTCTCCTTCTGGATCGGGATGTGCCTGGATCCGGGCTTTCCTCCTCCTCCTCCTCCTCCTCGTTGTTAGAATTAGCACGCACCTGTTGTAACTCCGCCATCATGCTCTTCCCCCACTGCGCCGAATGAAAAGGGGCGGGGAATACACTAGAAAGAACGTCAGGGGCGGGCGGAGTTACACGCATGCGCAGTGTATATAAAGCGTAACACGCGTGCGTATTACGTTTGATCTGTGAGCTGAGGAAGGAGCATTGAACGCAGCGATCGTAAGAACGAAGGTAAGAGACAAACTTGGGCCTATACTGCTTCTATAGATTGAGGCCTATATTGTAACAAGATTAGGAGAGTTTGGTGTGACATTAGGCTTTGTCTTGTGTTGTGTCTTGCAGTGAACATGGATATGGTACTGAAAGATCAGGACTTCATTTCAGTCTTTATAGAGATGCTAAGGGAGCTGCCCTGTCTGTGGGAGATTAAACACCCCCATTACAAGAACCAAGCAAAGAGGAAGGCAGCACTGGAGCAATTGTGTGAAATTGTGAAGCAGGTGATCCCCACGGCAGACATCACTTATTTAAAGATTTTCATTGGTGGCCTGAGGAGCACATATCTGAGGGAGCGCAATAAAGTCCTGGATTCACAGAGATCCGGAGCAGCAGATGACATCTATGTCCCCAGGATGTTGTACTACGACAGGCTGCACTTTCTGGCAGGCCAGACTGAACCCAGGCCATCCCTCTCCAGTCTTCCTTCCACGCTTCCTTCCCCCCCGGCTGAGGCTTCTGACGCCCAACCTGGGCCTTCCAGGCCACATGTGGAGGAGCCCAGATTGAGCCAGGTATAGCATTCCTCTAAATATTTCTGCTTGTCCAATCAATGATGTTAACTAGATGTTAGTTGGGAGTACTAATTTATGATTGTGATTGATGATGCAAAAACTAAAACCATGTCCCTTTTTCATACACAGGGAAGTCTCAGCCAGGAGGTGGCCGGGCCGAGCCGGCTGGCTGATCTGCAGGTCCCTCCACCCCCCCTGGAAACAGAAAGTGGCAGTAGGAGGAGTACCCTAGAGGAGGCGGCTATCAGATTTTTTTTGTAGGGCTACAGAGGTCCTGGGAGCACCACACACCAGGCAGGAGAACATTGCTGCATTCATAGCCTATAAAATGCAGAGGATGGAGGAGGGCCAAAAAGCCATGTGTGAGGCCCTCATATCAGAGGCTCTGGCGAAAGGTGTGAGGGGCCAAATTACACCTCACACACAGCTTTGGGATGGTCCTCCTCCTCCTCCTGCAGGTCCTACTCCTCCTCCAGGTCCTACTCCTCCTCCTGCCACATCTCCAACTGCACAGCCACAGCCCGGAAGGAAGTGTGAAAGGAAGACCAGACAGTGAGGACCCTGGATCCAGTCTGGTCGGCCAAAAGATGCAGCCTCTTGTGGTACCACAGCCTGGGGACACTGATGTCATCTGCTGCTATCCGGATCTCTGTGAATCCCGGACCAGACTGCCCTCCCTTACATATGGACTCCTCAGGCCACCAATTTTGAGGTTTAAGAATTGATGTCTGCCGTGGGGGTCCCAGGCTTCACTAATTTCTCCTGTTGATCCAGTGTTGCCTTCCTCTTTGTTTGGTTCTGAGCCCTTAATAAAGGATTTTTGTTTTGAATTATACTCTCCTATGTGTTTTACTTCAAAAATGATGGTTTGTTTGTGAGGATTCAGGTACATTTCTAATATACAATGTGAAATGAACAAGGGACACCAACACCAAACAATCTCCTGGAGATTAAATAATAAAAGATATCAATGGTGTTGGGGTAACTTGCCACACAAAACACACACAAAAATATTCTGGAGTAAAAATAAAAATAACATTGAACAAAGATCAGCCTTGGAAAAAATCCAAACATTAAAGAAAAAAAAAGGCTTAAAAACAAAAAAAAAACATAAAAAATATAAAACATATGTGACAACTAATAACAATATATTGAGGGAATCCCACTAAAAAAACACAAATAAAACTTTGTGAGAAGTGTGTGTGAATATGAGCAGCAAAACTACTTAATTCTTGTCACATTATAAAGAAGAAGAGAGTGCGCTGTATTAAACCATTTTTTACATTGCAGCGTGACGAAAGTGCTGTATCCATTGCTAACGCTAAGTTTACCAGAACGAGCTGTCCCGTGTCGGAATTTCTTCTGAGCATGCGTGGCACTTTGTGCGTCGGAACAGGCCACACACGGTCGGAATTGACGCGATCGGATTTTGTTGTCGGAAAATTTTATCTCCTGCTGTCCAACTTTGTGTGTCGGAAAATCCGATGGAAAATGTCCGATGGCGCCCACACACGGTCGGAATTTCCGACAACACGCTCCGATCGGACATTGTCCATCGGAAAATCCGACCGTGTGTACGGGGCATAAGAGTGGTAAGGATGTGGCGGGATTTATGGAAGTGAAGCGATGATTGAGGGAAATGGACTTACCTTACTCTATACTCTTTCCAGCTAAACTTAAAGTAACAGCACAAGGTTGTACACATTTTTTTGCATCCCTGGAATTAGCGACCCAATGGCTGGACAATTATAAACGGTCAAATTATTTTTATTGTTTTTTTTTTGTTTTTTTTTCTCTTTTTCCTCTCTATATTTTTGATGGGAGAATGAATAGACAGTTTGGGAAAGGGAAGGGAATGGAGACTATCATTTTTTTTAGTAGCCCTCTTGATCAGATAGCCCCTATGTTTGCGTTTGTGTTTTGGTGTTGTTATGTTGATTATGTCTTTGTTTATGTTTGTTCATGGCTGTGTAGGTGTGTCTTTTATGTTGATATGTGCACCTCCCGGAATATATCGCAACTCTATTGTTATGCTCCTGTTTCAGATCTCCTCTCTTCTCTCTCCTTCTCTCTTCTCCTCCCTATCTTTTGAACTCCTGGGAACTAGGTGATGGATGGTACTATAAAAAATATGGAGATAGTTTGTAAACTTTTGATATCCCATCTCTTTTTTTTTTTCTCTCATTCCCCCCTTATCTGCCTATGCTTTTGCTCTTCTTCTTCATGGCCAGGTGGCTATTGAAGTATAAATATAGTTTGCAATGTGATTATATTTGAAGCTAAAATGTATGATGTAATTGTTTTATGACCTCTCAGAAAGATGTAATAATCTCATGGAATGTTAGAGGCCTGGGCACTGCATCAAAACGACAGGCTATCTTTACTTTTTTGATGAGATTTTCACCTTCTGTAATTTGTCTTCAAGAAACCCACTTACTTCCTCATACTTTACATTACTTAAAAAAAGACCAGTTTAAAACCCAATTTTATTCAACATATACATCATACTCTAGAGGAGTATCCATTCTCATAGCCAACACAATTGATTTTCAATGTAGACAGGTTAGGAAAGATGGTAGGGGCCGATATATTTTTTTTGGCTGTCTTTTGGCTGGACTAAGTTGTGTATTGGCAAATATCTATATTCCACCACCATACTCTCCTGAAGTCCTGAGGGAATTTATCGTGTTTGTATCTGATAAACCAGATAGTCTATGCATCTTAACTGGTGATTTTAATAACTATATGGACCCATCAATGGATACATTTTCCTTATTGGATAAGCGATACTCACAGGGGACCATGGCCTTTGCCAAATACATAGCGGAAATGCTATGATTTGTGGAGATTGCGAAATCCAACTAGTAGACAATTTTCATGTTATTCAAGTACATATAATACCTTATCTAGAATAGATTTGGCACTGGGGTCTCACTCTCTATTGCCATATCTTAGTGAAATTAAATATGAAGCTAGAGGTATATCCGACCATTCGCCTTTGATATTATCCTTTTTATTTAGGACTAATATGGGGGATAGATTATGGAAGGTGAATCCCTATTGGATCTCACTAATCCCTCCGGATGAAATTAAGATAGAACTCACTACATTCCAGCAGATGAATAAATCTACTGTATTGCCCTTAATATATTGGGACGCACAGAAAGCTTACCTTAGAGGCCTTTTTATTTCACAAATTTAAAAAAAAAAGAAACAATTTAGAGCTTGGGAAAAAACTCTTGCTGACAGTATGCTGCAAGCTGAAGCACTATATATAACTAATCCTAGTAAAATCATGTACACACAATGGATAAATAGTCAAGACATATATGCACAAGTAGCCATAAAGAAAGCAGAGAATAAACATTTTTTCTGCAGCAGCCTTATTTTGAGGAAGGAGAAGGAACAGGACGTACATTGGCCTCTGTAGTAAAGGCACAGCGACCAAGATCTCTTATTACTGAAATTCATATTTCTGAATACAGGAAGACTAACAATACCCCAGAGATCCTAGAAGTGTTTCGGGCTTTTTACCAGAAGTTATACAAAAGTAGGACAAGAGATTATGAGGAGGACATGAAAAAGTTCTTCGAGACCATTAAATTGCCAAAGTTACCGGATGATGATAGGGAAATACTGGAGGAACCTTTAACACTAGATGAATTGAGGGATGCAGTGACTAATTTAGCCAATAATAAATCTCCTGGGTCAGATGGTCTACCAGGAGACACATATAAAATATATGGAGATGCATTATTACCTGATCTCCTAATGGTTCTTAATCATGCTTACAAGGCCGTTATCATCTCTATTCTGAAACCAGGTAAAGATCAAACAAAGCCTGATGCATACTGCCCTATCTCCCTGTTGACATCGGACATTAAACTTTTGGCAAAGATAATGGCAACTAGACTCTCAAAGTATATCGATAAATTAATACACTGTGATCAATCAGGTTTTATCCCAAACAGATCAGTAGCCAATAACATTAGATGCCTATTCCTGAACTTACAGGTACCCATAGATAATGCTGGAAATAGAGCTATCATGTCGTTGGATGCTTCCAAGGCATTTGATAGTATTGAGTGGAATTATCTATAGCCTTCCCTAAAATATTTTGGAATAGGACCAAAATTCACTAAGTGGATACAACTGCTATATAATTCTCTGAGTGCAAGAGTACAGATTAATGGATCAATCTCATTACCTTTTTTTTAAAGAGAGGTACAAGACAGGTTTGTCCTCTCTCTCCTCTCCTTTTTGCACTGGCCGTGGAACCCCTGGCAGAGGCTTTTCGGGAAAACTGAGTGGGATTCCAGAGAAGTGCGGGTGAAGAAAAAATAGCACTCTTCGCTGATGATGCTCTAGTTTTCTTAGGGGATACCCATACATCTTTGTCAAAAGTTATCTCACTTATTGATCATTTTGGTACTTTCTCAGGATTCAATATTAACTGGGATAAATCAGTAATAATGCCGATTGATCCAATAGACCCGATACAATTGGGGTCTCCACAACAGAATCACCAGATGAAGTATGTTACGTCATTTAGGAATTGGGGGTGATAATTACTCCAAATGTTAAGGATTACATAGATAAAAACGTATGACCTCTTTTAGGTAAAGTTAGGCAACAAAGTAAAACCTGGAGTAAATTCCCATTAACTATGATAGGGAGAGCAAATCTGGTGAACATGGTGTGGCTTCCCCAATTGCTATTCCTACTACATAATTCTCCAGTTTGGTTGACATTAAAACTATTTAGGACACTAGATGCTATATTTAGGGGCCTTATTTGGAAACATGGTAAACCAGGAATTAAACTTGAAACCCTCCAACAGGCGCAAGACAGAGGTGGAATAGCGGTTCCTAACTCTAGACTGTACTTTTTTGCAGCACAACTTCAACATTGGTGTGGTTGGGAGGAGATAGATGACCTAGACCCTATACAGAATATAATAATGACTCAGTTTAAACCTCTACCATTAGTTCAGCGAATAGTCTCCCACAGATTCTATGAGAAGAGAAAACTTCCAACTTTCTATCTAATCCATAAACTGTGGGAGACAATACGCATTATTACGCAGCATAAGGGATTCACAAGACATATGCCAGTATGGGAGAATTCTTATTTTCCTGAGTTGAATAAAATACCAGAATTTCTAGAATGGAAAAGGGCTGGGATAAATTTTCTTTATCAGATATTTGAAGGGGATACTTTATTGCCTTTCAGGATATTGGAAGATCGCTTCCAACTTTCAAAAGTTAACTTCTACCAGTATCTTCAGATTCGCCATGCTTTACAAAGCCAAGCTTTAACATTTCAACTTCAATATAATCCATCAGAAATCCTACTGAAAGCAACTTCGGTTAGGTTTACCAAAAGAGGACTAATAGGGGACCTTTACCACATTTTATTAAATACAGTGAAGGCAGATGGACAGGCCAAGAGTCTTATTCGTTGGCAGAAAGATCTGATAGATCTTGATGCAGATGAATGGACTCGTGCTATGGAGATCCTTCCTGAGGTATCTATCTCACCATCTCAGCAATTGACTCAGCTTTTTATTCTACACAGAACCCACTATACCCCACAAAGACTATTTGTGTGTGGAAAAAATGCATCACCTTTGTGTCTGCGATGTTTAGTTTCGAATGGCTCCCTTGTTCATATGCTTTGGCGATGTCCCAAACTTCGTAGATATTGGGAAAAAGTTTTTATGACCCTAAATACAATTTCGCAAACAGAAATAATAAATACTCATAAAATATCACTACTGGGAATAATTCCAGATGGAATTTTACTTGTAGATATGCATATAATGTGGACTAGATCTCTCTACCTAGCCCGTAAACTTATCCTACAAAAATGGACAGATAAGGTTCCACCAACCCATAACCAGTGGAGTAACAAAATAAACTATGTATTAAAAAGAAAAAGATTAACATATAAACATAGAGGAGTCCCCCAGAAATTCAGTAAAATTTGGCATTACTGGATTGATTAAAGCAATCCACTGTATGATGGTTCATGTGGAGGGATTGGTGAGAAGGAGGGGGGGGGAGAGAATAGGGACGAGGAGATTGATCTAAAATATATTAATATGATGAGAGTTGAACAAAGTAAAACCAACCGGAAATTAAAGTGAGGTGTATGTTTAGTGTTTAGCGTTGGTGTGTGTGGCTAATTTTATATGAGTTCTTGATGTTGTTTGTATTTGTTGTATGTCTCTCTTTGTCTCTGATGGTAAATTCTTTCTAAGTTGTTTACTTGGTCAAAGATTATTGTTTTTTCATCTGTATTGAACATGCATTATAAGAATAAAAAAAGATTTGATACAAAAAAAAAAGAGCGGTAAGGATGTGCAATTCCCTCCCACAGGCGGTGGTCTCAGCGGGGGACATTGATAGTTTCAAGAAATTATTAGATAAGCACCTGAATAACCGCAACATACAGGGATATACAATGTAATACTGACATATAATCACACACATATGTTGGACTTGATGGACTTGTGTCCTTTTTCAACCTCACTTACTATATGTAACTATATGCAACTACTATATGTATGTTTGCAGGTTTTCCTTCATCTTGCCCAGGTGCTTTAAATCAGTCAATGGCTTTGTATTTTGGACAGCTATTTTAGCGAAAATAAATTCCCAAAACATGTCCTGTCGGGGGTACTTGAGGACCGAGGCTGAGAACCACTGCTCTAAAATGGAAAATTAAATACTTACCTCTCTGTAATTTTCCTTTCCTGGTGACTATCCATGGCAGCATATGCACAATCCATGCATATGCTAGCATGAAGGCACCAGGAAAGTAACTTTTAGACAAATCACACCTTTTCTTGTTTTGCCATGCCAATCAGCCTAGTTAAGCTGCAGCTGGGAAATCTGTTGCATGAAAATTTAAAACACATAAAACATAAAAATTTTCTACAAATTTTATTGTTTACCAAACAGGACTTGGAAAAGAGCAAGGAAAGCAAAAAACACATGTATGTTAATTTGAGACACTAACAGAGTATGGTTTTGAGGTCTGACCATTTTGCATAGGAAATTAACAGGAGTGCACCCACAAATGGACATCTTTAAGGATTTAAACATTAATTATTCACAACATCTTGAAGAAGATTTTGCAGCACAGACAAATACCGTATTTATCGGCGTATAACACACGCCGGCGTATAACACGCACTCCAAGTTTAGGAGGGAATTTTAAGGAAAAAAACTTTTAGGAGAGAATTTTAAGGAAAAAAAACTTACATTTAAATGCCCATCAATGCAGCCTTGTCAGTGTCCATCTGTAGCCTTGTCCATCATTGCAACCTTGTCAATGTCAGTTTAGCCTTGTCAGTGTCCATCTGGAGCCTTGTCAGTGTCAGTGTAGCATTGTCAGTGTCCATCTGTAGCCTTGTCCATCATTGCAGCTTTTTCAATGTCAGTGTAGCCTTGTGAGTGTCCATCTGTAGTCTTGTCCATCATTGCAGCCTTGTGAGTGTCAATCTGCAGCCTTGCCCCTGTGTCATTTGCAGAGCTGCCATTTAAAAATGGAGCGGCCCCTCTCGGCGGCTTTTGGTGGCTCACGCGGGACTGCGAGAGCTGTCGAGAATGGCCGAAAGCGGCCGAAAGCCACAGAGAGCCGCCGAGAGTGGCCGAAAGCGGCCGAAAGCCACCAAAAGGCTCACAATCGGCGGGGGATCGGCGTATAACACGCACCCACGATTTTCCCCTGATTTTAAGGGGAAAAAAGTGCATGTTATACGCCAATAAATACGGTAAATCAAAGTGAAACAACCTACAAACGCCACACATTGACAACAACATCAAAAATATTTCAGGGGAAAATATCCCCCCCACCCAAAACAAATACAATAAACCAAAGTAAAAAAACTTGCTCTAAAACACATCTGTTTTGCAAAGTCATAACAAACAAAATACGAAGAGCAAATACATGTGTTACAAACTCTATAAGGATGCCCAAATGTACTCTCTTGCCGGCCCCACACACACAATCTTGCCACTTTTCAGGGCAAGATAAAGAATGCTAGCTGCAAGCTTTACATAACATAGGTTTGCGTTCTAATGAGGCAACTGAAAACACACGCACAGTTCATGAAATACACAAAAATGCAAGTTCACCCAATGTAAAGACAGAACTTCAAAGTGGGTATACCTATTAAGAATGTCCTTAAATTACTAACACAAAAAACACACTCTCTGAGCATGCCCAGAAACATCCAAGTGCTGTTCACACACAAAAAGAAGAAAAAAAGCAAAGTCCCTGAGCATGCCCAGACCAACCCAAATGCATTTCACACAGCAAAAAGCACAGGAAAAAAATCAAAGTCCCTGAACATGCCCAGACCATTCAAATGCAGCTAGCACAAAATAAGCCACCCCCCCTGTCCAAAATTAAGCACATCATCCAGCATGCTACAAAATTACAGATGGGACAAACACCCCCTGGACCAGGGGGGCAAACAAAGAGCCTAACATGGGCAAAAGTTATACAACAAATACCATTACAGTCTATGGGAACTGACTTGTTAATTTTGCTAGTCCCCACTTGGCTGGCTTATCTTCTAGCTATTGGCCTTAAAATGGGTATGGGGGTCCAGGGCCCACCCTAAGGGACATATACCAATGTAACCAATTTGGACAACCCCAAAAACGAAACAAGGAGAAGTGCCTTAAAAAAATGGAAAATTGCTGAAAAGCCAGTAACTTGGGGGGCTTACTCTGCCTGTAAATTGGTGCATCTGTAGCACGTATCCAAAATGCTGCTTCAAAGATGTACAGCTTTAAAGAAAAGTTACAAATCTACATTGCAGCTGCAAGATTTTAGCTTGCCCCCCCCCAATACATACTAGGTCATTTGGGTCTGTCAAGGGTTAAAATGAGAACCCCCACGTGAAAATCCCACCCAAAAGGAAAACAATATTGTGCCCCTCCCAAGCACTAACAAACCCCTACCCAAACACACAGCAAGCTAGCCCATGGAAATGCAAGGGGTTAGAGGGGGAGACAAGAGCATTGCAGAATGGAGTGAGAAGTTCCCATTTAAAAGCAAAAGTTATCCCAAAGAAATCATATGCATTAGAAGAGGAGACAAGAGCATTGGAGAATGGAGTGTGGAGTCCCCCTTTAAAAGCATACATTAGCTGAAAGAAATAATTTAGAAGGGGGAGACAAGAGCATTTGAGAATATAGTGTGGAGTTCCCCTTTAAAAGCAAAAGTTAGCCCATGGAAATCCAAGGGGTTAGAGGGGGGAGACATACGCATTGAAGAATGGAGTGTGAAGTTCCCCCTTAAAAGCAAAAGCTAGCCCAAAGAAATCATATGCATTAGAGGGGGAAGGTTAAATCCCTTTTAGGAGGGGGCTAGAGGAGCGAGAGTCTTTTTACATCATTTTAACAAGGTGCATGTCACATGTTGGTAACGTAACATGCTAACATGACCTGTGTGCAAATCTTCTTAAAAAAATACATAAAGGTGAACTAGCGAAAAAAAAAAAAAGTCAAGTTTAAAGGTGCGCCCGTTCAACCCACGCAATTGCATTTACTTTGCTTGACATTTACTAAGATTTTGGTTGCGCAGTGAACAAACACATTTGAACGAGCACAACAGCCGCATGCGCAGTGCTTACATTGATTTCACATAGTTCTAAACGTACTTGCAGGCACAGCAGGCTTGCTCTGAAAAAGTTACTTTCTCATTCTATTTTGGGCATATTTGTTACTTGGGCAGTTGTTACTAAACTTATTCACATCACCCCACATCACCCATAAAATATTGGCACCACCATCTTCTGTTAATATTTAATTGAAGATGCCGTGCGCCATGTTGCACAGATTGCATTCTCCCGTGTGCCGAGATCGCTATAGTAAATAGGGGATTTGCGCTCTGTTCCCGGCGTTTTGTAAATATGATAATGTGCGTTGTGCCTCCCTGTGCGCCTCTACTTATGGCGCACGGCTTTGGTAAATCATCCCCAGTATCTCACAAAAGTGAGTACACCCCTCACATTTTTGTGAATATTTTATTATATCTTTTCATGTGACAACACTGAAGAAATGACACTTTGTTACAATGTAAAGTAGTGAGTGTACAGCTTGTATAACAGTGTAAATTTGCTGTCCCCCCAGAATAACTCAACACACAGCCATTAATGTCTAAACCACTGGCAATAAAAGTGAAAATGTCCAAATTGGGCCAAAAGTGTCAATATTTTGTGTGGCCACCATTATTTTCCAGCACTGCCTTAACCCTCTTGGGCATGGAGTTCACCAAAGCTTCACAGGTTGCCACTGGAGTCCTCTTCTACTCCTCCATGAGGACATCAAGGAGCTGGTGCATGTTAGAGACCTTGCGCTCCTCCACCTTCCGTTTGAGGATGCCCCACAGATAGGGTTTAGGTCTGGAGACATTTTTGGCCAGTGTTTTATCTTTACCCTCAGCTTCTTTAGCAAGACAGTGGACATCTAGGAGGTGTGTTTGGGGGTCGTTATCATGTTGAAATACTGCCCTGCAGCCTAGTCTCTGAAGGGAGGGGATCATGCTCTGCTTTAGTATCTCACAATACATGTTGGCATTCATGGTTCCCTCAATGAACTGTAGCTCCCCAGTGTCGGCAGCACTCATGCAGCTCCAGACCATGACACTCCTACCACCATGCTTGACTGTAGGCAAGACACACTTGTCTTTGTACTCCTCACCTGGTTGCCACAACACACGCTTGACACCATCTGATCCAAATAAGTTCATCTTGTTCTCATCAGACCACAGAACATGGTTCCAGTAACCCATGTCCTTAGTCTGCTTGTCTTCAACAAACTGTTTGCGGGCTTTCTTGTGCATCATCTTTAGAGGCTTCCTTCTGGGATGACAGCCATGCAGACCAATTTGATGCAGTGTGCAGCATATGGTCTGAGCACTGACAGGCTGACCTCCCATCTCTTCAACCTCTGCAGCAATGCTGGCAGCACTCATACATCAATTTCCCAAGGACAACCTCTGGATATGATGCTGAGCATGTGCACTCAACTTCTTTGGTCAACCATGGTGAGGCCTGTTCTGTTGGTCTTGGCCACTGCGCTGCAGCTCAGTTTCAGGGTCTTGGCAATCTTCTTATAGCCTAGGCCAGTGATGGCGAACCTTGGCACCCCAGATGTTTTGGAACTACATTTCCCATGATGCTCATGCACTCTTCAGTGTAGTTGAGCATCATGAGAAATGTAGTTCCAAAACATCTGGGATGCCAAGGTTCACCATCACTGGCCTAGGCCATCTTTATGTAGAGCAACAATTATTTTTTTCAGATCCTCAGAGAGTTCTTAGCCATTAGGTGCAATGTTGAACTTTCAGTGACCAGTATGAGAGTGAGGTCAATAACACACCTGCTCCCCATTCACACCTGAGACCTTGTAACACTAATGAGTCACATGACATCAGGCAGGGAAAATGGATAATTGGGCTCAATTTGAAAATTTTCCTTACAGGAATATCGCACGCTTATCTGGATGCATTTGGGATCCTCCTTTCGCTCCCGCCACTGTCTCCTTGGCTGTGGTAGGGGCGATCTCCCGAATCTATGACCACAGCACTCTCTTTCTTCATCCATACTCCTGTCTCCCTCATGGTAGCTCTGGTTTCCTCCCAGCAAGCCCCTCAGGTAAAACTTCCCCCATGCAGCAGTGCTTCCTGGGATCTGTAGTTCTCTGTGGGTCAATTACAATCAAGCAGCCTGTGCTGCAAACTGCAGCTCCTAGAATTCCTTGCAACTCCTCCAGTCCTCCTTTGATAGGCTGACTCAACTCTGCCTATGAAGAACCAGGGGAAAAGGCAGAGTGGGCTGTCCTGCCTGTGAACATGTCTGCGAGGAGGAAAAGGGAGAGGGGAAGTCCCTCATTCAGAGCTGACAAGCTGTGTCTGTGTTCAATGAGAATCCTGGGTCAGCTTGTCAATGTGGTGAGTATGCAGAGCACCCGCTACACACACACCCCCACCAAAGAACCTTTGGTCCTCCAAAGGAGGTAAAGTCTTGAGCCTGTTACATGCTTTAGAGTTACACGCGGAGGAAAACAGGTTAATTCACACAAGAAATCAAACAGTTTGCATTTGCATAAAGACCTGGCAGAGGAACCTCCCACCAATTAGCATAGGGGAGGTTGTCCTGCCTACAGACCACCTTAATCAGAATGGCCCAGCCAGATGTGCCAGGAAGTGAGCTAGGGTTGTCCTCCACCAAATCAGCCGTGGGAGGATCAAACGTTTCAAGAGTCCTTTGAGAGTCCTGTGAGAACAACATCCTCAGTGCTTTCACCCAGTGTGTCATATGTTAGCCTTTTTGGAGGGTGAATAACCCTTTGCTCTTGCTGTTCTTTAGGCTCTGGGGTTAGTACACTGGTCTCTTCATTATCAACAGTCTTTTCTTCCTGCTAATCAGGTTCAGCTTCCTCTGCAATGTAGGATAGAAAATCTTCAGGATCTGCTGCCAATTGTGAAAATTGAGAGTCCTCCAACTCCTCAAAAGATGGACTTTGAGGCACAAACTCAGGAGCCTCTGGCCTGAGTATCCCAGTGTCGGCCACCTTGAGAGGAGAAGAAGGGGGGGTGGCAGGCCCTGGCATTTGAGACGACCACAGCCAATCCATTCCCATTGCTTCATCCTCGCTGTTCTCATCTTCATTCAGCAAGGGGCACAGACTGGGATCTAGTCACTGATCGGGACCCCCAAGAGAACGAGGGTGTGGACTGTAGATCTGGTTGTGATTGCACACGAACTGCTTCTGACAGGGGCAATAGATGATTAGGATACTGGGTCTGCAGCGGGCCGGTGCTTCCCTCTGACCAGATATGATACACTGGGAGTCCTGGCAACTGCTTACAGAGAACACAAACTTGTGCTTTCCAGGAACACCCAGGTTTCTAAGCAGCACTCTGTCACCAGGCTGTAGGTCCTGCACTCGCATCTTGAGGTCAAAATTTCATAAGTTTCTCTGTTTTCTCGTATCTGAGGCAGCTTGGACCTTGTCATAAGTAGTCTTCAGACTTCTCCGCAGGCGGTCTACATATCTTCTGTGGAAAGTTGCTGAGGTATGGTCTAAGGACGTGCTAAGGGCCAAGTCTACTGGCAGTCGGGCCTCCCGTCCAAACCTCAAAAGATAGTGGGAGTACCCTGTAGCATCAATTGCGGAGCTGTTATATAGCCGTGACTGGCCAATCACAGTGCCAGAGCCCGCTAAACCCAGAAATAACTCCGGGAGACATGTCGCCAGTCACAGCTGTGTACGGGGACCGCTGCAACAGCTTCGATCTAAGGTAAGTATTTCATAATGAGCTAGTATATGATGCAAACTAGCTCATTATGCCTTTGTCTTGCAGGTTTATTGTATTTTTTTTTTTGAGTTTACAACCACTTTAAGTCAGGTGATTGGCTGGACCATTCCAGCAGCTTTATTTTCTTTCTTTAAAACCAATTGAAAGTTTACTTGGCTTTGTGTTTGGGATCATTGATGTCTTGCTGAAATGTCTGCCCTTGTTTAATCTTCATCATCCTGGTAGATGGCAGCAGATTTTTATCAAGAATGTCTTGGTACAATTTACCATTCATACTTCCTTCAATGATATGAAGTTTGCCAGTACCGGGGGCGGAAAAACAGCCCCACACCGTGATATTCCCACTTCCAAACTTTACTGTTGGTATGGTGTTTTTGGGGTGATGTGCCATTTGATCTCCAAACACAGCGTGTATTTTTGCATCCAAAGAGTTCAATTTTGGCCTCAATTGACTAGACTATATTCTCTCAGTATTTCACAGGCTTGTCTAAACGTTGTGCAGCAAATTTTAAACAAGCTTCAAGATGCTTTTTCTTCAACAATGGAGTCTTGCATGGTGAGCGTGCACACAGGCCACGGTGGATTGAGTGCATTATTTATTGTTTTCTTTGAAACAACTGTACCTGTTAATTCCAGGTCTTTGTCTGAAGCTCTCCACTAGTGTTGGGTGAACAGTTCCAGCCAAGCAAAAGTTTGGTCCGAACATTGGCTGGATATCCATTTGGAAAACACCCGAATTGTCAGGACGTTTGACCGTTTGTTTAGCCAACCGGCCGAATGGCCCACAATGCACTGTGCACGTCACACTGCATTCTAAGCCCTGATTGGCTGAAGCAATGCAGGCTTTGTACAATCAGGGCACAGAGCACTGTCAGAACCATGATAGGAGAAAGTCATGTTGACTTAGCCCTATAATGGCTCATTGCTCATAGACCCACCCCATACTATCAAAGGTTCCTTCCCAGAGGAGCCATTTGCAGTGTGATGTTGGAGTGGAGATAGATATAGCAGGGCTCTGTTTATTACTAGTGAGTTTGCTTGCTATAGTGTGCTACTGTGATTCTATTTTGAGTGTAGAGTGTCAGTGTAGTGTGAATATAGTGATAGTGCAGTGTCAGTGTAGTGCAACCATGCACTTTTTCTTTAGTGTCAGTGTAGTGTGTCAGGGCAGTTTTACTGCAGTATATTGTAGTGCGTCAGTGCAGTTTTACTGAAGTGTATTGAAGTGTGTCAGTGCAGTTTTACTGCAGTATATTGTAGTGCAGCAGTGCAGTTTTATTGCAGTGTATTGTAGTGCATCAGTGCAATTTTACTGCAGTATACTGTAGTGTGTCAGTTCAGTTTTACTGCAGTATATTGTAGTGGGTCAGTGCAATTTTACTGCTGTATAATGTAGTGTGTCAGTGGAGTGTGTCTGCGTAGTACAATGTTTTACACCGCATTACATAACATGTAGTGTTGTAAACAGTGCTTTATACCCCCCCCCTTTTTTTTTGGTTGCTGTGTGTTATTTTTTTTGTTTTTTGTCCTGTGCCTGCCTCCTTTTTTGAAATTGTGAGCCACAGTTTTTCTCACTGTGGCGCTGTTGTTTCCCCTTTTTTATTTTTTTATAATTTTGACATTTCTGTCAGTGGCAGTCCTCAAGTAAAAGTGCACCAAACACTATTTTCCATCGATTAAAGTGTATCCAATTACAGTGCCTTGAAAAAGTATTCATACCCCTTGAAATTTTACACATTTTGTTATGTTACAACAAAAAACAAAACAACTATTTTATTGGGATTTTATGTAATAGACCAAAACAAAGTGGCACATATTTGTGAAATGGAAGGAAAATGATTAATGTTTTTACACAATTTTTTATGAATAAATATGTAAAAAGTTAGGCGTGCATTTGTATTCAGCCCCCTTTACTCTGATACTAGTGAAACCAATTGCTTTCAGAAGGTTCCTAATTAGTAAATAGAGTCCATCTGTGTGTAATTTAATATTAGTATAAATGTAGCTGTTCTGTGAAGCCCTCAGAGGTTTGTTAGAGAACCTTAGTGAACCAACAGTATCATGAAGACCAAGGAACACACCAGACAGGTCAGGGGTAAAGTTGTGGAGAAGTTTAAAGTTTCAAAAAACTATCAGATAAGCACCTGAATGACCACAACATACAGGGATATACAATGTATGCCATGCTTTTCAGGTATTTATTTGTAAAAGATTTTGAAAACCATTTATCATTTTCCTTCCACTTCACAATTATGTGCCACTTTGTGTTGGTCTATCACATAAAATCCCAATAAAATACATTTACATTTTTGGTTGTAACATGACAAAATGTGGAAAATTTCAAAGGGTATATATACTTTTTCAAGGCACTGGTGGACGTGGTCCATCCTCAGGCAGGGAAACACTTTCTCTGTTTAGTGATGTTGCCTGTACTATCCAGCCACAGCATGCAGAGGAGGTGGTGGACTGACTTACTAAACCATCCTCATCCTTCTCATCCTCTGTCACCCAAGCAGAGACTAGTGCACAGTCCACCACAGCTGCAAAGAAATTACATGAGTCACATGACACCGGGGAGGGAAACTGGCTAATTGGGCCCAATTTGGACATTTTCACTTAGGGCTGTACTCACTTTTGTTGCCAGCGGTTCATACATTCATTTTTTTAAAACAACAGAAGTCCCCATCAGAGTCCCCCTTTACAGCAGATGTCCCCATCAGAGTCCCCCTTTACATTAGATGTCCCCATCAGAGTCCTCCTTTACATTAGATGTCCCCATGATAGTCCTCCTTTACATTAGATGTCACCATCAGAGTCCTCCTTTACATTAGATATCCCCATGATAGTCCTCCTTTACATTAGATGTCACCATCAGAGTCCTCCTTTACATTAGATGTCACCATCAGAGTCCTCCTTTACATTAGATGTCCCCATCAGAGTCCCCCTTTACAGCAGATGTCACCATCAGAGCCCCCCTTTACATTAGATCAGTGTTTCTCAACTCCAGTCCTCAAGGCGCCCCAACAGGTCATCTTTTCAGGCTTTCCATTATTTCGCACAGGGGATGTGATCAGTTTCACTGCCTTAGTAATTACCACAGCTGGTTCATTTGAGGGAAATCCTGAAAACATGACCTGTTGGGGCGCCTTGAGGACTGGAGTTGAGAAACACTGCATTAGATGTCCCCATTAAAGCCCCCCTTTACATTAGATGTCCCCATAAGAGCCCCCCTTTACATTAGATGTTATCATCAGAGCCCCCCTTTACTGCAGATGTCCCATCAGAGCCCCCCTTTACAGCCGATGCCCCCATCAGAGTTCGCCTTTACAGCAGATGTCCCTATCAGAGCCCCCATTTGCAGCAGATGTCCCCCTCAGAGCCCCCCTTTACAGCAGATGTCCCCATCAGAGCCCCACTTTACAGCAGATGTCCCCATCAGAGCCCCCCTTTACAGCAGATGTCCCCCCTCTCCCCCTCGTACTCACAGCTCTCACACAAGTCGTCTGTCATCCACTTTTGAACCTGTGGGCATTAGTAAGAGAAAGTTAAGGCACAGGACCTACCGATCACACACCACAGCAGGGAACAATGCTAGAGGGAGCGTTCAGGGTGCAGAGCTTAGCACCCCGAGGACTTTCTAAAGAAAGCCAATATAGCTTCTTGTTTGCAAGCACGTCATACTTCCCATAGCAGCTGTGGGTCTGGCGCCCTGCACACACTTAAATGGTCATTTTTTAAAATGTATTTATTTATTTATTTTCATTGATTGCAGCACGTCATGCTTCCCATACACCTGTGTGTCTGACATCCCACACACACTTAAAGGGCCAGTATTTTTTTTTTAATGATGAGTAGTTTTGGGGGGGGGGGGGCACACAAAATATTGAAACTTTGGCCCAAATTAGTACATTTTCACTTAGGGGTGTACTCACTTTTGTTGCCAGTGGTTTAGACATTAATGTGTGTTGAGTTATGTTGAGTTATTTTGAGGGGACAGCAAATTTACACTGTTATACAAGCTGTACACTCACTACTTTACATTGTAGAAAAGTGTAATTTCTGTAATGTTGTCACATGAAAAAATATAATAAGTTATTTACAAAAATGTGAGATACTATACATATATATATAATGACAGTGCGAGGCCTTGCCACCATGTAAATATAGATAAAAATGACACAGGGTTCTAAAGAATGCAGCTTGAGGGGCTGCAGAGTGTTTGTGCTGAGAGGAGATAGTAGGTTTCACAGCTTTCTCTGGGTTTTGTAATTCCTGGGGTAGGGAGTTACATAGTTACATAGTTACATAGCAGGTGAGGTTGAAAAAAGACACAAGTCCATCAAGTACAACCTATGTGTGTGATTATATGTCAGTATTACATTGTATATCCCTGTATGTTGCAGTCATTCAGGTACTTATCTAATAGTTTCTAGAAATGATCAATGCCCCCCCCGCTGAGACCACCGCCTGTGGAAGGGAATTCCACATCCTTGTCGCTCTTACAGTAAAGAACCCTCTACGTAGTTTAAGGTTAAACCTCTTTTCCTCTAATTTTAATGAGTGGCCACGAGTCTTGTTAAACTCCCTTCTGCGAAAAAGTTTTATCCCTATTGTGGGGTCACCAGTATAGTATTTGTATATTAAAATCATATCCCCTCTCAAGTGTCTCTTCTCCAGAAAGAATAAGTTCAGTGCTCGCAACCTTTACTCATAACTAATATCCTCCAGACCCTTTATTAGCTTTGTTGCCCTTCTTTGTACTTGCTGAATTTCCAGTACATCCTTCCTGAGGACTGGTGTCCAGAACTGGACAGCATACTCTAGGTGCAGCCAGACCAGAGTCATGTAGAATGGGAGAGTTATTGTTTTATCTCTGGAATTAGTTCAGAGGCTGCAAAGAGTTTAGGGAGGGAAGAAGCGTCTAGTCCTGCTGAGTCCAGCACTTACTTAAGACTGGCATGTAGTATATGTGCAGGTTAGGGTTGCCACCTTTTCTTCAAGTCAAACCCAAACACTTTAGCAGCGCACCAACATTTTTTTTTAAAGTATAAACTATACATATATTTTGCTATTAAATAACATTTCTAATCATATGAAGTTAATAACAAGAGTCCCCCTTTACATCAGAGTCCACAGAGTTCCCCTTTTACATATAAATCCGCAGAATTCCCCTTTTACATCTGAATCCGCAGAGTTCCCCTTTTACATCTGAACTCGCAGAGTTCCCTTACACTGTAATGCCCTGCACACACGGTCGGATTTTCCGACGGAAAATGTGTGATAGGACCTTGTTGTCGGAAATTCCGACCGTGTGTAGGCTCCATCACACATTTTCCATCGGATTTTCCGACACACACATGCTCAGAATAAATAAAGAGATGAAAGCTATTGGCTACTGCCCCGTTTATAGTCCCGACGTACGTGTTTTATGTCACCGCGTTCAGAATGATCGGATTTTCCGACAACTTTGTGTGACCGTGTGTATGCAAGACAAGTTTGAGCCAACATCCGTCGGAAAAAATCCTAGGATTTTGTTGTCGGAATGTCCGATCAATGTCCGACCGTGTGTACGGGGCATTAGGGGAACTCTGCAGACTCTGATGTAAAGGGAGAACTCTGGGGACTTTAACATAAGGGATGCTCTAGGAACCCTGATTTAAGGGGTAACACTGAGAACTTTGATGTACGAAGAGGATTCTGATGTAAGGGGGAAAACTGTGGCCTCTGGTGTAAAGGGAAACTCTGATATAAGAGGTGCTCTGAGTACCCTGAATTACCATAGTGTAGTCTCTCAGAGGCAGGAGAGAGAAGAGGGGAAACTTGAGTCGCAGACAGAGATGGATGGTGAGCTCACTTACCCCTTGGCAGTCAGCACCTCTCATCCAGATGTATCTGTGGCTGCTGGAATTTTAATTTCTGTTCCCTTCTTTCCTTTTCTGAGGAAAAGTGCCAGAGGTTGAAGTGTGGGCAGACACAGAAGGGTGGGGCGGGAGAAAGAGGAGCAAATCGAGCCCTCTCTCCTCCACCGTTTGTGTGTGTGTGTGTGTGTGTGGAGGGGGGGTAATTGTTAGGTTAGTGCTAACTTTGGGCAGTGTGAAAGAGAGTGTAACAAACACTCTCAGCTTAGACAACTGCAGCCAGCATCTCTGCTGGGAAGTCATAGTCTGGTCTCAATAATGTGTCCGGGTTTGAGGCAGTATGAAACCCGGACGCATGATTCCAAACCCCGAACTGTCCAGGTGAATCCTGGACAGATGGCAACCCTAGTGCAGGTTTGCACAACCATTTTATTCAAGGACCTGGTTATAGTTCATTGTTCCATTCAGGAAACAGGTGTGCTCCACTCAGAAGACAGGATTGCTCCAAGCAGGAGTCAGGAGGGTATCTACAGGACTAAGGGCAATGAGTCATGATTGGATAGAGTCATCATTGCTTTCTCCAATCATGGCTCTGACAGTGCTCTGTGCCCTGATTGGGCAAAGATTTCATTGCTTCAGCCAATCAGGGCTTCGAATGCACTGTGCGGCGGCGCAGTGCATTGTGGTTGTTGGGCAGACCGAACAAACGTTTGAATGCCCTCATAATTTGGGTTTTCGATGAATGGGCGAAAAGCCAATGTTCGACCCGAACTCATGCTCTGGTCGAACCGTTCGCCCAACTCTACTGTGACATATAGCAAACCTTTCTGGAAGACAGCATTGTGCTTACATCTTTCCTTTACTTTGCCTGGGATATCTTCAGTAGCAGCCAGGTGGGCTAATGAAGAAGCAGCCAGGTGGGCTGGGATCAGTATCTACAGTCATGGCTGTACCTAGAGTATTTGGCACCCAGGGAGGAAGATACCAAGACTAAAATAGTCCTTTGCTGGGACACAGTAACATTTAACAGTGAGGAGAGGAGGAGTGTGTGAGGGGAAGGAACTGAGGTGCCAGAGTAGGAGAGAGACACATGCTGACACCACGGACTGTGTGCCCCAACAGAGGAGGAGGGATATCCTGAAGCCCGGAAAACGAGTCAGTGAGGAGAATAAGGAGGGCGGTCTGAGGAGAGAGGGAGAGTGTGGTGAGGTGACAGGTGTGAGGAACACTGCCGAGACTGAGGGAGAGAGACTCTGGCAGCATCAGAGGGGGAGAAAGCCAAGCTTTTCCAGAGACTGCCAGGACAGTGTTGCCTGGAGATGGAGGAGGATGCCTGAGGGGAGCCAGGAACAGAGACAGCCACGTGGTCCACTACTATTTAGTCCAGGGACCCTATTCAGCAGCCCAGCACCACTCAGCTCAGCAGAGACAACCCAGGCCTTTCAGGGATCAAGATACCCATCCAGGTATCGGGTCAGCCACTGCCTGTTCACCTTTTGAGTTTTGCTACCAGTCATCTCGATCGGCCATCAGCAAGAGATCCAGTGCCTTACAACATTGCTAGGAGCATCAGGAGCCTGAACCAGCACCTGGGACTATTGTTATGTCATCGCACAGAAGACTGGTGAACGGGTGTTAACCCAACATCCTTCTTGACACCATACTGACACTGCTTGCAGACATCAATTTCCCTTTTTAGTGTCACGGAATGCTTGTTTGGAGCTGCCATCTCTAGTAGTTTGCCCTTTTAAATCTCTACCTAACAAAATAAACTCCTAACCCCATGCAAGCTTGTTTAAACCTTCTCTTAAAACAAGGGCCCCACTGTTTGCTAGCAGAAGACACTAGTATTCTTCACGTCAGGACCTGCAACATTACAGAACTGTGCTTACTGTACTTGTGTAACTGTCAAGAAGATCCTGCCAGTAACAGGCGTCCTGTGCGTGCAGTTGCGCAAGCGCGCGCGTCTGGGCGCATGCGCGGGCGTGCATGTGTACGCGCTATTTAAACTCAGCTGTCACATGGGGATCTTGCTGTCTGCTCCACAGCATTACGTGTGTTGATCCCTGAGAACCTGTTTTGTACTAAAGACCCGGCTTGTCCCTGATTATCCTAGTTATCTGCCTGCATCTGATACCGGCTTATCCACAGTCCGCTTGGTTATCGATCCGGCTTGTCTGACTCTCCAGCCCAGTATACTGACTTCAGTTCCAGTCTGCTGTGTGGTACCAGTCTGCTGCACCAGTGTTCCAGTCTGCTATCCTGTGTTCCAAAAATATATATAAAACACAAAGCGCTGTGATGCTAAATAGCTGATAATTACACATAAAACCAAGTGAGGCTGCTATCAAAAGAGAGTGTTTTCAGAGTCACTTAAAAAGAATAAATAATGATATTTGAAGCGCTTCACAATGTGCATGAAAATGAATATATAAGAATAAATATAAATAGTCAAATAAATCCAGCGGTGAGTAAAAATTCCTAAAAAATCCAGCAATCAAAATAGTGTAGAATTATAAAAAAATTAGTGACACCAAATGTGTAAAAAATTCACATAAAAAATCCACATAAAAATAAATATATAGGGATGTATTCAGAAGGTTCAATTATACAGGTGTAGTGTAGAATCCTGATTGGTATAGAGCTTTTGATCACTAGCAAAGCTGTTTAAAAACACTTGCTTAATTAAGGTGCTCATTGATAGTACCAATGTGTTTTTTGCTTCTATTCACAACCAATGTGAGAATCATAAACAGGCAGATAAGAGAAAAAACCAATCATTGTGCAATAGTTAGGATACCAATGTACACAGGCAAACTTCAATCCACTCACGTGTGCCTTATAATGATAAGGCATATGCAGGTTTTACTATAGCAGTCAGCCGCCTTAGACAGGAGCAGATTCAGTGCAGTACCGCAAAAAACACATTGGTACTATCAATGAGCACCTTAATTAAGCAAGTGTTTTTAAACAGATTTGCTAGTGATCAAAAGCTCTATACCAATCAGGATTCTACACCTGTATAATTGAACCTTCTGAATACATCCCTATATATTTATTTTTATGTGGATTTTTTATGTGAATTTTTTACACATTTGGTGTCACTAATTTTTTTATAATTTTACACTATTTTGATTGCTGGATTTTTTAGGAATTTTTACTCACCGCTGGATTTATTTGACTATTTATATTTATTCTTATATATTCATTTTCATGCACATTGTGAAGCGCTTCAAATATCATTATTTATCCTGTGTTCCAGTCTGCTATCCAGTTCCAGTCTGCTGTGTGGTTCCAGTCTGCTGCACCAGTGTTCCAGTCTGCTATCCTGTGTTCCAGTCTGCTATCCGGTTCTAGTTGCTGTGTGGTTCCAGTCTGCTGCACCAGTGTTCCAGTCTGCTATCCTGTGTTCCAGTCTGCTATCCGGTTCCAGTCTGCTGTGTGGTTCCAGTCTGCTGTACCAGTGTTCAAGTCTGCTATCTTGTGTTCCAGTCTGCTATCCGGTTAGAGTCTGCTGCACCAGTGTTCCAGTCTGCTATCCAGTGTTCCAGTTTGCTGTTTGGTTCCAGTCTGCTGAGCCAGTATGCTGATCCAGCTCCTTCCAGGTTCCAGTCTACCTTCCAGCTCAGTCTGAAGTTCTACTGCACAGCGCTTCCTGAGTTCCAGACCCACTTCCTGCTGTTGATCCTGCCAGGCACTCGTGCCACTCCTGACTCTTATGCTTCCTGTATATCCTACCAGGGCCCTCGAGTCGGAGCCACAAGAGAGGCCATCCCCTGCAAGTCAGGCTCGTACACAAGGTATGTGACAGTAACCCTTTTCTTCGTTGTGTGTTTGCCTCTCAAAGGTGTTTGCGGCCCAGAAGGAGCTAAGAAGTTGACAGGTCTTCTCTCCTCCCTCTCAAAGCCTGTGTTAAGGGCATATAGATTACTGCCCTTTCTATACCTGTGGTTGCCAAATATTGAAGGTTGTCTTTTCTAATGTTTTAGTTATTTGTAGCAAGGTTTAACAGTGTTGTAAGTTTCCATATGCTTTAAACCACTCTAATATATTCAACTTGTTATCACTACCAGGTGTGTGTCTATTTTTGGTGATAATTCACAGCCAGGATAATGGTATTTACCACATGTGATAAAGATAGCAGCACACCTCACTGAATGGACCCTTTAATTAAAGAGGGTCTGCCACACATTCCCACTCGGGGTGTCAAATGGTAAATCAGCACATATATCCCAGAAAATCCCCTCTTGGTTGAATGTGTCAATCAGCACTATCCGCTCCAGAGTCACATAAATCAAGGAAATAAAAAGCAATACATAGTGCTCTCTGCATGTATATAAAATTTAATAGTAATAAAAGTAAATAAAACTCACAAAGATAGCACTTAAACCAAGTGCCTGGTTATACAGCATGTGTACAAACAATCTGCGATGGCTGCGGGTGATGTCACATCCGTCCTTACATGTTACGTCCCATGTGGGCGAGACTTCGTCAGCAGATATGGAAGTGAAGTTTGAACCTGATTTAAATAGTGTAACAACACCATCAATTTTTTCTATTTTATTGTATTATGGATTAGTTTATTTAGCACTGCACTGTCTTTTTTACGATTTTTTTTCAGGGATTTGAAATTTTGACCCTTGGTGTCCAGCAGCTACTATATAGTGTCATCTTATTGCGCTGATTTGTTCTCTCTTCTTTTGATTTACCACATGTGTCCTTAAATGTGTTTGCAGGTGGAGATCAGAGAATCCAAATTCACCAAGCGGCTCCTTCATGTGGGGGCTCATCCAGGATCCTCTTTTCTACTAGCAAATCTCCAACAAAACACCCCATAGAGTGTCAAGATGGACCCTGCCACTGCAACCCAGTGCTGTGAGTAGAAAAATGGTGAACGGGAGTCAAGTGTTGTAATCGACATCCCTGGGATGACCTAGACTGAGAAATGGATCAGTCAAGCTGTGAAGACACTAGTCCCAGATCAGAAGGCGTGGGTGATAGACATCAAGCCAGATCAAGAGAACTCCCGCACGTATGCCCTGATAGAGTGGAGGAAAGGGATCCCTACTTGTTTCCAAAGGGCCAGTGTATGGTTGACTGACAATGTCGAAGCTCGTCTGATCCAGCTGAATGCATTGGATGTGAGCCCAGAAAGTTTGGGCCAAGCAGCATCGTCAGAAGACACTACACCACCGGCACCTGTAGCAATGATAGGACCAGAGTTTATTGCTGCCTTGGGAGCCTTCGTGGAAAAGCGCCAAAAGAGTAACCCTACATACACTGAGTCCGGATATAGAAAACTGAGGGCTTTTTCAGGAAAGCAACTAGTGCCAGCCAGAGAGGAAAGCTTTGAGAAGTGGCTGGAGCAAGCCACTCAAGCTTTAGATGAATGGGACATTCCCAAGGCCCAAAAAAAAAACAGAGAGCTTAAGGGGGCCTGCCTCAGAAGCCATTCACAATTTAAAACTTAGCAAACATGATTGTACTGCTCAGGACTACTTGAGTGTTCTGCAAGTTTGGGCCAACAGAAAAGGCATCTGACTTTATGTATCAGTTCCAACATACCTATCAGAGTGAAGGGGAAAACTATCTGACTATATGAGGCGCCAGGACAAGATAATGCACCGAGTATTACTAAAAAAGGGCTTGGATCCCAGGTCAGTAGATGAGGTTCGTGCACAACAGGTTTTGAGGGGAGCTCAAGCCCTAAACCCTATCAAAATCCAACAGAAACCTCGAGGAGATGGAGGAATCCTAAAGTATCCTGACCTAATCCAGGTTGTACGAGAAGAGGAGGCCATGCTGGAAAACAAAAAGAGGACCCAGAAATCAGAGCTTGTTGCTGGGGTTAGAGCAGTTAGTGTGATTAATGGCAACACAGAGATAGAGCTTTTGAAAACCCAGGTGTCACAGTTGATGGAGATGATGATTCTGACAGCTGGAACCACTGTCTCACCTGTTGGGGAAGTCTCAGAGTCCAAGCAGTCTGCAAACCCTATGGCTGTCCAGGTTGAGAAGCTAATAAATTGAGGGGTTTGCTTCAACTGTGGAGGAGTGGGGCACTAACGATTTGTTTGTCCAAGCCAGCATCCAAAGCCAGCCGGAAACTTCAGAGGGCCCCGGTGAAGGAGCCAACCGGGTGCTCACCTACAATCGTTAGCTCCATAGTCAAAGACGCAAAGAAACCACAGTGGAAGCCAAAATCTTTACAAAGGGCTGCTGTTTCCGAGTGACCATACAGCCTCCTCTCTTTAACCTCAGGTGCCCAGTCGCCGAGAGTAGATGCTCATCAACCCTCTGGGGCCCAATAGAGATGCAAGCAAAACCAGAAGCCCATCAAGAATTGGGCACCAAAACAGATGACAGGACAAAATAACTACACTACTCCTGGTAGATTCCCAGACAAACTTGTGGGACCTTCTCCCATTGTGTTAATTCAAGTAAAAGGCATCTATACAAAGGCCCTTCTGGACATGGGGACACAAGTTACCCTGCTATATAGAGACTTTTATGACCGGCACCTCAAACACTTACCCCTGCAGAAATTGGAGAAACTGGAGATATGGGGTATTGGAACCCAAAATTTACCATATGATTGATACTTACCGGTCAAGTTGATTTTTGACCCCTCTGTGACCTAACAAACAGAAACGTTTGATACCTTAGTTGCATGCCCTTGCATATCAGGAGCCAACAAGAGTTCTCTGATAGAATGAATGAACACTGACCTTGTCAGAAGGCTGCTCACTCCTCTTGTATTGAAGTCTGACACCCCAACCAAAGGCATACCCCTATGCTGAGACAAGTGTATCAGCAGCTAGTCAAAGAACAGAGAGCCCCAGCTGAAGGAGTGGGAAAGATTTGGCAATTGGACAGAAGTGAGAAAATACTACAAACTGGAGAGGTGGTGTGTCTACAAGCTTCAATCAAGCTCAATTGGGAACAACCGGACCCCTTTGTTGTCCTTGAAGCTGACCGCCAGGTAGAGGACCTGAGAGTGGAGGTAATCCCAGAAGTCATATAAATTAGGGCTCTGCAACGGAGTCGTGGGAAGATCCCTGTCAGCATCTGGAATGTTACGGCCTCGCCGTTGAAACTACGAGCCCGAATACTGTTAGGACAAGTAAATCCAGCCACCCCAGTCTCACTATCTGATTTGGGGAAGGGAGAGAAAGAAGAAATCTCCATAGAACAGTTTTACCCATAAAACACCACACTATCACCTGAGTGGAAAGAAAAGGTCAAAGCCCAGCTCCTGAGATGGCAGAATGTTCTCAAAATATGAGTTTTATGTGGGGTGTGCGAAAAGTGCCCAGCACAGGATTCGCCTTCAATTCAGCAAAGAGTCAGACGGATCCCTTTGGGGGACCTAGAATATTTATGTGAGTAGCTGGCAGAATTGAAGAGATCAGGCATCATCAGGGAGTCTAGGAGCCCTTATGCCTCCCCTATAGTTGTGGCGAGGAAGAAAAATGGGTCCCTGATGCTGTGCATCAATTATCGGGCACTCAACAGGAGGACCATCCCTGATCAGTACACCACTCCAAGGATAGAAGATGCCCTACAGAGCCTATCGGGGACAAAGTGGTTCAGCGTGTTAGGCCTGAAGAGTGGGTACTATCAAATTCCCATACACCCTGAGGACAGGGAAAAAACAGCTTTTATCACCCCAGTAGGGTCCTTCAAGTTTGATAGGATGCCTCGAGGTCTGTCTGGTGCCCCAGCATCGTTCCAGAGATTGATGGAGAAGACAGTAGGGGATATGAACCTAATCAAAGTGTTGGTGTATCTGGACGATATCATTGTCTTCGGCAAAACTCTTGAAGAACATGAAGAGCATCTGGAGAAGGTTCTGAGGAGACTCCATGATGAGGGATTGAAGCTGTCCCTGGAAAAATATCAGTTTTACCAGCCTTCAGTTAATTACCTCGGCCATGTTGTCTTTGCTGAAGGAATCGCTACTGACCCCCAGAAGCTATAAGCTGTCACCTCTTGACCAACGCCTACCAATGTAACTGAGCTTAGGTCAGTCCTGGGATTTTGCTCATACTACAGGAGATTCGTTGAGGGATTTGCTAGAATAGCCCATCCCCTTAATGAGTTTCTGAAGAACGAGGATGAGTATTATGATCCAGACCTAACGAAGCTGGTCAAACAACATGTAGGGCCGGGGGCGTGGCCGGATGTGAAGGAAGTAGGACGTGTTCCTGGTGAGCTCCGCATCTCTTTCTGCAATATCATCCGTTTACCTGGAGTAAATATCCCAGATATTTGGTACATCAGTACCGGATGCTGAGGACCACATTCCGGTCATGACAAAAGGTGCTGCACGGATTGGGAAGCAGACTCCGAAGTGTCAATGCAGGACCCGCGCTGCACGAGGCTCTGCCACGAGTCCTGCCGCCGCCATCTTGCATCATCCTTGCAGTACTACACAGGAGAACTTTCAAACACAGAGGATGGCGTCTCCAGCCGCTGCGGCTAATATATTGGATCCTGATGAGTCCCTGACGGTCGATCGGTTCCAGTGACAGCACAAGATGCAATAACCAGACCTATCCTGGAAGCTATAGCAGCAAGCAAGGCGGCAGTCATGTTGAGCATAGACCATCTTGCTACAGAGTGCACTTTGATTAGACATGACTTGAACAAGATAAGGGGTAGACTTACTGTGGCTGAAGATAGATTTTCTGAAGTAGAGGATTTATCACACTCTCAGGGAAATCACTTAACAGAATTGCATGCAATGGTGAAGTCGCTGCAAAGCAGAGCAGATGACGCAGAAGACCGACAGAGGAGGAATAATGTACGGGTGGTTGGCCTGCCAGAGGGGGCTGAGGGTTCTCAAACTACTTCATTTGCAGAACGGTTTTTCAAGCAATTGCTTGATCTCGGAGAGCTCCCCCCAACTTATGTGGTAGAACGTGCCCATCGGGTGCCCACAGGCAGGCGCCCACCAGGAGATTACCCCAGACCATTTCTGGTACAGTTTCTGAACTATAGAGATCGCGACAGAATTCTGGCTGCTTCAAGAAAACATCCTGAATTAAAGTTGGAGAAAGCCAAGGTGTTACTGTTTCCCGACTTTTCAGCGGAGACCATAAGTGTGCGCAGCCTATTGCATTAGGGTATGCACCCCAAAGCTCAAACACACATGCGCGTGTATATGTATGTATGTATGTGTATATTACACACACACACACTCTTATGGCAGAGCCGATGCAGTGAAAGAGAGGTATGGTAGCACTTTATTAATGGCAGAACTGGTCAGAGGGAGATATTTCCCATCTCCCCACTGGCACACAGAGTGATAATGCTAATGCGCTTGGGGTGATTAGGGTGTGCCCAGGCACACCTGGCACACCCCCTGCGCACGCCTATGGCGGAGACACAGAGGAAAAGGCGCTCTTTTAATGATGTGAGGAAGAGGTTGAGAGAGAAAAATATACAATACAGTATGCTTTACCCCAGCAAGCTGAGGATTCAACATAATGGTGCAGTCAAATTCTTTGATATGCCAAGTGAAGCCTGTGATTGGATGGATCGAAACCTGTGAGGACTGCTGCAGTATGGCTCAGTATTCAATGTACATGTATACACTTGAATGGGAAGTGAAGGACAACTCCTGACTGAAGAACCTCTTATTTCTAGTTTTATTTTTTATTTCTCCTTGGGTGCTTTTCTTTTTTTTTCTTTTTTTACTCATATTTGAGTTGGTGCTGTCTAACTTTTGAGTTAATCCGACTGGTACAGAATACTGGTGTCTTTACCTTCAACATTGAGACATTGATTATGGGAAGGGTATCCACAGGAATACCACTAGAGGGCCACGCATCAGTGTGGTTTACAAAATATCGATGCTCATGAGTGTGCATTCATATGTGCTTCAACTTTATTGGGTCTTAAGTGTCTATGGTTTATCTTTTATTTTTTATTTTTATGTGTTGATGCTCATCAGCTTCATGCTCCTTTTAATGCTTCAAGATGCAGCGTTTTACAGAAGACACAGGAAGGTAATACAAACTCTGCTGGACACTCACGCAGAAGGTTGACTTTCTAAACGTAATTTACTCTTCCCTGTTTTTTTAGTTGGGAAGTTGATTCGGTTTGGGACTGAAAGCTATATACCGGACTTTGTTTTTGTTTTTTCTGGTATAATGGCAGGGGGGTTTTGGTATTGGTTAAGTTTCTATACCGGGGATAATTTTTGCTCAGTTCTCTGCTCTCGGTTAGTAATAAGGGGGCTCCTAGCTTCACAGTTCACATATACGGGATACTGGAGGGGATTGATAGGCCTATATAGGGCAATTGTGTTGATGAAAGACTATGGCTAATCCTATTAAATTGGTTTCATGGAACGTCCAAGGCCTGAATAGTAAGTTTAAGAGGGCATCGGTATTCCAGTATCTCAAACAGGTTAGGCCACATGTTGTTCTCTTACAGGAGACACACCTGGATGGAAGTAGGATACTTGCCTTGCGTAGGCCATGGATTCAGCGGGCTTTTCACGCCACCTACTCAACATACGCGAGGCGTTTGTCCATACTTATAAGTAAATCTGTTCCATACACAGTTCATCAAGTGATATCAGGTCTGGGGGGAAGATATGTGGCCTTAATACTAGATATTTGCTCCAGTAAAGTGTTATTGGTGAAAATAAAACCAGCACATCAAAACTAACTAAAGGTGATAGCCGATCAGACATTGATACAACAATAAATAAATGAATAAAAGATTTTGATAAAGTAATGGTGAAAACAAGCCTCACATAGAAAACTAAAGCAAATATCTCAAAAATGTGGAAAACCTATAAAAAACACTAAAAATGTGCAAAATTAAAAAATACAATAAAGAATATGTGTAATTAAAAGTGTCAAACACAAGAGGGAAAAAATGAATCCCCAAAAAATGTGCAAATACAGTCCTGGTAGCAAATAGTGCAAAGAATTCCAAACTGAGCAATCCGTATACAATGTGAATAGAGATCCAAAGGAAATGTGGTAAAGGTAAGTCCAGCATCCAGAGTGGTTCACACCCAAGTGAGATATGAGGCTTCTTACCAGCTAGAGATTACCACCATAACAGTAGTCTCACCAGGCATTTGGGAAATATCAGGTCTCCCACAAACTTATGCCGACATCCACAGCTGAGATCGTGAAACTCAGAAAACAAAAATAAAAATTGCTTCCATAGTGTAATAATTCAGAACAAGTTATTTATTAAGCAGTTTAAGGTTGCACTTACAAAAATATCCATCCGTTAAAAGCTTATGTCAAGGTAAGGACCGCGGCGTCTCCACGAACTTCCTCCCGCTTACTGTGTGTATCCCATCAGTTAACGGATGGATATTTTTGTAAGTGCAACCTTAAACTGCTAATAAAGCGCCGGGCCCAGACGGGTTTCCAGCAGACATTTACAAGACTTATGCTGATCAGTTAGCACCCAGACTCACAGCACTATTGGCTCACTGTAAGCAAAGTCAGCAATTACCTGCGTCTATGCTGGATGCGTATATGATTCTACTTCCCAAGCCTGGTAAGGACCCTCTAGACTGTTCATCATATAGACAGATCGCTCTATTAAACATGGATTTGAAAATCCTAACGAAGGTTTTAGCAAAGAGACTGGCGGGAATCATTTCTACATTAGTGGATATTGACCAGATGGGGTTTATGCTCGGCAAATCAACAGACACCAATCTCAGGAGGCTATTTACTCACTTGCAGATACATAGCTTTGACACGCCCACTAGAGTTATAGTGTCCATCGATATCGAAAAAGCTTTGGACTCTATCGACTGGCACTATATGTTAACGGTACTGGAGAAAATGGGTTTTGGTTCGATTTTTAGAGGATGGGTTTCGATGCTTTATAGCAATCCCAGAACAGCAGTCCGCATGGGAGCACACACATCCTCATTTTTCCAAATTGGTAGGGGCACTAGGCAAGGATGTCCCCTGTCGCCTTTTTTGTTTGCCCTCATGATGGAACCTATAGCAATAGCGTTGAGGGCGGCAGGGGAAGTCAAGGCGATCAGGGTGAGCAACATAGATGAAAGTCTGGCACTTTATGCGGACGATATGTTGCTGTTCCTGAGAGACCCAGGGGAATCATTGGTAGCTGCACTACGCATTATGAACTCATTTTCTCAGTATTCTGGGTTAAAAATCGTCTATTCTACCTATTGACAAAGGTGCGAGAGACGTGGCAGACCCGGATTTGCCGTTGAAGTGGGTATCTCAGTTCAAATACTTAGGGGTCAAAATTACAGCGGATGTGGCGGATTATATGTCACAAAATCTGACACCTCTTCTGATATTTCTTAAGCAGAAAGCTCTAGCCTGGCAGAGACTCCCTTTGTCTCTTATAGGCCGGATCAACCTGCTGAAAATATAAATTCTACCTGTTATACTGTATTTTTTGCGAAACGCTCCCATTTGGGTTCCCAAATAATTTTTTTAAAAATTGGATAGTCTCACTAGTTCCTTTCTTTGGGCTCCTAAACAGCCAAGAATAGGTCTGAAAGTACTACAAGAACCATGGGGTGGGAGTGGTCTGGCCCTCCCGGATAGGAGAAAATATTACATAGCTGGACAAATGGTGGTGGTACATAGATGGCTAACCTCGGATGCCGGGGACTCCGCAACAGTCCTGGAAGCTGCACATCTAGGCTCCTATGAATCTCTGCGGATGGCCATCACAGAGGAACCAAAATGGATCTTCTGCTTACAGATTCAATGGAGGCCACGATTAAGGCATGGGGGGAAGCGGTAGGAATGGCTTGTCCTAGTTACCAAGGTCTCTCCCCGTCCACCCCCCTGTGGATGAACCCTAGACTGTCACATTTCTATTCATTTCATGATCCTATGGGTTGGGCAACTAGGGGTATCAAAACTATTAAGGACATTACTATGGAAGGGGAATTGCTGACGTCTGACCAGCTTAAAGCCAGGCATGACTTACCTAACACTTACTATTTCAGGTATATCCAACTACGACATGCGTTTCACTTGCAATTTAAAAATATGACGGTAGAATCATTTCCCTCAGTCCTGGAAAACCTGTTAACCACAGAAGACTTACCCAAGACGCTTTCAGCTTCTTATAAGGAGTTGTTTAAGATAACACCGAAGGCAGTAAATAAATGTAGAGAGTATTGGGAAGCTGAGGTACCAGATATTCAAGGCGAGGACTGGGACGAAATGTGGACGCACCCATTTCAACATTTAATAGCAGCTAGAGATAAACTATTTCATTTTAAATTCTTGCACAGGATATATTATACACCAGCTAGGCTGGCTTCTATCTACCCAATGGTGCAAGCAGAATGTTGGAGATGCTCCTTCGCTCCAGCGGCGGCTGAACATATATTTTAGAGCTGCCCTCAGAACAAGCAGTACTGGTCTGGGGTCACCTCCTGTATCTCGGAGGTTTTGATGAATCCGATCCCAATGACGGTAAAGGTGTGTCTCTTGGGATTGGTTGATGAGGTGGTCCCTTCACGAACTCATAGAACTCTCCTCACCATACTCTTGTCCTATGGTAGAAAGGCAATTCTGTTGCAGTGGCGTAGACCGGGAGCTCCTGATCTATGCTTCTGGAAGAGACTGGTTAATGCTATGATGCCCTATTACAAGGCAACATATCTATCCAGAGGTTACGGAAAGAAATTTGATAGAGTTTGGCAGTCTTCTTGGTACAACTCTGAGCTAACGGTTGGATAAAATCAATACATGGGGGTAAGATGATGTGAAACCCTTTGTGTAGGCCCAGGTCCTTGCTCTAAATTCTGGTCATGGACTGTGGAGGGCATGGTAGCTACAATCTGCTTGTTTCATGGTGAACAGAGGGAGAGAGAACTGAGCAAATGGGGGTTGGTTAAGGGAGGGAGGGGGGGGGGATTTCTTTGTAATTACTATAGGTGGTCAGGATACTGTTGTTAGTTAGACAGGATACATCTTGGCCATGTTGGCCTATTCTAGCTCAGAATACTGAGTTAGGTATATTTTTATCTTGTTGTTTGTGTTGTTATAAAACAAAAAAAATAATAATAAGAAATTAAAAAAAAAACAAAAAAACATGTAGGGCCCAGGGGGCCTCGGGAGTCAATCCAAGAACAGTGGACTGACCCGTGTAAGCAAGCCTTTAGGCAGCTGAAGTGGAGTCTAACAACTGCTCCTGTTCTGGCCTATGCCAATCCAGCCAAGCCATATGAGCTGCATGTTGATGCCAGTCGAGATTGGGCTGGGTGGGGTACTGTATCAGGAGCACGATGGATACCTGCGGACTGTGGCTTATGTGAGCCGAAGTCTTGCACCTGCTAAGAAAAACTACCCTACTCACAAGGTGGAATTCTTGGCTCTGAAGTGGGCAGTGGTGGACTAGTTGAAAGACTACTTGGATGTCACCAGGCACAGGTGGTTGGCCGCCCTATCAGGGTTCTGCTTCAGCCTAAAATACCACCCAGGAATTGAAAACAGGGATGCTGATGACCTGTCGAGGAGACCCTATGACTTGGGGATTTTCTCTGAAGAGTGAACTCAATTGGCTCCAGAAGGGATAAAAGCCTTGTGTCAGGGAGCAGAACATCGGGCCAGAGGAACAACTGGGACAGAAGCCATCAGAGTCTCAGTGGCAGGTATCCCCAAATACTATTGTGATTTGTCCCAGGTTAGGGATAACGACTTACCTAAGCTTTCAGATAGGGACTTAAGAAAGGACCAGATAGCAGATCCCCTCTGTAGTTTAACACTGAAGGCCCTGTAGGGCCAACGCCCAAATCTACTGCTAACAGACTCTCCAACAGAAGCACGATTAGTACACAAGGAATGGGATCGACTGCAGTAACGCAATGGGATGGTCTACCGAAGGGGCCCCTCAGATGATCCTGAAGATAAATGGCAGCTATTCTTGCTGAGAATGCATAGAGAGACCGTTCTAACTGCCTTGCATGACAATCACAGCCACTTAGGGCCTGAGAAGGCATTCAAACTGGTGCAAGACCGGTTCTGTTTGCCCTGTATGCGGGCTAAAGTTGAGGGATATTGTCACTCCTGCATACGGTGTATACAGAGGAAGACTTTACCCCACAGAGCTGCCCCAATGGGCCATCTTCAAAGTCAAATTGGTGTGTATTGATTTTCTGTGCTTGGAGCCTGACTCAAGTGGACAGGGAAATGTTCTGGTGGTGACCGACCACTTCACCTGTTATGCCCAGGCATTCCCAACTAAGGACCAGCAAGCATCTACGGTGGCCAAAATTCTGGTAGAGAAGTTCTTTATTCACTACGGCCTACCTCAGCGTATTTACTCTGACCAGAGGGGAGACTTTGAGAGTAAAATCATTAAAAGACTGTTAGACCCGTTAGATGTTCAGAAGTCAAGAACCACCCCCTACCACCCTCAAGGCTTTAACTGCACCCTCCTGGGTATGCTTGGGAAAAGAAACAGCATTGGAGCAGGCTCATTGCAGCTATTGTACACGCCTATAATAGCACTGAAAACGACGCCACGGGCTATTCACCATATAGGCTAATGTTTGGTAGGGAAGGGAAGCTCGACTGCTGGTGGACTTAGCATTTGGCACCTTTTTAGATCATACCTCGATGGTGTCAACAGAGGATATGTGGACCGCCTGAGGAAGAGTCTGAAGATAACATATAAGAAAGCCCAGGCTACCTCAGACACCCGGGGCCAGCGAAACAAGCAAAACTTTGACTTAAAGGTGAAAGTACATGATTTGCAACCTGGTGACAGAGTGTTACTGAGAAACTTGGGCATCCCTGGGAAACACAAACTGGCTGATCAGTGGAAGTTGCAGACCTACATCATCTGCAAGCAGGTGCCAGGACTGCCAGTATACCAGATTAACCCAGAAGGAAGCAGAGGCCCACTAAAGACTTGCCCCTGGAATCATCCGCTACTTTTATCAGAAGCAGCTCGTATACCTTATCAACCAAATCAACAGCCTACTCAAACCATCTCTCAGGAATCACCTCCAGTAACCAGGTCCCAATCCTTGCAACCAAACATGGATGCAGAAGACAGTGAGGATGAAGAAATGGGCATGGATTGGCTGTGGCAGTCTATGCTGGCAAAGACTGCCACTCCCCTTTCTCCCAGAGAAGCAGATGTGGGAACCCTCAGGCCTGAGGTTCCAGAGTTCATCCTACAGAGACAACCCTTGGCAAGCCAAGGAGACTTTCCGAGTTCCCCAACTGTAGAGGACATAGAAGCTCCTCAACCTTCTGCAGCATCAGAGGAAGAGGCTACTATAACCGAAACGCCTGAGCCCAAAGAGCAGAGAGGAAAGCAAACAAGTCGACCACCATGAACGCTGACATATGATATTTTAGGCAAAGGTTCTGAAGAAGCGATCCTCACATCTCAGAGAATGTACAGCCTGCTGACCCTTCCCACTACAGATTTAGTGGAGGGTGACTCCAACTCACCCCCTGGCACATCTAGGTGGGCCATTCCAATATCGGTGGCTAGTGGGCAGAACAACCTTCCCTCTTATGACAAATGGTAGGAGGTTCCTCTGTCAGATTCATACGTGCATGCAAATTGTTTTTTTTTTTACATGTACTTACCTGTTTTTGCCTCCCGTTGTATTTTGAAAACATGTAACAGGTTGTGGACATTATTGAAGATAGACTCTGTCCTTCCTTTGGGGACCAAAGGTTCTTTGGTGGGGGGAGTATGTAGCAGGCATGTTGTACTGCAATTTCTCCTTTTGGCCACAAGATGGAGACAGAGAGATGCTGACTGGTCCTTCCAGAAAACTGAGAGAGAGAGAACACTGGGAAAAAGGATAGTTTCAGGAAATGCTGAGGGAACAGAAGAGAGGGAAGTACTGAGGTAAAAGAGAGAGAGTGCTGACAGGGGACAGAGGAGAGGAGATTGCTTAAAAGAGAGGGAGATACCAAGGCTCAAAAAGTCCTTTGCTGGGACACAGTGACACTTAAAGTGGTTGTAAACCCTAGAAAAAAAAAAACCCGCAAGACAAAGGCATAATGAGCTAGTATGCATAGCATACTAGTTCAATATGAATTACTTACATGAGATCGAAGCCACTGCAGTCGTTCTCCTACCCCGCTCCGGCGGGCGACTTCGCTCCCCAAGTTACTTCTGGGTATCACGGGCTCTGTGATTGGCCAGAGCTGCGATTACATCACTCCCGTGCATGTGCGCTGGAGCAGCTTGTGATGGCACAGTCTAACTGAAGCAACGGCACATACAGCCATTGCTTCAGTGCGCATGTGCTGATGACGTTGGCACATGCAAATACAGAGGATGTCCTAAGCCGTTCAGGTTTATGAGATATCCAGTGTAGCTACAGGTAAGCCTAATTATAGGCTTACCTGTAGCAAAAAGTGGTTGTAAAGGGTTTACAACTACTTTAACAGTGAGGAGAGGAGGAGTGTGTGAGGGGAAGGAACTGAGGTGCCAGAGTGAGGAGAGAGACACACGCTGACACCAAGGACTGTGTGCCCCAACAGAGGAGACTGAGAGAAAGAGACTCTGGCAGCATCAGAGGGGGAGAAAGCCAAGCTTTTCCAGAGACTGCCAGGAGAGTGTTGTCTGGAGACGGAGGAGTGAGGATGCCTGAGGGGAGCCAGGAGCAGAGACAGCCACATGGTCCACTAGAAATTAGTCCAGGGACTCTACTCAGCAGCTCAGCACCACTTAGCTCAGCAGAGACGACCCACACCTTTTAGGGATCAAGATACCCATCCGGGTATCGGGTCGGCCAATGCCTGTTCACCTTGCGAGTTTCGCTACCAATCATTTCGATCGGCAATCAGCAAGAGATCCAGTGCCTTACAACATCACTAGGAGCATCAGGAGCCTGAACCAGCACCTGGGACTATTGTTGTGTCATCGCACAGAGGACTGGTGAGCGGGTGTAAACCCAACATCCTTCTTGACACCATACTGACACTGCATGCAGACACCAATTTCCATTTTTAGTGTCATGGGATGCTTGTTTGGAGTTGCCATCTCTAGTAATTTGCCCTTTTTAACCTGTACCTAATGGAACATTCTAGAGGATTACTGCTCTATGCAAGCTTGTTTAAACCTCTTAAAACAAGGGCCCCACTGTTTGCTAACAGAATACACTAATATTCTTCACCTCAGGACCTGCAACATTACAGAACTGTGCTTACTGTACTTGTTTAACCCTTTTCTTTTCATTGTGTGTTTGCCTCTCAAAGGTGTTTGCGGCCCAGAAGGACCTGTGTTAAGGGAATATAGATTACTGCCCTTTCTATACCTGCATTTGCTAAATATTGAAGGTTGTCTTTTCTAATGTTTTAGTTATTTGTAGCAAGGTTTAACAGTGTTGTGAGTTTCCATATGCTTTAAACCATGCTGATATATTCAACTTGTTTATCACTACCAGGTGTGTGTCTATTTTTGGTGATAACCCACAGCCAGGATAACGGTATTTACCACATGTGTCCTTAAATGTGTTTGCAGTAATTTTATTTAACCAGGTGTGTCAGAGGGGCTGAGGTCATTCTTGGAGTTGAGATGGACATCAGAGAATCCAAATTCACCAAGTGGCTCCTTCGGGGGGGGCGCTACATATATATATATATTGTAACATGGGGGACCATTAGCTCTTGTGGTAGATGCTTTTGCCAGTGATTCAAGCCAGTCAGGAACTATATTTTAGGGCATGGTAGCCCATTTTTATTGAAAAGACAAATAAAAGTCCATAACATAAAGGTTTCCCATGCAGGGGTTCTTCTCCAGCAAATATACACAACGGAAAATGCTAGCCCACCTGGCTCTCTTTAGCAGCACCTCTGCTCTTTATCCTGGTCACACAGACCACAGGATTCTTCAATGTGGACGGCTTTACTTTAGCGCCCACAGCTCCGCTCTGGCCTCGGTCCTCAGGCGGTTTCACTGTCTCTTGCAGTCACACATGTTCTGGCTGCCTCCTGCAGCCCCTCTGATACCTGGAGACCTCCTGTCTCTCTTGGGGTGGAGCAGTCTCCAACTGTCAGCCATAAGGTCCTCCCATACCTTCATTATAAGGGCTGTGCTCACCTGAGCACACACCCTGCTGGTCATCTACAAAATCTGGACACAGGGTTGGAGATCCCATCCCACTCAAGACACTATGGAATCTGCAAAGTACATAGCCCAATGCCGGAATACCAAAACCTGGAGAAAGCTGCAAAAGCAGTTTTCTCCAGTCCACATCTATGCTCTGCAGTCTTGTACCAAGCAAATGTGCACACCCTGTGTCCCCCAAACTACTTATTTTGCAGTGACAGCATCTCCTACTGTCACAATATGTATAGTGTAGTGACGGTTTAACACCGTCTATTTGATTGCGTTACTGCTAGTTTAACGCCGTTTACTTCTGTGTGCAATACTGCCAGTTTAATGCCATTTACTTCTGTGTGCATTACTGCCAGTTTAGCGCCATATAGTTTTGTGTGCATTACTGCTAGTTTAATGCAATATAGTTTTGTGCGTTACTGCAAGTTTAACGCCATTTACTTCTGTGTGCGTTACTGCCAGTTTAACGCCATATACGTCTGTGTGCGTTACTGCCAGTTTAATGCCATTTACTTCTGTGTGCGTTACTGCCAGTTTAACGCCATTTACTTCTGTGTGTGTTATTGCCAGTTTAACGCCATATAGTTCTGTGTGCGTTACTGCCAGTGTAACGGCATATAGTTTTGTGTGTTACTGCAAGTTTAACGCCATTTATTTCTGTGTGCGTTACTCCAAGTTTAATGCCATATAGTTCTGTGTGTCATTGTACGTTTGGCGCATTATATTGCAATATATTATAGTGTATCCATGGAGTGTGTGTCTGTGTACTCAAATTAAAGTACACCAAACACATCTTTAGATTAATTCAAGTGCATCTACGTACAGATTTCCACTTCTTCTTTACATTTGCTTATAAGCACCGCCCCCTACCTCCCAATAATGTCTGGGAGGATAACGAAGAGAGGCAGATGTTCCCTTAGCACTGTAAGTGGGCCAGCAACAAATGTGTCCACGGGCAAAGGTGAACGTGGTGGTCAGTCCTCAGGCAGGGCATTATTTACTTTTTTTAGTGAGTTTGCCCATGCTATCCTGCCACAGCATGCAGAGGAGGTGGTGAACTGGCTTACGGAACCTTCCTCATCCTCCTCAATATCTGTCAGGCAAGCAGAGACAAGTGTGCAGTCTCCTGCAGTTGCCAGAGTGGATAAACACACTGCTGGAGCGGACTCTGTATGGTATTATTGACAGGGCACTGGAGGCAGATCAGCAGGAGGAAGAGGAGGACTTCCTTTCCTCTCAAGGTCCACTTTATCCAGACACCATAATTCCTATGTCACAGAACACCCAGGAGGAGAGAGGGGAGGTGGATAAGGAGGAAGATTCTGGCACTTTCATAGGCTTTGAAGAAGAGGAAGACATGCCTCAATCTGTAAGTGATGGCTTTCCAACCCTAGGACACTTTGGAGTAGTACGTGGCTGGGAGGAGGAAGTTCCAGATGCTGTCATCCTGAGTGACCCTGAGGAGTCTGCTTCTCAAGCCTCTGCAAATTTAAGGCGCATGGACAACCCTATGCTTCAAAGCCTGTGACAGGACCCAAGAATACGTGGCATAAAGGAGAAGGATGATTACTAGTTTGCAACCCTCCATGACCACTGTTATAAGGGGAAGGTCTCAGAACTCATTCCATCCCCACAGAGAGTACAGAAGATAAAATCTCTTGAGGACATGTTAAAGAGGATTTTATTGAACATTTTTCCTGACTCCAGTAGGTTACAGTGTCATGGAAAACATATTAGAAGGCTTCCTCCTAAGTTAGGCATTTTGGAATTTTTTTAGTCCTCGCCCCCCAGAGCTGTCAACTTCCACATCCCATCGGCAGCGTCTGCATCACATGGTGGACGATTACCTCGGGGCCAAAACAGAGATTGAGAGCTTTCCAGCTGACGATCCACTGACTTACTGGGTCATGAGAATAGACCACTGGCCAGAACTTACCCAGTATGCTATTGAGTTGCTGGGCTGCCCTGCATCCAGTGTGCTTTCAGAATGGGCATTCAGTGCTGCAGGAAGTCTCGACACTGATCATAGAACGCGTCTGTCCACAGACTCTGTGGACCATTTGACTTTTATAAAAATGAATCAGTCCTGGATTACCAGCTATGAAGCCCCTGATGCCGATGTCACTGATTAAGACCAATTCTTGCTTTCATCAAGAGTACCTCTATAGGGTTTGTCACGGTACATCCCACACTCCGCTTGAGTGCTTCCGTCAGTATACCACTTCCTCCCAGTCTGGACTCAGATATCAGATATTCCAACCGCTCATAAGCACAAAACAAGGCAACACTTGTGTCACTGCTAACATGGACTATTTTTATTTAGAATCAAAATTACAAGACTTTATATGCTGTTGGAACCTCCTCTAACAATACAACTGTAACCTAATTAACATGAGCTAGTTTACTAAATCATTTACCCAGACTAGGTGACTATTCAATACACATTACCATAAACATCAACACAGGGTTAATTAGAACAAACAACAATGTGTAGAATACCCTTAGAACCTGTGGTAAGCCAGACTAGACTCATTTACATTAAACACATTATAGCAGACAACAAGACAGGTAGTTGGAGTTGATGACACCAGCATCTCCTCACAGTATGTGTCCCAACAGTATGAATCAGTCTTATCAGCAGGGGGGCTGCTGGAGGAATCCCCCCTCCATCTACAGGGACATACATCCTAAATGACCACAGCAAAGAGTCCACAACAGAATGAGACAACATACAATATATACATATATACACAATTGAGTCTGATTAGTACAGATCAGACTGGATTTCTAATTCACCTTGCAGAGTATTGTTCCCTTAAAATCCAGGGCCCATAATCTGTTGGCAAGAGGCTTGCATTCAGTCCCCTCAAATAGCCTCTGTCTCGGGTGAGTCTGTCACAGGGTTATGGTGGGAAGGCACCACCGACACCCAAAGGCCAATTTTTTATGCACCCGTTACTTCTATTCAAAGTCAAAGTGACACTAGAATGTGTCCAAAAAATCTCTAATCTTGTTCCCAGTGCACTACATTGTGGCCTCTTCATACACACTGACTCCCCAGCTGTTGCTGAGTAGGGATGAGCCGAACACCCCCCGGTTCGGTTCGCACCAGAACCCGCGAACGGACCGCAAGTTCGCACGAACGTTAGAACCCCATTGACGTCTATGGGACTCGAACGTTCGAAATCAAAAGTGCTCATTTTAAAGGCTAATTTGCATGGTATTGTCCTAAAAAGGGTTTGGGGACCCGGGTCCTACCCCAGGGGACATGTATCAATGCAAAAAAAACTTTTAAAAACGGCCGTTTTTTCGGGAGCAGTGATTTTAATGATGCTTAAAGTAAAAAAAAAAAAGTGAAATATTCCTTTAAATATCGTACCTGGGGGGTGTCTATAGTATGCCTGTAAAGTGACGCGTGTTTCCCATGTTTAGAACAGTCCCTGCACCAAATGTCATTTTTAAAGGAAAAAATCTCATTTAAAACTGCTTGCGGGTTTAATGTCATGTCGGGTCATGGCAATATGGATGAAAATCAGTGAGACAAACGGCATGGGTACCCCCCAGTCCATTACCAGGCCCTTTGGGTCTTGTATGGATATTAAGGGGAACCCCGCACCCAAATTAAAATAAGGAAAGGTCCCTATATACTCTGAACAGCAGTATTCAGGCGGTGCAAACAAGACAGGGACTATAGGTTTGTTGTTAAGTAGAATCTGTTTGTAATTTTGAACATTTTTAATGTGTTTAGCTCCAGCCAAAAAATCTTTTCTAAGCTTTTTGGAAAACATAGGGAAGGGTTATCACCCCTGTGACATTTGTTTTGCGTCTTTCCTCCTCTTCAGAAGATTTCACCTCACTTTTTTGTCCCAATGAAAAATGTTTTTGGAAAATTTGGGTTTTTTTGTGGAACAAGGATTGGAAAGCATCAGTGGAAAGGAGAAATTGTTTTCCCATATTAACTCTTACAGGAGAGAATTTCCCTTCCTTAGGGGTAGATTTCATCTCACTTCCTGTTGTCTCCTTCCGTTTGCAAGTAGGAGTCGTTTGTAAGTTAGATGTTTGAAAGTAGGGTCCTGCCCTATATACTCAGCAGAAATTTGGGCCTTAGGTGTTGCTGTGGCCAAAACACTGTAAGCCCTCACAGGGCCCTGCTGTGAAATATTAGATCAAGAATTGTAATTACATGCCCCTGTTGAACAGGAGCTGAAAAATTAGGCCTTAGGCACTGGTGCTGGTGCCACAACACTGCAACCCCTCACAGACACTCTAGTTGGAACGCAGGAACGAGCCCTGCTGCAAAGTATTGCATCAAAAATTGTAATTACACGCCCCTGTTAGACAGGGGCAGAAAAATTGGGTCTTAGGCACTGGTGCTGGTGCCACAACACTGCAACCCCTCACAGACACTCTAGTTGAAACGCAGGAACAAGCCCTGCTGCAAAGTATTGCATCAAAAATTGTAATTACACGCCCCTGTTAGACAGGGGCTGAAAAATTGGGTCTTAGGCACTGGTGCTGGTGCCACAACACTGCAACCCCTCACAGACACTCTAGTTGGAATGCAGGAACGAGCCCTGCTGCAAAGTATTACATCAAAAATTGTAATTACACGCCCCTGTTAAACAGGGGCTGAAAAATTGTGCCTTAGGCACTGGTGGTGGCGCCCAGAACCAAAAATGTTCTTACAAGCTATCAGCGTGATGATTGAGGAGGAAGAGGATAATTACTCAGGGATAGTCACTCAGCATCAGCATAGGCAGTCTTTGAAGGGATCTGAGATTTCAAAAAAAATTATTCGGTTACATCTGCATCAGGTGCTTGGTAGCTGGTGGTGATCCAAGACTGATTCATTTTTATGAAGGTCAGCCGATCGACCGAGTCGGTGGACAGACGCACCCTGTGATCGGTTACCACGCCTCCAGCAGCACTGAATGTGCGTTCCGAAAGAACGCTGGATGCAGGACAGGCCAGTAGCTCAATTGCATACTGTGCAAGCTCTGGCCAGTGATCCATCCTCAAGACCCAGTAACCCAGAGGATTTTCGGTGGGAAAGGTGTCCAAGTCTGATCTTGCCCCTAGGTATTCCTGCACCATGTAAAACAGACGCTGGCGATGGTTGCTGGAACCGATCATACCTTGGGGCTGCGGACCAAAAAATTGTCTGAACGCATCGGTCAGACGGCCACCTTCTCCACCGCTCCTTCTTTGACTGACCGAAGCCTCAGCAACACGTTGTCCAGAAACAGGAGTTTGTAACCTCCCAGTCTCTGGGAACGCGTTGCACAGACCTTTCTGCAAGGCCTCCCGAAGATGTTTCATCCTCTGCTCCCTCTGCGATGGCAAGATAAGGTCCGCAACCTTACCCTTGTAACGTGGATCAAGGAGGGTTGCCAGCCAGTATTGGTCCTTCTCCTTGATACCACGAATACGAGGATCCTTACGCAGGCTTTGCAGGATCAGGGAGGCCATGCAGCGTAGGTTTGCTGAGGCATTCGGTCCGGAGTCCTCTGGGTCACTAAGGACAACAACGTCCGCAGCCACCTCCTCCCAGCCACGTACAAGTCCATGTGTTCCTTGGGACTGATCCCTTAAAGACTGCTGATGCTGAGTGCCAGGCTCCACCTCCATACTGACACAATCTTCCTCCTCCTCCTCCTCCTCCTCCTCGTCCTCTTCCTGTGTGATCGGCGGGCACGCAGGAACACTGTCTGGATAAAGGGGGCCTTGAGAGCTAAGGAAGTCCTCCTCTTCCTGCCTCTGTTCTGCCTCAAGTGCCCTGTCCATTATTCCACGCAGCGTGTGCTCCAACAGGTGGACAAGGGGGACAGTGTCACTGATGCATGCACTGTCAGTGCTCACCATCCTCGTGGCCTCCTCGAATGGTGACAGGACAGTGCATGCATCCCTGATCATGGCCCACTGGCGTGGGGAAAAAAAACCAAGGTCCCCTGACCCTGTCCTGGTGCCATAGTCGCACAGGTACTCATTGATGGCCCTCTGCTGCGTGTGCAGCCGCTGCAGCATGGCCAACGTCGAGTTCCACCTGGTGGGCATGTCACAGATTAGGCGGTTCTTGGGCAGGTTAAACTCCTTTTGGAGGTCCGTCAGCCGAGCACTGGCATTATATGACCGGCGGAAATGCACAGAGACTTTCCTGGCCTGCCTCAGGACATCCTGTAAGCCCGGGTACCTGCCCAAGAACCGCTGCACCACCAAGTTAAGGACGTGAGCCAAACAGGGCACATGGGTCAGTTGTCCCTGTCGGAGGGCAGAGAGGAGGTTGGTGCCATTGTCGCAAACCACCATTCCTGCCTTAAGTTGGCGTGGCGTCAACCACCTCTGAACCTGCCCCTGCAGAGCTGACAGAACCTCTGCCCCAGTGTGGCTCCTGTCCCCCAAGCACACCAGCTCAAGCACCGCATGGCATCTTTTGGCCTGCGTACTTGCGTAGCCCCTTGAACGCCTACGGAGCACCGCTGGTTCCGAGGAAGAGGCCATGGAGGAAGAAGAAGAGGAGGGGGTGGAGGAGAGAGGTGTGTCACAATCAGCATTTTGGAGGCGTGGTGGCGGAACAACCTCCAACACTACTGCACCTTGTCCTGCATCCTTCCCAGCTGCCAGCAGAGTCACCCAATGCGCCGTGAAACTTAAGTAACGTCCCTGTCCATGCCTGCTGGACCATGAGTCAGCGGTAATATGCACCAGCGAGGCATGGACATTGCCTTCCACATGCCGGTAGAGAGCCGGAATCGCCTTCCGTGAGAAAAAGTGGCGTTTGGGTACCTGCCACTGAGGAACCGCACATTCCACAAACTCACGGAAGGGGGCAGAGTCTACCAACTGAAAAGGCAGCAGTTGAAGTGCTAGCAATTTTGCCAAGCTAGCATTCAACCGCTGGGCATGTGGATGGCTGGGAGCAAACTTCTTTCGGCGGTGCAGCAGCTGGGGCAGGGAAATTTGCCTGGTACAATCTGACGTCGGTGTACCAAAAGCAGATTGCCCACAAGTACTTGGCTGTGACACACCTAATTCTACACCTTCATTCCTCTCACTGCAGGTCGCAGAGAGGACTGAAGGTCTAGTGGGGTTGGAAATCTCAGCTGATGAGGAGCAAGGAGAGATCGTCTTTGTTCTTTGGTGTGGGTCTTTTAGATACGCTTGCCAATGAACTGCATGGCAGGTCAACATATGTCTGGTCAAGCATGTGGTACCCAAGCGGGAGATGTTTTGGCCACGCGAGATACGCTTGAGACATATGTTGCAAATAGCAGCGGTGCGATCTGATGCACTCGTCTCAAAAAAGGCCCACACCAAAGAACTTTTTGAATAACGCGCAGAGACTGCAGCGCCCTGCACATGTGGAGCTTTGGGGTGTGATGCAGTCAATGTGCTGCCCTTAGGCTGGCCCCTGGAGGGCATCCTGCCTAGTTGGTGATGTGCCACCTCCTCCTCCTCCTCCTCCTCCTCTCTCCTATCAGGCACCCACGTTGAGTCAGTGACCTCATCATCCCCTCCCTCCTCATCACTGGAGCAAACCTGGCAGTATGCTGCAGCAGGGGGAGCATGACTGCCAGATTGCTGTCCTTCTTGGGCACCCCCTCTGTCCGTGCTCATGTTACTGCCTTCATTGAGCTCAGTATCATCATCAGAGCCTTCCAAACGCTGGGCATCCTCCTGGAGCATGTACCCAACACTGTGGTCAAACAGTTCGAGGGAATCCTCATGAGGACATGGTGGAGCTAGGGAAGGAGTCACTGATGACATTGAGCTGAGGGAAGAGGCCGCTGCTTTGCCAGACAAAGCACCCTGGGCATGGGTGAGAGAGGATGAGGAGGATGAGGACGGCTTGGTCATCCACTCGACCAAGTCTTCCGCATGTTGCGGCTCAACACGGCCAGCTGCCGAAAAAAAGGCCAAGCGTGTCCCATGGCCACGTGCTGATGAGGATGCACCGTCTCCACGACCAGCACTAGACACAGAGCCTGCTTGCCCTCTCTTATTGGCTTGTGACTGTCTGCCTCTCCTTCTTGGCCTTCCAGACATACTAATGGCCTGTAGCTGCACTAAGCTGGGATAGAACACCTGTAATTTTCTTCAGGTAGCTTTATATACTGTAACCAGACAAGCCTGCCTGTCAGTAGGAAGATAACAGGAACGGATCTAGCTGAACACTGTGAGCAGGACGTACTGCACTAAATGTATATAGCAGGAACGGATCTAGCTGAACACTGTGAGCAGGACGCACTGCACTGAATGTAAATACCAGGAACGGATCTAGCTGAACACTGTGAGCAGGACGCACTGCACTGAATGTAAATAGCAAGAACGGATCTAGCTGAACACTGTGAGCAGGACGCACTGCACTGAATGTAAATAGTCTAGCTGCCTGACCGTGGTACTAATAGGATCAAAAAGAACACCTGTAATTTTCTTAAGGTAGCTTTATATACTGTAACCAGACAAGCCTGCCTGTCAGTAGGAAGATAACAGGAACGGATCTAGCTGAACACTGTGAGCAGGACACACTGTACTAAATGTAAATAGTCTAGCTGCCTGACCGTGGTACTAATAGGATCAAAAAGAACACCTGTAATTTTCTTCAGGTAGCTTTATATACTGTAACCAGACAAGCCTGCCTGTCAGTAGGAAGATAACAGGAACGGATCTAGCTGAACACTGTGAGCAGGACGTACTGCACTAAATGTATATAGCAGGAACGGATCTAGCTGAACACTGTGAGCAGGACGCACTGCACTGAATGTAAACAGCAGGAACGGATGTAGCTGAACACTGTGAGCAGGACGCACTGCACTGAATGTAAATAGCAGGAACGGATCTAGCTGAACACTGTGAGCAGGACGCACTGCACTGAATGTAAATAGCAGGAACAGATGTAGCTGAACACTGTGAGCAGGACGCACTGCACTAAATGTAAATACCAGGAACGGATCTAGCTGAACACTGTGAGCAGGACGCACTGCACTGAATGTAAATAGCAGGAACGGATCTAGCTGAACACTGTGAGCAGGACGCACTGCACTGAATGTAAATAGCAGGAACGGATCTAGCTGAACACTGTGAGCAGGACGCACTGCACTGAATGTAAATAGCAGGAACGGATCTAGCTGAACACTGTGAGCAGGACGCACTGCACTAAATGTAAATACCAGGAACGGATCTAGCTGAACACTGTGAGCAGGACGCACTGCACTGAATGTAAATACCAGGAACGGATCTAGCTGAACACTGTGAGCAGGACGCACTGCACTGAATGTAAATAGCAGGAACGGATCTAGCTGAACACTGTGAGCAGGACGCACTGCACTAAATGTAAATACCAGGAACGGATCTAGCTGAACACTGTGAGCAGGACGCACTGCACTGAATGTAAATAGCAGGAACGGATGTAGCTGAACACTGTGAGCAGGACGCACTGCACTAAATGTAAATACCAGGAACGGATCTAGCTGAACACTGTGAGCAGGACGCACTGCACTGAATGTAAATAGCAGGAACGGATCTAGCTGAACACTGTGAGCAGGACGCACTGCACTGAATGTAAATAGCAGGAACGGATCTAGCTGAACACTGTGAGCAGGACGCACTGCACTGAATGTAAATAGCAGGAACGGATCTAGCTGAACACTGTGAGCAGGACGCACTGCACTGAATGTAAATAGCAGGAACGGATCTAGCTGAACACTGTGAGCAGGACGCACTGCACTGAATGTAAATAGCAGGAACGGATCTAGCTGAACACTGTGAGCAGGACGCACTGCACTGAATGTAAATAGCAGGAACGGATCTAGCTGAACACTGTGAGCAGGACGCACTGCACTGAATGTAAATAGCAGGAACGGATCTAGCTGAACACTGTGAGCAGGACGCACTGCACTGAATGTAAATAGCAGGAACGGATCTAGCTGAACACTGTGAGCAGGACGCACTGCACTGAATGTAAATAGCAGGAACGGATCTAGCTGAACACTGTGAGCAGGACACACTGCACTAAATGTAAATAGTCTAGATAGAAGATAACAGGAACGGATCTAGCTAAACTGAATACAGTGTATATATATATATGTAACACCTGGGATGCATATATATACACAATACACTGTAAGTGCAGCTAACTGACTGACTGTTCTGCCTAATCTATCTAACTCAAATCAAATGACACTGTCTCTCTCTCTCTCTATCTCTCAGCACACCGGAACACACACTACACAGGGCCGCCGTGCAGGCGGCCTTATATAGTGTGGGGTGTGTACTAAATCCCCTGAGCCATAATTGGCCAAAGCCACCCTGGCTTTGGCCAATTACAGCTCTCTCTACTGACGGCGCTGTGATTGGCCAAGCATGCGGGTCATAGTGCATGCTTGGCCAATCATCAGCCAGCAATGCACTGCGATGCCGCAGTGAATTATGGGCCGTGACGCGCCACACGAATTTGGCGCGAACGGCCCATATCGTTCGCAATTCGACGGACGGTCGAACAGCCGATGTTCGAGTCGAACATGGGTTCGACTCGAACACGAAGCTCATCCCTATTGCTGAGCAAAATAAAGGCAGCTTGCAGGGAAAATGTCATTTTTTGGCTTTATAAATGCAATTATTGCTGCAGCAGATTCTAGACATGGTACAGATCTGCCACTTTACATTTAGACTGAGGGGACCCCCCAGGCACTATATTGGATGGATTTTTTCATTTTTATGCTTTCACTTTAAAAATCAAAAAATCACTGCTCATTTAAAAATGACGTTTTTCACAAACTTTTTTTTTATTGATAAGTCCCCCAGGGCAGGACCCGGACCCCTCTAACCATTGTATGCCCAATTACTTGCATATAAACCTTCAAAATGGGCACTTTTAATTTTTGACGTTCTGGTCCCATTGACCTTAATGGGGTTCGTTTTTTAGGTCCGAACTTTCGCGGTGTTCGAAAGTTCTGGTGCGAACCGAACAGGGATCTGTTTGGCCAATCCCTAACCACCACCCAAGGCCCAATTTTTCTGCCCCTGTTTAACAGGGGCATGTAATTAAAATTTTTGATATAATACTTCACATCAGAGCCCGTTCCTGCACCCAACAAGAGTATCTTTGAGGGGTTACAGTGTTGTGGCACCACCACCACCACCCAAGGCCAAATTTTTCTGCCCCTATTAAATAGGGGCATGTAATTACAATTTTTGATATAATATTTCAATGCAGGGCCCATTCCTGCACCCAACAAGAGTATCTGTGAGGGGTTACAGTGTTGTGGCACCACCACCCAAGGCCCATTTTTTCTGCCCCTGTTTAACAAGGACATGTAATTACAATTTTTGATATAATATTTCAATGCAGGGCCCGTTCCTGCGCCCAACAAGACTAACCATGAGGGCTTACAGTGTTCTGGTACCACCAACACCTAAAGCTCAATATTCTGCAGAGTATATAGGGCAGGCTGTATAGTATATATACTGCTGTTCAGACATAGGTGTGTGCAGCCTATTGCATTAGGGTGTGCACCTCAAAGCTCAAATACATATGTGTGTGTGCATGTGTGTATACAGTATATATTGGCGGTGTCAGTAGAGCAGTGGATGACGTCAGTATGGCAGTGGATGGTGTCAAACAATGTTTGTAGGAGCTCCATTAGGGGGCTTTGGTGAAATATTAGGGGTTTAAACAAGGGGAATCTGTGCACACAGGATGAATAGGGTGTGCCCAGGCACACCTGGCACACCCTGTGTGCACACCTATGTGTTCAGAGTATATGGTGCCTGGGGGCCTGAGGGACCCCCACGCCATATTTTTCCTAATTTTGGTGCGGGGTTCCCCTTAATATCCATACCAGATCCAAAGGGCCTGGTAATGAACTGAGGGGGGGGGGGGATCCCATGACGTTTTTTTCAATGATTTTCATCTATATTGCCAGTACCTGACAGTACATTACAGCCGCGAGTAGTTTTAAATGACATTTTTTCCTTTAGAAATGTAATTTTGCTGTGGTATTGTTCTAAACACAGGAAAAATGCGCTACTTTACAGGCATACTAAGGACACTCCCCAGGCAAGATATTTAAAGAAATATTTAATTTTTATTGTTTCACTTTAACCACTTGCCATCCAGCGCACAACGATATACGTCGGCACAATGGCATGGCTGCGCAAATGGGCATACCTGTACGTCCTTTTTAAATTGTGGGCTAGTGGGCGCGTGTGCCCGCGGGTCCTGTGGTCTCGATGTCCGCTGGTGGCCCATGATCGTGACACGGAGAAGCAGAACAGGGAGATGCCTATGTAAACAAGGCATTTCCCTGTTCTGCCTAGCAACATGACAGGGGACTACTGCTTTCTGTCATCGGGAGCAGTGATAAATATACAATATAATTCTGCGCTGCCCTAAAGAAAAAAACAGCAGCTAACACGGCCAACAAGATATATGCCAAGTAAAGAGAAAACAAAATGAGTGTAGCGCTAAAAAGGTTTTTAAAATGTCCAACATCAGAGATAAAAAGTAAACCAACAATTCCAAATATGGAATATGGGAGGAAATCATCCATATAAATTAATCCCAATGTTAAAAAGTCCTCTGAAGGTGTATGACTTCGAACACGGAGCACATCAATTGGTGTATGACATCTAAAGTGAAGACAGACACACCACCACCGACAATAAGGAGGCTTACCAGATTGAATGGACCCAAAGGGGCATACGCCGAGTTGGGTCAGACAAAGCTTAGGTGGTCAGTGGTTGTAGATGGCCCGGAGGGGTGATGTTTATGGGATGAACCATAGGTTGATGTATCCCTCAGAACGATGTTAGGAACCAAGTAGTGATGATGACAAGTAGGAAAAAAGGGAAGGAAGGCCACATAGTGTAAATCCATAAATAAATATGGAATTTATTAAAAATAAAGAAATACACTCACATGTAAATCCTTTAAAAAAACAGCGCTGTAAAGAAGTGGCGGCAGTGGGGTCCTACCCGGCGCGTTTCGTCATCTTAGACGTCGTCTGGGCGGTTCCCCCCACTGCAGCCAACAGGGTATATATAGGGGATGCATCAATACTAATGGGAAACAGCTCCACGAGTGCAAAATTGTCACTTCCGGTATTCGGGCAAGATGGCCGCCCAGCGTGAGTTCCATGCCTCACATTGAATGTGGATACCGGAAGTATAACTGTTAGGGTCAAAGTGATGTACAAATCAAAACAAACATATTTGAAGATAAAACATGTTGGCTAATAACGCATAAAAAGTGTCCAATGTGCGATGTGTATAGAAAATGTAGTGACAAATCAAAAAGAGACCAAACCGTCTCTAGAAATCGTGACCGGTGTATGGCTCCTTGCTGCGCAGAGGTGTGCGCGCGCATCCAGGTCAAACAGATGATACTGCGCAAGTGCGTCATGCGCATGCGCAGTAGAAGGAAAGGACGTAAATATATCGTCCTTCTTACGCTGGTGAGGGGGCGTTGCCATGCTGGGAGGACGGCAGCGTCCCAACCCAGCCGCACCACACAACCCACACGCAAACCGATGCAACGCCACACAAATGACCCGGAAACACGCGAGGTGGCCCCAAGCAAACAAAACAGAAGAGGGCAAACACTCCCGATGCACACTCACATGGACCCATGTGCAATCGCGACAAACCGAACGTCGTGTGTGCGCGAACTACGTGCCCCTCACACACCGGGCACGCGTGCACACCATGTGAAAAAATATATTCAAGAGAAATAAATCTAATAACAATTAATGTAATCCATGGTCATGTATTCAAAAAAGCAAAAAAGATATATTACCTCGAGAGCATAATATGCACCGCATCAAAGGCGTGCAATAATTCAAGTGTAAATGTCTGATATTAAATCAGATAAAATTAAATAAAAAATATAAAAAATGGTAAGACAAAAAGAGGGTGTAATGGTATTGTATAATGTAGTGATGACTGCACCATTCTAAATACATATATGAATACACAATCGTAGAGTGGGTTCTCATAGTGATGTACAAATAAATAGTCATCTAGTACATGTGTATTAAAAACATGTACATACATGAAAAATGAAAAGTAACAAAATCAATGCATGTATATAAAAAATGATAAAACATAACTGAAATATGAAAAAGGAGAGAGCAACAAGAAATAAAATAAAATAAAACAAGGCGTCAAGCTCTATTAATAAAGGCATTGACGTCTAGTTCCACGTTGATACCCAGTGGGAAAAGTGTACGGAGCTCATGGATCCTGAAGGTCTCTAAACGGGACACACCCCTGGTCATGGCACCACCCCTCCAGGGAGGAACATATCTGTCTATCAGCACAAATTGTGTCCCCTCTATAACACGGTTGTGGCGTAGCTTGTAATGTCGGGGGACAATGTGTTTAGTGTCCCCGCTCTTAAAGAGGGAGTCCACCTAAACCACTTAAAAAAAAAAATATTAAAAGCCAGCAGCTACAAATACTGCAGCTGCTGACTTTTAATAAATGGCCACTTACCTGTCCTGGAGTCCAGCAATGTCGGCAGCCGACGCCGAGAACCCGATCAGTTCTTGGCAGCTGCCGCCGCCATCCTAGGTGAGGGAATCAGGAAGTGAAGCGTTGCGGCTTCACTTCCCGGTTCCCTACTGCGCATGCGCAAGTTGCGCTGCGCATCGTAACTGGTCCCCGCTATCTCCTGGGACCTGTGTGTTTCCCAGGAGACAGCGCGGAGGGACAGGAAGAGGCATAGACTCCCATGAGAGTCTATTCCGGAAGTGGGTGCAAATGCCTGTCTTAGACAGGTGTAAGAATCGATATAATTATTAATATCATATCTGTGTATTAATTTGTCTAGTCCCTATAATTAGTTGGCCTATTAAACTCTGAGCACATGCTATTGTTAATATCACAATAATACCAGGTTAGCTATGAAACTAAACACACGGTGCTGCTAGTAAAACAATATCTTATTTTATTTCCCAAGGAGTTAGGAAACTATCATAAAAGTACTAAAAGGGTATTACAATGTTACATAGCTTACAATCAGAACACACTATACTAACAGCACATCTCTACAACATATAACAACAATGAAATATCAGAGATACTTATCACACATGGTTTCCTCTGCGGGTTCTGGATGTAAAAGGGGTCTGGGCCTCATGGAATATAGGCCCAAGCCCTCGGTCAGAGCAAGGTCCCAAGATAGCAAAAGGGATGACCTTACAGCAGGCTTCCCAGCAGCCAAGAGAGGGAACAAAAGCCTGTATGTCCCTTACATTCAAACATACACGCCCACTCGTAGCCACCCCCATTTGCCTTTTTATAGAGGTATCATTTCAAATGTCTGCCCATTCTCCAAGAGACATGCTTTATTGTCCCCCAGGGCCAGCGTCTCTATCAGCCCTGTGTCAAATCTCAATAGACATCTTTTGCAGCAGTGGTCTCTTTGAAGCTTGTACTCGCACATGTCACAGCAGGTGGGCTTGAGCCAAGGCATTGTTCTTCTGATCACAAAGCTTTGATGTGTTTCATTCCTACCTGGCTGTGTCAAACAGGAAGTGAAATACCAGAAGTAAGATATTAAACCATGTTGCTATCCAACATATGCCGCTTTGCGCCTAAAGGGCGCATACCACCCTTCTTCAGACACGGCTCCCATTGAACAGTCCATAACTGTTTCCTCCCCAACATGTGTTTCCAAGCCAGTACCTATAGAACAGTCTTTAACTGTCTTAACGTGTTGTGTTTTCAACGTGTGCAGAAACAGCCCCTATGGAACAGTCCATAAATGTCTTAACGCATGTTGCGCCTCTCAACATAGGCCTCAGAACCAGCTCCTGTGGAACAGTCCATAACGGTCCCAACGTGCTGTGTTTCCCAACACGTGCCGCTTTGCTACTGGGTGACACACCAACATCATTCTTCCGTGACAGCTCCCATGTCACCATTCTGTATCTTCTTCTTTCTAACATCTTCATGAAGGGGTATAAAACAGGCAAGGGGTGTCCATACACTCATCATTCACCAGCACACATCCAGAGCAGCATCTTAACCAGCTTTCAGACATAGAGTCTCGAGGAGGGCCTTTTGCCCATATTACTAGCTTAAAATATACCTTTATCACACTATACCATGACATAAATCAACCCATTACCATAATATATACATATATACCTATGACCCATCAGATTTCGGGCATGTCAGTGGTATTGCAGGGCTCTGACTTGGCAGCAAAGTCTCTAACTTGTACGCAGAGACCCTACCGTCACTTCGTTCCCCAGCTTGCATAGATAACTGGGCGACCCTTCTATATAAATATCAAGTCCAACAACACATATAAATCTGCAACAATGACAAAACCCACACAATTCCATCCCTGTGCCTGGATTTAAGAGACCATGCCCAGGGTATACCATGCACCCCTACCTATTGTTAGGTTCAAAGAACCATCTAGTTCCATGACAAACGTTACATCAGCATTCTTTAGGACAAGGAAACAAACTCGTCTATGTCCCAAATAATACCCAGGTGCTTCCTTCCCAGCAATGATCCTTCCATCCCGAATACAGAATGAAATATCTTCCCAACATTTTTCGTTCACCACCATGTATTGACCTGGCATACAAAGGACATCATGGTCATGCTTCTGACCGAGGGAAGTATCACCCTGCCTCCAGCTTCCAGCTTCTTTGATCATCTGTGGGCAAATAGCCTCAAACGCAACAAGATAGAATCCCCCGTCAGTAAGTCCATTAATGCCACCAAATATACAGACCGAGTCTGCACTTCTGTATTTGAGATCATACAGCATAACACCTTTCACAATCCAAACTGGTACGGCCCATCCAGGAATTCGACCACCACTTTGGATCAGTGTAAGCGACGTGTTTGGCAAAGTCTTACTGAGCGGTGATGCTAACTCATAAGGCCTCTGTCCCTCATATGGAGACTGTACAATCAGCTCAATGCTGGTTGACACTTCCACCTGCCACTTCGTACACGCAAGAGCCAATGACAGATTCCTGTCCTATACCTTTACATTCTCTACCAACCTCTCAACATGGTTGACAAAATCTTGAGCCACTTTAACCTGGGTACTTATGTGACTTTGTTGAATGTCATTAAGGATGCCACCAATCTCTCTGAGTAATAAAGCCCCGCTTATTCTCTGAAGCTATGGCTGCGAGTTTGTTCCTCAGGAGGCCGATGTCCACCCCATTAACAACACCCATCCCAGCTCCTATTCCCCCAATATAGTGCTGAATACATCCCTCCTCTTCCGGTTACTCCTCAGACATACGCGCCCTGCATGAACCTCATTCTGTGTCCGCACATCTCTGGGAGCAAGTCACTGGTACAATGATTGCACTTGATTCAGTGTATACTCAGCACATATAGGGTAATAGGTTTTTATCAACCACTGTGAGATGTTGCAGCGCCATGTGGTGAAGGCATATTGTACCCTGGTAGCCAGCGTTTGTTCCCTTTATCTAACGGAGCATGCTCCTGTGTATTCACTGGCATTACCTGTGCAGGGTTTCAACCTTTCCGGTGAGACATCAACCAGGCGTATCCCCCCATACAAGGAAATTTTCACCCCATTGATGTGTCACCTGGCCAACCTCTAGTCTGGCCAACCGGCACCTTATTATGTATAAGCGCCCGTCACCTGGGCACCTGCACCATATTACTTCGGTTATGTCAATACATGTCATACATTAAAAACCTTTTCTTCTTTCAATTCCTTCCTTCAACAAAAAAAAATATATTTTACATTTCAGGTTCTGACAGATTGGATGTGTATATTCCTTCCCCAACCTCCAACCCATTGCACATGTATTAATAGCATGTTTGCATTCTTCAGGAGAGACTCCGGCAAAAATGTTTCACAAGTCTCGTTGATGGGCAAAGTCCTTCAGATCCAGCATTAGCCCTAAATTGTCCATAAGCAAAAACAAGTATTAAACTGAATCTTTTCGTTTGTCCCTTATCTCCTGTTTATCAGAACAAATTTGCGGTGTAATATGGCCGAAACAAACTGCCAACCAGATGAACATCTGTCATCCCTGTTCCAGAGACCTCTCCAATCACGCTTCACCAGGACTCTGGAAGTGAAAAAAACAAGAGCAGAATCAAATTCTTATCCATAATATCTGCTCGCTTACTACGTTTACTTATAGTTCCTTCCTTGGAACCCAGGAACTTAGTATTCCTGGCTTCTGCAACTCTGACCAAACCATCAAAACAACCATGACCTCTTTAGGCTGAACCCACTCTAAAATGGATCCCCATGGTATGATCAACAATTTAAAAACAAAACGAACGTCAATGTTGACTCTCAAAAATTCTCAATTTAAGCATCAAAAACACAATGCATTATCTGTATTTTCAAACCTATGCACCAACCCCCCCTTTCAGGTGGACAAAGCGTACACCTTGTAACTTTTCCCACCTGAATGAACATAAAACAAAGAGAAAAAACAAACTCCAGAAGCTAGAATGGCCTCCTACCAACAACTCTTGTCTTAAATCAACAAAATGTATTCAGCTGCAGGACATATCCCATGACCATCTATTCAGCTGCTAATTGACGGAATGGCCAATTACCCCCCTTTCAGGTGGACTAAACAATAATTTCTCCACCTGAACAAACAAAAATAAAATGGATGACTAAACAAATGCCAAAAATATTTAAAAAATTAAAAACTTAACAAAAAAAATTAAAATTCTGGCAATTATTACACAAAAACAACATGACAAGACAACCACCATAAGACAATGACAAACACTCAACTTTTAACTAAAGACATCCATGGATTTTCCTCCTGAGAAGAGTAAGTGCTCATTTCCATCTGAAAGACAATTAGTTAATGGGAAAAACAAAAAAACAAAACATCTGTACCTCATCATAACATTTGTAACTTCACATGTAACACTTGAAACCCTTAATGCCTGACTATTGTTTATCTTATTTTTTTTCATTGTTTGCAAACAATTACTAATTAATGAGCTCATGGTACCATTTGATAATCAATTATGCCTTTACCATAACCTAACCCCTGTTTTGCTAAATGTGCCCACTGTTGTTCTCTCTTTGAAGAACCTGCAAACAAACACAGATATTAGTATCCAAACCAGTTTTATCTTCTTCCAAGGTCTCTGAAAAAGGAACACAAAGACGGTGATTACACACAATTATCATGACAATTGACTTTTTAAGTCCCCCAAGCCTTTTCCCATTAATTGTAATGTAGGGGAACATTTGCTATGTATATGGTTTAGATGTGAGCGTCGTATATAAATAAAATATGGCAAGGAGCATCCATGCAGCTCACTAAGTGCTGCTAACATTGTTTCCCCCAGTGCTACATTTAAATAACCATGCAGCTACCTCCATTTTGACTTTACGTAACTGTTCTCCATACTGACGATTCTCCGTCTGTAGTCTCCGCATTTGGGTCTTTAAAGGGAAATGGGTGTGATTACTACAGCCTCCATGCTTTGGGTTGCTACCCCATCGGGCAGAATACACTTCATAATGCCTTGGTGTCGTTTTGGGGTACTGCGATCTTCTTTTGATACCATTATTCGCCGCCCAACAATTTTTAGCGATGTGACCCCCCTTTTACACAGAAAACATTTGAGGGCTGGTCTCTCTGTATAGGCCCTTCTTTGAGCATACGGCATTGGAAACTCACATTGCTGGACATTATTACTATGAATACTATGCTTGGAATAAGCAAAATTTACACTTTCATCGTCTGAGGAGTCATCAGAAGTTTCAACTCCTGAATCACTTTCAAGTACAGTTATCGCACTTTTATTTACATCTCCACCATTGATTTCTGTCATAGCAACATCACTTGCAGCAATAAGAGTGTCTGGTTTTTCTGCATGCTTGACTCCTATCTTTGCTGAGCACTGTGCATGTGCGGAGGGTACCTCCACCATTGCACATTCGGCTATTGCATGTTTGGAGGATAACTCCGTTATGCCTGCCTGTGCACCCTGTAATTCTGGAGTTTCCTGCTCTATGCTAGCAATGTTAAGGTCTTTACAAAATCTATGTCCATGCCTATTCCATTTAGAACGTCTGAACTCTCTCTGCCTTCCTGTACCTCTGCTTATTACGGATACACCTGCCTTTGACCCATATTCCCTACCACTGGACTCTTGACAGAAGTCTCGCAGGATATTGACAAAATTTTGGTAGGATCTAGCATTCCTCAGAGCCATTCTAATGGGATAGCTTACATAACACTTATTGGCCATTGAGTATATGAAACTTGTATCATCCTCCAATAAGTCAGGACAGTTGAACACTTTCGTATACAATGCAAGATACTCACTGCAGAACAAAATTGGGTCATCTCCTCTCCTAAATCTAATTCATTGTAAATCACTCATACCATTATCACGACTGTCCACAATACGCTGCAACTCTTTCCTCCACACCTCTGCATCTGCTAAGTTATTATTAACCTGTGCAAATAACTGGCCTGCCAAAGGTCCTGGTAGCCATGCTCTCAGAAGAGAACATGCATCCTCATTAGTCAAATGAAATTTAAGGACTAGAGTCTCAAATTTATTGGACAGACTCACTGGTGATTCCAGGGCATTAAATTCACCCAGAATCTGGCACAAAGTAAGTCTCTCTTGGATTGTAATCAAACTGTTATCCTGCTTCGAAGCTATGGGTGCAATAGCAGAATGTGTTTCATCACAGCCCTTCTCCTCATTGACTGTGCAGATATTGGCCAATTGGCACGTTCCTTTGTGCTCATTGAGCGATACTATACATTGCTCTTTAGTAAGAAGCTGGGAGTGTGCATTTGCTAACTTTCTTTCTAAAAGACATAACCAACTCTTCCATCTCTGACAACTTTACTCGCAATGACTCTAAAAGTTTGCTCTTCATATCACAGTCCATGCTGCACCTCTGCAGCTGTTCTTGTAGCTCACTGTTTCTTTTTGACAAATTGCCTGTTGTAGTCCGCAATTGATCCATCTCACTACTGGAGGCTGTTGCAATTTTTAGAAGGTTTTCACTGATTTTCTCTATGTCCTCCCCGAGACGACTCCTCTCTGCTTCCCACTTCCCCTCCATTTGCTCAGATATAAATTTAATTCTGAGCAACACTGCAATTTCATTTGCCAACCTTTCTTTTTTAACTTTCTTTTTTAGCTGCTTACCCAATAATCTGCTATTATGTTGGTGACACTGTGACAATAGAACCTTACACTGGCTTTTAAGAGGTTCATCTGCACATGAATGATAATTGGCAGAAGCGTACTTTTTGACATATGTATACACCAGTTCCATTTCACAACCATACAATCCACACAATACACAATTCTATTTGTACTTACGTTCCAACAGTGCACTGAGTAACACACCAAACTTAATTATCGTTATCTCTTACAACTCATGAAAAAAAAACTGAATCGCTCTTCTAGCCTTCAATATTCTTCATTCATTACCACTTTTACCTGATATCATTCAAAATCATTAAACTATTGCATATCCATAGAAAAGACCCACCACACTTACTGTGGCATTATCGGCTGCCTTGTATATGAGCACTTCTGTCCTGTAGGTTCTATGTGGCTTTTAGGATTACCACATGCTTACTGGGGAATATCCATTGATATGCTAATTAGCCTACCCCCACTAAAGCTGGTCTGACCTGCTTTTACCAGAGTTGCTTACCATGCAAAGACAAACAAACAAAAAAAAACTGCTACAAAGCCATTTAAACCTAACAGTGACTTGTAGTTCTACAGCCTACCAGACGCAAGGCACATTCTAAGACACAAGGCATACTGTCAATCAATGCCTTCCCGTTAGGTTGCAGGCCACATTGATCTCCTATTGGAACAAAGCTATTTCACTCTCACGTGGGTAAAAAAAAAAAAAAATGTAAAAAATTAAAAATTAAAAATAACAATCTATGTTTCTCCCACTTTTTCCTCAAAGATGTATGGTAATTCCTGTCAATCTCTAACCAAGGGTGATCAGCCCTTTTACTCGCCAGCACCTTTGGCTGGTTACAGGCCTAAAGCATATTAATGATATTAATGATACAAACGTTTAACATATACTTTCAGAATTCGCAAGCCAGCGCCAATCTTGTACAGGGACTCAAGACAAAAATACCTTAGGTTTTTGTGGATCCTGTGTAAAAATAGAATTCACAGTCCGGGGTGCCAATTGTGATAACCAATATAATTATTAATATCATATCTGTGTATTAATTTGTCTAGTCCCTATAATTAGTTGGCCTATTAAACTCTGAGCACATGCTATTGTTAATATCACAATAATACCAGGTTAGCTATGAAACCAAACACACGGTGCTGCTAGTAAAACAATATCTTATTTTATTTCCCAAGGAATTAGGAAACTATCATAAAAGTACTAAAAGGGTATTACAATGTTACATAGCTTACAATCAGAACACACTATACTAACAGCACATCTCTACAACATATAACAACAATGAAATATCAGAGATACTTATCACACATGGTTTCCTCTGCGGGTTCTGGATGTAAAAGGGGTCTGGGCCTCATGGAATATAGGCCCAAGCCCTCGGTCAGAGCAAGGTCCCAAGATAGCAAAAGGGATGACCTTACAGCAGGCTTCCCAGCAGCCAAGAGAGGGAACAAAAGCCTGTATGTCCCTTACATTCAAACATACACGCCCACTCGTAGCCACCCCCATTTGCCTTTTTATAGAGGTATCATTTCAAATGTCTGCCCATTCTCCAAGAGGCATGCTTTATTGTCCCCCAGGGCCAGCGTCTCTATCAGCCCTGTGTCAAATCTCAATAGACATCTTTTGCAGCAGTGGTCTCTTTGAAGCTTGTACTCGCACATGTCACAGCAGGTGGGCTTGAGCCAAGGCATTGTTCTTCTGATCATAAAGCTTTGATGTGTTTCATTCCTACCTGGCTGTGTCAAACAGGAAGTGAAATACCAGAAGTAAGATATTAAACCATGTTGATATCCAACAACAGGTATCTGCACCCCCCTCCCCCCTGAAAGGTGCCAAATGTAACACCGGAGGGGGGGAGGGTTCCGAAAAGCGGAAGTTCAATTTTTGTGTGGAACTCTGCTTTAATAAGAGCGATATGCTCCGCTACTCTTACAGCAAAAGAGCGGATGGTGCGGCCCACATACTGTTTCACACAGTGACATGTAATCAGATACACAATATAACTGGTGGTACAAGTGCAAAACTGTTTAATGGAATATCTTTTTTGGGTGACAGAAGACATAAAAGAGACAGTTTTTCTTCCAATGCCAGAATTGTGTTGGCACACAGTACATTTTCTACATGAGTAGAATCCTTTCATCTCATGGAAAAGCGGTTTGCGTATGGGAGGATTAATGATATTTGGAGCAATTTTGCTCTGTAGAGTGGGAGCTCCCTTAAAGATGACTTTCGCCCTGTCCGGCAAAACTGTGCCCAAAACTCGGTCATTCTTAAGGATACCCCAATGTTTAGAGAGAATAGCTCTAACATGTTTGTATTTGTTGTGAATTCAGGAAGAAATATATTTTATATTTACTGGCAGAAACATGAGAGATGCTTAGGCCTCACCAAGTAGATGAACTGTGATGTTAAATAGTTGAACTGTTGCCCTCTTGGGGACTTTTAGGATAAAATGGACATTCTCATGTTTGACCAAGCCTGTCTCTACTACCTCAAATATTGAAGACTTTTACAAGCATGTATTGTAAAGGAAGCTGTTGGAACAAAGACTATTCCTGTCACAAAACAAGGAGATATTTGCATGGTATTGTGAAGAAACAAAAACTGCCACAGGACACAAGGGTATCTCGCATAGAGATAACCTCACTTATTGTGTTCGAATGAAGAACTGTTTAAATAGTTAACACCTTGGTTAACAGAACCATTGTATGAACTTTTAGGATGGTTTCGACAAACAAATCATTTCTAGACACCCAGTGAGAATGTTCAAGGTCCCTCTCAACACATTAGTGAAAGTTGAATATTGTGCTAGTCAAAAATAATATAAGGTATCAATAAGGTTTTCATAAGTCATTTTAAACTATCTCTGACATTGTAGGTCACAGAGACATTATAATGTTGGCGTCTGCGGACCCAACAACTTTGCTATGAAGAAAATGTATATGAAAGTGTGATTTTATAAGTAGAAGTGTTTTAAGTAACGAATTAGTATTAGGAAAAACATATAATCATGATTATAATCATATAAGATTGTAGCCTACACTTAAGATAAACAAATGTTCAGTGGAGATACCAGAAGTTATACAGGTATCCATATAAATAATCATTTTATGTGGTATTGATGAAATATATAACAATGTGTGTGTTTCCTAGATAGACCAGTTTACAGATATACATTTATAGAGATACAGTTATATAACCAAGTTATGTAATGATGATTAATCAAACTTATACTGAGTATATTTTACATTAGACCGAGTACCAGAATATTTAAAAGTATATACCTATCCTTACCATTATACACCTTATGAAAATAGGACGTGTTAATTTAAAAGGATGGACTCAAAACATGTGTGAGACACCTGGTGGTTGAAGGTGGTATTATTTGAACTCACTAAATTTCCAGAGGAAGTTAATAATTAAGTCTCCTAACCCAATGGGAAGTGAGCCACCTCCTTTTGGGCAGAGCCATTATAATTTTTATGGTCTTATTATCTGAAATGGTATTTAGAGGCAAGGAAGATGGAAGACAAGGACCAACGAACGAACGAACGGAAGGAGGAGAGAGCTCAGGGGGAGAGCTCAGGGATCCACCCTGAAGGGGGGACACTGGGAGACACACACACTCCCAGACTGACACTCATGCACCATGCATGAATACATCTCTTTACATTCATGAAAATTCCTCAACACCTAATACTTAGAACTCGGAGGTCACAAGAAGTAAATCCTCTTTAGGATGATCCATTTTGAAACTACGGCAGCCATCTTAACTCTGGTAACTAGCCCATAGGAATTGCAGCCATCCTGGAATGAGTAATTATGTCATGTTGATGTTATTTTGCATGTTCTCTCAAATATTGATATGTTCTCACAAATATTGATGTATTGAATATTATACAGTTGATAATCATTCTCCCGAATCAATAACCGCCTTGTAGATTTTTCTCTAAAGATTCAGATTTTTCATTATATTTTTCTTTTTGCATAGTTGCCACATTTATTGACAAAGCAAACGTCTAATTTATTTCACAATTTTAACCACTTACTTACCTGCAGTATAGTAACGGTTGCACGTGTGAAATACAGATGTTCTGTTTAATTGTCAAGTTCACAAGGTTATTGATTCTACCGAGAAGTTATCATGGTGGTATTATGTCAAAGGGACGGTACGCCCATTTTTGCAAGTGTTTTTATTGATTTTTAAGACGTTCATGTAACGCAATCGGTATCTTAATTTCATGTGATTATTTGTGTTTGTTTACCAATAAAATTTCTATTTTGTGTGACCACACGTCTCCGTGAATAAGTTTCACAAGTATAGACTGTGTCACATAGATTGATTTTGTATCTTAAAAATATCTTCGTTAAAAATTACTCAAGGATAATTATTGTGCGGGAAACCTGTCCTTAAAAAGGCACAACTTATTCTGACTGAATATTCACGACATGTTGATTGGAAAAGGAAGTCAACAGGGACCACCTAAAGATATCACCCTTTTCCTTTTTAGTTCTTTCTTCGAACAGTGACTCCCTATTTGTCTCAAGAGCATATTTAAGCTCACGATCCACAAGGTAAGGATCATAATTTTTGTCAACTAACTTAGTTTTCAAAAGTTCGGACTGCACTTTAAAGGTGTCAGTATTCGAACAATTTCTTCGGAGTCTAAGAAATTGGCTTCGTGGCACAGAGTCAAGCCAGGACCGATGGTGACAGCTATCTGGTGGTATGAAGCTGTTCCCGTCTGTGGCTTTAAAGTGTGTCTGGAACTGAAAACTACCATTGCGTATTTCAATTTCTAAGTCCAAGAAATTAATCTTGTGCTTACTGGCTGTATGGGATAAGGAAATGCAGCGGTCATTATCATTCAGATGTTCAAAAAATAAATCAAGTGATTTGGCACTCCCCTTCCATAGGAGGAGGATGTCGTCAATATACCGTGCCCACATGGTGAGTGAAGGATCCCTATTGGTATAGACGACATCCTCCTCCCACTTGGCCATAAAAAGGTTGGCGGGGCTAGGGGCAAATTTAGCGCCAATAGCCACGCCACGTAATTGAAGATAGTATTGTTGGTCAAACCAAAAATAACTTCGCTTGGTAGCGAACTCCAATAGTTCCATGATGAAGGAACACTGAAAGGGAGCAATGCTCGGTTCTTTTTCGAAAAAATATTGAACAGCTTCTAAGCCCTTGCCTTGGGGTATGCACGTATACAAGGAAGCGACATCAGCTGTGGCAATTATGTGGTCCTCATGTAGCTCTAGACTCTCTAGTAGGCGTATAGTAGCCCCTGTATCCTTTAGGTAGGATGGCATACGCCTCACCAGAGGTTGTAGATAAAAATCAATGTACCGGCCTATACGTGAGGTGACAGAGTCTATCCCACTCATGATAGGCCGACTGGGAGGTTGTACTGGATTTTTATGCACCTTGGGCAAATAATAAATGGTTGGAACCCTGGCTGCCAAGGGTACCAAAAAATCTCTCTCCTTTTTATTTAAAATCTTTTTTTCATAACCTCTTTTTACAATGGCAGACAACTCTCTCTTAAATGAAGTAGTAGGATTATTGGGCATTATTTTGTATGTATCTGATTTGTTAAGAATCCTGTAAATCTCAGATTCATAATCCTTCTTATCCAGAATCACAATGCCGCCACCCTTGTCAGCTGGGCGGATGACAAGGTCTTTTTGTGAACACAAAGACCTCAAACCCGTGTTGGACAAGGGGTGGCGGCGTATGTTTTTATCTGGAAGTTCTGCTAGGTCTTTAAGGACAAGGTCCCTAAATATGCTGATAGCTGGCGCTATAGGGATGGGTGGGTTAAACAGTGAAGGATTGGACAGACCGGAGTGAACGGTTCCAAATGTGGCGCTACTCTAATTTCTAACTGGATTAGAGATGAGGTAACGCTGGATATGCAAGTTACGTATATATTTATGAATATCAATGAAAGTACCAAACCTGTCCAGCCTCTTAGGAGGGGCAAATTAAAGTCCCCTATCGAGCACAGAAAGCTCTTCTGTAGTTAGTGGCTTGGTACTTAGATTGAAAACTCCTTGGCCTCTTAGGTTCTCCTTCTTTTTCCTCCTTTGTGTTCTCCACCCTCCCCTTGTGCCTCTCTTAGGTCTGGACCCCTTTTTCTTGGTCTTTGGTCCTCGTGAAAAACCTGTCCACTATGTTGATTAGTGCTGGATGGATAGTAATCACGAGATGACTGTTCATATCTGAACCCAGGGTCATGTCTATAGTCATTTCTATACCCATCCTCCCATGTGTCTCTAAGGGGCAAAAACCTATTATGAGTGGCAAGGGGAGGTTGTTCATACTGGTGGGGGTTCGTGTAGTGGGTGTCAACATAAACTCCATGTTGGGATGAGGAAGCATCACGATGTCCTGAATGTGGTTCAGAACGATGCATACCACGACCACGTTGACCCCTCCCCCCACGTTTACCTGTATTTTGACCCCTACCTCTCTGGTTGCCCTGAGGGGTATAAGGATTGTAATAATATGTTCCAGTTCATGAAGGAGATTCATATCTTGAATCATCTCTCCTTTTCATACCAACTGGAGTGCCTGTAGGTTGAACCTCTGTACTGTAGATAATTCTTGGAACAGAGGTGCTAGGGGGACCCACAGCAGGGGGTGCAGTGGTGGTGACAACTGAATTGGAGGCATAAAGTTTCTGCCAACCAAACACAGTACAGTTTTTGTAGCCCCCCATATCTCTAAAGTACTTTTTTTGTTTTTCGTTCTTCTGGTCTTTATCTTCCTTCTCCAGATAATTCTGGAGATTGGAAGAAAGAGCAGTATATTCAGGGGAATTCTTGTAGGTTAAAAGTTTATCTTTAATCTTTTTAATCTCACTATCAAGTAATGAGAGTTTGTTGCGTTTTTTGGTAATGAGGATACTAAGGAGGCTAATCCCTGCCTCATTAAAATATTTGAACCAAGAATCGATCTCAGGTTCCCCTTGTGGTGGGTGTTCATCCCACCTGAGACTTCTAGGGACAATATAATCAGAAATATACTGTTCCAAGAACGCCATGTCCCACTGCAAATGAAGTTCAGAGGACATGATGTTCTTGAGCCTCATAAATAAACCCCCTAATTTGGTTTCATTACCTGTGACTACAAAGACTCCATCCGTATTGATGGTTCGAGAGGCCCTGTAGTCAAAGACATCCATATTGCTATGGATTTGAATAGGCTGCAGCAAAATATAATCTCAAAGAAACACAGAGGAAAAATATACAATATAATTCTGCGCTGCCCTAAAGAAAAAAACAGCAGCTAACACGGCCAACAAGATATATGCCAAGTAAAGAGAAAACAAAATGAGAGTAGCGCTAAAAAGGTTTTTAAAATGTCCAACATCAGAGATAAAAAAGTAAACCAAAAGTTCCAAATATGGAATATGGGAGGAAATCATCCATATATATTAATCCCAATGTTAAAAAGTCCTCCGAAGGTGTATGACTTCGAACACGGAGCACATCAATAGGTGTATGACATCTAAAGTGAAGACAAACACACCACCACCGACAATGAAGAGGCTTACCAGATTGAATGGACCCAAAGGGGCATACGCCGAGTTGGGTCACACAAAGCTTAGGTGGTCAGTGGCTGTAGATGGCCCGGAGGGGTGATGTTTATGGGATGAACCATAGGTTGATGTATCCCTCAGAATGATGTTAGGAACCAAGTAGTGATGATGACAAGTAGGAAAAAAGGGAAGGAAGGCCACATAGTGTAAATCCGTAAACAAATATAGACATTATTAAAAATAAAGAAATATACTCACATGTAAATCCTTTAAAAAAAAACAGCGCTGTAAAGAAGTGGCGGCAGTGGGGTCCTACCCGACACGTTTCGTCCTCTTAGACGTCGTCTGGGGGGTTCCCCCCACTGCAGCCAACAGGATATATATAGGGGATGCATCAATACTAATGGGAAACAGCTCCACGAGTGCAAAATTGTCACTTCCGATATTCGGGCAAGATGGCCGCCCGGCGTGCGTTCCACGCCTCACATTGAATGTGGATACTGGAAGTATAACTGTTAGAGTCAAAGTGATGTACAAATCAAAACAAACATATTTGAAGATAAAACATGTTGGCTAATAACGCATAAAAAGTGTCCAATGTGCGATGTGTATAGAAAATGTAGCTTGATATTCTGCAGAGTATATAGGGCAGGCTGTATAGTATATATACTGCTGTTCAGACATAGGTGTGCGCAGCCTATTGCATTAGGGTGTGCACCTCAAAGCTCAAATACATATGTGTGTATGCATGTGTGTATACAGTAAATATTGGCGGTGTCAGTAGAGCAGTGGATGATGTCAGTATGGCAGTGGATGGTGTCAAACAATGTTTTTAGGAGCTCCGTTAGGGGGCTTTGGTGAAATATTAGGGGTTTAAACAAGGGGAATCTGTGCACACAGGATGAATAGGGTGTGCCCAGGCACACCTGGCACACCCTATGCGCACACCTATGTGTTCAGAGTATATGGTGCCTGGGGGCCTGAGGTACCCCCACGCCATATTTTTCCTAATTTTGGTGCGGGGTTCCCCTTAATATCCATACCAGACCCAAAGGGCCTGGTAATGGACTGGGGGGGGGGAACCATGCCGTTTTTTTCAATGATTTTCATCTATATTGCCAGTACCCGACAATACATTACAGCCGCGAGTAGTTTTAAATGACATTTTTTCCTTTAGAAATGTAATTTTGCTGTGGTATTGTTCTAAACACAGGAAAAATGCGCTACTTTACAGGCATACTAAGGACACTCCCCAGGCAAGATATTTAAAGAAATATTTCATTTTTATTGTTTCACTTTAACCACTTGCCGTCCAGCGCACGACAATATACGTTGGCACAATGGCATGGCTGCACAAATGGGCATACATGTACGACCTCTTTAAATTGTGGGCTAGTGGGCGCATGTGCCCGCGGGTCCTGTGGTCTCGATGTCCGCTGGTGGCCCATGATTGTGACGGGGGAGCAGAACAGGGAGATGCCTATGTAAACAAGGCATTTCCCTGTTCTGCCTAGCAACATGACAGGGTACTACTGCTCCCTGTCATCGGGAGCAGTGATCTCTGTCATTTTCTAGTGAGTTAGAAAACACTGAGGGAACACATTTAACCCCTTGATCGCCCCCTAGTGTTTAACCCCTTCCCTGCCAGTGTCATTTACACAGAAATCAGTGCATTTTATAGCACTGATCACTGTATAAATGTCACTGGTCCCAAAATAGTGTCAAAAGTCCTATCTGTCTGCTGCAATGTTGCAGTTATGATAAAAATTGCAGATCACCGCCATTACTTATAAAAACAATTTTGCTTTTTTTTTCAAAATTGTTGCTCTTTTTTTGTTTATAGCGCAAAAAATAAAAACTGCAGAGGTGATCAAATACCATCAAAAGAATGCTCTATTTGTGGGAAAAAAGGATGTCAATTTTGTTTGGGTGCAACGTCCCACGACCGCGCAATTGTCAATTAAACAACGCAGTGCCGTATCGCTCTGGCAGGAAGGGGATAAATCCTTCTGGACTGAAGTGGTTAAGCATTATTAAAATCACTGTTCCCGAAAAAACGGCCATTTGTAAAACTTTTTTTTGCATTGATACATGTCCCCTGGGGCAGGACCCAGCTCCCCAAACACTTTTTATGGCAATAACTTGCCTTTTAAATTAGCACTTTCGATTTTTCACGTTCGTGTCCCATAGACTTTAACGATGTTAGCGTGTTCAAACAAATTTTTGGCCTGTTTGTATGTTCTGCTGCGAACCGAACTGGGGGGTGTTCGGCTCATCCCTAGTCCTTAAGGGGCTGTAAAGACTGTCAGCTGCTGGGAGTAAGATCAGTCAGAGTTGTACATACAGTAGAGAAGAAGAGGAGAACAATTGGAGTTGTACATAGGGAGAACGTTGTCCCTGTTTTTTTGTTGCTATCAAGTTTGGCATCTCATAATTTCTACTCCCCATCCAAGTTATTACCCCTAATAATGTGAAAAAGTCAATCAGCGCCACACAAAGTACTATGTGCTAAAAAAATAAGTATACAATTATCAATAAATGTCAATAAGAAATAAAATGTACAAAAGCTCATATATATATATATATTAAAAGATTCTCAACAATTAGTGGACTTTAATGCCCGTATTAAAAAGAAACTCGAAAAGGTTGATAAGGACACTCAGAAGAAGAAAGCCAAAAAATTCCAGAGAGATTTGGCTGACTTCAGATCCGGCTCTGTGTATCTTTGGCAACAAGTTAAGAATGATGAGAATGTTAATCCTAGGAGAGGGTCTGTGCTGACAGCACATCCCTCCAATAGTTCATCAAATAACATACCGCCTGGAGTGGATGGAGGAAGGGAGAATCTACCTGGCCGTCCTCCCCACTCTACCCCAGTCAGGGGTGGTGCGGGACGAGGTGGATTAGATGATAGGAGAAGTACACCTACTAATCCCCAGTACCCTATGCCTTCTAACAGCCACTATCAAATCCCTGTTCACAACAGATACGAGCCCCTGAGGGATAATGGTGATAGAGTGAATTACCATTCTCCTCGTCCTTTTTTAGGGAGGGGAAGGGGCTGGCAGAAACGGGGTCGTGGTCACCCTCAACGCAGAGGGAGGCCCCCACCCCACCCGCAGATGAGACAGCCCTATGTAGAACCACAGTGGAGGGAGTACCCCCAATGGGAGAGGGATTATGCCGGGCATCCCAATCCATGGGGAGGAGAACAAGGGGCTGCAGGGCGGGACGAAGGGCCCAGAAAAAGAAGGAGAGAGCAGGAGTAGGAGGTATTTTTAACCTCAGTAAGACAGTTTTAACACACAAGGAAACAAACATTTTACACTTAGGCTTAAAATGCGGCCTAAAAAGGCCGATTAATAAGTTCAATGTGTTCATTGATGTACACAAGTACATTAGAAAGTTAAATATCAAAAAATACTTTCTGAATAAAAACTCTCAACCTGTCAGTGTTCCAGCTATGGCTTCGGTGCCTACTGACAGTGGGTTAAGGAATAAGTCACTTTTTAACCCTTTGAATAGTGCGAATCAGAACATTGATGTATTTAAAGGATTAGTGATACGGGATCTAGAGTGTATAGTGCCAAAAAAGAATGTAAATCCGCAGTATATATTGGATGGAATTACTATGTTGGAGAAGAGGAAGGAAATTGTTGTTAGGCCTGCTGATAAAGGAGGAGGAGTAGTTATTTTAGACAAACAGTTTTATCATGGCCAACTCACTGAAATGCTCAATGATAGTAATACTTATGTGAAGTTGTCAAAAGATCCTACTGCACAGTACGAGAAAGATCTGAGAAACCTGGTTGAAAGTGGATATGCTTTGGGTGTGCTATCCAGCCGTGAGAAAAAATATCTTGTACCGAGTAGTAGTAGAATCCCCACGATCTACACTCTACCGAAGATACATAAGGATCTTAATAATCCTCCGGGTAGGCCAATCGTGAATGGGATTGGTTCCATTACATCTCGTATGGGCCAATACCTTGATCATTTCCTACAGGATAGTGTTATATGTACCAAGGCATATCTTAAGGATACTAAAAGTCTCCTACAAATTCTCCAGCAGATTGACCTAACAGGGAAACAAGAAGTGTATCTGGTAACCGCGGATGTTGCTTCACTTTATTCGGTGATCCAACATGATGATGCCCTTCTAGCCCTTAATTGGGCCTTATCCCAGCGTGATGACTTACCACACAGTCATAAAGTTTTTATTAGGAATGCCTTAGATTTTTGTTTAGGCCATAATTTCTTTTGGTTTGACGGGCAGTTTTATTCTCAGTGCAGAGGTGTAGCTATGGGGGCAAAATTTGCCCCAAGTATAGCAAATCTATTCATGAGTGAGTGGGAGGATAAAACTATCTTTTCGTCCCCCCGTCATCAACTCCTATTATACAGGAGGTATATTGACGATTTATTCTTTATCTGGGATGGTACCAGTGACAGCCTCCAGGAATTTTTGAGAGAACTCAATTCTAATACGAATAACATTGTATTGACTAGTGAGGCCAGTCAGAGTGACATACATTTTTTGGATGTCACCATCTTCAGGAAAGAGAACTGTCTGGCAACGAAAGTTTATTTCAAACCCACTGACTCCAACAGCTACTTACCCATCACTAGCGGCCACCACCCGATGTGGCTTAAGAACATTCCTAAGGGACAACTAACGAGAATAAAAAGGAACTGTTCGGATGATACAGATTTTCTGACTCAAGCACAGATTATAAAGAAAAAATTTATGGAGAAGGGGTATCAAGAGTTGATGCTTGATTCCATTATACATGAACTAGCCCTCCAACCAAGATCGACGCTGCTTGATGAATCTCCATCTCTAAGGGCTAGGGAGAGCCATGAATGGAGCTTTCTATCAGAATTCCATTCTCAGTATAGGGAGGTGGAAGATATTATCTCTGCCCACTGGCATGTCTTGCTGATGGACAGAGTTCTTCACTCTGCTTTGCCTGAGAAGCCCAGATTTATATATAGGAAGTCTCTTAGCTTTGCTGACAAAATAGTGCAGAAAGTTCTTGACCCTCCGTCTAGGATGCCCACTTTTTGGGATAGAAATGGCTTCTTCTGCTGTAGACGATGTCGAGCCTGCAGAGAGGTCAACAGGCCCCTTAGGGCTGTGGAAAATTTTAGGTCGACCTCCAATGGTAAAGAATTTGCTATTAACGAATTCATCACATGCAATACGACGCATGTGGTCTACGCCCTTCAATGCCCGTGTGGCTTGATGTATATCGGTCGCACAAAAAGGCTTTTAAGAGTAAGAATTGCAGAGCACATAGCCAACATCAAACTGGGCTTTAAAGATCATAGTGTGTCTCTGCACTTCAAGCTTGTACATAACCAGGACCCGTCGGGTCTTAAGTTTTGGGGCATTGACCACCTTAAGCCGAAATGGAGGGGCTCCCACTTGGTCCGTGACCTTTCTAAAAGAGAGACTCAGTGGATATTTTTGGCTGACACTTTGGTGCCAAAGGGGTTAAACGTCGACCTAGACATCAATTGTTTTATCAGTGATTCATAGATGCAATTTTAATATTACTATGGTTCTGTATTATTTTAATATTAATGATTGCAATATTTGCATATGAGTAATATTTATCTTTGGTATTCGGTTCTTTAATTACTTTACTAATCCTAATTGGTTTTGATCGTAATTAGTATTTATCCAATTGCATTATTTCTATGGTCCTTAGTATGGCTTTTATATAAGTGTGTTATATGTCATTGTTTCCGGCTCATGGGTTTTATTTATTTATATAGATTTATAATGATGTTTGGTTTACATTAACCAATATGATCTTTATATCTTTTTACTCGCTTATGATTATAGTTCTTTTTTAATGTATACTGTTAAAAAGAAATATGCTTAAATATGTCGTCATAATTATGATCCGCAAATGGTCATTTTACTGCAATTATTATGCTGCATTGGCTTCTAGTATTGTGTTTAACTTGCTCTTAGTGCCTTGTGTATTCCGCATATTTCTTATGTATTTATTTATTAGTTGCATATTTTTGCCTGTTTTTAACTATGATAGCGGCACTTCGTATGTTAATCAGTACGTATGCCGGTTAGTGGTTTTTGTGCCATTGTGTACTATGTGGACGTGTATGATGAGCGATCACTCATCTCACAGATCCCAACACACTGTCACTGCCATTCATTACGTGCAGTGAGGTTACACACGCCCCCTCCCATTTTTTCTTATGCTTAATCACTGCTTGGCTACAGGTCTGACGTCGTGCGCCTGACGTCTGACTTGCTGCTGCATGATTGGCGGTCAGGATTGGGGCGGGTGTTATAAGCCTCTCATTGTGCCGTGTAGCCACGCCCTCTGTCGAAGTCAGGATATGACGAAACGCGTCAGGGCGTGGCTTACACGACGCCGGAAGTGAGGTTTGCGTTCCACCACAGCCCGATCTACAACCAGGAAGTGATGTGTTCCCCTGGACACCGAGCCGGCTGATCCTCTGAATGGTGACACGCAGCCTTTTATTTTCATGCTTGATTGACTGTTTTATATTGTGGAGTTGTGACCCCCCCTAAAAACCCCCCGGAGTGGGATTGAGAGAGAGGTGATGAGGAGATCTTTTTATTCTTGGAGGCTTGTTATTATTTGCAGATCTGGTGAGTCTAACCCCCTAGGGGGAGAGTGTCAACACAGGGTGATGCTTCACTGACCGGTGGAAGGCGCACACTGGGATACGGCTGTATTGTCACTTATGGACTGTCCTCTGACCACTTCACGGACTCTCTACTTCTCTGTGTGATGTTTTTATGCGTAGTTGGCCGCATAATTTCTTATTTTTGCTCAACACTAGCGCTGTTTTATAGTGTATGTTTACCTTTACAGTTTATGTATGCTATTATTGTCATTTTATGTAATATTTTAAACGGCTGCTGTCCTTTAAAAGACTCGGTTTAGATACTGTAAGTCTTTTTATACCTATAATTTCCAGTCTGTAGTTCTAGCTCTGCTTAGAAGCATTAACTAAATCCATTTTGGCGCTGAGTGGTGTGCTGCAGGCCTGAGCAAACCCATCCTTACATATATATATATATATATATATAAAATATCGCAATAAACTTTTCTAATTTCTTGATTGCTGTGCAGTAATCCACTGCTGTGTATCTATCACACTTCTCCAGTATTACAAAAAATGTGCACATCTCCACCAGCTGTTATGCCTGCTCACCCCAACAATGAGCCACACAAGCTCTGAATGGGAATCCCCTCATTTTTCCACTCCGATATCAGCTCTTCTCCTCCAGCCTGTCATATAAACAGCTCACAGACAAGCCTTTTCCCCCTTTGGATATGGTCCATATTAATGCAAATACAAATGCAGGAAACATAGTGCTCTCCATTTAAATAATTTATTTGGGTTTCCCCTTTAAAATATGGCACTTACAAGGTTTTAAAAAGATAAAATCATTTGTCACAGTGTTACAGTGTTCGCTCACCACTCTGCTGGCGTGACCTCACAGACTCGGCTCCTTCCCATCACGCGTATCACCTCAATTGGCTTTCTCAATAGATCTATTGTATTTTTTTTTTTTGTAATACTGGAGAAGTGTGATAGATACACAGCGGTGGATTACTGATGCACAGCAATCAAGAAATCAGAAAAGTTGATTGAGATATATATATGAACTTTTGTACATTATATTTATTATGGACATTTATTGATTATATTTTTCACTGTGTTTAGATCAGTTTATTTATTTGATTAAGCACATGAGAGCGAGCAGCGCTGCACTATTTATACAATAATTACTCCTAATAAAATATAGAAAACAAGTCCACACATCCATCCATTCTGGAGACAAGTTTTCTCCTTGACATCAGATATCACTGGTATTATCTCCAAACCTACTCCATCCCTAGCCATCCAAGCCAAGTATAGGAATAGAAGCCTTCCCATACAAATTCAGAACCCTAATAATACATATTCTGTTTGCAGCTAGATTACATATAATGCGCAAATGGAGAAGCTCCTTAATCCCTAACATCTCAGATGTTAAAATCTAACTGAATCTAATTAAAGAATATGAATTCACCTCTGCCTTACAAAACAATAATCTTGCAAAATACACCAACTCCTGGAAGCCTTGGCTGAATATTCAAGTGTGATTGAGGGTTATACTTTCCACCTTTTTTCTTTCCTTTTATAGTTCATACTCTGCAATCTTTTTTCTTTTTTTTTTTAAAGCAGATAAATTTTATTAAATCAATACATGGAAATACATAAGCAACAGCGTCATGTGTAGGTTACAATATAAGGTTTACAGCAACAGATGTTAACATTGAATCAGACACTGTATAGATGAACTGTTGATAGAAACATTACATTGCGAGTGGAAATAACATGGGAATGCATATAAGAAATAATGCATAATGTCTAGAATACAAGTCATAGTATAAGAAATAGCCATTTGGTATTTGTATCTGTACAAGGGAAGTGTTTTAATAGTAGTCTTACTTAATATAATGGATTATGGGCTAAGTGTATTGTAGTGTCAATGGTTAATCAATATATCTACATTAAATTGTATTAGTAATCTTGACTAACGTTGCAGAAGAGGAGAACAGTATATTTAGTCTGGTATTAAATCATAGAACAAGACTGGAACCCATTATACTAGTATGATGAGTATTCGTGGACCAAAGCATATTCAAATTTGTAATAATATGGGGGGGGGGTCTTTCCAGTGCCTGGCACAGCCTTGGGGCAACCGGAAAGTTACTATTAAGGGGGAATTTCTTCCAGGTTTGTAAGCACAGTATACCGTTGAATGTTATCTGTAGGGATATTAGTCTTATCCCTTCCTAAGTGTTTGTGATGTCAGGGGCTATGAGGAAGGGGGGAGGTGAATAGGATATATTGTATGGGTGTAAGCCTCTAACTGAGTAATTGGGTGTATTCTGGTGTTGTTTGGAAATGTTGCCAACAAGCCCATGTGTTCCTGTATGTGGTGGAATCATGTGCTTGGTGCACCAGTTCTTCCATTGAGGCTATGTTGTTGACTCTCTTGATCCAGTCTGCTGTTGTGGGGGAGTTGGTTGATTTCCAAAGAACTGGGATATATAGTTTTGTGGCATTAAGAAGATGTAGAGCTAAAGATTTATGATATGTTTTCATCGGTAATGAGGAGTGGTGTAGCAGCACTTGGGCTGGAGATAAGTCTAATTGGATGGTGGTGATTTGGGAGGTGAGGCGGAAAACAGTATTCCAGAAGGTTGAGATCGCAGGACATTCCCACCATATGTGAAGAAGCGAGCCTTTTTTTGTCATTACATCTCCAACAGTTAGGTGGGATTTCCGGATTGATCTTGTGCAACTTGAGTGGGGTTTTGTACCATCTCGAAGAAAATTTATATCCGTTTTCTTAAACTGTTACATTAATCGAACCCTTGTGAATGTTATGCCCCGTACACATGATATGACATTGATCGGACATTCCGACAATAAAGTCCATGGATTTTTTCCAAAGGATGTTGGCTCAAACTTGTTTTGCGTACACACGGTCGCACAAAGTTGTCGGAATTTCTGCTCGCCAAGAATGCGATGATGTACACCACGTACGACGAGACTAGAAAAGGCCAGTTCAGAACCAAGCGCGGCACCCTTTGGGCTCCTTTTGCTAATCTCGTGTTAGTAAAAGTTTGGTGAGAGACGATTCGCGCTTTTTCAGACTCGTGGTTTTCAGATCGATTTCTGCTCTTCAGTTTGTGCTTGTGGGTTTGTATCTGCTCTTTAGTGCGTGCAGCGAGTACCATTGACTTGTCATTGTGTTCTTGTTCGTTCGTTACTGTTTTTCAGGTCGCTCTTCACAGGCCTTGCTGTTCTTCAGTGCATTCTGTTACTTCGTTCTGAGCAGCCAACAGTTTTCTAGCCATGTTGTGTATACGTACTCCTCATAGAGTTCGTGCTGTGTGGGGGCTTGGTGTTGGGGTCCTGACCTTGACAAAAGTCCAGTCCATGAACAGGGTGGGGAGGAGTTCTGTCATATGCCTTTGCTCCGTGAGATCCGTGAGAATAATACTGATGATTTCAGGAACTTTCTCCGGATGACAGACCCCGTTTTTCACCGTTTGTTGGCTTTGCTGACCCCCTATATCAGCAGGCAGGATACCTGCATGAGGCAAGCCATCACTCCGGAGCAGAGGCTAGTTGCCACCCTGCGGTACTTGGCGATGGGGAGAAGCCTGCAGGACTTGAAGTTCTCGACAGGCATCTCCCCCCAGGCTCTGGGGATCATTATCCCAGAGACCTGTTCTGCCATCATCCAGGTCCTGCAGAAGGAGTATATTAAGGTAAGTTTTTTATCCTTTAATATCACATTTTATTGTATTGACGGTTTGCTAATATATTGTATTTCTACCCTCATTCCCTAATTACCTTGATTGAAATATGCTGTGAATGTCCCCTTTATCCTCATGAATGCTGGATTTTTATGTAATTATTTTTTTTGCTCCTTCATACATATTTGCCTTCACTTACCTCCCCAGCATGGTCTACAGGCCCTATAATCACCTCATGTAGTCACTTAACAATGTATTTTATCAGCTCCATAGTAGTGCTTTACCCCAAACACCCCTAAAATGTTTTGAAATGTGATTGGTGCTTAAAATTCTGGCAGAGTGCTAGAGGCTTTTTTTGGGGGTCCCCAAATTTATTTATTTTTTTCAGGTACTTATATAGCGCCGTCAATTTACGCAGCGCTTTACATATACATTGTACATTCACATCAGTCCCTACTCTCAAGGAGCTTACAATCTAAGGTCCCTAACTCACATTCATACATACTAGGGACATGTCTTTGGAGTGTGGGAGGAAACCGGAGTACCCTGAGGAAACACACGCAGGCACAGGGAGAACATGCAAACTCCAGGCAGGTAGTGTCGAACTAGCGACCCTTCTTACTGCTAGGCGAAAGTGCTATCCGCTACACCACTGTGCCGCCCAAATCATTTAGAACCCTCCCTCCCCCCAACTGCTAAGTCAGCTGATACCATTTCTCTATCTATTCTCAATCATCTATCTGCTGACTTTGCCAAATCCATACACACTATACCCATCTCTTTTGTGGCCAGATGTATAGATGAAATCCTCAAAGCATGTAGTGCAAGGGCCTGCCTGAATACTTTCAAATGGTACTGTTTAAAGTTTTTGTATACTATTATTATCTTGATAGATAATAGCAGAATGTCCAAATGTGCTCAAATGTGTACAGTGTGTATTTATATCTTTATATTATGACACTTCTTACCTGTCCAGTGGGCTGCCAATAATGTAACTAAGGAGGGGCTGTTCAAAGTAATACCCATTATTTAGGCATTCATCTCTCAATGAAGTGGAGAGGGTTACCTGTCTCAGAGTCCCCCCCCTATAATGTTAGAAATGGCCCAGGAGAGGGGGGGTCTGATAGTTGGACCTTATACTTTGTTTTTTTTAAATGTCCTCTAATAAATGTTAACTTGATGTTGGCCAACAATGTTTGTGTCTAATCTGCTTTCCCTGTTTATGTGCACAAAGACTATTTTTTTTTTTGGTTTTGACTCCACAGTTTACTTCCACGCCACAGGAATGGCAGACTGTGGCCTCCCACTTTGCCCAGCGGTGGGACTTTCCTAACTGCGGAGGGGCAATTGATGGGAAACACGTCCACATCGTCCCACCACCCAACTCGAGGTCGTACTATTATAATTATAAGGGGTTCAATAGTATTGTGATGTTGGCAGTGGTGTCGGCTACTAATAAATTTCTGTATGTGGACGTGGGGAAGAATGGCCGGATGTCCGATGGTGGAGTCATCACCCAGACCGAGTTCTACATGTGTCTCCAGAATGGCAGCTTGGACTTGCCACCTCCAGAAGACAATGTGGAAGGACTCCCATTTGTCTTCGTTGCGGATGAAGCTTTTGCGCTGGGGGACCATCTTATGCAGCCATTCCCGATGAGGACCCTCACCCCGGACCAGAGGGTTTTTAATTACCGGCTGGCCAGAGCCAGAAAAGTGGTGGAGAACACATTTGGAATCATGGCCAGCCGGTTCCGCCTATTTCTTACACCCATACAAATGGCAGAGTACAAACTGAATCACATCATCCTGGCGTGCTGTGTTCTACACAACTTTTTATGGCAACATTCTGCCAACTGTGCTGGCTCAGTTGGGCCTGAGGCCGGAATTCAACATGAATTAACCCTGACGGTGCTTGAAAGTGGCTGTCCTGGCTTGCCCCCCCTGAGTGCCCGTGATGTCCGGCTAAGATACCTTGAATTCTTTGCGGGTAGGGGGGCTATCAATATGCCTGACAATGTGTAAAACCTTTTTAAAATAAAAAAAGAACTCAAATCTTTGGTGACATTTACTGCTTATGTTTTTTTAGCTGACCCTGACAGAAATGTGGTGAGTCCTGAAAATGGCGTGATTGTGTAACATTACAAAGCACTGTTATTTACTAAAGGCAAAGGCACTTTGCACTATAAGTGCACTTGAAACTGCACTGAAACTGCACTTGTAGTGCAAAGTCTGTTTTCCCTTAGGAAATAACCCCCATTGTCACAGAATACACCAATTAGAGCACCACAAAAGTGTTGTAGCATTGAGACAATAATCCACACAATCTTGATTAACAATCTTTTTAATAACAGCACAATCACATGTGCATTTCCAAAAGGTTTTTAAAACAAACCAACATGTTTGATGTTTAACAATTTTTGGGGTCACATTAGAAAAAGTAGAAATGTCCATTTAAGATAAAACAGGCATGTGTATGTAGCAATAACTCACGGTGGAGCTGCTGGTTTAAGCGGGCCTGTCCTCTTTGCTCTACACTAGGGATGAGCCGAACACCCCCCCGGTTCGGTTCGCATCAGAACCTGTGAACGGACCGAAAATTCCCACGAACGTTAGAACCCCATTGACGTCTTTGGGACTCGAACGTTCGAAATCAAAAAATATTGTACCTGGGGGGTGTCTATAGTATACCTGTAAAGTGGCGTGTGTTTCCCATGCTTAGAACAGTCCCTGCACAAAATGTCATTTTTAAAGGAATAAAAGTCATTTAAAACTGCTTGCGGCTTTAATGTAATGTCGGGTCCTGGCAATATGGATGAAAATCAGTGAGACAAACGGCGTGGGTACCCCCCAGTCCATTATCAGGCCCTTTGGGTCTTGTATGGATATTAAGGGGAACCCCGCATCCAAATTAAAAAAGGAAACAGAAGTATATAGGCTCTGTACTCTGAACAGCAGTATACAGGCGGTGCAAACAAGACAGGGACTGTAGGTTTGTTGTTAAGTAGAATCTGTTTGTCATTTTGAACGGGTACATTTTTAACGTGTTTAGCTCCAGCCAAAAAATCTTTTTTAAGCTTTTTGGAAAACATAGGGAAGGGTTATCACCCCTGTGACATTTGTTTTGCTGTCTGTCCTCCTCTTCAGAAGATTTCACCTCACTTTTTGTCCCAATGACAAATGTTTTTTGAAAATTTGGGGTTTTTTGTGGAACAAGGATTGGAAAGCATCAGTAGAAAGGAGAAATGTTTTTCCCATATTAACTCTTACAGGAGAGAATTTCCCTTCCTTGGGGGAGATTTCATCTCACTTCCTGTTGTCTCCTTCCGTTTGCAAGTAAGAGTCGTTTGTAAGTTAGATGTTTGAAAGTAGGGGCCTGCCCTATATACTCAGCAGAAATTTGGGCCTTAGGTGTTGTTGTGGCCACAACACTGTAAGCCCACACAGGGCCCTGCTGTGAAATATTAGATCAAGAATTGTAATTAAATGCCCCTGTTGAACAGGGGCAGAAAAATTGGGCCTTTGGTGGTGGTGGTGGTGCTGATGCCACAACACTGTAAGTCCTCACTCGCTCTTGGTGGGTGCAGAAATGGGCCCTGCTGTGAAATATTAGATCAAGAATTGTAATTACATGCCCCTGTTGAACATAGGTAGAAAAATTGGGCCTTTGGAGGTGGATGTTTGTGCTGGTGCCACAACACTGTAATGCCCCGTACACACGATCGGACATTGATTGGACATTCCGACAACAAAATCCTAGGATTTTTTCAGACGGATGTTGGCTCAAACTTGTTTTGCGTACACACGGTTGCACAAAGTTGTCAGAATTTCCGATCGCCAACCACGCGGTCACGTACACCACGTACAACGAGACTAGAAAAGGCCAGTTCAGAACCAAGCGCGGCACCCTTTGGACTCCTTTTGCTAATCTCGTGTTAGTAAAAGTTTGGTGAGAGACGATTCATGCTTTTTCAGACTCGTGGCTTTCAGATCGTTTTCTGCGGTTCAGTTTGTGCTTGTGGGTTTGTATCTGCTCTTCAGTGCGTGCAAGCAAGTTCCGCGTGACTTAGTCATTGTGTTCTTGTTCGTTCGTTACTGTTTTTCAGGTCGCTTTTCACAGGCCTTGCTGTTCTTCAGTGCGTTCTGTTTCTTCGTTCTTGGACCAAGAATTGGTTGCTTCAGCGTGACCAGTTCTCTCATATGCCTTTGCTCCGTGAGATCCGTGAGAATAATCCTGATGATTTCAGGAACTTTCTCTGGATGACGGACCCCGTATTTCACAGTTTGTTGGCTTTGCTGACCCCCTATATCAGCAGGCAGGATACCTGCATGAGGCAAGCCATCACTCCGGAGCAGAGGCTTGTCGCTACCCTGCGGTACTTGGCGACAGGGAGAAGCCTGCAGGACTTGAAGTTCTCGACAGGCATCTCCCCCCAGGCTCTGGGGATCATTATCCCAGAGACCTGTTCTGCCATCATCCAGGTCCTACAGAAGGAGTATATGAAGGTAAGATTTTTATCCTTTAATATCACATTTTATTGTATTGAATGTTTGCTAATATCTTGTATTTCTTTCCTCATTCCCTAATTACTATGATTGTAATATGCTGTGAATGTCCCCTTTGTCCTCATGCATGCTGGATTTTTAGGTCCTTCATACATATTTGCCTTCACTTACCTCCCCAGCATGCTCTCCTGGCCCTATATTCTCCTCATGTAGTCACTTAACAATGTATTTTATCAGCTCCATAATAGTGCTTTACTCCAAACACCCCCTAAAATGTTTTGAAATGTGATTTGTGCTTTAAATTCAGGCAGAGGGCCAGAGGCTTTTTTTTGTAGTGTCCCCAAATCATTTTTATTAACCCTCCCTCCCCCCAACTGCTAAGTCAGCTGATACCAATCCTCTATCATCAATCATCTATCTGCTGACTTTGCCAAACCCAGACACACTATACCCACCTCTTTTGTGCTCAGATTAAGGGATGAATTCCCCAAAGCATGTAGTGCAAGGGCCTGCCAGAATACTTTCAAATGGTACTGTTTAAAGTTTTTGTATCCTATTATTATTTTGATAGGTAATAGCAGAATGTCCAAATGTGCTCAAATGTGTACAGTGTGTATTTATATCTTTGTATCATGACACTTCTTACCTGTCCAGTGGTCTGCCAATAGTGTAACTAAGGAGGGGCAGTTCCAAGTAATACCCTGTATTTAGGCATTCATCTCTCAATGAAGTGAAGAGGATTACCTGTCCAAGATTCCCCCCCCCTATAATGTTAGAAATGGCCCATGAGAGGGGGGAGGGGGAATGTGATAGGTGTACCTTATACTTTGGTGTTGTAAAATTCCCCTTAATAAATGTTATCTGGATGTTGGCCAAGAATGTTTGTGTCTATAATATGCTTTCCATGTTTATGTGCAAAAATACTTAATTTTTTTTGTTTTCCTCAACAGTGTCCTTCCACGCCACAGGAATGGCAGACTGTGGCCTCCCACTTTGCCCAGCGGTGGGACTTTCCTAACTGCGGAGGGGCAATTGATGGGAAACACGTCCACATCATCCCACCACCCAACTCAGGGTCGTACTATTATAATTACAAGGGGTTCAATAGTATTGTGATGTTGGCGGTGGTGTCGGCTAATTACGACTTCTTGTATGTGGACGTGGGGAAGAATCGCCGGATGTCCGATGGTGGAGTCATCACCCAGACGGAGTTTTACAGGTGTCTCCAGAATGGCAGCTTGGACTTGCCACCTCCAGAAGAGAATGTGGAAGGACTCCCATTTGTCTTCGTAGCGGATGAAGCATTTGCACTGGGGGACCATCTTATGCGGCCATTCCCGGTGAGGACCCTCACCCCGGAACAGAGAGTTTTTAATTAGCCAGAAGAGTGGTGGAGAGCACATTTGGAATCCTGGCCAGCCGGTTCCGCCTATTTCTGACACCCATCCATATGGCGGAGTATAAACTTAATCATATAATCCTGGCATGCTGTGTTCTACATAACTTTTTACACCAACATTCAGCCAACTATGCTGGCTCAGTTGGGCCTGAGGCCAGAATGATACATGAAACAACACTGACGGCGCTTGAAAGTGGCCGTCCTGGCTTGCCCTCCCTGAGTGCCCGTGATGTCCGGTTAAGATACCTTGAGTTCTTTGCGGATAGGGGGGCCATCAATATGCCAGCAAATTTGTGAAGCCTTTATCAAATAAAAACCAAAAAAAAGAAAATCTTTGTTGACATTTACTGCTTGTGTTTGTTTTAGATGACTCTGACAGAAATGTGGTGAGTCCAGAAAATGGCGTGATTATGTAACCTTATACAAAGCACTGTTGGGTGTTATTTACTAAAGGCAAAGGCACTCTGCACTACAAGTGCACTTGAAACTGCACTGAAACTGCACTTGTAGTGCAAAGAGGATTTGCCCTTAGGAAATAACCCCCATTTTCACAGAAAGCAGCAATTACATCACCACAAAAGTGTGACAATAATCCACACATTCTTGATGGACAATCTTTTTAATACCAGCACAATCACATGTGCATTTAGAAAAGGTTTTTAAAACAAACCAACATGTTTGTTGTATAGCAATTTTTGGGGTAGCATTATAAAAAGTAGAAATGTCCATTTAAGCTAAAACAGGCATGTGTAAAACCAACAAGAAAGACACAAATCTTGAACTTACAAAGTTCACATTTGGTAGAACTTGAAGGCAATATCAGACATGAGTATTTAGGAACTGTGTTTGATATTGCATTCAGATGGGGTGAAGTCACCCCAGGAAAAGCCCAATTTGGAAAATGCACACAAATTTACCAATGTCAACATGTGCTAGCTGCCATCATGGGGGATCAAGGGACGTGTTTTGGGGGAGCAACCCCTTCCTCTCAGCTACTTTATTATTGAGGAAGGGGTTGTACCCCCAAAACGCGTCCATTGATCTCCCATGATGGCAGATAGCATATGTTGGCACACTGTGTGCATCCTCCAAATTTGTCTTTTCGAAAAATCGCTAAAACATTTTGAACATTGTAGCACACAAAAGAAGAAAGTGATTTGGAGGGGTTTTAAACTCGCCCCAAAACTTCAATGATGTTTTTATTTTTTTGAATAACATCATTGATGTTTTTCTTGAGGTTTTCCAATTGTAAATTACACCCCATGATCTCCCCGATCGGGAACTGGGCACTTTCTGATGTGAAAGGATCTGGATCCACAACATCATGATCACCTAAAAAGAGAGAAAAAAAAAAAAAACAGGTATCAAAAATATGCCGGCATCCATCTCTTACCTGAGCCTGTGGTCGCAGACACTCACCTGTTGTGGTGCCAATTTCCACCACATCTTCCTCCTCCTGCCCTTCTTGTGTTGGGTGGATTTCCCCTTCTTCCAGAGGTGGGGGGTCTGTGGTCTCCTCGGATGAGGGGTGTCCTCCGAGTCTTTTCTCACCTATGTAAAACAAAAATGGTATACTTAGCACACAGATAATTGATGGCAGAACTATAAATAGGAAACATTGTTTGGAAATGGGGTACAATTGTCTATTTTGGCAGAGTTCCAAAATGGAGCATTTTCAGTGTCCTTTGCCAAGCTTCAATACTTTACCTGTTTTGTACAAGCTTCACAGATGGAGACCCCCCTATAGTATACACTGGAGCACCTGTGTGGCCCCCTAATAAAAAGGGTGTTCTTGTGTCCCACACTAGTGCTCCAGTGTCCAGATGTGAAAACAGCTGCTCAGTGTCCTCTCCTTACACAGAATCTAATTTGCATTTCATTCTAGTAACAAAGCCATCTACACAACCAAATTAGTTTCATACAAGTAGGGCGTAAAAATTGTGGCCAAATGCATATGGCCAAAACAATGGTGTTTTATAGGCCGAAAGAAAAATGTTTGATATGAACGAATAATGTGGCCATGAACATGAAAGTTGCCATTTAAAAATGTACACTTGTAAGAAAAGCACATGGAGCAGCACGAACGTAATAAACATAAAGAATAGGAACACAGGACAACTACTTACATTTTTGCAGCACTCTCCGGATCTTTCTGTACTGCTCATGTTCTCTTAATTTGAGGTCCAACCATCGCTTCCTGAGCTGATCTTTCGATCGTCGTACCCCGAAATGCCGGTGCAGACTCCTGACTACTTTCGCCATTATCTTGGCCTTTCTGACATTGGGGTTGGGGTAAGGTCCATACTTTCCATCATAGTCGGCCCTCTTCTACATCTCCCCAAAGGATATATTTGAGGCCTTAAATCTCCTTCTGGATCGGGACATTTCCGTCTCCGGGCTTTCCTCCTCCTCCTTCTCGTTGCTATAATTAGCATGCACCTGCTGTGTATCCGCCATGTGCTCTTCCCCCACTGCGCAGAACGAAAAGGGGTGGGGAATAGACTAGAAAGAATGTCAGGGGCGGGCGGAGTTACACGCATGCGCAGTGTGTATAAAGCATAACACACGTGCGTATTACGTACGATCTGTGAGCGGAGGAAGGAGCATCGGAGGCGCCGATCGTGATAACGAAGGTAAGATCTAAACTTGGGCCTATACTGCTTTGAAATGGAAGCCTATATTGTAACAAGATTAGGAGAGTTTGGCCTGACCTTAGGGTTTGTCTTGTGTTGTGTCTTGCAGAGAAAATGGATGGCTTCAATGACCACAACTTCCTTCCCCTGTTCATAGACACGTACAGGGAGCTGCCCTGTCTGTGGCAGGTGAGACATCGTCAATATAACCATAAACAAAAGAGGCAGGCAGCGCTGGAGAAACTGCTGGAGTTGGTGAAGCCGGTGGTCCCCACAGCAACCATCCCCTATTTAAAAACCAAAATTGGTGGCCTGAGGAGCACTTATCTTAGGGAGCGCAAGAAGGTCACAGATTCCCAGAGGTCCGGAGCTGGAGCAGATGACGTTTATGTCCCCAGGCTGTGGTACTATGAGAGACTGCGATTTCTGTCAGACCACACTGAAGTCAGGGAATCTCTCTCTACTCTTCCTTCCACTCTTCCTTCCACCCCAGCTGAGGCTTCCGATGTCCAACCTAGGCCTTCCAGCCAGGAAGAAGTGGAGGAGCCCAGCTGGAGTCAGGTATAGCATTGTTCTACAGATTTCTGGTCAATAAATAAATGATGTTTATTAGATGTTATTATTGATCACTAATTGCTGATTGAAAAAAGTGTTTTACAAATCAATAGACAGTAGTGGGCACCCAAAATTGGGACAAAAATGAAAACTGCTGGGCTCAGAAGGATAGTCTGTTATATTTGTTAACATTCAATTTGTAACAGTCAAGAGGTGAAAATTGTGTGTGAATGATGACTAAAAAACTAAAACTATGTCCCTTTTTCATACACAGAAAGACCTCAGCCAGGAGGAGGTTGTGGAATGTGGCAGTCAGGAGGAGGCGGGGATTAGTGGCAGCCAGGAGAAGCCTGGGACCAGTCGCAGCCTGACTGAATCGCAGGTTCCTCCCCTCCGCCTTCCATACAAAAGAGCGAGGAAGGTGACTCACATGCAGGATTCTGCGCTCGGGCTCATTCAGGGGGCTTCTGCGTCCCTCCGAGCCTTACCCACTCCTGAAGAGGCCTTTGCCTGCATGGCTGCCACAAAACTTCAGGGCATGCAGGAGGGTCAACGCAAGCTATGTGAGGACCTGCTTTATAAAGTCCTAAGTAAGAGGGTGAGTGGGGAACTAACACCCAAGACCGACGTGATTGAGTTGGACCATCCTCCTCCTCCTCCTGCTGCCACAACTCCACCACCAGAGCCACCGCGTGGAAGGAAGCATGGAAGGAAGACAAGAGAGTGATGACCTAGGTTCAGTCTGGTCTGACAAAAGCTGCAGTCTCTCGCATGACCACAGCCTGGGGACACAGATGTCATCTGCTGCTTTCCGGATCTCTGGGACTTCTGGACCAGACTGCACTCCCTTAGATAAGGACTCCTCAGGCCACCAATTTTGCTTGAAAATAGTTGATGTCTGCCCTGGGGGTCCAAGGCTTCACCCATTTCTGCTGTTTCTCCAGCATTGCCTCCCTATTTGTTTAGTTGTGAGCCCTTAATAAATGTTTTTTTTTGGAAAATTCTACTCTCCTATGTGTGTTTTCATCCAAAAAGGACAGTTTGTTGGTGACGATTCAGGTAAATTTCTAAAATACAATGTGAAATTAACAAGGGACAACAACACCAAGCAATCTCCTACAGATTAAATATAACAACATATCAATGGTGTTGTGGTAACTTGACACAAAAAACCAGTGTTGCCAACCCCCCGAAGTGAAATTTACTGGCAGAACGTCAAAATTTACAAACGGTGCCCATTTTTTACTGGCAAAAAAAAACCATGAAATTTACTGGCAGATCCACATTTTTTACTGACACTGCAAAAAAAGTTCCTAAAATTACTGTTTTTTGTGCTAAACATTGCAAATATTAATATTTGAACTATAAACACATAGCTAGTGCTATTAGCAAAGTGTTTAAGTTAAACAAAAGTTAAAAAACATATTTCTCAATTTACATGAAGGTCAGGTTACTATAACCCGGCCATCAGAGAGTTCTCCCTTACATCAGAGTCTGCAGGATGGTGACCAGAGACCACTGTCCGCAGTGTGAATACACTAAGGTAAGGGGGGGATTACTAATATAGGGGGGAACCTTTATATCAGTGCCCCCTTACATTATTGTATTTACTTCCGCCTTACATCAGTGACCCCCTCAGACTGGCCTGGCGGCACTGTCACTGACCTCCTCTCAGGTGCACCCAGCAGGGCTCAGTCAGATGGGTCCAGCTTGGTGGCTATTCTATAGCCTCCTCTCCACAGTCCACACGTGTCTGTCTCTTCCCGTAACCCCCATCCCGGCAGCGCTCCCACTCTTGAATCCTTTCTAGGATCCCCTCAAAGACTGCAGACATGATAAGAGACAAGAGATAGTCAGAGACTGCGGACATACTACAGGAGAAGGACAGAGGCTGCGGACATACTACAGAAGGTGGACAGAGGCTGCGGACATACTACAAGAGGTGGACAGAGGCTGCGGACATACTACAAGAGGTGGACAGAGGTTGCGGACATACTACAGGAGGTGGACAGAGGTTGCGGGCATACTACAAGAGGTGGACAGAGGCTGCGGACATACTACAAGAGGTGGACAGAGGTTGCGGACATACTACAGGAGGTGGACAGAGGTTGCGGGCATACTACAGGAGGTGGACAGAGGCTGCGGACATACTACAAGAGGTGGACAGAGGCTGCGGACATACTACAAGAGGTGGACAGAGGCTGCGGACATACTACAAGAGGTGGACAGAGGCTGCGGACATACTGCAGGAGGGGGACAGAGGCTGCGGACATACTACAAGAGGTGGACAGAGGCTGCGGACATACCACAGGAGGGGAACAGAGGCTGCGGACATACTACAGGAGGGGGACAGAGGCTGTGGACATACCACAGGAGGGGGACAGAGGCTGCGGACATACTACAGGAGGGGGACAGAGGCTGCGGACATACTACAGGAGGTGGACAGAGGCTGCGGACATACTACAAGAGGTGGACAGAGGCTGCGGACATACTACAAGAGGTGGACAGAGGCTGCGGACATACTGCAGGAGGGGGACAGAGGCTGCGGACATACTACAAGAGGTGGACAGAGGCTGCGGACATACCACAGGAGGGGGACAGAGGCTGCGGACATACCACAGGAGGGGGACAGAGGCTGCGGACATACCACAGGAGGGGGACAGAGGCTGCGGACATACTACAGGAGGGGGACAGAGGCTGCGGACATACTACAGGAGGGGGACAGAGGCTGCGGACATACTACAGGAGGTGGACAGAGGCTGCGGACATACTACAAGAGGTGGACAAAGACTGTGGACAGGACACATCCTCACAGCAGCCTCCTCCCCTGTCCACCATCATATTACTTCTCCAGTCCACATCAGATTAATCAGTGTGCTGTGTCCTCCTCCTGCACCCCTTTCACCTCTGCCCTGACCTGTGGAGAGGTGAAAGGGGTACAGGAGGAGTACACAGCACACTGATGAATCTGATGTGGACTGGAGAAGTAATATGATGGTGAATAGAGCACATCAGTCTCTGTCCCCTGCATATGCCATGCAGCCAGGGCCCAGGGACAGAGACTGATATGCTCTATTCACCATCATATTACTTCTCCTGGCTCCAGTCCCAGTAATGTCCTCCTTTAGATCCCAATCCCATCCCCCCCACAGCTTCGCTCTCTGTACCTCCTGTGTGTGCAGCCAGCCAAGTCATGCACTGCATGACAGGACAGAGTCGCCTGGCTCAGCTCAGCTGTCAGCTTGCCTTGCCGCCGCGGCCGCGCTCGATCGATTCGAAAATGGCGCCGGGCGGCGGTATTACGTTACTGCGCATGCGCCGCCCGGCCGAGCGCGTACGAGCTTTCCCGAGCCCGGCCGGCTTCGGAACGGCGCATGCGCAGTTGCATGGCCGGCTCGCGGCCATCATTTTTACGGGCACCGGTGCCCGTAACGGGCATTCACGGGCGCCCCGAAAAACGGGTCGTTTTTACGGGCTGCCCGTTAATCTACGGGCGGTTGGCAACACTGCAAAAAACACACACAAAAATTTTCTGGAGTAAAAATAAAAATCCAATAAAACAAAAATTAGCCTTGAAAAAAATACAAACCAAAAATAACTAATCTGCCTTAAAACCAAAAAAAAAAAAAAACAACACCAAAATAATGTTGTCAGATGTGACAAATCAATATATATTGAGGGAATCCCAAAAAATAATAAAGAAATACATTTGTGAGAAGTCTGTGTGAATATGAGCAGCAAAACTACTTAATTCTTTTTACATTATAAAGAAGAAGAGAGTGTGCTGTATTAAACCATTGCACCATGACGAAAGTGCTGTATCCATTGCGAACGCTAAGTTTACCAGACCGAGCTGTTCCGTGTCGGAATTTCTTCTGAGCATGCGTGGCACTTTGTGCGTCGGAACAGGCCACACACGGTCGGAATTGATGCGATCGGATTTTGTTGTCGGAAAATTTTATAGCCTGCTCTCAAACTTTGTGTGTCGGAAAATCCGATGGAAAATGTCCGATGGAGCCCACACACGGTCGGAATTTCCGACAACACGCTCCATCGGAAAATCCGACCGTGTGTACGGGGCATTAGTCCTCACTCGCTCTTGGTGGGCGCAGAAATGGGCCCTGCTGTGAAATATTAGATCAAGAGTTGTAATTACATGCCCCTGTTGAACGGGGGCTGAAAAATTAGGCCTTAGGCACTGGTGCTGGTGCCACAACACTGCAACGCCTCACAGATACTCTAGTTGGAACGCAGGAACGAGCCCTGCTGCAAAGTATTGCATCAAAAATTGTAATTACATGCCACAGGGGCTGAAAAATTAGGCCTTAGGCACTGGTGGTGGTGCCCAGAACCAAAAATGTTCTTACAAGCTATCAGCGTGATCATTAAGGAGGAAGAGGATAATTACTCAGGATAGTCACTCAGCATCAGCATAGGCAGTCTTTCAAGGGATCTGAGATTTCAAAAAAAATTACTCGGTTACATCAGCATCAGGTGCTTGGTAGCTGGTGGTGATCCAAGACTGATTAATTTTTATAAAGGTCAGTCGATCGACCGAGACAGTGGACAGATGCACCCTGTGATCGGTTACAAAGCCTCCAGCAGCACTGAATGTGCGTTCCGAAAGAACGCTGGATGCAGGACAGGCCAGTAGCTCAATTGCATACTGTGCAAGCTCTGGCCAGTGATCCATCCTCAAGACCCAGTAACCCAGAGGATTTTCAGTGGGAAAGGTGTCCAAGTCAAATCTTGCCCCTAGGTATTCCTGCACCATGTAAAACAGATGCTGGCGATGGTTGCTGGAACCGATCATACCTTGGGGCTGCGGACCAAAAAATTGTCTGAACGCATCGGTCAGACGGCCACCTTCTCCACCGCTCCTTCTTTGACTGACCAAAGCCTCAGCAACACGTTGTCCAGAAACAGGACTTTGTAACCTCCCAGTCTCTGGGAACGCTTTGCACAGACCTTTCTGCAAGGCCTCCCGAAGATGTTTCATCCTCTGCTCCCTCTGCGATGGCAAGATAAGGTCTGCAACTTTAGCCTTGTAACGTGGATCAAGCAGGGTTGCCAGCAAGTATTGGTCCTTCTCCTTGATACCACAAATACGAGGATCCTTACGCAGGCTTTGCAGGATCAGGGAGGCCATGCAGCGTAGGTTTGCTGAGGCATTCGGTCCGGAGTCCTCTGGGTCACTAAGGACGACATGGTCCGCAGCCACCTCCTCCCAGCCACGTACAAGTCCATGTGTTTCTTGGGACTGATCCCTTAAAGACTGCTGCTGATGCTGAGTGCCAGGCTCCACCTCCATACTGACACAATCTTCCTCCTCCTCCTCCTCCTCGTCCTCTTCCTGTGTGATCGGCGGGCATGCAGGAACACTGTCTGTATAAAGGGGGCCTTGAGAGCTAAGGAAGTCCTCCTCTTCCGGCCTCTGTTCTGCCTCAAGTGCCCTGTCCATTATTCCCCGCAGCGTGTGCTCCAACGGGTGGACAAGGGGGACAGTGTCACTGATGCATGCACTGTCACTGCTCACCATCCTCGTGGCCTCCTCAAATGGTGACAGGACAGTGCATCCCTGATCATGGCCCACTGGCGTGGGGAAAAAAACCAAGCTCCCCTGACCCTGTCCTGGTGCCATAGCCACACAGGTACTCATTGATGGCCCTCTGCTGCATGTGCAGCCGCTGCAGCATGGCCAAGGTTGAGTTCCACCTGGTGGGCATGTCACAGATTAGGCGGTTCTTGGGCAGGTTAAACTCCTTTTGGAGGTCCACCAGCTGAGCACTGGTATTATATGACTGGTGGAAATGCACACAGACTTTCCTGGCCTGCCTCAGGACATCCTGTAATCCTGGGTACCTGCCCAAGAACCACTGCACCACCAAGTTAAGGACATGAGCCAAACAGGGCACATGGGTCATTTGTCCCTGTCGGAGGGCAGAGAGGAGGTTGGTGCCATTGTCGCAAACCACCATTCCTGCCTTAATTTGGCATGGCGTCAACCACCTCTGAACCTGCCCCTGCAGAGCTGACAGAACCTCTGCCCCAGTGTGGCTCCTGTCCCCAAAGCACACCAGCCCAAGCACTGCATAGCATCTTTTGGCCTGCATACTTGCGTAGCCCCTTGAACGCTTACGGAGCACCGCTGGTTCAGAGGACAAAGCACAGGAAGAGGCCATGGAGGAAGAAGAGGAGGGGGTGGAGGAGAGAGGTGTGTCAAAATCATTAGTAGTGGCATTTTGGAGGCGTGGTGGCGGAACAACCTCCAACACTACTGCACCCTGTCCTGCATCCTTCCCAGCTGCCAGCAGAGTCACCCAATGCGCCGTGAAACTTTGGTAACATCCCTGTCCATGCCTGCTGGACCATGAGTCAGCGGTAATATGCACCTTACCGCTGACTGCCCTGTCCAGCGAGGCATGGACATTGCCTTCCACATGCCGGTAGAGAGCCGGAATCGCCTTCCGTGAGAAAAAGTGGCGTTTGGGTACCTGCCACTGAGAAACCGCACATTCCACAAAATCACGGAAGGGGGCAGAGTCCACCAACTGAAAAGGCAGCAGTTGAAGTGCTAGCAATTTTGCCAAGCTAGCATTCAACCGCTGGGCATGTGGATGGCTGGGAGCAAACTTCTTTTGGCGGTGCAGCAGCTGGGGCAGGGAAATTTGCCTGGTACAATCTGACGTCGGTGTACCGAAAGCAGATTGCTCACAAGTACTTGGCTGTGACACATCTATTTCTACACCTTCATTCCTCTCAGTGCAGGTCTCAGAGAGGACTGAAGGTATAGTGGGGTTGGAGATCTCAGCTGATGAGGAGCAAGGAGAGGTCCTCTTTGTTCTTTGGTCTGGGTCTTTTAGATACGCTTTCCAACGAACTGCATGGCAGGTCAACATATGTTTGGTCAAGCAGGTGGTACCCAAGCGGGAGATGTTTTGGCCACGCGAGATACGCTTGAGAAATATGTTGCAAATAGCAGCAGTGCGATCTGATGCACTCATCTCAAAAAAGGCCCACACCAAAGAACTTTTTGAATAACGCACAGAGACTGCAGCGCCCTGCACATGTGGAGCATTTGGGGTGTGATGCAGTCAGTGTGCTGCCCTTAGGCTGGCCCCTGGAGGGAATCCTGCCTCGTTGGTGATGTGCCGCCTCCTCCTCCTCCTCTCTCCTATCAGGCACCCATGTGGAGTCAGTGACCTCATTATCCCCTCCCTCCTCATCACTGGAAAAAACCTGGCAGTATGCTGCAGCAGGGGGAGCATGACTGCCAGATTGCTGTCCTTCTTGGGGACCCCCTCTGTCTGTGCTTACGTTACTGCCTTCATCGAGCTCAGTATCATCATCAGAGCCTTCCAAACGCTGGGCATCCTCCTGGAGCATGTACCCAACACTGTGATCAAACAGTTCAAGGGACTCCTCAGGAGTACATGGTAGGGCTAGGGAAGGAGTCACTGATGACATTGAGCCGAGGGAAGAGGCCGCTGCTTTGCCAGACAAAGTACCCTGAGCATGGGTGTGAGAGGATGAGGAGGATGAGGACGGCTTGGTCATCCACTCAACCAAGTCTTCCACATGTTGCGGCTCAACACGGCCAGCTGCCGAAAAAAAGGCCAAGCGTGTCCCACGGCCACGTGCTGATGAGGACGACCAGCACTAGACACAGAGCCTGCTTGCCCTCTTTTATTGGCTTGTGACTGTCTGCCTCTCCTTCTTGGCCTTCCAGACATACTAATGGCCTGTAGCTGCACTAAACTGGGATATATATATATACGTACTGATACTGCAGCTAGAAAAATCAACTGCCTGCCTGTAGTATGAGAACACCACCAACCTTCTACAGGTAGCTTTAGCTGAACACTGTGCAGAGCTCGCAAAAAAAAACTTGTAGGTTTAGCTGAACACTGTGAGGAGGACGCACCACACTAACTTGTAGTTTTAGCTGAACACTGTGAGCAGGACGCACTACACTAACTTATAGCTTTAGATGAACACTGTGCAGAGGTCTCACTACACTAATTTATAGTTTTAGCTGAACACTGTAAGCAGGACGCACTACACTAACTTGTAGTTTTAGATGAACACTGTGCAGAGGTCTCACTACACTAACTTGTAGTTTTAGCTGAACACTGTGAGCAGGACGCACTACACTAACTTGTAGCTTTAGATGAACACTGTGCAGATCTCGCAAAAAAATAACTTGTAGGTTTAGCTGAACACTGTGAGGAGGATGCACCACACTAACTTGTAGTTTTAGCTGAACACTGTGAGCAGGACGCACTACACTAACTTGTAGCTTTAGATGAACACTGTGCAGAGGTCTCACTACACTAACTTGTAGTTTTAGCTGAACACTGTGAGCAGGACGCACTACACTAACTTGTAGTTTTAGATGAACACTGTGCAGAGGTCTCACTACACTAACTTGTAGTTTTAGCTGAACACTGTGAGCAGGACGCACTACACTAACTTGTAGCTTTAGATGAACAATGTGCAGATCTCGCAAAAAAATAACTTGTAGGTTTAGCTGAACACTGTGAGGAGGACGCACCACACTAACTTGTAGTTTTAGCTGAACACTGTGAGCAGGACGCACTACACTAACTTGTAGCTTTAGATGAACACTGTGCAGATCTCGCAAAAAAATAACTTGTAGGTTTAGCTGAACACTGTGAGGAGGACGCACCACACTAACTTGTAGTTTTAGCTGAATACTGTGAGCAGGACGCACTACACTAACTTGTAGCTTTAGATGAACACTGTGCAGAGGTCTCACTACACTAACTTGTAGTTTTAGCCGAACACTGTGAGCAGGATGCACTACACTAACTTGTAGTTTTAGATGAACACTGTGTAGAGGTCTCACTACACTAACTTGTAGTTTTAGCTGAACACTGTGAGCAGTACACACTACACTAACTTGTAGCTTTAGCTGAACACTGCGCAGAGGTCTCACTACACTAACTTGTAGTTTTAGCTGAACACTGTGAGCAGGACGCACTACACTAACTGTAAATAGTCTAGCTGCCTGACTGTGGTACTAATAGGATCAAAAGAACACCAGCAATTTTCTTCAGGTAGCTGTAAATACTGTAACAAGACAAGCCTGCCTGACAGTAGGAAGATAACAGGAACGGATCTAGCTAAACTGAATACAGTGTATATATATATATATGCAACACCTGGGATGCATATATATACACAATACACTGTAAGTGCAGCTAACTCACTGATTGTCCTGCCTAATCTAGCTAACTCAAATGAAATGACACTGTCTCTCTGTCTATCTACGTATCTCAACGCCAGAACACACACTACACAGGGCCGTGTGGGGCGTGTTCTAAACCCCTTGAGCCATAATTGGCCAAAGCCAACTTGGCTTTGGCCAATTACAGCTCTCTCTACCGACGACGCTGTGATTGGCCAAACATGCGGGTCATAGTGCATGCTTGGCCAATCATCAGCCAGCAATGCACTGCGATGCCGCAGTGAATTATGGGCCGTGACGCGCCACACAAATTTGGCGCGAACGGCCCATAACGTTCGGAATTCGGCGAAGGGCCGAACAGCCGATATTCGAGTCGAACATGGGTTCGACTGGAACACGAAGCTCATCCCTACTCTACACCATTCTTAAATTGTTCACTCCCCTTGGCACAACTGTAGTGCAGTGTTGTAACAATATGAGCAATAACTTTAACACACAATATACACTTACAATTATGGTTACCTCTGCCTGGGTGCTGATAGCTCCACCTGTAGGAGAAATGACAACACTACACGCAAACTTCAAAAATGACCAAAATTAACTTCTTTCTTTGAGTAAGTAATATCTTTATATAAAGAGTTATTCCAATTAATATACTATTGCACCAAGGTATAGAAATGATTACAATCAATAACAACCACAGAAATATATATATACTGTATGTGTATATTGATGTGAACCTATACCCGGGAGCTCCCCCTGCTCTAGACTTTAAAGTCACTATACTAAAATGCAGGGCCCTGCAATGAAGAAGGTAGTCCAGACGTCTTCAGTCTTCGCTAGCTCTTATAATTATAATCCGCAAAGGGTTCCTCCTGGGTGTTGCACAGTGTAGTATAACACACTAAAACAATTGTAATCCAATAGGGTGACTAGGTGTCTTTATGTGAGGAAACAAACATCTAACATCTGCTCTTGAACAGTGAAGTCTATTCGGATGTAGTGCCCTCAGACTTAACTTTTTCCGTGGGACTATTAGTCCCAGCACCACTCTGTACAGTTCTAAAGACATGTGTGTAATATTCAAATAAGCTTCTGGGTGTCAACCCTCTCACCACACAGAATCCAAACCGGTGGATGTCTCCGGTTCAGCAGTTCTCAGTTCCGTATAGAGACACCACCATGCCGTCACACTGTTCCATCCACAAACAACCAGGAGTCCTCGGTTAACTCCCAACGGGTCCTCCGGGAACAATCACGTCTCTTGTCCAGCTCACTGCGATGCGATGGCGGGATACTGCAGCTGCTCCGCTCCTTCGCAATGTAGGCCGCAACCCTGTGGGACACACACACACCCACAGAGTCCTGCTGGCAGGCCACGCGTCCCAGGAACAAGAGACCTAAAATGGCCGCTGCTTGCCATTTTATCTCCTCCCACAATGCAGTTCAGATCTGACTTTGTCCAGGAGCATTGTGAGTGGGTCAGAGCTACAGTTCCGAAGTAAACAACAAATTACTTCTGTGTCCCTTAATCCTGAGACGTAAACTTATTGTACTTTATTAATTGTCCACAAGATGGCACTAACATGGCTATTGTACTGAATAATATACATAGAGCTAGAAAAAACAGTTGTCAGCGCTACATACTCCCCCTGCTCTAAATCTTTGGTCCCCAAAGATATGTAAAACCTTGTTTCTGCTACACATCTTAGCCTCTAAACGAGAACACAGGACCGACAGAGGAGCCTCCCAACAATTTTCAGGTGTTGGGAAGCTACTCTGTGTTCCCACAACTGTCACTTTAGTATCGGGTACAGTTGTGCCAAGGGGGGAAGCAGGGCTCTCACTGTCCAGACTGATTGTGGAGGAACTAGGCTCATCAATGTTTCTTTTGCTGGTAATCTTGGTTGTTTCAGAACACTCACCCAATGTATCGTATGTTAGTCTCTTGGGTGGGCGAATGTTCCTCTTTTCCCTTTGTTTTTTTGGTTTGTCTCCTATTTCTGGCTGGACACCACTTTCTTCTGCTTCAGTGGGAGACAAACACTCTCCAGCTCTTCCAGACAATGGCACAAACTCTGGAGCTTCTGGCCTGAGGGCCTCACTACTCTCCTCGGCTGTGGGTGATGAAACACTCACTTCAGTTTCAGGTATATTAGATGACCATAACCAGCTAATGTCCATCTCTCCCCCCTCACTGTCTCCAGTTGCCAAAGTCCCAGACTGAGACCTAGTTACAGGCCGTTGTGCAACTTCTGATGTGGATGATAATTCCTCTTCTGGGATTATCCTGACTGCATCATTAAGAGGCAAAAGGTGATTCCTATGCCAAGTTTTAGTTGGTCCAGCACTTCCTTCTGGCCTGATTTCAAATACTGGGAGCCCTGGGAGCTGTTTACACACAACATATGGCTGTGATCTCCACCGATTTGCCAACTTGTGTTTGCCAGGAATACTCAAATTCCTTAGTAAGACTCGGTCACCTGGTTGAAGATCTTGGACCCTTACTTTAAGGTCAAAGTTTCTTTTATTCCTGCTCCCTCTGTTTCTGACATGGTCCAGGCCTTCTCATAAGCAACCTTTAGACTCTTCCTCAGCCTATTGGCATATCCTCGATGAGAAGCTTCCGATGTGTGATCCAGAGAGGTTCCAAAAACCAGATCTACTGGTAACCCAGCCTCACGCCCAAACATCACCTGAAAAGATGAATATCCTGTGACGTCACTCTTGGTGCTGTTGTATGCATGTACTAAAGCGGCAATATGCTTACTCCAGTTGGGCTTTTGCTCGGAGGCTAATGTCCCTAACATATTAAGAAGAGTTCTATTAAATCTTTCCGCCTGAGGGTCTCCTTGCGGATGATAGGGTGTAGTTCTGGATTTTTTATTCCCCAATAGATCCAGCAACCTCCTGATGAGGGTACTCTCAAAATCCCCTCCTTGATCTGAGTGGATCCTCTGTGGTAAGCCGTAATGGACGAAGAACTTCTCCACCAATGTCTTAGCCACTGTGACTGCCTTCTGGTCTTTCGTGGAGAAAGCTTGAGCACATCTGTTGAAATGGTCCGTGACTACCAGAATATTTCCTTGTCCACTCAAGTCAGATTCTAGGCACAGGAAGTCTATACACACTAGATCCATGGGACCTTGGCTTGATAAGTGTCCCATTAAGGGTGCCCGTTGTGGTAGAGTCTTTCTCTGGATACACCTATGGCAGGAGTGACAGTAATTCTCCACTTCTTTTCTCATGTAAGGCTGGTAGAATCTATCTCTTATCAACTGAAGAGTCCTTTCTGAGCCCAAATGTCTATGACCATCATGTAGAGCGATTAACACTGTCTCTCTGTGTTTCTCTGGCAGTAACAGTTACCACTTGTCCTCCGGATCTTCAGAGGAGCCCCTTCGGTAGACCACCCCTTGCAACAACTGCAACCGATCCCACTCTTTGTGTAACAACAAAGCTTCTTTTTGGGCGCTTTTCAGAAGTAGATCAGGGTGTTTACCCTCCAAAGCTTCCAATACCAAGCTGCAGAGTGAATCCTCTTGTTGATCTTTCCTAAGATCTTTCCTTTATAATTTAGGTAAACCCTCTGCAGCAATCTGGGAGACATTGCAGTAATACCTGGGTACTCCTGCCGTAGTCACTCCAATCTCTTCAGCTCTGGCTCCACCTTTCTCCTGCTTAACGGCTCCTTCACAAAGGGCTCTTACCCCATCTGGGGCAAGTTGAGTCCAATCCTCTTGGGAGCTCAGGGGACTGTGGGGTCTTCTTGACAGCGCATCTGCATCTCCGTTGCCCGCTCCCGGTCTGTATTTCAGGCTAAAGGAGAATGTTGAGAGAGCAGCCAACCACCTATGGCCTGTGGCATCCAATTTTGCGGTGGTGAATAAGTATGTGAGGGGGTTGTTATCTATTTTAACTACAAATTCGGCACCATACAGATAATCTCTCAACTTATCTACCACAACCCACTTCAAGGCCAGAAACTCAAGTTTATGAGTTGGGTAGTTCTTCTCAGCAGGAGACAAGCTTCGGCTCACATAAGCAACAGGCCTCAATTGTCCGTTGTAATCCTGATAGAGCACTCCGCCCAGCCCATCTCGGCTGGCATCCACGTGCAGTTCATAGGGCTTGGTAGGATCTGCATAAGCTAACACTGGAGCAGTTGTCAGACTCTTCTTCAATAGACTGAATGTCTACTCACATTCCTGAGTCCACTGATCCAGGATAGATTCCTTTTTCTTCCGGGGCCCTTCTTTCTGTCTCCCAGATTTCTCCGAATCCACATCAGCCTCTTCCTGATTCTTTAGTAGTTCTGTAATTGGGTGGGCTATTTTTGCGAACCCCTCCACAAACCTTCAATAATAGGAGCAGAATCCTAGGAAGAACCTGAGCTCAGTCACATTCGTGGGCCTTGGCCAAGGGGTAACAGCTTCCAATTTCTCAGGATCAGTTTCTATCCCTACTTCAGACACAATGTGCCCCAGATAGTTCACGGAAGATTGATAGAACTGACATTTTTCCATTGAAAGTTTCAAACCCTCTTCATGTAGTCTCTTTAGAACCTTTTCCAGTCGCTCTTCATGCTCTTCGACAGTTCGGCCAAACACAATGATATTGTCTAAGTATACTAGGACTTCAATCAAGTTCATGTCGCCTACTGTATTTTCCATGAGTTGCTGGAGAGTTGCTGGGGCCCCAGACAGGCCTTGTGGCATCCAGTTAAATTCATAGAACCCCACAGTGGTGATGAAAGCAGTCTTCTCCTTATCCTCAGGACTCATGGGGATCTGATAGTAGCCACTCTTCAGATCTAATACACTGAACCACTTCACCCCTGACAGGCTCTGTAGGGTATCTTCTATGCGGGGGGTAGTGTATTGATCGGGAATGGTCCATCGGTTCAGAGTCCTATAGTCGATACACAGCCGGAGTGACCCATTTTTCTTCCTCACCACCACGATCGGAGAGGCGTATGGACTCCTGGACTCTTTGATAATCCCAGTTCTTTTTAGCTCAGCCAGCTGTTCTCAGAGGTCTTCAAGGTCTCCCACTGGGATCCTCCTGACACTTTCTTGGAAGGGCTTGTCTTCTTCCAGCCGGATCTTGTGCTCTGCATGTCAAACTCACTCTTTGAGAAAACTTCCTTCCATCTCATGAGCTGGGCTTTGGCCCTCTCCATCCAAGCAGGCGTAAGAGAGGTGTTTTTCTCAATGGGAATCTCTTCTTCAGAGCTCCTTGTTACATCTCTTGGTGACACTGGGGTTGCTTGATTCGCCTGCCCTAGCAGCATTCTTGCTGGTATCCTCATAAGCAAGGCTGTCGTGTTCTGAACACTGGCTGAGATTCTCCCCCTGCTCCTCTTAAGTGCCTTAGTAGATAAAACTTTTGGAAGTATCTCCAGACCCACATTCTCTTCCTGAGTGTCCATCTCTAAGACAATGAAAGGACCTGGTCGTCTCCAGCTCAACTTGACAGAGGCCCTCATGCATACCACTTCACCCGGTTGTAATAGTTCTTCACCTCGGTCTAAGCGCCAGACTTTTCCCACCCCTTCTGGTGGGGCCTTCTGCTCATGCACTATGTCCTCATACACTTGGGTTAGCATGGGATGCATCTTCATGGCTGGGGCACTTTCCTCTTGTACAAGTGGTGTCAGGAGCCTTCTGACCAGGTCAGTATTTGTTCTGACAATGAGGGAACTCCTGTCAGCCCCAGGGGGCCGGGGACACACAACTGCCAGCGCGTCGAAAGTCTCCGCCTTTCCAGCCACACTTGGGTCAAAGGTGAGTTTGATAGGAATATACCCTTCATAAGGAAAGTTCTGGGTACCTAGACCCCATATCTCCAAGTCTTCTAACTTTTGCATGGGCAGATGCTTGAGGTGCTTCATGTAGAAGTCTTTGTATAATAAGGTCACTTGAGCTCCGGTATCTAGTAGTGCCTTAGCAAAGATTCCTTCTATCTGGATTGGGATAATCGGAGAGGGTCCCACCAAGTTTCAGGGAAATTCACCCTTAGAGTTTGACTTCTTCTGCCTATCAGAGTGCAGCTTGACTCCTTGTTCCTTGGACGCTTTCTCAACTTCATTCTTCCCCTTTCTCTCAAAACTTTGGGAACTTGGGTTTCATTGGAGTTGACAGCAGTTACAGGGCGCCCAGTTGACTCCTTCACTGGGGCCCTCTGAATTTTTCCGCCGGCTTCTGATGTTGTATGGCTGCTCTCGGATTTGGGCACACGTTCCTGAAACATCCAACCCCTCCACAGTTAAAATAAGGTCCAGATCGGCTCCTGAAGGTGGAGTCTGATACCTTCTTCAGTTTTTCTACCCCTTCATTAGGCGGGTTTGGGGGTCTCATGGTCAGTAAAGCCATCATCTCCGTTAACTGAGCCACCTGAGTCTTGAGAAGCTCAATCTGGGGATCATCCTCTATCACATTAACTGTTCGGACTCCAACAGTGTGCTTTGGTTCTTGGATGTTCTCCTTCTTTCTCTCCAGAATAGCTTCTTCTTTCCGTACAATCCGAATCAGATCTGGGTATTTCAATATGCCTCCATCTTGGCGAGTTCTTAACTGAAGGGTGATGGGGTCCAAGGGCTGGGCACCCCTTAGGACTTGTTTGGCTTGAATCTCATCCACTTTACAAGGATCTATCCCCTTCTTCAGTAATATCTGGTGAATGACCTTGTCCAGCCGCCTCACATATTCTAAAAACTTCTCTCCAGTTTCCTTCTAGGTGTGTTCTAATTGGTAAATTAGGTCGGAAACCTTTTCAGTGCGTCCAAACACATCTTGCAGGATATCTAGGTAGTCTTGGGCTACACAGTTTTGTTTACAGAGTTTTAAATTTCGAATGGCCTCGGAGGCAGGCCCCTTGAGACTCTGATCCGCTGCTTCTTCTGTGTTTCAGGGATGTCCCACTCATCCAGCACCTGTGTGGTCTGTTCCAACCATTCTTCAAAGGTATCTTCTCCTTTGGGTACAGGCTGTTGGCCCGAGAAGATGCCCAGTTTTTGGTACCCAATCCCTGAATAGGTTGAGCTCCCTTTCTGACATTGGGACACCAAGTTTCCAAGGGCTGTGATGAGTTCAGGTTCAATTGCAGTCGGTGCTGACTGTGATGAACCCCTGACTCTTGTTAAACTCATCTGAGAGATGTTGGCAGGATCCTCCCCCTGCTCTCTTGGGTGGATCAGGTAAAATTTTGTCTTGTCAGCGAGTTCAACACTTTCACCCTTAAAGTTTTCCGGAACTCCCATCCTCCATTTGAGTAAGGCATAAGTGCGGCATGTCTCATGGTCAGGTCTTACTGCGACCACCTTGGCTCTTTGACCTGGGGATAGTGTTTTCACCACTTGATTAATGTGTTCCTTCTCCCAGATATCTTCCCAGAGTTCCATGGCTATGCTCGCTTCTGAGCGGACGCCTTCTGCCTCACACCACTGTGCCTCAGTGAGGGGATCCAGGGGGGTGTTCTGCTTTAGAGTGAGTTATCCTGGACGAGCCCCCACATGTAGCAATAACTCACAGTGGAGCTGCTGGTTTAAGCGGGCCTGTCCTCTTTGCTCTACACCCTTCTTAAATTGTTCACTCCCCTTGGCACAACTGTAGTGCAGTGTTGTAACAATATGAGCATTAACTTTAACCCACAATATACACTTACAATTATGGTTACCTCTGCCGGTGGATGTCTCCGGTTCAGCAGTTCTCAGTTCCGTATAGAGACACCACCACGCCATCACACTGTTCCGTCCACAAATGACCAGGAGTCCTCGGTTAACTCCCACGGGTCCTCTGGAACAATCACGTCTCTTGTCCAGCTCACTGTGATGCGATGGTGGGATACTGCAGCTGCTCCGCTCCTTCGCAATGTAGGCCGCAACCCTGTGGGACACACACACACCCACAGAGTCTTGCTGGCAGGCCACGCGTCCCAGGAACAAGGGACCTAAAATGGCTGCTGCTTGCCCTTTTATCTCCTCCCACAATGCAGTTCAGTTCTGACTTTTTTCAGGAGCAGTGTGGGTGGGTCAGAGCTACAGTTCCGAAGTAAACAACAAATTACTTCCGTGTCCCTTAATCCTGAGACGTAAACTTATTGTACTTTATTAATTGTCCACAAGATGGCACTAACACAGCTATTGTACTGAATAATATACATAGAGCTAGAAACAATAGTTGTCAGCGCTACATGTAAAACCCACAAGAAATACACAAATTTAGAACTTACAAAGTTCACATTTGTTAGAACTTGAAGGCAATATCAGACATGAGTATTTACAAACTGTGTTTGATATTGCGTTCAGATGGGGTGAAGTCACCCCAGGAAAAGCCAAATTTGCAAGATGCACACAAATTTCCAAATGTCAACATGTGCTAGCTGCCATCACGGGGATCAAGGGACGTGTTTTGGGGGTGCAACCCCTTCCTCACAGCTACTTTATTATTGAGGAAGGGGTTGCACCCCCAAAACTCATCCATTGATCTCCCGTGATGGCAGATAGCACATGTTGACACATTGTGTGCCTCTTCCAAATTTGGCTTTGCTACAAATTGACATTAAAAATATGAAAAATTTTGGCACAACAAAAACCCAAGGGATTTTGCGGGGTTTTAAACTCTCCCTAAAACATCAATGATGTTCTTCATTTTATGCTGAACATCATTGATGCCTTTCACAATGTTTTCCAAGTGCCTATTACACCCCATGATCTCCCCGATCAGTATCTGGGCACTTTCCGAGGTGAAAGGATCTGGATCCACAACATCACGATCACCTAAAAAGATCGAAACAAAAAAACACCATGTATTATAAATATGGCGGCATCCATCTCTTACCTGAGCCTGTGGTCGCAGACACTCTCCTGTTGTGGTGCCAATTTCCACCACATCTTCCTCCTCCTGCTCTGCTGGTCTTCGGTGGATTTCCCCTTCTTCCAGAGGTGGGGGGTCTGTGGTCTCCGATGAGGGGTGTCCTTCGAGTCTTTTCTCCCCTATGTAAAAAAAAAATAGGTCTACTTAGCACACAGATATTTGATGACAGAACTATAAATATGAAACATTGTTTGGAAGTGGGGTACAATTGTCTGTTTTGGGAGAGTTCCAAGATGTTGCATTTTCTTGTCCTTTGTGAAGCTTCAATACTTACCTGTTTTGTACAAGCTTTACAGATGGATTCACCCCTATAGTATACACTGGAACACCTATGTGGGCCCCCTAATAAAAAGGGTGTTCTTGTGTCCCACACTAGTGCTCCAGCGTCCAGATGTGTAAACAGCTGCTGAGTGTCCTCTCCTTACACAGAATCTAGTTTGAATTTCATTCTAGTAACAAACCCATCTACACAACCAAGTTAGTTTCACACAGGCCCTAAAAAATGTGGGCAAATGCATATGGCCAAAACAATGGTGTTTTTTAGTCCGAAAGAAAAATGTTTGATATGAACGAAAATTGTGCCCATGAACATGAAAGTTGACATTTTAAACTGGATAACAGTTAAGAAAAGCACATGGAGCAGCATGAACGTAGTAAACATAAAAAGAATAGGAACTCAGCATAACTACTTACTTTTTTGCAGCACTCTCCGGATCTTTCTGTACTGCTCATGCTCTCTTAATTTTAGGTCCGACCACCGCTTCCTGAGCTGATCTTTCGATCGACGTACCCCGAAATTTCGGTGCAGACTTTTAACCACTTTCGCCATGATCTTGGCCTTTCGGACACTGGGGTTGGGGTAAGGTCCATACTTTCCATCATGGTCGCCCTTCTTCAGGATGTCGACCAACTCCAACATCACCCCAAAGGACATATTTGATGCCTTAAATCATCTCCTTCTGGATCGGGACGATTCTGCCTCTGGGCTTTCCTCCTCTGTCAGGAAAGTCCTGTCAGTATCAGACGCCCTGTGCGGGCAGTCGCACGCATGCGCACGCGCACCAGGCGGGCTATTTAAACTGATCTGTCACATGAGAATCTTGCTGTCTGCTCTACAGCGTTACGTGTGCACTTCCTGAGAACACTTCCTGTTTCCTGTGCTAGACCCGGCTTGTTCCTGATTATCCTAGCTGTCTGCCTGCATCTGATCCCGGCTTGTCTCCGACCATCCCTGCTTTCTGCCTGCATCCGACCCCGGCTTGTCTGACCACTCTTCTGCCTGACCCTTTGGCTCATCTACAGTCCGCCTGGCTATCGATCCGGCTTGTCTGGCCTTCCAGTCTGCTGCACCAGTGTTTCAGTCTGCTGTCCTGTGTGTTCCAGCCTACTATCCAGTTCCAGTCTGCTGTGTGGTTCCAGTCTGCTGCACCAGTGTTCCAGTCTGCTGTCCTGTGTGTTCCAGCCTGCTATCCAGTTCCAGTCTGCTGTGTGGTTCCAGTCTGCTGCACCAGTGTTCCAGTCTGCTGTCCTGTGTCTTCCAGCCTGCTATCCAGTTCCAGTCTGCTGCACCAGTGTTCCAGTCTACCTACCAGATCAGCTTAATCTCCACTGCACAGTGTTTCCAGAGTTCCAGACCTACCTCCTGCTGTTGATCCTGCCAGGCACTCGTGCCACTCCTGACTCTTGTGCTTCCTGTATACCCTACCAGGGCCCTCGAGTCAGAGCCGCAAGAGAGGCCATCCCCTGCAAGTCGGGCTCCTCCACAAGGTACGTGACAGTAGCAGACAGCCATGACCGAGCCCGAGCAGGGAGCCTCTCCTATGGAAGAACTTTGTATGCACCTGGCCGGCCTTACACAGGCTGTTAAGAGGCTCCAGGAAGGATATACACGTCTGGAAGAACGGGTCCAAGTACTGTCTGGTCCCACTGAGACCCAGGGATCTTCTCTGCCATCTACCTCTGCTAGCAGTACTACTTCCCCTACAGTAGTGATGCTGCCCCCTGAACCAAGGGTTCCCACTCCTGAAAAGTTTTCTGGAGAACGAAGTAAATTCAGGGCATTCCGGAATGCATGCGAACTGTACTTCGCCCTTCAACCTCGCACCTTCTCGCTTGAAGCCACCAAAGTAGGTTTTGTGATCTCACTGCTCCTGGGTGACCCCCAAACATGGGCTCACCGCCTTCTGGAACTGAAAGCCGAGGTGCCAATTTAACCACCTTCTTTGATGCAATGGCCCAGCTATATGAGGACTCACAGCTTTCTGCAACCGCAGAAGCCGCCCTGTACACCCTTCAACAAGGGCGTAAGGCAGTAGAGGACTACGTTGCGGAATTCCGCCGATGGAGTGCAGACACGGATTGGAATGACGCTACCAGTTCCGTATGGGACTTTCCGACCCTTTAAAAGATGAAATGGCCCGAGTGGGAATTGTTCTGACTCTGGATGCCTTGATTAACCTTGCCATACAGATCGACCGACGGTTGAGGGAGCGAAGAGCAGAAAGAGGTGCTGGGCCTACTCGCCCAACCTGGATGTTGCCTAGGGTCCCCAGCTATACCCATCCTGCACCCACCTCTAGTCCTGCTGTTTCACCTGATACCTCTGAGCCCATGCAACTTGGAGTCTTCCGCCCATCTCTCACGACGGAGGAACGCCAACGTCGCCGGGCTAACAACCTGTGCCTGTACTGCGGGGAACCCGGACATTATGTCAGGAACTGTCCTAACAAACTCCGTAAGTGCCTGTCTGTCTCCTCTGGTGATGTGACTGCTTGGCCTAAGACTTCCGCTCACTTGACTCTTTCTATATCTTTGCAGCTCCCAGGAAAGTCTTTACAGGTTTCCGCTATCATTAATTCCGGGGCTTGCAGCTGCTTCTTGGACTCATCCTTTGCAGCTAAACACCAGATCCCACTGCGTTACAAGGCCCATGGACTCTCTATTCATCTGGCCGACGGGTCCGCAATAAAATCTGGGCCAGTTATACAAGAATCCGCTCCCCTTCCAGTCACCATCTTCAATTTGCACCAAGAACTGCTTCGCCTGGACATCATCACTTCTCCTTTATTTCCTATTATTCTTGGCATGCCGTGGCTACAAGCCCATAACCCTACTATCAACTGGGTCACAGGAGAAATTACGTTTTCCTCTCAGTACTGTCAACAGTTCTGCACTTTGAAGGACTCTGGTGAATCCCCTGCTCTGTTATGTCTCAACACTGATTCTGAGTTATTCCAGGCGGTCCCCAAGTTCTATCATGATTTTTTAGATGTCTTTAGTAAAAAAGGGGCTGAAACCCTTCCTCCTCATCGGGCTTACGATTGCCCCATCGAGCTCCTTCCCTTTGGCAGGATATTTCCTTTGACCGAGCTGGAGCAAGGAGCACTAAAAGCATACATCGACGAGAACCTAGAAAAGGGTTTCATCTGGCCCTCTACATCCCCAGCAGGTGCAGGCATCTTTTTTGTTGAAAAAAAGGATCACTCTCTTCGTCCTTGTATAGATTACCGCAAACTCAATAAAATAACTGTTAAAAATCGGTACCCTCTCCCCTTGGTACCAGAATTATTCCAGAGACTGGGGACTGCTACTATTTTCACCAAATTAGATCTCCGAGGGGCTTACAACCTAGTTCGCATCAGAAAAGGGGATGAGTGGAAGACAGCTTTCCGCACTCGCTTCGGGCACTTTGAATAAATGGTGATGCCCTTTGGACTATGTAACGCCCCTGCAACTTTTCAGTACTTCATAAATGATGTTTTCCAGGACTATTTGGATCTATTCGTCATAGTCTACTTAGATGACATTCTCATCTTTTCTTCTTCCCTGGAATCCCATCGCAGACATGTTAAATGTGTTTTAGCTCGACTCCGGCTACATGGCTTGTACGCTAAGGCTGAAAAGTGCGAGTTCGAGCAAGAGAGTATTCCATTCTTGGGGGGCTAATCATCTCCATGGAAGGGATCAAGATGGATCCCCATAAGGTTGCTGCAATTCTTGACTGGCCAGCCCCTACTGACATGAAAGGAGTCCAACGTTTCATTGGCTTTGCCAACTTCTATAGAAAATTCATTAAGGGGTTCTCAGCCATCATTGAGCCCATCACTCAATTGACCAAACAAGGGGTGCGTTTTCATTGGTCGTCCGAAGCTCAATCCGCCTTTGAATCTCTCAAAAGACTGTTCACCTCTGCTGCTGTTTTGAAACATCCCGATTCCTCTTTACCATTTGTCCTGGAAGTGGACGCTTCTGAGAGTGCTGTTGGTGCGGTTCTTTCTCAGCGACAAGGGACCAAAGCTCTGTTATACCCTGTAGCCTTCTTTTCTCGCAAACTATAATCCGCAGAAAGGAATTATGATGTAGGAGATCGGGAACTACTGGCCATAAAATCCGCTCTGGAAGAGTGGCGGTATCTTTTGGAAGGAGCTGCTCATCCTATTCTGATCTACACAGATCACAAAAACCTGGAATATCTTAAATCCGCAAAGAGGTTGAGACCGCGACAAGCCAGGTGGGCCTTGTTCTTTTCCAGGTTCTCCTTCCACGTGACCCATCGGCCAGGCTCCAAGAATATAAAACCTGACGCTTTGTCTAGGATGTTCCACAAGCCTCAAGAAACCTCACCTCCAGATACGATCCTTTCTCCTGGAAATTTTTTCCTGTTGCAAGAAGACCTACTTTCCCGGATTAAGCAAGCTTCAGTAGGGTTGGTACCGGCTATGAGAACAAAACTACAAGAAAAGGATGGTCTGCTTTGGTTTGGGAGTACCTGAAGGCCTACGGGTCACAATTTTAGAACTTTGTCATGATCACGCACTAGCAGGACATTTTGGTGTTACCAAGACGGCTGATCTTGTCCTGCGCACCTTTTGGTGGCCCCAAGTGCCTAAGGACTGTAAGAAGTATGTGGAATCCTGTACCATCTGTGCTCGGAATAAAGTCAGTAGAACCATGGCCTGGGAATTACTGAAACCTCTACCTGTCCCAGACAGGCCATGGAAGATGCTGTCTATTGACTTCATTGTCGAGTTGCCTCCGGCTGAAGGGCACACTGCCATCTTTGTGGTGGTAGATCGGTGATCTAAAATGGCTCATTTCATTCCAATGAAGGGTACCCCCTCTGCTGCTGAAACTGCACAAACGTTCATTAGAGAAGTGATTAAACTCCATGGAATTCCGGCTAATATCATTTCTGACCGAGGAGTACAATTCACTTCCCGATTCTGGAGAGCCTTGTGTAAAGCCCTAGGAATTGAACTATCATTTTCTACCGCCTATCACCCCCAGACGAATGGCCAAATGGAGAGGACCAACCAGACTCTCGAGCAATATCTTCGTTGTTTCTCTTCCTTTTCTCAAGATGATTGGTTCTCGTTGCTCCCCTTGGCTGAATTCGCCTATAATAATGCTGTCCATTCTGCCACAAAGCAAAGTCCGTTTTTTGCCAATTACGGGTTTCACCCTACCTTTTTGCCCAGCTCCATTCCTGAAAGTTCCGTACCAGCAGTCCAGGAAACAATACATTTTTTCTCTGTCAATAACCAAATATTACAGGAAACCATGACGAAGTCCCAAGAACGTAACAAGGTAACTTTCGACAGGAAAAGACGTGGGGAATTGCTACTCGAACCAGGTGATCTTGTATGGTTATCCACTGTAAACCTGAAACTGACTTGTCCCTCCAAGAAGTTGGGTCCTAAATTCCTGGGTCCTTTTCCTATAAAAAGGAAAATAAATGAAGTAGCTTTTGAATTGGAACTCCCGGACTCACTCAGAATTCACCGTTTTTCACGTTTCCCTGTTGAAACCTTTTGTCTCCAATCCTTTTCCTGAACGAAATCTGAATCCTCCAGATCCTGTAATAGTGGACGGTGAGGAAGAATTTGAAATTGAAGCCATCCTTGACTGCAGGAAAAGGAACAATCAAGCCCAATTCCTGATCAAGTGGAAAGGGTATGGCCCGGAAGAGAACTCGTGGGAGCCTGAGGAGAACATCCATGCTAAAAGCTTAGTTCAATCCTTTAAGAGAACCCATCCTGAGAAATGGGCCTGGTTGGGCATCCGGAGGCTGCCCCTTGGGGGGGGGCAATGTCAGGAAAGTCCTGTCAGTATCAGATGCCCTGTGCGGGCAGTCGCACGCATGCGCAGTCTGCTGTCCTGTGTCTTCCAGCCTGCTATCCAGTTCCAGTCTGCTGTGTGGTTCCAGTCTGCTGCACCAGTGTTCCAGTCTGCTGTCCTGTGTGTTCCAGCCTGCTATCCAGTTCCAGTCTGCTGTGTGGTTCCAGTCTGCTGCACCAGTGTTCCAGTCTACCTACCAGATCAGCTTAATCTCCACTGCACAGTGTTTCCAGAGTTCCAGACCTACCTCCTGCTGTTGATCCTGCCAGGCACTCGTGCCACTCCTGACTCTTGTGCTTCCTGTATACCCTACCAGGGCCCTCGAGTCAGAGCCGCAAGAGAGGTCATCAACTGCAAGTCGGGCTCGTCCACAAGGTACGTGACATCCTCATTGCTGTAATTAGCACGCACCTGCTCTGACTCCGCCATGTGCTCTTCCCCACTGCAACGAACGAGAAGGGGAATAGACTAGAAAGAACATCAGGGGCAGGCGGAGTTTCACGCATGTGCAGTGTCTATAAAGCGTAACATGCGTACTTAGTACGTACGATCTGTGAGCGGAGGAAGGAGTAACGGAGGCACCGATCGTGATTGCGAAGGTAAGATTTAACATTGGGCCTATACTGCTTCTAGATTGAGGCCTGTATTTGCACAAGTTTAGAAGACTTTAGGCTTACATTAAGGTTTGTCTTGTGTTGTGTCTTGCAGTGAAAATGGATATCTTGAAAGATAAGGACTTTATGCCAATCTTCATTGATATGTTCAGGGAGCTGCCCTGTCTATGGGAGATAAACTACCCTGAATATAAGAACCAAACAAAGAGGAAGGCAGCGCTGCACAATTTGTTGGAATTTGTGAAGACGGTGATCCCCACGGCAGACATCACCTATTTGAAGAACCTAATTGGTGGCCTGAGGAGCACTTATCTAAGGGAGCAAAAGAAGGTCCAGGATTCCCAGAGATCAGGAGCTGCAGATGACATTTATGTCCCCAGACTGTGGTACTATGGCAGGCTGCATTTTCTGGCAGGTCAGACTGAACCCAGGCCAGCACTCTCCAATCTTCCTTCCACACTTCCTTCCCCCCAGCTGAGGCTTCTGACGCTCCACCTGCACCAGCAACATGTGGAGGAGCCCAGCTTGAGCCAGGTATAGCATTCCACTAAATCTTCATGGTTGTCCAATCAATGATGTTAACTAGATGTTAGTTTGGAGTACTAATTTATGATTGTGATTGATGATGCAAAAACTAAAACCATGTCCCTTTTTCATACACAGGGAAGTCTCAGCCAGGAGGTGGCCGAGCCAAGCAGGCTGTGTGATATCCAGGTCCCTCCCCTACACCTTCAAAGACAAAGTGGCAAGAAGAGGAGTAACCTGGAGGAGGCTGCCATAGGCCTCTTTTGGAAGGCTACAGAGGCCCTGAAAAGCCCCCACACTGTGGAGGAGGACTTTGCTGGCCTAACTGCCTGCAAAATGATGCAGATGGTGGAGGGCCAACAACTCCTGTGTGAGTCCTTAATTTTGGAAGCTCTCAATAAGGGGTTGAGGGGCCAAATAACATGTGCTACCCACATTTGTAACCTCACACATAGTCCTACTCCTCCTCCTCCTCCAGGTCCTACTACTCCTCCTCCTCCTCCAGGTCCTACTACTCCTCCTCCTCCTCCAGGTCCTACTCCTCCTCCTGCCACATCTCCAACACCAGAGCCACAGCCGGGAAGGAAGCGTGGAAAGAAGACCAGAGAGTGAGGACCCTGGGCTCAGTCTAGTCTGGCAAGTACCACAGCTTGGGGACATAGATGTCATCTGCTGCTTTCCGGATCTCTGGGACTTCTGCACCAGACTGCACTCCCTTAGATATGGACTCCTCAGGCCACCAATTTTGCAGTAAAATAATTGATGTCTGCCCTGGGGGTCCAAGGCTTCGCCAATTTATGATGTTTATCCAGCGTTGCCTCCCTCTGTGTTTGGTTCTGAGCCCTTAATAAAGGAATTTTTGTTTCAATTATACTTGCCTATGTGTGTTTTCCTTCAAAAAGGACAGTTTGTTTGTGAGGATTCAGGTACATTTAAAAAATTCAATGTGAAATTAACAAGGGACACCAACACCAAACAATCTCCTTGAGATTAAATAATACAAGATATCAATGGTGTTGTGGTAACTTGACACACAAAACACACACAAAAATATTATGGAGTAAAACTAAAAATAAAATAAAACAAAGATCAGCCTTGAAAAAAATATAACCCCCCCCAAAAAAATAAAACAGCCTTGAAAAAAATAAAAAACAAAAATAAAACAACAAAAAAGAAATTTGTTTAGATGTGACAAATCAAAATATATTGAGGGAATCACAATAAATAATAAAGAAAGAAGTTTGTGAGAAGTCTGTGTGAATATCAGCAGCAAAACTACTTCATTCTTCTCACATTATAAAGAAGAAGAGAGTGCGCTGTATTAAACCATTTTTTACATTGCAGCCTGACGAAAATGCTGTATCCATTCCAAGCGCCAATTTTACCAGACCGAGCTTTTCCGTCTCGAAACTTCTTCTGAGCATGCGTGGCACTTTGTGCGTCGGAACTGGCCACACACGGTCGGAATTGACGCGATCGGATTTTGTTGTCGGAAAATGTTATAGCCTGCTCTCAAACTTTGTGTGTTGGAAAATCCGATGGAAAAAGTCCGATGGAGCACACACACGGTCGGAATGTCCGACAACACGCTCCGATCAGACATTTTCCATCGGAAAATCCGACCGTGTGTACGGGGCATTCGAGTATATCTTCCCCCATTCTGTATCAGAGAGATTGATGGAGAGATCTTTTTCCCAACGGGTACAGGCAACATTTGATTTGGGCGTATGATCGTCAAAGAGGATCGAGTATATGAAGGAGATCAAATCGCGTTGTGGTTCAGTGGAGGTACAGAGGGATTCAAATCGTGATTGATTCCTTGAGAAGGCTGGGCGTGTTTGTGGATCATTGAGGAAATGTCTAAGTTGCATATAAGACCAAAAAGGGAACTGGTGATTAGTCCCTCGGGTATTTAATGCCGCTAGCGGTAGTATAGTCCCCTCCAAGAAGAAGTCTCCCGCCTATCGGATTGGTATGGGATCCTAATTCTTGTATGAAAGAACTGCCAGTGCCCGGTAGGAAGTCAGGATTGTGTCTAATCGGCATGATCGGTCCTGGTGAGGGCGAGATTTGAAATTGGTGGCACGTTGTATTTAAAGATGTCAACGTGTTGCTAATGAGGGGATGTTGTTTGCATTGTTGTGAAATGTGACTTGGGTTGATCCAGGGTAGGTGTTTGAGTGGTAAGTGTGAGAAGGCTTCTTCAATGGTAATCCATGCTTTGGTTTCTGCGTGGACATTCCAATCAACTATTCTAGACAGTTGACAAGCATAATAGTATTTTCGAATGTCAGGTAAACCTAGACCGCCCTTCATTTTGGTTATAGCCATTCTGTTAAAACTCATTCTAGCTCGGGATCCCCCCATATGAAGTCCATACAGGATTTGCGAAAGGAGGTGAAAAATGTATGTGGTAATTTCACGGGTACTGTTTGAAGCAAATAAAGGAATTTCGGTAATATGGTCATTTTTACAATAGATATTCTACCGAACCAAGAGAACAAGCCTGACGACCAAGCTTTGATATCTTTCTGGATGTTTTGGAGAATGGGAGTACAATTTTTGCTGTATAAATCTGATAAAGAGGTTGGTATGTAGATCCCAAGGTATTTAATGGCATTTGGTTTCCATTTAAATGGGAAGTTATTTTGACATTGGATTATTGGCTCAGTAGGCAGAGTTATATTTAAAGCCTCTGATTTAGCAAAGTTGATTTTAAGATTGGTTAGGGATTCAAATAGGTTGATTTCTTTGAGGAGGTTTGGTAATGTACTGTGTGGGTCTTTTAAGAATAATAGGATATCATCCGCAAACGCCGCCAACTTGTAAGTGGATTGTGTTATGGATATACCTTTGATGTCCTGGTTGTCTTTTAGTCTTGTAAGACATGGTTCTAGTGATAGGACAAAAATTAGCAGAGAAAGCGGGCATCCCTGCTGAGTTCCGTTGGATATGAAGAAGGCATCCGACAGGTGTCCGTATGCCGATTTGTTTGAGGACTTCTGTTAAGTAATCCCATGCCATCCCGCCGAATGCCTTCTCCGCATCCAGGGAAAGAAGGAACCCGTGTTATTGTGTTGAAGTCAACCATTTGTGAATACTGATGGCTTATAAGGTATTGTCCCTTGCCTCTCTACCCGGGACAAAGCCTACTTGGTCCAGAGAAATAAGGCCAGGGAGGAGGGGCATCATCAGGGGGAATGTAATTGGACGACAGCTCTATCATTTAAATATAGTACCAGCGGCCATCTTGCCGTGGCCCACGGACACTCTAGTGCTGGGCTACAGGTGCTAATGTTATAAGATAGCTTCTAGCTGACACAACAATGTTAACCAGTAAACAAAATAAATAATAACTCCAGCCCTCAATTTACAATGAACGCTGGAGATAGAATAAAGTGATGACGTGGTATAAATAAAAAGATGCATAAACCCAGTAACGATTACCCAGGTCGGAGGTTGATAGACGCCACACCATATCCACCACTTTTACATGCTACATAGTAATTCAATAGCGTGTACAAATCAAAGGAATACCAATAATTAAATTGACTTGCAAGCAACATACTAATCCTGCTTTCTAAGTAAGTACTCATCAATTAATTCCTCTCTCCACACATCGTGTCCACCGATGTCATCATGTGTATGGGGGAGGCTGAAAAAATCGCTTCATCTTTATTAAATAAAAACTATTTAAACTATATATATATATATATATACATATCCTGATAAATAAAACATATATACATGTATATAAATGAACTAGAGGATATAGTCATATCTATATGTAAATAATAATAAATTATTATAAAATAAAATTAAAATAAAATAAATTTAAAAATAAAAATAAAAATAAAAAATGGGAATTAAAATTTTAAAAATTCTAAAAATACCAATGGACCAGCAGGACAATAACAACAACCCCTACAGGCTGGTGCGGGTTCACATCCCAATACACCTACGATATAGTATGAATATGAGAATAAGTAGGCGACCCCCACCCATCCTTAGATATATATATGAATGAATCATAATCAAATATTATCACAATATGAATATCTAACTAAAGATCAAAGCTAAAGATAAACCTAAACAGTAGACATACCAACCTAATTCGACATATGTATAACCATGATGGAAACATATTGGCCCCAAATGATAGATGTTATAATTATAAATATCGAAAATATCAAATTAGGAGCTCCAATAACTTTAATGTTAATAATTGCTCAAAAAACAACCCAGGTCAAACTCTCTCCAGCCTATAGGGGTTGTTGTTATTGTCCTGCTGGTCCATTGGTATTTTTAGAATTTTTGAAATTTGAATTCCCCTTTTTTATTTTTAGTTTTGTTTTTATTGTTATTTTGAATTTTATTTTATTTTAATTTAATTTTATAATAATTTTTTATTACCGTATTTATCGGCGTATAACACTCACCGGCGTATAACACGCACCCCAATTTAGGAGGGAATTTTAAGGAAAAAAAAACTTTTAGGAGGGAAGTTGAAGGAAAAAAAACTTACATTTAAATGCCCATCATTGCAGCCTTCTCAGTGCAGCCTTGCCCCAGTGCAGCCTTGTCAGTGCAGCCATGTCAGTGCAGCCATGTCAGTGCAGCCTTGTCAGTGCAGCCTTGTCAGTGCAGCCTTCCCCAGTGCAGCCTTGTCAGTGCAGCCTTCCCCAGTGCAGCTTTGTCAGTGCAGCCTTCCCCAGTGCAGCCTTGTCAGTGCAGCCTTCCCCAGTGCAGCCTTGTCAGTGCAGCCTTCCCCAGTGCAGCCTTGTCAGTGCAGCCTTCCCCAGTGCAGCCTTCCCCAGTGCAGTCTTCCCCAATGCAACCTTCCCCAATGCAGCCTTGCATCCTGTGATCCCTGCCATCCTGTCTTTCAAAATCGTCGACCGCGATATGAAAATGACGCCGCCGGCGCTGAAATACACAGAGCCGGTCCTCGGCTCTTCTCGGCGGCTCTCGTTTACTTTCGGCTCCACTCATAGTCCCGAGCGGAGCTATCCGAACCTAGCTGAGTACACTCGGCTAGGTTCGGGCGGCGCTCGAGTGAAGACGAAAGTGGCCGAGAAGAGCCCAGGACCGACACTGTGTATTTCGGCGCCGGCGGCGCCATTTTCAAATCGCGGTCGGCGATTTTGAAAATCTGACAGCTCCGGATTGCAGGGGATCGGCGTATAACACGCACCTGCGATTTTCCCCTGATTTTAAGGGGGAAAAAGTGCGTGTTATACGCCGATAAATACGGTATTTACATATAGATATGAATATATCCTCTAGTTCATTTATATACATGTATATATGTTTTATTTATAAATAATTTTTATTTAATAAAGATGAAGCGATTTTTTCAGCCTCCCCCATACACATGATGACATCGGTGGACACGCTGTGTGGAGAGAGGGATTCATTGATGAGTACTTACTTAGAAAGCTGGATTAGTATGTTGTTAGCAAGTCAATTTAATTATTGGTATTCCTTTGATTTGTACACGCTATTGAATTACTATGTAGCATGTAAAAGTGGTGGATATGGTGTGGCGTCTATCAACCTCCGACCTGGGTAATCGTTACTGGGTTTATGCATCTTTTTATTTATACCACGTCATCACTTTATTCTATCTCCAGCGTTCGTTGTAAATTGAGGGCTGGAGTTATTATTTATTTTGTTTACCGTACTGGTTAACATTGTTGTGTCAGCTAGAAGCTATCTTATAACATAAGTAATGTCTTAACCTGTAGCCCAGCCTCAGAGTGTCTGTGGGCCATGGCAAGATGGCCGCTGGTACTATAATTAAATGATAGAGCTGCCGTCCAATTACATTCCCCCTGATGATGACACGTTTGCCCTGTGTCGAACACGCACAGGGGAGGGGCCAGGACGGAGAGAAAGGCAGCGGTAGCTGTTAGTTGCTAGAACGGACGCCCTATCCTCACTGTACAATTTGTCTACATACTATACATAGAGTGGTGCACTGGCGCACCCTGAGAATGTGAGTACACCCGTTTGGGGAAGTGTTTTATCTGATTTTGGAATAAAGTTTTAAAACGATATCACACTATATGGTCTTTCTTCTTATCCATTGATCTGTCCCGTGTTGGAGCCTGTGATCCTGCGATCCGCACAGAGCCCAGGGTGGCTCAAAAGTGTTTCCTGACTTTGTTTAACTACTTGGTCACACACTCTGAGGTGAACGCATTACCTTGGGGGGTCACTTGTATTGCACCATCACATGATCTGTGGCACGTGGAGAGATTTCAAGCATGTTTGTTTATACCACCATTGGAAATCATGCATAAGCACTTTATCGTTTGTGTGCAGGACTTTTTTATTCATATGTTTAAAATATCTATATAGTTCATCCAGGACTATTATTTACACTAATTGTGTTGACACTAAGTACTTTGCAGTTTGTTTGGCACATGGCACTTTCTGTGATTTGTGGTTTCATTAGATTGTTATTACATGTGCAATTTGTACTGTTTGCTTGTACATATATATGCATCAGGTTTATGTAAATATGTTTATTTAGTTTATTTCACAATATTTACAGGTTATATATGTTTATGCATCTTATATGTGTTTGCATACGCGCAACACTTTTTGTGTTAGATTAAGGGCACATTTAGCACATTTGAGCGCAGCGTTATCCCAAACTTTTTTAGCTTTTATATTATAGAGCTGTGTGTAATATTGTGTGTAATATTGGACAAATTGGTCCGCTATCTGATTATTGGAAGTTAATTTGGATCCCGTCGAGTCATTGATAGAGTGAATTATTGTGGCTGATTTATTTGCCCATAGAGCTCTGGCGAGTATTTTACCGGATTTATTGCCATGTTCATAAAATAATTTTTGTGATAGAATATAATTGCGTTTTATTTGTCTGTTCAATACCACCATCAAATCAGTTCTGGCTTTAGTGAGTTCTTGGAGTGTGGATACAGCTCGAGTCTTTTTATGTGTTTTTTTCTAGGCCATGAATACGTTTGGCTAGATTGGAAATGTGAGCTTGTCTCTCACATCTTCTCTTAGAGGCTATCGCTATTAATTTTCCACGTATGGTGCATTTGTGAGCTTCCCATTTCAGCATTGGGGATATTTCAGAGTTATTGTTATGGAAGTAATGCTTGAGACTGTCATGTATAGTAGACACTATTAAAGTGTCTGTAAGTGGTGACGGATCTAGGCGCCATATTTGTAAACGAGATTGATCGCTCGAGAATTCCATAGACATGGTGATCGGGTGATGGTCTGAAATATACATTGGTACGATGGAGGTACTCATGAGCATGGGGAGGTCTCTTTGCGATATGAAAATGTAGTCAAGTCTGGAGTAACTGCCATAGTGGTTTGAGAAAAAAGTATAATCATTAGTCTTAGGATTAAGGGTGCACCAGGCGTCGTGAAGTGTCAAATCTTGAAGACATTTTCTAATTGTTCTTAACGCAGTAAATGGTAATTTAGACGTTCCTGATGATGTGTCTTGAAGGAGATTTATAAATTCTTTATTTTTTTCACAAAGATAGTTTTACAACAATATATATGAATATCAGTATATCATACCCTCTGTTTAACAATTACCCTCTTCACAACAGACATTAAAAGGAGTTATATTATCTACCGAATGGTTTGTCGTTTATTCACATATCTTTAATGAACTGATAAGGAGTCGCTTTATTCTACCCTTGTTATTTTTTCCCTACCCAGCAACAACATTAATTGTCCTCCACGTAAGAGATCCACCAAAACTGCCAAAAATAAAAAAAAATAAAACAAAAAAAGATATATGTTAAAAAAAAAAGAAAGTACTGTACTCTGCCCCTCCATATCATCACCTTTTCCCTTCCACCCCGTCCCCCCAACCACACCCCTCTCCGCGTCTCTCAGAATCACTTATTATTACAAGATTTATAGCTTCATGGTAAGATTTTCCATTTGCTGAATTTCTGTTATTCTGCCAAGCCATTGTGATCTAGTTGGGGGTGCAGTACTTTTCCAGAGAATCTGAATACTGGCTTTTGCTGCAGTTTTTTAATAGATATCGGGATATCATGCAGCAAATAAGCTGCTGGATTTTCCCCAAGAGACACTTCCGTAATTTCTTTAATTGTTTCAGACACCATCTTCCAAAATTATTTCAGTCCAGGGCATTCCCATAATATGTGCATCATAGTGCCCTCTGCACCCTGACATCGCTAGGAAAAGTTAGATATTTGTGGATATATCCAGTTCAGTACCAGCGGGGTTCTGTACCATCTAGTCAGTATTTTATACCCCCCTTCTTGGTATTTAGTTGCCACTGAGGCCTTATGTTCGAATCTAAAGATTTTATTTTTCTGTATCTCAGAAAAAGTTACCCCCAGGTCTCTTTCCCATGCTTGTAAAAAGGCCAATTCTTGTGGGGCTTTCAGCTCAACCAACAGGGAGTACATAACTGAGAGTGAGTGTTTCAGTGGCTCCCCTTTTAAGCATATCTGCTCAAATTTAGATGATGTATGTACTACTGACAGTCGTGTTGTTAATGATCGGAGAAAAGCCTTAAGCTGTGTTTGCATCCAAGAGCCATGCTATCCCCTCCAAGGGTATGGTGGTCACTGCTTGTTCCATACATATTCATGGCTTATCCTTTTGGCGTGTACACCAATCCGTTACACGTGCTAAGTGTGATGCTTCATAATAGCCGACCAGGTCGAGAAATCCAGTCCCTCCTCTTTCTTTTGGTAGAGTTAAAATGTCCCTGCGCACTCTCGCTAGTTTTCCCGCCCATATGAACCTTGCAAACCTTGCTCTTAGATCTCTCAGAAAACCTGGGGAAAGCTTGATTGGTAGGGTCTGGAACAGATATAGCGGTCTTGGCATAACGTTCATTTTTATAATGTTAATTCTACCAAACCACGTGAAGACTTCCTTGTCCCACCGCTGAAAATCTGATTTAATCTGTCATGCCAATGGTGCAAAACTGAGTTCAAATACTCTGTTTAACTTGTTTGGTATTTTAGTCCTTAAGTAACATATATGGGAGTCTGTCCATCTAAAAGCAAAATGAGTGGATAACTGATTTTGTAAAACAGTGTTTACCTTCACACCCATTGCTTCTGATTTACTGTAGTTTACCTTAAAATTGGACATCCCTCCATATTTTCGCATTTCCGATATTAAGGATGGGAGCGATATAACTGGAGAGGTTATGAAAAATAAGAAATCATCTGCATATGCCGCAAGCTAATGTTCTTCTCCCTTAATTAGGATGCCCCTGATATCTGGGTTAGCCCGTGTATTTCTTAAAAAGGGTTCTAGTGTGAGGATGAATATAATAGGCGCAGGGGCGGACTGTTAACTCATTGGGCCCCCAGGCAATAGGAGATTATGGGGCCCCCAGGCAATCAGAGATTATGGGGCCACACAGTATACACACACAGTATACAATCACACAGTATACACATACATGTACACACAGTATACACAGACAGATGTAAAAAAAAACACAGATTTATACATACTGTCCCTGGTTTTACTGAGGTTGGCAACCCTGCTGGGGCCCCCTAGTGGCCCAGGGCCCTTGGGCAGTGCCCGAGTGGCTCAATGGTCAGTCCGCCCCTGAATAGGCGAGAGTGGACATCCCTGCCGCGTTCCATTGCATATAGAAAAAGGCTCCGACATTATATAGTTTATTTTGACCCTTGCTTTCGGGCAAGAGTATAAACTTGTAATCCAATTCAGCATTCCACTTCCCAATCCTATATGTTGCAATGTGGTTCTCAGGAATGTCCAATCTACTCTATCAAATGCTTTTTCTGCATCTGCAGAGATAAGCACTAAAGGTTTCTGATGACATTGAGCGAAATGTATAGCACTTAGAACCCTTTGCGTGTTTTCCCTGCCTTCTCTATCCGGGGTAAACCCCACTTGATCAGTATGTATTAGGGCAGGAATATACATCAGTAATCTAGTGGCAAGTATTTTCGTTAGAATCTTAAGATCCACGTTTAACAACAAGATTGAACATTGTGATGGATCTTCTCCCTCCTTAGGGATTAGTGTAATGTGAGCCATTAATGTCTCTACGGGCATCCTTTGTCTCTCCTGTATTGAGTTAAATGCAGCTAAAAATTCCAGTGCCAATTTTTAAACAAAAGTCTTATAATAGAGCAGGCTATACCCATCAGGTCCTGGAGCCTTACCTGTTTTTAACCACTTGCCGCCCGCCCTATTACAGAATGACGGCGGCAAAGTGGTTTGATATTCCTGATCGGACGTCATATGACGTGATCAGGAATATAGAGCCGCTGCGCGCCCCCGGGGGTGCGCATTGCGGCGATCGTTGTTGCGGGGTGTCAGTCTGACACCCTGCAACACCGATCTAGGTAAAGAGTCTCCGACGGAGACTCTTTACCACGTGATCAGCCATGTCCAATCACGGCTGATCACAATGTAAATAGGAAGAGCCAGTGATCAGCTTTTTCTCACTCGCTTCTGACAGAGTCGGCTGCTCTCCAGACAGGGGGGGTCTGTGCTGAATGTTTATCAGCACAGCCCCCTCTCGGATCCTACCCAGGAGCACCAGGGAAGCCGCCCAGGGCCACCAGGGAAGCGATCCACACTGGACCACCAGGTATGCCCCTAGACCACCAGGGAAATGCCACTGTGTGCCCAGGCAGCTGCCAATCTGTGCCCAGGCAGCTGCCAGTCAGTGCCCACTTCAATGCCTACCACTGTCAGTGCCACCAGGGATGCCCATCAGTGCCTCATATCAGTGCCGTGTATCAGTGCCCATCAGTGCCCAGCAGTGCCACCTATCAGTGCCCAGCAGTGCCGCCTATCAGTGCCGCCTATCAGCGCCACCCTATCAGTGCCCAGCAGTGCCCAGCAGTGCCGCCTTTCATTGCCGATCAGTGTTGCCCATCAGTGCCCATCAGTGCCAACCAGTGCCACCCAGTGCCACCCATCAGTGCCCATCAGTGCCGCCTATCAATGCCCATCAGTGCTGCATATCAGTGCCACCCATCAGTGCCGCCTACCAGTGCCCATCGTCAGTGCCCGTCAGTGCCCGCTCATTGGTGCCACCTCATCGGTGCCGCCGTATCAGTGCCTGTCAGTGCTGCCTTATCAGTGCCCATCAGTGAAAGAGAAAACTTACATATTTACAATTTTTTTAACAGAAACAAAAGCAAAACTTTTATTTTTTTCAAAATTTTCGGTCTTTTTTTACTTGTTTAGCAAAAAATAAAAACCGCAGAGGTGATCAAATACCACCAAAAGAAAGCTCCATTTGTGGGAACAAAATGATAAAACTTAGTTTGGGTATAGTGTAGCATGACCGCGCAATTGTCATTCAAACTGCGACAGCGCTGAAAGCTGAAAATTGGTCTGGGCAGGAAGGTGTCTAAGTGCCCTGTATTGAAGTGGTTAAAGATTTAAGGGCTTCTGTGAATTCCTCTATTGTATTGGCCCATCTATATCCCCTGCGCCCTCTTCAGATATCTTAGGCAATCCTGAGGCCAATATATATTCCTTTGCCGCCTCCCCTATTAGATATCGTCACAGCAGATGCTTGACTCTCTATCTGATATAGACTAGTATAATAGTCTCTAAATTCTTTTGCAATTGCCTGTGAGGCGCTAACTAATACATCTCCAGGAGTTGAAATACGATCGATATAATTTCGTGCCCCCTGTCTCTCTGAGCGCATTCACCATCATCCTGCTTGGCTTGTTCCCATATTCATAGAATGCTCGCCTACACCGAGCTAGTTTAGCTTTTGCTTTATCCATTAATAACAAATTTTATTAATCGCGTAAACGCACTAATTTCTCCTCGGTCTGCTGCGCCAGGGATTTCTTGTTGTGCCAATTCAAGTACACGGATTTCTCAGAGTAAGGAATCAAGCTTCGCTCCCAGAGAACGTTTCCTATGTGCTCCTAAGGATGTAAGAACTCCTCTCATATAGCATTTATGCGCTTCCCATATACATAGTGGGGTTGTTTCCTCTGATTTGTTATTCATGAAAAAGGATTCTAATTTCTGGGCTATTTGTCTCTCATATTCTGGTTCCTTCAGGAGTGTCTCATTAATCTTCCAATACCATTCCCGAGGACCTCGGTCTCCCCACTCTATGACACAATTAGTCAGTGCATGGTCCGATAATGTAAATGAGCCTATGGAGGCCTCCAATATACACGACAGGGCATTCTGAGATATGAAGACATAATCGATTCTGGTATATGTCTTATGTTTTGCTGAAAAAAATGTGTAATCCCTTTCATGCACATTGAGAGTTCTCCAACTGTCCACCAATTGCAAATCTTGTAGCAGTCTCTTTGCTCTGCACAATTTTGCATAGGATATATGTGAGGCCCCCTTTGAGACATCGAGAGTAGGATCTAATGCCATATTCATATCCCCTCCCACCATCAGAACCCCTTCTTTATTTTGATATACTACATTTAAATATGTCTCCAGGGTTACGACTTGATCCTCATTTGGTAAATATAGGTTGACTAAGGTGACCTTTTGTTCACCCAGAAATCCTTTTACAATAACTGGGAACAGTCAAACGATAGCCTTCTGCATGTGGTATAGGAGCTTCCTGCATTTACCGATCCCTTCTGGCTCTTCTAGTGCACGGAGGCTTTGTAGGTAGAAGGAGAGTGAGGGCCGGGTTGCTGTGATCTTGCTTCCGACGGTGAATGGTATCTACGATATCGGACATCTTGGGTCTCCATTGGTTTCATACTGGAGGGAGACATTGATGGCAGAGTGTGTTCCTGCATGCCCGCAGGAACTGTCTCATCTTCTCCATGAGATTCCACTGATTTGCAGTGATCGTTGCAGGCAGCTCATGTTCTGACACATATACTCCAATGGCCCATTTTTCATCAGAGACTGAACATCTTGTTGAAGTATTTTAATGGGTTGACCAAGCTGGATCTGAATATCTTGCAGCCGAGAGTATGCCAGGTTTGAATGTTTAAAGTGCCCAATTATTTTGCGCCCAACTCCCACAGCCTCTGTAATGCTGCACTGTGATTAAAGCCCCTCTGAGATTCGACAGAGTGGCCTGGGACTACATGACAGAAGCTTTACGGGCCATAGGCCTCCCATCAAAAATGCTAAACCTCATACTGACGCTATATAATAACCCCACCGCAAGAGTCCGAGTCAATGGCCACCTGTCAGATGCCTTCTCCATATCGAATGGAACACGCCAGGGATGCCCCCTTTCCCCTATAATATTTATCCTCACACTTGAACCACTTCTGAGAAGACTAAGGGAGAACCCAGATGTCAAAGGTATAGAGATTAAAAACCGCACATACAAATTAGCAGCCTTTGCGGACGACATACTCCTTTTTCTTACCGACCCGCTCACCACTATCCCAAACTTACTCAAAGACTTCGATACCTTTAAGATTCTAACCAACCTACAAATTAATTTCACGAAATCTAACGCCTTAAATGTCACCCTACCACCCGCAACACACAAACACTGCCAAACAATATTCCCATTCACCTGGAATGATCGCGCAATCACCTATCTGGGCATACAACTCCCAAGATCCCTTTCTGACTTATACTCCCTAAACCACTTACCACTACTACAAAATATAATTAAAGATTTCACAAACTGGGCCTCCGGGTTATTCTCCTGGTTTGGAAGAGCTGCAATCATTAAAATGAACATCTTGCCCAGAATACTGTACCTTTTGCAGACGATCCCAATCAAAATTCCACCTGCTTTTTTTTCAACGTATCGCACAGCTTGCATAAAATTTGTATGGGGTAAATTAAAACGGAGACTTAGCTACATCAGGCTCACATATCCCAAACTTAAAGGAGGAATACGGCTACCCGATATAAAAAAATACCAACAAGCATGCCACCTCACAAGGATCATAGACTGGAACATACATACCAGATATAAAGATTGGATCCAATTGGAACAATCAATGTCACCCCTTCCGTTAACTCAACTCCCCTGGACCACACCTCAACATATCCCCCCAGAATGTAAATCCCACCTACTCATTAATCCAACACTGATCTCCTTTCGGGATGCATGCAACAAACATGATATTTCTTCCATCCTAGGCCCAAGGACACCACTAGCACATAACCCAGAATTCACCCCAGGTACATATCCTTCCTTTCTAGCCAAAGGTTGGCCTCACCCGAACATTCAAGCAGAACACTTCTTTACTGATGGTCGCCTTCTAACTCAAGCAGAACTGGCCACCAAAATGACTACAGCCACATTCCCCTTCTGGACGTATGTACAAATTAGGCACTTTTTTAATAAACCTAAACCCCAACCAGATTGGGCAAGACATACCACTCCCTTCGAATCCCTATGCTTGACAGAGGTACCTCAAAAACATTTAATCTCTCTTACATACACCATGCTATTCTCGAACCAGGACTCCAACCTACTCTGGAATATCAAAAAATGGGAACAAGAACTTGCCATTAGCCTCACAGAAAAAGAATGGGAAAATATCCATATGCACATACACAAGGGAACATTAATGTTCAGATACAGGAGAATGCATTCAAAATACTATCCAGGTGGTACAGAACCCCACTTAAACTAAACCACTTTAACCCCGCTCTTCCACAGCACTGCTGGAGATGTAAAACAGATATTGGATCCCTCATACATATATGGTGGACATGCCCCAAAATCCAACCCTTCTGGAAAGAGTTCCACAGAGTTATCAAACAAGTAACCACTTACACACTTGACTACACCCCAGAGCAATTCCTCATTCACCATTCCACAATCCCGACACGCTCCTACTTCCGCTCTCTTTCTATGCACATGGTAAATGCGGCTAAGATGTGTGTTCCATGCAAATGGTGATCTCCTGACCCACCAACTGTGGCAGACTGGTATAAACGTATACAAAAGACTGCAGAGATGGAAGAACTCATACGTAAAACGAAAGACACACCCGCCAAGTTCAACAGCACATGGGCCTGCTGGCTACATTTCCTTACCACAGATGAATACAAAACAATTCTACCCTGAGAGAGATGAGGGAGCTGTGGTGGAGAGAGGGAATAAGGAGACCCCCCCCCCAACCACATATACCTGTATCCCTGCAGGCTCTATCCAGACCCCGTACCACTTGCCTGATAAAAGTAAGCTAAGAACACAAAACTTTTTTGGTTATATATTTACTATAGGTATTGGTGCAATGCAACTCTATTCCATTTTTGAATTCTGATATTTCTTTCCACCATTCTGATACCTTCAGATAGGAATACATTTTTATAACTGCCGAGTGTACAGTGATTGCCCATTTACTGAAGTTAGTCAATGCTTTGCCATGTACTCTTAAAATCTGTGATAAGATATGTATTACTAATTACCACGTATTGTATGATGAAACTTTTCTCTACTTTATGTCAAGCATTACGTGTATTGTACCTTCACTTTCAATAAAAATTGTTGGAAAAAAAAAAAAGCCCCTCTGAGACAGCCAGCTGCAGTGTATGTGCCACACATGAAAGACCCTGAAGACCAGCATCTTGTACACCTTTTATCATATTTCTGCCATTATCACGGACTACCACATGGACAGAACTTTTGGGAATCGCCCAAGTGTCAAGCATTTCTTCTTGTATGCTTCTTATAGCTTGGCCTGTGTGAGAGCCTTGAAATTTCTTTGCGTGCAGCATGACTTGGTGCAGAGTGAAATTGGCATCAATCCACTGTGCAGTTAAGATAATTACAGACACGGGACTCACACTACTGCTCCAAATGTCTGTGGTGAAGCTGATAACCTTTATGTCCTCCTGTAGCATGTTGGTAATGTGTTTTTTCACTGTGTTGTGTAATTGTGGCAACATGACATCTGTGACATGACGTCGGCCGTGAATTTCGTACTTTGGCTCCAAAAGATTCATAAGTCGCCGAAAACCCACATTGTCAACTATTGATAGTGGCTGACCATCAAGAACGAACTGGGTAACTACTTGAGAAATTTTTTTAGCCTTTGGGTTATCCATGGAAAATTTTTCATGTCTGGCAAGAGTTTTCTGCAGTGTCAGCTGCTGAGTGCAAGAGCTAGTGACAGCTGTAAATTTGTCACTCTCAGTCTTGTGTTTCATTTTGAGGTGTTTTAAGAGATTACTGGTATTATAAGAACTAACTTTTGAACCTCTTCTGGATATTTTGGCAGAACAGAGTTTGCAGTCTGCAATGCGTTTGTTGGTTTCATCAATGTTAAAAAACTTCCATCCGTTTGCATTGCACTTAAAGCCAGAAATAACTAAGTTTCTCTACCTTAAGGGGAAAAAATGAGGAAAATGGGGAAAAATGTTTGAGCCCAAATGTTTTGTTTTCTGATTTTTTTCACACATGATGACACCTACTATTTTTTAGAATAATGAAGCTGCTCTAAACGGTGCTTGTTGTTGGTTCCTGCTGCATCCAGCATCTTGGTATGGCCAAGTAAACCAGCGGAGATGATGACATCCATCTGTCGGGTACAACGGTCGGTATCTCTACAATAGAAAAAGCAGAGGATGGTCTCAGAAAGGCACATGCAGGAAAATGTTAGGAAAGAGACAATGATGATTTATGTAACCGCAGCAGTCATTTGCCACCATCATGGACATGTTAGGCAACAGAGACAATGTGGGACACTAAGTTATGTAACACACACAAACACAGGCCAGCCGCCATGCTGGACAGTGGACATTATGTTAGGCAAGAGAGAGAGACAATGTAGGGCAAACTAAGTGTAACACAGGCCGGCCACCATGTTGGGCAAGAGAGAGACAATGTGGGACAAACTAACTTAAGTATAACATAGGCCGGCCACCATGTTAGGCAAGAGAGAGAGAGAGACAATGTGGGACAAAACTAACTTAAGTATAACATAGGCCATCCGCCATGTTAGGCAAGTGAGAGAGAGACAATGTGGGACAAAACTAACTTAAGTATAACACAGGCCATCCGCCATGTTGGGCAAGTGAGAGAGAGACAATGTGGGACAAAACTAACTTAAGTATAACACAGGTCGTCTGCCATGTTAGGCAAGTGAGAGAGAGACAATGTGGGACAAAACTAACTTAAGTATAACACAGGCCGTCCGCCATGTTAGGCAAGTGAGAGAGAGACAATGTAGGACAAAACTAACTTAAGTATAACACAGGCTGTCCGCCTTGTTAGACAAATGATGATGTAAGCTAGTAGTACTGTACAGCAATCACCGGCCGCGGGACACATAAGAAGAAAGCAAGCAACAGCTAGAAATAGAGAAGAGCACTCACCGGCTGCCATGAGGGGACATGGTGTAAGGAGGATGCTCGCCATGTGGGGCAGCCATGTAGCAGGCGCAGCAGCAGCAGCAGCAAAACACATGTCATGAGGGAAACAGCACTCACCGTCGCGTGGAGAGGCCGCAACCTTATCCGGTTCCCGAGCTCCGCCCAAGCTGACGTCACTTCCGGCATCGGTTTCTGATATCGGTTCATTTTCACGAGTACCGATACCCCTGAAGATGCCAAGTATTGGCACCAATACCGGTATCGGTGCATCCCTAGTAATTAACACATAGTGGTGGTACACAGATTTATTCAAACTAGTTGGCGGAGTCCACAAACATGTTTTTTCTTATATACCTCACCCACTAGCGAGGAGGGCCTTTTTTTGACTGCAGCAGACACAAATGATTGGCATAATAGATATATATTTGTGATTCTTTGCGCCAGTACCCTGTATGTTCACATACTCTTTTACATTCCCTGACTGATATGACCAGAAAGGACGGTAACCCACAGAGTTGGTCTCTGGAGTCCATTAAGGCCTTTGAGAGTCTTAAGGCTGCCTTTGTTTCTGCTCCTGTGTTGGCACATTCTGAGGAGCATCTTCATGGTCTTCATTCCACTTGGGCACAAGTTCAGGAGGCTTTGCAACATGCTAACGATAGGTACAGACTCCATGCTGACCACAGACGCCTGCCTGCACCTTCCTACCAGGTTGGGGACAGAGTCTGGCTGTCGTCTCATAACCTTCGACTTCGCGTTCCTTGTTTGAAGTTCGCACCTTGTTTTACTGGGCCTTTCCGTATCCTTCGCAGGATTAACCCAGTGGCTTACGCCTTGGACCTTCCTCCTAGTATGGGCATCTCAAATGTGTTTCGTGTCTCCTTATTGAAACCTTTGGTCTGCAATCGCTTTACCACCTCGGTGCCACGTCCTCACCCTATACAGGTTGAGAACCATGAGGAGTATGAAGTACAATCCATTGTTGACTCCCATAGGTTTCGTGGGCGCATACAGTACCTGGTGCATTGGAAGGTGTACGGTCCGGAGGAACGCTCTTGGGTCTCATCCTTGGACGTACATGCCCCTGTCCTCCTCCGTGATTTCCATAGACGTTTTCCCCTCAAGCCCGGTGTCCTCCGAGGGGGCGGGGTCATTGAGGAGGGGGTACTGTCAGGGCTGGGCTCAGCCCTTCCTTCTTTGAGCTGGTAGCTCAGCTGTCGACTAATTGCCAGCTCCAATCTCTCTCCACAGTTACCCAGCTGTTGTTGATTCTGCTCATCAGTCCTACCTACTTAAAGTTGTCCAGCTCACTTGATCTCTGCCTTCACCTTTGTCAACATCACAGAGACTTTCTCCTGCGTTCCTGTTGAAGACTTGCTCAGCTGACGTTCCTTCTGGCTCCTGATCCTGCTTGCTGTACTACTACTCTTATCTCTGGCTCTCTGACATTTGCTTGGCTGACTACCCGATCCAGTTACTGAACTCTGGCTTATTTTGACTATGCTTACTCTGTTTACCTTATTATTATTATTATTAAGCAAGTGTGATTTAACTATACGTCTGTCTCGGTCTGATTCATGGTTCCTGATACAATTAAACTGTTGAAGCCACAAGGAAGATCCCACAGGAACAATGGCAGACCCTTCTATTAAAAGAAGGCCCATGATTATCTGTTGGCATCCAAGGGGCATTTCTGTGAATTCATAGGTAAAAATTGTTGTACCTGGATCGGGGATACTAGTGACAAAGTTCAGGCCCACATGGATAAGGTTATATCCCTGTAAGGCAAGGTCAGAGCTATAGCTAGTGAAGGTTGGAATCCTTTTAAGGGTCTGGAAATCTTTGAGGATTTTTTATTTTTCAGCGGATCATAGTTAAAGGAACTAGGGGTATATATACTCATGTTGTTTTTGTTTCTATTCCTTCTATATGCCGTGATGAGGTCCTACTGTTGCCTGATTGGACGAGAGAACAGAGCCCAAGCAGATGACCACATCTTCCTTGCTGAGATGAGACGCCCCCCGAAGCCCAACCCAGGTACAAGACACAAAGGATCCCTGACCGACCAGCCTTCATGTCCTCCTCTAAATCATCCGTCCTGAAGAATAGAGTCTACATGTCACGCAGTGTTTTCCTTTTTATGGACTCATATGGACTGTAAGGACTGATTAATTTCCATGTGTAAGAAGAAGATCAACTTTCATCGAGGGACACGTGGGAGCATATGACAAAAGATTAAGATGTATTTAATATGTATTGTCACAGTGTCTCCCAGTGTTAGTTCTCCTGCAGCAGACTGGGGCAGACTGACGCCAGTTGAGACCCGTTTTGGTAGTGGAAAGCTTCCTGAGGATGCAGAGAAGTGTTTGCAGAGTGGGGATATGGCCGCCAGCGAAGGGCCCCTGTGCGATGCACAGACGATCATCTGGTAGAGATGTGTTCACTCTGCAAGACATTATTGGTTATGGGAGGATGCATGCTTTTGTCTTTCTGTGAGTCTGATCAGCACATGGGGGGACCATGGCATGCCCCTGCAGATAATCTCCCATCCACAGGAATGGTAGTATACTCTGGGTATGCATTGTTCTCTAAGGATTCACACCAAGTGTAAAAACGGGAGTCTTGGGTGTGTTGACAGCGTCCATGATTCCAAGGCCAACCATGCAGCTTTCTTTGTCTAGCTGAAGATGATGGCTTACAGGGACAGGGGACGGGAAATCATAGACACTGCCCCTGCCCAGACATGCCCATAAGACTCCCCTAGTCATTGTTCATTGGTTGGGATTTGTATAACTTCTCCTGTTTGAAGGAATGCCTGTGCTTGATAGGCCGATTGTGAAATCATTAAACATGTGCACACTGGGGGGGGCGTGACCGGAAGCCGAACCTAATGGCAGCCTAAGCTCTCAGCTCCCTAAGCCCACAGCACTAAAGGCGACCTTTGGGGTATTTCTATTGCACCCACATGGGCAAATCTAGGACCACTCGATCCTCCAGACATAGGGGATCATCCCTGCCCCCTCCAGGGACCTCCACGGACCTCCGCTCCTACTTTTCTCAGCCCGGAATGTCCCAGGACGAGGAAGCCAATATGGCGCCGGACACTCCGGACCGCATGCAGAGGAGACCCGCCCAGCCCTCACAGCCAGCGTACACGGAGAAGTGGCTCCCAGAAGATCTGCAGCGAGGCAAAGAGACTCCCCAAGTTACAGCTGCCGGCATGGGAAGGGTGAGTCCCCAACAGCCCCCAGATAACCCCATGGAGCGGACACACGGATCCCGGCCCGCCACGCCGCCCGTCCCCCCCACGCACTACACTCAGTGCTCGGCGGCCTTCCCGAGGCTTCTGAGGACGGCTCCGGAGCCGCCCTCACAGACTATGGAGTCAGTGTCCACAGACCTCTCCCGGGACTTCCCCCCCCTGCCAAGTCCTGCAGGCCCACAAACTGGATCCCACAGCCTCCCTGATGGCCTACATGAGGGAGCCTGGGAAGGGGTTATTACCTCCCCCCTCCCAAAACGCAGAGACTGTCCCGCTCCAGGGATCCCACTTTACCACAGCAACATAAACCAACAGCCCCATCTTATGCACAGAAGGCCAGTACCTCACTCTCCCCCTCAGCAGAGGACTTTAACACCAGACCCCTCCCACATCAGCAGCAAACAAGGGCATGCATAGATTCATGGGACCCCTCAGCAACTGGACTGCAGTTTAACCAGGGAGCAGATGCTTCACCACCGCATTCCCCATACGTGTGTCATCCCCTATCCCCCACTACTACAGTCCTGCACAGGATCCTTTCCTGCCCCCACACATGCCCCAACAATGGCAAACATATCTGCAAGCCATGCCTACTAAGGAGGACTTCAGACAACTAATCGAAGACGTTAAATCCATGTGTCGCACGGAAATTCAAGTACTTCAAACGGGCCTCAAACATCTGGCAGACAGAGTGGAAATGGCCGAAGAAGAAATACAAGAAACGAAACTAGCGGTCCACAGAACACAACTCCAGGGAGCAGACCACAGAGCAATGCTGAGAGATATGCAGAGACACGTGGAAGACCTGGACAATAGGGGGCGCCGCAATAACATACGGGTGCGAGGCATTCCAGAATCAGAAAACACAGAAGATCTGCAAGCAATCCTGCAGTCTGTCTTCAACAATCTTACTGGGGACCCCCCCTCTAAACATATAGAAATGGACAGAGCCCATCGAGCGCTTAGGCCCAAAGGCGCCACCTCCAAACCAAGAGACGTTATATGCAGAATCAGCTCCTACCCTCTTAAAGAGGAAATTATGAGACAAGCACGCCTGGCACGTAAAGTAACTTACGCGGATACCCAGATACAGCTGTACCCTGACCTTTCGTGGATAACCCTGCAAAAGCGTAGGCTCCTCCAACCGCTCCTACAACTCCTCCAGAAAGAAGCCATTATCTACAGATGGGGCTTTCCTTTTAGCCTCACGGCAAAACATCAGGGAAAATCCGCAGTGCTGCGATACCCAGAAGATCTTCGCACATTCTGTGACACACTTGAGATAACAGCTCCACAGCTACCGGAGTGGGACATAGTTGCTACTCCCCCACCACCGCCCGCTACCTGGCAAAAAGTGCCTGCATCCAACCGGCCCAGGAACTCTGACACTCAGCGTAAACCCGCCAAGCACAAGGCCCGCTGAATAGCATTTCCGGCAACAAAATACAATTCAGAGACTCGAGTACCTAGACTCAGTAGATAGAAATGTTTAACTAGCAGTTGGTCTGTTAGACCCCTAGAATATCTAACCTGATTATACCCCTACGCCCAACTACAGTTTACTATTACGGGCTAGTTTTAGAGGACGGGCATTGAAGCCATTGTCCATCACTCCCCCCCCCCTTTTTCTATAGTTTCTAACCCTCGTTGGTTGGACAGGAGTGCGCGGTATTAGGCTACGCACAGTTTGAAAAATTACAGTTGACGGGACGCGTGCTCCTGGGTGCCCCCCTATGCCCGCCCTCTCCGGGGTGGGGGTGGGGGCTCACGCAGGGGTCCGCTCTAGTCCAGGCCTGTTGGCCGTTTATAGATGGATAATAGGGTTGAATTTGTCTTATTTTTGTGCACTAAATGTACCTCTCTTTTCTCCCCATCTTTCTCTCTTTTTCCAACTCTCCAGCCATTCTACCTTGTACATGGATATGTACATGAAGATTCCTGGTCTCCTCCCGGAGGGTGTCCACTCTGAACCTGGGGTCCTGAAGGCTAACAACCCACCACCGGGTAAGCGCACATTCCCACACACCTATCCACCAACACCATGGCCAAGGTACTATCATTAAATGTACATGGATTGAACTCCAATAGAAAAAGACATCTGGCGCTGAGGGAATTTAGACAATCGGGAGCTGATATAGTAATGGTCCAGGAGACCCATTATAATAAGGAAGGCTCGTTTGCATTCGCATCCAGATATTACTCCCAAATATACATCGCATCGGGTAATCGTAAAAAAGCTGGAGTAGCCATACTTTTCAAAAGGGGGGCCCCCTTCACCTGCGTGACCCAATATAGGGACCCAAACGGCCACTTCATAATCTTAAAGGGTCTCTGGCAAACACAAGAACTGACGCTGTGTGCAATATACGTCCCCAATGTTAATCAGCATAGATTTCTATCTAAGGTACTCTCACGAATATTTAAGTCCACCCCCAAGGTCCTGATTCTGGGAGGTGATTTTAACCTCATTCAGTCGACTACTGCGGACCGCCAGGCCATAACCCCCCACGCTCCCTCACCTAGGTCCCATAGAGACTCGAGACTATTCAGACAAATCACCAGAAGATACGCGCTCTTTGATGCATGGAGGGCTCTCTGCCCACAAGGCCGACAATACACATTCTACTCGGCACCCCACCGTACGCACACCCGCATTGGCTATTTCTTTGTTAATAACTATACACTAAAACTGACACGCAAAGCACAAATATGCCCCATCTCATGGTCGGACCATGCACCTATTTTAATCACATTGGATCTAGATAGCCCAATCCGTAGACCCTATAATTAGAGATTGAACACATTCCTACTCCAACACCAACCAACCCTAGCAGAATTAACATCTACGCTCAAGCATTATTTTCTAGAAAACTCCAATCAGGAAGTCTCACTTCCTATACTTTGGGAGGCCCATAAGGCGGTCCTTAGAGGTAAATGCATAGCAACTTCATCAGCATTAAAAAAGGACGCCATAGCGGCCAAAGTAAAAGCAGAACGGGAACTCAGAACACTCGAAACCCAGCTCCAGACAAACCCTACAATCTCTAACTTACGGAAAATAACTAACCTCCGCACAACTCTCCGTGACTTAGCTATGGGACAGGTAGAGAAAGCTCTGACGAGACTAAAACAGAGGTTCTATGACAAGGGGAACAAGGCACATTCTCTCTTAGCCAACAAATTACGGGAGAGATCCCATATGCAATCCCCGAACCAAATTAAAAATGAAATGGGACAGCTGCTATCACACCCTGAAGAAATCACACGCACATTTGCAGACTTCTACCAAAAACTGTACAATAACCCGGACATACCCACTAATCCTCCCTCCAAGGACCTGACCCACACGATGAAACAATATTTAGAACAGAGTGGAATCCCCCATCTCCAACCGACCGACCTGATAGCACTTAATGCCCAGATCACAGATGAGGAAATAGAGCTTACCATTAAAAACTTACCGTCCCATAAGGCCCCAGGCCCGGACGGCTTTCCGTACGAATACTATAAAACGTTTCTTCCTATATTACTCCCCTACCTCGGTAGACTGTTCAATGCTTTCCTTCAGGATACCCGGATCCCCCTGGAGATGCAGAAATCCTTTATTACCCTAATCCCCAAACCGGATAAAGATCCATCTATATGTGCAAACTACAGACCCATAGCGCTGCTAAATTCTGACTTAAAAATTTTTACCAAACTTCTATCCAACCGCCTGAATATGATTTTACCATCATTAATCCATAAGGATCAGGTGGGATTTGTACCAATGCGGCAGGCGGGGGATAATACTAGAAAAGTGATAGACCTGGTGGAAGTGGCGAACAGGGATGGCACCCCCTCTATACTACTAAGTCTAGACGCTGAAAAAGCATTCGATCGAATGGGGTGGCCGTTCCTGTTTGCCACGCTGACCCATATGGGCTTCCGGGGCCCCTTTCTGCGGGCAATAAAACACTTGTATTCTAATCCCTCCTCACAGGTCAGGACTCCCTTTGCCCTTTCAACATCATTCACAGTATCCAACAGCACAAGGTAGGGATGCCCGCTTTCACCCCTATTGTTCACACTATGTGTAGAACCCCTAGCGGCCTCTATTAGGAATAATTTAGACATACGAGGAATAACGGTTAGAGACAGGGAGTTTAAGATCTCCCTCTTTGCTGATGACATAATACTCACCCTGACCCAACCCCACATCTCCCTCCCGAACCTACACGCTGAACTAGACCGTTTTCGTGCCCTTTCAGGATACAAAATTAATGCTTCAAAATCAGAAGCATTACCCATCAACCTCCCTGAAGCAGAACTGGAACTCCTGAAATCCAACTACAACTATAATTGGCAAACAACAGCTCTGAAATACTTAGGGATCAATATCACCCCAAAATTTAATACCTTGTATCAAGAGAATTCCCCCCCCCCTCTATGCTACCATTAGATCCCTCCTGCTCCAATGGAAAAAACATCATATCTCCTTATTAGGACGAATCGCATCAATAAAAATGACCATTCTCCCGAAACTTTTATACCTTTTCCAAACACTCCCTATACCCATACCACTCAAACATCTAAAAAATCTCCAAACAGATTTACTTCACTTTGTGTGGAATTACAAAAGACATAGGATCTCAAAAACGGTGCTGATGGCGTCGGCAGTGAGGGGGGTCTTGCCTTCCCGAATATAGTCAAATACTATCAAGCGACACAGCTGAGAGATGTGGCATCATGGTTTACCCAAAAATCATATAATAAATGGACAGAGATAGAAAAGCTATGGCTAGCACCAGTACACCCGAACAACCTACTATGGAATGCGGATGTGGACGCAGCCCCGGAACGCCTGCTGGGCCCCATGCTCATGCTAAAGAGAACATGGCGCACATTGGCTAAATCCAGTAAACTAATCTCGGAGAAATCAACTCTGACTTCCTTTGTGTGTAACCTCAAGGTGCCAGATAGACTTACACACCAGATGTCATATCCCTAGTCTTCTAGGAGTTTATTCCATTTTGGGAGTATAGTAGATCCTAGAACCCGTAGGCTCCTGTCTTTCTCAGACCTGCAGGCCAAACACGATATACCAAAACAAGCATTCTATGGATATTTACAAATACGACATTATGCACGAACCATAGCCCCTGATCTACAATTTTCACCCCCATCCCCGTTCGAAACCATTATTCTAGCAGGCAATACACAGAAGGGACTTATATCAGAGATCTATAAAATCTTGAATACCATCCCCCTAGAGGAACAAAGTAAGCATTACTACATGCTCAAGTGGGAAAAGATCCTAGGGGAAGACATCACACTAGCACAGTGGTAGACAATATGGAACCAGGCAGCGAAGAGCTCAATGTGCACGTTATATAAAGAAAACACATATAAAATCCTCTACTTCTGGTACATGACTCCAGATGTGCTACACACAATCTTTCCAGATAGCTCAGATAAATGCTGGCGTTGCCAGGGAGCTAAAGGCACTTTTTTACACGTGTATTGGACCTGCCCACTGCTAGCTCAATACTGGGAGACAGTTAGTCACCTCCTTGCCCACCTCTTAGAAACCGAAGTACAAGCGACTCCAAAATTCTTCCTACTAGGACTGTCACCACTTAAAATTTGTAGACCATACAAAAAATTAGTGCGACACATACTTACGGCAGCACGCTGCCTAATAGCCTTAAATTGGAAACGCACTACCCCGCCTTCAGCTGAGGATCTATACGCTAGAATCAGAGATGTAGAGCTGATGGAGAAAATGACAGCTAGAATCCAAGATAGACTAGAGGCACATAACAGGGTTTGGGAGCTGTGGCACCTCCGGGAGGACCCACCATGACCAGGTAATAAAATCAACTAGAAGGCTCTTCTTCTCTTCCCCCTTCTTTCCTTCTTTCTTTCCTTTCTATCCTATTTCTAATTTTTGTATACCATAGGTTTACGCAACCTTGTTTTCAACTACAAATATCTGTTTTATATTTATGTTTTTTTTTTTTTTTTTCTTTTTTGTTAGTTTCGTTCCAGTCAGGAAGACTGGATTACTATTTAGTAACTAAATGAAGTTCGCATTTGCTATTTTGTTTATTATAGGAACTAAAGACAGCTAAGCCATACAGGATATATGTTTAAAACTACTTATGGATGCATTGAACAATGTATGTGATTATTCATGTTCCTTTATTCTGTATCACTAAAACTCATAATAAAAAAAAAAAATTCGCTATTTGGAAAAAAAAAAGACATGTGCACACTGAAATATTTTGTTTCTGAATTTCGTTTTCGTCCGAAAAATAAATTTATTTAGTTACTGCCGAAATTCGTTTTTATTTATTTCGTTTTTCGTTAAAAATGGCATTCATCCGAAAATCCAAATTAAGGTCGAATCTGTCATTGAAGGCTTATGGTGTCTGTCGAATGTTCAAACAAGAATCGACTGAGCAGCTAAACTGTACAACGCTGTATAGTTTAACTGCTCCGTCAAATATTCTTAGAACTTTCAACAGATTGGTACTATTAGTACCACGGTCAGGCAGCTAGACTATTTACATTTAGTGCAGTGCGTCCTGCTCACAGTGTTCAGCTAGATCAGTTCCTGTTATCTTCCTACTGACAGGCAGGCTTGTCTTGTTACAGTATATAAAGCTACCTGAAGAAAATTACTGGTGTTCTTTTGATCCTATTAGTACCACGGTCAGGCAGCTAGACTATTTACATTTAGTGCAGTGCGTCCTGCTCACAGTGTTCAGCTAGATCCGTTCCTGTTATCTTCCTACTGACAGGCAGGCTTGTCTTGTTACAGTATATAAAGCTACCTGAAGAAAATTACTGGTGTTCTTTTGATCCTATTAGTACCACGGTCAGGCAGCTAGACTATTTACATTTAGTGCAGTGCGTCCTGCTCACAGTGTTCAGCTAGATCCGTTCCTGTTATCTTCCTACTGACAGGCAGGCTTGTCTTGTTACAGTATATAAAGCTACCTGAAGAAAATTACTGGTGTTCTTTTGATCCTATTAGTACCACGGTCAGGCAGCTAGACTATTTACATTTAGTGCAGTGCGTCCTGCTCACAGTGTTCAGCTAGATCCGTTCCTGTTATCTTCCTACTGACAGGCAGGCTTGTCTTGTTACACTATATAAAGCTACCTGAAGAAAATTACTGGTGTTCTTTTGATCCTATTAGTACCACGGTCAGGCAGCTAGACTATTTACATTTAGTGCAGTGCGTCCTGCTCACAGTGTTCAGCTAGATCCGTTCCTGTTATCTTCCTACTGACAGGCAGGCTTGTCTTGTTACAGTATATAAAGCTACCTGAAGAAAATTATTGGTGTTCTTTTGATCCTATTAGTACCACGGTCAGGCAGCTAGACTATTTACATTTAGTGCAGTGCGTCCTGTTTACAGTGTTCAGCTAGATCCGTTCCTGTTATCTTCCTACTGACAGGCAGGCTTGTCTTGTTACAGTATATAAAGCTACCTGAAGAAAATTACTGGTGTTCTTTTGATCCTATTAGTACCACGGTCAGGCAGCTAGACTATTTACATTTAGTGCAGTGCGTCCTGCTCACAGTGTTCAGCTAGATCCGTTCCTGTTATCTTCCTACTGACAGGCAGGCTTGTCTTGTTACAGTATATAAAGCTACCTGAAGAAAATTACTGGTGTTCTTTTGATCCTATTAGTACCACGGTCAGGCAGCTAGACTATTTACATTTAGTGCAGTGCGTCCTGCTCACAGTGTTCAGCTAGATCCATTCCTGTTATCTTACTACTGACAGGCAGGCTTGTCTTGTTACAGTATTTACAGCTACCTAAAGAAAATTACTGGTGTTCTTTTGATCCTATTTGTACCACAGTCAGGCAGCTAGACTATTTACATTTAGTACAGTGTGTCCTTCTCACAGTGTTCAGCTAGATCCATTCCTGTTATCTTCCTACTGACAGGCAGGCTTGTCTTGTTACAGTATATAAAGCTACCTGAAGAAAATTACTGGTGTTCTTTTGATCCTATTAGTACCACGGTCAGGCAGCTAGACTATTTACATTTAGTGCAGTGCGTCCTGCTCACAGTGTTCAGCTAGATCCGTTCCTGTTATCTTCCTACTGACAGGCAGGCTTGTCTTGTTACAGTATATAAAGCTACCTGAAGAAAATTACTGGTGTTCTTTTGATCCTATTAGTACCACGGTCAGGCAGCTAGACTATTTACATTTAGTGCAGTGCGTCCTGCTCACAGTGTTCAGCTAGATCCGTTCCTGTTATCTTACTACTGACAGGCAGGCTTGTCTTGTTACAGTATTTACAGCTACCTAAAGAAAATTACTGGTGTTCTTTTGATCCTATTAGTACCACGGTCAGGCAGCTAGACTATTTACATTTAGTGCAGTGCGTCCTGCTCACAGTGTTCAGCTAGATCCATTCCTGTTATCTTCCTACTGACAGGCAGGCTTGTCTTGTTACAGTATATAAAGCTACCTGAAGAAAATTACTGGTGTTCTTTTGATCCTATTAGTACCATGGTCAGGCAGCTAGATTATTTACATTTAGTGCAGTGCGTCCTGCTCACAGTGTTCAGCTAGATCCGTTCCTGTTATCTTCCTACTGACAGGCAGGCTTGTCTTGTTACAGTATATAAAGCTACCTGAAGAAAATTACTGGTGTTCTTTTGATCCTATTAGTACCACGGTCAGGCAGCTAGACTATTTACATTTAGTGCAGTGCGTCCTGCTCACAGTGTTCAGCTAGATCCGTTCCTGTTATCTTCCTACTGACAGGCAGGCTTGTCTTGTTACAGTATATAAAGCTACCTGAAGAAAATTACTGGTGTTCTTTTGATCCTATTAGTACCACGGTCAGGCAGCTAGACTATTTACATTTAGTGCAGTGCGTCCTGCTCACAGTGTTCAGCTAGATCCGTTCCTGTTATCTTCCTACTGACAGGCAGGCTTGTCTTGTTACAGTATATAAAGCTACCTGAAGAAAATTACTGGTGTTCTTTTGATCCTATTAGTACCATGGTCAGGCAGCTAGACTATTTACATTTAGTGCAGTGCGTCCTGCTCACAGTGTTCAGCTAGATCCGTTCCTGTTATCTTCCTACTGACAGGCAGGCTTGTCTTGTTACAGTATATAAAGCTACCTGAAGAAAATTACTGGTGTTCTTTTGATCCTATTAGTACCACGGTCAGGCAGCTAGACGATTTACATTTAGTGCAGTGCGTCCAGCTCACAGTGTTCAGCTAGATCCGTTCCTGTTATCTTCCTACTGACAGGCAGGCTTTTCTTGTTACAGTATTTACAGCTACCTAAAGAAAATTACTGGTGTTCTTTTGATCCTATTAGTACCACGGTCAGGCAGCTAGACTATTTACATTTAGTGCAGTGCGTCCTGCTCACAGTGTTCAGCTAGATCCGTTCCTGTTATCTTCCTACTGACAGGCAGGCTTGTCTTGTTACAGTATATAAAGCTACCTGAAGAAAATTACTGGTGTTCTTTTGATCCTATTAGTACCACGGTCAGGCAGCTAGACTATTTACATTTAGTGCAGTGCGTCCTGCTCACAGTGTTCAGCTAGATCCGTTCCTGTTATCTTCCCACTGACAGGCAGGCTTGTCTTGTTACAGTATATAAAGCTACCTGAAGAAAATTACTGGTGTTCTTTTGATCCTATTAGTACCACGGTCAGGCAGCTAGACTATTTACATTTAGTGCAGTGCATCCTGCTCACAGTGTTCAGCTAGATCCGTTCCTGTTATCTTCCTACTGACAGGCAGGCTTGTCTTGTTACAGTATATAAAGCTACCTGAAGAAAGTTACTGGTGTTCTTTTGATCCTATTAGTACCACGGTCAGGCAGCTAGACTATTTACATTTAGTGCAGTGCGTCCTGCTCACAGTGTTCAGCTAGATCCGTTCCTGTTATCTTCCTACTGACAGGCAGGCTTGTCTTGTTACAGTATATAAAGCTACCTGAAGAAAATTACTGGTGTTCTTTTGATCCTATTAGTACCACGGTCAGGCAGCTAGACGATTTACATTTAGTGCAGTGCGTCCTGCTCACAGTGTTCAGCTAGATCCGTTCCTGTTATCTTCCTACTGACAGGCAGGCTTGTCTTGTTACAGTATATAAAGCTACCTGAAGAAAATTACTGGTGTTCTTTTGATCCTATTAGTACCACGGTCAGGCAGCTAGACTATTTACATTTAGTGCAGTGCGTCCTGCTCACAGTGTTCAGCTAGATCCGTTCCTGTTATCTTCCTACTGACAGGCAGGCTTGTCTTGTTACACTATATAAAGCTACCTGAAGAAAATTACTGGTGTTCTTTTGATCCTATTAGTACCACGGTCAGGCAGCTAGACTATTTACATTTAGTGCAGTGCGTCCTGCTCACAGTGTTCAGCTAGATCCGTTCCTGTTATCTTCCTACTGACAGGCAGGCTTGTCTTGTTACAGTATATAAAGCTACCTGAAGAAAATTACTGGTGTTCTTTTGATCCTATTAGTACCACGGTCAGGCAGCTAGACTATTTACATTTAGTGCAGTGCGTCCTGCTCACAGTGTTCAGCTAGATCCGTTCCTGTTATCTTCCTACTGACAGGCAGGCTTGTCTTGTTACACTATATAAAGCTACCTGAAGAAAATTACTGGTGTTCTTTTGATCCTATTAGTACCACGGTCAGGCAGCTAGACTATTTACATTTAGTGCAGTGCGTCCTGCTCACAGTGTTCAGCTAGATCCGTTCCTGTTATCTTCCTACTGACAGGCAGGCTTGTCTTGTTACAGTATATAAAGCTACCTGAAGAAAATTATTGGTGTTCTTTTGATCCTATTAGTACCACGGTCAGGCAGCTAGACTATTTACATTTAGTGCAGTGCGTCCTGTTTACAGTGTTCAGCTAGATCCGTTCCTGTTATCTTCCTACTGACAGGCAGGCTTGTCTTGTTACAGTATATAAAGCTACCTGAAGAAAATTACTGGTGTTCTTTTGATCCTATTAGTACCACGGTCAGGCAGCTAGACTATTTACATTTAGTGCAGTGCGTCCTGCTCACAGTGTTCAGCTAGATCCGTTCCTGTTATCTTCCTACTGACAGGCAGGCTTGTCTTGTTACAGTATATAAAGCTACCTGAAGAAAATTACTGGTGTTCTTTTGATCCTATTAGTACCACGGTCAGGCAGCTAGACTATTTACATTTAGTGCAGTGCGTCCTGCTCACAGTGTTCAGCTAGATCCATTCCTGTTATCTTACTACTGACAGGCAGGCTTGTCTTGTTACAGTACTTACAGCTATCTAAAGAAAATTACTGGTGTTCTTTTGATCCTATTTGTACCACAGTCAGGCAGCTAGACTATTTACATTTAGTACAGTGTGTCCTGCTCACAGTGTTCAGCTAGATCCATTCCTGTTATCTTCCTACTGACAGGCAGGCTTGTCTTGTTACAGTATATAAAGCTACCTGAAGAAAATTACTGGTGTTCTTTTGATCCTATTAGTACCACGGTCAGGCAGCTAGACTATTTACATTTAGTGCAGTGCGTCCTGCTCACAGTGTTCAGCTAGATCCATTCCTGTTATCTTCCTACTGACAGGCAGGCTTGTCTTGTTACAGTATATAAAGCTACCTGAAGAAAGTTACTGGTGTTCTTTTGATCCTATTAGTACCACGGTCAGGCAGCTAGACTATTTACATTTAGTGCAGTGCGTCCTGCTCACAGTGTTCAGCTAGATCCGTTCCTGTTATCTTACTACTGACAGGCAGGCTTGTCTTGTTACAGTATTTACAGCTACCTAAAGAAAATTACTGGTGTTCTTTTGATCCTATTAGTACCACGGTCAGGCAGCTAGACTATTTACATTTAGTGCAGTGCGTCCTGCTCACAGTGTTCAGCTAGATCCATTCCTGTTATCTTCCTACTGACAGGCAGGCTTGTCTTGTTACAGTATATAAAGCTACCTGAAGAAAATTACTGGTGTTCTTTTGATCCTATTAGTACCATGGTCAGGCAGCTAGATTATTTACATTTAGTGCAGTGCGTCCTGCTCACAGTGTTCAGCTAGATCCGTTCCTGTTATCTTCCTACTGACAGGCAGGCTTGTCTTGTTACAGTATATAAAGCTACCTGAAGAAAATTACTGGTGTTCTTTTGATCCTATTAGTACCACGGTCAGGCAGCTAGACTATTTACATTTAGTGCAGTGCGTCCTGCTCACAGTGTTCAGCTAGATCCGTTCCTGTTATCTTCCTACTGACAGGCAGGCTTGTCTTGTTACAGTATATAAAGCTACCTGAAGAAAATTACTGGTGTTCTTTTGATCCTATTAGTACCACGGTCAGGCAGCTAGACTATTTACATTTAGTGCAGTGCGTCCTGCTCACAGTGTTCAGCTAGATCCGTTCCTGTTATCTTCCTACTGACAGGCAGGCTTGTCTTGTTACAGTATATAAAGCTACCTGAAGAAAATTACTGGTGTTCTTTTGATCCTATTAGTACCATGGTCAGGCAGCTAGACTATTTACATTTAGTGCAGTGCGTCCTGCTCACAGTGTTCAGCTAGATCCGTTCCTGTTATCTTCCTACTGACAGGCAGGCTTGTCTTGTTACAGTATATAAAGCTACCTGAAGAAAATTACTGGTGTTCTTTTGATCCTATTAGTACCACGGTCAGGCAGCTAGACGATTTACATTTAGTGCAGTGCGTCCAGCTCACAGTGTTCAGCTAGATCCGTTCCTGTTATCTTCCTACTGACAGGCAGGCTTGTCTTGTTACAGTATTTACAGCTACCTAAAGAAAATTACTGGTGTTCTTTTGATCCTATTAGTACCATGGTCAGGCAGCTAAACTATTTACATTTAGTGCAGTGCGTCCTGCTCACAGTGTTCAGCTAGATCCGTTCCTGTTATCTTCCTACTGACAGGCAGGCTTGTCTTGTTACAGTATATAAAGCTACCTGAAGAAAATTACTGGTGTTCTTTTGATCCTATTAGTACCACGGTCAGGCAGCTAGACTATTTACATTTAGTGCAGTGCGTCCTGCTCACAGTGTTCAGCTAGATCCGTTCCTGTTATCTTCCTACTGACAGGCAGGCTTGTCTTGTTACACTATATAAAGCTACCTGAAGAAAATTACTGGTGTTCTTTTGATCCTATTAGTACCACGGTCAGGCAGCTAGACTATTTACATTTAGTGCAGTGCGTCCTGCTCACAGTGTTCAGCTAGATCCGTTCCTGTTATCTTCCTACTGACAGGCAGGCTTGTCTTGTTACAGTATATAAAGCTACCTGAAGAAAATTATTGGTGTTCTTTTGATCCTATTAGTACCACGGTCAGGCAGCTAGACTATTTACATTTAGTGCAGTGCGTCCTGTTTACAGTGTTCAGCTAGATCCGTTCCTGTTATCTTCCTACTGACAGGCAGGCTTGTCTTGTTACAGTATATAAAGCTACCTGAAGAAAATTACTGGTGTTCTTTTGATCCTATTAGTACCACGGTCAGGCAGCTAGACTATTTACATTTAGTGCAGTGCGTCCTGCTCACAGTGTTCAGCTAGATCCGTTCCTGTTATCTTCCTACTGACAGGCAGGCTTGTCTTGTTACAGTATATAAAGCTACCTGAAGAAAATTACTGGTGTTCTTTTGATCCTATTAGTACCACGGTCAGGCAGCTAGACTATTTACATTTAGTGCAGTGCGTCCTGCTCACAGTGTTCAGCTAGATCCATTCCTGTTATCTTCCTACTGACAGGCAGGCTTGTCTTGTTACAGTACTTACAGCTATCTAAAGAAAATTACTGGTGTTCTTTTGATCCTATTTGTACCACAGTCAGGCAGCTAGACTATTTACATTTAGTGCAGTGCGTCCTGCTCACAGTGTTCAGCTAGATCCGTTCCTGTTATCTTCCTACTGACAGGCAGGCTTGTCTTGTTACACTATATAAAGCTACCTGAAGAAAATTACTGGTGTTCTTTTGATCCTATTAGTACCACGGTCAGGCAGCTAGACTATTTACATTTAGTGCAGTGCGTCCTGCTCACAGTGTTCAGCTAGATCCGTTCCTGTTATCTTCCTACTGACAGGCAGGCTTGTCTTGTTACACTATATAAAGCTACCTGAAGAAAATTACTGGTGTTCTTTTGATCCTATTAGTACCACGGTCAGGCAGCTAGACTATTTACATTTAGTGCAGTGCGTCCTGCTCACAGTGTTCAGCTAGATCCGTTCCTGTTATCTTCCCACTGACAGGCAGGCTTGTCTTGTTACAGTATATAAAGCTACCTGAAGAAAATTACTGGTGTTCTTTTGATCCTATTAGTACCACGGTCAGGCAGCTAGACTATTTACATTTAGTGCAGTGCGTCCTGCTCACAGTGTTCAGCTAGATCCGTTCCTGTTATCTTCCCACTGACAGGCAGGCTTGTCTTGTTACAGTATATAAAGCTACCTGAAGAAAATTACTGGTGTTCTTTTGATCCTATTAGTACCACGGTCAGGCAGCTAGACTATTTACATTTAGTGCAGTGCATCCTGCTCACAGTGTTCAGCTAGATCCGTTCCTGTTATCTTCCTACTGACAGGCAGGCTTGTCTTGTTACAGTATATAAAGCTACCTGAAGAAAGTTACTGGTGTTCTTTTGATCCTATTAGTACCACGGTCAGGCAGCTAGACTATTTACATTTAGTGCAGTGCGTCCTGCTCACAGTGTTCAGCTAGATCCGTTCCTGTTATCTTCCTACTGACAGGCAGGCTTGTCTTGTTACAGTATATAAAGCTACCTGAAGAAAATTACTGGTGTTCTTTTGATCCTATTAGTACCACGGTCAGGCAGCTAGACGATTTACATTTAGTGCAGTGCGTCCTGCTCACAGTGTTCAGCTAGATCCGTTCCTGTTATCTTCCTACTGACAGGCAGGCTTGTCTTGTTACAGTATATAAAGCTACCTGAAGAAAATTACTGGTGTTCTTTTGATCCTATTAGTACCACGGTCAGGCAGCTAGACTATTTACATTTAGTGCAGTGCGTCCTGCTCACAGTGTTCAGCTAGATCCGTTCCTGTTATCTTCCTACTGACAGGCAGGCTTGTCTTGTTACACTATATAAAGCTACCTGAAGAAAATTACTGGTGTTCTTTTGATCCTATTAGTACCACGGTCAGGCAGCTAGACTATTTACATTTAGTGCAGTGCGTCCTGCTCACAGTGTTCAGCTAGATCCGTTCCTGTTATCTTCCTACTGACAGGCAGGCTTGTCTTGTTACAGTATATAAAGCTACCTGAAGAAAATTACTGGTGTTCTTTTGATCCTATTAGTACCACGGTCAGGCAGCTAGACTATTTACATTTAGTGCAGTGCGTCCTGCTCACAGTGTTCAGCTAGATCCGTTCCTGTTATCTTCCTACTGACAGGCAGGCTTGTCTTGTTACACTATATAAAGCTACCTGAAGAAAATTACTGGTGTTCTTTTGATCCTATTAGTACCACGGTCAGGCAGCTAGACTATTTACATTTAGTGCAGTGCGTCCTGCTCACAGTGTTCAGCTAGATCCGTTCCTGTTATCTTCCTACTGACAGGCAGGCTTGTCTTGTTACAGTATATAAAGCTACCTGAAGAAAATTATTGGTGTTCTTTTGATCCTATTAGTACCACGGTCAGGCAGCTAGACTATTTACATTTAGTGCAGTGCGTCCTGTTTACAGTGTTCAGCTAGATCCGTTCCTGTTATCTTCCTACTGACAGGCAGGCTTGTCTTGTTACAGTATATAAAGCTACCTGAAGAAAATTACTGGTGTTCTTTTGATCCTATTAGTACCACGGTCAGGCAGCTAGACTATTTACATTTAGTGCAGTGCGTCCTGCTCACAGTGTTCAGCTAGATCCGTTCCTGTTATCTTCCTACTGACAGGCAGGCTTGTCTTGTTACAGTATATAAAGCTACCTGAAGAAAATTACTGGTGTTCTTTTGATCCTATTAGTACCACGGTCAGGCAGCTAGACTATTTACATTTAGTGCAGTGCGTCCTGCTCACAGTGTTCAGCTAGATCCATTCCTGTTATCTTACTACTGACAGGCAGGCTTGTCTTGTTACAGTACTTACAGCTATCTAAAGAAAATTACTGGTGTTCTTTTGATCCTATTTGTACCACAGTCAGGCAGCTAGACTATTTACATTTAGTACAGTGTGTCCTGCTCACAGTGTTCAGCTAGATCCATTCCTGTTATCTTCCTACTGACAGGCAGGCTTGTCTTGTTACAGTATATAAAGCTACCTGAAGAAAATTACTGGTGTTCTTTTGATCCTATTAGTACCACGGTCAGGCAGCTAGACTATTTACATTTAGTGCAGTGCGTCCTGCTCACAGTGTTCAGCTAGATCCATTCCTGTTATCTTCCTACTGACAGGCAGGCTTGTCTTGTTACAGTATATAAAGCTACCTGAAGAAAGTTACTGGTGTTCTTTTGATCCTATTAGTACCACGGTCAGGCAGCTAGACTATTTACATTTAGTGCAGTGCGTCCTGCTCACAGTGTTCAGCTAGATCCGTTCCTGTTATCTTACTACTGACAGGCAGGCTTGTCTTGTTACAGTATTTACAGCTACCTAAAGAAAATTACTGGTGTTCTTTTGATCCTATTAGTACCACGGTCAGGCAGCTAGACTATTTACATTTAGTGCAGTGCGTCCTGCTCACAGTGTTCAGCTAGATCCATTCCTGTTATCTTCCTACTGACAGGCAGGCTTGTCTTGTTACAGTATATAAAGCTACCTGAAGAAAATTACTGGTGTTCTTTTGATCCTATTAGTACCATGGTCAGGCAGCTAGATTATTTACATTTAGTGCAGTGCGTCCTGCTCACAGTGTTCAGCTAGATCCGTTCCTGTTATCTTCCTACTGACAGGCAGGCTTGTCTTGTTACAGTATATAAAGCTACCTGAAGAAAATTACTGGTGTTCTTTTGATCCTATTAGTACCACGGTCAGGCAGCTAGACTATTTACATTTAGTGCAGTGCGTCCTGCTCACAGTGTTCAGCTAGATCCGTTCCTGTTATCTTCCTACTGACAGGCAGGCTTGTCTTGTTACAGTATATAAAGCTACCTGAAGAAAATTACTGGTGTTCTTTTGATCCTATTAGTACCACGGTCAGGCAGCTAGACTATTTACATTTAGTGCAGTGCGTCCTGCTCACAGTGTTCAGCTAGATCCGTTCCTGTTATCTTCCTACTGACAGGCAGGCTTGTCTTGTTACAGTATATAAAGCTACCTGAAGAAAATTACTGGTGTTCTTTTGATCCTATTAGTACCATGGTCAGGCAGCTAGACTATTTACATTTAGTGCAGTGCGTCCTGCTCACAGTGTTCAGCTAGATCCGTTCCTGTTATCTTCCTACTGACAGGCAGGCTTGTCTTGTTACAGTATATAAAGCTACCTGAAGAAAATTACTGGTGTTCTTTTGATCCTATTAGTACCACGGTCAGGCAGCTAGACGATTTACATTTAGTGCAGTGCGTCCAGCTCACAGTGTTCAGCTAGATCCGTTCCTGTTATCTTCCTACTGACAGGCAGGCTTGTCTTGTTACAGTATTTACAGCTACCTAAAGAAAATTACTGGTGTTCTTTTGATCCTATTAGTACCATGGTCAGGCAGCTAGACTATTTACATTTAGTGCAGTGCGTCCTGCTCACAGTGTTCAGCTAGATCCGTTCCTGTTATCTTCCTACTGACAGGCAGGCTTGTCTTGTTACAGTATATAAAGCTACCTGAAGAAAATTACTGGTGTTCTTTTGATCCTATTAGTACCACGGTCAGGCAGCTAGACTATTTACATTTAGTGCAGTGCGTCCTGCTCACAGTGTTCAGCTAGATCCGTTCCTGTTATCTTCCCACTGACAGGCAGGCTTGTCTTGTTACAGTATATAAAGCTACCTGAAGAAAATTACTGGTGTTCTTTTGATCCTATTAGTACCACGGTCAGGCAGCTAGACTATTTACATTTAGTGCAGTGCATCCTGCTCACAGTGTTCAGCTAGATCCGTTCCTGTTATCTTCCTACTGACAGGCAGGCTTGTCTTGTTACAGTATATAAAGCTACCTGAAGAAAGTTACTGGTGTTCTTTTGATCCTATTAGTACCACGGTCAGGCAGCTAGACTATTTACATTTAGTGCAGTGCGTCCTGCTCACAGTGTTCAGCTAGATCCGTTCCTGTTATCTTCCTACTGACAGGCAGGCTTGTCTTGTTACAGTATATAAAGCTACCTGAAGAAAATTACTGGTGTTCTTTTGATCCTATTAGTACCACGGTCAGGCAGCTAGACGATTTACATTTAGTGCAGTGCGTCCTGCTCACAGTGTTCAGCTAGATCCGTTCCTGTTATCTTCCTACTGACAGGCAGGCTTGTCTTGTTACAGTATATAAAGCTACCTGAAGAAAATTACTGGTGTTCTTTTGATCCTATTAGTACCACGGTCAGGCAGCTAGACTATTTACATTTAGTGCAGTGCGTCCTGCTCACAGTGTTCAGCTAGATCCGTTCCTGTTATCTTCCTACTGACAGGCAGGCTTGTCTTGTTACACTATATAAAGCTACCTGAAGAAAATTACTGGTGTTCTTTTGATCCTATTAGTACCACGGTCAGGCAGCTAGACTATTTACATTTAGTGCAGTGCGTCCTGCTCACAGTGTTCAGCTAGATCCGTTCCTGTTATCTTCCTACTGACAGGCAGGCTTGTCTTGTTACAGTATATAAAGCTACCTGAAGAAAATTACTGGTGTTCTTTTGATCCTATTAGTACCACGGTCAGGCAGCTAGACTATTTACATTTAGTGCAGTGCGTCCTGCTCACAGTGTTCAGCTAGATCCGTTCCTGTTATCTTCCTACTGACAGGCAGGCTTGTCTTGTTACACTATATAAAGCTACCTGAAGAAAATTACTGGTGTTCTTTTGATCCTATTAGTACCACGGTCAGGCAGCTAGACTATTTACATTTAGTGCAGTGCGTCCTGCTCACAGTGTTCAGCTAGATCCGTTCCTGTTATCTTCCTACTGACAGGCAGGCTTGTCTTGTTACAGTATATAAAGCTACCTGAAGAAAATTATTGGTGTTCTTTTGATCCTATTAGTACCACGGTCAGGCAGCTAGACTATTTACATTTAGTGCAGTGCGTCCTGTTTACAGTGTTCAGCTAGATCCGTTCCTGTTATCTTCCTACTGACAGGCAGGCTTGTCTTGTTACAGTATATAAAGCTACCTGAAGAAAATTACTGGTGTTCTTTTGATCCTATTAGTACCACGGTCAGGCAGCTAGACTATTTACATTTAGTGCAGTGCGTCCTGCTCACAGTGTTCAGCTAGATCCGTTCCTGTTATCTTCCTACTGACAGGCAGGCTTGTCTTGTTACAGTATATAAAGCTACCTGAAGAAAATTACTGGTGTTCTTTTGATCCTATTAGTACCACGGTCAGGCAGCTAGACTATTTACATTTAGTGCAGTGCGTCCTGCTCACAGTGTTCAGCTAGATCCATTCCTGTTATCTTACTACTGACAGGCAGGCTTGTCTTGTTACAGTATTTACAGCTACCTAAAGAAAATTACTGGTGTTCTTTTGATCCTATTTGTACCACAGTCAGGCAGCTAGACTATTTACATTTAGTACAGTGTGTCCTGCTCACAGTGTTCAGCTAGATCCATTCCTGTTATCTTCCTACTGACAGGCAGGCTTGTCTTGTTACAGTATATAAAGCTACCTGAAGAAAATTACTGGTGTTCTTTTGATCCTATTAGTACCACGGTCAGGCAGCTAGACTATTTACATTTAGTGCAGTGCGTCCTGCTCACAGTGTTCAGCTAGATCCGTTCCTGTTATCTTCCTACTGACAGGCAGGCTTGTCTTGTTACAGTATATAAAGCTACCTGAAGAAAATTACTGGTGTTCTTTTGATCCTATTAGTACCACGGTCAGGCAGCTAGACTATTTACATTTAGTGCAGTGCGTCCTGCTCACAGTGTTCAGCTAGATCCGTTCCTGTTATCTTACTACTGACAGGCAGGCTTGTCTTGTTACAGTATTTACAGCTACCTAAAGAAAATTACTGGTGTTCTTTTGATCCTATTAGTACCACGGTCAGGCAGCTAGACTATTTACATTTAGTGCAGTGCGTCCTGCTCACAGTGTTCAGCTAGATCCATTCCTGTTATCTTCCTACTGACAGGCAGGCTTGTCTTGTTACAGTATATAAAGCTACCTGAAGAAAATTACTGGTGTTCTTTTGATCCTATTAGTACCATGGTCAGGCAGCTAGATTATTTACATTTAGTGCAGTGCGTCCTGCTCACAGTGTTCAGCTAGATCCGTTCCTGTTATCTTCCTACTGACAGGCAGGCTTGTCTTGTTACAGTATATAAAGCTACCTGAAGAAAATTACTGGTGTTCTTTTGATCCTATTAGTACCACGGTCAGGCAGCTAGACTATTTACATTTAGTGCAGTGCGTCCTGCTCACAGTGTTCAGCTAGATCCGTTCCTGTTATCTTCCTACTGACAGGCAGGCTTGTCTTGTTACAGTATATAAAGCTACCTGAAGAAAATTACTGGTGTTCTTTTGATCCTATTAGTACCACGGTCAGGCAGCTAGACTATTTACATTTAGTGCAGTGCGTCCTGCTCACAGTGTTCAGCTAGATCCGTTCCTGTTATCTTCCTACTGACAGGCAGGCTTGTCTTGTTACAGTATATAAAGCTACCTGAAGAAAATTACTGGTGTTCTTTTGATCCTATTAGTACCACGGTCAGGCAGCTAGACTATTTACATTTAGTGCAGTGCGTCCTGCTCACAGTGTTCAGCTAGATCCGTTCCTGTTATCTTCCTACTGACAGGCAGGCTTGTCTTGTTACAGTATATAAAGCTACCTGAAGAAAATTACTGGTGTTCTTTTGATCCTATTAGTACCACGGTCAGGCAGCTAGACTATTTACATTTAGTGCAGTGCGTCCTGCTCACAGTGTTCAGCTAGATCCGTTCCTGTTATCTTCCTACTGACAGGCAGGCTTGTCTTGTTACACTATATAAAGCTACCTGAAGAAAATTACTGGTGTTCTTTTGATCCTATTAGTACCACGGTCAGGCAGCTAGACTATTTACATTTAGTGCAGTGCGTCCTGCTCACAGTGTTCAGCTAGATCCGTTCCTGTTATCTTCCTACTGACAGGCAGGCTTGTCTTGTTACAGTATATAAAGCTACCTGAAGAAAATTATTGGTGTTCTTTTGATCCTATTAGTACCACGGTCAGGCAGCTAGACTATTTACATTTAGTGCAGTGCGTCCTGTTTACAGTGTTCAGCTAGATCCGTTCCTGTTATCTTCCTACTGACAGGCAGGCTTGTCTTGTTACAGTATATAAAGCTACCTGAAGAAAATTACTGGTGTTCTTTTGATCCTATTAGTACCACGGTCAGGCAGCTAGACTATTTACATTTAGTGCAGTGCGTCCTGCTCACAGTGTTCAGCTAGATCCGTTCCTGTTATCTTCCTACTGACAGGCAGGCTTGTCTTGTTACAGTATATAAAGCTACCTGAAGAAAATTACTGGTGTTCTTTTGATCCTATTAGTACCACGGTCAGGCAGCTAGACTATTTACATTTAGTGCAGTGCGTCCTGCTCACAGTGTTCAGCTAGATCCATTCCTGTTATCTTACTACTGACAGGCAGGCTTGTCTTGTTACAGTACTTACAGCTATCTAAAGAAAATTACTGGTGTTCTTTTGATCCTATTTGTACCACAGTCAGGCAGCTAGACTATTTACATTTAGTACAGTGTGTCCTGCTCACAGTGTTCAGCTAGATCCATTCCTGTTATCTTCCTACTGACAGGCAGGCTTGTCTTGTTACAGTATATAAAGCTACCTGAAGAAAATTACTGGTGTTCTTTTGATCCTATTAGTACCACGGTCAGGCAGCTAGACTATTTACATTTAGTGCAGTGCGTCCTGCTCACAGTGTTCAGCTAGATCCGTTCCTGTTATCTTCCTACTGACAGGCAGGCTTGTCTTGTTACAGTATATAAAGCTACCTGAAGAAAATTACTGGTGTTCTTTTGATCCTATTAGTACCACGGTCAGGCAGCTAGACTATTTACATTTAGTGCAGTGCGTCCTGCTCACAGTGTTCAGCTAGATCCGTTCCTGTTATCTTCCTACTGACAGGCAGGCTTGTCTTGTTACAGTATATAAAGCTACCTGAAGAAAATTACTGGTGTTCTTTTGATCCTATTAGTACCACGGTCAGGCAGCTAGACGATTTACATTTAGTGCAGTGCGTCCTGCTCACAGTGTTCAGCTAGATCCGTTCCTGTTATCTTCCTACTGACAGGCAGGCTTGTCTTGTTACACTATATAAAGCTACCTGAAGAAAATTACTGGTGTTCTTTTGATCCTATTAGTACCACGGTCAGGCAGCTAGACTATTTACATTTAGTGCAGTGCGTCCTGCTCACAGTGTTCAGCTAGATCCGTTCCTGTTATCTTCCTACTGACAGGCAGGCTTGTCTTGTTACAGTATATAAAGCTACCTGAAGAAAATTACTGGTGTTCTTTTGATCCTATTAGTACCACGGTCAGGCAGCTAGACTATTTACATTTAGTGCAGTGCGTCCTGCTCACAGTGTTCAGCTAGATCCGTTCCTGTTATCTTCCTACTGACAGGCAGGCTTGTCTTGTTACACTATATAAAGCTACCTGAAGAAAATTACTGGTGTTCTTTTGATCCTATTAGTACCACGGTCAGGCAGCTAGACTATTTACATTTAGTGCAGTGCGTCCTGCTCACAGTGTTCAGCTAGATCCGTTCCTGTTATCTTCCTACTGACAGGCAGGCTTGTCTTGTTACAGTATTTACAGCTACCTGAAGAAAATTACTGGTGTTCTTTTGATCCTATTAGTACCAATGGTCAGGCAGCTAGACTATTTACATTTAGTGCAGTGCGTCCTGCTCACAGTGTTCAGCTAGATCCGTTCCTGTTATCTTCCTACTGACAGGCAGGCTTGTCTTGTTACAGTATATAAAGCTACCTGAAGAAAATTACTGGTGTTCTTTTGATCCTATTAGTACCACGGTCAGGCAGCTAGACGATTTACATTTAGTGCAGTGCGTCCAGCTCACAGTGTTCAGCTAGATCCGTTCCTGTTATCTTCCTACTGACAGGCAGGCTTGTCTTGTTACAGTATTTACAGCTACCTAAAGAAAATTACTGGTGTTCTTTTGATCCTATTAGTACCACGGTCAGGCAGCTAGACTATTTACATTTAGTGCAGTGCGTCCTGCTCACAGTGTTCAGCTAGATCCGTTCCTGTTATCTTCCTACTGACAGGCAGGCTTGTCTTGTTACAGTATATAAAGCTACCTGAAGAAAATTACTGGTGTTCTTTTGATCCTATTAGTACCACGGTCAGGCAGCTAGACTATTTACATTTAGTGCAGTGCGTCCTGCTCACAGTGTTCAGCTAGATCCGTTCCTGTTATCTTCCCACTGACAGGCAGGCTTGTCTTGTTACAGTATATAAAGCTACCTGAAGAAAATTACTGGTGTTCTTTTGATCCTATTAGTACCACGGTCAGGCAGCTAGACTATTTACATTTAGTGCAGTGCGTCCTGCTCACAGTGTTCAGCTAGATCCGTTCCTGTTATCTTCCTACTGACAGGCAGGCTTGTCTTGTTACAGTATATAAAGCTACCTGAAGAAAGTTACTGGTGTTCTTTTGATCCTATTAGTACCACGGTCAGGCAGCTAGACTATTTACATTTAGTGCAGTGCGTCCTGCTCACAGTGTTCAGCTAGATCCGTTCCTGTTATCTTCCTACTGACAGGCAGGCTTGTCTTGTTACAGTATATAAAGCTACCTGAAGAAAATTACTGGTGTTCTTTTGATCCTATTAGTACCACGGTCAGGCAGCTAGACGATTTACATTTAGTGCAGTGCGTCCTGCTCACAGTGTTCAGCTAGATCCGTTCCTGTTATCTTCCTACTGACAGGCAGGCTTGTCTTGTTACAGTATATAAAGCTACCTGAAGAAAATTACTGGTGTTCTTTTGATCCTATTAGTACCACGGTCAGGCAGCTAGACTATTTACATTTAGTGCAGTGCGTCCTGCTCACAGTGTTCAGCTAGATCCGTTCCTGTTATCTTCCTACTGACAGGCAGGCTTGTCTTGTTACAGTATATAAAGCTACCTGAAGAAAATTACTGGTGTTCTTTTGATCCTATTAGTACCACGGTCAGGCAGCTAGACTATTTACATTTAGTGCAGTGCGTCCTGCTCACAGTGTTCAGCTAGATCCGTTCCTGTTATCTTCCTACTGACAGGCAGGCTTGTCTTGTTACAGTATATAAAGCTACCTGAAGAAAATTACTGGTGTTCTTTTGATCCTATTAGTACCACGGTCAGGCAGCTAGACTATTTACATTTAGTGCAGTGCGTCCTGCTCACAGTGTTCAGCTAGATCCGTTCCTGTTATCTTCCTACTGACAGGCAGGCTTGTCTTGTTACACTATATAAAGCTACCTGAAGAAAATTACTGGTGTTCTTTTGATCCTATTAGTACCACGGTCAGGCAGCTAGACTATTTACATTTAGTGCAGTGCGTCCTGCTCACAGTGTTCAGCTAGATCCGTTCCTGTTATCTTCCTACTGACAGGCAGGCTTGTCTTGTTACAGTATATAAAGCTACCTGAAGAAAATTATTGGTGTTCTTTTGATCCTATTAGTACCACGGTCAGGCAGCTAGACTATTTACATTTAGTGCAGTGCGTCCTGTTACAGTGTTCAGCTAGATCCGTTCCTGTTATCTTCCTACTGACAGGCAGGCTTGTCTTGTTACAGTATATAAAGCTACCTGAAGAAAATTACTGGTGTTCTTTTGATCCTATTAGTACCACGGTCAGGCAGCTAGACTATTTACATTTAGTGCAGTGCGTCCTGCTCACAGTGTTCAGCTAGATCCGTTCCTGTTATCTTCCTACTGACAGGCAGGCTTGTCTTGTTACAGTATATAAAGCTACCTGAAGAAAATTACTGGTGTTCTTTTGATCCTATTAGTACCACGGTCAGGCAGCTAGACTATTTACATTTAGTGCAGTGCGTCCTGCTCACAGTGTTCAGCTAGATCCATTCCTGTTATCTTACTACTGACAGGCAGGCTTGTCTTGTTACAGTATTTACAGCTACCTAAAGAAAATTACTGGTGTTCTTTTGATCCTATTTGTACCACAGTCAGGCAGCTAGACTATTTACATTTAGTACAGTGTTTCCTGCTCACAGTGTTCAGCTAGATCCATTCCTGTTATCTTCCTACTGACAGGCAGGCTTGTCTTGTTACAGTATATAAAGCTACCTGAAGAAAATTACTGGTGTTCTTTTGATCCTATTAGTACCACGGTCAGGCAGCTAGACTATTTACATTTAGTGCAGTGCGTCCTGCTCACAGTGTTCAGCTAGATCCGTTCCTGTTATCTTCCTACTGACAGGCAGGCTTGTCTTGTTACAGTATATAAAGCTACCTGAAGAAAATTACTGGTGTTCTTTTGATCCTATTAGTACCACGGTCAGGCAGCTAGACTATTTACATTTAGTGCAGTGCGTCCTGCTCACAGTGTTCAGCTAGATCCGTTCCTGTTATCTTACTACTGACAGGCAGGCTTGTCTTGTTACAGTATTTACAGCTACCTAAAGAAAATTACTGGTGTTCTTTTGATCCTATTAGTACCACGGTCAGGCAGCTAGACTATTTACATTTAGTGCAGTGCGTCCTGCTCACAGTGTTCAGCTAGATCCATTCCTGTTATCTTCCTACTGACAGGCAGGCTTGTCTTGTTACAGTATATAAAGCTACCTGAAGAAAATTACTGGTGTTCTTTTGATCCTATTAGTACCATGGTCAGGCAGCTAGATTATTTACATTTAGTGCAGTGCGTCCTGCTCACAGTGTTCAGCTAGATCCGTTCCTGTTATCTTCCTACTGACAGGCAGGCTTGTCTTGTTACAGTATATAAAGCTACCTGAAGAAAATTACTGGTGTTCTTTTGATCCTATTAGTACCACGGTCAGGCAGCTAGACTATTTACATTTAGTGCAGTGCGTCCTGCTCACAGTGTTCAGCTAGATCCGTTCCTGTTATCTTCCTACTGACAGGCAGGCTTGTCTTGTTACAGTATATAAAGCTACCTGAAGAAAATTACTGGTGTTCTTTTGATCCTATTAGTACCACGGTCAGGCAGCTAGACTATTTACATTTAGTGCAGTGCGTCCTGCTCACAGTGTTCAGCTAGATCCGTTCCTGTTATCTTCCTACTGACAGGCAGGCTTGTCTTGTTACAGTATATAAAGCTACCTGAAGAAAATTACTGGTGTTCTTTTGATCCTATTAGTACCACGGTCAGGCAGCTAGACTATTTACATTTAGTGCAGTGCGTCCTGCTCACAGTGTTCAGCTAGATCCGTTCCTGTTATCTTCCTACTGACAGGCAGGCTTGTCTTGTTACAGTATATAAAGCTACCTGAAGAAAATTACTGGTGTTCTTTTGATCCTATTAGTACCACGGTCAGGCAGCTAGACGATTTACATTTAGTGCAGTGCGTCCAGCTCACAGTGTTCAGCTAGATCCGTTCCTGTTATCTTCCTACTGACAGGCAGGCTTGTCTTGTTACAGTATTTACAGCTACCTAAAGAAAATTACTGGTGTTCTTTTGATCCTATTAGTACCACGGTCAGGCAGCTAGACTATTTACATTTAGTGCAGTGCGTCCTGCTCACAGTGTTCAGCTAGATCCGTTCCTGTTATCTTCCTACTGACAGGCAGGCTTGTCTTGTTACAGTATATAAAGCTACCTGAAGAAAATTACTGGTGTTCTTTTGATCCTATTAGTACCACGGTCAGGCAGCTAGACTATTTACATTTAGTGCAGTGCGTCCTGCTCACAGTGTTCAGCTAGATCCGTTCCTGTTATCTTCCCACTGACAGGCAGGCTTGTCTTGTTACAGTATATAAAGCTACCTGAAGAAAATTACTGGTGTTCTTTTGATCCTATTAGTACCACGGTCAGGCAGCTAGACTATTTACATTTAGTGCAGTGCATCCTGCTCACAGTGTTCAGCTAGATCCGTTCCTGTTATCTTCCTACTGACAGGCAGGCTTGTCTTGTTACAGTATATAAAGCTACCTGAAGAAAGTTACTGGTGTTCTTTTGATCCTATTAGTACCACGGTCAGGCAGCTAGACTATTTACATTTAGTGCAGTGCGTCCTGCTCACAGTGTTCAGCTAGATCCGTTCCTGTTATCTTCCTACTGACAGGCAGGCTTGTCTTGTTACAGTATATAAAGCTACCTGAAGAAAATTACTGGTGTTCTTTTGATCCTATTAGTACCACGGTCAGGCAGCTAGACGATTTACATTTAGTGCAGTGCGTCCTGCTCACAGTGTTCAGCTAGATCCGTTCCTGTTATCTTACTACTGACAGGCAGGCTTGTCTTGTTACAGTATTTACAGCTACCTAAAGAAAATTACTGGTGTTCTTTTGATCCTATTAGTACCACGGTCAGGCAGCTAGACTATTTACATTTAGTGCAGTGCGTCCTGCTCACAGTGTTCAGCTAGATCCTTTCCTGTTATCTTCCTACTGACAGGCAGGCTTGTCTTGTTACAGTATATAAAGCTACCTGAAGAAAATTACTGGTGTTCTTTTGATCCTATTAGTACCACGGTCAGGCAGCTAGACTATTTACATTTAGTGCAGTGCGTCCTGCTCACAGTGTTCAGCTAGATCCGTTCCTGTTATCTTCCTACTGACAGGCAGGCTTGTCTTGTTACAGTATATAAAGCTACCTGAAGAAAATTACTGGTGTTCTTTTGATCCTATTAGTACCATGGTCAGGCAGCTAGATTATTTACATTTAGTGCAGTGCGTCCTGCTCACAGTGTTCAGCTAGATCCGTTCCTGTTATCTTCCTACTGACAGGCAGGCTTGTCTTGTTACAGTATATAAAGCTACCTGAAGAAAATTACTGGTGTTCTTTTGATCCTATTAGTACCACGGTCAGGCAGCTAGACTATTTACATTTAGTGCAGTGCGTCCTGCTCACAGTGTTCAGCTAGATCCGTTCCTGTTATCTTCCTACTGACAGGCAGGCTTGTCTTGTTACAGTATATAAAGCTACCTGAAGAAAGTTACTGGTGTTCTTTTGATCCTATTAGTACCACGGTCAGGCAGCTAGACTATTTACATTTAGTGCAGTGCGTCCTGCTCACAGTGTTCAGCTAGATCTGTTCCTGTTATCTTCCTACTGACAGGCAGGCTTGTCTTGTTACAGTAAATAAAGCTACCTGAAGAAAATTACTGGTGTTCTTTTGATCCTATTAGTACCACGGTCAGGCAGCTAGACTATTTACATTTAGTGCAGTGCGTCCTGCTCACAGTGTTCAGCTAGATTCGTTCCTGTTATCTTCCTACTGACAGGCAGGCTTGTCTTGTTACAGTATATAAAGCTACCTGAAGAAAATTACTGGTGTTCTTTTGATCCTATTAGTACCACGGTCAGGCAGCTAGACGATTTACATTTAGTGCAGTGCGTCCTGCTCACAGTGTTCAGCTAGATCCGTTCCTGTTATCTTACTACTGACAGGCAGGCTTGTCTTGTTACAGTATTTACAGCTACCTAAAGAAAATTACTGGTGTTCTTTTGATCCTATTAGTACCACGGTCAGGCAGCTAGACTATTTACATTTAGTGCAGTGCGTCCTGCTCACAGTGTTCAGCTAGATCCGTTCCTGTTATCTTCCTACTGACAGGCAGGCTTGTCTTGTTACAGTATTTACAGCTACCTAAAGAAAATTACTGGTGTTCTTTTGATCCTATTAGTACCACGGTCAGGCAGCTAGACTATTTACATTTAGTACAGTGCGTCCTGCTCACAGTGTTCAGCTAGATCCGTTCCTGTTATCTTCCTACTGACAGGCAGGCTTGTCTTGTTACAGTATTTACAGCTACCTAAAGAAAATTACTGGTGTTCTTTTGATCCTATTAGTACCACGGTCAGGCAGCTAGACTATTTACATTTAGTGCAGTGCGTCCTGCTCACAGTGTTCAGCTAGATCCGTTCCTGTTATCTTCCTACTGACAGGCAGGCTTGTCTTGTTACAGTATATAAAGCTACCTGAAGAAAATTACTGGTGTTCTTTTGATCCTATTAGTACCACGGTCAGGCAGCTGGACTATTTACATTTAGTGCAGTGCGTCCTGCTCACAGTGTTCAGCTAGATCCATTCCTGTTAACTTCCTACTGACAGGCAGGCTTGTCTTGTTACAGTATATAAAGCTACCTGAAGAAAATTACTGGTGTTCTTTTGATCCTATTAGTACCACGGTCAGGCAGCTAGACTATTTACATTTAGTGCAGTGCGTCCTGCTCACAGTGTTCAGCTAGATCCGTTCCTGTTATCTTCCTACTGACAGGCAGGCTTGTCTTGTTACAGTATATAAAGCTACCTGAAGAAAATTACTGGTGTTCTTTTGATCCTATTAGTACCATGGTCAGGCAGCTAGATTATTTACATTTAGTGCAGTGCGTCCTGCTCACAGTGTTCAGCTAGATCCGTTCCTGTTATCTTCCTACTGACAGGCAGGCTTGTCTTGTTACAGTATATAAAGCTACCTGAAGAAAATTACTGGTGTTCTTTTGATCCTATTAGTACCACGGTCAGGCAGCTAGACTATTTACATTTAGTGCAGTGCGTCCTGCTCACAGTGTTCAGCTAGATCCGTTCCTGTTATCTTCCTACTGACAGGCAGGCTTGTCTTGTTACAGTATATAAAGCTACCTGAAGAAAGTTACTGGTGTTCTTTTGATCCTATTAGTACCACGGTCAGGCAGCTAGACTATTTACATTTAGTGCAGTGCGTCCTGCTCACAGTGTTCAGCTAGATCTGTTCCTGTTATCTTCCTACTGACAGGCAGGCTTGTCTTGTTACAGTAAATAAAGCTACCTGAAGAAAATTACTGGTGTTCTTTTGATCCTATTAGTACCACGGTCAGGCAGCTAGACTATTTACATTTAGTGCAGTGCGTCCTGCTCACAGTGTTCAGCTAGATTCGTTCCTGTTATCTTCCTACTGACAGGCAGGCTTGTCTTGTTACAGTATATAAAGCTACCTGAAGAAAATTACTGGTGTTCTTTTGATCCTATTAGTACCACGGTCAGGCAGCTAGACGATTTACATTTAGTGCAGTGTGTCCTGCTCACAGTGTTCAGCTAGATCCGTTCCTGTTATCTTACTACTGACAGGCAGGCTTGTCTTGTTACAGTATTTACAGCTACCTAAAGAAAATTACTGGTGTTCTTTTGATCCTATTAGTACCACGGTCAGGCAGCTAGACTATTTACATTTAGTGCAGTGCGTCCTGCTCACAGTGTTCAGCTAGATCCGTTCCTGTTATCTTCCTACTGACAGGCAGGCTTGTCTTGTTACAGTATTTACAGCTACCTAAAGAAAATTACTGGTGTTCTTTTGATCCTATTAGTACCACGGTCAGGCAGCTAGACTATTTACATTTAGTACAGTGCGTCCTGCTCACAGTGTTCAGCTAGATCCGTTCCTGTTATCTTCCTACTGACAGGCAGGCTTGTCTTGTTACAGTATTTACAGCTACCTAAAGAAAATTACTGGTGTTCTTTTGATCCTATTAGTACCACGGTCAGGCAGCTAGACTATTTACATTTAGTACAGTGCGTCCTGCTCACAGTGTTCAGCTAGATCCATTCCTGTTATCTTCCTACTGACAGGCAGGCTTGTCTTGTTACAGTATATAAAGCTACCTGAAGAAAATTACTGGTGTTCTTTTGATCCTATTAGTACCACGGTCAGGCAGCTGGACTATTTACATTTAGTGCAGTGCGTCCTGCTCACAGTGTTCAGCTAGATCCATTCCTGTTAACTTCCTACTGACAGGCAGGCTTGTCTTGTTACAGTATATAAAGCTACCTGAAGAAAATTACTGGTGTTCTTTTGATCCTATTAGTACCACGGTCAGGCAGCTAGACTATTTACATTTAGTGCAGTGCGTCCTGCTCACAGTGTTCAGCTAGATCCGTTCCTGTTATCTTCCTACTGACAGGCAGGCTTGTCTTGTTACAGTATATAAAGCTACCTGAAGAAAATTACTGGTGTTCTTTTGATCCTATTAGTACCACGGTCAGGCAGCTAGACTATTTACATTTAGTGCAGTGCGTCCTGCTCACAGTGTTCAGCTACATCCGTTCCTGTTATCTTCCTACTGACAGGCAGGCTTGTCTTGTTACAGTATATAAAGCTACCTGAAGAAAATTACTGGTGTTCTTTTGATCCTATTAGTACCACGGTCAGGCAGCTAGACTATTTACATTTAGTGCAGTGCGTCCTGCTCACAGTGTTCAGCTAGACCCGTTCCTGTTATCTTCCTACTGACAGGCAGGCTTGTCTTGTTACAGTATATAAAGCTACCTGAAGAAAATTACTGGTGTTCTTTTGATCCTATTAGTACCACGGTCAGGCAGCTGGACAATTTACATTTAGTGCAGTGCGTCCTGCTCACAGTGTTCAGCTAGATCCGTTCCTGTTATCTTCCTACTGACAGGCAGGCTTGTCTTGTTACAGTATATAAAGCTACCTGAAGAAAATTACTGGTGTTCTTTTGATCCTATTAGTACCACGGTCAGGCAGCTAGACTATTTACATTTAGTGCAGTGCGTCCTGCTCACAGTGTTCAGCTAGATCTGTTCCTGTTATCTTCCTACTGACAGGCAGGCTTGTCTTGTTACAGTATATAAAGCTACCTGAAGAAAATTACTGGTGTTCTTTTGATCCTATTAGTACCACGGTCAGGCAGCTAGACTATTTACATTTAGTGCAGTGCGTCCTGCTCACAGTGTTCAGCTAGATCCGTTCCTGTTATCTTACTACTGACAGGCAGGCTTGTCTTGTTACAGTATTTACAGCTACCTAAAGAAAATTACTGGTGTACTTTTGATCCTATTAGTACCACGGTCAGGCAGCTAGACTATTTACATTTAGTACAGTGCGTCCTGCTCACAGTGTTCAGCTAGATCCATTCCTGTTATCTTCCTACTGACAGGCAGGCTTGCCTTGTTACAGTATATAAAGCTACCTGAAGAAAATTACTGGTGTTCTTTTGATCCTATTAGTACCACGGTCAGGCAGCTGGACTATTTACATTTAGTGCAGTGCGTCCTGCTCACAGTGTTCAGCTAGATCCGTTCCTGTTATCTTCCTAAAGACAGGCAGGCTTGTCTTGTTACAGTATATAAAGCTACCTGAAGAAAATTACTGGTGTTCTTTTGATCCTATTAGTACCACGGTCAGGCAGCTAGACTATTTACATTTAGTGCAGTGCGTCCTGCTCACAGTGTTCAGCTAGATCCGTTCCTGTTATCTTCCTACTGACAGGCAGGCTTGTCTTGTTACAGTATATAAAGCTACCTTAAGAAAATTACTGGTGTTCTTTTGATCCTATTAGTACCACGGTCAGGCAGCTAGACTATTTACATTTAGTGCAGTGCGTTCTGCTCACAGTGTTCAGCTAGATCCGTTCCTGTTATCTTCCTACTGACAGGCAGGCTTGTCTTGTTACAGTATATAAAGCTACCTGAAGAAAATTACTGGTGTTCTTTTGATCCTATTAGTACCACGGTCAGGCAGCTAGACTATTTACATTTAGTGCAGTGCGTCCTGCTCACAGTGTTCAGCTAGATCCGTTCCTGTTATCTTCCTACTGACAGGCAGGCTTGTCTTGTTACAGTATATAAAGCTACCTTAAGAAAATTACTGGTGTTCTTTTGATCCTATTAGTACCACGGTCAGGCAGCTAGACTATTTACATTTAGTGCAGTGCGTTCTGCTCACAGTGTTCAGCTAGATCCGTTCCTGTTATCTTCCTACTGACAGGCAGGCTTGTCTTGTTACAGTATATAAAGCTACCTGAAGAAAATTACTGGTGTTCTTTTGATCCTATTAGTAACACGGTCAGGCAGCTAGACTATTTACATTTAGTGCAGTGCGTCCTGCTCACAGTGTTCAGCTAGATCCGTTCCTGTTATCTTCCTACTGACAGGCAGGCTTGTCTTGTTACAGTATTTACAGCTACCTAAAGAAAATTACTGGTGTTCTTTTGATCCTATTAGTACCACGGTCAGGCAGCTAGACTATTTACATTTAGTACAGTGCGTCCTGCTCACAGTGTTCAGCTAGATCCGTTCCTGTTATCTTCCTACTGACAGGCAGGCTTGTCTTGTTACAGTATTTACAGCTACCTAAAGAAAATTACTGGTGTTCTTTTGATCCTATTAGTACCACGGTCAGGCAGCTAGACTATTTACATTTAGTGCAGTGCGTCCTGCTCACAGTGTTCAGCTAGATCCGTTCCTGTTATCTTCCTACTGACAGGCAGGCTTGTCTTGTTACAGTATTTACAGCTACCTAAAGAAAATTACTGGTGTTCTTTTGATCCTATTAGTACCACGGTCAGGCAGCTAGACTATTTACATTTAGTACAGTGCGTCCTGCTCACAGTGTTCAGCTAGATCCGTTCCTGTTATCTTCCTACTGACAGGCAGGCTTGTCTTGTTACAGTATTTACAGCTACCTAAAGAAAATTACTGGTGTTCTTTTGATCCTATTAGTACCACGGTCAGGCAGCTAGACTATTTACATTTAGTACAGTGCGTCCTGCTCACAGTGTTCAGCTAGATCCATTCCTGTTATCTTCCTACTGACAGGCAGGCTTGTCTTGTTACAGTATATAAAGCTACCTGAAGAAAATTACTGGTGTTCTTTTGATCCTATTAGTACCACGGTCAGGCAGCTGGACTATTTACATTTAGTGCAGTGCGTCCTGCTCACAGTGTTCAGCTAGATCCATTCCTGTTATCTTCCTACTGACAGGCAGGCTTGTCTTGTTACAGTATATAAAGCTACCTGAAGAAAATTACTGGTGTTCTTTTGATCCTATTAGTACCACGGTCAGGCAGCTAGACTATTTACATTTAGTGCAGTGCGTCCTGCTCACAGTGTTCAGCTAGATCCGTTCCTGTTATCTTCCTACTGACAGGCAGGCTTGTCTTGTTACAGTATATAAAGCTACCTGAAGAAAATTACTGGTGTTCTTTTGATCCTATTAGTACCACGGTCAGGCAGCTAGACTATTTACATTTAGTGCAGTGCGTCCTGCTCACAGTGTTCAGCTACATCCGTTCCTGTTATCTTCCTACTGACAGGCAGGCTTGTCTTGTTACAGTATATAAAGCTACCTGAAGAAAATTACTGGTGTTCTTTTGATCCTATTAGTACCACGGTCAGGCAGCTAGACTATTTACATTTAGTGCAGTGCGTCCTGCTCACAGTGTTCAGCTAGACCCGTTCCTGTTATCTTCCTACTGACAGGCAGGCTTGTCTTGTTACAGTATATAAAGCTACCTGAAGAAAATTACTGGTGTTCTTTTGATCCTATTAGTACCACGGTCAGGCAGCTGGACAATTTACATTTAGTGCAGTGCGTCCTGCTCACAGTGTTCAGCTAGATCCGTTCCTGTTATCTTCCTACTGACAGGCAGGCTTGTCTTGTTACAGTATATAAAGCTACCTGAAGAAAATTACTGGTGTTCTTTTGATCCTATTAGTACCACGGTCAGGCAGCTAGACTATTTACATTTAGTGCAGTGCGTCCTGCTCACAGTGTTCAGCTAGATCTGTTCCTGTTATCTTCCTACTGACAGGCAGGCTTGTCTTGTTACAGTATATAAAGCTACCTGAAGAAAATTACTGGTGTTCTTTTGATCCTATTAGTACCACGGTCAGGCAGCTAGACTATTTACATTTAGTGCAGTGCGTCCTGCTCACAGTGTTCAGCTAGATCCGTTCCTGTTATCTTACTACTGACAGGCAGGCTTGTCTTGTTACAGTATTTACAGCTACCTAAAGAAAATTACTGGTGTACTTTTGATCCTATTAGTACCACGGTCAGGCAGCTAGACTATTTACATTTAGTACAGTGCGTCCTGCTCACAGTGTTCAGCTAGATCCATTCCTGTTATCTTCCTACTGACAGGCAGGCTTGCCTTGTTACAGTATATAAAGCTACCTGAAGAAAATTACTGGTGTTCTTTTGATCCTATTAGTACCACGGTCAGGCAGCTGGACTATTTACATTTAGTGCAGTGCGTCCTGCTCACAGTGTTCAGCTAGATCCGTTCCTGTTATCTTCCTACTGACAGGCAGGCTTGTCTTGTTACAGTATATAAAGCTACCTGAAGAAAATTACTGGTGTTCTTTTGATCCTATTAGTACCACGGTCAGGCAGCTAGACTATTTACATTTAGTGCAGTGCGTCCTGCTCACAGTGTTCAGCTAGATCCGTTCCTGTTATCTTCCTACTGACAGGCAGGCTTGTCTTGTTACAGTATATAAAGCTACCTTAAGAAAATTACTGGTGTTCTTTTGATCCTATTAGTACCACGGTCAGGCAGCTAGACTATTTACATTTAGTGCAGTGCGTTCTGCTCACAGTGTTCAGCTAGATCCGTTCCTGTTATCTTCCTACTGACAGGCAGGCTTGTCTTGTTACAGTATATAAAGCTACCTGAAGAAAATTACTGGTGTTCTTTTGATCCTATTAGTACCACGGTCAGGCAGCTAGACTATTTACATTTAGTGCAGTGCGTCCTGCTCACAGTGTTCAGCTAGATCCGTTCCTGTTATCTTCCTACTGACAGGCAGGCTTGTCTTGTTACAGTATATAAAGCTACCTTAAGAAAATTACTGGTGTTCTTTTGATCCTATTAGTACCACGGTCAGGCAGCTAGACTATTTACATTTAGTGCAGTGCGTTCTGCTCACAGTGTTCAGCTAGATCCGTTCCTGTTATCTTCCTACTGACAGGCAGGCTTGTCTTGTTACAGTATATAAAGCTACCTGAAGAAAATTACTGGTGTTCTTTTGATCCTATTAGTAACACGGTCAGGCAGCTAGACTATTTACATTTAGTGCAGTGCGTCCTGCTCACAGTGTTCAGCTAGATCCGTTCCTGTTATCTTCCTACTGACAGGCAGGCTTGTCTTGTTACAGTATTTACAGCTACCTAAAGAAAATTACTGGTGTTCTTTTGATCCTATTAGTACCACGGTCAGGCAGCTAGACTATTTACATTTAGTACAGTGCGTCCTGCTCACAGTGTTCAGCTAGATCCGTTCCTGTTATCTTCCTACTGACAGGCAGGCTTGTCTTGTTACAGTATTTACAGCTACCTAAAGAAAATTACTGGTGTTCTTTTGATCCTATTAGTACCACGGTCAGGCAGCTAGACTATTTACATTTAGTACAGTGCGTCCTGCTCACAGTGTTCAGCTAGATCCATTCCTGTTATCTTCCTACTGACAGGCAGGCTTGTCTTGTTACAGTATATAAAGCTACCTGAAGAAAATTACTGGTGTTCTTTTGATCCTATTAGTACCACGGTCAGGCAGCTGGACTATTTACATTTAGTGCAGTGCGTCCTGCTCACAGTGTTCAGCTAGATCCATTCCTGTTATCTTCCTACTGACAGGCAGGCTTGTCTTGTTACAGTATATAAAGCTACCTGAAGAAAATTACTGGTGTTCTTTTGATCCTATTAGTACCACGGTCAGGCAGCTAGACTATTTACATTTAGTGCAGTGCGTCCTGCTCACAGTGTTCAGCTAGATCCGTTCCTGTTATCTTCCTACTGACAGGCAGGCTTGTCTTGTTACAGTATATAAAGCTACCTGAAGAAAATTACTGGTGTTCTTTTGATCCTATTAGTACCACGGTCAGGCAGCTGGACAATTTACATTTAGTGCAGTGCGTCCTGCTCACAGTGTTCAGCTAGATCCGTTCCTGTTATCTTCCTACTGACAGGCAGGCTTGTCTTGTTACAGTATATAAAGCTACCTGAAGAAAATTACTGGTGTTCTTTTGATCCTATTAGTACCACGCTCAGGCAGCTAGACTATTTACATTTAGTGCAGTGCGTCCTGCTCACAGTGTTCAGCTAGATCTGTTCCTGTTATCTTCCTACTGACAGGCAGGCTTGTCTTGTTACAGTATATAAAGCTACCTGAAGAAAATTACTGGTGTTCTTTTGATCCTATTAGTACCACGGTCAGGCAGCTAGACTATTTACATTTAGTGCAGTGCGTCCTGCTCACAGTGTTCAGCTAGATCCGTTCCTGTTATCTTACTACTGACAGGCAGGCTTGTCTTGTTACAGTATTTACAGCTACCTAAAGAAAATTACTGGTGTTCTTTTGATCCTATTAGTACCACGGTCAGGCAGCTAGACTATTTACATTTAGTACAGTGCGTCCTGCTCACAGTGTTCAGCTAGATCCATTCCTGTTATCTTCCTACTGACAGGCAGGCTTGTCTTGTTACAGTATATAAAGCTACCTGAAGAAAATTACTGGTGTTCTTTTGATCCTATTAGTACCACGGTCAGGCAGCTGGACTATTTACATTTAGTGCAGTGCGTCCTGCTCACAGTGTTCAGCTAGATCCGTTCCTGTTATCTTCCTACTGACAGGCAGGCTTGTCTTGTTACAGTATATAAAGCTACCTGAAGAAAATTACTGGTGTTCTTTTGATCCTATTAGTACCACGGTCAGGCAGCTAGACTATTTACATTTAGTGCAGTGCGTCCTGCTCACAGTGTTCAGCTAGATCCGTTCCTGTTATCTTCCTACTGACAGGCAGGCTTGTCTTGTTACAGTATATAAAGCTACCTTAAGAAAATTACTGGTGTTCTTTTGATCCTATTAGTACCACGGTCAGGCAGCTAGACTATTTACATTTAGTGCAGTGCGTTCTGCTCACAGTGTTCAGCTAGATCCGTTCCTGTTATCTTCCTACTGACAGGCAGGCTTGTCTTGTTACAGTATATAAAGCTACCTGAAGAAAATTACTGGTGTTCTTTTGATCCTATTAGTACCACGGTCAGGCAGCTAGACTATTTACATTTAGTGCAGTGCGTCCTGCTCACAGTGTTCAGCTAGATCCGTTCCTGTTATCTTCCTACTGACAGGCAGGCTTGTCTTGTTACAGTATATAAAGCTACCTGAAGAAAATTACTGGTGTTCTTTTGATCCTATTAGTACCACGGTCAGGCAGCTGGACTATTTACATTTAGTGCAGTGCGTCCTGCTCACAGTGTTCAGCTAGATCCATTCCTGTTATCTTCCTACTGACAGGCAGGCTTGTCTTGTTACAGTATATAAAGCTACCTGAAGAAAATTACTGGTGTTCTTTTGATCCTATTAGTACCACGGTCAGGCAGCTAGACTATTTACATTTAGTGCAGTGCGTGCTGCTCACAGTGTTCAGCTAGATCCGTTCCTGTTATCTTCCTACTGACAGGCAGGCTTGTCTTGTTACAGTATATAAAGCTACCTGAAGAAAATTACTGGTGTTCTTTTGATCCTATTAGTACCACGGTCAGGCAGCTAGACTATTTACATTTAGTGCAGTGCGTCCTGCTCACAGTGTTCAGCTAGATCCGTTCCTGTTATCTTCCTACTGACAGGCAGGCTTGTCTTTTTACAGTATTTACAGCTACCTAAAGAAAATGACTGGTGTTCTTTTGATCCTATTAGTACCACGGTCAGGCAGCTAGACTATTTACATTTAGTACAGTGCGTCCTGCTCACAGTGTTCAGCTAGATCCATTCCTGTTATCTTCCTACTGACAGGCAGGCTTGTCTTGTTACAGTATATAAAGCTACCTGAAGAAAATTACTGGTGTTCTTTTGATCCTATTAGTACCACGGTCAGGCAGCTGGACTATTTACATTTAGTGCAGTGCGTCCTGCTCACAGTGTTCAGCTAGATCCGTTCCTGTTATCTTCCTACTGACAGGCAGGCTTGTCTTGTTACAGTATATAAAGCTACCTGAAGAAAATTACTGGTGTTCTTTTGATCCTATTAGTACCACGGTCAGGCAGCTAGACTATTTACATTTAGTGCAGTGCGTCCTGCTCACAGTGTTCAGCTAGATCCGTTCCTGTTATCTTCCTACTGACAGGCAGGCTTGTCTTGTTACAGTATTTACAGCTACCTAAAGAAAATTACTGGTGTTCTTTTGATCCTATTAGTACCACGGTCAGGCAGCTAGACAATTTACATTTAGTGCAGTGCGTCCTGCTCACAGTGTTCAGCTAGATCCGTTCCTGTTATCTTCCTACTGACAGGCAGGCTTGTCCTGTTACAGTATATAAAGCTACCTGAAGAAAATTACTGGTGTTCTTTTGATCCTATTAGTACCACGGTCAGGCAGCTAGACTATTTACATTTAGTGCAGTGCGTCCTGCTCACAGTGTTCAGCTAGATCCGTTCCTGTTATCTTCCTACTGACAGGCAGGCTTGTCTTTTTACAGTATTTACAGCTACCTAAAGAAAATGACTGGTGTTCTTTTGATCCTATTAGTACCACGGTCAGGCAGCTAGACTATTTACATTTAGTACAGTGCGTCCTGCTCACAGTGTTCAGCTAGATCCATTCCTGTTATCTTCCTACTGACAGGCAGGCTTGTCTTGTTACAGTATATAAAGCTACCTGAAGAAAATTACTGGTGTTCTTTTGATCCTATTAGTACCACGGTCAGGCAGCTGGACTATTTACATTTAGTGCAGTGCGTCCTGCTCACAGTGTTCAGCTAGATCCGTTCCTGTTATCTTCCTACTGACAGGCAGGCTTGTCTTGTTACAGTATATAAAGCTACCTGAAGAAAATTACTGGTGTTCTTTTGATCCTATTAGTACCACGGTCAGGCAGCTAGACTATTTACATTTAGTGCAGTGCGTCCTGCTCACAGTGTTCAGCTAGATCCGTTCCTGTTATCTTCCTACTGACAGGCAGGCTTGTCTTGTTACAGTATTTACAGCTACCTAAAGAAAATTACTGGTGTTCTTTTGATCCTATTAGTACCACGGTCAGGCAGCTAGACAATTTACATTTAGTGCAGTGCGTCCTGCTCACAGTGTTCAGCTAGATCCGTTCCTGTTATCTTCCTACTGACAGGCAGGCTTGTCCTGTTACAGTATATAAAGCTACCTGAAGAAAATTACTGGTGTTCTTTTGATCCTATTAGTACCACGGTCAGGCAGCTAGACTATTTACATTTAGTGCAGTGCGTCCTGCTCACAGTGTTCAGCTAGATCCGTTCCTGTTATCTTCCTACTGACAGGCAGGCTTGTCTTGTTACAGTATATAAAGCTACCTGAAGAAAATTACTGGTGTTCTTTTGATCCTATTAGTACCACGGTCAGGCAGCTAGACTATTTACATTTAGTGCAGTGCGTCCTGCTCACAGTGTTCAGCTAGATCCGTTCCTGTTATCTTCCTACTGACAGGCAGGCTTGTCTTGTTACAGTATATAAAGCTACCTAAAGAAAATTACTGGTGTTCTTTTGATCCTATTAGTACCACGGTCAGGCAGCTGGACTATTTACATTTAGTGCAGTGCGTCCTGCTCACAGTGTTCAGCTAGATCCGTTCCTGTTATCTTCCTACTGACAGGCAGGCTTGTCTTGTTACAGTATATAAAGCTACCTAAAGAAAATTACTGGTGTTCTTTTGATCCTATTAGTACCACGGTCAGGCAGCTGGACTATTTACATTTAGTGCAGTGCGTCCTGCTCACAGTGTTCAGCTAGATCCGTTCCTGTTATCTTCCTACTGACAGGCAGGCTTGTCTTGTTACAGTATTTACAGCTACCTAAAGAAAATTACTGGTGTTCTTTTGATCCTATTAGTACCACGGTCAGGCAGCTAGACTATTTACATTTAGTGCAGTGCGTCCTGCTCACAGTGTTCAGCTAGATCCGTTCCTGTTATCTTCCTACTGACAGGCAGGCTTGTCTTGTTACAGTATATAAAGCTACCTGAAGAATATTACTGGTGTTCTTTTGATCCTATTAGTACCACGGTCAGGCAGCTAGACTATTTACATTTAGTGCAGTGCGTCCAGCTCACAATGTTCAGCTAGATCCGTTCCTGTTATCTTCCTACTGACAGGCAGGCTTGTCTTGTTACAGTATATAAAGCTACCTGAAGAAAATTACTGGTGTTCTTTTGATCCTATTAGTACCACGGTCAGGCAGCTAGACTATTTACATTTAGTGCAGTGCGTCCTGCTCACAGTGTTCAGCTAGATCCGTTCCTGTTACCTTCCTACTGACAGGCAGGCTTGTCTTGTTAAAGTATTTACAGCTACCTAAAGAAAATTACTGGTGTTCTTTTGATCCTATTAGTACCACGGTCAGGCAGCTAGACTATTTACAGTTAGTGCAGTGCGTCCTGCTCACAGTGTTCAGCTAAACCTACAAGTTAGTGGGGTGTGTCCACCTCACAGTATTCAGTTAAAGCTACCTGTAGAAGGTTGGTGGTGTTCTCATACTACAGGCAGGCAGTTGATTTTGCTAGCTGCAGTATATATATATATATATATATATATATATATATATATATATATATATATATATATATATATATATATCCCAGCTTAGTGCAGCTACAGGCCATTAGTATGTCTGGAAGGCCAAGAAGGAGAGGCAGACAGTCACAAGCCAATAAGAGAGGGCAAGCAGGCTCTGTGTCTAGTGCTGGTCATGGAGACGGTGCATCCTCATCAGCACGTGGCCATGGGACACGCTTGGCCTTTTTTCCGGCAGCTGGCCGTGTTGAGCCGCAACATGCGGAAACTTGGTCGAGTGGATGACCAAGCCGTCCTCTTCCTCCTCATCCCCTCTCACCCATGCCCAGGGTGCTTTGTCTGGCAAAGCAGTGGCCTCTTCCCTCTGCTCAATGTCATCAGTGACTACTTCGCTAGCTCCACCATGTCCTCCTGAGGAGTCCCTCGAACTGTTTGACCACAGTGTTGGGTACATGCTCCAGGAGGATGCCCAGCGTTTGGAAGGCTCTGATGATGATACTGAGCTCGATGAAGGCAGTAACATGAGCACGGACAGAGGGGGTGCCCAAGAAGGACAGCAATCTGGCAGTCATGCTCCCCCTGCTGCAGCATACTGCCAGGTTTGCTCCAGTGATGAGGAGGGAGGGGATGATGAGGTCACTGACTCAACGTGGGTGCCTGATAGGAGAGAGGAGGAGGTGGAGGCGGCACATCACCAACGAGGCAGGATGCCCTCCAGGGGCCAGCCTAAGGGCAGCACATTGACTGCATCACATGTGCAGGGCACTGCAGTCTCTGCGCGTTATTCAAAAAGTTCTTTGGTGTGGGCCTTTTTTGAGACGAGTGCATCAGATCGCACCGCTGTTATTTGCAACATATGTCTCAAGCGTATCTCACGTGGCCAAAACATCTCCCGCTTGGGTACCACATGCTTGACCAGACATATTTTGACCTGCCATGCAGTTCGTTGGCAAGCGCATCTAAAAGACCCACACCAAAGAACAAAGAGGACCTCTCCTTGCTCCTCATCAGCTGAGATTTCCAACCCCACTAGACCTTCAGTCCTCTCTGAGACCTGCACTGAGAGGAATGAAGGTGTAGAATTAGGTGTGTCACAGCCAAGTACTTGTGGGCAATCTGCTTTTGGTACACCGACGTCAGATTGTACCAGGCAAATTTCCCTGCCCCAACTGCTGCACCGCCGAAAGAAGTTTGCTCCCAGCCATCCACATGCCCAGCGGTTGAATGCTAGCTTGGCAAAATTGCTAGCACTTTAACTGCTGCCTTTTCAGTTGGTAGACTCTGCCCCCTTCCGTGAGTTTGTGGAATGTGCGGTTCCTCAGTGGCAGGTACCCAAACGCCACTTTTTCTCACGGAAGGCGATTCCGGCTCTCTACCGGCATGTGGAAGGCAATGTCCATGCCTCGCTGGACAGGGCGGTCAGTGGTAAGGTGCATATTACCGCTGACTCATGGTCCAGCAGGCATGGACAGGGACGTTACCTAAGTTTCACGGCGCATTGGGTGACTCTGCTGGCAGCTGGGAAGGATGCAGGACAAGGTGCAGTAGTGTTGGAGGTTGTTCCGCCACAACGCCTCCAAAATGCTAATGATTGTGACACACCTCTCTCCTCCACCCCCTCCTCTTCTTCTTCCTCCATGGCCTCTTCCTCGGAACCAGCGGTGCTCCGTAGTCGTTCAAGGGGCTACGCAAGTACGCAGGCCAAAAGATGCCATGCGGTGCTTGAGCTGGTGTGCTTGAGGGAAAGGAGCCACACTGGGGCAGAGGTTCTGTCAGCTTTGCAGGGGCAGCTTCAGAGGTGGTTGACGTTACGCCAACTTAAGGCAGGAATGGTGGTTTGCGACAATGGCACCAACCTCCTCTCTGCCCTTCGACAGGGACAAATGACCCATGTGCCCTGTTTGGCTCACGTCCTTAACTTGGTGGTGCAGTGGTTCTTGGGCAGGTACCCGGGCTTACAGGATGTCCTGAGGCAGGCCAGGAAAGTCTGTGTGCATTTCCGCCGGTCATATAATGCCAGTGCTCGGCTGACGGACCTCCAAAAGGAGTTTAACCTGCCCAAGAACCGCCTAATCTGTGACATGCCCACCAGGTGGAACTCAACGTTGGCCATGCTGCAGCGGCTGCACACGCAGCAGAGGGCCATCAATGAGTACCTGTGCGACTATGGTACCAGGACAGGGTCAGGGGAGCTTGGTTTTTTTTCCCCACACCAGTGGGCCATGATCAGGGATGCATGCACTGTCCTGTCACCATTTGAGGAGGCCACGAGGATGGTGAGCAGTGACAGTGCATGCATCAGTGACACTGTCCCCCTTGTCCACCTGTTGGAGCACACGCTGCGTGGAATAATGGACAGGGCACTTGAGGCAGAACAGAGGCAGGAAGAGGAGGACTTCCTTAGCTCTCAAGGCCCCCTTTATCCAGACAGTGTTCCTGCGTGCCCGCCGATCACACAGGAAGAGGACGAGGAGGAGGAGGAGGAGGAGGAAGGTTGTGTCAGTATGGAGGTGGAGCCTGGCACTCAGCATCAGCAGCAGTCTTTAAGGGATCAGTCCCAAGAAACACATGGACTTGTACGTGGCTGGGAGGAGGTGGCTGCGGACCATGTCGTCCTTAGTGACCCAGAGGACTCCGGACCGAATGCCTCAGCAAACCTACGCTGCATGGCCTTCCTGATCCTGCAAAGCCTGCGTAAGGATCCTCGTATTCGTGGTATCAAGGAGAAGGACCAATACTGGCTGGCAACCCTCCTTGATCCACGTTACAAGGGTAAGGTTGCGGACCTTATCTTGCCATCGCAGAGGGAGCAGAGAATGAAACATCTTCGGGAGGCCTTGCAGAAAGGTCTGTGCAACGCGTTCCCAGAGACTGGGAGGTTACAAACTCCTGTTTCTGGACAACGTGTTGCTGAGGCTTTGGTCAGTCAAAGAAGGAGCGGTGGAGAAGGTGGCCGTCTGACCGATGCGTTCAGATAATTTTTTGGTCCGCAGCCCCAAGGTATGATCTGTTCCAGCAACCATCGCCAGCGTCTGTTTTACATGGTGCAGGAATACCTAGGGGCAAGATCAGACTTGGACACCTTTCCTACCGAAAATCCTCTGGGTTACTGGGTCTTGAGGATGGATCACTGGCCAGAGCTTTCACAGTATGCAATTGAGCTACTGGCCTGTCCTGCATCCAGCGTTCTTTCGGAACGCACATTCAGTGCTGCTGGAGGTGTGGTAACCGATCACAGGGTGCGTCTGTCCACCAACTCGGTCGATCGACTGACCTTCATAAAAATGAATCAGTCTTGGATCACCACCAGCTACCAAGCACCTGATGCTGATGTAACCGAATAATTTTTTTTGAAATCTCAGATCCCTTCAAAGACTGCCTATGCTGATGCTGAGTGACTATCCCTGAGTAATTATCCTCTTCCTCCTCAATCATCACGCTGATAGCTTGTAAGAACATTTTTGGTTCTGGGCGCCACCACCAGTGCCTAAGGCACAATTTTTCAGCCCCTGTTTAACAGCGGCGTGTAATTACAATTTTTGATGTAATACTTTGCAGCAGGGCTCGTTCCTGCATTCCAACTAGAGTGTCTTTGAGGGGTTGCAGTGTTGTGGCACCAGCACCAGTGCCCAAGGCCCAATTTTTCTGCTCCTGTCAAACAGGGGCGTGTAATTACAATTTTTTATGCAATACTTTGCAGCAGGGCTCGTTCCTGCGTTCCAACTAGAGTGTCTGTGAGGGGTTGCAGTGTTGTGGCACCAGCACCGGTGCCTAAGGCCCAATTTTTCTGCCCCTGTCTAACAGGGGCGCGTAATTACAATTTTTGATGCAATACTTTGCAGCAGGGCTCGTTCCTGCGTTCCAACTAGAGTGTCTGTAAGGGGTTGCAGTGTTGTGGCACCAGCACCAGTGCCTAAGGCCTAATTTTTCAGCTCCTGTTCAACAGGGGCATGTAATTACAATTCTTGATCTAATATTTCACAGCAGGGCCCTGTTAGGGCTTACAGTGTTATGGCCACAGCAACACCTAAGGCCCAAATTTCTGCTGAGTATATAGGGCAGGACCCTACTTTCAAACATCTAACTTACAAACGACTCCTACTTGCAAACGGAAGGAGACAACAGGAAGTGAGATGAAATCTACCCATAGGAAGGGAAATTCTCTCCTGTAAGAGTTAATATGGGAAAAAAATTCTCCTTTCCACTGATGCTTTCCAATCCTTGTTCCACAAAAAACCCAAATTTTCAAAAAACATTTTTCATTGGGACAAAAAGTGAGGTGAAATCTTCTGAAGAGGAGGAAAGACAGCAAAACAAATGTCACAGGGGTGATAACCCTTCCCTATGTTTTCCAAAAAGCTTAAAAAAGATTTTTTGGCTGGAGCTAAACACGTTAAAAATGTACCCGTTCAAAATTACAAACAGATTCTACTTAACAACAAACCTACAGTCCCTGTCTTGCTTGCACCGCCTGTATACTGCTGTTCAGAGTATATAGGGCCTGGTGGCCCCACACCTTTCCTTATTTTAATTTGGGTACGGGGTTCCCCTTAATATCCATACAAGACCCAAAGAGCCTGGTAATGGACTGGGGGGTACCCATGCCGTTTGTCTTACTGATTTTTATCCATATTGCCATGACCCGACATTACATTAAACCCGCAAGCAGTTTTAAATGAGATTTTTTCCTTTAAAAATGACATTTGGTGCAGGGACTGTTCTAAACACGGGAAACACGCGTCACTTTACAGGCATACTATAGACACCCCCCAGGTACGATATTTAAAGGAATATTTCACTTTTTTTTTTTTACTTTAAGCATCATTAAAATCACTGCTCCCAAAAAAACGGGCGTTTTTAAAAGTTTTTTTTGCATTGATACATGTCCCCTGGGATAGGACCCGGGTCCCCAAACCCTTTTTAGGACAATACCATGCAAATTAGCCTTTAAAATGAGCACTTTTGATTTCGAACGTTCGAGTCCCATAGACGTCAATGGGGTTCTAACGTTCGTGCGAACTTTCGGTCCGTTCGGAGGTTCTGGTGCGAACCGAACCGGGGGGTGTTCGGCTCATCCCTAGTTTACACACACAGATCCCGGTTCTCGCTCTGTCACAAGCTATCGCCGGGTTTCCGGCGGTCATGGCGCCCGCCGGGCACTCGCATCGGCTCCAGGGACATGCTGGGGTCTTAAAGGGCCAACATACAGCGACAACGTCTCGCCCAGGGGAGCCTTTCTGCCACAGTATAACTGCGGCGGCCAGTCAGGAACCGGTTAAAGAGTGTTCCTTGTGTCTGGAAAAAGTGTGGAGAATACTTGTTACCTGGCTGTGCAGGAGTGGGGAACCCGATTACCAGCAACTCCTTCGGGGGTGAGCGCTGTATAAATAAACCCAACCCTTATTTTAAGACTAATGCCACGTACACAAGAGCAAAATTTTCTGACAGAAAGAGTCTGATGGGAGCTTTTCATCGTATATTCCGATCGTGTGTTTGCCCCATCGGACTCTTCCTGTCGAAAATTCAGATGGACTTAGATATAGAACATGTTTTAAATTTTTCCGACAGAACTAATTACTATCGGTAAAACCGCTCGTCTGTAAGCTGTTCCGACGTACCAAAAACGACGCATGCTCTGAAGCAAGTACGAGACGGAAGCGGTCGGTTTGGTAAAACTAGCATTCGTAATGGAGATAGCACATTCCTCACGCTGCAAATTCTGTGATCTTTTAATGCAGCGCATTCTTTTGTGCTTTATAATGCTAGAAGAATGGAGTTGTTTTGCTGCTGATATTCACACAGAGTTCCCACAAACTTCTTTCTTTATTATTTCTCATGATCTCATGAATAATCTTTTATTATTTTAAAGCCAGATCTCCAGAATAATGTTTTGAAAGATTTTTTAGAGTCATCTTTATTTAGAATTTTTTATGTCATCAAGATCTCCTTTTTTTGGATTATTGCAAAATTAGTTTCTAGTGATCTCCATAATATTTTTTTTTTTGGTGTGTCAGGTTACCATAATAACATTATTATCTTGTATTTTGTAACCTCAAGGTGGCTGGTTGGTGTCCCTTGTTAATTTGACATTGTATTTTTGAAATGTACCTGCATACTCACAAACAATCTGTCCTATTTTTATAAAAACACATAGGCAAGTATTTTCAGAAAATAAAATATCCATTTATTCTGGGTAACAAAATAAAGAGGAAGGCAACACTGGAGAAACTTTTGGAATTTGCGAAGCCTTTTGGCCCCAGGGCACACATCAAATCTGTGGGAAAAAAAATTGTTATCTTGAGGAGTCCATATAATTTAGAGCCCAGTCTGGTCCAGGACTCCCAAAGATCAGGAACAGCAGCAGATGACATATATGTCCCCAGGCTGTGGTACTACACCAGCCTGCGTCTTCTGTCAGACCAGACGGAACCCAGGCCATCACTTTCTTCTCTTCCCTGCAGCCTTCCCTCCACGCTTCCCTGCAGCCTTCCCTGCAGCCTTACCTGGAGGCTGTGGCATTGGTGGTGGACTTGTGGCAGGAGGAGAAGGATGGGTGAGATCATATTTGTGGCTGTTCTCTGTCAGCTGGCCCCTCAACCCCTTTCTGAAGGGCCTCAACAAAAATTCCCTCACAGAGGAAGCGTTGGCCCACCTCCAATTTCAACAATCTTTTGGCATTTGCTTCCCTAATGAGGCCCAGTGCTGCCTCCTCCATCCTCGTCCCCTTCCTGGGATTGGGTGAGGCTACCTCCTGGCTGACACTGGGCATGGCCACCTCCTGGTTGACCCTTTAAAGACCCTCCTCCTGGCTGAGCTCATCCTGTGTACAAAAAAGGGACATAGTTTGTCAGATAAGGGTACTTACCGAGGCCGAGATGCTGAGGGCGGTAACCTCTTGCGACTAAGTGCACTCCACTCCCGGAGATGGTACAGGGGGTGAAGGGCACAAAGAGGCACGAGTCACCAGCAGGTTGGGCAGGTCTTGCTTGAAGGTCACCAGCAGGGAGACAGCTGTGCAGGACTGGAAGATGCTGAAGCTCAAGAAGGAGGATGAACAGCTGATCCAACAACAGGCCGAGGGTCAAACACCGTTGACTAGTAAGAGTCTCTAGATAGGCAAAAACAGTCTAGTGCAAAGGAATGTTAGCAGGTCTGTCAGCAAGCGGATGACTTAGTACTAAAGATTGATAGCAAAGTCTGTAAACAGGTTGAGGGTCAAACACAGGTTATTGGAAGCAAAGTCTGTGAGCAAGCCAGGGGTCGAGCACTGAAGACAATAGCAAAGTCCAGGAGCAGGCTGAGGGTCAATCACTGAAGACAGGAAGCAATATCCGTAGACAGGGTCAAACACAGTAAGCAAGTGGAGAAGTCCGAGAGGCAAGCCGAGGGTCAGATGCAGGAAGAGATCAGAGCAAGTCAAGGTCAATCCGGGTCACAACAGGTAATCAAGAATCAGGATACAAGCAGGAAACACACTGGGAGCTGAAAGACAAACCAGCAATCTGTCATGGCACAGAGTGGCTTTTATAGGCCAGTGAGAGGCTCATGTTGTGCGCGCTATTGCGTACATGCGTTTGCCGTTCCGCTGAATCGCGCACGCGCATTAGCCGTTGAGCTGAATTGTACACAAACAATGGCCGTTTAGCCGAATTGCGCACGCGCATTAGCCGTTTCGCTGCATTGTGCCCAGGGATGCACCGGAGTGCCGCTCTACCGCACATGTGTGAAGGAAGGCAGCGATATTGGCGAGACTGGTACTTGCCTCTTTGCTGACATAGTTTTAGTTTTTGCTTTATCAATCACACACAATTTTTAGCTCATGACTTGCAAATTGAATGTTAATAAATAGAAAAGACTATCATTCTAACCCCAGCATTTTCCTTTCTCGTCCCTATCATTTTTGGCTACTACTGTCTATTGGTATGTAAATTACTTGGTTTTAAATCATTAATTTAGTTTTCAATTATAACATCTAGTTAACATCATTAATATTAGGACAATAAATATGTAGTAAAATAATATACCTGGCTCCAGCTGGGCGCATCCACTTCTTCCAGGATGGAAAGCCCAGGTTGTTCCTCATCAGCCTCTGCTGGGGTTGAGGGAAGGGTGGAGGGAAGGCTGCAGGGAAGAGTAGAAAGTGATTCCCTGGCTTCAGTCTGGTCATCCAGAAACACAAGACAAAAACACTAATGTCAGCCTAAACTTTCATTATCATATCCAAATATAGGCCTCAATCTTGAAGCAGTATAGGCCACTGTGATGGACCAAGTTCAAATTTTACCTTCGTTTAAGACGCTCGCCACTTCCGTTCGTTCTTCCCCTGCACACAGATCGTACGTACAACACATGCGTGTTAGCTTGATATACACTGCGCATGCGTGAAACTGCGCCTGCGTCACCCGCCCCTAACATTCTTTCTAGTATATTCCCCGCCCCTTCTCTCTTCGGCGCGCAGTAGGAGCAACATGGCAGATAAAGAGCAGGTGTGTGGTAATTCCACTAACGAAGAGGAGGAAAGCCCCGAGCTCGAAACGACTTGATCCTGGAGGAGAAGATTTAAGGCCTCCAATATGGCCTTTATACAGATGGTGGAGATGGTGGACATCTTGAGGAGGAACAACTATGATGGGAAGCATGGACTGTACCTAAACCCTAATTTGAGAAAGGCCAAGATCATGACTAAAGTTGTGAAGAGTCTGCGGCAGAATTTTGGGGTATGACGATCCAAGGAGCAATTAAGGAAACGCTGGTCAGCCCTGAAACTGAGGGAGCAGGATCAGTATAGAAGAATAAAGAGAGTTCTTCAAAAAAGTAAGTAGTTGTCATGTGTTCCTATCATTATTATTACTTGCATGCTGCTCCATGGGCTTTTCTTTACTGTTGCACAGTTTAAAATGGCAACTTTCATGTTGGTGGGCACAGTAATCGATCGTAGGAAACATTGTTCGCTCATTAAATACGATGTTTTGGGCAGATACAGGTTAAATATATTTGGTCATGCCTATTTGTATAAAATTAAGTTTTGGACATTGCTGTCTAGATGTGTTTGTAACTAGAATGAAATGCAAGCTTGATTCAGTGTAATGTAAGGAGAGGACACTCAGCAGCTGTTTACACATCTGGACTCAGGAGCACTAGTGTGGGACACAAGAACAAACTTTTTATGGTGTCCCACACAGGTACTCCAGTGGATACTTGTGGTGTGAAAATTGTCAGAAAAAGGTCATTATTCCAGCTTTGGTAAGGTAAAAAATCATGCCTTCAGCTTGCAAATCTGCCCAAAACAGACAATTGTACCCCACTTCCAAGCAATGTATAATATTCACATTTTTGGACTCAAATATCTGTGTGCTAAGCTTTTGTTTCATTCTCATAGTGGAGAAAAGACTTGGAGGACACCACTCAGAGGACACCAGGGACCCCACACATCACCAAGAAGGGGAAGTCAGCCCAAGACAACACCCCGAGGATCTGGAGGAAGGAGAGGTGGAGGAAGTAGGCGAGATTGTCACTAAAACAGGTGAGTGTCTGACACCCCAGCTTCGGGTAATCTATGTATGCCTGCATAGCTATAATACATGTTTTTAATCCAATTTTTAGGTGATGTGCTGGTTGTTGAACAGCAAGCTGAACATTTCACAAGTGACAGTGCCCAAAGGCTCATCCACGACATGGTGTGGAATGATGAAATCGACATTATAAGGAAGAAACTGAATGTTATGGATTAACAAATGAAGAACATGATAGATGTGTTGGGGAGAATATAAATTTCTTTCAAATCCCATCCATTTTCACTTTTGTTGGACTAAACCAATTTTCTTTTTGTAAATTTTAAAAGCCAAATTTTGAAGATGCACACAGTGTGTCAACATGTGCTATCTGCCATCAGGGGATCTCAATGTATGCGTTTTGTGCATGCAACCTCTTCCTCATAACTCTACTAGCTGAGAGGAAGGGGTTGCACCCCCAAAACACGTCCATTGATCCCCCATGATGGGAGATAGCACATGTTGACATTAGGTACGGGATCAGGAGGGAAATACCCATTTTGACTCCCAAATTGTGTGCATCTTCAATATTTGGCTTTTACAAGGGTGACATCACCTCATCTGATGAAGGCAATATCAAGACATTTTTGACACTATAATGTCTGATATTGCCTTCAGTTTTTATACGTTGAACTTTGTAAGTTCCAGAGTTGTGTATGTTATGTTTTGAAACATGCCTGTTTCTAAAAAATTTAAAAAATAAAAAAAAAAATAATTGAGAAAAAAAAATTATTTTTCTAAAAATTTTTATAACGCACATGCGAATGTGCACAGAGTAAAAAATTTGTTAATCAACAATGTGTGGCTTCTTCTTTCAATGCTCAATACCAGTTTTGGAAGTAATTTTGTGTTTACAGTGACAATGGGACTTATTTACTAAAGAAAAATCCACTTGGCACTACAAGTGCACTAGGAGAACCTAGGAGACAGCCAAAAAGAAACACAAGCAATAAAGAAAATGCAAGGTTTTATCAGATCTTATTTTTTTATTTAAAAAAATATATTTTAGACATTGTCTGGCATTGCAATGGCCCCCCTACCCGTAAAATAATTGACATATTTATCCCGAAGTTCACGGGTGCTTTGGGGTGCCAAGCCAGGACGGCCAGTATCCAGGCCCGTCAGAGGATTTGAAGGAAGTCCGGCCTCAGGCCCAACTGAGGCTATATAATTGTGGGCATTTTTTCATAAAAAATTGTGCAATATGCAGCAGGATAAAATGATGTGGTTGAGTTTGTATTCCACCATGTGTATGGCTGTCAGAAACAGGCAGAACTGGCTGGCCATTATCCCAAAGGCATTCTCAATGACTCTTCTGGCTCTGGCCAGCGGGTAGTTAAAAACCCTCCTCTCCGGGGTGAGGGTCCTCTGGTGGAATGGCCTCATCAGGTGCTCGCTCAGACCGAACACTTCATCATCTAGAAAGATGAACGGGAGTCCTTCAACGTTGCCCGCTTCAGGTGGCAATCCCAGACCACCACTCTGGAGCCATTGGTAAAACTCAGTTTGGGCAAAGACTACTCCATCCGAAATCCGGCCATTCTTCCCCACGTTCACATAGAGGAACTCATATTGTGCCGACACCACTGCCATTAACACTATACTATTAAACCCCTTATAGTTGTAATAGTAAGACCCCGAATGGGGTGGTGGCACGATGTGGACGTGCTTCCCATCTATAGCCCCTCCACAGTTGGGAAAGTCCCAACGGTCGGCAAAATGGGAGGCCACAGTCTTCCATTCCTGTGGCGCTGAAGGAAACTGTAGAGTCAAAACAGAAAAATATATATTAGTACTTTTGCACATAACATTGCAAGCAGATTAAACACAAACATTCTTGGCCAACATCAGTATAACATTTATTTTAAGGAGTATTTTAAGACAAAAATATGAGGTCCACTTATCTGATTCCTCCCTCCCTCTAATGGCCCATTGTAAAAATTTTAGGGGGGGAAGGTTTCGAGCTGAGTTTGGGACCCCAAAAAAAAGCCTATGGCACTCTGCCTGAATTTAAGGACAACAATAACATTTGTACACATTTTAGGGGGTGTTTAGGGTAAGCACTACAATGGAGCTGACAAAATACATTGTTAATTGACTAGGCTATAGGTGTATTTGGGCCCAGGATAGCATGCTGGGGAGGTTAGTAAAGCCAAATATGCTTGAAGGACAAAAAAGGAGCATTAAAAGATGAGAACAAATGGGACATTCACAGCATATTACAATCATGTTAATTATGGAATGAGGAAAGAAATGCAAAACATTAGCAAACATTAAATACATAGAATGTGATTTTAAAGGAGAAAACATACCCTAATATAGTCCTTCTGCAGGACCTGAATTATAGCAGAACAAGTCTCTGGGATAATGATCCCCAGAGCCTGGGGGGAGATGCCTGTCGAGAACTTGAGGTCCTGCAGGCTTTACCCAGTTGCCAAGTACCACAATGTGGCGACTAGCCTCTGCTTCGAAGTGATGGCTTGCCTCATGCAGGTATCCTGCCTGCTAATATAAGGAGTCAGCAAAGCCAACAGATGGTGAAAAATGGGGTCCGTCATCCTGAGAAGGTTCCTGAAATCATCAGGATTATTCTCCTGGATCTCACAAAGCAAAGGCATATGAGAGAATTGGTCACGCTGGAGTAACCAATTCTTGGTCCATGTACTCCTCCCCACCCTCTTCATGGACTGGGCTTAGGTCAAAGAATGAACTCCAACACCAAGCCCCCGCATAGCACAAACTCTACGATAAGTACGTACCCACAACATGGCTTCAAAACGTTAGTTTGTTCTGGTCAGAACGAACGAACAGAACACACTGAATAACAGCAAGGCCTGTGAAGAGCGAGCTGAAAATCAGAAACGAGCTGACAAAAACACACTGAAAAAACAGATGCAAACTGTCTACACGCTCTGAAAAGCAGATAACCCACAAGCACAAACTGAAGAGCAGTAATGGACTGAAAAGCACGAAAGCTGAAAAGCGCGAATCGTCTCTCACCAAACTTCTAATAACACGAGATAAACATGAGATTAGCAGAAGGAGCCCAAAGGGTGGCTCACTCGCTATTGCACTTCCTTTTTCTAGTCCCGTTGTACGTGGTGTATGTCACCTCGTTCTAAATGGTCGGACTTTGGTGTGACTGTGTGTAGGCAAGACCGCGTGAGCAGAATTCTGTTGGAGTTCCGTCGGAGAAACCTTCGGAGTTTATTCCGATGGCAAAACCAGTCGTGTGTACGCGGCATTAGTCATCTCTCATTGAAAGAAAAACTCCCCAAGCAGAGCACATTTTACACATGATGATGCTCAAATAAATAGTTGCCATCTAGATAAAGGAAGGCCCGTAGACGTGGTGTATCTGGATTTTGCAAAAGCATTTGACAAAGTTCCCCATAAACGTTTACTGTACAAAATAAGGTCCGTTGGCATGGACCATAGGGTGAGTACATGGATTGAAAACTGGCTACAAGGGCGAGTTCAGAGGGTGGTGATAAATGGGGAGTACTCAGAATGGTCAGGGGTGGGTAGTGGGGTTCCCCAGGGTTCTGTGCTGGGACCAATCCTATTTAATTTGTTTATAAACGACCTGGAGGATGGGATAAACAGTTCAATCCCTGTATTTGCAGACAATACTAAGCTAAGCAGGGCAATAACTTCTCCGCAGGATGTGGAAACCTTGCAAAAAGACCTGAACAAATTAATGTAGTGGACGACTACATGGCAAATGAGGTTCAATGTAGAAAAATGTAAAATAATGCATTTGGATGGCAAAAATATGAATGCAATCTATACACTGGGGGGAGAACCTCTGGGGGAATCTAGGATGGAAAAGAACCTGGGGGTCCTAGTAGATGATAGGCTCAGCAATGGCATGCAATGCCAAGCTGCTGCTAATAAAGCAAACAGAATATTGGCATGCATTAAAAGGGGGATCAACGCATGAGATAAAACGATAATTCTCCCACTCTACAAGGCTCTGGTCCGGCCGCACCTGGAGTATGCTGTCCAGTTCTGGGCACCAGTCCTCAGGAAGGATGTACTGGAAATGGAGCGAGTACAAAGAAGGGCAACAAAGCTAATAAAGGGTCTGGAGGATCTTAGTTATGAGGAAAGGTTGCAAGCACTGAACTTAATCTCTCTGGAGAAGAGACGCTTGAGAGGGGATATGATTTCAATTTACAAATACTGTACTGGTGACCCCACAATAGGGATAAAACGTTTTCACAGAAGAGAGTTTAATAAGACTCGTGGCCACTCATTACAATTAGAAGAAAAGAGGTTTAACCTTAATTTACGTAGAGGGTTCTTTACTGTAAGAGCGGCAAGGATGTGGAATTCCCTTCCACAGGCGGTGGTCTCAGCGGGGAGCATTGATAGCTTCAAGAAACTATTAGATAATCACCTGAATGACCGCAACATACAGGGATATATAATGTAATACTGACACATAATCACACACATAGATTGGACTTGATGGACTTGTGTCTTTTTTTCAACATCACCTACTATGTAACTATGTAACTATGTATGTAACTATGTAAATAAATCATTGGAAAGTGAATTGCTCAAAATATATATAAATCAATGGGGCATTACAATAAGTGTTAGCCCAAGCCAAAAAAAGATCATGCCAAAGAAAATTGTGCTGTGACCAATCCACTACACTCTGGTGTTCATCTGGGTGCTTACATACCACCAAGTGCACAAGCATCATACCAGAAGCAGTGGACCTCTATATTATAGGAGGTCTTCAGTGCATATGGTAACATAGATCAGCACTTTCCACAACTCTCCAACTCCAGTTATCAAAAGATAATCCCCAATCCTTTACAGTATCAGTCTCAGTGTAGCCGCCATAAAGAGAGAACAAAAGCAAGCCACATTGTGTAATACCATCGACATACAACATGGTTTATTCACAGTAGGATGCTCACAATGTAAAAGATAGAAACAAGCACAACAACATCACTGCACTTGAGGGGGCAAGCATGATGATGTCATGGCTAGGCTCCTCCAGACATGTTTCTTTTAATGAGAACATCTTCAGGGGACAGTATTCTACCTCCCTAGTTATTACTGTTACATATTAAGCCCCTTGAGCATGCGCTCCATAGCAAATGTGATAGTAAATTCATATGTAAATTGCAGTGTGTTTACATGAATTCATGTGTGTCGTGGCTGCATAGTAGATGCTGTGAGGATTTGAGTATCAATGCATCGGAGCATAAAAACAAGCCATCAGTAAATTAGATCAATTGTGTCTGAACTTGAAAATAAAATTCCTGAAATGTTGGCTTTTTGGCTTAAAATGTTTTAAGAACATTGTGGTTACAATATAAGATTTCTATGAGTTTTTTTTTATTATTTAATGTAGCATAAATATTAGTTAAATCGGTTCTCTACAAAACTAATATTAGAGTTCTAACAGTTTAAAAAAATAAATTAAATAAAACCTTTTTAATTGCATTTACAGTGACTGATTTAGAAAAAAAATGGCAAGTTATATGATGCATGTACGTGAAAATAATAAATAATATATAGAAAGAAACTTGTGCTTCCTTATTGTGCATCTTGAAACAGCCACACCACATGTTTTCAGAGAGTCCTGTATTTCACCTGAAATTATTTGTGGGTTTTTCTTTCCATCCCGAGCAATTTTTCCAGGCAGTTGTAGCTGAAATCTTAGTTGGTCTACCTGAACGTAGTTTGGTTTCAACAGAACCCCTCATTTTCCACTTCTTGATAAGAGTTTGAACACTGCTGATTGGCATTTTAAATTCCTTGGGTATCTTTTTATATCCCTTTCCTGTTTTATACAGTTCAACTACCTTGTCCTGCAGATCCTTTGACAATTCTTTTGCTTTCTTCATGACTAGGGGTGAGCTTCGTGAACATCGTCTGTTCGCCCGTTCGCCGAATTGCGAACGATATGAGCCGTTCACGCCAAATTCGCGTGGCGCGTCACGGCCCATAATTCACTGCGGCATCGCAGTGCATTACTGGCTAATGATTGGCCAAGCATGACCCGCATGCTTGGCCAATCACAGCGCCATCTGAACAGAGAGCCGTAATTGGCCAAAGCCAAGGAGTTCCGGCGTTGAGAGAGAGATAGATAGACAGAGAGATAGTGTCATTTGATTTAAGTTAGATAGATTAGGCAGGACAGTCAGTGAGTTAGATGCACTTACAGTGTATTGTGTATATATATGCATCCCAGGTGTTGTATATATACATATATATATGTATATGTATATATACATATATATATATATATACACTGTATTCAGTTTAGCTAGATCCGTTTCTGTTATCTTGCTACTGACAGGCAGGCTTGTGTTGTTACAGTATTTACATCTACCTGAAGAAAATTGCTGGTGTTCTTTTGATCCTATTAGTACCACAGTCAGGCAGCTAGACTATTTACAGTTAGTGTAGTGCGTCCTCCTCACAGTGTTCAGTTAAAACTACAAGTTAGTTTAGTGAGACCTCTGCACAGTGTTGAGCTAAAGCTACAAGTTAGTGTAGTGCGTCCTCTGAACAGTGTTCAGCTAAAGCTACAAGTTAGTGTAGTGCACAGTGTTCAGCTAAAGCTACAAGTTAGGGTAGTGCATCCTCCTCACAGTTTTAAGCTAAAGCTACAAGTTAGTGTAGTGCGTCCTCCTCACAGTGTTCAGCTAAAACTACAAGTTAGTGTAGTGCGACCTCTGCACAGTGTTCAGCTAAAGCTACAAGTTAGTGTAGTGCATCCTCCTCACAGTGTTCAGCTAAAGCTACCTGTAGAAGGTTGGTGGTGTTTTCCTGATCCTATCACTACCGCAGGCAGCTAAATAAGGTACAAGTTAGTTTTTTGCGAGCTCTGCACAGTGTTCAACTAAAGCTACCTGTAGAAGGTTGGTGGTGTTTTCCTGATCCTATCACTACCGCAGGCAGCTAAATAAGCGACAAGTTAGTTTTTTGCGAGCTCTGCACAGTGTTCAGCTAAAGCTACCTGTAGAAGGTTGGTGGTGTTTTCCTGATCCTATCACTACCGTAAGCAGCTAAATAAGCTACAAGTTATTTTTTTGGAGCTATGCACAGTGTTCAGCTAAAGCTACCTGTAGAAGGTTGGTGGTGTTTTCCTGATCCTATCACTATCGCAAGCAGCTAAATAGGCTACAAGTTAGTTTTTTGTGAGCTCTGCACAGTGTTCAGCTAAAGCTACCTGTAGAAGGTTGTTCTGATCCTATCACTACCACAGGCAGCTAAATAGGCTACAAGTTAGTTTTTTGTGAGCTCTGCACAGTGTTCAGCTAAAGCTACTTGTAGAAAGTTGTTGGTGTTTTCCTGATCCTATCACTACCGCAGGCAGCTAAATAAGCTACAAGTTAGTTTTTTGCGAGCTCTGCACGGTGTTCAGCTAAAGCTACCTGTAGAAGGTTGGTGGTGTTTTCGATGTGTTTTTGATGTCTGGAAGGCCAACAAGGAGAGGCAGACAGTCACAAGCCAATAAAAGAGTGCAAGCAGGCTCTGTGTCTAGAGGCAACAGTGCTGGTCATGGAGACGGTGCATCCTCATCAGCATGTGGCCGTGGGACACGCTTGGCCTTTTTTCCGGCAGCTGGCCGTGTTGAGCCGCAACATGTGGAAGACTTGGTCGAGTGGATGACCAAGCCGTCCTCATCCTCCTCATCCTCTCTCACTAATGCTCAGGGTACTTTGTCTGGCAAAGCAGCTGCCAATGCGGCCTCTTCCCTCGGCTCAGTGGCATCAGTGACTCCTTCCCTAGCCCCACCATGTCCTCCTGAGGAGTCCCTCGAACTGTTTGACCACAGTGTTGGGTACATGCTCCAGGAGGATGTCCAGCGTTTAGAAGGCTCTGGTGATGATACTGAGCTAGATGAAGGCAGTAACGTGAGCACAGATAGAGGGGGTGCCCAAGAAGGACAGCAATCTGGCAGTCATGCTCCCCCTGCTGCAGCATACTGCCAGGTTTGCTCCAGTGATGAGGAGGGAGGGGATGATGAGGTCACTAACTCAACGTGGGTGTCTGATAGGAGAGAGAAGGAGGAGGCAGGATGCTCTCCAGGGGCCAGCCTAAGGGCAGCACACTGACTGCATAACACCGCAAAGCTCCGCATGGGCGCTGCTGTCTCTGTGCGTTATTCTAAAAGTTCTTTGGTGTGGGCTTTTTTTGAGACGAGTGCATCAGATTGCACCGCTGCTATTTGCAACATATGTTTCAAGCGTATCTCGCGTGGCCAAAACATCTCCCGCTTGGGCACCACATACTTGACCAGACATATGTTGACCTGCCATGCAGTTCATTGGCAAGTGTATCTAGAAGACCCACACCAAATAACAAAGACCTCTCCTATCTCCTCATCAGCTGGGATCTCCAACCCCACTATACATTCAGTCATCTCTGAGACCTCCACTGAGAGGAATGAAGGTGTAGAATTTGGTGTGTCGCAGCCAAGTACTTGTGGGCAATCTGCTTTCGGTACACCGATGTCAGATTGTACCAAGAAAGCTTCCCTGCCCCAGCTGCTGCACCGCCGAAAGAAGTTCGCTCCCTGCCATCCACATGCCCAGCAGTTGAATGCTAGCTTGGCAAAATTGCTAGCACTTCAACTGCTACCTTTTCAGTTGGTAGACTCTGCCCCCTTCCGTGAGTTTGTAGAATGTGCGGTTCCTCAGTGGCAGGTACCCAAACGCCACTTTTTCTCACGGAAGGCGATTCCGGCTCTCTACCGGCATGTGGAAGGCAATGTCTTGGCCTCGCTGGACAGGGCGGTCAGCGGTAGGGTGCATATTACCGCTGACTCATGGTCCAGCAGGCATGGACAGGGACGTTACCTAAGTTTCACGGCGCATTGGGTGACTCTGCTGGCAGCTGGGAAGGATGCAGGACAAGGTGCAGTAGTGTTGGATGTTGCTCCGCCACCACGCCTCCAAAATGCCACTACTAATGATTGTGACACACCTCTCTCCTCCACCCCCTCCTCTTCTTCTTCCTCCATGGCCTCTTCCTGTGCTTTGTCCTCTGAACCAGCGGTGCTCCGTAGGCATTCAAGGGGCTACGCAAGTACGCAGGCCAAAAGATGCCATGCGGTGCTTGAGCTGGTGTGCTTGGGGGACAGGAGCCACACTGGGGCAGAGGTTCTGTCAGCTCTACAGGGGCAGGTTCAGAGGTGTTTGATGCCACGCCAACTTAAGGCAGGAATGGTGGTTTGCGACAATGGCACCAACCTCCTCTCCGCCCTCCGACAGGGACAACTGACCCATGTGCCCTGTTTGGCTCACATCCTTAACTTGGTGGTGCAGTGGTTCTTGGGCAGGTACCCAGGCTTACAGGATGTTCTGAGGCAGGCCAGGAAAGTGTTTGTGCATTTCCGCCGATCATATAATGCCAGTGCTCAGCTGGCAAACCTCCAAAAGGAGTTTAACCTGCCCAAGAACCGCCTAATCTGTGACATGCCCACCAGGTGGAACTCAACGTTGGCCATGCTGCAGCGGCTTCACATGCAGCAGAGGGCCATCAATAAGTACCTGTGTGACTATGGCACCAGGACAGGGTCAGGGGAGCTTGTTTTTTTTCCCCACGCCAGTGGGCCATGATCAGGGATGCACTGTCCTGTCACCATTTGAGGAGGCCACGAGGATGGTGAGCAGTGACAGTGCATGCATCAGTGACACTGTCCCCCTTGTCCACGTGTTGGAGCACACGCTGCGTGGAATAATGGAAAGAGCACTTGAGGCAGAACAGAGGCAGGAAGAGGAGGACTTCCTTAGCTCTCAAGGCCCCCTTTATCCAGACAGTGTTCCTGCGTGCCCGCCGATAACACAGGAAGAGGATGAGGAGGAGGAGGAGGAAGAGGAGGAGGATTGTGTCAGTATGGAGGTGGAGCCTGGCACTCAGCATCAGCAGCAGTCTTTAAGGGATCAGTCCCAAGAAACACATGGACTTGTACGTGGCTGGGAGGAGGTGGCTGCGGACCATGTCGTCCTTAGTGACCCAGAGGACTCCGGACTGAATGCCTCAGCAAACCTACACTGCATGGCCTCCCTGATCCTGCAAAGCCTGCGTAAGGATCCTAGTATTCGTGGTATCAAGGAAGAAGAACCAATACTGGCTGGACACCCCCTTTGATCCACGTTACAAGGGTAAAGTTGCGGACCCTATCTTGCCGTCGCAGAGGGAGCAGAGGATGAAACATCTTCGGGAGGCCTTGCAGAAAGGTCTGTGCAACGCGTTCCCAGAGACTGGGAGGTTACAAACTCCTTTTTCTGGGCAACGTGTTGCTGAGGCTTCGGTCAGTCAAAGAAGGAGCGGTGGAGAAGGTGGCCGTCTGACCGATGCATTCAGACAATTTTTTAGTCCGCAGCCCCAAAGTATGATCGGTTCCAGCAACCATCGCCAGCGTCTGTTTTACATGGTGCAGGAATACCTAGGGGCAAGATCTGACTTGGACACCTTTCCCACTGAAAACCCTCTGGGTTACTGGGTCTTGAGGATGGATCACTGGCCAAAGCTTGCACAGTATGCAATTGAGCTACTGGCCTGTCCTGCATCCAGCGTTCTTTCGGAACACACATTCAGTGCTGCTGGAGGCTTTGTAACCAATCACAGGGTGCGTCTGTCCACCGACTCGGTCAATCGACTGACCTTCATAAAAATGAATCAGTCTTGGATCACCACCAGCTACCAAGCACCTGATGCTGATGTAACCAAATAATTTTTTTTGAAATGTCAGATCCCTTCAAAGACTGCCCATGCTGATGCTGAGTGACTATCCTGTTATGCTGAGTAATTATCCTATTCCTCCTCAATGATCATGCTGATAGCTTGTAAGAACATTTTTGGTTCTGGGCGCTGCCACCAGTGCCTAAGGCCTAATTTTTAAGCCCCTGTTTAACAAGGGCATGTAATTAAAATTTTTGATGCAATTCTTTGCAGCACGGCTAGTTTCTGCGATCCAACTAGTGTATCTGTGAGGGGTTGCAGTGTTGTGGCACCAGTGACTAAGGCCCAATTTTTCAGCCACTGTTTAACAGGAGCGGGTAATTATAATTTTTGATGCAATACTTTGCATCAGGGCTCATTTTTGCGTTCCAACTAGAGTATCTGTGAGGGGTTGCAGTGTTGTGGCACCAGCACCAGTGCCTAAGGCCCAATTTTTCAGCCCCCGTTCAACAGGGACATGTAATTAGAATTCTTGATCTAATATTTCACAGCAGGGCCCGTTTCTGCGCCCACCAAGATTAACTGTGAGGACTTACAGTGTGGTGCCACCAACACCACCACCACCAAAGGCCCAATTTTTCTGGCCCTGTTCAACAGGAGCATGTAATTACAATTCTTGATTGAATATTTCACAGCAGGGCACGTTTCTGCGCCCACCAAGATTAACTAGGGGACTTACAGTGTTGTGGCACCAGCACCAACACCACCACCAAAGGCCCAATTTTTCAGCCCCTGTTCTACAGGGGCATGTAATTAAAATTTTTGATCTAATATTTCACAGCAGGACCCGTTCCAGCACCCACCAAGAGTAACTGTGGGGACTTACAGTGTTTTTTTTAATTTATTCTTTATTTTTCCATATAAAGTGTGTACAACAAATAACACATCCAGCATAGGTACATTACCAAAGTCAAGAAAAAAGAAAAAATACAGACAAGGTTACAAAAACAAGGTCAACAAATCAAGTTTTCTTAGTTAGCACCACATTCAAGGCACGTGGGGGTGATTCCCGGTATAACAGTACTGACAATGTACGGGACCCTGAGAGTGCACTGGGAGTTTAGTCGTTGGACCTGGAGCTGGCGTTAAAGCATGTCAAGCTGTGTCACACATTGATATGATAGATTTTTATAGGTAATTGGGGAGTAAGGGGATCCGAAGAACTGAGGAGCCTAGACATGAGACATATGGAGATGTAATAAATTTTAGGATCTTCACTGTATCTGATCAAGTAACCCATGAATGGGAAAGATTTATATGGGAACTGGTATCCCCAAGGGTAGGAAAGGCATAGGTCTGGGAAAAAAGGGGGGACGGGCAAGGAAAGGGAAGGACAGTAAAGGAAGAAGCAAAAACAGGAGTCAAGAGGGAGTAGAGAAGGGTAGAGTAAAGCGTGAAAATGTAATATAATGAGATGTGGTGCCCTCTGCCTTGGCAGGCGGAACCAGCCCATTAGGTCAGTTAGATTGTGCCATTTCTTGGAGATAGGCTTCTGTGTATATAAAATGTTGCCAGGGTCTCCAGGTCTCTCGAAAGGTCTCCTCTCGATTGTGCAGGGTAACAGTAAGATCCTCCATATCCCTTAGTTCATTCACTTTAGTAAACCATAGGGACTTTGCCGGTGGTCTCTCCGATCTCCAACAAAGGGGGATACAAGCCTTGGCGGCATTCAGTAACTGAATGGTGAGGGGGGTCTTGTATTTCTTAATAGGTCGTTCCGATAAATAGAGCAAACAGGCCGCAGGATTCCCCTCCAGAGAGACACCAGTTAGGTGTCTGATTGTGCGAGCCATTTCAAGCCAGAATGGGGTGAGTTTGGTACATGTCCAAAAAATATGTAACATCATCCCCTCCTCAGTGCCACAGCACCGACAAAGGCTGGGCACCTGAGGCAAGAAGCGATGTAGAATGGCAGGAACTCTATACCAGCGAGTCGTGATTTTATAACAAGTTTCCTGGACCCTGGTGGCTATAGCAGATTTCTGGGCAAAATAAAGAATTTTTTTCCTCTGTATGTCAGTGAATTGGGTTCCGCGTTCTGCCTCCCAGTTGGTGAGAAACAAGGGAACATACCCTTCCTCCGGCTGAGTTAGGGAAGAGTAGAGCAGCGAGAGACAATGTCGCACTGGTTCCCCACGGTGACAAATGAGCTCTAGTTCAGTGAGTTGATGGGTAATGCCCGGTTTCCTCAAACAGCTGCACAAGTAGTTGCGCAGCTGTAAGCCGCTCCAAAAATCCAGGGGAGGGTCCGTCACTGATGCCAAGGCTTCAGAAGAAAGCTGGCCATTGGGCCCCAGGAAATCGCAAAACTGAAGTCTAGTGCCCATTGCCAGTCACTTAAGATGATGATTCTGCAGACCAGGTGGAAATTAAGGATTGCCCAGAACCGGCACCATGGGGGAGGGCTGTGGGGACACCGAGGAGCGCCGAAAAGTGTCTCTGACCACTGACAAGGTACTGCCCAATGTAGGGTGCTCCGTGAGGTCCTTAGACAGAGGTGCAGTAATCCAAGGCCAGCTCTTGACCGTATCCCCCGATTCCTCCACTTCCATGGCTACCCAGTGCTTTGCCTCCGCATGACAGTGCCAGTCCACCAACCTAGTGAGGTGGAATGCCCTGTAATAGGCTTTCATGTCTGGTAGGCCAAGCCCACCCTCGCTTTATGCCAGGTAGAGGAGTTGAAGTCTGATAGTGGTTTGCGATGAGACCAGACGAACGCACGGAACATAGAGTCGATTCGTTTGAAAAAAGCTGGGGGCAGACGGATGGGAAGTGTCTGCATCAGGTACAAAACCCTTGGCAGCAAGGTCATCTTGAGGGCACTACATCTGCGGAACCAGGTCAGCGTTAGAGAATGCCAGTGCAGGAGGTCCAGCTTAAGGCGAAGGAGTAGCTGGGCAAAGTTTGCCGAGTACAAATCGGCAGGATCCGAAGTAATGTTGACTCCCAGGTATTGAATGAGGTTGGTCGCCCATCTCAGCGGAAAGGGCGATCGCAACCTCTGGACAATATTCCTGTCTACCATAATGTTAAGGATGGAGGATTTGGTTAGATTGATCTGAAAAAAGGAAAGAGTACCATATTTTCAAAGGGATTGGAGTAGGTTAGGGAGGGAGGTAAGTGGTTCTGTTAAAAAGAAGATGAGGTCGTCCGCAAAGACGGCCACCTTGTGGGATCCCGAAGATTTGGGGTAGCCTACAATGCCCGAATTCGCTCTTACCATGCACAGGAGGGGCTCTAGTGACAAGATAAAGATTAGGGGAGACAGGGGGCAGCCCTGACGTGTGCCATTCCGGATGCTAAAGAAGTCTGACCTCGTCTCGTTAACTTTAACCGCTGCAGTGGGGTGGGTATAGAGAGACAGTATCCACTTCAGCATGGACGAACGAAGGCCTATGTATTCTAAAGTAGCCTGTATAAAGGACTAATTGACACGATCAAAGGCCTTCTCCGCATCGGTAGACAGCAGGAGAAGAGCCCGTTTAGAAGTCTTTGCCGCATGTATCAAATTCATAATTCGGATGGTGTTATCCCTTGGCTCTCGTAGCGGCACAAAGCCTGCCTGGTCTCGATGAATAAGACTTGGTATTTCAGGGAGTAGTCTGTTGGTCAGGATTTTGGCAAAGAGTTTTAGATCCATATTCAAAAGTGCAATCGGGCGATAACTCCCACACTGCAGCCGGTCTTTCCCCTCTTTCGGGATGAGGGAAATATAGGCCCTTAAGGTATCCACTGGGAATGAGTTTCCCTCCGTAATGGTATTGAGGGCAGAAACCAAGGGTCGTGACAACCTGTCGAAAAAAGTTTTATAGTATGACGGAGTTAGGCCGTCAGGGCCAGGGGCCTTTTTTGGTTTCGAAAAGGCCAGTGCCGCTCCCAGTTCTGCAACTGTTATGGGTTCTTCCAGCTCCTCCTGTACAATACTGGGGAGTGATGGCATGCCCGAGGCAGCTACATAGGACTGGGGGGTATGTCTACCTTATGCTGGGGAGCCCACAGATAGGGGTCTGTCTGGATTATAAAGACCTGCATAAAAAGAGCGGAACTCCATTGCTATGTCTGAAAAGGTATTTAGCTTTCGTCCAATAGAGGTCAGAATGTGGGGAATATAAGTTTTTGTGCGAGGGCCTTGCAGAGCTCTAGCCAACATTGACCCGGGTTTATTCGAAAATTCATACATAATACGGTGCGCCCACGCCAACTTCTGTTTTGTGGAACAGAAGCGTACAGAGTTCCTCACGTGCCTTGAGAAGATCCTGAAAAGTTACACGCGCAAGACTAGCCTTGTGTGCACACTCCAGGCTGCGGATCAGGGCGAGGAGTTCTTCCGCGCGTCGGGTTCTATCGCGTTTAAGACGGACTCCTATTTTAATCAGTGCACCCCTTACAACCGTCTCGTGGGCCTCCCAAACCACAAGGGGGTTAGGTACGGACCCCTCATTAATGGAGAAATACTCTCGCAGTGCATTTAGTATCTCTGAGCGGGTTTCCTCTGACTAAAGCAGGGCTTCATTTAGTCTCCAGGATGGGGGGGACCGAGTCACTGGCCCCAGCTGGAGTGTCAAGTGGACTGGCGCATGATCGGAGAAGGATATGACATCAATGGATGTAGAAACCACTCTGGTTAGGTCTTTATGTAACAACAACAGATAGTCTAACCGCGAATAGATGTGATGCACCTGGGAATAGAAAGTATAGTCCCGGTCTTGTGTATGGAGCAACCGCCACGGGTCCACTAAGTGTAGGGTATGAAGATCTGCCTTCAGACATTTCGCAAGAGAAAAGGACAGACGTGAGGCTCCGCGTAAGACGTCAAGGGCCGGGTCCATGGCAAAATTAAGGTCTCCACCAAAAATAAGCATCCCCTCCAAAAACTCCAGGAGCTCAGAGAGGAGCTTACGCAGGAACTACGGATAGTCTACATTGGGGAAGTAAACATTCGCAAAAGTGACCTGCACATCAGACACCCTTACCTTCAAGAGGAGAAAACGACCCTGCGCGTCTGCCCGCTGTGCCTCAAACACCCATAGGATCGACCTGGCTAGTATGATGCTGACCCCCTTCGATTTGGAAATCGGAGAGACACTGTGGTATGCCAGTGGAAAAGTCCCGTTGGTCAATTTAGGAATGTTATCAGCATGAAAGTACGTTTCCTGTAGGAAAGCAACATCAGTTTTGCCCCTGCGCAGGTCAGCTAAAAGTTGTGAGTGCTTCTCCGGTATATTGAGGCCGCGCACATTGAGAGAGGTGATCTTGAGGAGACCCATTATATCATCTGGCGCGAAAATGAATGTCAACAGATGTGTGGGAGATTCCCAGACACAGAGTTTCCCCTAGGCAAAGGCCAGTGGCAAGAGGAAATAAAACAGGAGAGAGAGAAAAAGGGGGGAAAAGTAGAAAGGGAAGAATAAGCACAAGCAAAGAGTAAGTGTAGGGAGAGAAAAAAGAAAGAGAGGAGAAAGGAGAGGGAAGGAAAAGGCACGAAGGGGGGAGCAAGAGAGGGAGGGGTAAGGAAGGGGTAAGGGAGGGGGTAGAGGAATGAACGTTTCCTGTCGTAGACTTACTATGGGCCCCTCTTGAGCACTCGGAGTGTCCACACAGGGGTCCGCCCTAATGGGGGGTGGAAGGAGCGTTAAGGTCTACTCAAAATTGAGTAGAATTAAGGCAGTGGTTTGAATAGACAATATGAATAGAGATGTGTGGGATGAAGCCACAGAGAATTGCAATGCTTCTAGTAGGAGAGCCAACATAACATAACATCAACTTAGTAATCAGTAACTGAAGCAGAGCAGCAGAACACTGTCTGCCGCGACCATGCGGTGGTGGTGTCCCTGGGAGGCTCACGTACATCAGGGGAGGCCCCAGAGCCAAAACAAATGTTCTGCAACCCTGTGAGAGCCGGCAAACAGGCCACCCCCCCATAGAAGTAGCCACTTGCAGGGCTATTAGGAAAAACTGGAGGGGGCAAGAGGTCTTGTAATCAGCCCGAGGGACATATATAGACATTAAACAATAAACAGGGCCCCCAAGACACCTATCTGGTGCTGGGGAATCGACATAGTCAGGGGATGTTAATGATTGGGTGAGGGTGGTCGAAGGTGTAGGAGCCTACTACCCGTCTGCAGACCCCCCCGCTGCACCCGTCACCCCCACCGGTCACTAATAGCGAGCCCGCAGGGGAGAGGTGGCGCACAGGATGGGGCAGCCCAATATTTGTCATGGCCCAAAACCTCACATAGCAGGTAAACATACACCTAGTTGACAACCTACATTCCCCAGATGATTGGAAGGGTCCCCCGTAAGCCAGCAGTCCTTGGGGTGTACTGCGTAAGGTGATCAATAAGGGCCCAAAAGGTTGCTCATCAAGGCAGTTCCAAGAACACCTGGCAGGTGAGATTCGGATGCTTAGGATACCCAGGAAGCTGACTGGATATGAACAGTCATCATGTCTTACCAGTCCCCGGGATATGGAAGAAAGTTAGAATTCAGAGGACCTCGGATGAGGTCTGACAGTCTCCCGACTTGTAGCGCGTGAATGGGGTCGACGGACTTGTTGCGGCCTGGGCAAAGGTGGGCCAAGAGCCTCCAGAGACAGCAGATAATCAAACCAATTGGGGACACTCACAGCAGGCTTGTCTATGAAACTGAACAAGTCTGAGAGTTGATCCGGTGAGCAAAGGTAAAACTCAGCACCCCGCCTCCGCACAATTAAATGAAAGGGCAGACCCCAGCGGTAAGTGGCCTCTGCTTCATGGATTACCTCGAGAAGGGGTCTCAGAAGTCCACGCATGGCTCTCGTTTGCCTGGAGATGTCAGGGTAAATCCAGATCAGCGCACCATCAAAGTCGATTGGGCCACGTTCCCAGGCCAGGCGCAGGATCTCTTCCTTTATAGTGAAGAAATGCACCCTGCACAAGACATCTCGTGGAAGGTCCACGGCAGCAGGATCCTGTGATGCTGTGGAAGGTGCTCTGGGTTCTGGGATATGGTGGACCCTATCCAGCTCCATTTCTGAGGCCGGCGGTTTTCCAAGAACCTGGTTCAGGATGGCCACCACCGTGATACGCAAATCCGGGCCCATAGTAGCTTCAGGGAAGCCGCGGAGGCACAAATTGTTGCGTCTGCTCCTGTTCTCACCGTCGTCTAGCTTTAATTGTACCTCCACAAGATGGTGGTGGAAGGCACGCTCTTCCGTCTCAATGGAGGTGATACGGGCATCGGTGGTGGAGGTGGAGGATTCCAAAACAGTGACCCTCTCTTCCACTGTATCCACTTGCTGGCGCAGGTCATGTAGTTTCCTGGAGAGTGCATTAACTATGGATGCCGCCATTTCCTGCAGATCCTGCCTGGTGGGCAGACCTGCCACAATGTCCCTGATGGAGCTCTCTGAATTGCTGCCTGTCTCCCCTGTGTGACCGGAGCTGAGTTGTTTGTCCGAGCTCTGAATCACAGGAGACAGTATGGGAGAGGGTGACCTGTCATCCCGAGTGGATTGATCGCCGCTAGCAATAGTATCATCCTGTATCATCCGGCGGCAAGGGGGATACAGAGCTCATACCCCCTCGCTGCAAGAATACCTCTAGGACCACCATGCTCAACTTGAGCCGGGTAAGGACCGCACCCATCTCCAGGGTTTCTGGGGCATCCTCCCCCACGTCTATGAACAGTCATGGGCATAGGGGTTGGAGTGTCCCGTCATTAGAGCCACCGTATAACATGTTCTGTAAAATAAAGTGAAATGCCAACTGAATGAGCCATGTTTGGCTCCTATCCCCAATACACATTCAGATAATAATCTGAGAAAGTTCCTGAGATGCCAGCATGTGCTCTATAATAGTAAACTGGTGATTCCAGAACCTCCCTGTTCTCCCACATAAGGAAAACCAGGGCGATGGCAGGGGGGAAAGGGGGAAGATAACGATAAAGTGATGCCAGGAGTAAAGTGACCAGAACTACCATCACTAGCAGAAATATGGCAATTGTTCACCAAACCTATTATACAGGTTCTGCCCATAGTTAGCGTAGAGAGTCAGTGTGGTTTAGGGGGGGGGGGGATACGTTTCTTCCCAAAGCTCGATTGTCACCTTGTATGGAAAGTCTCTCATATTGAAGAAACCGTATCTGGAAATGATGCAGAGATTGCAAGGGTTCTGTGGAGGTGATACCTCCATTTAGTACCAGTTCAAAGATCTTGCGTAAAGTCACCTGTCTCATTCTCTGGTGATAGTACTACATGAGGAAGTTCTGCAAGTTCCTGGGGTGCATGAGAGAGACAGTTATGGGGTATGGGGTATATGAATATGGGGTAGCAAGGGTATATAGCGATCAGGGGGAAATCAGGTGTCAGTTAGTTCTGTATCACTTGTTTGCTAATTGTATGCACTATTATTGGCGTTGGTTCTCAGCTTACTATGCATGATATGCTAAGGAGTAGGGATGAGCTTCGAGTTCGAAGTTCGACTCGAACATTGGCTGTTCGTAAGTTTGCTGAACAGCGAACAATTTGGGGTGTTCGCGGCAAATTCGAATGCCGCGGAACACCCTTTAAAAGTCTATGGGAGAAATCAAAAGTGCTAATTTTAAAGGCTTATATGCAAGTTATTGTCAAAAAAAGTGTTTGGGGACCCGGGTCCTGCCCCAGGGGACATGGATCAATGCAAAAAAAAGTTTTAAAAACTGCAGTTTTTTCAGGAGCAGTGATTTTAATAATGCTTAAAGTCAAACAATAAAAGTGTAATATTCCTTTAAATTTTGTAGCTGGGGGGTGTCTATAGTATGCCTGTAAAGGGGCGCATGTTTCCCGTGTTTAGAACAGTCTGACAGCAAAATTACATTTCGAAGGAAAAAACCCATTTAAAACTACTCGGGGCTATTGCATTGCCGACAATACACATAGAAGTTCATTGATAAAAACGGCATGGGAATTCCCCACAGGGGAACCCCGAACCAACATTAAAAAAAGAAATGATGTGGGAGTCCCCCTAAATTCCATACCAGGCCCTTCAGGTCTGGTATGGATATTAAGGGAAACCCCGGGCAAAATTTAAAAAAAAGAATGACGTGGGGTTCCCCCTAAATTCCATACCAGACCCTTCCGCGGGCGGGGGGCTTATCGGAATCTGGAAGCCCCCTTTAACAAGGGGACCCCCATATCCAGGCCCCCCCCTGTGTGAAATGGTAAGGGGGTACTTACCGCTACCATTTCACTAAAAAACTGTCAAAAATGTTAAAAATGACAAGAGGCAGTTTTTGACAATTCCTTTATTTAAATGCTTCTTCTTTCTTCTATCTTCCTTCATCTTCTTCTGGTTCTTTTGGTTCTTCCTCCGGCGTTCTCGTCCAGCATCTCTTCCGCGGCGTCTTCTATCTTCTTCTCCTCGGGCCGCTCCACACCCATGGCATGGGGGGAGGATCCCGCTCTTCTCTTCATCTTCTTCTCTTCTTCCTTCTTCTCTTCTTATCTTCTTCGTTTTCTTCTCCGGGCTGCTCCGCCCGCTGTGTGATGGCGTCTCCTCGTCTGACAGTTCTTAAATAACCGGGGGCGGGGTCACCCCTCTGACACACGGTGACTTGACGGGACTTCCCTGTGACATCACGGGGAATGCCACAGGGAAGTCCCGTCATGTCCCGTGCGTCAGAGGGGGCGGGGTCACCGGGTGGCCCCGCCCACCATTATTTAAGAACCGTCAGACGAGGAGACGCCATCACACAGCGGGAGCCTCCCTCCATGCCAGCATGGGTGCGGAGCGGCCCGGAGAAGAAAATGAAGAAGAAAAGAAGAGAAGAAGGAAGAAGAGAAGAAGATGAAGAGAAGAACGGGAGCCTCCCCTCATGCCATGGGTGCGGAGCGGCCCGAGGAGAAGAAGATAGAAGACGCAGCGGAAATAATGCTGGACAGAACGCCGGAGGAAGAACCAGAAGAACCAGAAGAAGAAGAAGATGAAGGAAGAAAGAAGAAGCATTTAAATAAAGGAATTGTCAAAAACTGCCTCTTGTCATTTTTAACATTTTTGACAGTTTTTTAGTGAAATGGTAGGGGTAAGTACCCCCTTACCATTTCACACAGGGGGGTCCGGGATCTGGGGGTCCCCTTGTTACAGGGGGCTTCCAGATTCCGATAAGCCCCCCGCCCGCAGACCCCCACAACCACCGGCCAGGGTTGTGGGGATGAGGCCCTTGTCCTCATCAACATGGGGACAAGGTGTTTTGGGGGGCTACCCCAAAGCACCCTCCCAATGTTGAGGGCATGTGGCCTAGTACGGTTCAGGAGGGGGGGGCTGCACTCTCGCCCCCCCTCTTTTCCTGCGGCCTGCCAGGTTGCGTGCTCAGATAAGGGTCTGGTATGGATTTTTGGGGGACCCCACGCCGTTTTTTTTTTTTTGGCGCAGGGTTCCCCTTAAAATCCATACCAGACCTGAAGGGTCTGGTATGAAATTTAGGGGGAGCCCCATGTCATTTTTTTAAAAATTTTGGCTGGGGTTCCCCTTAATATCCATACCAGACCTGAAGGGCCTGGTATGGAATTTAGGGGGACTCCCACGTCATTTTTTTTTAAAAATTTTGGTTCGGGGTTCCCCTGTGGGGAATTCCCATGCCATTTTTATCAATGAACTTCTATGTGTATTGTCGGCAATGCAATAGCCGCGAGTAGTTTTAAATGGGTTTTTTCCTTTGAAATGTCATTTTGCTGTCAGACTGTTCTAAACACGGGAAGCATGCACCCCTTTACAGGCAAACTATAGACACCCCCCCAGGTACGAAATTTAAAGGGATATTACACTTTTATTGTTTGACTTTAAGCATTATTAAAATCACTGCTCCTGAAAAAAGTCCTTTTTTAAAACTTTTTTTTGCATTGATCCATGTCCCCTGGGGCAGGACCCAGGTCCCCAAACACTTTTTATGACAATAACTTGCATATAAGCCTTTAAAATTAGCACTTTTGATTATTCATTTTCACAACCCATAGAATTTGAATGGTGTTCGCGTGTTCGAACGAACTTTTTTCCTGTTCGCATGTTCTGGTGCGAACCGAACAGGGGGGTGTTCGGCTCATCCCTACTAAGGAGCATATAAGGGGACAGGTACAGGTAACAACGCAGTTCACCATCTGTGCTAATGAGGATTTAATGGTCAGTCTTGCATCTGGCCGATGATGGGGAAACACGTGGGCTTTCGTCGGTTTCCATATCCCCCGGCCTCTCGGCGGCGAATCAGCAGAAGGTCTGCGGCGACGTTGCCTACTTCTTTGAGACCTTGGGGTGTCTCCAGGTTGTGTGGGGATCCAGGGTTCAGGTCGTAGAAAGGCTCCATACCAGTCTGGACTGGGATCATCGGGATTCCTAGAATGTCGCAAAACGGTCTTAGATCTGCTGGTGTTCTCAGCTGGGCCGTGTGATTACCATTCGTTACCTGAAGGCAGAATGGGAACTTCCAATGATAGGGAATGTGTCTCTCACGCAGAGCTTGAAGAAGAGGGCGGAGATCCCTCCTGTGTTGTAAAGTGATGGCGGATAAGTCCTGGAAGAGCTGAATGCACACTCCTTCATGCTCCAGGTGGGCCTGATTGCAGGCCAGGCGCAGGATCTCTTCTTTCTGTGTAAAGCTGACAAGACTGCAGACAGCGTCTCTGGGTGGGTCCGTATCCCTGCCCCGTGGCCGCAGTGCTCTGTGACATCTCTCCATCTTGATCGGTGCATCCGGCGGTCTGCCTATCAAGGTGTTAAAGATTGCCCAGACCACTGTTTGTAATTGGGGGACCTCCACAGACTCAGGGATTCCCCTAAAACAGAGGTTGCGCCTGCGGCCCCGGTTATCGAGATCCTCCATATGTCTATGCATGTCAGTTAGATGTTGGTTATGCACAGACACTGCCTGCTGTACCTGATGTATGGCCACACCATGTGTCACACATGTTCCACACGTGTGGCAACGGCTTTGAGGTCTGTTTTCAGGTCCACGATTGCCGCTGTTAAGGTGTTCTTAATGTCCAGCGCTACACTCTGGAGGTCCGCCAGGCATAGGAAGGGAGAGGGGCCTGCGTAGGACGTGCCCGTCTGAGAGGCTGCGGGAGCACCAGCTGCGGCCGCGTGGCCTGTGTAACTACAGTCCGCGGCTTGAGATGCAGCCTGTGGGTCTGTGTATTGAGTCCGGAACATCGCTGGAATGTTCCTACTCAGCTGCGTGGATGGGTCTATCTGAGAGCGGGTGGCTGAGTGACTCCTACCCGTCATCTTTAGTGCTTGCTGGTGAGGTTTCAGCTGCTGAAAGGGCTTACTTGGGATCCCAGACGCCGGAGCTCTCTCCCTAAGAGGCCATTTCGCTCCGGTGCCAAGCCACGCCCTTAAACCACTGTTTTAATATATATTTTGATACCAATAAAAATACTTCTTCATACAGTTTTGATGGTTTGCACCTTCCTTAGAGCCCTTAAAGTCCCATATGTGAGGGGAGTTTTCTTTTTCTCTAAATCTATCAAGGATATGACCAATATTTTAGCAGACTTTGAACTTCTTTATTTTCATGTTTCTTTACATGAGAACATCTTCAGGATACAGTATTCTACCTTCCTAGTTATTACTGTTACATATTAAGCCCCTTGAGCATGCACTCCATAGCAAATGTGATAGTAAATTCATATGTAAACTGCAGTGTGTTTACATGAATCCATGTGTGTCATGGCTGCATAGTAGATGCTGTGAGGATTTGAGTATCAATGCATCAGAGCATAAAAACAAGCCATCAGTAAATTAGATCAATTGTGTCTGAACTTGAAAATAAATTTGCTGAAATGTTGGCTTTTTGGCTTAAAATGTTTTACGAACATGTGGTTACAATATAAGATTTCTAGGAGTTTTTTTAATTATTTAATGTAGCATAAATATTAGTTAAATCGGTTCTCTACAAAACTAATGTTAGAATTCTAACAGTTCTTTAATAAAAAAATTAATGAAATAAAACCCTTTTCACTTAATTTACGGTGACTGATTTAGAAAAAAAAAGGTAAGTTATATGATGCATGTACGTGAAAATAATAAATAATATATAGAAAGAAACTTGTACTTGCCCCTTACATGTTTTTTTAGTTATTGAAATACTAATTAGGAACAAACTATTTACAGATTAATTACTTGTAAAGGAGATCTTGTTATCTATCAAAGGGGTTCTCCTTTTACAGCACTAAATTATAGAGTCTGAGTCATGGGCTATTAAGAATCAACTTCCATTAACTTTAATTGGATGCACTTAATGTGCTTGTACTTAAAAAGAAAGAAAGAAGAGCCTTTACAAAAAAAATTAAAAATAAAAACACGTCATTTTAAAGCAATATTTAGTATATGTAATTCTGCACCTGTTTCTTGTATCTAGTCCTATTTCTCAAGGCCTCTGCTTAAAGTAGACCTACAGTCATAAAAAAGCATTAACTCAGCCCTTAATTGATTCTGTTATTTCTTGAAAAAGATAATAATAGTAACATCCCATCATTCCAAGAAAGCCTCTGTTGAATTGCATGGTATGATCAGTTTAATATTTATTTGTATATTCTACAAACAAGCTTTGGTTATGCAAAAAAAGCATGCAATTGCAAATGCGTGCAGACTAAATCCCTGCTTTTAACACATACTGTTTATTTGGTTGTCTGCAATCTGGTCGGTAAGTAAGCTTGGCTTTTTCCTTGGATATATCCTTGATCTTGTTTATACCTTATGTCGCCCTCCAATGCTGCTTACTGCGATGGCCAATTATAGATGGGGTCAGTGGCGCTTTTTTTGTATCAGTGTGTATTGGTCAGGCAACGTACTGGCACCTTCGCAGCCATTGAGCTACATGCTGGGTGCTCAGTGTGCTCCTGTACCTTTAAGAAGGGGTGGGCTCCCCTTCAGTCCACCTGCCCTCCATCTATCAATCAGAATGCATGTGCTTTCACTGTGGAGACACTTATAAGTTAGTGTTAGGAACCACAGATACCAGGTTGCCGTGGCGAGGCTCTGTGGTTTACGCATGCATTTGCAAATGCATGCAGACTAAATAACTGCTTTTAACGCATACTGTTAGACAGGTTTATTCGGTTGTCTGCGAACTGGTTGGTAAGTAAGCTTGGCTTTTTTCTTGGATTTATACTTGGCCTTGTTTAGGCTTTGGTTACTAGCTTTTTCCTCATTTGTTTATTGCCATTGGTCTTAGATGTGAGTACACACGGTCTACTGAATGAAGTGCAGTGAGCAGCACAAGCATACTGAAACCTGCCTGTAATATAAGAAGCAGACTAAAGCCTTTTAGACAGTATATATGATAAATTGATGTTTGAGGTCAGAGCATCCATCCACAGCCCAGCAGCTAGGCTAGTGTAGCCTTTAAGCTGCAGGAGCCGCTCATCCACAGAGCAGCCTGTCTCTGCCACACGCTGACAGGACAGTGTGGAGGGAAAGCATGCTTGCAAGCTGTCTTTCAGCAGCTGCATCCCAACCTGTGTTCTGGATTTGTGTTGTGGGGACAGGTACAACTTTCCCCACAACAACGGTTGTGGGGAAAGCCTTAAGCAGAGTGTGCAACAGAATGCCAGGCACTGGAATGCTCTCCGAATTCCAGCACCTGGAACTGAAAGGAGCACTGTACTGTGGGTGAAGTTATCTCCGCCTACAGTGCAAGCAATGTCCCAGCCTAGAGGGAGAGAGAGCAGTGAGAGCAGCAAGGATGCCTGTGATCAGGTGAGTGATCAACAATTGGGCGGGGGAGGGAGCTGGAATTAAGTATTTAATTAAGCATTGATATTTAACTCCCAAAATGAACACCAATGCGGAGGGGGGTATAGGTGGTTTAACTATTAATGTATGACCAATGAGGAAGGAGGGGGGATTTAGGGTTTAAGTTTCACTGTCATCGGCACATCATGGATCTAGTGGACAGATTACTGGGAGGGGCTGGGGTAGACCCGGCTGTCATGGTGCACGTTGACGCCAATGACAAAGTCGGAGGCAGATGGAGTGTCCTAAAGAACAATTTTAGGGAGCTAAATTGAGGAAAAGGACCTCCAAGGTAGTATTCTCAGGAATACTACCGGTACATCGAGCCACACCAGAAAGGCACAGCGAGATTAGAGAAGTAAACAAGTGGCCGAGGAGCTGGTGTAGTAAGGAGGGGTTTGGGTTCTTGGAGAACTGGACCACCAGTTCTATAGAAGGGACGGACTGCACCTAAATGAGGAGGGTGCAAATCTGCTGGGAGTGAAAATGGCCAAAAAGTTAGAGGGGCTTTTAAACTAGGCAATGGGGGGAGAGGGTTTAGATGTAGAGATAGTCAGCGTGGAACATATTCCAGAGGGTAGTATTGGGGGCATTAGTGGTAGGTTAACTAAAGCACACAAACGCAAGGTAAGTATAGTAACAAGTCCTATTTGCAATCTTAGAACACCAAATAAAAGGACAATATGCGACTGGTCTATACTTCGTGGCATGTTCACCAATTCCAGGAGCTTGGCGGACAAGATGGGAGAACTAGAGATACTGTTGTACGAGGAGGATTTAGATTTTGTAGGAATTTCAGAGACTTGGTTCAATAGAATGATTGGCTGGCAACCATTCAAGGGTATTCCCTTTATTGCAGGGATAGAGAGGGCAACAAAGGGGGAGGGGTATGCCTGTATTTCAAGATGTACAAGTGAATGTGAGAGATGACATCACTAAGGGAGCTAGGGAGGAGGTGGAATCCTTATGGGTAGAGCTCCAAAGAGATGAAACTAAGAGGAAAATAATACTGGAAGTATGCTATAAGCCCCCTAACCTGAGGGAGGAGGGGGAGACGGACCTCCTATCACAATTTGGATTAGCAGCAAAAATGGGAAGTGTCATCATAATGGGGGATTTTAATTATCCAGACATAGACTGGGAGAAAGGAACCGCACATTCGTCTAAAGCTCGCCAGTTCCTAAATGTCTTGCAGGACAATTTCATGGGTCAGATGGTAGACCCTCCAATTAGAAACAAAGCATTACTAGACCTACTGATTACTAACAATACAGAACTGATCACAGATGTGGAAATAAGGGGCAATTTAGGAAACAGCGATCACAGGTCAATTAGCTTCAGTATAAATCACACAAATAAGAAACATAGGGGAAATACAAAGACACTGAATTTCAAAAGAGCCAACTTCCCTAAACTACGAACCTTGCTAGAAGATATAATTTAGGATAGAATCTTAGGAACAAAGAACACAGAGGAGAGATGGGTTTGCTTTAAGAACATATTAAATAAGGGCATGAGCCAGTGCATCCCATTGGGAAACACATTTAAAAGAGCAAAAAAATTTCCTGGATGGCTTAAAGGGGCTGTAAACCCTTGTGTTTTTTTCACCTTAATGCATCCTATGCATTAAGGTGAAAAAACTTCTAACACTGACCGGCCCCCTAGCCCCCCCCCCTGTTTTACTCACCTGAGCCTGTTTGCTCCCTCAGCGGAGACACGCTCTTTCCATTGCCTCAGCTCTTGATTGGATAGTTTGATAGCAGTACAGCCATTGGCTCCTGCTGCTGTCAATGAAATCCAATGACGCTGGTGCCGGGGAGTGGGGCCGAGTCCTGCATTCTGTGTACATGTACACAGATGCAGGACTTGGGATCATGCCCGCATGGGTATCCACCTTAGGAGACATCCACCTCCAACATGGACACTCGATGCGGGGAGGAGCTAACCGCGCTGCCGGGGGATCCCAGAAGTCAAGGATCGGGGCCACTTTGTGCAAAACTAATTGCACAGTGGAAGTAAGTATAACATGTTTGTTTTAAAAAAATAAATAGTGCAGCTCTAAAAAAAAACTAGACTAAGTCACTAAGGATTAATAAATGTATGAATTTAAAAACTTCAGAGAGAAATGAGTAAATAGGGAGTAAGGCAGATAAAGTCCTCAGCTGTGAACACTTGTGCTGGTAAAGATGCTTTTCAATCTGGTGCAGATTCGTGAAAATGCCACCACTGACAGAAATACAGACCGCTCACCTTGCACAGTGGACCTACTGAACCAACAGATTGGTCTACAAAAGCCTTCCCCTCACAAGGGGTTAAAGAGGTAAAGATGTTTTCCAGAGATCCAGCTCACATTACACATCCACTGCTACACTGCTCCAAATTGCTCATCAGATCTCCGAATCAATGTTGTTACAGACAAACCTTGTTATACCATATAAGATCAAAATGAGATATCCATAGTGCTCTCTGTATAAACTCAGTACATTTTATTTAAATGCAAAAGTTAAGCTACTCACAAGTGAAGCACTGTGATCCCAGTGCTAAGAATGAAATTGTTTGCTGCAAGCTGCAAGCATGTCTCACAGAGACTGAGTGGAGGGTGGCTGCTGCTGATGTGTTCAGGTCCTCCCGCACGCGTATCATCCCAGTGGGCGGGACTTCATCAGCAGTGTTTGGAGACACGTACAACAGCCGCCTGATTGCCAGACATGAGCAGTAGCTCTCTAAACAGTGTTGATAGCCGTACGGACATAATTACTGAGCTCAGCACAGCAAGCCAATCAGAGCCCTGTCAGAAGTGGACATACAGGGCAGAAACCAACCCACCAGCTGTGCGGGCTCCGCCCCTGGCAAACACATATGAAAGGGGAAAAATATATATCATAACAGCACTATTTATGATCAACAATATCAGTAGTGCTCCAATTGCTACAAAAATATAAAAAACTCACCATTTGCATAATGTATAAAAAGATAAAACACATTAAGCCCCGGTTCACACAGGGGCGGCGAGGCGACCTGCAAACGACTTCCGCGGCGACTTGCAAAACGAATTCTGTATAGAAGTCTATGCAAGTCACCCCAAGTCACCCCAAGTCACCCCCAAAGTAGTACAGGAACCTTTTTCTTAATCGGAGCGACTTGCGTCGCTCCTATTAGAACGGTTCCATTGTACAGAACAAGAGGCGACTTGTCAGGCGGCTAGGTCGCCTGACAAGTCGCCCCTGTGTGAACCGGCTCTAAGACTAAAAAGCTTCAGGGCAACCAACCTCCACTTTACGGTGCATATTCATATTTAAAATTCTAAAAGATTTCAAAAACACATTTATAGAACCACACAAAGAAATTTGTTTCTATAATCAGATACTAAATTCTTATGTATAAAAATTCACACATAAGAAAATCATATATCAAAAATTTCACATAAAAAATCCATATAAAAAATTCCCATGAAAAATCTTTTCTATGCAAAAAATTCATATAAAAATCATATGACCTAAAATTCAATTAGCGATCCGAAATAAAACAATTTAAGTCAAACTCTACATTTAAACCCATAGGCACTGCCACCTTAGTTTCATATACCCCGTATGATTCTTGTTGGATAAAATTACCCCCCTCCAGTGTTTCTTTACTCTCTCGAAACCCCAAAATTTGAGGTGTCTGGGGTCATTATTGTGAAACAATTTAAAATGCTTAGAAACGTTATGGGTTATGAGTCCTTTCTTAATATAATTAACATGTTCACCAATTCTGACTTGTAATGGTCTGGAAAGTTCTACCTATGTATTGCAAGCCACACTCACATTCCAACATATATACGACTCCTGTGGTCGCACAAGTGATCTACTCTATGATTTTATAAGTCTTGTTGGTGACAGCTGCCACAAAATAATTTCTTTTCTTCATATTACCTCTGGCCTACAGAGTGAACCTCGCCCGTACGCATAGAGGCCAGTCAGAAAGGAAAAGAGCCTATTCTCTACTTGAAGATGTAGAATGAAAGAGGTTGCGCCCATAAATTGAGATTAGTCTATAGATAACATGATTTAACACAGTCCATAACTTCAATTCTTGAAATGCACCACAGTGAGTTCACACATAATGAAGAAAGTGCCTGACACCATATAAATTGCCTGCTTACCAGATAGTAGGCAATATAAAGCGATCGGCTGTAACCCAGCCATGGCCTTGACTGCAGTGACAGCTGCTGGACACACACAGGAGAACACCTGGTAACGGACCTGGTATTAACAACCGCTTTAGCGTCTCACTGGATTGTGGCCATAACAAGGATGTATTCCAGGTGGGTTTAATTAAAAGAGAAACTGACCATAGCGTAATACAGTCTATCAGGTTTAATAAAGTACAAAAACTATTACACTTACATAAGTGAATAAAACTTTGCATTAAAAACAAGTGCCCGCCAGCAACACAGGAGCCCGTCCTCCTCACAAACAGCGCAGTGACGTCAGTGCATGTTTTTTCTCTGCATTATTCTCTACTTGAGTAGGGGGGTCAATTACCCATGGTGCTAATCTGTCCCTAAGCGTGAGTGCTGGACTGGACCCAAAATCCTGTCCTGGATTAATATAGGCCAATGCCTCTGGATGATTTTTTAAAACTTTTTATATTGGATGTTGTAGTCCAGAACCATCTTCATGTTAGTAGAAGTATTTGCATTCATACGTGATATGTTGGAAACCAAAATCCTTCTATCCATTTTTCTTACCATTTCCACCTCCTTCTCAAGGCCTAATCTATCATACCCCTTTCTCTCGGAATCGAGTTGACAGAACCTGAGACTGGGCAATAAAATCTGCCTCTAAGGTGCAGTTCCGTTGTAGACGAATAAACTGCCCTCTGGGTATGTTACACAGCCATTTGGTATGATGAAAACTCCCTAATGGAATAAAAGAATTCCGGTTGGTCGGCTTAAAATGATTAATCATCAAGGGGAGATGGGCGGAGTCTAGCGGAGCAGACATGCATTGTTAGAGCTCCGCACCGCTGAGGAGAGAAGAGAAGGACAAAGCGGAGCCTGCAGGCTCAAAAGGTATCCATTTGAACCTTTTTGCCCCAGGGAACAAACTGTGAAAGTTTGGGCAGGAAATATGGTACTGGGAGGAAGCCGTGGCAGAAATAAAAATCACCTCACAAAGAGCTCACAGGCACTCACTGCAACTAAAGTAGCTCCAGTCACCTCACAATATACAGCATCAGGGCGCTCTCACAGACAGAAAATGTCACAGCAAGACTCTCCATTTGAGTCAGATACAGAACAAATCCTCTCACAAACTTCTCCACAAGCCTCCTCAGCATCCCCAGTAATATTATTACAATTTGAAAAGATGCTTCATAAGGCTTTAAAACAAACCTCAGACCAAATAACAAAAAGCCTAACCAAAGAAATAAGAGAGCTGGGAAACCGCACCGCAGCCTTAGAAATAAAAATGGATGAAATTGAAATTACAACCCAAGAAAATATAACAGAATTGGAACAATTAAAAGAAGAGAATTTAATACTTCAAACTAAGCTCGAAGATTACGAAAATAGAGCCAGACGTTCAAACTTGCGCATAAGGGGAATACCTGAAACTGTGACAGACCTGCAATCTACTATTACTGCTCTATTACAAGAACTAAAGCCAGATATCCCTATTGAACGTTTAGAACTGGACAGAGTACACAGAGCCCTCACAGCCAAAAAGAAAGATGGACCCCCACGTGATATAATCACAAAATTTAATTATTACAGAACAAAAGAACAAATACTAATTGCTGCAAGAGAAAAAAAGGAACTTAATTTTCAAGGACACAATTATCAAATTTTTGCTGACCTATCCCAACTTACTATTACTAAAAGACGATCCATGAAACCCCAACTAATGGAACTGCAACGCCACAACATTATGTATCAATGGGGCTTCCCCTTTTCAGTCAGATATAAACTACCAAGGTACAATTTACAGAAGCAGATCAGCAGATGAACTACAACAAACCCTTTTAAAATTAAATCTGACAGAACCCACAAGCAGCAACTCTCCCACACGCAGAAGAATGGCATCATCTTCACCTTCAGGCAGCACCCAGAAAATTTCAGAACAAAATGGGAATCATCATTCTCACAAAAGAGGCCGTTATGCCACATCATCCATGGACCAAGAAGATTCAATGGACTGACATCCTAATTCCTGATATCTCTTCATTTATTATACTAAGAGATGGTTCTCTATAAAAAACCTGTATTTATAACTGAATGTAACTGCATTCTGATAGTCACACACTGTGTGGGATCATGTTACATTCCAGTTATATTTCTTATTACTTTTGATTCATATAGCCTTAGAATATATAAGTGAAATAAGGAAATTCTTGTTCAGTTATATATTTTCAGGTAATAACAATAGATTTATTACTTTTTAGGACAAATATGTTCAATAATCCAGAAGTAATGGAAGCTTTTTCTTTATTTTCTTAAAACAAATATATTATTACCTAACTAGTTCCTAGAACTATGTTTTTGTTTATTCTAATCTGAAGCAATACAACCTCAATTTTATGAGTTAACATATCTAAACAGTTACATATGAATAAAATATGTAATTGTTTACTCTAAAAGGGTTAAAATCCCAAAATAATTCAAACTATCTTCATCAATACCAAAGTTATTAACAGTACCTTTCTAACTGAATTATTTAGCCTAGGGCAAGACTAACCATATACAACCACCCTGAAATAAATAATTTCAACAAAAACCATATTCTGCACTCCAATTAATGAATCATCATTTTGATGTCTTTTGACATAGCACTTCTCTCCTGTAAGCGGAAGATCCGTGTACCCCCATTAGCCCTCCTCATTCTCCCAACCATATTATGTGGGAGTGTGACGAAGGCACTTATTCCCCTGAGAGAGATATTTATTCTGTTTCACGGGTAAATTGTGATTACTTGCAAAAAATAATTTATACAATGTATCATCTAATCTCATATGTTTTTTGTTTACTCTTTACTCCAGAATTCACTGGTTTCTTTTCTATCTTTTCATCTCTTCAGTCCACACAGGTTGATCTGCGCAGTCAGCTCTGCATAACAAAAAGTAAGTCAAAACTATTTGTTCTGTTGCCATGGCACCACTGAATATACTTTCCCTGAATGTTCAGGGAATAAATGTCCCTCAAAAAAGGACCAAAGCCTTCAGTACTTTCCATAACAAGAAGGCTCACATAGTATGCCTCCAAGAAACACACTTCACCAAAGATTCTACTCCAAAATATATTTCTCCTTTTTATCAACAAATTTACACGGCTTCTGCCTGTACCAAACAAAGGGGTACTCTAATTGCATTTCACCGATCCACACCATTCACCTTATCATCAGAAATTAAAGACCCAGAAGGTAGATACCTGATACTCATGGGTTATATAATGGATACAGCAATCACGGTGATTTCCTACTACGCTCCTAACAAACAACCTACACCATTCCTCTCACATATATTACAAGTGATTAATACACACAAAATAGGAACAGTGATAATGTGCGGGGATTCGAACCAGGTCCTCCTCCCATTTCTAGATAAATCACCTTTTACACCATCCAAAATAACCTCTAGATTACCTTTTTCTCAACTTCTTTCCAAATACAATCTGGTAGATTCGTGGAGAGAAAGTAACCCAATGAAAAAGAAATTCACTTATTTCTCGCACCCTCATCAAACCTTCACCAGAATAGATCATATTTTTCTAACAATAGGAATGATACCAGAAATTATTGCATCAGATATAATTCCGATTCCGTGGTCTGACCATAATGCAGTATACACTACTATAGCCTCAGCCATACCAAAAGCGCATGACCCAACGTGGTACTTAGCGGACATAATGCTCAAACACCCACTACATCAGATGGCCATTGAACAAGCTTTAAAGGAATACATATCAATTAATAATACAACAGACATTTCCCCAATAACACTGTGGGAAGCTCATAAGCCTGTCTTGCGTGGTACAATACAATATTGGCACTATTTAAACGGGAACGCAAAAATCTAGCAAAAAAACTAGAACTCAATTTTAATGCAGCCTACATATCATTCCAAGATAATCCATCTCAGAGTACAAAATCTCATCTGGAAAAATCTAGATTGGAATACGATCTATTTCTCACTGAGTCAGTTGATAAATCCCTCAAACGCTCCAAACACAATTTCTACATGAATACAAACAAACCAGGTACATATTTGGCTCGGGCATTAAATTCAACTAACAAATCTTTCAAACCAATATGTTTGAAATTATCAAAAAATGTTTATACTTGTAATCCAGTTAAAATAGTCCATAAATTTCACTCACATCTCGCAACTTTATACAAGACAAACAATGAATTTAATCCTACAGAGGCTGAATCCTTCTTCTCAAAAAAAAACCTTACCTGAGTTGTCTCAGAATCAAAAAAGCAGTTTGAGCCTATAGCTATAGATGAAGTTGCTAACGCCATAAAAGACCTAAAACTTAACAAAAGACCAGGCCCAGATGGCTACTCGGCTTTATACTATAAAACATTCTCAGAAATACTCTCTCCCATTCTCATTGAAACTTTTAACAAACGTCTAGAAGGACATTCTTTTCGGCAAGAAACACTAATGGCAATTGTTTGTATGATCCCAAAACCCCTTTCTGATGATACTTCCTGTGTGAATTATCGGCCTATCTCTCTGTTAAACCTTGATATTAAATTATTAGCAAAAATAATAGCAAAACGCCTCAATAGCATTATAGGAAAATTAATACATAGAGATCAAGTAGGCTTCATGCCAAATAGACAGGCAGGCGATAATATACGCAGGGCAGTGTTATTGGCACATATTGCTAAAAAACAGAAAATCCCTTTATGTTTTCTATCTCTCGATATTAAGAGGGCATTTGACACAGTATCCTGGCAATATATGCAATATTCATTACAAAAATGGGGTTTTGGACCCCACTTTTTAACATGGATCAAAGCATTATATAATAAACCCAAAGCCTATATAAAATATGCTGGATACAAATCTGATGCCTTTAATATCGAAAGAGGTACCCGACAGGGTTGCCCATTATCTCCCTTATTATTTGCCCTTATACTCGAACCCATGGCCCAATACATCAGAACAAACCAAACTATAACTGGCATTAAAGTAGGAGGTATTACACACAAATTATGTATATTTGCAGACGATATATTACTTTTTCTATCATCACCACAGGTCTCTGGTCCTAACTTAATACCAGCTCTTGATGGATTTGCAGCCCTATCCGGCCTTATGATTAATCCTAAGAAATGCCTAGTGCTTAATATTTCGCTCACAAACATGGAATTGATCCCGGCTAGGGCTGCACTGCCATTCACATGGGCAGAAAAATCAATCCCATATCTTGGAATTCATTTAACAGCATCTCATTCTGACTTATTCTCAACCAATTATCCTCCTGTATTAAGACAGATCACAAATCTAATAAAACAATGGTCGCAACTTCCTTTATCCTGGATAGGGAAGATTAATGCAATCAAAATGACTATTCTACCCAAATTACTTTATCTATTCAGAGTCCTCCCTATTCCAATTCCTTCCTATTTTTTGAGAATAGTACAAAAAAGAGCAACTTCGTTTATATGGGGCTCTTCTAAACCACGTATACCTATACACACACTACATCTTCCCAAAAATAAAGGAAGCCTGGGATACCCTAATTTTACTAACTACTACAGAGCAGCACATTTGGCCAGTCTGTCCAAATACCATGCAAAACAGGAAATCCCATTATGGGTATTTATAGAGGCTTCAGAAAATGACCCTCTATTAATATCAAACTTGTTATGGCTTGATCCTAAAGACCGCTTTAAAATTCATAATCCCATAACTAAACACTTCTTATCTCGCTGGGATAAACTAAAAACCAAATATCAGTTAAAATCTCCACACAATCCTCTCCTTTCTTTTATCAGAAATCCGGCCTTTTATCCGGCATGGATCTACCCAAATTCTTTTAAAGCTTGGACAACATCAGCCATTCAGACACTAAATGACTTCATAGCATCTAAATCATTCCTTTCATTCCCATCGCTTAGAGAAAAATATGATCTACCAAACTCTGAGATATTTAGATATCTCCAAATCAAAAATTTCTATACACCATTCCTAAAGGGGGATACACCATTATCCCAATTATCCATTTTTGAATCAATCTGTACAAAAGATCCATTTGCTAAAGGTACAATTTCATCACTTTATAATCAATTATATGGAGTAGTAAATCTTAATAGACCCTCTTACGTTCAGAGGTGGAAGGAGAACCTGGGACGAACTTTAGAAGACACGGACTGGTCTAACATATGGCTCACATCTAAGTCATCTTCACCCAACATCTTAGCACTGGAGACAAATTATAAAGTCCTAACTCGCTGGTACCTTATACCCGCTAGAGTGGCAAAATATTCACCTAATACCTCAGCTCTTTGTTTTCGAGGATGCCCAGAAATAGGCACACATTTACACATATGGTGGACGTGCCCAGTAATCCAAACCTTCTGGAAGGAAGTCCTCGTGATTGTATCTAAAATATTTAAAAAAATAATACAACCAGATCCATATATAACTTTACTTAATCTAAAACCGGAATGGTTAACACTCTCTCAATTCAAACTTATGATCCAACTAATAACGGCTGCAAAACAAACAGTGGCCAAGGCATGGAAATCTCCTACATTGGTACTAGCAGAAACAATTCACAGAATGAATAATACAATGTCCCATGCTAAGATGGTAGCCATCGATCAAAATCAAATTCCAAAATTTGAAAAACTTTGGCATCATTGGATAAAACAACAGTTCCTATCAAATTTCAATGACTCTGTCCTGTTGCCATGGTAACAGATTAAATGACTTACAGAGACACCCATTCTAAGGCTTCAAAGAGAACTAAAAAGAATAATAAACTGACGAGCGGGACAACCTTGTGGACCATACCTCTGCCTTTCTACCCTTTTTCTTCTTTCTCTTTCCTTTTCTCCACCTTACGATTAAAGCTCATTATCAGAATTTATTTGACCTATTTACACTCTACCTGTAAACAATATGTATAGTAGGTATAAATCATTTAAATACCTTCAAAAGTAACTAAGGAAATGATATATATCTTTAATTTAGGTTTACGTGAACCCAATGTTTAATATTTGAAATTTCATGATATTTACCTATATAAACCCTACTGTAAAACAATGAGCTTACTTTATAGATCCTTGTAAACTTACTTTATGTATCTTTATAATATTGTATACTCAATAAACTTCTTTTGACAAGGAAATCTACGGATTATAAAAAAAAAAAAAAATGATTGATCATCTTAAAAATATAATTTTCTTAAAAAATTTCTAGATCGAGAAAGACTGTCCGCTCAGTACTTATATTAAAGATAAGATAATAGTTTTATTGCTGGCATTTAATTTATTAAAAAAAAACTCTAAACCAGATCTTTCGCCCTCCCGAATCATAATTAAATCATCAATATAGCTATGGTAACATACTAGCTCAGGGGGTCGGTTTTTGAACACACATTTTCCTCCCAGTGGGCCATAAATAAATTGGCCACCCTGGGAGCAAACCGAGCCCCCATCGCAACTCCCCTAGTCTGTAGGAAGAATTTCCTATTGTACCAAAAATAATTTCTCGACAGACAAAAACTCAAAATAAATTTCTTATGTTTCCTCGGGAGGTCAGATGACAAAAAAGCCCATCTGATCGAAGATAAAACATCTTCATGACTAATAATAGTATACAGTGAACTCACATCCGCTGTGATTAGGGAACTTGCTGGGGAGGCTTTAAGGCTCTCAAGAATCTGAATGATATGTTTCGTATCTTTTAAGAATGCCTCCGACGTACGTGCCTGAACCTATATGGCGTGTCTAAGTTGCAGGTACTGGAAGAACTTTTGTCTTGGTATCTCAAATTCCTCAGATATCTGAGCAAATGATTTTATATTATCATTCAAGAACAGTTGCTCCACATATCTGAGTCCTTGAGTTTGCCAGAACTCAAGCCCCTTTAATTTCTGGACTTCTACATAGTTACCATTATTCCAAATTGGAGTGTGAGAGGTGTAGCCTGTGATGTTTGTAATATCTTTCCTTTCCTGCCATACCTTAGCAAATAATTTAACTGACAGGAATTTTTTATTCCTTTGCATAATTTTTGCCTCTAATGTGGACAGCAATGTATGTCCGTTACCCAACGGAAGGAGTAATCTCTGTATGTAACTCTCAATATTAAGAAATACTTTATTTCTAACCCTTCTAGTTCATCAGTTGGGATTTCTCAAACATCTGAAGGTATACATTCAAACCTCCGTAATAGGTCAATTTTTAATCCTCCAAATGTGGATACTAAACACATGGATGTTTTTAAAAGCATGGTGGCTAAGGACCTTGAAAAACTGGTAGTCCGAAAGGCTAATGACCCCATTCATATCAAAAGGAGTATTGAGCTATTGGAAACAAAAAAGGACCTAGTAATCCAACCAGCGGATAAGGGAGGAGGATTGGTCGTTTGTAAGTAAAGCATACTATATGAAAGATGGAAAATTTACTCGGGGATAATAATACGTATAGTATGTTACTTAAGGACCCAATGTTTCTTTTACAAAGGGTTTTATTGATAATCATAGCAATTTCACAGTTTAACAGTGTAGATAATGCATTATGAATGAACATAACATAAAGTTTAGCATCTTATAAATAAAATAAGTATGCAAGTAAATCAAAGAAAAACAAAACAATAAGAATATAACAGAGGCTGAAAACAGTTTTGAGAGGGAGATTAAAGAAGAGCTAGGGGCAGAGATTAGTTGAGAAGGGAGGAGTAAAGAATAGGGGGAAAGGAGAGAAGAGGAAGAAAGGGGGAAGGGTGGGTCCTCGCGGTGGGGAGCAAGAGTGCTCCATGGCCTCCATAACTTCAGGAACTTATCATGAGTGTCCAAAAGGACAGCAGTCAGCTTTTCATTAACCATTATATCGCCCATGCAATTCTTAACCGCCTTGTCGTGAATATTCAGTCAGAATAAGTTGTGCCTTTTTAAGGACAGGTTTCCCGCACAATAATTATCCTTGAGTAATTTTTAACGAAGATATTTTTAAGATACAAAATCAATCTATGTGACGCAGTCTATACTTGTGAAACTTATTCACGGAGACGTGTGGTCACACAAAATAGAAATTTTATTGGTAAACAAACACAAATAATCACATGAAATTAAGATACCGATTGTGTTACATGAATGTCTTGAAAATCAATAAAAACACTTGCAAAAATGGGCGTACCGTCCCTTTGACGTAATACCACCATGATAACTTCTCGGTAGAATCAATAACCTTGTGAACTTGACAATTAAACATAACATCTGTATTTCACACGTACAACCGTTACTTTGCTGCAGGTAAGTAAGTGGTTAAAAATGTGAAATAAATTAGATGTTTGCTTTGTCAATAAATGTGGCAACTATGCAAAAAGAAAAATATAATGAAAAATCTGAATCTTTAGAGAAAAATCTACAAGGCGGTTATTGATTCGGGAGAATGATTATCAACTGTATAATATTCAATACATCAATATTTGTGAGAACGTATCAATATTTGAGAGAACATACAAGATAAAATCAACATGATATAATTACCCATTCCAGGATGGCTGCAGTTCCTATGGGCTAGTTACCAGAGTTAAGATGGCTGCCGTAGTTTCAAAATGGATACTCCTAAAGAGGATTTACTTCTTGTGACCTCCGAGTTCTAAGTATTAGGTGTTGAGGAATTTTCATGAATGTAAAGATATGTATTCATGCATGGTGCATGAGTGTCAGTCTGGGAGTGTGTGTGTCTCCCAGTGTCCCCCCTCAGGGTGGATCCCTGAGCTCTCCCCCTGAGCTCTCTCCTACTTCCGTTCCCCTCCTTTTTTTTTTGGTCCCTGTCTCCCATCTTCCTTGCCTCTAAATACCATTTCAGATAATAAGACCATAAAAATTATAATGGCTCTGCCCAAAAGGAGGTGGCTCACTTCCCATTGGGTTAGGAGACTTAATTATTAACTTCCTCTGGAAACTTAGTGAGTTCAAATAATACCACCTTCAACCACCAGGTGTCTCACACATGTTTTGAGTCCATCCTTTTAAATTAATATGTCCTATTTTCATAAGGTGTATCATGGTAAGGATAGGTATATACTTTTAAATATTCTGGTACTCGGTCTAATGTAAAATACACTCAGTATAAGTTTGATTAATCATCATTACATAACTTGGTTATATAACTGTATCTCTATAAATGTATATCTGTAAACTGGTCTATCTAGGAAACACACACATTGTTATATATTTCATCAATACCACATAAAATGATTATTTATATGGATACCTGTATAACTTCTGGTATCTCCACTGAACATTTGTTTATCTTAAGTGTAGGCTACAATCTTATAAGATTATAATCATGATTATATGTTTTTCCTAATACTAATTCGTTACCTAAAACACTTCTACTTATAAAATCACACTTTCATATACATTTTCTTCATAGCAAAGTTGTTGGGTCCGCCGACGCCAACATTATAATGTCTCTGTGACCTACAATGTCAGAGATAGTTTAAAATGACTTATGATAACCTTATTGATACCTTATATTATTTTGACTAGCACAATATTCAACTTTCACTAATGTGTTGAGAGGGACCTTGAACATTCTCACTGGGTGTTTAGAACTGACTTGTTTGTATAAACCATCCTAAAAAGTTCATACAATGGGTTCTCTTTGCCAAGGTGTTAGCTATTTAAACAGCTCTCCACTCGAACACAATGTGAGTCTATCTCTATGCTATAAAAGTCTATGTCTCCTTGTGTCCTGTGGCCGTGTTTGTTTATTCACAATACCATGTAAGTATCTCCTTGTTTTGTGACAGGAATAGTCTTTGTTCCAACAGCTTCCTTTACAATACATGCTTGTAAAAGTCTTCAATATTTGAGGTAGTAAAGGAAGGCTTTTTCAAACATGAGAATGTCCATTTTATCCTAAAGGTCCCCAAGAGGGCAACAGTTCAACTATTTAACATCACAGTTCATCTACTTGGTGAGGCCTAGCATCTCTCATGTTTCTGCCAGGAAATATAAAATATATTTCTTCAGGAATTCACAACAGCCTCAAAAGTGTCTGTGTCTTCCATGCCCTAGCTATCGTTAATTTGGTTGCATGAAAAAGAGATGCAGAGCCAGCTGGCGCTCCGGGCAAAGCAGCTCCGCAATTGGGTTGCAGAGGACCCAATGTTTCAATTTAAGGAGGAATTCCATGTCCTGATCGAACAGGGTAAACAAGTAGGGGTGCTCAATAAAAAGGAGGCTCTTTTTTTTAAACCCCCTGTTTTGCAGAACCCTGATAATTTACTTTTTGCCCAAGATGCATGAGGATACTGTTAATCCACTAGACCGATTGTCAATGGTATTGGCTCGGTCTCATCTAGACTGGATCAATACATTGACACTTTCCTCCAACCCATGGTGATTAACACTGAGGCATTCTTAAAACATACGAAACATATCATTCAGATTCTCAAGAGCCTTAAAGCCTCCCCAGAAAGTTTCCTAATCACAGCGGATGTGAGTTCACTGTATACTATTATTAGTCATGAAGACGCTTTATCTTCGTTTAGATGGGCTTTTTTGTCATTTGACCTCCCGAGGAAACATAAGAAATTTATTTTGAGTTGTCTGAGTTTTTGTCTGTCGAGAAATGACTTTTGGTACAATAGGCAGTTCTTCCCACATACTACGGGAGTTGCAATGGGAGCTCGGTTTGCTCCCAGTGTGGCCAATTTTTTTATGGTCCACTGGGAGGAAGAATGTGTGTTCCAAAAACCGACTGGCGATGTCCAGCCTGCAGGCAGGCCAGAGGTAATATGAAGAAAAGAAGGGATTTTGTGGCAGCTGCCACCAACAAGACTTAAAAAATCAAAGAGTTGATCACTTGTGCGACCACAGGAGTCGTATACATGTTGGAATGTGAGTATGGCTTGCAATACGTAGGTAGAACTTCCAGACTATTACAAGTTAGAATTGGAAAACATGTTAATAATATTAAGAAAGGACTCATAACCCATAAGGTTTCTAAGCATTTTAAATTGTTTCACAATAGTGACCCCAGACACCTCAAATTTTGGGGTATTGAGAGAGTTAAGAAACACTGGAGGGGGGGTAATTCTATCCGACAACTTAGCCATCGAGAATCATTTTGGGTATATGAAACTAAGGTGACAGTGCCTATGGGTTTAAATGTAGAGTTTGACTTAAATTTTTTTATTTCGGATCGCCACTTGAATTTTAGGTCATGTGTTTATTATATGAATTTTTAGCATAGAAAAGATTTTTCATGGGAATTTTTCATATGAATTTTTATATGGATTTTTTATATGTGAGATTTTTTTATATACAGTTGCAATAAAAAGTATGTGAACCCTTTTGGAATGATATGTATTTCTGCACAAATTGGTCATAAAATGTGATCTGATCTTCATCTAAGTCACAACAATAGACAATCACAGCCTGTTTAAACTAATAACACACAAAGAATTAAATGTTACCATGTTTTTATTGAACATGTAAACATTCACAGTGCAGGTGGAAAAAGTATGTGAACCCTTGGATTTAATAACTGGTTGAACCTCCTTTGGCAGCAATAACTTCAACCAAACGTTTCCTGTAGTTGCAGATCAGACGTGCACAACGGTCAAGAGTAATTCTTGACCATTCCTCTTTTCAGAATTGTTTCAGTTCAGCAATATTCTTGTGATGCCTGGTGTGAATCGCTTTCTTGAGGTCATGCCACAGCATCTCAATCGGGTTGAGGTCAGGACTCCAGAAGGCGTATTTTCTTCTGTTTAAGCCATTCTGTTGTTGATTTACTTCTATGCTTTGGGTCATTGTCCTGTTGCAACACCCATCTTCTGTTGAGCTTCAGCTGGTGGACAGATGGCCTTAAGTTCTCCTGCAAAATGTCTTGATAAACTTGGGCATTCATTGTTCCTTCCATTATAGCAATTTGTCTAGGCCCTGATGTAGCAAAGCAGCCCCAAGCCATGATGCCCCCACCACCATACTTCACAGTTGGGATGAGGTTTTGATGTTGGTGTTCTGTGCCTCTTTTTCTCCACACATAGTGTTGTGTGTTTCTTCCAAACAACTTAACTTTGGTTTCATCTGTCCGCAGAATATTTTGCCAGTACTGCTGTGGAACATCCAGGTGCTCTTGTGCAAACTGTAAATGTGCAGCAATGTTTTTTTTTGGACAGCAGTGGCTTCTTCTGTGGTATCCTCCCATGAAATCCATTCTTGTTTAGTGTTTTACTTATTGTAGATTTACTAACAGGGATGTTAGCGTATGCCAGAGACTTTTGTAAGCCTTTAGCTGACACTCAAGGATTCTTCTTCACCTCACTGAGCAGTCTGCGCTGTTCTCTTGCAGTCATCTTTACAGGACGCCCACTCCTAGGGACAGTAGCAGCAGTGCTGAACTTTCTCCATTTATAGACAATTTGTCTTACCGTGGACTGATGAACAGCAAGGCTTTTGGAGATACTTTTTTAACCCTTTCCAGCTTTATGCAAGTCAACAATTCTTAATCGTAGGTCTTCTGAGAGCTCTCTTGTGCAAGGCATCATTCACAACAGGCAATGCTTTTTGTGAAAAGCAAACATGAACTGGTGTGTGTTTTTTATAGGACAGAGCAGCTGTAACCAACACCTCCAATCTCATCTCATTGATTGGACTCCAGTTGGCTGACACCTCACTCCAATTAGCTCTTGGAGATCTCATTAGTCAAGGGGTTCACATACTTTTTCCAGCTGCACTGTGAATGTTTACATGGTGTGTTCAATAAAAACATGGTAACGTTTAATTCTTTGTGTGTTATTAGTTTAAGCAGACTGTGATTGTCAATTGTTGTGACTTAGATGAAGATCAGATCACATTTTATGACCAATTTGTGCAGAAATCCATATCATTCCAAAAGGGTTCACATACTTCTTATTGCAACTGTATGATTTTTTCTATGTGTGAATTTTTATACATATGAATTTAGTATCTGATAATAGAAACAAATTTCTTTTTTTTTTTCCAGGTAATTTTCTTTTATTGGAAAAAAAAAAGGGATATGCAGGTACAGAAATCAATAACATTGGTATAACAACATAGAATTGCATAGTACAGGTATACCGTTGCACAACAGGAAATCAATCACTTCAATGTCAAGTCGAACAAAGTGAGATATATGACCCGGCCTATCGGTTCATTTGGAATTAAAGCGGAATTCCACACAAAAATGGAACTTCCGCTTTTCGGAACCCTCCCCCCCTCCAGTGTCACATTTGGCACCTTTCAGGGGGGAGGGGGGTGCAGATACCTGTCAAAGACAGGTATTTGCACCCACTTCCGGCATAGACTCCCATGGGAGTCTATGCCTCTTCCCGTCCCGACCGCGCTGTCTGCTGGGAACACACAGCTCCCAGAAGAGAGCGGGGACCACTAGGGACGCGCAGTGCGACTCGCGCATGCGCAGTAGGGGACCGGGAAGTGAAGCCGCAACGCTTCACTTCCTGATTCCCTCACCTAGGATGGCGGTGGCAGCTGCCGAGAACCGAGCGGGTTCTCGGCGTCCCCTGCCGACATCGCTGGACCCCGGGACAGGTAAGTGGCAATGTATTAAAAGTCAGCAGCTGCAGTATTTGTAGCTGCTGGCTTTTAATATTTTTTTTTTTTTTTGGCGGTGTGTGTGAACCCCCGCTTTAAGTAGGATCAAGCAAGACCTTATGTTGGTGAAACTTAAGTGCAGTCAGTAGCTTTATGAGTCAGTGGGAGTTATATTTTATATTGTAAGGGGCTTTGGATGTTTAAGAAGGGGGATACGGAGTAAGAGGGGCAAGTGGAAATCAGGATCAAGTTGAGATTTTAAAAAGTGAGCTTGTATTTTGCTATAGGCGGACGCCTATAAGTCTTGTGAAGTGGGGATAAAAATCAGTTAGGCGGGTATAGCGCTAATGTATTGAGGGGGAGAAAGGAGGGAAAAGAGGAGGTGGGGTAAGGGGGAAGGGTGAGAGGGAAGGGAGGGGAAGGGGACAAGTAGGAAGGGAAGGACGGGTGTCTCTGGCTTCCCTTAGTTGCTATCCATCAGATGTAAAAAGGGTGGAGTGATGTTTTGAAAACAGAATGAGTTTAGTCAGAGTTAGACAATCCAATTATGTAGGTAGGTTCATAATGTCAGAGTATTCTTGTGTCGTCTGATAGTGTAACCAGCAGGCCCATTTGTAGTTGAATTTTGTCGGTGTGTCTTGAGAAATGTGGATTAATTTCTCGATTTCTGCTACCTTATGAATTCTTGTGAACCATTCTTTGAGAGTGGGTGTCTGCGTTGAGTGCCAGTGAATCGGAATGCATTGTTTAGCGGCGTTGATCATATGCATTGACAAAGATTTGTGATATGAGGTGTGTGACCGGGGTGAGTGATGGGGGAGGAATTGTGACGGGGTTAGGTCCAGGTTGTAGGAGGTAATTTGGGTTGTGATGCGATGTACTTCAGACCAGTAGTGTAATAGTGGAGGGCATGACCACCAAATGTGAAGAAGAGTTCCTCTTTCTTTGTGGCATCTCCAACATGTCTTGGGGATTTCAGAGTTAAAGGTATGTAGGAGAGCAGGGGTGCGGTACCACCTGGATTGGATTTTAAAGCCATTTTTCTGGGTGGTTACATTTATCATTTACCTTTGTGTATGGTCTTAAATATATTCTCCCAGTTCTCTTCTGTGAGTGAGATGGAGAGGTCCTTTTCCCATTTTTTACAAGCTAGATTGTCATTGGCTTTGAGGTCAGCAAAGAGAAGGTTGTGTAAGTAAGAGATGAGATGAGTTTGGGGAGTTGTTTTAGTGCAAAGGGTTTCAAAGGGGGAGAGTTGTTTTGAGCAGAGGGAAGTTTTGTTTAATGTCTTCAGGTAGTGGGCAATTAGTAGATATGTCCAGGGGGGGATGGGCGCTTTCTTTTGATTGCTGGGAATTTGTGCCGCAGAGAGTATCTTAACCCGGTGGAAGAAATGGTGGCCTCTTACATGGTTTGATGGCCATTGGTCAGTCAGAAATAGAGGATGCATGCCTGGAGGGAAGTCAGGGTTCAGTTTTTGAGTCATGGGGCCAGGGATGGAGGAGACGGTCGTTTTCTTGCATGTTTGGTGGAAAAATTGTATAGTGGGGCCTATTAGTGGGTGGAGGCGTATCTCTAGATCCACGGGAGTGTACTTAGGGATAAGTTTGTAAATGAGGCTTCTAGAGTGACCCAGTCTTTATTGAAAGAATGAATATTCCAATCCACTATCCTGGTGAGGAGCGAGGTAGTTTGGTAGTTTCGGAGGTTTGGAAGACCAATACCTCCTAGGTGTTTTTGGACGAGTAAGTTGAGTGTAACTGATTCTGTGTGTGCGGTCGCTCCAGAGGAATTTGGAGCATAGTTGTCTATACGCCTTAAAAAAGGAGGGTGGAATGTGAACGGGGATCCTTTGGAGTAGATATAAGATCCTTGGTAGAACATTCATTTCCAGAATGGCTGCTCTACCGAACCAGGAGAACAAAGGTTTGTTCCAATTTTTTAAATCAGTGGTTAATTTGTTCAGTAGGGGAAGGTGATTCTTCACATATAGGTCTGTCAATTTGGAGGGAATTTGGATACCCAGATATGTGATCAAGTCATGTTTCCATTGGAAGGGGAAGTTAACTTTGCATTGGTCTACTATGGTTTGTGGGAGTGAGATGTTCAGGGCATAAGATTTCGACAGATTAATTTTAAGATTGGAAATAGATTAGAATTGTTTAAATTCGGATAAGACATTTGGTAGAGTTATCAATGGGTTTTTAAGGAATAGCAAGATATCATCCGCAAATGCAGCGTACTTGTATTCCTTAGTGCACGAGTGAATACCTTGAATGTCTGTATTAGATCTCAATTTGCAGAGGAAAGGTTCGAGGGTCAGTACAAAGAGGTTGGGGGACAGAGGGCACCCCTGTCTAGTCCCGTTGCAGATGGGGAAGGCATTTGACAGAGCGCCGTTCACCCTGACCCTGGCAGAGGGGTTGGTGTATAGTGATAAGATCAGACTGATCATGAAGGGGCCCAGGATCATGGCCTTAAGGACCGACGCCATATATCCCCACGACACTCTGTCAAATGCCTTCTCCGTGTCCAGGGACAGAAAAAAGCCTTTCTGGTTTGTTTGGGTGATCAGGTAATGTAGATTGATGGCTTTAATGGTATTGTCCCTGGCCTCTCGTCCAGGGACAAACACTACTTGGTCTTGTGAAATTAAGGAGGGGAGAAGAGGTAACAGCCTGTTTGCTAGAATTTTGGAGAATAACTTGATATATAATTTAAAAGTGATATTGGTCTATAATTACTTGTTTGGGTGGGATCTTTCCCCTCCTTGGGGATGACCACAATGTGGGCCTCCAACATCCCCTGATTGAGAGGGACTGTGGGTGAGAGAGAGTTGAAGGCTTTTCTAAAGGGGGTTTGGAGGGTTTTCGAGAACGTCCTGTAATATGCCGCGGATAGTCCGGTCCTGGACTTTTTCCTGGCTATAGTTGTTTAATCGCTTGCTCCCATTCAGATACGGTAATCGGGGATTCTAGGGAGTTTGCTATATCAGTGGGGATTTTATCTGGAGAAAATTGTTCTAGAAACAATTTAAGTTCCTTGGATCTTACAATTGGAGAGGATGTAGGGGGTTCTGATTTGTGAAGGTCATATAAAGAGGAGTAATATTTCTCAAACTCTGCTGCGATGGCATTATTGTTTACGAGACTTGTTTCTGTGGGGGAATATATTTGATGGATTGTATTTTTTCTTTCATAATGCCTGCGCGAGAAGATGGCCACTCTTCTTACCATACTCGTAAAAGAGTTTTTGGGAAAGAATGTAATTTTTCTTAACTTTCTGGTTCAGTGCATCTTGAATGAGTGTACGTATTTCAATCAGTTTAAAATGTGTTTTCTGTGCTAAGTTATGTTTATGTAGTGCTTCTAGTTTTTAAAGTTTGGTAAATAAGTCTGCAAGTTTTGCTTTCTTTGCCATTTTTAATCAATATCGTTATGGAGATAATTTTGCCACCTACTACACATTTATATGCCTCCCATTGCGTCATCTTGGAGGTGTCTGGGGTATCGTTTTCGGTGAAGTAGTCGGAAAGGCATTTGTGAATCTCTTGTTCATTTATCTCATCCGTCAAAATAGAGGGGTCTAATTTCCAGATATATGTCTGATTACCTTCGTCAGGGATAGTGAGGGTCATGGAGATGGGGTGATGATCAGAGAGCGTCATTGGGTCTATAGATGCAGCCTTCAAGAAGAGAAGGTCTCACTGGGTGATGAAAAGGTAATCAAGGCGCGAGTATTTGTTATGGGGGATGGAAAAATAGGTGAAGTCCTTTTCATTTGGGTGGAGAGTTCTCCAGGAGTCGTGAAGTGAAAGGTCTTGAAGGCATCGCTTAATTTGTCTAAGTGCCCTGTACGGTAAGTGGGTTTTGCCAGAGGAAGTGTCTAGGAGAGGATCTAAAGGAACATTGAGGCCTCCTCCGAGGATTAGTAGCCCTTCTTGGAAGGAGAATAATTGTTTTGTATCTGTTCGGAGAAAGGGGACCTGAGCTGTATTAGGACAATAAATGTTAGCTAATGTGATTGGTCTGTTGTGGATGTGTCCCTTGAGAAAAACAAATCTCCCTTGTTCATCAAGGTAAGTGTCAGTGATTTGTAAGGGGGAATTTTTGGAGAGGATGATTGAAACTCCTTTAGATTTTGAAATAGGGGAAGTTGCATGGAATTCATGGGGGAATGAATGAATATTGAGTTTCGGTGTGTTTTTGGAGCAAAAATGGGTTTCCTGGAGGAAAACTATATCTGCTTTTGAGCTACGCAGGAAAGCTAAGAGTTGTGATCTCTTTTCTGGGGTGTTCAAGCCCCTGGTATTGAGGGATATAATTTTAAGTGGTGAAGTAAGAGATTTTGTTTTGAGATGAGCCATCTCGAAAGTTTGGTTGGAGTGGTACCACTCCGAGTAGTGTGCTGGAAGGGAAGCCAGAGACAAGGAAAGGTGGAGTGTGGCCTATCACTTAGGGGGAGGCGGGAAGGGAATGGACGGGGGCCGAGGTTAGAGAGGGATTGGGAGAGAAAGGGGTTATTGATGTGAGGGATATGGGAGCTCCCAGCAGGGTGAACTGGGAATAGTACCGGTTAAAAGGAAAGTCCAGCAGTTCCTTTCGATGTGGTGGGGAAACCGGAATGGATCAGCGAGATCTACCAGAGATCTCTGTTGGTGAGGGTAGTAGGTGTCGGTCATCCGAAGGAGGGAGAACCACGTCCCTGTGAGGTAATTCGAGCTGTGTAGGGAGGTAGCGGATAATTTTAACTGTCTAATTGGAGTAGGTGAGAATCTCTACGGGTTCTTAAGAAGGCGTAGAGTTTAGAGGAGGCAGTAGATATGAGAGCCTATACTCCTTAGTTGAGAGAGTCAGGTAGATGGCTTTGGCTTAGACACTGTGTATGTGGTGGTAGGCAATATTGTAATAGTGGTGTATGGAATGCATCTCTAGTTAAGGAGAGAGTGTATGCTTGGGATGGATTGGTGAGTGGTTTACAGGTCTGCATTTTAAGTTCAGGGCATTGAGTTTATAAGTCAATAGTATAGCTATACTATGGAGCTATAAACATGAAACATATAACATGAGGCATGAAACTTGAAACAATATGACTAAGAAAGCAGTCAACCAGGCAGTTATTATGACAGGAACCATAACTTGAACTTAATCTTAACATTAATGATGATGATAATGACACTGGGTGTGGGTTGGGTTCATAAAATAAAGAACAAAACTTATAACCATTACTACATTTATAGGGGGTGTCTATATTCATTACTGTAAGGGGAGGGATACCTATATGTATAGTAGTGAGTTGATGTCTGGTTCTTATGTCTTGGTCTGAAGGAGACATGTTCAGTTTTGATCTTGGAGACGGCATTGATTACGTGCGTCTCTACAGGTTTTAATTAGATGGTGTATGATTTGCTGCAGCGAGGAGTTTGGATTTGTACCTCCATATGAGGCCTTTCAGGGAAAGGGGAAAAGATATTGACATCTTACCTGAGCATGTCTCCTTCCCAACCCAGGCAGCTATTCTATGTTTAGTGGTTAGGGCTCCTGTGGGGTAAGCTTATCTAAGGTAGACATATGTAAAATGGAGATTAAGTTAATATACCACAGTTATATATCTTATATCAGTTTTCCCTGAGAGTAGAATGATGGGGAAAAAAGTAGGAGGGGTAAGGAAAGAGGACAGAGGCTTGAGGGAAGGTAGGAGTAGGATTGGAATAGGAATGGTAGTTTTGGAAGGCTCAGAGGAGGAAAGAGGGGGAAAGAGGATATGGTGGGGAAGGGATTATAAGAAGGTTATACCGGTTAGAATACTTAAGCCACTCGACTTAGATCTTGGTTAGGGATCAAGTGGGAGGTCTGGATCAGGTAGGAACATGTCTCTTGGTGTCCTGAGCAAGTTTTCTTGTGGTACAGCCATGGGTAGCAGTCCAAAGCGTGATTAGGGCGATCCTCTAATGTCCAATGGATCCATTGTGATAGATAGTTCTTGGCCTGTAAGTATGAAGTATTTATAGTCCGCTGATTATTTTGTTTTCTTGGCATGAGTTTTGTCTGTTGAGAGGACTGAAGGAGTGTGCCCTGGGTTTTCAGAAAGGGTCAGCTGTGTGACATCCTTTAGTTTGCTCAAGCCGTGTGGTATAATTGTGGAGGAGGATCCGAAAACCGATAGTCATTCCTATGGGAGAGGTTAGAAAAATGGTGGAAAAACCTGCGCTCATGAGCAATACGTGATAAAGATAAATATATTCACAAAGTGCAGCTGCAAAAAAAACTCCAAATATCCATGAAGTGGTAAACATGTAAATAAAACTTTTGTGCGCTAGCAATAAATAATTAAATAAACAAATGAAGAGTGCCCAGGAAACACAATGTATATGTGAATCCCAGCAACAAAATAACAACACCAAGTGCATAAAATCATTGCTTGAAAATCCAACTAAATATTGACATAAGCTGAAAACAAGTGATCACAAATCAGTCCGTGACTAGATTCAAGAAAAAAATGGATAAAAAGGAAAAAGAAAAGAAAAAGTCTACTTGCTATATCTCATCACAGAATCATGAGAAATAATAAGCTGAAGGGATTCTTATCCAATGTATATTGATTGCAGACAAAGGGGTAATAGATGTGCGCTTACCCCAATCGTTGGACCTCCTCTATGGCAAGGTCGTACGAGCTTGCAGATATAGCCCTCTGCGGGGACAGAATGTTGTTATCCGGGTCCTGTCAGCATGTACCACCGACTCCAGCGAGGTCCGGACAGTCCAACTGCTCCAACATCAGAGGGGGGACTCAGGAGTGGAAGAGTCCATATTCAAGAGAAAACATAAGGAGAAAAACTCCAATAGTGTAATAATGTTTGAGGTTTTATTACTTAAATAAACCACAGGTATATACTTATAAGATTCCAGTAAAAAGTGTTTTAAAAAGCCGGCATAAACAAAGGCAGAACGCCCGTGCAGATAAGAACTTCGGAACACGTGATGGCAAGCACCTCCTACTCATATTACTCTGAACATACACCTGTGACCAGAAACCTAATTAACATGGGCTAAATAACTAATCCCTTTAGACAGCCTAGATGACTCAGACATGACCTTTAGGCCAGACTGGCCGTCTTGTAGCTCAGAAAACCCAATCAACATTATCACAAATCAACACAGACTCTTCTTCACACAATAGCAGAGTTAATTAACACAAACAACAATGGGGATCTAATGACTCTTAGATCCCATACTAGACTTATTTACAATACACATTCTAGCAGGCAGCAGACAAACAGGTGACTGGAATTGACATCAGCATCTCCTAACAGTATTTATCCCAGTATTATGAATCAGCCACTATTCCTAATATGGCAAATCCAGGGTCCCCAGAGTCTGTGTGTCCTGGGGGACCAGGACCCGAATCCACAGTAATACAACCTCAAAGATCCCCAGGCATACAGCTCACAAAGAGCACTGTTCCCCCAAATGCCAGGGCCCACGATCGATCGGCAAGAGGCTAGCATTCAGTCCCCTCCAAAAGTCTATCTCCTGGCTAGGTCTGTCACATTTCTCCCCTTTCGACAGGAGACTAACACAGGAGGAGACCCCAGACGGGTTGACTCCGAAGTTAGTCAGTAGTTCCAGTCCTCTAATGCCTGTACCCACACAGTACCCCAAACAAATTGTTCCAAACAAAGCATTACTCACCCAGCCAACCTCTGCCTCTCTCAGAGAACATATCTGCCGCTGGGGATAGGCCTGGACTGGCCCTTCTCCCTGGAGTCCTTTCTGCTGCTGGAGAGAAGACAGGGTGTCTGGGCTCACTCCATCATGCTGTTGGGGATCTGGGCCGACTGCCCAGCATCCCTGGGGTATACAGGTGGAGACTGAAGTCCTATCCACCTTCATAGGAAATCCATCCTCTGTTAGTTAAGGGCAGAGTCCAGCAGTACTCGGCCCTGTTGCCAGCCCTTCTGCTGAAAACCCCACACCATCTGCTCCGGCTAACTGTTGGGGAGGGATGACGAACACCTCCTCTCCCTTCTCCCCCTGTATTCTGATCTGCTGCTGGGAAGTGACCACCTCCTTCTCACCCTGAGCCTTCGGAATCACCGCAGGTGTAGGGCAGAGATCTTGGACCCTCTATCCGGTTGCCAGCACTTCAGCTGGGGAAGTTCCTTGTAACTTCACAGATACTTCTGTTGGTGCTGGGCAGAGCACAGTTAATTTTCGCCCTAATAACAGCTCTTCTTCTGCTGGAGGCTCACTAGGTTGTTCTTCCTCAGCAGAAAAGTCTATTAAATCCCCTGTCTCTGCAACTGGTGTCTGGGGATAAAGGTTCACCATCTCCTCTCCGTGGAACCCAGAAGATGCTATCAGTGCTGAGCAGAGCACAGTAAAGTTTGGCCCCAATACCAGCTCTTCTGCTGGAGGCTCATCAGGTTGTTCTTCCTCAGCAGAAAAGTCTATCAAATCCCCTGTCTCTGCAACTGGTGTCTGGGGATAAAGATTCACCATCTCCTGTCCCTGGAACCCAGAAGATGCTATCAGTGCTGGGCAGAGGTTAGCAGAGCTCTGCCCTGTTGTCAGCACTTCAGCTTTGGGGATAGCGATCTCCAGATTTTCCACTGCCGATTCTCTGGCACTCTGCTGGACAGGCACATTCCTCCATCCAAGATTATCCAATGCAGAAACAGGTTCATCAAGGTCAGTCAGCACTTACTGCATCCGCCATAAGACCTCTGCCTCCATAGCTGCGGGGGCAGGTTGGCAAAGCACACTGTTACTCTGCCACATTGTCAACTATTCAGCCAGGATTTCAGAGTTGTCCACTGGTATTTCCTGATAGTCCCAGGCAAAGGGAGCCCCACCCTGCTGCTGAGTGGAGTCTAGCAGCTGTCTGTAGGCCATCTCAAACTTCCATTCCTGAACGGCCAGAAACTCCAAATCTTCCTGTGCCCAGTGCACTTCCAAGACATTCAGTCTTCGCTCTCTGTGCTCCATTATTTCCTCCAAACGCCACTCCCGATCACTCCCAAAGTCAGGGTCCTCGGACAGCCTCCAGTATAACAATCCCAGGCCATCGTAGTCAAAGCCTTCCGTGGGGCTGTCATCCGCTGTCCACGGGCACACTTGTTCTACATACCACTGCTCTCGTCCAAACGCATTTCTGCCCGGATCAGCCTGCTTAACTCGGCTGTCCACTCCTGGTTCGGCTGTTCCCCTGATAACAGCATTCGCACTTCATACTGCGACCAGTACCTTACATGAATGGAGGGGAGAACTTTTCCCTGGTTTCGCTGCTCACGGGCTAGCGCTTCCTTCCAGAGTTCGCAGCGGATAGAATGAAACCATCCTAGCAGGACCTGCTCTGATACTGGTCCTCTGTGCTGTATCTGCATCTCTCGCAACCTCCTTCTGAATTCCTCTTCCATGGTGGCTGGTATCTGTACCTCTCCTCTCCTGCTATCTGGACCTTGGATCCAGGTGATGGTTTGGATGTGTTCACGGCAAGGAAGCACAATCCCACCATTGCCTCCATGGCTCTCAAGTAAGTCTTTCAGAGTGGCTCTCCTGCAGGCTGGTTTGGAGTGTCCCAGTAACTGGAGAGCAAATCCCACAGCTGCCAACCAATGTAACGAGCCCCTGCTCGCTCGGTTCCACTCTCCCGACACTCCTCTGAGGCTATAGAATCAGATTGCAGATCGCAACATCTGATGGTTCGGTCATCTGATGCTCCGGGACTAGTACTACAGCTATGTGCCGTTCTAATCCAGTTGTGTAGCTCAGAACAAACACCAGGCAGGCTGTATGTATGTTCAATAGGGATGAGCCGAACACCCCCCGGTTCGGTTCGCACCAGAACCTGCGAACGAACCGAAAGTTCGCACGAACGTTAGAACCCCATTGACGTCTATGGGACTCGAACGTTCGAAATCAAAAGTGCTCATTTTAAAGGCTAATTTGCATGGTATTGTCCTAAAAAGGGTTTGGGGACCCGGGTCCTACCCCAGGGGACATGTATCAATGCAAAAATTTTTTTATAAACGGCCGTTTTTTTCGGGAGCAGTGATTTTAATGATGCTTAAAGTAAAAAAAAAAGTGAAATATTCCTTTAAATATCGTACCTGGGGGGTGTCTATAGTATGCCTGTAAAGTGGCGCGTGTTTCCCATGTTTAGAACAGTCCCTGCACCAAATGTCATTTTTAAAGGAAAAAATCGCATTTAAAACTGCTTGCGGGTTTAATGTAATGTCCGGTCCTAGCAATATGGATGAAAATCAGTGAGACAAACGGAATGGGTACCCCCAGTCCATTACCAGGCCCTTTGGGTCTTGTATGGATATTAAGGGGAACCCCGCACCCAAATTAAAATAAGGAAAGGTGTGGGGCCACCAGGCCCTATATACTCTGAACAGCAGTATACAGGCGGTGCAAACAAGACAGGGACTGTAGGTTTGTTGTTAAGTAGAATCTGTTTGTCATTTTGAACGGGTACATTTTTAACGTGTTTAGATCCAGCCAAAAATCTTTTTTAAGCTTTTTGGAAAACATAGGGAAGGGTTATCACCCCTGTGACATTTGTTTTGCTGTCTTTCCTCCTCTTTAGAAGATTTCACCTCACTTTTTGTCCCAATGACAAATGCTTTTTGAGAATTTGGGTTTTTTTGTGGAAAAAGGATTGGAAAGCAGCAGTGGAAAGGAGAAATGTTTTTCCCATATTAACTCTTACAGGAGAGAATTTCCCTTCCTAGGGGTAGATTTCATCTCACTTCCTGTTGTCTCCTTCCGTTTGCAAGTAGGAGTCGTTTGTAAGTTAGATGTTTGAGTAGGGGCCTGCCCTATATACTCAGCAGAAATTTGGGCCTTAGGTGTTGTTGTGGCCACAACACTGTAAGCCCTCACAGGGCCCTGCTGTGAAATATTAGATCAAGAATTGCAATTACATGCCCCCTGTTGAACAGGGGCAGAAAAACTGGGCCGGTGGTGGTGCTGGTGCTGGTGCTACAACACTGTAAGACCTCACTCGCTCTTGGTGGGTGCAGAAATGGGCCCTGCTGTGAAATATTAGATCAAGAATTGTAATTACATGCCCCTGTTGAACAGGGGCAGAAAAATTGGACCTTTGGTGGTGGTGCTGGTGCCACAACACTGCAACCCCTCACAGACACTCTAGTTGGAACGCAGGAACGAGCCCTGCTGCAAAGTATTGCATCAAAAATTGTAATTACACGCCCCTGTTAAACAGGGGCAGAAAAATTGGGCCTTAGGCACTGGTGGTGGCGCCCAGAACCAAAAATGTTCTTACAAGCTATCAGCGTGATGATTGAGGAGGAAGAGGATAATTACTCAGGGATAGTTACTCAGCATCAGCATAGGCAGTCTTTGAAGGGATCTGAGATTTAAAAAAAAAATATTCGGTTACATCAGCATCAGGTGCTTGGTAGCTGGTGGTGATCCAAGACTGATTCATTTTTATGAAGGTCAGTCGATCGACCGAGTCGGTGGACAGACGCACCCTGTGATCGGTTACCACGCCTCCAGCAGCACTGAATGTGCGTTCCGAAAGAACGCTGGATGCAGGACAGGCCAGTAGCTCAATTGCATACTGTGCAAGCTCTGGCCAGTGATCCATCCTCAAGACCCAGTAACCCAGAGGATTTTCGGTGGCAAAGGTGTCCAAGTCTGATCTTGCCCCTAGGTATTCCTGCACCATGTAAAACAGACGCTGGCGATGGTTGCTGGAACCGATCATACCTTGGGGCTGCGGACCAAAAAATTTTCTGAAAGCATCGATCAGACGGTCACCTTCTCCACCGCTCCTTCTTTGACTGACCGAAGCCTCAGCAACACGTTGTCCAGAAACAGGAGTTTGTAACCTCCCAGTCTCTGGGAACGCGTTGCACAGACCTTTCTGCAAAGCCTTCCGAAGATGTTTCATCCTCTGCTCCCTCTGCGATGGCAAGATAAGGTCCGCAACCTTACCCTTGTAACGTGGATCAAGGAGGGTTGCCAGCCAGTATTGGTCCTTCTCCTTGATACCACGAATACGAGGATCCTTACGCAGGCTTTGCAGGATCAGGGAGGCCCTGCAGCGTAGGTTTGCTGAGGCATTCGGTCCGGAGTCATCTGGGTCACTAAGGACGACATGGTCCGCAGCCACCTCCTCCCAGCCACGTACAAGTCCATGTGTTTCTTGGGACTGATCCCTTAAAGACTGCTGCTGATGCTGAGTGCCAGGCTCCACCTCCATACTGACACAACCTTCCTCCTCCTCCTCCTCCTCCTCGTCCTCTTCCTGTGTGATCGGCGGGCACGCAGGAACACTGTCTGGATAAAGGGGGCCTTGAGAGCTAAGGAAGTCCTCCTTTTCCTGCCTCTGTTCTGCCTCAAGTGCCCTGTCCATTATTCCATGCAGCGTGTGCTCCAACAGGTGGACAAAGGGGACAGTGTCACTGATGCATGCACTGTCACTGCTCACAATCCTCGTGGCCTCCTCAAATGTTGACAGGACAGTGCATGCATACCTGATCATGGCCCACTGGCGTGGGGAAAAAAAACCAAGCTCCCCTGACCCTGTCCTGGTGCCATAGTCGCACAGGTACTCATTGATGGCCCTCTGCTGCGTGTGCAGCCGCTGCAGCATGACCAACGTTGAGTTCCACCTGGTGGGCATGTCACAGATTAGGCGGTTCTTGGGCAGGTTAAACTCCTTTCGGAGGTCCGTCAGCCGAGCACTGGCATTATATGACTGGCGGAAATGCACACAGACTTTCCTGGCCTGCCTCAGGACATCCTGTAAGCCCGGGTACCTGCCCAAGAACCGCTGCACCACCAAGTTAAGGACGTGAGCCAAACAGGGCACATGGGTCATTTGTCCCTGTCGGAGGGCAGAGAGGAGGTTGGTGCCATTGTCGCAAACCACCATTCCTGCCTTAAGTTGGCGTGGCGTCAACCACCTCTGAACCTGCCCCTGCAGAGCTGACAGAACCTCTGCCCCAGTGTGGCTCCTGCCCCCCAAGCACACCAGCTCAAGCACCGCATGGCATCTTTTGGCCTGCGTACTTGTGTAGCCCCTTGAACGGCTACGGAGCACGGCTGGTTCCGAGGACAAAGCACAGGAAGAGGCCATGAAGGAAGAAGAAGAGGAGGGGGTGGAGGAGAGAGGTGTGTCACAATTATTAGCATTTTGGAGGCGTGGTGGCGGAACAACCTCCAACACTACTGCACCTTGTCCTGCATCCTTCCCAGCTGCCAGCAGAGTCACCCAATGCGCCGTGAAACTTAGGTAACGTCCCTGTCCATGCCTGCTGGACCATGAGTCAGCGGTAATATGCACCGCCCTGTCCAGCGAGGCATGGACATTGCCTTCCACATGCCGGTAGAGAGCCGGAATCGCCTTCCATGAGAGAAAGTGGCGTTTGGGTACCTGCCACTGAGGAACCGCACATTCCACAAACTCACGGAAGGGGGCAGAGTCTACCAACTGAAAAGGCAGCAGTTGAAGTGCTAGCAATTTTGCCAAGCTAGCATTCAACCGCTGCGCATGTGGATGGCTGGGAGCAAACTTCTTTTGGCGGTGCAGCAGCTGGGGCAGGGAAATTTGCCTGGTACAATCTGACGTCGGTGTACCAAAAGCAGATTGCCCACAAGTACTTGGCTGTGACACACCTAATTCTACACCTTTATTCCTCTCAGTGCAGGTCTCAGAGAGGACTGAAGGTATAGTGGGGTTGGAGATCTCAGCTGATGAGGAGCAAGGAGAGGTCCTCTTTGTTCTTTGGTGTGGGTCTTTTAGATACGCTTGCCAACGAACTGCATGGCAGGTCAACATATGTCTGGTCAAGCATGTGGTACCCAAGCGGGAGATGTTTTGGCCACGCGAGATACGCTTGAGACATATGTTGCAAATAGCAGTGGTGCGATCTGATGCACTCGTCTCAAAAAAGGCCCACACCAAAGAACTTTTTGAATAACGCGCAGAGACTGCAGTGCCCTGCACATGTGGAGCTTTCGGGTGTGATGCAGTCAATGTGCTGCCCTTAGGCTGGCCCCTGGCCATCCTGCCTCGTTGGTGATGTGCCGCCTCCTCCTCCTCCTCCTCTTCCTCTCTCCTATCAGGCACCCACATTGAGTCAGTGACCTCATCATCCCCTCCCTCCTCATCACTGGAGCAAACCTGGCAGTATGCTGCAGCAGGGGGAGCATGACTGTTCTTCTTGGGCACCCCCTCTGTCCATGCTCATGTTACTGCCTTCATCGAGCTCAGTATCATCATCAGAGCCTTCCAAACGCTGGGCATCCTCCTGGAGCATGTACCCAACACTGTGGTCAAACAGTTCGAGGGACTCCTCAGGAGGACATGGTGGGGCTAGGGAAGGAGTCACTGATGACATTGAGCCGAGGGAAGAGGCCGCTGCTTTGCCAGACAAAGTACCCTGGGCATGGGTGAGAGAGGATGAGGAGGATGAGGACGGCTTGGTCATCCACTCAACCAAGTCTTCCACATGTTGCGGCTCAACACGGCCAGCTGCCGAAAAAAAGCCCAAGCGTGTCCCACGGCCACGTGCTGATGAGGATGCACTGTCTCCATGACCAGCACTAGACACAGAGCCTGCTTGCCCTCTCTTATTGGCTTGTGACTGTCTGCCTCTCCTTCTTGGCCTTCCAGACATACTAATGGCCTGTAGCTGCACTAAGCTGGGATATATATATATGTACTGATACTGCAGCTAGCAAAATCAACTGCCTGCCTGTAGTATGAGAACACCACCGACCTTCTACAGGTAGCTTTAGCTGAACACTGTGCAGAGCTCGCAAAAAACTAACTTGTAGGTATAGCTGAACACTGTGAGGTGGACACACCACACTAACTTGTAGTTTTAGCTGAACACTGTGAGCAGGACACACTGCACTAACTTGTAGCTTTAGATGAACACTGTGCAGAGGTCTCACTACACCAACTTGTAGGTTTAGCTGAACACTGTGAGCAGGACGCACAGCACTAACTTGTAGTTTTAGCTGAACACTGTGAGCAGGACGCATTGCACTAACTTTTAGCTTTAGATGAACACTGTGCAGAGGTCTCACTACACCAACTTGTAGGTTTAGCTGAACACTGTGAGCAGGACGCACAGCACTAACTTGTAGTTTTAGCTGAACACTGTGAGCAGGATGCACAGCACTAACTTGTAGTTTTAGCTGAACACTGTGAGCAGGATGCACTGCACTAACTTGTAGCTTGAGATGAACACTGTGCAGAGGTCTCACTACACCAACTTGTAGGTTTAGCTGAACACTGTCAGCAGGACGCACAGCACTAACTTGTAGTTTTAGCTGAACACTGTGAGCAGGATGCACAGCACTAACTTGTAGTTTTAGCTGAACACTGTTGTGTCCATTCACATAATATCCACGTTCCCATTTTCCCAGTGTCCATAATTATCAATTTTAAATTTGTTTTTAATCTTGTTTTTGCATATTGTTTTTAAAGCGATATCTTGTTTTGAATAGATATGTATATGTTTACATTCATGTTTCACATTAGATGCTTATGTACTAGGATTTATCTTGTCCATGGATATGTATCTGTATATATCTGTATATATCTGTATATATACATGCTTTTTATGGATTCTTTTATGGGTGTATATATGCATATATGTATACTTCATATTATATATGTATTAATATTGCTTTTAAACTTTTACCATTAACTTTTAATCAATTTTTAATTAATTTTTATTCCATTCCTATATGAATTGTGTCTAATATTGCCTCTAGTTGTAGTGTATTGTTCCTTCTCTCTCCCAAATGCATGTGCCATTTTTCCTCATGTTGTTATCTTTGGCCCCGCCCCCTCCAAGACTACAAAAACGACTGCCCTAGTGTCCGCCCCTCATACTTGAGAAAGGAGTGCCGCTATTCTTACCACCAATAGCGAGCGAACTCGGAAACGCGTCGCACAGCTGTGACGTCACAGCCCAGCGCCGCGCTGTGCTTGCCCTTCAGGCCTCGTTTTGGCTCCCTGCACGGCCATAGCTATTCCATCTCACGGAGCCGTACGAGCCTTACTACACACCGCAGCACGCCCGGTGATCGGCTTTGGCGTCCTTACAGCCTTATCCCTGGAACCCGCAGACAGATGGTCTGTGTCATCCCGAACTTATCCTAATCCGGAAGCGCCATCTGGAGATCTGAGGGAGACCCTGTTGTGCCCAGTTACCCCACCCCATCCTCGCCAGGATCCGATGTGGGGTCAGCACTGTACGGACTTGCTGAGACTTGTAGTCCTCCATCTTCTCCTCTACTCAGAGACGTACTGGAATGCAACATTACAGTCTTCCATGTGAGTGGATATTGTTTGTTGAATAAATGATTGCTGATATATACTCAGAGGCGCCCCTTTTCCTTGTTTAGCTGAACACTGTGAGCAGGACGCACAGCACTAACTTGTAGTTTTAGCTGAACACTGTGAACAGGACGCACTGCACTAACTTGTAGCTTTAGATGAACACTGTGCAGAGGTCTCACTACACCAACTTGTAGGTTTAGCTGAACACTGTGAGCAGGACGCACAGCACTAACTTGTAGTTTTAGCTGAACACTGTGAGCAGGACGCACAGCACTAACTTGTAGTTTTAGCTGAACACTGTGAGCAGGACGCACTGCACTAACTTGTAGCTTGAGATGAACACTGTGCAGAGGTCGCACTACACCAACTTGTAGGTTTAGCTGAACAATGTGAGCAGGACGCACAGCACAAACTTGTAGTTTTACCTGAACACTGTGAGCAGGACGCACTGCACTAACTTGTAGCTTTAGATGAACACTGTGCAGAGGTCTCACTACACCAACTTGTAGGTTTAGCTGAACACTGTGAGCAGGACGCACTGCACTAACTGTAAATAGTCTAGTTGCCTGACTGTGGTACTAATAGGATCAAAAGAACACCAGCAATTTTATTCAGGTAGCTGTAAATACTGTAACAAGACAAGCCTGCCTGTCAGTAAGAAGATAACAGGAACGGATCTAGCTGAACACTGTGAGCAGGACGCACTGCACTAACTTGTAGGTTTAGATGAACACTGTGAGGTGGACGCACCCCACTAACTTGTAGGTTTAGCTGAACACTGTGAGCAGGACGCACCCCACTAACTTGTAGGTTTAGCTGAACACTGTGAGGTGGACGCACCACACTAACTTGTAGGTTTAGCTGAACACTGTGAGCAGGACGCACCCCACTAACTTGTAGGTTTAACTGAACACTGTGAGCAGGACGCACCCCACGAACTTGTAGTTTTAGCTGAACACTGTGAGCAGGACGCACTGCACTAACTGTAAATAGTCTAGCTGCCTGACTGTGGTACTAATAGGATCAAAAGAACACCAGCAATTTTCTTCAGGTAGCTGTATATACTGTAACAAGACAAACCTGCCTGTCAGTAAGAAGATAACAGGAACGGATCTAGCTGAACACTGTGAGCAGGACGCACTGCACTAACTGTAAATAGTCTAGCTGCCTGACTGTGGTACTAATAGGATCAAAAGAACACAAGCAATTTTCTTCAGGTAGCTGCATATACTGTAACAAGACAAGCCTGCCTGTCAGTAAGAAGATAGCAGGAATGGATCTAGCTGAACACTGTGAGCAGGATGCACTGCACTAACTGTAAATAGTCTAGCTGCCTGACTGTGGTACTAATAGGATCAAAAGAACACCAGTAATTTTCTTCAGGTAGCTGTAAATACTGTAACAAGACAAGCCTGCCTGTCAGTAGGAAGATAACAAGAACGGATCTAGCTAAACTGAATACAGTGTATATATATATATATATATGCAACACCTGGGATGCATATATATACACAATACACTGTAAGTGCAGCTAACTGACTGACTGTTCTGCCTAATCTATCTAACTCAAATCAAATGTCACTGTCTGTCTCTCTCTCTCTCTCAATGAACGTCGGAACACACACTACACAGGGCCGCCGTGCAGGCGGCCTTATATAGTGTGGGGCGTGTACTAAATCCCCTGAGCCATAATTGGCCAAAGCCTCCTTGGCTTTGGCCAATTACGGCTCTCTGTTCAGTTCTGTTTGCTGTGATTGGCCAAGCATGCGGGTCATAGTGCATGCTTGGCCAATCATCAGCCAGCAATGCACTGTGATGCCGCAGTGAATTATGGGCCGTGACGCGCCACGCAAATTTGGCGTGAACGGCCCATATCGTTCGCAATTCGATGAACGGTCGAACAGCCGATGTTCGAGTCGAACACGGGTTCGACTCGAACATGAAGCTCATCCTTAATGTTCAACCAGGAATCTCTTTTATTGAAAGGAATACAGGCTCTTTTATACAGTAAAAGAGGAGGTGCATACCTCCTACTCATATTACTCTGAACATACACCTGTGACCAGAAACCTAATTAACATGGGCTAATTAACTATTCCCTTTAGACAGCCTAAATGACTCAGACATGACCTTTAGGCCAGACTGGCCGTCTTGTAGCTCAGAAAACCCAATCAACATTATCACAAATCAACACAGACTCTTCTTCACACAATAGCAGAGTTAATTAACACAAACAACAATGGGGATCTAATGACTCTTAGATCCCATACTAGACTTGTTTACAATACACATTCTAGCAGGCAACAGACAGACAGGTGGCTGGAATTGACATCAGCATCTCCTAACAGTATTTGTCCCAGAATTATGAATCAGCCACTATTCCTAATATGGCAAATCCAGGGTCCCCAGAGTCTGTGTGTCCTGGGGGACCAGGACCCGAATCCACAGTAATACCACCTCAAGGGTCCCCAGGCATACAGCTCACAAAGAGCACCATTCCCCCAAATGCTAGGGCCCACGATCGATCGGCAAGAGGCTAGCATTCAGTCCCCTCCAAAAGTCTCTCTCCCGGCTAGGTCTGTCACATGGGGGTCTGTGGGTGTGGGGCTTATTGGAATCTGGAAGTCCCCTTTAACAAGGTGACATCCCAGCCTACCCCCTGTGTGAAATGGTAACGGGTACAAATGTACCCCTACCATTTCACAAAAAAGTGTCAAAATGGTAAAAATGACAAGACAGGGCTTGGGGACAAGTCCTTTATTAAAAAATAAAAATGTCCCACAAAGTCTTCTTCTTCTCTTGCTCCGCTGACGAACCGAATAAAAAAAAAAAAAAAGCTGCACCGACCCGCCTCCATGGGAGGCACCCGCCGTCTGACGTGTCCTCGCAGGTGACAGTTCTTTTATACCTGAGGGCGGGGCCACACGGTGACATCGCTGGGTGACCCCACCCCCTCTGACGCACGGAGACATCCCTATGGCTTTCCCGTAGTGTCAGAGGGGACGGAGTCACCCAGTTACATCATCAAATATATCACGGATCACGGTAAATGACCGCTTATAGCGGCTGTTTACCACGTGATCGTTCCGTCAAATTACAGAGCGATCACTTGTAAACAAACCGGCGTCACGTCCAGTTCCTCTCTCCCCTCTCTGACCGAACTGTACAGTGCAAGGGGAGAGGGGAGAGATCAGTGGTAGCAGAGCTGTGGGCTGGATGTGTAGTGCCCACAGCGCCTATATGTGCCCATTCCAGCCATCCATACTCAGCCATCCATGCTCAGCATACCCATTCATACTCAGCATACTCTTCCATCCATCAATGCTCACCCAGCCATACTTAGCATACTAATCCATCCATCCATGCTCAGCCATCCATACTCAGCATACTCAGCCATCCATCCATGCTCAGCCATCCCATCCACCTCCATCCATAATTAGCCATACTCATCCATACCCATCCATACCCAGCCATACCCAGCAATACTCAGCTGTACCCAGCTGTACTCAGCCATACCCAGCCGTACTCAGCTGTACTCAGCCATACTCAACCATATCCAGCCATACTCAGTTGTACCCAGCCATACTCAGTCGTACCAGCCATATTCTGTCGTACCCAGCCATACTCAGTCGTACCCAGCCATACTCAGCCATACTCAGCCATACTCAGCCATACCCAGCCATCCCATCCATACTCAGCCGAACCCATCCATCCCATCCATACTCAGCCGTACCCAGCCATACTCAGTCATACCCAGCCATATTCAGCCTTACCCAGCCATCCCATCTATAGCCAGCCATTCTCAGCCGTACCCATCTGTACTCAGCTGTACCTGGCCATACTCAGCCATGCTCATTCATGCTCAGTCATCCCATCCATACTCAGCCATCCCTATCCACAGCTCATCCACCCCCATTCATGCTCATCCATGCCACATCAGTTCTCATCCATGCCACTACAGTGCCTCACAAAAGTGTAATAGGTAGTCAAATTAGATTTGAAACTTATGCCCCTAGAACCCCATACGGTGCTCCCTGCATGCTGCGCCTCTCTATGTGGCCACACTGTGGAAAAGTCTCACACATATGGTATCGCCATACTCAGGAGGAGTAGGAGAATCTATTTTGGGGTCTAATTTTTGGTATGTATTTGCTATGTGTTAGAAACATTGTGTAAATGGACAACATTGTTTAAAAAAAATGCGTTTTCATTTTCTTTAAACATTTTCCAAAAACTTGTAGAAAAAAATGACATGTTCAAAAGACTCATTATGCCTCATAGATTATACATTGGGGTGTTTTCTTTCCAAAATGGGGTCATTTTTGGGGCGTTTCCATTGTCCTGGTTCTCCAGGTCCTTCAAAAGTGCAAGAGGTAGTCAAGAAATTATGCAGTGGGGACGGAAAGTATTCAGACCCCCTTAAATTTTTCACTCTTTGTTATATTGCAGCCATTTGCTAAAATCATTTAAGTTCATGTGATATTTCAGTTTTTCTTGTTTAATAAATCTGCAAAAATGTCAACAATTCTGTGTTTTTCTGTCAATATGGGGTGTTGTGTGTACATTAATGAGGAAAACAAATGAACTTAAATGATTTTAGCAAATGGCTGCAATATAACAAAGAGTGAAAAATTTAAGGGGGTCTGAATACTTTCCGTCCCCACTGTATGTGTAATTTATGCTCCAAGAACGCCTGATGGCGCTCCCTGCATGTTGGGCCTCTGTATATGGCCACACTGTGTAAAATTCTCACATATGTGGTATCACCATACTCAGGAGGAGTAGTAGAATGTGTTTTGGGGTGTAATTTGTGCTATGTATATGCTGTGTGTGAGAAATAACCTGCTAATATAACAATTTTGTGAAAAAAAATGTTGATTTTGCAAAGAATTGTGGGAAAAAAATACAACTTCAAAAAACTCACCATGCCTCTAACTAAATACCTTAGAATGTCTACTTTCTAAAAGGGGGTCATTTGGGGGTATTTGTACTTTCCTGGCTTGTTAGGGTCTCAAGAAATGAGATAGACCGTCAGTGCATCAGGTGTGATCAATTTTCAGAGATTGGCACCATAGCTTGTGGACTCTTTAACTTTCACAAAGACCAAATATTATACACCAATTTGGGTTATTTTACCAAAGATATGTAGCAGTATACATTTTGGCCAAAATATATGAAGAGAAACTACTAATTTGCAAAATTTTATAACAAACGAAGAAAAATGCATTTTTTTACAGAATTTTCAGTCTTTTTTCTTTTATAGCGCAACAAATAAAAAACCCAGCGGTGATTAAATACCACCAAAAGAAAGCTCTATTTGTGTGAAAAAAGGTCGACAATTTCATATAGGTACAGTGTTGCATGACTGAGTAATTGTCATTCAAAATGTGAGAGCACCGAAAGCTGAAAATTGGTCTGGTTAGGAATGGTGTTTAAGTGCCCAGTGGGTAAGTGGTTAATAAGACACGTGGCCACTCATTAAAATTAGAAGAAATGAGATTTAAACTTAAACCACGTAGAGTGTTCTTTACTATAAGAGCGGCAAGGATGTGGAATTCCCTTCCACAGGCGGTGGTCTCAGCGGGGAGCATCGATGGTTTCAAAAAACTATTAGATAAGCACCTGAACGACCACAACATACAGGGATGTACAATGTAATACTGACATATAATCACACACATAGGTTGGACTTGACGGACTTGTGTCTTTTTTTAACCTCACCTACTATGTAACTATGTAATTACCAGCAATGCAGGAGGGGGGATGAGGGGGTTAATTTAGATGTGGATGGGAGATTAAAGCCTCCCCCACTGCCATTGCCCCCCAATGACCCCTAATGACTGTGACATCTGTGGTCATACAGTGAAAGTTAACCCCCCCCGCATTGATGGTCATGGGGGGGATTGCATTTCAATGCCACTGACGCTGGTGCTGGGGGTTATTGGATCCACTGACACCAATTTTGAGGGTTGTTAATGCGTCCACTAACTCTAGTGTTGGGGGTTATTTTTGCGTTCACTGACACTAGTGCTGGGGGTTAATATTGCATCCACTGTCACCAATGTTGAGGATTAATAAGGCAACCACTGACACCAATGTTGTGGGTTAATAATGCATCCACTGACACAAATGTTGGGGGTTAATAACACATCCACTGTCACCAATATTGGGGGCTAATAATGCATCCACTGACATCAATGTCGGGGGTTAATAATGCATGAACTGACACCAGTGTTGGGGGTTTTCATACATCCACTGACACCAGTGTTTAGGGTTATTCTTTCATGACTCAGAAGCAACTGGGAGATAATAGGAGTAGCAGTGTATTTTAGTGATTTCCAGCTTCCAGGTATGGTATGTACCTTTTAATTACTTCATATTAGTAGTGGTTCTCTACTATTTTTATACTGTGCAGAATGTAATTAATGTCTGCAGCCCTTCTTAAATGTTGGGATTAGTGTTTACTTGTTTACTTTTACTACTGTTGTTTTTAGTTACTTTTGTTTTTCTACAACACTTGGTTCGGTTCACACTGCTGCGATGCGAGAACCTGTGCGAATCCAGTGTGGGTTCCCACATCACATATAGCTTGCAGGCAGTGCACACTGCCCTATGTAAACCGCATAAGGATGGTCCCGATGTTCGAGGCGAATGTCCGTAAGGATGGTCCCGATGTTTGAGTTGCATGTAAGTTCGACTCGAACATCAGGTGTTCATTTGTTTACCGTGAGATCGCAGTGCATTGACAGCTGCTGATTGGCCAAAGCATGCACCTGGCCGGCATGCTTTGGCCAATCACAGCGCGATGTGCTGTGAGAGCCATGATTGGCCTTCGGCCAATCATGGCTCAGGGGCTATGTCCACACCCCACACTATATAAGGCTGCTGCTTACATGGCAGCCGTATATAGTGAATGGATGGAGATTAGGCAAGGTAGTTAGTGTAGTGTGCAGTCAGTCAGTGAAGTATATATATATAATACAGTTCAGAGTACAGTATATAGTGCAGTTAGTGTAGTATATATTATACAGTTCAGAGTATATAGTGCAGTTAGTGTAGTATAATTAATACAGTTCAGAGTATATAGTGCAGTGTGTATAGTATATATAATACAGTTCAGAGTATATAGTGCAGTCCATGTAGTATATATAATACAGATCAGAGTATATAGTGCAGTCCGTACAGTTACATAGTTACATAGTTAGTAAGGTTGAATAAAGATACCAGTCCATCCAGTTCAACCTGAGTGAATGTGGGTGCGTGTCTACAATTGTCCCTATCCCTGTACATTGTATCTCATTAAGATGCTCATCTATTATTTTATTATTTATTTAATGTACCCATATAGCGCATTCAATTTTACGCAGCGCTCCACACATATACCGCACACTCACATCGGTCCCTACCCTCCAGAAGCCCACAATCCAAGGTCCCCAACTCACATTTATATACTAGGGCCAATTCTGGACAAAGCCAATTAACCTACCATATAATACAGTTCAGAGTATATAGTGCAGTCCGTGTTGTACATATAATACAGTTCAGAGTATATAGTTCAGTCCGTATAGTATATATAATACACTTCAGAGTATATAGTGCAGTCCGTATAGTATATATAATACAGTTCAGAGCATATAGTGTAGTCAGTATAGTATATATAATACAGTTCAGAGAATATAGTGCAGTCTGTATAGTATATATAATGCAGTTCAGAGTATATAGTGCAGTCCATATAGTATATAAAATACAGTTCAATACTACACTATAAAGGGGCCCGCAGTCCCTGCCTGCAAAAGGCAGTTGCTAAGGCCTGGCTGAGCCAGTGTCAGGCCTAACCATGTGGTGCTAGCTTTTCCTGGGAGCTCAAACAAGTAGACTGCTGGACTAGCTGAGGAGTAATGATCTGCACTAAGAGTTGTGCTGGAGGATGAGAGATCTGTATATACCGGAGTGTATTTAAGTTGTTCCAATTCTTTGTTCTAAAAGTCCTCCCAATTAATTGTTCTAAAATTCACTGGGCATCCCACATTTCCTATACCCCATCCAAGTTCAATCCCCTCAATAAAACAAAAAAAAACCAAAGCTAATGGACTGTTCATTGCCTTGGAGTAACTGAGGACTTGAATGACGGGCTGGGCAGGGTGACAGGTGGGCCACAACACTTAGCAGCCCTTACGCGGGGTACCGCTACATATATAATACAGTTCAGATTATATAGTGCAGTCCGTGTAGTATATATAATACAGTTCAGCGTATATAGTGCAGTCAGTGTAGTATATATAATATAGTGGAGAATATATAGTGCAGTCAGTATAGTATATATAATACAGTGCAGAGTATATAGTGCAGTGCAGAATATAATACATTGTATTGAAGTGGTTAAGGGGGACCCTATGACAGAATTAAGAAAAAAATGGCGTGGGGTCCCCCCAAAGCCATACCTGGCCCATTGGGTCTGGTATATATTTTAAGGGCAACTCCACGCCAAAATTAAAAAAAAACGGCGTTGGGTCCCCCCTAAATCCACACCAGACCTTTATCCGAGCATGCAGCCTGGAGGTCCCGATAGGGAAGACGAGCGAGCGTCCCCTCTCCTGAACTATACCAGGCCACATGCACTCAACATGGGGGGTGGGTGCTTTGGGACGGGGGGGCTCTGCGCCCCCCACCCCAAAGCACCTTGCCCCATGTTGATGGGGACAAGGGCCTCTTCCTGACAACCCTGGCCAGTGCTTGCCATAGGGTCTGCAGGCAGGGGGCTTATCAGAATCTGGAATCCCCCTTTAACAAGGGAGCCCCCAGATCCTGCCCCCCTATGTGAATGGGTATTGGGTGCATTGTACCCCTACCCATTCACCTAAAAAGTGTAAAAAAGCAAAAACCACAAGAGACAGTTTTTGACAATTCTTTTATTAAAATAGAAAAAAAAGTATCCCACGATGTCCATCCACCATCCATCACGCCACCCCACCTCCCGGCGACTGCTGCCTTTTCACTTTGACAGCTCTTATATAGGCAAGGGCAGCGCCACCCGTTGATGTAACCAAGTGACCCCGCCCCTTCTGACGTCATGTGACGTCATGTGATGTCGGAGGGGTTGGGCTCATCTGGTTACGTCAGCGGGTGGCCCTGCCCTTGCCTATATAAGAGCTGTCAAAGCGAAAAGACAACAGTCGACGGTAGGCCTCCCATTGAGGCAAAGCTTTTCGAGTTTTTTCTATTTTTCGGGTCCATCAGGTGGGGTGATTAAAGATGGATGGACATCATGGGACATGTTTTTTTTCTTTTTTAATAAAGGAATTGTCAAAAACTGTCTGTTGTGGTTTTTATTTTTTGACACTTTGGGGAATGGGTAGGGGTACAATGTACCCGATACCCATTCACATGGGGGGGCAGGATCTGGGGGCACCCTTGTTAAAGGGGGTTTCCAGATACCGCTAAGTCTCCCTGCCCGCAGACCCCGACAACCAATGGCCAGGGTTGTCGGGAAGAGGCTTTTGTCCCCATCAACATGGGGACCAGGTGCTTTGTGGAGGGGCAGAGCCCCCCTGCCCCAAAGCACCCACCCCCCATGTTGAGGGCATGTGGCCTGGTATGGTTCAGGAGGGGGGGTGCTCGCTCGTCCCCCCTATCCAGACCTCCAAGCAGCATGCTGGGATAAGGATCTGATATGGATTTTGGGGGGGACCCCACGCTGTTTTTTTCCTTGATTTTTCAGCTGTATTGGCGGGAGCTGGCAATACATTACAGCCGCGAGCAAGTTTTGATTACATTTTTTTCCTTTAGTAATGTCAATATTGCTGCGGCATGCTCTACAAATTGCACATATGCGCCACTTTACAGGTAGACTAAGGGACCCCCCAGGCACAATATTTAAAGGAATATTTCATTTTTATTGTTTCACTTTCACTAAGCATTATTAACCCCTTCCCTCCCGGGCTATAGCAGAATGACAGGCGGGCGGTGGTTCAGTTATCCTGACTGGGCGTCATATGACATCCAGCTGCTTCACCGCGGGGGCGCGCATTGCGTCTGATACACCACTACATCGTTCTTGGTAAACAGCCTCTGATCTAGTAGATTACATTGGGATCATTGTAGATATTTTTAGGTGGAGCAGGTGCTGTCTATTATTTACCTATTTTCAACCTGCCCTTCAGTGGGGACAGTATTGACAGCATTGGCTTAAAATATATTGCCCTATATTACCTAGGCACGAGTGTTTTACATTACTATTAGTCAAAACTATTGAAGTTAAAAATAATTAATTTATAATTATAGTTATAATTAAGGCCTATACTTATTATTTTATTAATGGTTTCATGGGCATCTTGGAAGCCATCTTGTCTATCTGTTAAAAGCTGAATACAAGTTCATTGCTTTTGGACAGAGACTTTTACAGAAGATTTTAAGAGCCTTATCGCATATTCTCCCAGGTTGTAAATTGTGAGGGTCCTAGACAACAAAAACAAGATAAGGACTAAAACAAGAATAGAGACTTAAAAAAAAAATACTGGAAGAAAGAAAAGGGGCTTATTTAAAAGTTGCCTTATGAACAAGTATTATGAATTGCAAGTAATTATATTAGCAATAATTTCTGTTGTATTATTATTACTGTTACTATTATTTTATGGTGCATTTATATGCCTACTTAATTGGAAAATTTCACATATTTTTGTTTATGTACTTTTTCAATATTCAACATATATTTATTAAATATTGTTTGATTTTACTCATTGAAATATATAGAAATATTATTAATATGAGGGGTACATGTTTAACCACTTGCCTACGTCATGACGTTAAGGGTGGTCATCTCTGCCCACTGAGCTCCGGGACATCTCTTCTCCTGTCCCTCTTCCAGGAGAACAGTGGGCAGAGACCCCTCCCCCCATCATTTAAATATTGATCCCTTTCAGAGCAGATCCCTGAGAGAGCTTCTCCTTTTTATCCCCTCTCCCTTCTACCCTCCCCCCTTCCTTTGGGGTAATTAGCCTTCCCAAGGCCCATGGATCCAAGGCCCTCTCCTCCTAGGCCCTTTGGTTTCCCCCAAAGGTTAGACTCTACCTGTGGGTCCCGTCAGACCAGCTGCCCCCTGAAAATAGGGCTAACCCCTCCCCCCCTCTCCACAATATTTAACTCATTCTCTTATTCTTATTCTACCCTCCCCCTCCCCTTCCCCCCTCTCTGTCCCCCCTTCAGCACCCAGTTCTTTATTTCTCAGTTCTTCTTATTTTTCCTTATAATCGGGTGCCATCTTTGTTCCTCCGTGATCGACGTGTTGTTTTGTGCTTCCCACCAGCCTGGTATTTCGACAAGTGGTATATTCAATCTATCACAAAAAATGACTGTGGGTATCTCAGGGTAGCGGACCGTCCCTCTTTTCTCCCTGTTAGGCAAGCTGGAAAACCCCATGAATATTATATATTATTAAGTTTCAAGTGTTCCACTAAGGGTTTCAGTGTTCTTCTTCTGGCCAGGGTCTCAGCTGATAGGTCCGGAAATATTTGCAGGGAAGACTCTTCGTATTTAATCGGTTGTTTATTTTTTAGACTTTGCTAGATCTGTTCCTTATCTTGGAAATAATGAAATCTTGCTATTATATTTCTTGGTATTTCCACTGCCAGTGTAGCTGGCTTTCTTACCCGGTGCACCCTTTCAAACTTTATTTTTTCAGTCTCTTTTAGTCCCAGCAGGTGCCCGAATATTTTATCCATTTTTACCTGTTGATCTTCTCCCTGCATATCTGGTACTCCCCTTTTTCGAAGATTTTTCCTTCTATTCCGATTTTTCTGGTCTTCTAACCGACACATTGTGTCTCGCTGATCTCTTTGTAGTCTTACCATCTGATCATTCAAATCCATTATTGTTACTGCTTGTACATCCAGTTGCTCTTCTGTGCCTTCCACCCTCCTCAAGATGTGATTCAAATTCTCATGTAAGGTGGCCATTTCCTCCTTGATAGATGTTTCTAATTTTGCGAACATCTCCACCATTTCTCCTTTAGTTGTCAACTGTTTTTTTTTGTTCAGTTGCCAGTTCTTCCTCCTTGTCCACCCTTAACTTCATGACTTACAATGTCCGTGGTCTAAACGCTCCTATAAAGAGAAATAATTTAATAAGAGAGCCTAAACATTATAGACCGGATGTAGTCTTATTACAGGAGACACATATTTCATATGACTCAAATTTAAAAATATTTTTAAGATATTATCCAGTATGGTTTTACGGGGACTCTCCAATAAAAAAAGCTAAAGGGGTTGCTATAGGATTTTCCAGAGGAGTAAGGTTTGCCTTAGAGGACAGACCGGAAAGGAGATATCTGTTTCTGAAGGGTAAAATTAATGAGGAAGAATACTCTCTGGCAAATATCTAATGCCCCAATAATAATTCAATAAAATATACAATTAAAATCATAAAAAAATTTAAAGGATTTCAAGAAAGGATATACCATCTTTGGTGGAGATTTTAATTTCTGTATGACCCCTGGGATCGACATTACGTCAAGTGCACAGAGGACTGGGAATGTTTTGCGGAAGGCTTTAAAAAAGATCTTAAAACAGAACCAGCTGATAGAACTGTGGCGAATGCAAAATACAAACTGTCGAGATTATACATTCCACTCCTCAGTGCACGGGACGTACTCGAGAATAGATTTTTTCTTGGTAGATCATAGACTGCTTAATACAGTTGATAAGGTTGACATTAAAATTGCCACATTCTCAAATCATGTGCCGGTAATGATGGGAATTAAGCACGAGGAGAAGCCAAATAGAAAAACCCCCTGGAGATTAAATGGAGAGCTACTACAGGATGTAGAGGTAGAAGAGAAAATCAGGCAGGAATTGGAGTGGTACTTTAAAACTTATGATACGGAAGAAATATCAGAAGCCATGTTATAGGAAGCCCACAAGGCTTATGTAAGAGGTATTCTGATCCAGATGGGCACAGAAAGGAAAAAAGTGGGATAAGGAGAAAGAATGCTCTGATAAAAGATATCGCAAGGATAGAACAGCAACACAAAAAAAGCAGGAAAAGCAGAAATTTTGGCGACTTTTATTCAGAAAAGGGAACAATTGAAAGAACTAGTCGAGCAAGATACACGGTCGGTCTATAATAAGATCAAAAAGGAAAGGTATTTGTGGGGCAATAAAATAGGAAAACCCCTGACAAGAATGTTAAAAAAGAAAATAGCTGTAAATTATATAGAAAAAATACAAGATAGTACAGGAACTATGATTTACAATAAATCAGGGATAGCTAAAACCTTTCAAGAATATTATGCGAAACTGTACGCGATTAATAAAAATGAATCACCTGAGCAAAAAAAATAACAGAAAGGATAAAACCAGGGTTTTCTTAGAAAAGACAGATTTAAATAAAATCTCAGAGGAGCATAGGATTGGGTTGGAAGAACCTGTAACAGAGAAAGAAATAAGGAAAATACTAAGAGAGACTCCTCTGGGTAAGAGCCCTGGCCTGGATGGGCTGACAACGTTATATTATAGAAAGTTTGGAGATATTCTGATCCCTAAATTATGTTTATACATAAATGGGATTGGAATGAAGTGGGCAATAAGGAAGGAGGCTTTAGAGGCAGCCATAACCATTATACCAAAAGAGGGGAAAGATACTTCTTTATTTTCAAGCTACGGGCCAACTTCCTTGCTGAACGACGATATTAAGCTCTTCGCTAAGGTAATGGCGGGAAGGTTGAAACCTTTAATGAGCAAACTGGTACATGCCGATCAGGCAAGCTTTGTACCCGGTAGAGAATGCAGAGACAATGGAATTAGAACATTGTTGATCGTGCATGAGTCCGAGGCCCCCGGTCTACTCCTGTCGTTTGATGCTGAGAAAGCATTCGACAGAGTAGACTGGGGGTTCATGCAGGACACCCTAGCGGAGATGGGCATAGTTACTAGATACATGCAGTGGATAGGGGCGCTTTACAACCGTCCCACAGCAAGGGTGAAGGTGAACGGATCTGTTTCAGAAGCCTTTGAAATGCATAACGGCACTAGACAAGGGTGCCCTCTGTCCCCCCTACTGTTTGTCCTGTCACTTGAACCATTACTGGCGAAAATACGACAGGATGTGGACATTAGGGGGATCAGGGTGGGAGAAGCAGAAGATAAGATGGCAGTTTATGCGAATGATATATTGTTTTTCGTTTCATGTCCCAGGATAACTCTACCAAACTTGATGAAAGAACTGAAACAGTATGGTGATTGTTCAAATTTTAAAATAAACCCAGTTAAGTCGGAGATCCTGAACATAAGTGTTCCTTTTCAGGAGGCTCTTGCATATCAGGAGAAGTTTCCATTTATTTGGAGAGAGAAAGAGAGAAAAATATTAAAATATTTAGGGGTCAACATTACAAAGTCTACGGACATGCTTTACCAATCAAACTTCCTGCTCTTACTGAATGAAATTAAAAAGGACTTAAATAAGATAGATAGTCTAGATGTGTCTTGGCTGGGGAGAATTAATATATTTAAAATGAGTCTATTGCCAAAGATTATGTATCAATTTCAGATGCTGCCTATATCTCTCCCACAAGTGTATTTTAAAACTTGGAAAACAATACTCCTTAGGTTTATTTGGAAAGGGAAAAAAATGAAAATAAGCTTACAAGTACTAACTAGAGACAGAAAGCAGGGGGGCCTAGGAGTCCCTGATTTAACCACCTCAATACTGGGCACTTTCGCCCCCCTCCTTCCCAGCCCAATTTTCAGATTTCAGCACTCTCACACTTTCAATGACAATTGCGCGGTCATGCTACCCTGTACCCAAATTACATTTTTATCATTTTGTTCACACAAATAGAGCTTTCTTTTGGTGGTATTTATTCACGACTCTGTTTTTTATTTTTTGCGATATAAGCGAAAAAAGAGGGGACATTTGGAAAAAAAAACAATATTTTCTTATTTCTATTTTAAAACAAATCCAATAAAATCAAATTTTGTCATAAATTTAAGCCAAAACATATTCTGCTACATGTTTTTGGTATAAAAAATCCCGTTAAGTGTATAATAATTGGTTCCTGTAATCACGGACACGTGCGCAAATGATCATGTACAGATGTGCGCAGGTGACATATGTGTGCAGATAATCATTGGGACATGTTATTTTACGGGGACTTATATGGGGGACATGTGCTTTTACTATGTGGGGACGTGTTTTGGGGACATGTGTTTTGGGGACGTGTTTTGGGGACATTGTGTGTTTACTTAGTGTTTGTTTTGTGTTTTTACATTGTGTGGGGTCACTAGACTGGTGATCAGTGAGTAAAAAGCTGTAAAAAACAGCTCATACTCACTGATCACCAGCTGGCTGCAGCGATCCGCTCTCCTCTCCTCACTGACAACTTCCGTGTGAGGAGAGCAGAGCAGATTGCCTAGCAACCGGCTCTGTGTTTACATCACATGACGGCTGTGATTCGACACGGCCGTCATGTGATCAAGAGGGCCAATCGCAGAGCCCTCCTGCCGATCGGAGATGCGCCCTGTCCGGGTGACACGAGCGCATCGGGATCGCGCCGCTGCGCACGCGATCCCACTCCTTTTGAGGGACGTTCCTGAACGTCCACTCAGAAGGAGAGAGCGCCCACCCGGCCGTATATGTGCAGTGGCCGGGTGGGAAGTGGTTAAAGAACTACTATAAAGCAGTTCTCCTCACGCAGGTTAACGACTGGGCAAAAAACAATAAAAATAAAAGATGGGTGGAACTGGAAAATGCAATAAGTAAGACAGAGTTGGGGAAAATGATTTGGGTACCTACACATATGAGGAAATTTGGAAAGAAATCACATAAGAATACACTTAAAACTTTAGAGACGTGGGATATGATACACAAAAAAACAAAAATGGAGTTATAACTCCCCATGTATTGCATTAAAGGATACAGAGTATTTTCCACCGGGGAAAAGTAATTTATTTGGAAATTGGATTAAAGAACCAAATGCACAATTAAAAGACGTGATGGTAAAGGGAAGGTTATGCACATTTCAAGAGTTAAACAAAAAAATAATATAGTGGTGATAGATGAATGGCATTTTTCCCATCTAAAACACTTTTTTGATTCACTCTCCCAACCAGTGAGACCAGCATCTGCTACCGATGGAGAAACTGTGTACAGAGGTAGAAAAAAGGAGGGGGATATCGGTAATATATAAAATCCTAATAGAGGGAACTGGGATGGGAAAGCCGCCATACATCAGCAAGTGGGAGGAGGAATTAGGGTCACAAGTGAATGAGTCAGAGATGAGAAAAATTATGAGTTTGGTGTTTATATCGTCACAGGATTGCAATATAACAGTTAGTTATAAGTTAGTTTTAAATTTTTAGCACAATGGTATATAACTCCAGATAAAGCCCACAAGTTTCAAACGGAGTGCTGCATGTCCTAAAATTAGACAATTTTGGAGAGAGATAATTCAGAATATAAAAGAGATAACAAAAGAGGAAGTCCAAGAAGATCCGTGGGAGATGTTTATTCCACCGGACGAAAACACCAGTTAACCAATATTTGAAAACCCTGGTCCCCTCACTCCTCAAGCAGCCAAATGTTTAATCCCCAGACATTGGCAAGATCCAGATAGCCCTACGTTGAGGAACTGGAGCAATAGAGTAGATCATATCGATAATTTGGAGTACCTGAGATTCAGTGGAGAAGAGGGTTGGGTGGGATTTGAGAGAAAATGGAAGGACTGGCATGCATTTAAGATTACTTTGAAGTTTGCAGAGGTGGTAGGAGACTGATTGGTTTAGGAGTCGATACCGAGATAGATGTAAGAGACATCAATAGTTGGTTCCAGAGCAGGGGAGGGGAGAGGATAGTATGGGGGGGGGGTTAAAAAGTTTAGAGGCAATTTGTATCTAGTTGTAGAGAAGAAAGTCTTTGGGTGATGAAATGTATGTTTTTAAACTGTATTGGAAGGGGCGGAGCCGGCAGCCAGAGCGGAGGGAGGTGTAAGGAGAAAGCTCTGCAACAACGACCTGTATAACGCGGCTCACTGTTAGCCTACATGGACACAAACTACATCCACAGAAAGAGGAGACTGAGGGGAACACAGCAGCCACAATGGACAAACGCAAGGAGAGAGAAGGACCGAAGAAATTGACCGATTTCTTCCCCCCTGTGGCTGGCCGGGATTCCCAAGATGGCGCCCACTCTGAGAACAGAGAATCAGCATCTCACACTCCTGCAGCAATCCGTCACCATCCACGGGTGAGTCATGCCCCACAAGCCATCCACCACCATCCTCACCCTTTAACAGCGCTGTGAAGCAGAGAAGGAGGATTGGGGTGGATGGGGAGAAGCAGGATGAGGCAGGGACAGAGGGGGATGAGATGGAGGAATCCTCCTCTTATGACCAGTAGATGGATGCATTCCCCACATCAAGGCAGCCTATCATGGACACCACCATGAAAGAAATGTTACTGACTCTAAGGGGGCCCTCCAACAGGACATGTCAGCATTTATGCATACCACCAAAACTGAAATGTCAGCACTCAGGAGCAGAGTAAATTATGTGGAAAAAAATGGAGGAATTCACTCTGGCACATAATGAGCTGGTAGATGCTCACTTTGATGTTGAGAATGAGATCAGGGCCATGCATCTCAAGATGGCGGACATCGAAGATAGGGCTAGCAGGAACAACATTAAATTCAGAGGAGTCCCTGAATCGATCAAACCAGCAGAACTCACAACATACTTCCAAAAGCTCATGATCACGGCCCTCCCATCACTGGGGCCTGCTGATGTAATAATAGACAGAGTTCACAGATTGCCAAAGCCATCATTCCTGTCTGATCACATCCCCAGAGATGTCATAGCTAGGATCCACTTTTATCACGTGAAGAACCAGCTGATGCGATTTGCCAGACAACATCCCGCACTCCCTGACCCATTCGCTGGAATCGCATTGTATGCTAATTTATCACAAGCTACACTGACGACGAGGCACAATCTACTTCCTATTACAAAAATCCTGCGTAACCACAAAATTCTTTACAAGTGGGGATTCCCTGCCAAATTGTTGCTGGAAATGCATAATGAATCACATGCAATCACCTCACTTGAAAAAGGTATGGAGCTCCTCAGGAAATGGCCACTTCTGCCGGTAAATGGAGAAGCTGCAGATCCTGAACCCCTACTGGATAGACGCAATAATAATTGCCAGAACAGGATAGGCAGGTAGGCAACTATCTGCTAGATGCTAGTTACCGCTGATGGCACTTATACCTGTAGAGTACCTCTCTCAAGATTACTAACCCCTGGTGCCTTTCAAGTCGCCCACAAACCCATGTGTAGGCTTAACCACTTCCCAGCCGGCGCACGATGATGTACGTCGGCAGAATGGCACGGACAGGCAAATGAGCATACAGGTACGTCTCTTTAAATTTGCCGCCATGCCATCGCGTGCGCACCGCCGGCGGCGCGCATGGCGGTTGGCCCCTCCAAGAGTCGGATCGCAGGTCCCGCGGACTTGATCGCCGTGGGGTTACCCGCGATCGTCTCACGGGGAGGAAGAATGGGGAGATGCTAATGTAAACAAGCATCTCCCCATTCTGCCTAGTGACAGTGTCACTGATCTCTGTGATTGGAGCAGAGATCAGTGACATGTCACACACAGCCATGCCACCCACAGTTAGAACCACGCCTAGGACACACTTAACCCCTACACTGCCACCTAATGGTTAACCCCTTCACTGCCGGTGTCATTTACACAGGAATCACTGCATTTGTATAGCACTGATTGCTGTATAAATGACAATGGTCCCAAAAATGTATCAAAAATGTCCGATGTGTCCGCCATAATTTCACAGTCACAATAAAAATCGCAGATCGCCCCCATTTAAAAAAAAAATTATTAATAAAAATGCCCTAAAACTATTCCCTATTTTGTAAACGCTGTAACTTTTGCGCAAACTGATCAATAATCGCTCATTGCAATTTATTTTACCAAAAATATGTAGAAGAATACATATCGGCCTAAACTGAGGAAAAAAAATGTTTTTTTATATATTTTTGGGGGATATTTAATATAGCAAAAAGTAAAAAATAATGCGTTTTTTTCAAAATTGTTGCTCTTATTTTGTTTATAACGCAAAAAATAAAAACCACAGGGGTGATCAAATACCACCAAAAGAAAGCTCTATTTGCGGGAAAAAAAGGAGGTCAATTTTGTTTGGGAGCCATGTCGCACGACCGCGCAATTGTCAGTTAAAGCAACGCAGTGCCGAATCGCAAAAAGTGCTCTGGTCAGGAAGGGGGTAAATCCTTCCGGGGCTGAAGTGGTTAAGAATCGACCGTTCGGCTAATTTGAGACCTAGTTTTCCCCCCTCTTTACTTACAGGATGACTCCTGTAACCTGTTTTATGCACTACAAGTTCCATGACTATTCCAAGCTGCTGCAAAGCTCAGTTTGGTTCTTTGTTTTTGTTCCTTCTTTTTTTCTGACGTTTATTATAGAAACTTTACCTCAAGAATTACACATACTCAACAACAACTCAAGAGCACATTCTCTATTAACTCCTACCACTAGATGGCAGCAATTCGCTTTACTTACCTGGAATGAGCCCTAAAATTGTGTCACACAATGTGAGAGGCTTAAAGCGGAGTGCCGCCGAAAATGTTTTTTTTAAAAGTCAGCAGCTACAAATACTGCAGCTGCTGACTTTTAAAACATGGACACTTACCTGTCCAGGGCGCCCGCGATGTCGGCACCCGAGGCTGAACCGTCTCTCTGTCCTCGGGTGCTGCCGCCTCCATCTTTGGTAAGGGAACCAGGAAGTGAAGCCGTGCTGCTTCACTTCCCGGTTCCCTACTGCGCATGCGGATGGTCCCTGCTGCCTCTGGGACCCGTGTGTTTCCCAGCAGGCAGCGGGGAGGGAGCAGGAAGTGGCGTAAATAACCGCAGATTCTGCGGCTATCTATGCCGGGAGTGGGTACAGATACCTGTAATATACAGGTATCTGTACCCCCCTCCCCCCTGAAAGGTGCCAACTGTGTCACCGGAGGGGGGGAGGAATCTGATGAGTGGAAGTTCCACTTTTGGATGGAACTCCACTTTAAACAGCCCCTACAAGCGTAGAGCCTTGTGGAAGTCAGCTCTGGACCTGAAATGTGACATTCTGTGTGCACAAGAGACACATTTCACCAGCAGCAAACCCCTAAAGTGCAAGCACAAAAAATTCCCCAAAGTGTTGTTCACTGCCAATGACATTTCCAAAAAAAATGGGGTATTGATTGCTATTAGGGACACTGTAACCTTTTCTTTATTGCAGGATCATATTGACCCCCAAGGACATTTTATCATAGACCGAGTTACCTACACACTGGTAAACTTGTATGCTCCAAATGTCAAACCGATTAAATTTATTCGTAAGGTTGTTTCACTTGCCAAATCCATGCAAAAGGGTAACTTGTGGTGATACTTTTTTATAAAAATACCCCTATAATACACAAGCTTAATGTATTCTAGTAAAGTTAGTCTGAAAACTAAGGTCTGTTTTGTTAGTTTATAGCAGTAGTTTGTTATTTTATAAACTTACAGCAGGCCGTGGCCATCTTAAGTGTGGGCATCTGAAGCCAGACTGTATTTCTTCCTGAATCTCATCCTTGCAGATCTCGCACATGCTCAGTGCAGCACAAGCAGTGTAATAGGTTTCAGGTCAGGTTTCCATAGCAACGGCAGTTTCAGAGGAAGTTGCCGCTCCACATGCTCAGTGAAGCACAAGCAATGTAATAGGTTTCAGGTCAGGTTTCCATAGCAACGGCAGTTTCAGAGGAAGTTGCCGCCCCTTCCCAGAAGGCATTGCAAACAGGAAATGATGCGATGGGCCGCAGCCAGGGAGGAGGAAGTGAAAGATGAACACAGCAGATATACAGTAGGTGCTGAGAAAAAAAATTAAAAAATATCCAATTTGTTTACAGTGCACAGTTTAGTGAGGGATGCTGAAGAGTTGTAAAAGTGGGTGGAACTCCACTTTAATAATATGTGGAGATTTCAATATGGTTATGAATGATGAGCTTGACTCCTCCTCGGTGGCTCTCAGGAAAAGGCCCTCTTTGGGATCTTAGTGCCATAAAGAATCCCTGGCGCTGCCTCAGGTCCACCGAGAGGGACCACACATATTACTCTATAGTGCATAATAGTTATTCTAGAATTGATTTTACCCTGCAGAAAGTGGGTAAAGCTGATGTCCACAACATCACCTGGTCAGACCACGCGCCTGTAGCCATTGAGGTTGTGGATACTAGCAAAACTTCCCGCAAACCGCAGTGACGCAACAACACTTTTCTTTTGTCACATCCCCACATCAGGGATGAGATAGAGGAGAAACTCAAAGAATACTTCAGCTTCAATGCCAATGGAGAGTGTTCTCCAACAACGATTTGGTGTGCACATAAAGCATTTGCTAGGGGAATACTTATCTAGGCTGCTTCTAAAGAATGGAAAAAAAGTTCAAAGTGTTTAGCACAGCTTCACAAGTCCATTGCAGAACTAGAGGCCCAAATAAGGACCCCAGCACCACATCCCCCATCGTTTTGAAACGCCTTAATTGCTGTCGCGAGGAGTTACGACAGGAACTTAGGGCGGATTATGACCTATATTTAAAAAGGATGAAACTATCTTTCTATTCCCAAAACAATAGGGCAAGCAAACTCCTAGCCTCTCAAATCACAAAAAGGCAAGCCAAAGCCAATATTACACACATTCAACATCACAGCTCCAATATCACACTCCACAACCCTAAGGATATAGCCAATGCCTTCGGGGACTACTACGAATCCCTTTACAACCTCAACAAAGACACAACCACCCATCATCCCACGGAAATAGAGATTGATGAAATCCTCCAAGGAGTCCAATTGCCCTCAGTAGATACAGCAACGCTACGAGCCCTAAACTCCCCCTTCACTAGTGGAGAAGTGGAGACAGTTATAAAATCTCTTCCCATGCACAAATCCCCAGGAGCGGACAGTTTCTCTGCAGAGTACTATAAAGCTTTCTCTACCCTCCTTGCCCCAAAATTGGTAGATGTTTTTAATATGGCAACCAAATCAGGTTCTTTTCCAAGGTAAATGCTCCAAGCGACCCAAACCTGGTAAGGACACTTCCCACCCCCCAAAAATTTTCCAATCTCATTACTAAACTCTGATCTAAAGATATATGCCAAGATATTAGCCAACAGGCTAATGAAAATTACCCCCTCCCTCATAGGATTGGATCAAGTTGGCTTTGTAAAGGGCAGGCAAACACTAGACGGGACCCGAAGGATGATAGACCTCCTGCGCTTTGCAGAAGTCAACCAAGTACCCAGTATATTTCTAGCCTTAGATTCCGAAATAGCATTTGATAGATACATTGGGGTTACCTATCAAAGACTGTCTGGCCTGATTCACTCAGCTATCATGTCCTTATATTCCAATCCCACAGCTCAAGTCTACACAGCTGGCCTCCGATATGATTCTTTCCGGTTATCAAATGGTACGCATCATGGCTGTCCCCTCCCCTCAATAATATTCTCACTTATCATAGAACCTCTGGCACAATGTATCAGGTCCCCTGAAACCATTCAAGGTATCAAAATAGATCATAAAAGCCACAAGATAGGACTCTTTGCCGACGATATTATACTAACAATATCTAACCCCGAAGCCTCCATGGTAGAACTCACAAAGCTGTTGCACAAATTTGGTCAAGTTTCCTTTTACAAAGTCAACACAAACAAATGCTTTTCCTTGACACTCAATGTGCCCATAGAAGAACAAAATAGTATCAAAATCTATTCCCCTGTAACTGGGACCCCCCCTCAATTGCTTATCTTGGTGTGCGGCTCACCTCCTCTTCCACTAAACTATATCCCTGCAAATACCCTCCATAACTTGCTAACATTGAATATGAGATGGACCAAATCGGCAAACTGCAATTATCATGGATGGGGAGGATAGCTGCATACCAAATGCAAATACTGCCCAAACTATTATACCACCTTAGAACTCTACCCATACCTATCCCCCCAACATTCTTTTTACAATTAACAAACAAGCTAAAGAAATTTATTTGGGCAGGAAAAAAAACCTAGAATTGCACTGACACAATTGCACAAACCCAAATACCTCGGTGGGGTAGGCCTCCCCGATGCACATATTTACTATCAAGCAGCAATTCTGGAACAAACTTGTTACTGGTTCTCGTGTCAAACTGACAATAGATGGTCAGAAATAGAACAAGAAATTACCCCAGGCCACGATCTCCCAGCGCTGATGATAGCTGCCTGACACGTACCTTGGAGGTGAGCCTGACGTGCAGAGGGAGACCTCTCGTACGGCTCTGGTTCTGTGATCACTGGAGTGGGAACAGTGACCCTCGGAGCACAGTGGAGTAGGAGAGCCTGCAGGATCCGCTTGACTGAAGATGAAGTCAGCTTGGCAGAGACAGGAACAGGCTTGATTGCTGCGGATGCAGGAATGCTGAGAAGTAGCAGGCAGGTGCGCACAGATGCAGGACTTGTAGGCAGATGCACACGGATGCAGGACTGCAGACAGAAGCAGGGTCAGACAAGCCAGGTCACAGCAGCGGATCAATCAGACAGAAGCAGCAGGCAGAGAATGATCAAGTCCAGGCAGAATCGGCAACAGGAGATCAAACAAACAGGAACAAAGCGCAGGTCAAAGGCAAGCCAAGGGGTCAGGACTGGAGACAGCAGCGAGGTCAGGAGAAGCCGGGTAACACTGGAGCAGATGCGGATTCAGGATCGGGTACAGGATGAGCTGCAGATCAGACAGCAAGGATGCATTCTGAAGAGGCCCCTTTTAAAGATCACTGGGCGCCAAAGCTGTATTAGTGTGCGTGCGGCCGCATTCTGCGCATGCGCATTGGCGCGTGTCCATTCACAGCTGAATGCCTATGGACTAAAAGACGTCCCAACCGACCCGTGCGCCGGCAGCCAGTTGAAGAACCATGCGCAGTACGTCCATGACACTGCCTGTCTACACCATAGACCCGAAACACCACCGTACCCTACAATACAAGCCTCTATAGCGGCATGGCCCTCCATGTTAAAACAATTAGTTACAGATACTCCAATGCAAGATACAAAAACTCCATTAGCGGCGTATGAATATCTAATCCCAAATTTTTTGACCCAAGCTTGGAAAAAGAAAGGGGACCATTTCTTTACACCTGACCTAGAAGGACATGAAGCACTGGACAGATACCAACTATTTCAAATAAAACACTACACCAAATCTAATACAGCCAGGCCACTAAAAATACCCCAAATCCTTTGGAACCACCTAATTAACAAATATCCGGGGAAACACAAGGGGATATCCTTATTTTATAAATTCGCTACCCCCCCTATACATACAGTCTAATTCCCCGTACACACGGTCGGATTTTCCGATGGAAAATGTCCGATCGAAGCGTGTTGTCGGACATTCCGACCGCATGTGGGCTCCATCGGATTTTTTCCATCCTATTTTCCGACACACAAAGTTTGAGAGCAGGCTATAAAATTTTACGACAACAAAATCCGATCGCGTCAATTCCGACCGTGTGTGGCCAGTTCCGACGCACAAAGTGCCACGCATGCTCAGAAGAAATTCCGAGATGGAACAGCTCGGTCTGGTAAAATTAGCGTTCGCAATGGACACAGCACTTTCGTCATGCTGCAATGTTAAAAATTGTTTAATACAGCGCACTCTCTTCTTTATAATGTGAAAAGAATGAAGTCGTTTTGCTGCTCATATTCACACAGACTTCTCACAAACGTCTTTCTTTATTATTTATTGTGATTCCCTCAATATATTATGATTTGTCACATCTGACCAAATTTTTTTTGGTTGGTTTTTAAATATTTCATTTTTTTTTTGGTCAAGGCATTTTTTTTTGTGTGTGTTTTTTTATTTTTTCCAAGGCTGATTTTTTTGTTGTTGTTTTTTTTGTGTTTTACTCCATAATATTTTTGTGTGTGTTTTGTGTGTCAAGTTACCACAACCATTATTATCTTGTATTATTTAATCTCAAGGAGGTTGTTTGGTGTTGGTGTCTCTTGTTCATTTCACTTTGTATTTTTGAAATGTACCTGCCTCCTCACAAACAAACTGTCCTTTTTGAAGGAAAACACACATAGGCGAGTATAATTGAAACAAAAATTCCTTTATTAAGGGCTCAGAACCAAACAAAGAGGCAGGCTATGCTGGAGAAACAGCAGAAATTGGCGAAGCCTTTGGCCCCCAGGGCACACATCAACTATTTTCAAGCAAAATTGGTGGCCTGAGGAGTCCATATCTAAGGGAGTGCAGTCTGGTCCAGAAGTCCCAGAGATCCAGAAAGCAGCAGATGATATCTGTGTTCCCAGGCTGTGGTCATACAAGAGAATGCATCTTTGGCCAGACCAAACTGAACCCAGGGTCATCACTCTCTGGTCTTCCTTCCACGCTTCCTTCCATGCTCTGGCTCTGGTGGTGGAGTTGTGGCAGGAGGAGGAGGATGTTCCAACTTAATCATGTCGGTATTGGGTGTGATTTCACCACTCACCCCCTTAGTTAGGACTTTATACAGAAGTTTTTCACACATGAGGCGTTGACCCTCCTGCATGCCCTTCAGTTTGGTGGCAGCCATGCTGGCAAAGGCCTCTTCAGGAGTGGGTAAGGCTCTGAGGGACGCAGAAGCCTCCTGAATGAGTCTGAGCGCTGAATCCTGCATGTGAGTCCCCTTCCTGGGTCTTTTGTATGGAAGGCGGAGGGGCGGAACCTGCGATTCTGTCAGGCTGCGACTGGTCCCAGGCTTCTCCTGTCTGCCACTTAGCCCCACCTCCTCCTGGCTGCCACTTAGCCCCGCCTCCTCCTGGCTGCCACATTCCACAGCCTCCTCCTGGCTGAGGTCTTCCTGTGTATGAAAAAGGGACATAGTTTTAGTTTTTACTTCATCAATCACACACAATTTTCAACTCATGACTGTTGCAAATTGAATGTTAACAAATATAACAGACTATCCTTCTGAGCCCAGCATTTTTCATTCTTGGCCGAATTTTTGGTGCCCACTACTGTCTATTGATATGTAAAACACTTTATGAAATCAGAAATTAGTGATCAATAATAAAATCTAATAAACATCATTTATTTATTGACCAGAAATCTGGAGAATAATGCTATACCTGACTCCATCTGAGCTTCTAAACTTCTTCCTGGCTGGAAGTCCCAGGTTGGACATCGGAAGCCTCAGCTAGGGTGGAAGGAAGAGTGGAAGGAAGAGTGGAAGGAAGGGTTGAGAGGGATTCCCTGACTTCAGTGTGGTCTGACAGAAATCGCAGTCTCTCATAGTACCACAGCCTGGGGACATAAATGTCATCTGCTCCTTCTCCGGATCTCTGGGAATCCGTGACCTTCTTGCGCTCCCTAAAATAAGTGCTCCTCAGGCCATCAATTTTGTTTTTTAAATAGGGGATGGTTGCTGTGGGGACCAGAGATGTCACCAACTCCAGCAGTTTCTCCAGCGCTGTCTGCCTCTTTTGTTTATTATTGTAATGTGGATGTCTCACCTGCCCCAGACAGGGCAGCTCTTTGTATTTGTCTATGAACAGGGGGAGGAAATTGTGGTCATTGAAGCCATCCATTTTCTCTGCAAGACACAACACAAGACAAACACTAATGTCAGGCGAAACTCTCCTAATGTAGTTACAATATAGGCCTCAATTTAGAAGCAGTATAGGCCCAAGTTTAGATCTTACCTTCGTTTTCACGATCGGCGCCTCCGATACTCCTTCCTCCGCTCACAGATCGTACGTACTACGCACGCGTGTTACGCTTTATACACACTGCCATGCGTGTAACTCCTCCCGCCCCTGACGTTCTTTCTCATCTATTCCCCGCTCCTTCTTGTTCTGCACAGTGGGGAAGAGCACATGGCGGAGTCAGAGCAGGTGCGTGTTAATTACAGCAACGAGGAGGAGGAGGAGGAAAGCTCGGAGCCAGAAACGTCCCGATCCCAGAAGAGACGATTTAAGGCATCAAATATGTCCTTTGGGGAGATGTTGGAGATGGTGGACATCCTGAAGAAGGCCGATTATGATGGGAAGTATGGACCTTACCCCAACCCCAATGTTAGAAAGGCCAAGATAATGGCGAAAGTTGTCAAGAGCCTGCACAGGAATTTCGGGGTACGACGATCGAAAGATCAGCTCAGGAAGCGGTGGTTGGACCTCAAATTAAGAGAGCACGAGCAGTACAGAAAGATCCGGAGAGTGCTGCAAAAAAGTAAGTAGTTGTGCTGTGTTCCTATTCTTTATGTTTATTACGTTTGTGCTGCTCCATGAGCTTTTATTAACTGTTATCCAGTTTCAAAAGGCAACTTTCATGTTCATGGGCAAATTATTCATTCGTATCAAACATAGTTCGTTTGGCCATATGCATTTGCCAGCATTTTTTAGTGCCTACTTGTGTGAAAAGAATTGGGTTGTGTAAATGGGTTTGTTACTAGAATGAAATGCCAACTACATTCTGTGTAAGGGGAGGACACTCAGCAGCAGTTTTCACATCTGAACGCTGGAGCACTAGTGTGGGACACAAGAACACCCTTTTTATTAGGGGGGGCCACACAGGTGCTCCAGTGTATACTATAGGGGTGTCTCCATCTGTAAAGCTTGTACAAGACAGGTAAGTATTCAAGCTTGACAAAGGACAAGAAAAATGCCACATCTTGGAACAGACAATTGTACCCCACTTCCAAACAATGTTTCATATTCCTATCTCTGCCATCAAATATCTGTGTGCTAAGTATACCTATTTTTTTTTACATAGGGGAGAAAAGACTCAGAGGACACCCCTCATCCGAGGAGACCAGAGACCCCCCACCTCTGGAAGAAGGGGAAATCCACCTAAGGCCAGCAAAGCAGGAGGAGGAAGACGTGGTGGAACTAGTCACCACAACAGGTGAGTGTCTGGGACCACAGGCTCAGGTAAGAGATAGATGCTGCCATATTTATAATACATGGTGTTTTTTTGTTTCTATCTTTTTAGGGGATCGTGATATTGTGGATCCAGATCCTTTCACCAGTGAAAGTGCCCAGATCCTGATCGGGGAGATCATGGGGTGTAATAGGGACTTGGAAAACATCGTGAAAAGCATCAATAATGTTCAGCAAAAAATTAAGAACATCATTGATGTTTTAGGGAGAGTTTAAAACCCCTCAAAATGCCTTGGGTTTTTGTGGTGCCAAATTTTTTTGTATTTTTTATGTCAATTTGTAGCAAAGCCAAATTGCCACAGTGTGTCAACATGTGCTATCTGCCATCACGGGAGACCAATGGACGTGTTTTGGGGGTGCAACCCCTTCCTCAATAATAAAGTAGCTGTGAGGAAGGGGTTGCACACCCAAAACACGTCCCTTGATCCCCCGTGATGGCAGCTAGCACATGTTGACATTCGTAAATTTGTGTGCATCTTCCAAATTTGGCTTTTCCTGGGGTGACTTCACCCCATCTGAACGCAATATCAAACACAGTTTTTAAATACTCATGTCTGATATTGCCTTCAAGTTCTACCAAATGTGAACTTTGTAAGTTCTAAAATTGTGTATTTCTTGTTGGTTTTACACATGCCTGTTTTATCTTAAATGGACATTTCTACTTTTTCTAATGTGACCCCAAAAATTGTTAAACAACAAACATGTTGGTTTGTTTTAAAAACCTTTTGGAAATGCACATGTGATTGTGCTGGTATTAAAAAGATTCTTTATCAAGAATGTGTGGATTATTGTTTCAACGCTCCAGCACTTTTGTGGTGCTCTAATTGGTGTTTTCTGTGACAATGGGTGTTATTTCCTAAGAGAAAATACACTTTGCACTACAAGTTCAGTTTTAGTGCAGTTTCAAGTGCACTTGTAGTGCAAAGTGCCTTTGCCTTTATTAAATAACACCCAACAGTGCTTTGTAATGTTACACAATCACGCCATTTTCAGGACTCACCACATTTCTGTCAGGGTCAGCTCCAAAAAACACAAGCAGTAAAAATGTCACCAAAGATTTGAGTTATTTTTTATTTTTTTTCAAAAGGTTTTACACATTGTCTGACATATTGTTAGCCCCCCTACCTGCAAAGAATTCAAGGTATCTTAGCCGGACATCACGGACTCTCAGGGGGGGCAAGCCAGGACGACCACTTTCAGGCACCGTCAGGATTGATTCATGTTGAATTCCAGCCTCAGGCCCAACTGAGCCAGCATAGTTGGCAGAATGTTGCTGTAAAAAGTTGTGTAGAACACAGCACGCCAGGATGATGTGATTCATTTTGTACTCCGCCATATGTATGGGTGTAAGAAATAGGCGGAACCGGCTGGCCATGATTCCAAACGTGTTCTCCACCACTTTTCTGGCTCTGGCCAGCCGGTAATTAAAAACCCTCTGGTCCGGGGTGAGGGTCCTCATAGGGAATGGTCGCATAAGATTGTCCCCCAGCGCAAAAGCTTCATCCGCAACAAAGACAAATGGGAGTCCTTCCACATGTCTTCTGGAGGTGGCAAGTCCAAGCTGACAATCTGGAGACGCCTGTAGAACTCGGTCTGGGCGATGACTCCACCATCGGACATCCGGCCATTCTTCCCCACGTCCACATACAGAAATTCATAAGTAGCCGACACCACCGCCAACATCACAATACTATTGAACCCCTTATAATTATAATAGTACAACCCTGAGTTGGATGGTGGGACGATGTGGACGTGTTTCCCATCAATTACCCCTCCGCAGTTAGGAAAGTCCCACCGCTGGGCAAAGTGGGAGGCCACAGTCTGCCATTCCTGTGGCGTGGAAGGAAACTGTGGAGTCAAAACCAAAAAATAAAATTAGTCTTTGTGCACATAAACAGGGAAAGCAGATTAGACACAAACATTGTGGCCAACATCAAGATAACATTTATTAGAGGAAATTTTTAGAAACCAAAGTATAAGGTCAAACTATCAGATTCCCCCTCCCCCCCTCTCATGGGCCATTTCTAACATTATGGGGGGGGGTGAAATCTGGGACAGGTAACCCTCTCCACTTCATTGAGAGATGAATGCCTAAATAATGGGTATTACTTTGAACAGCCCCTCCTTAGTTACACTATTGGCAGCCCACTGGACAGGTAAGAAGTGTCATAATACAAAGATATAAATACACATTGTACACATATGAGCACATTTGGACATTCTGCTATTACCTATCAAGATAATAATAGTATACAACAACTTGAAACAGTACCATTTGAAAGTATTCAGGCAGGCCCTTGCACTACATGCTTTGAGGAATTCATCCATAAATATGACCACAAAAGAGATGGGTATAGTGTGTATGGGTTTGGCAAAGTCAGCAGATAGATGATTGAGGATAGATAGAGGATTGGTATCAGCTGACTTAGCAGTTGGGGGGAGGGAGGGTTACAAATGATTTGGGGACCCCCCAAAAAAGCCTCTGGCACTCTGCCTGAATATTAAGCACCAATCACATTTCTAAACATTTTAGGGGGTGTTTGGGGTAAAGCACTACTATGGAGCTGATAAAATACATTGTTAAGTGACTACATGAGGTAAATCTAGGGCCAGGAGAGCATGCTGGGGAGGTAAGTGAAGGCAAATATTTATGAAGGACAACAAAAATAATTACATAAAAATCCAGCATGCATGAGGACAAAGGGGACATTCACAGCATATTCCAATCATGGTAATTAGGGAATGAGGAAAGAAATACAATACATTATCAAACATTAAATACAATAAAATGTGATATTAAAGGATACCATAATATACTCCTTCTGCAGGACCTGGATGATGGCAGAACAGGTCTCCGGGATAATGATCTCCAGAGCCTGGGGGGAGATGCCTGTTGAGAACTTCAAGTCCTGCAGACTTCTCCCCATCGCCAAGTATCACAGGGTGGCGACGAGCCTCTGCTCCGGAGTGATGGCTTGCCTCATGCAGGTATCCTGCCTGCTGATATAGGGGGTCAGTAAAGCCAACAAACGGTGAAATACGGGGTCCGTCATCCGGAGAAACTTCCTGAAATCATCAGGATTATTCTCACGGATCTCACGGAGCAAAGGCATATGACAGAACTGGTCACGCTGAAGCAACCAATTCTTGGTCCATGAACTCCTCCCCACCCTGTTTATGGACTGGACTTGTGTCAAGGTCAGGACCCCAACACCAAGCCCCCGCACAGCACGAACTCTACGAGGAGTACGTATATGCAACATGGCTAGAAAACGGTCGGCTGCTCAGAACGAAGTAACAGGACGCACTGAAGAACAGCAAGACCTGTGAAGAGCGACCTGAAAAACATTAACGAGCGGACAAGATCGCACTGAATAGTACAATACGAACTGACTGCACGCACTGAAGAGCAGATACAAACCCACAAGCACAAACTGAACAGCAGAAAACTATCTGAAAACCACGAGTCTGAAAAAGCGTGAATCGTCTCTCACCAAACTTTTACTAACACGGGATTAGCAAAAGGAGCCCAAAGGGTGCCGCGCTTGGTTCTGAATTGGCCTTTTCTAGTCTCGTCATACGTGGTGTACGTCACCGCATTCTTGGCAATCGGAAATTCCGACAACCTTGTGCGACCGTGTGTACGCAAAGCAAGTTTGAGCCAACATCCGTCGGAAAAAATCCTAGGATTTTGTAGTCGGAATGTCCGATCAATGTCCGACCGTGTGTACGGGGCATAAGTTACCCAATATGATGAAATGGGAATAGGAACTAAAAAGAGAATTCCCATTGCATCAATGGCACTTAGCTTTAATTATAACTGCAAATCCTCAGCATGTGTAGACCACTGGGAAAATGCGCAGAAGATATTGCATAGGTGGTACCTCACACCCCTACGTATACACAAAATGAACCCAAGCATTTCACCACTATGCTGGCGGAATTGTAACAATACCGGCAACCTTCTACACATTCTGTGGAGCTGTAAAGTAATCAAATCCTTTTGGAAAGACGTAACTTCATTCAAGACATAACAAAAACCACATCCACACCAAACCCTGCACTTGCCCTCCTCAGCCTCGGCATAGAAAACTTCCCCCTATGACAAGAAAGGTTGTCATACATATTCTATTTGCATATCCTTGGCTAGAGAATGGCGCTCACAATCGCCTCCAAAAATTGAGGAAGTAATTTCCAGAGTAAACGCCCACTATACTATGGAGAAAATGTTTGCGTATAAAGAAAGGAGAACTCCGGCCTTCCACAATGACTGGGAGATCTGGTGATCTTCTTGCTATGCCCCCTCTCACTTGTGACTATTGCTGTATGTCTCAAATACTCATGATACTTAAGCCAAACACCCAGCCATATGGTGGTAAAATAGACTATTAGGCGTAGTCATACCAGAAGACCTACGAATAAAACCACTCATAGGTGATTACACCGAGACCAAAGTATGTGTTCTTCTATTTATTGAATTCAGAATGTATCATTGTTTGATGTTCACTGGATAGTTTAATACAAAGATAGAAATTGCTAAATAATTCTTCACCAGGGACCCTCAATAAGGTCCCAGGAGGGCTACCTCTTTCAAGTCCCTTAAAGGAACCTGCTCACAGTAGTTACCCAGTGGGGGTGACAGGCTCTACCTCCTGTTGAAGTCATATGCTATATGGATATAGGTAGCTCAGATAGAAATATATCTTTGTAGAAGTAAGTCTAACATTCAACATCCACCATGTTCATGTTATATGTTATAAACAATGCTTTGTACTTCATGTATAAACTGCAATTTTTATTAAAAAAAATCTATGGTTAAAAAAACAAACTGTATTGGAATTTCTTTTTTTGTACCAAAATGGAAGAATAATAAAAGATATTGAAAAAGAAAAAAAACCCCACTTGCCTACAGGGCACTTAGACCCCCTTCCTGCCCAAGCCATTTTTCAGCTTTCAGCGCTGTCGCACTTAGAATGACAATTGCACGGTCATGCTACACTGTACCCAAACAAATTTGTTATCATTTTCTTCACACAAATAGAGCTTTCTTTTGGTGATATTTAATCAATGCTAGGTTTTTTTCTTTTTTACTAAAAAAAAAAAAAAAGACCAAAAATGTTGAATTTTTCTCCTTCATGATGTGCGCTGATGAGGCGGCACTTATGGGCACTGATAGGCTGAACTGGTGGGCATTGATGAGGTGGCACTTATGGGCACTGATGAAGTGGCACTTATGGGCACTGATTAGGTGGCACTGATGAGGAGGCACTAATATGCCACGCTTATGGGCACTGATAGGTGGCACTGATATGTGGCACTGATGAGCACAGATAGGCGGCACTGATGGGCACTGTTAGGTGGCACTGATTGGCATTTATAGGCTGCACTGGTGGGCACTGATAGGCAGCACGGATAGGCGGTACTGATGGGCACTGATGGGCATTTATGGGTGGCACTGATAAGCGACACTGATGGGCATTGATTGACAGCAGTAATTGGCATTGATGGGTGGCACTGATAGCCAGCACTGACTGGCATCGCTAATGGGCACTGATTGCTGGCACTGGTGGGCAATGGTGGGCACTGATTGGTGACACTGATGGGCACTTAATTGTAATCAGGGCACTAATGATCAGTGCCCTGATTACATACCTAGCTGTCCCCTGTGAGGAGATGCCGCTGATCATCTCTCCTCTCCTCACACTCTGTCAGTGTGAGACGAGGAGCACTGATTACGGTATATCCATGTTTACATGTGACCGGCTGTGATTGGACACAGCTGATCACATGGTTAAAGAGCTGCGGACGTGGCTCTTTACAGAGATCGGGGTTGCGCCGTGTCCTAGCAACATGCACGGCGGTGATCACTGTGCTGCATGCCCGCGGGTGCGCAAGAGCGGCTGTTCTGGGACGCTGTCATATGGGCGGGTGGCAACTAGTTAAAGTACTATGAATGAGAGTGAATCTACATGTGACCAACCATTGTGTTTTTAATACCAATTGCCTCACTCTCAAAGGTATTTGGAGGAAAAATCAATTGCCATTGTTTAGACGTTTTTAAAGCTATATATTTAGGAAGAGACAATAAGTTGGACAGATGCTACCATAAAATAGACTACCCGTTATATTTGTGGTTTTGTTCAAGGCTTAGGTCAGAGGTTATTTGAAGCGAAATCTGGGTATTTTTAAGGAAATTCCCAAATGTATTTTTAATCCAATACTGCCCCCTTTAGGTAGTTGTGCGAATGTATGATGAAATATAGGTAATTGACATCATTAATTACGTGGAAAACACATCCACACTTACTTTCTTTGGGGTATAAAAGTTTGTAGAAAGATTGAGAGAGAGAAACAAGAAAAAAATATGAAAGAAAAGAAGGAAGGAGACAAAGCTGATATCTCTCAGACAAAGGATTTTGAGATTTCTGGTAAAGTATATATTTCTATTTATCTGTAGGCAATTGACTAGATATACTATTGGGATTTCTTGCTGGTCCACAGTTATTGTCTCTTTTTCAAGCGCTTGTATTCCTATTGGCAAATGTAAGTATAATACTTATGATTTTATCTGGAATAAATATCCTATAAAGTATTACGCTATGTGCCCTATCTCTTTCCTTTATCTATGGTTTGGCGGATTTGCATCTGCATGTAAGCTGTGTCTACTCTGCTGAATTCAATAGAACGTCCATCAAGACGCTGTATTCCATACATTGAATTGGTGCCTCATTGGTTACCTTCCAAGCTTGATTGGCTTGTCAGGTGTACACCTGTACAAGTCCAATCTTTCTGGTAAGAGACTAATACTTTCGGTGGTGGTCTTTTCATGGTCATTCACTTTGATGTCTGCTCAAGATTTTAATGATCGTCACATGCTTGTTTTGGATCACTCACCACAGGGATTGACCATTATATGTGGTCCCCTTTCATCACATATGGGCATTTATTTTTATTGATCTTATACTGGTCATATGTCACTTTATTTACTGTATATGTATGTCACTGTTCACATATTATTTCACTTCTTTTATTGTGCCATCATTGTCGACAATTACATTCTTGGTGATTACTTGTTTATAGCACTGCACACCCCCTTCTTTTTTCGACCAATTAACTAGATATACATCTGGCTGGACCATTTAGTCTTAGCATGAAGATTTGAATTGAAATAAATTCTAATTTTAGTATGAATTATTTCTTTTCCAATCAAAGAGAGAAATGCACACATATGTATAATCTCATTGAAGCATATTTCAGTTTATAGTAAATGGTTTAGTTATGATGTACACTTAATATAAAATAATTTATTGGAAATGCATCTCTACCTCAAATATAAGTTATGGTTAAATTACCAATTCTATGCATTGTATAACAAGTTTGTCCATGTGCAGTTAAAGTAAATTTGGGTTTGCAATATCTGTTGACTGAGAGAGGCCACGTGTCAATATCAGTACCTTTTTGTTGTCACATCCTGCTGAGCCACCGATAAGCTATTAATTACTTTCAAGGGGTTACTCAGTTTTGCTATTTTGGTAATTTTGAAAAAAACATCCTGTGGTTATTTTTCTCATCATCTGTATCATCCATATTATTAAAATGTTTATCCACATTCTTTGTTTGTCACCAGTTTTATTTTGATATTATTTTGCACTGATATTTAGTAAATAAATATACAGTATCTCACAAAAGTGAGTACACCCCTCACATTTTTGTAAATATTTTATTATATCTTTTTATGTGACAACACTGAAGAAATGAAATTTTGCTACAATGTAAAGTAGTGAGTGTGCAGCTTGTATAACAGTGTATATTTGCTGTCCCCTCAAAATAATGCAACACACAGCCATTAATGTCTAAACCGCTGGCAACAAAAGTGAGTACACCCCTAAGTGAAAATGTCCAAATTGGGCCCAAATAGCCATTTTCCCTCCCTGGTGTCATGTGACTCATTACAAAGTCTCAGGTGTGAAATGGGTGCAGGTGTGTTAAATTTGTTATTACCGCTCTCACTCTTTCATACTGGTCACTGGAAGTTTAACATGGCTCTTCATGATAGAGAACACTCTGAGGATCTGGAAAAAAGACTTGTTGCTCTACATAAAGATGGCCTAGGCTATAAGAAGATTGCCAAGACCCTGAAACTGCAGCTGCAGCACAGTGGCCAAATATTTACAAAAATGTGAGGGGCGTACTCACTTCTGTGAGATACTGTATATATTTTTGCATACTTTTGTATTCCTTTTGTTTTCAGGTTAGCGCAAATAAACAAATTCTAGTTATTTTGTTGATTTGTGGAAATAAGTGGGAATCTCCTTAAAGATCCTTGCTTATTTTCATAAATGTAAAACTGTTTAATATTTCAATATAAACATTCTGACATATTTGGAGGCCCCAGAGAGATACGTCTAAGTTTGAAACAAAGGATAGTTGTGCGCAATATAAATATATTTTGTTGCCATTTTTATTAATTGGTTATTGTTATTGTTGGTTGCAATATTGAAAATGTCTGATACTAAAGTATTTCTGGGGGGCGTGGCCAGCGCGGCATGTTAATAAACGTTTCTTCACAGAGCTCCTGGCTTTATCCTGATCTGATCCGGTTTCTGGCACCATAAAACACTTTCGCTGTCTGGCCCTGGGAACATCCTCTCCACATCCTGCTGCCATCCCTGCTCTCCCAGAGGTTATGATGACCTGTGGACATCGAGGAGATGGCCCGCGGCTGGATCACCAAAATACCATGATGGATCAGACTGAGGACTGTAATCATATAATGGAGGAGTCAGAGGACCCTGATGTGGAGGGGAGTTAACAGCCTACACTAGCTGCCATTCTGAGAGCAGTGAATAAATGCACAGCCTCTGTGAATAGCTTGCAAGCAAGCTTTGGTGGTTTGAAAGAGGAGGTCAGCCTGATCAGGCAGGATATACAAAAAATACGGGAGTGCACCACTGCAGCAGAGAGCAGAATAAGTGAAATGGAAGACAAACTCCCCATGATGATTAGAGAATCCCAGTCCACCACACGACTGGATAGGGCCACCGACATACATGCTGAGGATTTTGAGATTCGCCTTAGACGCAATAACGTGCGTATAGTGGGGTTTCCAGAGAAGGTGAAGGGTTGTGACCCCACACAGTTTGTGGAACAGTGGATGTCTGATGTCTTTGGCAAAGAGAATTTTACCCACCTCTATGCGGTAGAGAGAGCTCCCATCGGGAAACCCTCCCAGCCCACTACTGGCACGCCTGCTGAATTACAGAGACAGGGAAATTATCCTAAGGCTAGCCAGGGAAAAGAGGAACATCCAGTACAATGGCATGCGGGTCTCCTTTTACCCTGACTTTTCGTCCGCAGTGCAGAAGAGTCGCTCATGCTTCTCTGAGATCAAAAAACGCCTGCAGAAGTTGCAGGCCTCATATGCAATGCTATACCCTGCGAAACTCAGAGTCACTTTGTGGGGCCAGGCCCACTTCTTTGAACACCCAGATGAGGCCCCAGACTGGTTAGATGCCAACGAAAATGCATTCCGCCAAGCTCAGAGACCTGCGGCGGTTGAAGACTGACATACCTAACGCCTGCCAGGCGTTCTGCCTTATCTTCCCCTCGGCTGAGGGCACTGCTGGAAACATACAATGATTTCTTTCATACAATGCGAGTTCGGAACTGAGTTTGCTCCTGGTAATGCACCCATCAAGGATTACCTGTGAATGTGTTGCCGCTGTTAGCGGCCCTTCTGATGGCCTGTGGGACCCGTTGTCCCAGGAATTTTAAAGTTTCCACTTACACAGCAGTGTTCAGGATTGCAAGGAGATTGCGCTCTTCTGTGTGTCGGGCCCATACAGGTGGTTGGCCTGCAGCAGAGGGGACATCCACATTTGTTTACCGCACCGTTGTGCGTTCTGTGTTGTTCCTTTGCACAAATTCATTCCAGAGCAGACAGACTATATCACCAGGACTGTGGAGTCACAGCTTTTTTCACTATCAGGCTAAGTCAGCAATTGTCATTACTTTACAAGTACGACAGAAGGGTTCCTTTCCCCTGTCCACTTGGAGGTATGCTGGGCAAGAAGTGTTTTCTTGTAGGACATCCACTTGACCCTCCCCGATGACGACAGTGACAGTGCTATCTTGGAACATTAGGGGGTTGCAGGACCCTCTAAAGCGTACCATGGTGTCATCCTTGATGAGGAAATGTCTGCCAGCCATTTGTGTCCTACAGAAGACTCACCTCACGGCTGACTCTGTGACATGTCTGAATTATCGTGGCTGGACAGAGCCTATCATTCCACTCACACTTCGTATTCAAGGGGTGTGAGTGTGTTGATACATAGCTCCATAGATTACGAGGAGCTAGGCTCTGAGATTGATATGGATGGGAGATATGTTTTTCTTTTATGCAGGTTGTTTTTTGTTAAATGCATTCTCCCTTTTGTGTATGTGCCCCTCGTATAACAATCAGGTATTGAGAGCTTTGGTGGAATACCATGTAAAGTACCCGGAGGTGCCGTTGTATGCCTTCAGGGATTTCAATTGTTACATGGATCAGTTCTTGGACAAACATCCACCGGTGGTTGGTGCGAGGGGGAGGAACCGTACAGCTCTTCAGAAATTTATAGAGGAGGTGGGGTGGAAGGACCCATGGAGGGCAAAAAATCAGGGTGTGAAACAATTTTCCTGCTTCTCCAAGAGTTATTCTTCACTGTCAAGGATAGATTTATGTGTCAGGAAAGAGGCAAGTACCAGTCTCGCCAATATCGTTGCCTTCTTTCGCACATGCGCGGTAGAGCGGCACTCCGGCGCATCCCTGGGCACAATACAGTGAAACGGCTAATGCGCGTGCACAATTCGGCTAAATGGCAAATGTTTGTGTGCAATTCAGCGAAACGGCTAAAGCGCGTGTGCGATTCAGTGGAACGGCGAACGCGCGTACGCAATAGCACGCACGACGTGAGCTTCCCACTGGCCTATAAAAGCCACCCTGTGCCATGACCAGATTGCTGGTTTGTCTTTCAGCTCCCCGTGTGTTTCCTGCTTGTATCCTGATTCTTGGTTACCTGTTGTGACCCGGATTGACCTTGACCTGCTCTGATCACTACCTGCATCTGACCCTCGGCTTGCCTCTAGGACTTCTCCACTTGCTTACTGTGTTTGACCCTCGGCCTGTCTACGGATATTGCTTCCTGTCTCCAGTGATTGACCCTCAGCCTGCCCCTGGACTTTGCTATTGTCTTCAGTGCTCAACCCCTGGCTTGCTCAAGACTTTGCTTCCAGTTACCTGTGTTTGACCCTCGGCCTGTTTACCTACTTTACTATCAATCCTCAGTACTAGTCATCAGCCTACTGACAGACCTGCTAACAGTCTTTTTCACTAGACTGTTTTTGCCTATCTAGAGACTCTTACTAGTCAACGGTGTTTGACCCCTGGCCTGTTGTTGGATCAGCTGTTCATCCTCCTTCCTTGAGCTTCAACAACATTCCAGTCCTGCACAGCTGTCTCACTAGCGGTGACCTTCACGCAAGACCTGCCCAGCCTGCTGGTGACTCGTGCCTCTTTGTGCCCTTCACCCCCTGTACCATCTCCAGGAGTGGAGTGCGCTTAGTCGCAAGAGGTTACCGCTCTCAGCATCTCGGCCTCGGTGAGTACCCTTATCTGACATTATGTCTATGTTCATATGCAGCTGAACAATACATCTCGGAGGTGGCTTATGCTCCCAGAAGTGTATCGGATTACTCCCCATTGATTGCGACCTTGGTGGTGCCCCCTCCTTCCACGATGGCCAAAGCTCTGTGGAAAATGAATGCGTTCTGGCTGAATTTCTTCCCCTCTCATGAGCAGATAGAATCTCATATTCTAGACTTTTGGAGCATCCACGCCGCAGACGAGTCCATGGCCATGACTTGGGAAGCCTTCAAGGCTGTTCTGAGGGGCCTCTTTATTAAAAAAATCCAAGCTATTAAGAGAAAGACAAATGCTCAGAGGGAGGGAATGGAACAGCTGACGGAGAATCTGGAGGGTACATTCATTGCGTACCCGATGGAGGCCAACAGGGAGGCATGGCTATTGGCACAGGATGCGCTGTACCGAACCACGACCTTTCAAAGGGCGGCATTCTATGAGGAGGGTGAACACACTGGACGCCTGTTAGCAACTATTGCTCACTCCAACCAGATGTCCCCCTCTATGGGGCGCTGCGCACCCACCTGGGTGGGGTGATCAACTCCCTAGACCAAATTATGTCAGAACTTGTGAGATTTTACTCCTCTCTATATGAATCTAAGCAAACATACTCGCTAGAATCCTTGTCTGAATACTTGGACACTGTCCACTTGCCTAGCATGTCGGCCTCCTCTATTGAGGTATATAAGCAATATGAAGGGCCCATACTTCCGCACTTATTAAGGGTGTTGCAGCGAGAGAGACCGGTAACCTCCCTCAGTCTATGACCAGAGCAACATAGTATTGATATTAAAGTCAAACAAAGACCCCCTAGACCCGGGATCGTACCGACCTATTTCTCTTCTGCAAAATGATGTACAGATCCTAGCCAAAGTACTGGCGATACGACTGAATAGCGTTATTTCCACTATAATATACTTGGATCAATCCGAGTTTATGCCCCAAAAGTCGACTGCGATAAATTTGCGGAGACTTTTTCTCAACATCCAATTCCGGGCGGACAGCATGGGGGGTCGTGCGCTGTTATCATTAGATGCCCACAAGACGTTTAATAGCGTTGAGTGGGAGTACCTGTGGGCAGTAATGAGAAAATTTGGGTTTGGAGGCAGGTTCATTGCCTGGGTACAGCTTTTATATTCATCCCCAGTTGCAGCTATCTGGGAGGGGGGGAGGATTTCGCCAACCTTTAACCTACATAGAGGCACAAGGCAGGGCTGCCCCTTGTCTCCCCTTCTATTTGCTCTGGCCAGTGAGCCCCTGGCTGCCCTAATTCGTGCTAATTCTTTAATACAGGGATTTCACTATGGAGACCTTCGAAGGAAGATTATGTTGTATGCCGATGACACCATGCTGCTCTTTGGCGATACGTCCACTTCACTGACAGAGGTGATGAAGGTCATTAGGCGGTTTGGGGAGTACTCCAGTCTAGTGATTAATTGGACCGAGACCTCCCTCCTGCTACTGGACCGTGAGCCTCCCCCATCCCAACAGGCCATGCAGGATATCCCAGTGTCAGCATATGTTAGGTATCTGGGCATACAGGTTACAGCCTGTTTGCTGGACTATGTTAACCTAAACCTAACCCTTTGATCAATCGCTGTCGTGATCGGGTCAAGGTGTGGAGCAGGCTGAAATTGTCCCTGGTGGGCAGGGTAAATTTGATAAAAATGATCCTTATGCCACAACTACTCTACGAGCTTCACAACTGCCCAATTGTCATTCCTTTGAAAAAGTTTAGAATCATTATGTCAAGGTTATGCAGTAATATTTCTCTGTCTGCTTACCTCTCCTCATGTGTTCAGACTAAGAGGTCAGCCACTCTCACCTGGCTGTTTTTATAACCTCTCCTCTAAGCATGGCTCCACCCCAGGCCCTATCAGGGAACCTTTTTTTAACCTGTGAACTGCAAGCCAGCGGTGCTGATCAACCATTGGGTATTCATTGTGTGTCTGGTTTCCTGTTTCCTGCTTGTCATGTGCACTTCGTTTGTCTCTGTTACTAACCTTGGCGTGTTCTCGACTATTCCTGTCTGCTCGTGACCCTGACCTTTTGGCATGTCCCGACTATCCCTGTTTGCCTGTGACCCTAAACCTTTGGCGTGTACTCTGTTTTTCCTATCTGCTAGTCACCTTGACCTCTGCCTTATCACTTTACTATGCTTGTTGTTCCAGCCTGCTGCTTCCTTCTCCTCTAGTCTACTGTGAGCGTGAGCTGTGAGACCCTAGGGGCCGCAACCAGCCAAACTGCAGCGCAGTCCATCCTCACCACTAGAGGCTCTGGTGAACACCTGCTGGCTCTTAGACTCCACGCCCTGGGGAATTATGCTCTAGCACCCACTGGGATCCGTGTTAATGATCCAGTAGACCTGCTTCCTGAACCTCCCTGGGTACTATCCACAGCAGTCAGTCCTAGGGTCCACTATCTTAGCGGTGCACTTCCGACTCCTAGGAGTGCATCTGTCACCTGGTCTCAGGTGACCTGACACATTAACTCGATCTTCAGATCACTTATATGGCTCACAAAGTCTCCTATAATCAAACTTGAGCAGCTACATCGCTCAAAGGACGCGAGTGGATCGGTGTTACCCAATCCCTGGATGTACTACCTAGCCTCACAAATGCAACATATCGCACGGGTTGTACATCCTAGACAGGACTTGGAACTGAACTTGTTGGACTCTTTGGACGAGCTACTCAGCTTCACAACTGAGGGGGGGGGGGGCTGCGGATGGTTTGGAGGCCCTAAAATTGAATAAATCTAACAAACTCTTTCCCACGTATGCTCTCATGCAGAAGATTTGGAATAAGGTTAGGATGCTCCAGGGAGTGAACGGGTTCACCAAATATAGCCCTATTTGGGATAATTACTATTACCAATAAATAGCGAAATGACCATATGGTCTGAACTGGAAACAGTACGGTGTGTCACACATGACCCACATCTTTAGAGATGGCAGATTGAGACCCTTCCCAGAGCTTAGGGAGGCCTTTCAACCGCCGGCTTCTATGCATTTTTACTACATGCAACTTAAAGATGCAGTGGATGCTCAGAGGGGGGGCGGATGTTTGGGTCTTGGATTCTACATCAGTTTTTAACTACCTGTATGAAGTAACTACCTACAAGGGGTTTATATCCTGCTGTTATGCCATGCTATTGAATCTCTTCCTATGGGACACACCTTTGAAGGCGGTGTCCCAATGGGAGCAAGATGTCGGTGCATTTGAGGAGGAGCAGTGGGAGGAAGCCTTGCAGGCGGTCCCCTTGTGCTCGCTGAACGTGGCACAAAGACTATCACAGCTCTATATACTCCTTAGGGTACGCTACACACCGGCTAGATTGGCCCGTATCTGCACCAGATGCTGTAGAGATCATGGTGATCTCATCCATCTTTTATGGCGGTGCCCTAAACTGCACTTATATGGGAAGAAAGTCTTTGACACTCTTAATGGGGCTTTCCAGGTCCAGATACCTTTAGATCCTAAACCCTGCTTGCTGGGGATAATAATAATATATGGCCCCCTTATGGAAGATATCCCTAAGCAGGCCATTGGCCGAGCTTTGTTTCAGGCTCGTAAGTTGATTTTAAGGCACTGGAAGTCCACTGACCCTCCTACAGTGCAGGAATGGATTGCACAAATGGGATCCGTTTAGAAAAACGTATATATCAGCGTAGGGGGACCCGCACAAAATACGAGAAACTTTGGGCCCCTTGGTTGGATGTCCCTGAACTAGCCCCAGTGAATTTGGTGTCTGATTGCTTGTTTTAAAGCCCATACAAGACACACTGACCAGGTCTCACTCCCCTCCTTGGAGGCGGGGAAGTGCAAGGAGCTAGATAAGGACATCTCTCTTGAGGAAGTACAAGAGGCCTTGGTATCTATGCAGTCAGGAAAGGCCCCTGGGCCAGATGGGATCCCCATTGTATACCAAGAATTTTTAACACCTAGGTTTACCTCATTATTGCAGCAATTTTCCACCTTAGGCTTCTTGCCAGATTCCTTGTCCGACGCGATTGTGGTTTTGGTGCCCAAACCTGGCAAGGACCCCGAGGAGTGCGCCTCTTACGGGCCTATCTCACTAATTAATGCTGATGCTAAATCAGCTATTAGCTAAAATACTGGCCATTAGGCTCGGCAAAGTGATAGAGGACCTTGTTCTTGTAGATCAGACCGGGTTTATGCCAAGGAAGGGCACTGATATCAATATTCGTCGTCTGTTCCTGAATCTAGCCACCTCTCATAGTAACAGGGGAACAAGAGTCAAAGCCTCTCTTGAGGCTTTTGACCCCGTTGAATGGGAATACTTGTGGACGGTGCTGCGGAAGTTTGGGGTGGGACCTAAATTTCTTCACTAGCTCAGTTTGTTGTACAAGGCTCCTAGGGCAAGGATCCGGGTGAATGATACCCTTTTGGATTTTTTTCTCCTTCAGAGGGGGGCCTGGCAAGGCTGTCCACTGTCTCCCAGCTTATTTGCGCTGGCCCTGGAGCCCCTGGCGGTCTTAGACCGGGAATCTAGTCACATTGTGGGACTCTGGGTTGGCCCTCTGGAGGAGAAAATATCCCTATAAGCGGATGACACCCTGTTATATCTACATGATGCCGACTTTTTGCTACAGGCTGCCCTAGAGGTTTTCAATGAGTTTGGACGGTTTTCAGGGATCCGTGTAACTGGTCTAAGTCTGTCCTATTCCCTCTAGATGCGCAGCCTAGGGATTCTGCATCCCAGACCGCGTTACGGTGGGTGGAAGAGTTCACGTATCTAGGCATAAGGATTTTGCGAAATTCCCAGTCCTTTCAACGCCTTAACCTTCAGCCCATAGTCGCACGCCTGAAAGACCATTGCTCTCGTTGGGCTAACCTGCTACTTAATCTACTAGGGTGAATTAACATTTTAAAAATGATTTATCTACCTAAGTTCAACTATATCTTTAGGAATTGCCCTACATGGATCTACTGGGTGGACATGTTGGTCACGATTAGGTGGTGGTTCGAGCAGTCCAGGGCTAATGCGGCTGTCTGTCTGGAGGCAGCTATTGTGGGATCTCTCACGGAACTAGGCAACCTGGCGTATCGAGGGAGCTCGTCATACCCCTCTCTGTCGAATCCTACTAAAGTTACTCTACGGGTATGGGGGGTGGCTAGAAGACAGTTTTTATCTCCCAACCAATGGTCACCCTACTGTCCGTTATGGGGGAACTCAGCTCTCCCACACTTTAGGACAATACCTGGGCCCGTTATGGCATTAAACTGTTGAAGGATATTGTCTCTGCCGGAGCATTCCCTTTCGGGACCTTGCGAGTAGGCATGGCCTCCCTGCATGGATGATGTTTCGCTATTATCAATTGCGACGCGCCTTCCGTGCAGAGTTCCCGACCCCACCCGTCATCGGTGCAGATGTGGTTGCTGAATTACTGGCTCATGAATCCCTAGATAAGCCCCTTTCTGCGCTGTACCTGACATTACTCTGAACAGATTCACCAAAAATGGATGCATTGTGGGTTAAGTGGATGGCAGACATACCGACTCTGGATAGGGAAACATGGGAGGAGTGCTTCTAAAACAGTTCCCAGCTGGTGATATCCTCTAGGGATAAATTAATTCAAGCCAAATTCCTGCACAGGATATAATTTACGCCTCAGAGATTGCATAGAATATACCCACAGAGGTCCTGGAATTGCCCGCACTGTCAATATCCTGACAGAACCTATATTCATATGTTTTGGACCTGTCCTAGACTCTCCCGTTACTGGTCCGCCATAGTGGAGTTTATTAATGTCCGCCTCCAACTGGAGATACCATTGACGGCTGAGTTGGCCTTACTGGCCATACAGGATGATGAACAGAGACCTCGGTCCACTAAGCTGCTGCTTTCACTGATACTTTTTCATGCCAAAAAACAGATCCTACTAAAGTGGACTTCTCACCAGCCTCCTACATTGAGGGCATGGGAGAACTCGATTAATGCCATCTTGCCTATGTATAAACTAACCTACAAAAGTAGAGGATGTCCCCAGAAGTATATGCGGGTTTGGCAGCCATGGACGAACCCCATTTGAAATACCCATTCATAAATACCCTGATTTTCCTTTGCTTGCACATAATGGGTTGTGGTATGGATGTGGCCTGCCCCCCCCTCTCTTCCCCTTTCCCCCTCCCTCTTCAGGTTTCTTGTTCTTCTTTTACTGATTGCCTCTTCCCCTTGCTCTTGGGAAATGTATGTATGGGACAATTTATTGTAAATTCGTCTTGTTTATCGATTACTGCATGTACGTTGTCTTCCATCTGTGCATCCACTGTACTGTTTTCGAGAATTGTAATGTGCTACACTTTATTCTTTCTCAAATAAAGACCAACCTTGTTGTATAAAAAAAAAAAAAGTATTTGTAGAGAGTTCGGTCACAATGGTGCAGAATCTGAGATTGGTATGTGTAATAAAGATGCCAGAGAAGTGATTAGGTGATGTCTTTTGTTAAAGAAAGATTGGATGTTAAAGAGGATATCAATGATTGGGTAGCTAAAATGCAGAGTAGGATTGCAGAATATGTAAATGATATCTGGTCTGATAAATCACGTGTTGTTGGTTATCTTCTTCATATTACCAAAGCTAAAACAAAGAAAGAAAAAGATCTGCTGGTATTTAAGTCTTGGCCAGAATTTCCTTATGTAATTTGTGAATTGGCAGAACAATTAAACAAAGCAAAAGATGAAACCAGGCGAAAGGCTGTTAATGTTAAAAAGTTACAGAAAGCCCTTTCTGAGACTGGAATTAAATTTGTAAAGGTTTCTGTTGATATGGAACAATTGTCTGCCCAAATGTCAGGAGCCTGGTGGACAAGATGGGTTAACTAGAAATACTGTTGAACGAGGAAGATTTAGATTTTGTGGGAATTTCAGAGACCTGGTTCAACAGCTCTCATGATTGGCTGGCAACCATTCAAGGGTATTCTCTTTATCGCAGGGGTCGAAAGGGTAAAAAAGGAGGAGGTGTATGCCTCTATATCAAGAATAATGTACAAGTGAATGTGAAAGATGACATTAATAAGGGAGCTAGGGAGGAGGTGGAATCCTTATGGGTAGAGCTCCAAAGGGATGAAGTTAAGGGGAAAGTAATACAGGGTGTATGCTATAGGCCTCTTAACCTGAGGAAGGAGGGGGGATGGACCTCCTATCACAATTTGAATTAGCAGCAAGGTTGGGAAGTGTTATTATAATGGGTGATTTTAATTATCCAGACATAGACTGGGTGGAGGGAACCGCACATTAGTCTAAGGCTTGCCAGTTCCTAAATGTCTTGCAGGACAATTTCATGGGTCAGACGCACCAACTAGAAACAAGGCATTACTAGATCTACTGATTACCCACAATGCAGACCTGTTAACGGATGTGGAAACACTGGGCAATTTAGGAAACAGCGATCACAGGTCAATTGGCTTCAGTATAAATTACACAAATAGGAAACACAAGGGAAACAAAAAGACACTAAATTTCAAAAGAGCCAACTTCCCTATACTACGAACCTTGCTAGAAGATATAAATTGAGATAAAATCTTAGAAACAAACAACATGGAGTAGAGATGGGTTTGGTTTAAGAGCATATTAACCGCTTCCGGACCACCCACCATCGTTATACGTCGGTACTTTGAAGAGTATCGTTATTATGGCAGCAGCTAGCTGCCATAACCCCAGTATCCTCTTCTTCAGTGAGCAGTCCGGTTTCAGATAAAAGTGGTCTCTGTGGCGATTCACCGCAAGATCACTTTTATTGGCGGCGGGAGGGGGCCCCACCCCGCCACGCTCCGGTGCCCTCCTCTGTGCTCCGATGCCGTCGGCAGAGGCAATCGGACCTTCACCCTTGCTGAGCATGGAGACGAGTGAGGGGAAGATGGCCACCCATCTCCATAACAATGCAGGACGGAAGTGACGTCAAAACGTCACTTCCGCCCATAGCTCTTAAAGAGCCAATTTTTTAATTATTTTTTTAAATGACAATTTTTTTTTTTAACTGCATTTTAGTTTAAATATGAGATCTGAGGTCTTTTTGACTCCAGATCTCATATTTAAAAGGTCCAGTCATGCTTTTTTTTCTATTACAAGGGATCTTTACATTCCTTGTAATAGGAATAAAAGTGACAAAAATCATTTAAAAAAAAAAAAACAGTGTAAAAACAAAAAATAAAAGGTAAAATAAATAAGAAAAAAATAGTTTTTTTTAAACGCGCCTCGTCCCGCTGAGCTCGCGCGCAGAAGCGAACGCATACGTGAGTAGCGCCCACATATGAAAACGGTGTTTAAGCCACATATGTGAGGTATCTCCGCGATCGGTAGAGCGAGAGCAATAAACTTAACCATAGGTAAGTGGGTTCCCAGTGGTAATTTTGTAGGGTGTTCAGTAAATGGATACCATCTCGAATGTATGCTGGTAGGTTCTGAGCCAATGGTTGCAAAAAGTGGTCGATATACATCGAGAAGGGGTTAGTGATTCTATCCATGGCATCCAGGGGGATCCGTCAGACGCTTATAAATTTTGGGGAGGTGGTAGAAGTATGGTATGTGGTAATTAGCGCGTTTGAGGAATGCAGCTTCAGTTTTAGTAATACACAAAGTATAAAGAAAAAAGAATTGCGCTAGGTGCTCAAAAAAGTGTATATATGAAAAATAATTGATAATGAAATGACCGTGAAAGGGGTCCTGCTGCTGGACACTATAACCCCAATACGAGGGCACAAAAAATAGATATAAAGAAAACAGTGCAGTGCTGGACAAATATCATGAGTGAAAAGTATTGTGAAAATAGTGTTGAAAATAAAATGAAGAATTTAAATAACAGTAGTAAATAACACCTAATAATAATGACTAGTGAAAAAACATTCAATCAAAAGTCCATAAGTGATGAAGAAGCAAATACAGTGAATGCAATAAAAGTTCTGAATTATGATGTGAGTGAAGTCCAAAAGTTATTCCATACAGAGTTCTGGTCAGTAATCCACCACCAGTGCTGCCCGCTACCTGGTGATAAAGTTATGAAGGCTTACCAGAGAGCCAGTGACCGCCCTTACTCAGGGGGGTCAAAACAGGCTTAGTAGAGGGAGATGTAGGATGAACTTTGAGGGATGTCCCTTGAGAGGCTCTGTAGGGAATCTTGCCAACCTGCTTCCTGGGCGACTACTCAACAACAGCAGAGCACCAATTCGGAAGATGTGGTCACAAATATACCGTATTTATCAGCGTATAACACGCGCCGGCGTATAACACGCACCCAAGTTAAGGAGGGAATTTTAAGGAAAAAAACTTTTAGGAGTAAAGTTTAAGGAAGAAAAACTTACAATAAAATGCCCATCAATGCAGCGTTATCGGTGTCCATCTGCAGCCTTGTCAGTGTCAGTGCAGCCTTGCCCCAGTGTCCATTGCAGCCTTGTCAGTGCAGCCTTGTCAGTGCAGCTTTGCCCCAGTGCAGAATTGTCAGTGCAGCCTTGCCCCAGTGTACATTGCAGCCTTGTCAGTGCAGCTTTGCCCCAGTGCAGCCATGTCAGTGCAGCCATGTCAGTGCAGCCTTGTCAGTGCAGCCATGTCAGTGCAGCTTGTCAGTGCAGCAATGTCAGTGCAGCCTTGTCAGTGCAGCTTTTCTCCAGTGCAGCCTTGTCTCCGTGCAGTTTTGCCCCCATGCAGCCTTGCCCCCCTGCAGCCTTGCCCCAGTGCAGCCTTGCCCCAGTGCAGCCTTGCCCCCCGTGCAGCCTTGCCCCCCCGTGCAGCTTTGTGGGATCGCCGCGATCCCTGCCGTCATACACAGCCCTGTGTAAATTTAAATATGGTGCTGAGACTGCAGGGACTCGGCGGAGCGCTGATACACATAGCCGAGAGTCCTCGGGTTTTCTCGGCGCCGCTTACAGTCCCGCCCAGTTCCGCTCTATGGGCGGGACTGTAAGCGGCGCCGAGAAAACCCGAGGACTCTCGGCTATGTGTAGCTCCGCTCCGCCGAGTCCCTGCAGTCTCAGCGCCGTATTTGAATTTCCACACGGCTGTGTATGTCGGCGGCGATCGCTGCAATTGCCGCGATCGCTCCGATCACACACAATTGGGGGGGGATCGGCCTATAACACGCACCCACGATTTTCCCCTGATTTTCAGGGGGAAAAAGTGCGTGTTATATGCCGATAAATACGGTACTTCTTTTTCAGCTCGATAGCAGGACTAAATTAGTTATTTAGCAACCAGATCCTAATTTAAAGTGAGTCAGAGCCTTGACAGGAATTATTGTTCAAGGCTTTTCTTCCTTTGCCTTCCTGTAAGAGGTCCACAAATCCAATAAAGAGGGCTTCTGTAAATTGGTGGGCAATGAAAGCCAGCTGTACCGTCATCACGAGTGATCTGACAGGCATTTTTGCCCGCAATAGCGCTGCTTTCCATTTGCATTAGCGCTCAGTTTCTGAGAGTTCAAGTCTTATTGGCCTTATTTGGGCGCTATTTTCTGGGACTGCAGAATCATTTTTCGGCGCTATAGTAAAGCACCCCCTGTATCTCTAAATGATATTGTACGCACTGCACTGAAATTTTTCTTTAGTCTTCCAAATAAAAACTTTTGTAAACAAAAAAAGAACTTCCTTCTATGCAATTCAAAATAACCTTTTTCCTCATTTCTCACCTGAGTTGTTTCACCTTATTATTCATCAAGTTCAATATTATCGCTTGGGATATTGAAAATTAATATTTTGTTTTGTTACCAAGGACAACGAAGAGTAAACTTGCATACAAAGGTTTTATATTTAGTTATACTGTAACAGCTAGTAATACAAGGAAAACGATGGAAAAATAAGTCTATACCTTCTGCCTCCAGAGAAATCAATATTTTACCATTAAATCCTCCAAAGAGGGAATGAATAACCACTGGATTACTTTATAGCTGGAGAATTATTGTGTTATAGTTAATTATTCCTAGTAAATACATAAGATAAGAGTTGGTTCAGGACCTGGCGCAGATAGAGTTCACTATGAGTATCGTTGCCAGAGACAATGTTATTGTTAATGCAATTTATCCCCCCCCCCTATTCTTCCCTTATTACCTCCACCCCTCCCCCCCTTCACCTTTCCCTCTCCACCTGAAACCTTTTCCTGGAATAACCCAGTAAACTTCAAATAGCTTGTGTTCTATTAGATAACTCGATGCAAAAAGTTCAGCGGCTGAAAGTATATGTACAGCTGATTCAACCAGCCAAAACTATTATTCTTTTTCTCTTCATGGTTTAACATAAACGACCAATAGATTTTCTGATATCTAAATGTCTTTAAAGCTTTTACCTTATCCTCACCTCATAATTGAGAATGGTCCTCCCTAATATATATTATACCATACCTTACACTGTATGGTTACCTCCCCTACACTTCTACTATAGGCTACAGAGATACTCATGTTGTGTTCCCAAAAATAAACAAATAAACAAATAAATAAATAATATGACTGCTAATTACTTTTTGCTCTCCCATCTATCTCCCTAAACGAAGTTCTAGCTCCACGTAAATGAATAGTTCTCCCCGTTAGAGCAGGAAGTATCCCATCTGAACTTTACCGGACACCATACCCACACAGCAGGGATTCTCTTACCCCAGCTGACACCTCTGGACTCCCTTCAATTTGTAACACAAATCTATCCCTTTCACAGATAGGGTAGCAGGTCTAACCCTATCTCAGAAAACGCTCCCAACTCCATCCCCACCTTCAATCCCCCCCCCTCTTTTTTTGTTTTGTTTTTTGTTTTTTTTTTCTCACCCCCTTGCTCCTCACACATTACCCATGAAATCTACTAAAACATCTGCCTACTGTTGAGTACTCCTTTTCCCTGCTTTTAAATCTATTAAATTGATGATCAGGGATACAATGTCTCAAACACATCAAACCTCACCTCTCATTCTTAAATTGATCTCAGTTAATGCCAAAGGCCTAAAAATTCCACAGAAACATTCCAAATTCCTGAGAGAATTCTATAAAATGAAAGCTAGAATAGCTTGCATAAAAGAAATGCACTTCAAAAAAGATGGCATTCCCAAACTCAAAGACCAAAACTACTACTACTTGAACCCACTCTTGGATTCTTCTTCGGGAACCCCCCCGCTCCCTTGTAGAGTACTCAAAGAAATTAAGCTCCAACTTCATGGCCTCATGCTACATGATACACTGAAACTTCAAGAAAAAGACTATACCTACTTTTCACCAATCCACCAAAAAAACTCCAGAATTGACTATATTTTCTTATCCCAAATGGACCTAACCTATTTACAACAAGCTAAAATAGAACCCATTATACTTTCAGATCACCACCCAATCACTATGACCCTACAATTTCCTGAACAGGTGACAAAAACAAAAATATGGAGAATAAATACATCTCTCCTAAAAGACCCATTAGAAATACAGAGATACACTGAAGCTATTAGAGAGTACTTTAAATTAAATTAAACTTTGAACACATCACCCATCACACAATGGGAAGCACACAAATGTGTGCTCCGAGGAAAATTCTTAGCAACAGCATCAACAAAAAAAAAAAACCCACCAAGCAAAGATTGCTTCCCTCACTGACCTTATACATTCCCTAGAAATAACACACAAACAAACAAGAGCAAATTCCACTTATCAGGAGCTGCTAAAAGCGAGAAACCTTCTGCTGGAGGAACTTGATAAAAAAACAAAAAGACAACACATACTCCTCAACAAAATATATTATGAACAGGGCAATAAATGCAGGAAACATCAAAGACAATCAGGGGAAAATTCATTCCTCTAATGAAGCTATAGCGAAACAACTTGAATCTTACTGCAAAGCCCTTTATAATATCCCAACAACATCTGATAAACATCAAGAAACTGAAAAATATGCACAAATTATCTCAGAACTTTTGGGGAAACATTTCTCCCCACGCTCAAAAGTGACTCAGAACAAAAACTGGAAGCACCCCTATCGGAAAGAGTTTGACAAAGCCCTTAAAGATATGAAATTGGGTAAATACCCAGGTCCGGATGGGTTTCCCCTCCAATAATATAAAACATTTAGTGAAATTCTTAAACCACACTTTCTGTCCGCATTTTGTTCCCTATGCTACACACCTCACCCATCTTCCCAACTACTGGAAGCACACATACCAGTAATCCCTAAGGAAGGGATAGACGAGTCCTACGTTTCAAACTATAGGCCAATCTCCCTCATAAATGTAGATGTAAAAAATATATGCTAAAATCCTAGCGAAAAGAATTCTACCTCTGCTGCCCTCCTTTATCTGCCTTGACCAGGTAGGTTTTACCCCTTGAAGAGAGGGGCCCAATAACACAACAAAAGCCTTAAATCTCCATCACTGGCTAACATCACAATCTCAACAAGGTTTCTTCCTCTCCCTCGATGCAGAAAAAGCATTAGACAGAGTGGCCTGGGATTATATGGATGCTGTGCTTGTTTCCATAGGCTTCTTACCTAAAATGCGAGCCTATAATAAAGCTCTATATACAGCTCCTATGGCAAGAGTACGAGTTAATGGCCACCTGTCGAACACCTTCCAGCTTCACAATGTAACATGGCAGGGGTTTCCTCTCTCTCCTCTACTCTTTGTGCTTACCCTTGAACCCCTATTGAATAAAATCAGATCCAACCCAGACATCAAAGGGATTAACGTCCACAACCGCACCTACAAATTAGCTGCTTTTGAGGACAACCTTCACCTTTTCCTTACTGACCCCCACATATCTATCCCCAACCTACTCCAGAACCTAGACCTTTTCCAGAAAATGTCCAATCTAAAAATAAATTACTCCAAATCTAATGCTCTCAATATAACACTGCCACTAGAAACAGTCAAACTCTGCCAAACTAATTTTCCTTTCAAATGGGCAAAAGATGATATAACATATTTAGGTATTCACATCCCCACTAAACTTTTAGAACTCTTTAACCGTAATTATGGAAAAATTATGGAAACGACGCAAGGATTTGAAACGCTGGGCTTCCCTAAATATCTCCTGGTTTGGGAGAACAGCAGTGATTAAAATGACCAAACTTCCACGCTTCCTCTATGTTACACAAACAATCCCCATTCCTCTCCCAGTTTCCTTCTTTGCGTCCTTCCGTAAAGCCTGTAATCCTTTATTTGGCAAAAAAAAATCGCCAAGAGCAAGTCATTCTTGCCTAATCCTGCCAAAACCCAAAGGAGGGATTGGACTTTCAGATTTGCAGCAACACTATTGGGCAATCCATTTAGCCCGCATAGTAGACAGGAATATCCACCATGACATCAAAGACTGGGCTAACCTAGAACATTCAATATTAACACAATGTTTACGAAAACTTCCTTGGGTTCAATCTAAACATACCTCTCTGGAAGCCAAAAACCCATCCTCTCATAAATCCGACACTAGAAACTTTCCATAGAACTCAAGAGAAGACCTCCCCAACTCATTGGTGGGGCCCACTGACTCCTCTCCGATCTAACCCGGATTTTATACCAGGCCTATCTAAGAACTTCCTAAAAAAAATTGGCCACATAGAGATGTGTTGACCTCTCACTTATTTAGGAGGGGAAAACTGATCACACTATCAGATATCAATGCAGAACTAACCCCCCATTCCCTTTCACAATGGGCTTATATGCAAATTAACCATTTCTTGACTAAGAAAGAAACCAAACACCTATGGTCTCGACCATACACAGTGCTTGAATCTCTTTGTAACAAACAAACCCCCCTAAGACAGCTCATTTCCTTGCTTTACATGTCTTTATTTGAAGATCTTTCTAATTATGTCAGTAGCTCATTCTAAACATGGAGCCTTGAATTGGATCTGCAGCTTGTAGACTCAGATTGGGAAAACATCTGTACATATATACACAAAGGATCCATGAATATTGCAATACAAGAGTGCGGTTACAAAATTCTAACCCGATGGTATAGGACTGTCAGGGCTGGGCTCAGCCCTTCCTTCTCTGAGCTTGCCGCTCAGCTGTCAGCTAATTGCCAGCTTCTATCTCTCCACAGTTACTCAGCTGTCGATGATATCCTGCTTGTCAGTCCCGCCTACTTAAATTGTCCAGTCCAGAGTTTCTCTGCCTTCGGCTTGTTCAACATCACAGAAACTATCTCCTGCGATCCTGTTCAAGACTTGCTTTGCTGACATCCCTTCTGACTTCAGATCCTGCTTGCTGTTCCACTACATTGATCCCTGACTTCTGGCTTGGCTGACTATCTGTCCCGGTTACTGAACTTTGGCTAGGTTTTGACTATGTTTGCTCTTTTTATTATTAAACAAGTGTGATTTAACTGTACCTCTGTCTCGGCCTGATTTCATGGTTTCTGACAGTAGGCGAAGGCAGAGAACCTCTGGACTGGACGACTTAAGTAGGCAGGACTGATGAGCAGGATATCATCAACAGCTGAGTAACTGTGGAGAGATAGGAGCTGGCAATTAGCCGACAGCTGAGTGGCCAGCTCAGAGAAGGAAGGGCTGAGCCATCCTTTGTGTATATATGTACAGATGTTTTCCCAATCTACAAGTCTACAAGCTGCAGATCCAATTCACGGCTCCATATTTGGAATGAGCTGCTGACATAGTCAGAAAGATCTTCAAATAAAGAGATGTAAAGGAAATAAGTTGTCTTAGGGGGGTTTGTTTATGTATACACCTGCTCTTCTAAACAAATTTGCATCACATATCCCTGACATTTGTTGGAGATGTGAGAAAAAAAAGGAACAATGCTTCACGTGTGGTGGTCGTGCACTAGGATACAACCCTTTTGTAAATTAGTTCACAATACCATCTTAAAAATAACCTCTGGGGGGCGTGGCTTGGATGGCCTCCGGAGCGGACGTGTCTCTTTAGAGCTCCTGACCAGATCCGCCTGCATACAGCTAAAAGCAGCAAAAAAGCACCGAAATCATGGGCAAACCTCGCAAGGCTAAAGACACAGAACCTAAGGGACACACCACAAGATCTTCCTCGGCTCCCCCACCTCTCAATACGGAGTACCTTGGAGCTCCGGCGGGGCACCACGAGGCCAAGATGGCGCCGGCTCCACCAACATATGCAGCGGCCCTCTCCTCCTCTCCTCCGCGGCTCTCCCCGGGTCAGCGAACCGACAGGTATGCCTCTGAAGGGGATTTGTTGCCCGGTCGCCCACCACTCCCACCAACTAACATCCAGGCCAGTCCTGCACTTTCCCTTATGGGAAACACATTAGGCAGCCTGTCCCAGCCATTTCCTCCCTGCCTAGTGGGGCCTACACAGTCACCGAGTGCAGGCCAAGCCTCCCCTCTGTGGGAAACTTCAGCGCAGGAGTGGGACCCAAGCTCTTTGCCACAAAGACTGCAGGCCCCAAGGGATAAGACACTATCCTCATCCCCACACCGCAGGGAGTCCAACAAAGCCGCAGGGCCTTCCTCATCACCACAGCTTGATGAGCTGCAGGGGGCTTATTCACATGCAGCCCATGTATATGCCACTGACCCAGCTATGCAGCCTAACTCCAAGACCCCTTCGCATGCATCTCAGAGGGGACTCCCCCCGCCGGGCACCCCCTCCACTACTATGAGGGATTCACACCATATGCCTCATGCCATAATGGACCCTGACCCTGAGCCTGAGGCATGTACTTCTTGGAGAGACTATGTTCGTTGTATGCCTACGAAACAGGACTTCCGCATGCTTATTCAAGAGGTACGTGATACATGCAGATCTGTAATTAACATGCTCCGCACTGATCTACATCACTTGTCTGCTAAAGTCCATTCCATAGAAGAAGAAGCATATGATACAAAGATGGAAATCTCCCATATACATGATCGATTGTCCACACAAGCCTCGGCCCTCAGAGAGTTTCAACGCCACCTTGAGGACCTTGATAATAGAGGCAGACGCAATAACATTAGGGTCCGAGGCCTCCCTGAGGCGACCCAGGACAAGGACTTACAAGTCACATTAAAATCAAAGAGTTAAATTGGACCGGGCCCATTGCGCACTTCGCCCCCGTGGACCAGGTCCAAGACCACGAGGCGTTATTTGCAGGGTTCATAATTATGCCCTGAAGGAAGACATAATGAGAAAAGCGTGCAACATGCACACCATCGATTTCGATGGTGCTCCCATACAGCTATACCCGGACTTGTCCTGGATCACCCTTCAGCAAAGACGCTCCTTGCAACCACTCCTCACAACATTGAAGGAACATGACTTCCGATATCATTGGGGTTTCCCTTTCAGCCTCACAGCAAAGAAAGATGGGAGATCCACTATGATGGATCTTGATGGACTTGCGTCTTTTTTCAACCTCACCTACTATGTAACCTACTATGTAACTATGTAAGTTGTCCTGGGAGCCCACTGTCACACAAGTTGTCCTGGGAGCCGCCTGTCACACAAGTTGTTGTCCTGGGAGCCGCCTGTCACACAAGTTGTTGTCCTGGGAGCCGCATGTAACACAAGTTGTCCTGGGACCTGCCTGTCACACAAGTTGTTGTCCTGGGAGCCGCCTGTCATACAAGTTGTTGTCCTGGGAGCCGCCTTTCACACAAGTTGTTGTCCTGGGAGCCACCTGTCACACAAGTTGTTGTCCTGGGAGCCGCCTGTCACACAAGTTGTTGTCCTGGGAGCTGCCTGTCACACAAGTTGTTGTCCTGGGAGCCGCCTGTCATACAAGTCGTTGTCCTGGGAGCCACCTGTCACACAAGTTGTTGTCCTGGGAACTGCCTGTCACACAAGTTGTTGTCCTGGGAGCCGCCTGTCACACAAGTTGTTGTCCTGGGAGCTGCCTGTCACACAAGTTGTTGTCCTGAGAGCCGCCTGTCACACAAGTTGTTGTCCTGGGAGCCGCCTGTCATACAAGTTGTTGTCCTGGGAGCCGCCTGTCACAGTACTCTGCGATACCCGGAAGACCTCCATTCATTTTGCAGAGATTTGGATATTCCGAATCCGCCCACTCTCGGGTGGGACCCCCTACCAACCCCACCACCTCGCCCAGAGCCCTGGGTTCAGGTGAACGGGAGAAAGCGACAGAGGCCGCATTCCAATGGCCCTCCGGCAATTGTCCATCAGAGATAACTTTTTGCTGCTTGAGAGGCACCGGATCACGATGAGACACTAGTATAGGAGTCACTATTACTGCCTATCATGCTAAGAGTTTAGGAATTATCCTGTTTTTTCTTCCTACCTTATAGAGGGCTAGACCCTAATTGCCATTATGTGGGATTATGGTTTTATGGTTTCGCATTTATGCAAGTTTAGTATGTATACCACCGATGATATACCGTATATACTCGAGTATAAGTCGAATTTTTCAGCACATTTTTTTGTGCTGAAAGTGCCCCCCTCGACTTATACTCGAGTCAAGCACTTTTCTGCAGCAAAAAATGTCATTTTCCGAACCGACTTTGGGGCCCCGTATCTCAGGGCCACATGATGCTAGGAACCCCAAATTTGGTATGCAAACCCAGTGGAACTGGTACCACAACATATCCAAAGCTGAAGTTCCTAGCATCAAGTAGCCCCGAGATATGGGGCCCCAAATTCGGTTCGGAAAATGTCATTCTCTGCTGCAGAAAAGTGCTTGACATATTCTGAACCGATTTTGGGGCCCCATATCTCAGGGCTATTTGGTGCTAGGAACCCCAAATTTGGTGTGCAAACCCACTGGAACTGGTGCCATAACATATCCAAAGATGGGGTTCCTAACACCAAGTGGCCCTGAGATACGGGGCCCCAAAACTGGTTCAGAAAATGTCATTCTCTGCTGCAGAAAAGTGCTTGACATTTTCTGAACTGATTTTTGGGGCCCTGTATCTCGGGGCCACTTGGTGCTAGAAACCCCAGCTTTGGAAATTTTATGCTGCTAGTTCCACTGGGTTAGTATACCAAATTTGGGGTTCTTAGCACTAAGTGGCCCCGAGATACGGGGCCCCAAATTCGGTCAACTGTGTCCATCTGCAGCAATGTCATTTCGGGACCCTTTGGGGTCCAGCTAGGGGGCATCCAGGAACCCTTAACTACTGAGTTTGAAGTTCAGGGGACCTATGGCTGCAAATGGGCACAGTGAGGCATGCAAATGGGCACAGTGATGCTGCAAATGGGCATTGTTGACCCTCTTTTCCACTTACAGTAGCTGTGCATTTCTCACCCTCGTCTTATACTCGGGTCAATAAGTTTTTCCCATTTTTTTTGTGGTAAATTAGGGCCTCGACTTATACTCGGAACGACTTATACTCGAGTATATACGGTATTATTGTAATGTTTAAGCCCTCCAAAATTATCAATGGGGTCCCCCTTCCCTTGTCTCCCTTCCCCTCCATCTCCTTATCCTTGCCCTTCCTTCTATCCCCCCCCTATCCCACATTCACCACCCTCTACCCCCCCAATCCCTCTCTGCCCTCCCACCCCATACTTTATTAGGGTATACTACTGCGTTTATTTAAATACCTTCACCCTCCCTGGGTTCCTAAAAGGATATTTGGAAGGGTTTCTAGGCTTATATCCTGACCAGTGCTCCCTATACTATCCTGGTTTGTCCAATACTGAGCGCAAAACTGCACCAGCCGACTTTATCTGTTGCCTTAGCTTAGACCAAATGGTATTCTAGTTACTAGCTGTTAAATATAAGTTTTTCTTTATCTAGCTGCTTTACTACGGTGTACTGCATAATTACTTAACTGCAGGCGGATCTGGGAGAGGATGGCGACCGGCCTGAAGCTGTCCTATCCTCCCCCGGGAGACCTTCGAGTGGCTCCCCACTTAACCCCCTTGGAGAGTATTGTTTTTACCTCCTACATGGGGGGGGCCCTTCGAGGGTTTCCGACCTACCACCTTGTATAGGTGGGTTAAACTATACTTGGCTGTTATTTGATTTTGTACTAATTTGTGTTCTCTTTGTCATCCACATCTTTCTCTACTCTTTTGCAATTGGCTTTTCTTTTCTCTATTCCCCTCTTATCTACCACGTTGTGGGTGCCCCCTGCCTCTGGAGCCCAGGTCCAGTTTGTAGAAGCATGTTTCCTGCTAGGTACGTGTCTTATCTGAAGGCTCACCCGTTCACCGTCCTCCACATCCAAATCCACTTCGGTCGTCTTGGTAAGCTAATGCTCCTTTTTTTATTTACACCCAATGATTGACATACTGTCATTAAACGTGAAAGGCCTTAACTCCAACACTAAACGAAGCTTAGCCTTAAGGGAATTCAAAAGATCTAAAGCTGACATCATTTTCACTCAGGAAACACATCTTACTAAGACCGACAATATGGCATTTGGCCCCAAGTATTACTCCCAGATATACCTAGCCTCTAATCCTCGTAAACGAGCTGGAGTGGCTATCCTGTTTAAAAAAGACTCCCCCTTTAAGTTACAATCGATAATTTCAGACCCCCAGGGACATTATATCATCTTGAGAGGTAGATGGAAAGATACTAACCTCACACTTTGTAACATTTACGCCCCCCAACACTAACCAAACCTCTTTCCTATCTAAAGTGTATAAACGACTATTTGCTCTTCCCCATCAATACCTGGTTATCGGAGGAGACTTTAACCTGACTTTCTCCTCCTGCCTAGACAGACACTCCCTCAGACAGAGTCAGGCCCCCAAGGCCCTTGATAGAAGATCATCTCTCTTCCGTCAATTAACTAGGAAATACGCTCTGTTTGACTTTTGGAGGACTGCCTTCCCCTCAGCTAAACAATTCACCTTTTACTCTCACCCGCATAAATCTCATTCGCGCCTAGACTATTTTTTTGTAAATGCCCCAACCCTGAGAGCTTGCAAGAGCTTAGATATTCAAGCAATCTCATGGTCAGACCATGCTCCGATCACGCTGTCTCTGGCATTGTCTTTGGGAACCCTTGGTACATGTCATATGCGTTTGAATGATTTCCTGCTTAAACATGACCCCTCCAGGGATGACTTGGAAAAAAACATGAAATTATATTTTGCAGAAAACAATTCACCAGAGGTTTCTATTGCCACTCTCTGGGAGGGTCATAAAGCGGTCCTCAGAGGCCAATGTATCTCACTATCCACGGCACTTAAAAGGAATGCTAACACTGCCCGTATAGCTCTACTAGACAAGCTTAAACAATTGGAAGCACGTTTGCTCTCCTTTCCGTCCTTAAAAACTCTTAGAGAGATTGTACAGGTACGGGCTGGTCTAAGAGACATAGACTTAGGTAAAATTGAGAAGGTGCTAATACGATTAAGGCAAACCTATTATGACAAGGCAAACAAACCACATACGTTACTAGCTAGACAGCTAGGGGACCGTGTCGCGACCGCCTCAATTACTCATCTTAATGATGGAGGTGGCATTCCCCAAACCCATCCCACTAAGATTGCTCAGATCTTTCATGACTACTACTCGACCTTGTATAACAATCCGAATGTTCCGCATAGCCCTCCCCCACAAGACCTCTCCCAAAGAATCCACTCTTATCTAGAAGAATGTGAAATACCGAGACTTACTCCTTCCGCCCTGACCACCCTAAACTCCCCCATTACAGAGGAGGAGGTCACGGACACAATTAAATCACTTCCAAACAACAAAGCCCCGGGTCCTGAAGGATTCCCATACCAATACTACAATACCTTCTTACTGCATTTACTTCCCTATATGACAATACTGTTTAATTCATTTCTTTCTGAGACACCTATCCCACGAGATATGCAAAATTCTTATCTCACACTGATTCCCAAGCCTGGAAAGGACCACAGCTTACCATCAAACTATAGACCTATTGCACTATTTAATGCGGACCTCAAAATTTTTACGAAATTATTAGCTAACAGGTTAAACAATTTTATGCCGTCATTGATTCACAAAGACCAGGTAGGCTTTATACCCATGCGGCAAGCAGGGGACAATACCCGCAAGGTTATTGACCTAGTGGAGTTGGCAAACAGGACCAAAGTAGAAGCACTTCTGCTCAGTCTTGACGCAGAAAAAGCTTTTGATAGGCTAAGTTGGCCTTTTCTGTTAGCGACCCTACGACGAGCCGGAATCACAGGCCCCTTTTTGCGAGCCATTTATCACCTATATTCGTCCCCATCAGCCATGGTACACACCCAACACGCAACATCTACCACCTTCTCGATATCAAACGGAACGCGGCAAGGTTGTCCGCTCTCACCGCTACTCTACGCCCTTTGTATAGAACCCCTAGCGGCTCATATTAGGGAGAACCCAAATATTCATGGCATCCCAATCCGTATTAGAGACTTTAAGATCTCCCTATATGCTGACGATGTTCTCCTTACTCTGACGCAACCGCACATTTCTTTGCCGAACCTACATGTAGAATTAGATCGATATAGTGCCCTATCTGGATATAAAATAAACAATTCTAAAACAGAGGCTCTGGCCCTTAATATGTCTCCCCAGACACAGGCGGCTCTTTCGCAATCATTTAACTACTCCTGGAAAACTTCCTCCTTAAAATACCTCGGGGTCCATCTCACGACCACATATGATTCCCAATATAAAGCTAACTTTCCCCATTTATTTACCACTATTAGAGCCTTATTGACTAAATGGAAATCCCTGAAATTATCCCTCTTTGGACGACTAGCGACCCTGAAGATGATGATCCTACCCCAGCTCTTATACTTATTGGAGACACTTCCGATACCTATGCCAGCCTCACATCTAAGGAGACTCCAGGGTGACCTGATTAATCTCTTTTGGAATTATAAGAGACACTGGATTCCTAAATTGGTTCTCTACGCTCCTCGTAATCAAGGTGGTCTAGCGTTTCCTAATATAGCCAAATATTATTTGGCAGCTCAATTACGCCCTGTAGCCTCTTGGTGTACCCTCCACGCTTTTAATCGTTGGACACAGATTGAAAAGCTTTGGTTGGCCCCTATACACCCGAACTCCATGTTATGGAGTTCTGATGTATCTTCGGAAAACTCGCGGCTACTGGGACCAATGTCTCTCCTACGCCAGCTGTGGAAATGTGTAAAACAGACATATCCACTTACCACCCCGGTTACATCCTTTCTATTTACTCCCAACATCCCGGACAGCCTGACCTCACAGATGTCCCATTTCTGGATGGAAAAGAACCTATTCCGTTACGGCCAGCTGATTGACCCTAGGACCCGCATATTAAGATCATTTCAAGATCTGCAAAAACAATTTGACATTCCCAAACAAGCCTTTTTTAGCTATTTACAAATACGACATTATGCAAAATCTCTAGTTCCTAACCTTCAATTCTCCCCATTAACCGATTTTGAAAAGTTGTGCCTGGAGAGCTCATCTCCAAAAGGCATGATCTTGCAGACCTACCAGCTCCTAACGCATGATTTCTCGCTAGAGGGTCCTCGGCATGCATATATGGGTAAATGGGAGCAAGCCTTGGGTGTGGACATCCCTCCACACACATGGCAGCTCATATGGTCTCATGCCTCTAAAAGCTCTATGTGCACGCTATATAAAGAGAACCAATATAAGATTATGTTCCATTGGTACCAAACCCCAGACTTGCTCCATTCCATCTATCCATTGTCTGACTCTCGTTGCTGGCGATGCCATAATTACAGAGGGAAGTTATTTCACATTTACTGGACCTGTCCTCTGATTGCCCCGTACTGGAAGATGGTTCATTGCCTGCTTAGGCCCATCCTGGATGCTGAGGTGCTTTTCGATCCTAAGGTTTTCTTGCTGGGTCTCCCACCAACTTCTCTCCCTAAAAGGTCCAAGAAACTATTGTCACATATATTAACTGCTGCACGGTGCTTGGTGGCGTTAAAATGGAAGCAGAGGGAACTGCCTTCGATATCGGAATTGCACTCCAGGATCAGAGATGTCAAGAGAATGGAATATCTCACAGCCTCCTTAAATGACAATCTTGAGAAGCATAATCAAATATGGGAGCTGTGGGTCCTCTTTGAAAACCCCATAACCTAATTTTCTATGTGATGGGTCTGGGGTTGGTGATTTCCTCTCCTGGTGGGGGAGGGTCGGGCTTCAGGGGCGGGGCGCGGCTCCATTACCTTCATCTCTTTTCCCTACTCTCTACCTACTCTTATTCACCCCATTTTAAACCTTCTGCTAACCCCCCCCCCCCCCCTCTTCTCTATTCTTCTCTCTACCTTATAGTCTTTTATTTACTATTATCTAGTTAATTTTTGCTATGTTGCACAAGGTATACAACCAGTAATATACGACTAAGGTAATATTTTGGCAATGTAATCTGTTCTTAACAATCAGATCGACATGTACATGACAACCAGCATTTACTTAAGAGTGCTATTAAGATTGGATTCTACCTCAGAAGTTCCTACTACACTTTATATTGTATTACCCTGTACCCTATGTTATTATTTCTGTTTTCTTCTGGAAAAATTAATAAAAATTGTCAATTTTTCAAAAAAAAAAAAAAAAAAACCTCTGACGACATAACCTACTCTCCTGCTCAATATCTTCTGCATTATATCTCTTTACCCAAGAAGCAATTTCTAAAATCATTATCGGTGTTCATGATCAATGCAGCAAGGCAATGCATTCCATCACATTGGCGATCAACCCATACACCTACAACAGTGGAATGGTTCTACAGACTTGATAAAATGGAAGAGTTCGAAGAACTATTAGCGTCTCTCAGGAAAAACTCACTAAATTTACTAAAACATGGTACTGTTGGCAAAACTACAAAACAACCAATGCCTACACTGACATGTGGAAAATAGTTCACTTTAATCCTTAACCACTTAAGGACTGCCTCACGCCGATATACGTCAGCAAGGCGGCACGGGCAGGCAAAATCACGTTAATGTACGTGATCTGCCTCCCGCGGGTGGGGGGTCCGATCGGACACCCCCCGAAGCCCGAGGCGGTCCTCTTTTGTCCCCCGGCGATCGGAGGTGAGGGGGAGGCCATCCGTTCGTGGCCCCCCTCGCGATCGCCGCCGGCCAATCAGAACATTCCTTTGCTGCTGTATGCTAAACAGCAGCAAAGGAAATGATGTCATCTCTCCTCGGCTCGGTATTTTCCGTTCCGGCGCCGAGGAGAGAAGACATCCAAGTGAGTGAAAACACACACACTCAGTAGAACATGCCAGGCACACAAAACACCCCCGATCCCCCCCCGATCGCCCCCCGATTATCCCCCAATCACCCCTCCCTGTCACACTGACACCAAGCAAGTTTTTTTTTGTTTTGTTTTTTTCTGATTACTGCATGGTGTCAGTTTGTGACAGTTACTGTGTTAGGGCAGTTAGTGTTAGCCCCCTTTAGGTCTAGGGTACCCCCCCAACCCCCCCTAATAAAGTTTTAACCCCTTGATCACCCCCTGTCGCCAGTGTCACTAAGCGATCATTTTTCTGATCGCTGTATTAGTGTCGCTGGTGACGCTAGTTAGGGACGTAAATATTTAGGTTCGCCGTCAGCGTTTTATAGCGTTGGGGACCCCCATATACTATCTAATAAATGTTTTAACCCCTTGATTGAGTTTACCCTTTCACCACTGATCACCGTATAACCGTTACGGGTGACGCTGGTTAGTTCATTTATTTTTTATAGTGTCAGGGCACCCGCCGTTTATTACCGAATAAAGGTTTAGCCCCCTGATCGCCCGGTGGTGATATGCGTCACCCCAGACAGCGTCAGATTAGCGCCAGTACCGCTTACACCCACGCACACAGCATACGCCTCCATTAGTGGTATAATATCTGAACGCATCAATATCTGATCCGGTCAGATCTATACTAGCGTCCCCAGCAGTTTAGGGTTCCCAAAAACGCAGTGTTAGCGGGATCAGCCCAGATACCTGCTAGCACCTGCATTTTGCCCCCTCCGCCCGGCCCAGCCCAGCCCACCCAAGTGCAGTATCGATCGATCACTGTCACTTACAAAACACTAAACGCATAACTGCAGCGTTCGCAGAGTCAGGCCTGATCCCTGCGATCGCTAACAGTTTTTTTGGTAGCATTTTGGTGAACTGGCAAGCACCAGGCCCAGGCAGTGTCAGATTAGTGCCAGTACCGCTAACACCCACGCACGCGCCATACACCTCCCTTAGTGGTATAGTATCTGATCGAATCAATATCTGATCCGATCAGATCTATACTAGCGTCCCCAGCAGTTTAGGGTTCCCAAAAACGCAGTGTCAGCGGAATCAGCCCAGATACCTGCTAGCACCTGCGTTTTGCCCCTCCGCCCGGCCCAGCCCAGCCCACCCAAGTGCAGTATCGATCGATCACTGTCACTTACAAAACACTAAACACATAACTGCAGCATTCGCAGAGTCAGGCCCGATCCCTGCGATCGCTAACAGTTTATTTGGTAGCATTTTGGTAAACTGGCAAGCACCAGCCCCAGGCAGCGTCAGATTAGCGCCAGTACCGCTAACACCCACGCACGCACCATACCCCTCCCTTAGTGGTATAGTATCTGATCGGATCAATATCTGATCCGATCAGATCTATACTAGTGTCCCCAGCAGTTTAGGGTTCCCAAAAACGCAGTGTTAGCGGGATCAGCCCAGATACCTTCTAGCACCTGCGTTTTGCCCCTCTGCCCAGCCCAGCCCAGCCCACCCAAGTGCAGTATCGATCGATCACTGACACTTACAAAACACTAAACGCATAACTGCAGCGTTCGCAGAGTCAGGCCTGATCCCTGCGATCGCTAACAGTTTTTTTTGGTAGCGTTTTGGTGAACTGGCAAGCACCAGCGGCCTAGTACACCCCGGTTGTAGTCAAACCAGCACTGCAGTAACACTTGGTGACGTGGCAAGTCCCATAAGTGCAGTTCAAGCTGGTGAGGTGGCAAGCACAAGTAGTGTCCCGCTGCCACCAAGAAGAAGACAAACACAGGCCCGTCGTGCCCATAGTGCCCTTCCTGCTGCATTCGCCAATCCTAATTGGTAACCCACCACTTCTGCAGCGCCCGTACTTCCCCCATTTACATCCCCAACCAAATGCAGTCGGCTGCATGAGACGCATTTTCTTTATGTCCTCCCGAGTACCCCTACCCAACGAACCCCCCAAAAAAGATGTTGTGTCTGCAGAAAGCACGGATATAGGCATGACACCCGCTATTATTGTCCCTCCTTTCCTGACAATCCTGGTCTTTGCATTGGTGAATGTTTTGAACGCTACCATTCACTAGTTGAGTATTAGCGTAGGGTACAGCATTGCAGAGACTAGGTGCACTTTCACAGGGTCTCCCAAGATGCCATCGCATTTTGAGAGACCCGAACCTGGAACCGGTTACAGTTATAAAAGTTAGTTACAAAAAAAGTGTAAAAAAAAATATATATATATATAAAATAAAAAGTTGTTTTTTTTTTTGTTCTCTCTCTCTCTATTCTCTCTCTATTGTTCTGCTCTTTTTTACTGTATTCTATTCTGCAATGTTTTATTGTTATTATGTTTTACCATGTATGTTTTTCAGTTATGCAATTTTTTATACTTCACCGTTTACTGTGTTTTATTGTTAACCAATTTTTTGTCTTCAGGTACGCCATTCACGACTTTGAGTGGTTATACCAGAATGATGCCTGCAGGTTTAGGTATCATCTTGGTATCATTCTTTTCAGCCAGTGGTCGGCTTTCATATAAAAGCAATCCTAGTGGCCAATTAGCCTCTAGACTGCTTTTACAAGCCTTGGGAGGGAATGACCCCCCCACCGTCTTCCGTGTTTTTCTCTGGCTCTCCTGTCTCAACAGGGAACCTGAGAATGCAGCTGGTGATTCAGCCAGCTGACCATAGAGCTGATCAGAGACCAGAGTGGCTCCAAACATCTCTATGGCCTAAGAAACCGGAAGCTACGAGCATTTCATGACTTAGATTTCGCCGGATGTAAACAGCGCCATTGGGAAATTGGCAAAGCATTTTATCACACCGATCTTGGTGTGGTCAGATGCTTTGAGGGCAGAGGAGAGATCTAGGGTCTAATAGACCCCAATTTTTTCAAAAAAGAGTACCTGTCACTACCTATTGCTATCATAGGGGATATTTACATTCCCTGAGATAACAATAAAAATGATTAAAAAAAAATGAAAGGAACAGTTTATAAATAAGATAAAAAAGCAAAAAAATAATTTAAAAAACCAAAAAAAACAAAAAACACCCCTGTTTCCCCCTGCTCTTGTGCAAAGGCGAACGGAAGCGGCGGTCTGTCGTCAAATGTAAACAGCAATTGCACCATGCATGTGAGGTATCACCGCGAAGGTCAGAATGAGGGCAGTAATTTTAGCAGTAGACAAGAAAGACAAGAAAAAACTTTTTTTTTTTCTTTTTTCAATTTTCAAAACTTTGTGACAAAAAGTGAGGTCTGCAAAATACTCACTATACCTCTCAGCAAATAGTTTGGGGTGTCTACTTTCCAAAATGCGGTTATTTGGGGGGGTTTGTGCCACCTGGGCATTCCATGGCCTCCGAAACTGTGATAGGCAATGAAGAGTGAAATCAAAAATTTACGCCCTTAGAAAGCCTGAAGGCGGTGCTTGGTTTTCGGGGTCCCATACGCGGCTAAGCTCCCAAAAAGTCTCACACATGTGGTATCCCCGTACTCAGGAGAAGCAGCAGAATGTATTTTGGGGTGTAATTTCACATATTCCCATGGCATGTTTGAGCAATATATCATTAAGTGACAACTTTGTGCAAAAAAAAAAAATCTGTCTCTTTCCCGCAACTTGTGTCACAATATAAAATATTCCATGGACTCGACATGACTCTCAGCAAATAGCTTGGGGTGTCTACTTTCCAAAATGGGGTCATTTGGGGGAGTTTTGAACTGTCCTGGCATTTTATGCACAACATTTAGAAGCTTATGTCACACATCACCCACTCTTCTAACCACTTGAAGACAAAGCCCTTTCTGACACTTTTTGTTTACATGAAAAAATTATTTTTTTTGCAAGAAAATTACTTTGAACCCCCAAACATTATATATTTTTTTTAAAGCAAATGCCCTACAGATTAAAATGGTGGGTGTTTCATTTTTTTTTTCACACAGTATTTGCCCAGCGATTTTTCAAACGCATTTTTTGGGGAGAAAACACACTTTTTTAAATTTTAATGCACTAAAACACATTATATTGCCCAAATGTTTGATGAAATAAAAAAGATGATCTTAGGCCGAGTACATGGATACCAAACATGACATGCTTTAAAATTGCGCACAAACATGCAGTGGCGACAAACTAAATACATTTTTAAAAGCCTTTAAAAGCCTTTACAGGTTACCACTTTAGATTTACAGAGGAGGTCTACTGCTAAAATTACTGCCCTCGATCTGACCTTCGCGGTGATACCTCACATGTATGGTGCAATTGCTTTTTACATTTGAGCAGGGGGGACAGGGGTGCTTTTTTTTATTTTTTTCTTTATTATTATTTATTTTTTTTATCTTATTTTTAAACTGTTCCTTTCATTTTTTTTTTAATCATTTTTATTGTTATCTCAGGGAATGTAAATATCCCCTATCATAGCAATAGGTAGTGACAGGTACTCTTTTTTGAAAAAATTGGGGTCTATTAGACCCTAGATTTCTCCTCTGCCCTCAAAGCATCTGACCACACCAAGATCGGTGTGATAAAATGCTTTCCCAATTTCCCAATGGCGCTGTTTACATCCGGCGAAATCTAAGTCATAAAATGCTCGTAGCTTCCGGTTTCTCAGGCCATAGAGATGTTTGGAGCCACTCTGGTCTCTGATCAGCTCTATGGTCAGCTGGCTGAATCACCAGCTGCATTTTCAGGTTCCCTGTTGAGACAGGAGAGCCAGAGAAAAACACGGAAGACGTTGGCGGGGCATTCCCTCCCACTGCTTGTAAAAGCAGTCTAGAGGCTAATTAGCGGCTAGGATTGCTTTTACGTGAAAGCTGACCGCTGGCTGAAAAGAATGATACCAAGATGATACCTAAACCTGAAGGCATCATTCTGGTATAACCATTGAAAGTCGTGAATGGCGTACCTGAAAACAAAAAAATGGTAACAATATGGTAACAATAAAGCACAGTAAACGGTAAAGTATAAAAAATTGCATACCTGAAAAACAAACATGATAAAACACAATAACAATAAAACATTGCAGAATATAATACAGTAAAAAAGAGCAGAACAATAGAGAGAATAGAGAGAGAGAGAGAACAATAAAACGACAACTATTTTTTTTTATTTTATATTTTTGTTTGTGTTTTTTTTTTTTTACACTTTTTTTTGTAACTGTAACTTTTATAACTGTAACCAGTTCCAGGTTCGGGTCTCTCAAAATGCGATGGCATCTTGGGAGACCCTGTGAAAGTGTGCCTAGTCTGTGCAATGCTGTACCCTACGTTAATACTCAACTAGTGAATGGTAGCGTTCAAAACATTCACCAATGCAAAGACCAGGATTGTCAGGACAGGAGGGACAATAATAGCGGGTGTCACGCCTATATCCGCGTTTGCTGCAGACACAACATCTTTTTTGGGGGGGTTCGTTGGGTAGGAGTACTCGGGAGGACATAAAGAAAATGCCTCTCATGCAGCCCACTGCATTTGGTTGGGGATGTGAATGGGGGAAGTACGGGTGCTGCAGAAGCGGTGGGTTCCCAATTAGGATTGGCGAATGCAGCAGGAAGGGCACTATGGGAACGACGGGCCTGTGTTTGTCTTCTTGGTGGCAGCAGGACACTACTTGTGCTTGCCACCTCACCAGCTTGAACTGCACTTATGGGATTCGCCACGTCACCAAGTGTTACTGCAGTGCGGGTTTGACTACGACCGGGGTGTACTAGGCCACTGGTGCTTGCCAGTTCACCAAAACGCTACCAAAAAAACTGTTAGCATTTGCAGGGATCAGGCCTGACTCTGCGAACGCTGCAGTTATGCGTTTAGTGTTTTGTAAGTGACAGTGATCGATCGATACTGCACTTGGGTGGGCTGGGCTGGGCCGGGCGGAGGGGCAAAACGCAGGTGCTAGCAGGTATCTGGGCTGATCCCACTAACACTGCGTTTGTGGGAACCCTAAACTGCTGGGGACGCTAGTATAGATCTGATCGGATCAGATATTGATCCGTTCAGATACTATACCACTAAGGGAGGTATATGCTGTGTGCATGGGTGTTGGCGGTACTGGCGCTAACCTGACGCTGCTTGGGGCAAGTGCTTGCCAGGTCACCAAAAAAACTGTTAGCGATCGCTGGGATCAGGCCTGACTCTGCGAACGCTGCAGTTATGCGTTTAGTGTTTTGTAAGTGACAGTGATCGATCGATACTGCACTTGGGTGGGCTGGGCTGGGCCGGGCGGAGGGGCAAAACGCAGGTGCTAGCAGGTATCTGGGCTGATCCCACTAACACTGCGTTTGTGGGAACCCTAAACTGCTGGGGACGCTAGTATAGATCTGATCGGATCAGATATTGATCCGTTCAGATACTATACCACTAAGGGAGGTATATGCTGTGTGCATGGGTGTTGGCGGTACTGGCGCTAACCTGACGCTGCTTGGGGCAAGTGCTTGCCAGGTCACCAAAAAAACTGTTAGCGATCGCTGGGATCAGGCCTGACTCTGCGAACGCTGCAGTTATGCGTTTAGTGTTCTGTAAGTGACAGTGATCGATTGATACTGCACTTGGGTGGGCTTGGCTGGGCCGGGCAGCGGGGCAAAACGCAGGTGCTAGCAGGTATCTGGGCTGATCCCGCTAACACTGCAATTTTGGGAACCCTAAACTGCTGGGGATGCTAGTATAGATCTGATCGGATCAGATATTGATCCGTTCAGATACTATACCACTAAGGGAGGCGTATGCTGCGTGCGTGGGTGTTAGCGGTACTGGCGCTAATCTGACGCTGCCTGGGGCAGGTGCTTGCCAGTTCACCAAAACGCTACCAAAAAAACTGTTAGCGATCGCAGGGATCAGGCCTGACTCTGTGAACGCTGCAGTTATGTGTTTAGTGTTTTGTAAGTGACAGTGATCGATCGATACTTCACTTGGGTGGGCTGGGCCGGGCAGAGGGGAAAAACGCAGGTGCTAGCGGGTATCTGGGCTGATCCCGCTAACACTGCATTTTTGGGAACCCTAAACTGCTGGGGACGCTAGTATAGATCTGATCGGATCAGATATTGATCCGTTCAGATACTATACCACTAAGGGAGGGGTATGCTGCGTGCGTGGGTGTTAGCGGTACTGGCGCTAATCTGACGCTGCCTGGGGTGACGCATATCACCGCCGGGCGATCAGGGGGCTAAACCTTTATTCGGTAATAAACGGTGGGTGCCCTGACACTATAAAAAATAAACAAACTAACCAGCGTCACCCGTAACAGTTATTCGGTGATCAGGGGTGAAAGGGTTAACTAGGGTGCAATCAAGGGGTTAAAACATTTATTAGATAGTATATGGGGGTCCCTGTCGCTATAAAACGCTGACGGCGAACTTCAATATTAACCTCCCTAACTAGCGTCACCAGCGACACTAATACAGCGATCAGAAAAATGATCGCTTAGTGACACTGGTGACGGAGGGTGATCAAGGGGTTAAAACTTTATTAGGGGGGGTTAGGGGGGTACCCTAGACCTACAGGGGGCTAACACTCACTGCCCTACCACTTCTAACTGTCACAAACTGACACCTAGCAGTAATCAGAAAAAAAAAAAAAATACTGCTTGGTGTCAGTTTGTGACAGGGGGGGGTGATTGGGGGGGATCGGGGGGGATCGGGGGTGTTTAGTGTGCCTTGCATGTTCTACTGTGTGTGTGTGTGTTTGGTGCACTCACTTGTCTTCTCTCCTCGGCGCTGGAACGGAAACTGCCAAGCCGAGGAGAGATGACATCACATCCTCTGCCTGTGTGAAACTACACACAGGCAGGGGAGGATTCCCATTGGCTAGGAGCGATCGCGAGGGGGGGGCCACGATCGGATGGTCTCCCCCTCGCCTCTCAATGCTCCCAGTCACAAGCCGACCGCCGCTGGCACCGGGGGAGGGTCCGATCGGACCCCCTGCCCGCGGGAGGCAGATCACGTACGGGTACGTGATTCTGCCTGCGCGTGCCATTCTGCCGCAGTATATCTGCGTTAGGCGTTCGGCAAGTGGTTAATGCATAGAATGCATTAAGGTGAAAAAATTTTTACCTTTACAACCCCCTTAACTTCTCCCACCCAGAGTTTTTCTTTTCCTTTTTTTTCCCCTGCCCCCTCCCCCTCTTCCGATGACACCTTCCATAAAAAGATAAGGACAGAACAAAACTACGCCTCTAGCGCCGTCCCTTGCAGCTGTCCATCCAAGTACAACCCTCGTAAATCACCCTTAACACATCACCAACAGGTATCTTACACTATTTAGGACAAACACAGAATACCAGATCGAAAATACCTTACTTTATACTTGGGTGCTTTGTTTTTCTTTATGACGTAGTTTACTAGGATTTTTAGGTTTCATTTTTTTTTTACTTGATAATCAACAAGTTAATCTTATGCCATGGTTTATATTGGATACGATCAATGTTATTAAATGTATCTATGCCATATTCTTTTTCTAACAATTTATTTGTACTTTGATATATTGCTTACTCATTAAAACTTTATGAAACAAAAAAAAGAATGTATCCGATTGGCTCATTACCTAGTTAATCAGGGCCATATGCTGTTTGGGGATGTTCAGCCTCTGATTAAGTTGTGTGCAGAGCTAGCCTTGTCCAGTACTCCAAAAGCCAGTGATGATTGCTCTCCCCATTTCAGTTTTGATCAGGTTGAATCTTTGGTGTAGTTATTGGAGGATGACCCGGTTTCTTTCTTTGAGCACTATTTCTCATGTTCTCAGCAGGTGTTGTCAGAGTGTATTGACGCAGTGCAGTCCCTGGTTAGATAGACAGTATATGAGCCAAATTTTGTTCAACCTTTACTACAGGTATGGTCAGATCTATTACACTCAGCCTTAGTAAGATTGCAACAGCCCATTCCTGCTGCCAGAGACCTGCCTGCTCAGTAGTCTCTTTCTCTATCACCCACGGCAATCACAGTTACAGCCTAATATACCTTACTACCAACTAAATATCAGTATCCTGTTTCCACTTGCTGCACCTATCCTGCCTTTAACCCATCTGCCTCTTCTCTGCTGCCTGCAACAATTCGACAAAGATCCCCTTTAGTAACTGCTCCCTCTTCTTTACCATACTCCAGCCCCTCTCTTCAATCAGCTGCACCCCCTACTTACAGCCCTGCAGTCACTTACAGAACTTCAGTGGTTAAACCAAACAAGAAACTGAGGTTTTTCCCAACAATCTTGCCATTATCCCAATCTGCCTCCACGCCAGCCAATCAGCTCCAGCCTGCTTCCACGTCAGCCGATCTGCTCCAGCCTGCCACCACACCAGTTGATCTACTCCAGCCTGCTTCCACACCAACCAATCAGCTCCAGCCTGCTTCCACACCAGCCAATCAGCTCCAGCCTGCTTCCATACCAGTCAATCTGCTCCAGCCTGCTACCACACCAACTGATTCACTCCAGCCGGCTTCCACTCCAGCCAATCTGCTCCAGCCTGCCTTCACGCCAGCTGATCTGCTCCAGTCTGCCTCCACACTAGCCGATCTGCTCCAGCCTGCCTCCACACCAGCCGATCTGCTCTAGCCTGCCTCCACACCAGCTGATCAGCTCCAGTCTGCCTCCACACCAGCCGATCTGCTCCAGCCTGCCTCCACACCAGCCAATCAGCTACAGCCTGCTTTCACACCAGTCCATCTGCTCCAGCCTGCCACCACACCAGCCTATCCGCTCCAGCCTGCCTCCACGCCAGCCGATCTGCTCCAGCCTGCCTCCACGCCAGCCGATCTGCTCCTATCTGCCTCCACACCAGCCGATCTGCTCCAGTCCACACCAGCTGATCTGCTCTAGTCTGCCTCCACGCCAGCCGATCTGCTCCAGCCTGCCTCCATGCTAGCTGATCTGCTCCAGTCTGCCTCCACACCAGCCGATCAGCTCCAACCTGCCTCTTTGATTGCCAATGGGGTTAGGCTAGCCTCTGATGGTCCTGAACCTGATGATCCACTTAACCCTGCCAACCTCTTGCCTGCTGTCTGGCCTGATGTCCCAGTATTTGCTGTTCAGCCTGATGTTCCAGTACCCACGATCCAGACTGATGTTCTAGTGCCCACAGTCCAGCCTGACGTTCTGCTGCCCACAGTCCAGCCTGACGTTCCGGTGCCCATGGTCCAGCCTGATGTTCCCATGCCCACGGTCCAGCCTGACATTCTGGTGCCCACGGTCCAGCCTAACGTTCCAGTGCCCACGGTCCAGCCTGATGTTCTGGTGCTCACGGTCCAGCCTGAAGTTCCAGTACCCATGGTCCAGCCATGAGTTCCAATGCCCACGACCCAGCCTGATGTTTCGGTGCCTGTTTTCCAGCCTGCTGAGCCGGTGCCTGTTTTCCAGCCTGCTGAGCCGGTGCCTGTTTTCCAGCCTGCTGATCCAGTGCCTGTTACCCAGCCTGCTGAGCCAGTGCCTGTTACCCAGTCTGTTGAGCCAGTGCCCGTTACCCAGCCTGCTGGGCCGGTGCCCATCACCCAGCCTGCTGGGCCATGCCTGTCACCCAGCTTACTGAGCTGGTGCTCGTTACCCAGCCTACTGGGCCAGTGCCTATTACCTAGCCTGTTGAGCCGGTGCCCGTTACCCAGCCTGCTGATACAGCATTTGCTAAATCAGCTCCTTATGCCCAGCTTGATGTTCCAGTGCCCTCCGTCTGGCCTGATGTTCCAGTGCCCATTGTCCGTGCTAATATTCCAGTGTCTGCTGTCCAGTCTGATGACCCAGTTCCTGATGCCCGGCCTGATGTCCCAGTGCCCGCTGTCTGTCCTGATATTCCAATGCTCGCTGTCCGGCCTGATGTTCCAGTGCCCATTGTCCGGCCCGCTGTTCCAGTGCCCGCTGCCCGGCCTGATGTTGCAGCACCTTCTGCCCAGTCTGATGATCTGATGCCCGATGTCTAGCTTGATGATTCAGTTCTTGACGCCCGGCTTGACATTTTCGTGCCCGCTGTTCGGCCTAATGTTCCAGTGCTTGCTCTGCAGTCTGATGATCTGATGCCCGATGTCCAGCTTGATTAACCAGTTCCTGATGCCTGGCCTGATGTCCCAGTGCCCGCTGTTCAGCCTGTTGTTCCAGTGCCTGCTCTCCAGTCTGATGATCCGATGCTAGATGTCCAGCTTGATATGCCGCTGCCTGTTGCCCAAGTTTGATGTGCCGCTGCCCGTTGCCCAGCTTGATGTGCCTCTGCCCGCTTCCCAGCTTGATGTGCCTCTGTCCAGCTTGATGTGCCTCTGCCCGCTGCCCAGCTTGATGTGCATCTGCCCGCTGCCAAGCTTAAAGTGCCTCTACCCGCTGCCCAGCTTGATGTGCCTCTGCCCGCAGCCCAGCTTGATGTGTCTCTGCCCGCTGCCCATCTTGATATGCCTGCGTTCCAACCTGCCTCTGATGATCCTTTAACCAAGGAGCTGCTTGATGTCATGGACTTTTTGCAGCTACAACTAGTTGGAGCATCTGGAGGTCGTTCCTTCAAGGGGGGTACTGTCAGGAAAGGCTTCACCTGCTGGTGGCACTATCAGATCTATGTGCCGCAGTACTGGTGTCCACCAGCAGGTGTCTCCCGGAAGTCTGGATCGGACATCATCTCCTGCAATAAGGTGTCACCTGAGACTGATTGCAGGAGGTATGTATTGATGCCCCGCAGATGCTGCACACATTGGCCTTGCTATTGTTCCTTGAGCCCTGACCTGTGTTCACCAATCTGTTATCCTGTATCCTGATCAAGATTCTGTATCCTGTGTTCCTGTTATCCTGTGACCCCGTGTCCGTTCCTGAACCCCTGCCATTCCGCCTGATCCCTATTGCCTGTTCCCCCTGTCTCCTGTTACCCTCTCCCTGTCCTGTCTTGTTCCTAGCCCAATCTGCTTGATCTCCCGTGTATGACCCTGGCTTGTTTATGATTACGATTACACCTTCTTACACCTGTATATACTTTTAGTTTAGGCAGTTACTTGTTGTGTGGGTCACTGGGGTTGGTTGCTGGTTAATCACTGTTTGTCTTATTGGTGCATTTACTTTTGTTTATTTACTTTTCTTATAATAATTTATATTACTTTTCACTTTACACGTGTTTGGTTCACTCTATTGCAGTCCACACAGTTCTTTTCACACCAGTTCATGACACACACTCTTTTGTTCACCCAACTTCCGGACAGCCTGTTACCCGGGAGGTAGGGGTGATTGGCTTACTGCCCTTTACCTTTCCTCCTTTTGTGCTGGATTGTTTACCTCTACCCAGACCCATAGACCTTTAACAGAATCTGAGTGATTATACTCCTTACATGAAATGCCCAGACATCTACTATCTTCGACATATCAATTGCTTCATGCGTTATTGTACGAGGAGCTACCCACATACACCGGGATGTGGTCCCCGGATTTAGAAAGGGAGTCCACAACTGCCGATTGGCAGACCTCTTTCCACTTCATTCACAAATCTATGATCTCTTGTTATGCACAAGAGAAGAGCTATAAACTCCTTTCCAGATGGTACAAGGGCCCTCTTTCACTACATAAGATTTTCCCATCTGTACCAGCCACCTGTTGGAGATGTGGTAGAAGGGTATTATTTACACATCTGGTGGGAGTGCAGCAGGATCAAGCCTTTTTGGACTCAAGTTTCTAAGGTTTACAAATTACAACACCATATACAATGATTGTCTAAAACCTATGCCTGCAATAGCACTTTTGTCCATGCTCCTGGGCTCGATAACATCCCAAAAGTGGAGCCTATTGCATTTCTTTCTTTCCTCAGCTAGATAATGAATCCCCATGGTCTGGAAGACAACTACATTCCCCCTCTTTATCCCTGTAGGTTTCTACTGTTAAAGGTATAATGAGAATGGAAAAGATGCTGGCGATTGACAATAATGCATTTGAGAAGTTCAAAATGTTATGGTACGTTTGGCTTGATTTCTCCACCTCTACCACCCTTTAAGATATGCTGTGATCAATTTACCCTGACCAATTGCCTAATTGCAACATTTACTCTTCTGGTCATGATGGATGCTCCCCTTTCCACCCTCAGTCTTTTCTGATCTCACCTCTTCTTTCCCCTTCCTCATTCTCTTTCTTTCATTTACCTTACCCATCATTATTTTTTTTGTGTGTACATAACCTGTACGCACCGATTTCTTACTAACACCTGAGACGTTTAATTATTCTCATCAAGACATCAAACTAATCTTGCTATAAACAATTTCGTTTGTCTTGTTATCTGTTGCAAACTTTTATACCGGACTTACTGTTATATTTTTCTATATGCTGATAAAACAATAAAAATATATTTACCTCTAAAAATCTATAGGTTTTCATTTTTTACTTACAGCTTTTAGAGTTTGTTAAAGACCCCCCCAACCATATATTTTCTGAAAGCACATGACCTGTAGAATAAAAAGAAAGTGCTACTGATTTTAAGGTCCTGTGATATTTGCGGAAATATATTTGCTGAAAATACTCTAAAATTATTATTAACAGATATAAACACAGCAAATTTTACAAAATTCCTGCTAAATTCCTATTAAATATAAATGCTTAACCTGTATTGAGTTAATAAATAACAAATATTTGTATATTTAAAATTACCCCTTTTTGCAAAATGGTAAAAATTGAATGCATGCAAAAATTTAAATAAGCAGTAGAATAAAAAGAAGGTGCTACTGATTTTTTAGACCCCACGATATTTGCGCAAAAGTTTCAAAAAGCAATATTTTTGCTAAAAATACACTAAAAACATTATTAGCAGATACAAATTCAGCAAATTTTGCAAAATCTCTGCTAAATTCCTTCCAAATATAAAAGCTTAACCTGTATTCAGTTAATAAATAACAAATATTTGTAAATTTTAAATTGTGCCTTTTTGAGAAATGGTGAAAATAGGACGTAAGCAAAAATTTCTCTAAAAATCTGGAGGTTTCATTGTTTAGTTTATAAAAGACCCCCCTAAACCATATTTTTTCTGAAAGCACATGGGCAGTAGAATAAGGCATCATGATATTTGCGCAAATGCTTATCAAATCAAAATTTTTGCTAGAAAGACATTAAAATCATAATTATTAGATTCATGCATGGCAAAATGTACAAAATTCCTGCTAAATTCCTACTAAATATAAAAGCCAAAACTGTATTGAGTTAAAAAAATAACAAATATTTGTACATTTAAATTGCACTTTTTTGTGAAATGGTATAAACCGAAGGTGTGCAAAACAATGACTAAAAACTATTTACTCTAACAATCTGTAGGTTACCTTTTTTCACTTACAGCTTTCAAAATTTGAATAGACCCCCCCAAACCAAACATTTTCTGAAAGCTCATGACCTGTAGAGTAAAAAAGTGCTACTGATTTTTGGCCCCATAATAATTGTGCAAATATTCATCAAATCACTGTTTGCACTATACACTAAAATCATTATTAGTGCACATAAACACAACAGAACTTACACAATTCCTGCTGAATTGCTACTAAAGCATCATTCACATGTGGCATACTAAAGTGTATGCCCTTGGAGGTGTTCCATGCATCCCCGTGCAGGCAGTCCCTTTTATGTCAATTGGGATGCAATGGCTGCACAGGCATAGCCGCTTCCCCCAATCTGACATCCATGTGGGTATGGATGCACGACCCTGAATGCAGAAAGTGTGAGCTCAGGGACATGCACCCGGATCAACATGGATATAAAATTGGAAGAAATGGCTCTGTTCGCGCCGTTGCTACATCCCAAATTACATCAATGGGACTGCCTGCACAGGGATGCACGGAACACCTGTGCATCCCTGTACAGGGAAAATACAGACTTCTAGGAAGAAGCCAAAGGTTGGTAACAAATAGTATTGAAAATGCGGACAGCAGAAGGAGCGTAGGAAAAAGATATTGCCTGGAGAAGAGCACAATAATCTGGAAAACCTGAAATGCAAAGGGACAGCTTAAATAGGGAGTTCATAGGAACAACTGCTCAAGGTTCACCAGAAACAAGATAGAAAGTAAGTTTCTCTAAGGGAGTTGCCCAGTATCTCAGGTGGCTCAGCAAGAAGAGATAATGCTAGATGCAGCAGAGGTCCTGGGTTCTGATGCTTGTCCTGCCAGTTGTTTATGGTGCATAAACAGAGCATGGAGGAGTATTTAAACTAGGATTGAGGAGGGAGGGTGAACTAGAATTACATCAAGAAGACAGGTCATTTAGGGGTCAGACATTAATGGAGGGTGGAATGGGGATAGATGGGGGGAGGGTTATGGCAGGTGTCAAGAAATTTCCCATGTTGCAAACAGCCATTGGAAACTGTAGTGCCATTTGTACTACTAAAAAATATATGAAAAACACCAGACCAAAATGTAATAATGCATTAAAGTGTTTGTTCACCAATGCCAGAAGTCTGCCAAGCAAAATAGGTGAGTTGGAAGTTCTGGTACATGAGGTGAACTATGATGTAATAGGTATTGCTGAAACTTGGCTTCAATCCTCACATGACTGGGCTATTAATATTTCTGGCTATGCACTCTTTCGGAGAGACAGGGTAAAAAGGAAAGGTGGTGGAGTCTGTCTCTATGTGAGAAGTGATCTCAAAGCAAGTGTGAAAGAGGACCTAATTGATGGAGAGTGTGATGAGTCTGAAGCATTATGGGTGGAACTGCATATAGATGGGCGTAGTTCAAAGTTAATCATTGGAGTTTGTTATAGACCACCCAATGTTAACGAGGAGGTGGAGACTCAGCTCCTTGCACAGATGGAAAGGGCTGCAAGGGCTGGGACAGTGATAATAATGGGAGATTTTAACTACCCAGAAATTGACTGGAGTAATGGCACTGCTGGGACAGTTAAAGGGCAAAAATTTATAAACCTAGTACAGGACAATTTTATGGTCCAGTTTATTGAGGCCCCAACTAGGAATGAAGCTCTGTTGGACCTGGTAATCTCAAACCATGCAGAGCTTATTACTAATGTGCAGATAAAGGAACACCTGGGTAGCAGTGACCATAACATGATTTCATTTGATGTTAGCTGTAAACAAGAAATACATAAGGGAAAGATAAAAACACTTAACTTCAAGAGAGCAAATTTTCCAAGGATGAGGGCTGCTCTCGAGGACTTAGACTGGGAGGGAATATTGGCAGCGATAAACACAGAACAGAAATGGGATTTCTTCAAAAAGACTGTTTGGGACCTCACTGCAAAGTATATTCCCATGGGCAATAAGTTTAAAAGGCTAAAAAGAAAACCTATGTGGCTCACGGTCAAAGTTAGAAAAGCTATAAACAATAAGAAAAGAGCTTTTAAAAAATATAAAAATGAAGGAACACTAGAGTTGTTTAAATGCTACAAAGAATTTAACAGAATATGTAAAAAGGAAATCAAGGGTGCAAAAATTCAAAATGAACGACAGATCGCAAAAAATAGTAGGACAAACCCCAAAAAATTCTTCAAATATATTAATAGTAAAAAGGTCAGGTCTGAGCATGTAGGCCCTTTACAAAATAATCTAGAGTGGGTGACTGGGGACAAGGAGAAGGCTAATTTATTAAATGCTTTCTTCAGCTCTGTGTATACAAAAGAGCATGGGGAAGCTCATGTCCATAATGGGGGTGGTATTGACACAGCCCCCAATGATCCACAATGGCTCAAAAGGGATATGGTCCAGAAATATTTAGACAGAATAAAAGTGGATAAAGCACCTGGACCTGATGGCATCCACCCACGGATCCTAAAAGAATTGAGCTCTGTAATTTCAAAGCCATTGTATCTAATTTTTAGGGACTCATTAATGACAGGAATGGTACCACTGGATTGGCGCAGGGCGAACGTGGTGCCTATATTTAAAAAGGGATCAAAGTCTTCACCAAGTAACTATAGACCTGTTAGTTTAACTTCTATAGTCGGGAAGATACTGGAGCGTTTATTAAAAGACCACATAGACGAGTTCTTGCTGGAAAAAAACATTTTAAGCAACAGACAGCATGGATTCATGAAAGACAGAAGTTGTCAGACAAACCTGATTTCTTTTTATGAAGAGGTAAGTAAAACCTTGGACAGAGGGGTGGCTGTGGACGTGGTTTACTTGGATTTTGCAAAAGCATTCGATACAGTTCCGCACACACGGCTCATGTGTAAGCTAAAGTCTACAGGGTTGGAAATATCAGTTTGTAAATGGATAGAAAACTGGCTAAAAGACAGAATTCAGAGAGTAGTGGTTAATGATTCTTACTCTGAATGGTCTAAGGTTATCAGTGGTGTACCCCAAGGTTCAGTTCTGGGACCCTTACTCTTTAATATCTTTATAAATGATATTGGGTCTGGGATCAAAAGTAACATTTCTGTCTTTGCAGATGACACCAAGCTATGCAGTGGAATAACGTCCTTACAGGATGTCTCCAATTTACAAGCCAACCTCAATGCACTGTCTAATTGGGCGACTATGTGGCAGATGAGGTTTAATGTTGAGAAATGTAAAGTTATGCACTTGGGGGCTAAGAATATGCATGCATCATACATTCTAGGGGGAGTACAACTGGGGGAATCCGTAGTGGAGAAGGATCTGGGGGTTTTGGTAGATCATAAGCTCAATAATAGCATGCAATGCCAAGCTGCGGTTTCCAAAGCGAGCAAAGTTCTTTCTTGTATTAAGAGAGGTATGGACTCCAGAGAGAGAGATATCATTTTGCCCCTGTTCAAATCATTAGTAAGACCTCATCTGGAATATGCCGTTCAGTTTTGGGCACCAGTTCTCAAAAAGGATATCGGGGAACTGGAGAAAGTGCAGAGAAGGGCAACCAAACTGATAAGAGGCATGGGGGAGCTCAGCTATGAGGAAAGATTAGAGGAACTGAATTTGTTCACTCTTGAGAAGAGGAGAATAAGGGGGGATATGATCAACATGTTTAAATATATAAGAGGTCCATATAGTGAACTTGGTGTTGAGTTATTCACTTTACGGTCAACACAGAGGACAAGGGGGCACTCTTTACGACTGGAGGAAAAGAGATTTCATCTCCAAATACGGAAAGGTTTCTTCACAGTAAGAGCTGTGAAAATGTGGAATAGACTCCCTCCAGAGGTGGTTCTGGCCAGCTCAGTAGATTGCTTTAAGAAAGGCCTGGATACTTTCCTAAATGTACATAATATAACTGGGTACTGACATTTATAGGTAAAGTTGATCCAGGGATAATCCGATTGCCTCTCTGGGATCAGGAAGGAATTTTTTCCCCTGCTGTAGCAAATTGGAGCATGCTCTGCTGGGGTTTTTTGCCTTCCTCTGGATCAACTGTGGGTATAGTATTGGGTATATTGTTTTTTTTGTTTTTTTTTATGGTTGGACTGGATGGACTTGTGTCTTTTTTCAACCTGACTAACTATGTAACTATGTATGTAGCATGTTACCCCATGAGATTTTTAACATTCATTTTTTAGGGATCTGATTAATAAAAGGTATGTTTCATATAGGTTTGTTTATGTTGTTATATCCCAGATCTCAAGCTTTCAATTTACATTCTAATCAATATTTGAGAGGGATCTTACACATATGGACATGGATAAGGTTCACCGATACACAGTTTAGTATACTTTTTATTCTTTATTTAGTATGATTTTATTGATTTATTTCTAACATTTTATATTGTTCTACATCTCTTCTGATGTGTAATCTTTTCTTGATATGTAATAATTTCAAAACATACACTAATGGATAAGTATGTGCTGTTTTTTAAGGGAGTGATGTCAGATAAAAACAAAAAAGCTTTACAAGTGTTTGTTATAATCTGCAAGCATATTAGATACATTTTCTGCAAGCCATGTTGCTACTAATTTGGTTAAATATAAGTATGTTGCATAACATTTCAGATAATAAGTAATTTCCTTTAAAATACCTTTATTGATGTCATTCAATTATTGGTCATAATATAATTCCAAGAAATTCAGATCTTGCTTCATTATTATTCATTGTATGTTCTGGATGTTTTCAAAAACATTCATGTGGACATTTCATGGGGGGGGGGGGGGGATTTTTATAAACAAGGCTTATTTAGATGTGCTGAAGGTCTAGTGGGGTCTGTCACTGCTGTCATCTCTTGTTACTCAGTAATTGCTGGAGGAGTTAAGGAGCAGGTTAATTAGGATCTTGCAATGTAACAGAAAATGCTGCAAGGTCACCATATGACCCTTGCTTTCTTCAACAAATTCTTTAGAATGCTGGACTTATAAGGAGCATGGTTTACAGTACAGGGGGGAAATGGGAATAGCTAAGAAATCGAAAATATGTAATTAAGCATTTGGAAAGTCACTTTCTGATTAAAAACTGAACTCTGAAACACTCTTGCATTTTTTTCAAATACATGCTTTCTACCAGCTTCTATAAAAGTAAGTAGTTTTCTTCTCCAACATATTCTTTTCATTTTAAAACTGTGAGATCATCACATTTACATATGTTCATAACATTTTTTTGAATAACGATTTTCAACTCTTTTAGTAAATCCAACCCAATGAAAACAGTGCACCCCATATACTGTATAACTGATTTTGTAATCAATATTTTTGGGCTGATTAAGTATGAATTGAGAATTTTCACACAATAAATTATGTAGATAAGTTAACTAATAGGTATTTGCTTTTCACAGGATTGGACAATTTATTGTGCTATGATTCTATACTCCCTAAGTATATTAGTCTCCATGTCTCTACAGGTAAACAGAAAAGCTAACTTACGTTCCTGGCGCCAACATGGCAGCATACTTCTGGTAGTAGCAATGCCTACTTCCATCCACAGGACCAGTGCAAAGCCAAAAAAAGTTCATGTCCTCACAACAAGGATGAGGGCTGCTCCCCAAGACTAATGCCCTGTACACACGGTCCGATTTTCCGATGGAAAATGTGCGATCGGAGCTTGTTGTCAGAAATTCCGACTGTGTGTGGCCTCCTTTGGACTTTTTCCATCGGAATTTCCAACACACAAAGTTTGAGAGCAGGCTATAAAATTTTCCGACAACAAAATCCGTTTGCGTAAATTCCGACCGTGTGGGGACAATTCCGACGCACAAAGTGCCACGCATGCTCAGAATAAATTCCGAGACGGAACTGCTCGGTCTGGTAAAATTAGTGTTCGTAATGGATATAGCACTTTCGTCACGCTGTAATGTTTTAAATTGTTTAATGCAGCGCACTCTCTTCTTATTTACAATGCTAGAAGAATGAAGTTGTTTTGCTGCTTATATTCACACAGAGTTCTCACAAACTTCTTTCTTTATTATTTATCGTGATTTCATGAATATAATATTTTGATTAGTCACATCTCCCGAAAATATTTTTTTTTTATGTTTTTAGATTTTGTATTATTTTTTTTTTTTAGTTTTTTAAATCCTGATCTCTTGTTATTATTTTAATTATTTTTTTTTAACTCCAGAATAGTTTTGGGTGTGTTTTTGTGTGTCAAGTTACCACAACACCATTATTATCTTGTATTATTTAATCTCAATGAGATTGTTTGGTGTTGGTGTCTCTAGTTAGTTTCACATTGTATTTTTGAAATGTACCTGCCTCCTCACAAACAAACTGTCCTTTTTGAAGGAAAACACATAGGCGAGTATAATAGAAAAAAAAATACCTTTATTAAGGGGTCATAACCAAAGAAAGAGGGAGGCAACGATGGAGAAATTGCAGAAATTGGCAAAGCCTTTGGCCACATCAACTATTTTAATGCAAAATTGCTGGCCTGAGGAGTCCATATATAAGGGAGTACAATCTGGTCCAGAAGTCCAAAAGATCATGAACAGCAGCAGATGACATCTATGTTCTCAGGCTGTGGTCATACAACAGCCTGCATCTTTTGCCAGACCAAACTGAACCCAGGTCATCACTCTCTGGTTTTCCTTAGACGCTTCCTTCCAGGCTGTGGCTCTGGTGTTGGAGGTGTGGCAGGAGAAGGAGGAGGAGGAGAATCTGGAGGAGGAGGACCATGGTTGAACTCACAAACGTGGCTTTGGCTTGTGAGATGGCCCCTCAACCCCTTATTTAGGGCTTGTAAGATGATATACTCACATATTAGGCGTTGGCCCTCCTCCATTTCCAGCATTTTGCAGGCTGTTATGTATGCAAAATACTCTTGAACCCTGTGGGGGCGTTCTGAGGGACGCAGTAGCCTTCCAAAATAGGCCAATTGCTGCCTCCTTCATGTTACTCCTCTTCCTGCCACTTTTTGGTTGAAGGCGGGGGGGAGGGACCTGGGTTTCGGACAGGCTACTGGGCCAGGCTACCTCCTAGCTGAGACTTTCCTGTGTATGAAAAAGGGACATCGTTTTAGTTTTTGGTCCATCAATCACACACAATTTTCAGCTCATGACTGTTGCAAATTGAATGTTAATAAATAGAAAAGACTATCATTCTGAGCCCAACATTTTTCATTCTTGTCACAATCATTTGTGGCCAATACTGTCTATTGATATGTAAAACACTTTGTGAAATCAGAAATTAGGAATCCAAACTAACATAGATTTAACATCATTAATTTGACCAACAGAAATATTTAGAAGAATGCTATACCTGGCTCAAGCTAGGCTCCTCCACATGTTGCTGCCTGGAAGGCCCAGGTTGGGCATCATAAGCCTCAGCTGAGGTGGAAGGAAGCGTGGAAGGAAGAGTGGAGAGTGCTGGCCTGGATTCGGTCTGGCCTGCCAGAAAATGCAGTCTGTCATAGTACCACAGCCTTGGGACATAAATGTCATCTGCTGCAGCTGCTGATCTCTGGAAATCCTGGACCTTCTTGTGCTCCCTAAGCTAAGTACTCCTCATGCCACCAATTAGGGCCTTCAAATAGGGGATGTCTGCCGTGGGGATCACCGGCTTCACGAATTCCAGCAATTGATGCAAGCTGCCTTCCTCTTTGGTTTATTGTTATAATGTGGGTGGTTTACCTGCCACAGACAGGGCAGCTCCCTGAACATATCAATGAATATTGGCATAAAGTCATGATCATTGACTAGATCCATTTTCTCTGCAAGACAAAACACAAGACAAATCCTAATTTTAGGCTAAACTCTCCTAATCTAGTCCCAATATAGGTCTCAATCTATAAGCAGTATAGGCCCAAATTCAAATGGTACCTTCGTTATCGCGATCGGATACTCCTTCCTCTGCTCACAGGTCCTATGTACGACGCACGCGTGTTACACTTTATATACACTGCACATTCGTGAAACTCCGCCAGCCCCTGACGTTCTTTCTAGTCTATTCCCCACCACTTCTCTTTAGGCGCAGTGGGGGAGAGCACATGGCGGAGACACAACAGGTGCATGATAATTACAGCAACGAGGAGGAGGAAAGCCCAGAGCCAGAAACGCCACGATCCCGGAGGAGAAGATTTAAGGCCTCAAATATGGCCTTTGTTGAGATGGTGGAGATGGTCGACATATTGAAAAGGCCTGACTATGATGGGAAGCATGGACCTGACCCCAACCCAAATGTGAGAAAGGCCAAGATCATGGCAAAAGTTGTGAAGAGTCTGCACAGGAATTTTGGGGTACGACGATGCAAGGATCAACTGAGGAAGCGGTGGTCGGACCTCAAATTAAGGGAGCACGATCAGTATAGAAGGATCAGGAGAGTACTGCAAAAAAGTAAGTAGTTGTCCTGTGTTCCTATTCCTTATTTTTATTACGTTCATGCTGCTCCATGTGCTTTTCTTTACTATTGTACAGTTTAAAATGGCAACTTTTATGTTCATGGACACATTATTTGTTCGTAGGAAACATTGTTTTTTCTACCACTAAAACACCATGTTTTGTCCAGATGCAGTTCAATACATTTTTTATGCCCTACTTCTCTTAACCACTTGCCGACCTGGTACCTGGTACGTGATGCCTTCCCGCGGGCGGGGGGTCCGATCGGACCCTCCCCCGGTGCCCTCGGCGGTCGGCTCTTGTTCGCGGGCGATTGGGGGTCAGGGGGAGGCCATCCATTGATGGCCACCCCCTCCCGATCGCTCCCAGCGAATCAAATGCTTCCTCTCCCTCTGTAATGTAAACAGAGGGAGAGGAAGTGATGTCATCTCTCCTCGAGCCGGTCTTATTGATCCGACGCCGAGGAGAGAAGACATCCAAGTAAGTGCACCAACACTACACGCTCAGTAGAACACGCAGGCACACTTTTCACCCCCCTGTCACCCCCCGATCACCCCCCGATCACCCCCCTGTACCCACTGTCACTCTGACACCAATAGCAGTGTTTTTTTTTTTTGCATTGGTGTCAGTTTGTGTCAGTTATAAGTGTTAGGGCAGTTAGGTTAGCCCCCTTTAGGTCTAGGGTACCCCCCTTTAGGTCCAGGGTACCCCCCTAACCCCCCCTAATAAAGGTTAACCCCGTGATCACCCCCCGTCACCAGTGTCGCTAAGCGATCGTTTTTCTGATCGCTGTATTAGTGACACAGGTGACGCTAGTTTAGGGAGGTAAGTATATAGGTTCGCTGTCAGTGTTTTATAGCGACAGGGACCCCTATATACTACCTGCTAAAGGTTTTAACCCCCTGATTGCCCCCTAGTTAACCCTTTCACCAGCGATCACCGTATAAGTGTTACGGGTGACGCTGGTTAGATAATTTGTTTTTTGTAGTTTATTATAGTTTATTACAGTTTATTATAGTTTATTATAGTTTTAGGGCACCCGCCGTTTATTACCTTATAAAGGTTTAACCCCCTAATTGCCCGGCGGTGATAGAAGTTAAGTTTTTAGGATCAGATAAGGTCTGCGTCGCCCCAGGCAGCGTCAGGTTAGCGCCAGTACCGCTAAAACCCACGCACGCAGCATACACCTCCCTTAGTGCTATAGTATCTGAACGGATCGATATCTGATCCGATCAGATCTATACTCCCCAGCAGTTTAGGGTTCCCTGAAACGCAGTGTTAGCGGGATCAGCCCAGATACCTGCTAGCACCTGCGTTTTGCTCCTCGGCCCAGCCCAGCCCAGCCCACCTAAGTGCAGTATCGATCGATTACTGACACTTACAAAACACTAAGCACACATAACTGCAGCGTTCGCAGAGTCAGGCCTGATCCCTGCGATCGCTAACAGCTTTTTGGTAGCGTTTTGAATCAGTCGCTGACAGTCAGGAGCTTTTTTGCCTGTGAGTCTCACTAGTGTACCCCTAAATTTAGAGGCCAAAATGGCAAATCGAAGGTACACTAGTGAAGAGGCCTACAGATTTCTGAGCATGACAGATAGTGAAGAGGAAGTCACTCATCTGTCAGATTCAGGCTCAGAATACGATCCTGTAGAGGACAGCGGCTCCATGACAGATAGCTCTGACAACGGAGTTGTGGTCCCTGCTAAGGTCAGGCGTACCAGACCCTGAACTTATTCTGTCCTTGAAGTGCAAGAACCGCAGGGCTCTCGTATGGAGCAGAGAAGTACTAGCGCCGCTACTCCTTCTGGTGAACTGGCAAGCACCAGCGGCCTAGTACACCCTGGTCGTACATCCAGCACTGCAGTAACACTTGGTGACGTGGCGAGTCCCATAAGTGCAGTTCAAGCTGGCGAGGTGGCAAGCACAAGTAGTGTCCCGCTGCCACCAAGAAGACGAACACAGGCCCGTCGTGCCCATAGTGCCCTTCCTGCTGCATTCGCCAATCCGAATTGGGTACCCACCACTTCTGCAGCCCCCATACTTCCCCCTTTCACTGGCCAACCCGGAATTCAGGTGGAAACAGTTGACTTTACGCCACTGGATTTTTATTCGCTGTTTTTCACCGAAGATCTCTATAGATCTATTGCGGACCAAAGCAATTTATACGCTGGTCAATACATCGCCACTATTCCCCAGTCCACCCTTGCCAGAGATTGGAGACCAATTACGGTCTCCGAATTTAAGATCTTTCTGGGCCTTTCCCTCCTCATGGGGTTGAATAAAAAGAGTGAGTTGCGGTCATATTGGTCCACTGACCCAATTTACCATTCACCCTTGTTCTCTGCCTCCATGGCCAGGGCACGATACGAGCAGATTTTGCGGTTCATGCACTTCAACGACAATGAACTCTGTCGTCCTCGTGGAGACCCTGCATACGATCGGCTCTACAAAATTCTGCCCCTCGTAAACCACTTCAACCAACGTTTTGCAGACTTGTTTACCCCCCATCAAGTTGTCTGCGTTGATGAGTCCCTGGTTAAATTTTCTGGCCGCTTGTCATTCAAACAGTACCTTCCCAGCAAGCATGCCAGATATGGGGTCAAGATGTATAAGCTCTGTGACAGGGCCACAGGCTATACATATAGTTTTATGGTTTACGAGGGCAAAGATAGTCACGTAGAGCCGACAAACTGCCCTGACTACATAGGAAGCGCTGGCAAGATAGTGTGGGACTTGGTGTCACCCTTATTCAGAAAGGGGTACCACTTGTACGTGGACAATTATTATACGAGCGTGCCACTTTTTAGCCACCTTTTTGATCATCAGATTGGAGCATGTGGCACCGTGCGACCTAATCGCCGGGGCTTTCCCCAGCGGCTTGTAGATTCCCGTCTTAGGCTGGGGGAAAGAGCCTGCTTGAAGTATAATAATTTGCTCGCTATGAAGTGGAGGGATAAGAAGAATGTTTTCGTTCTCACCTCCCTTCATGCAGACACGATGGTCCAAATTCCTACGGCGACTGGTGTTGTGGAGAAACCCCTCTGTGTCCACGAATATAACCTTAATATGGGAGGGGTGGACCTCAACGACCAGTTGTTGGCGCCGTACCTAATTGCCCGTAAGGCCAGACGCTGGTACAAAAAAGTGTCTGTTTATTTATTTCAATTGGCTTTGCTGAATGCTTATGTGCTATACAGAGCTTCAGGACGGACTGGATCCTTCCTTAAATTCCAGGAAGAGATCGTCAGAGCCCTTCTGTATCCAGACGGTGCTCCACCTCACCATCCCCAACCAAATGCAGTAAGCCGGCTGCATGAGAGGCATTTTCTTTATGCCCTCCCGAGTACCCCTACCCAACGAACCCCCCAAAAAAGATGTTGTGTCTGCAGCAAGCGCGGATTTAGGCGTGACACCCGGTATTGTTGTCCCCTCTGTTCTGGCAATCCTGGTCTTTGCATTGGTGAATGTTTTGAACGCTACCACACACTAGTGGAGTATTAGCGTAGGGTACAGCACTGCACAGACTAGGCACACTTCCACAGGGTCTCCCAAGATGCTGTCGCATTTTGAGAGACCCAAACCTGGTACCAGTTAAAAAAGTTAAAGTTACAAAAAAAAGTGTAAAAAAAACAAAAAAAAAGTAAAAAAAAAGAAAAAAACACAAAAAAAATATAAAATAAAAAAAACAAAAATAGTTGTTGTTTTATTGTTCTCTCTCTATTCTCTCTCTATTGTTCTGCATTCTATACTGCAATGTTTTATTGTTATGTTTTTATCATGTTTGCTTTATAGGTATGCAATTTTTTTATACTTTGTTTTTTTTATTGTTAACCACTTTTGTGTTTTCAGGTACGCCATTCAGCTGCAGAGCGGATTTATTTATCTTGACAGCAACAGCATTTGCTCCCACGATACATAAAGCCGTGACTCCAGCGCTGTCGGAGGTGATTTCACCACCACAGTTACATACTTCAGCATATATGTCGAAGCGTGGGGGCAGCAGTGGGTGGAGGAGCGATTTGCTCCTGCCTTTTGCGGGAGGATGCCCCCATGCTTCGGCATATATATTTTTTAGGTAGGCACAGGTTGCATTAAATGTTTTATTTTTTACTATGTTTTTTTTGTATTTTGCTTTGCAGGTATGGTAAGTATTACTGTTATACTGTAATGTTACTTTGTTTTTTTGTTAACCATCATTTGCTTAGCAGGTACGCCATTCAGTTGCAGCACGGATTTATTTATCTTGACAGCAACAGCGTTTGCTCCCACGATACATAAAGCCGTGACTCCAGCGCTGTCGGAGGTGATTTCACCACCACAGTTACATACTTCAGCATATATGCCGAAGCGTGGGGGCAGCAGTGGGTGGAGGAGCGATTTGCTCCTGCCTTTTGCGGGAGGATGCCCCCATGCTTCGGCATATATATTTTTTAGGTAGGCACAGGTTGCATTAAATGTTTTATTTTTTACTATGTTTTTTTTGTATTTTGCTTTGCAGGTATGGTAAGTATTACTGTTATACTGTAATGTTACTTTGTTTTTTAGTTAACCATCATTTGCTTAGCAGGTACGCCATTCAGTTGCAGCACGGATTTATTTATCTTGACAGCAACAGCGTTTGCTCCCACGATACATAAAGCCGTGACTCCAGCGCTGTCGGAGGTGATTTCACCACCACAGTTACATACTTCAGCATATATGCCGAAGCGTGTGGGCAGCAGTGGGTGGAGGAGTGATTTGCTCCTGCCTTTTGCGGGAGGATGCCCCCATGCTTCGGCATATATATATACGGTGCATGTATGCCCATCATTAGAAGTGGGTGGATGAAGGGAGGTATTCTAATGGTGGGCATACCCACCGATCAATATCTTTTTTTCGTTCAGCCCACAGGCTGCATGAAAAAAAAGTTTACAATGTATGCCCAACAAGGACCAGCAACGTACTGGTATGTTGCTGGACTTTGAGTGGTTATACCAGAATGATGCCTGCAGGTTTAGGTATCATCTTGGTATCATTCTTTTCAGCCAGTGGTCGGCTTTCTTGTAAAAGCAATCCTAGCGGCTAATTAGCCTCTAGACTGCTTTTACAAGCAGTGGGAGGGAATGCCCCCCCCCACACCGTCGTCCATGTTTTTCTCTGGCTCTCCTGTCCCAACAGGGAACTTGAGAATGCAGCCGGTGATTCAGCCAGCTGACCATAGAGCTGATCAGAGACCAGAATGGCTCCAAACATCTCTATGGCCTAAGAAACCGGAAGCTACGAGCATTTCATGACTTAGATTTCGCCGGATGTAAACAGCGCCATTGGGAAAGCATTTTATCACACCGATCTTGGTGTGGTCAGATGCTTTGAGGGCAGAGGAGAGATCTAGGGTCTAATAGACCCCAATTTTTTCTAAAAAGAGTACCTGTCACTACCTATTGCTATCATAGGGGATATTTACATTCCCTGAGATAACAATAAAAATGATTAAAAAAAAATAAAAATGAAAGGAACAGTTTAAAAATAAGATAAAAAAATAAATAAATAAATAAAAAATAATAAAAAAAAAAAGCACCCCTGCCCCCCCCTGCTCTCGCACAAAGGCGAACGCAAGCGTCGGTCTGGCGTCAAATGTAAACAGCAATTGCACCATGCATGTGAGGTATCACCGCGAAGGTCAGATCGAGGGCAGTAATTTTAGCAGTAGACCTCCTCTGTAAATTTAAAGTGGTAACCTGTAAAGGCTTTTAAAGGCTTTTAAAAATGTATTTAGTTTGTCGCCACTGCACGTTTGTGCGCAATTTTAAAGCATGTCATGTTTGGTATCCATGTACTCGGCCTAAGATCATCTTTTTTATTTCATCAAACATTTTGACAAAATAGTGTGTTTTAGTGTATTAAAATTTAAAAAAGTGTGTTTTTTCCCCAAAAAATGCGTTTGAAAAATCGCTGCGCAAATACTGTGTGAAAAAAAAAATTAAACACCCACCATTTTAATCTGTAGGGCATTTGCTTTAAAAAAATATATAATGTTTTGGGGTTCAAAGTAATTTTTTTGCAAAAAAAAATAATTTTTTCATGTAAACAAAAAGTGTCAGAAAGGGCTTTGTCTTCAAGTGGTTAGAAGAGTGGTCGATGTGTGACATAAGCTTCTAAATGTTGTGCATAAAATGCCAGGACAGTTCAAAACCCCCCCAAATGACCCCATTTTGGAAAGTAGACACCCCAAGCTATTTGCTGAGAGGCATGTCGAGTCCATTGAATATTTTATATTGTGACACAAGTTGCGGGAAAAAGACAATTTTTTTTTTTTTTTGCACAAAGTTGTCACTAAATGATATATTGCTCAAACATGCCATGGTAATATGTGAAATTACACCCCAAAATACATTCTGTTGCTTCTCCTGAGTACGGGGATACCCCATGTGTGAGACTTTTTGGGAGCCTAGTCGCGTACGGGACCCCGAAAGCCAAGCCCCGCCTTCAGGCTTTCTAAGGGCGTAAATTTTTGATTTCACTCTTCACTGCCTATCACAGTTTCGGAGGCCATGGAATGCCCAGATGGCACAAACCCCCCCCAAATGACCCCATTTTGGAAAATAGACACCCAAAGCTATTTGCTGAGAGGTATAGTGAGTATTTTGCAGACCTCACTTTTTGTCACAAAGTTTTGAAAATTGAAAAAAGAAAAAAAAAATACGTTTTTCTTGTCTTTCTTCATTTTCAAAAACAAATGAGAGCTGCAAAATACTCACCATGCCTCTCAGCAAATAGCTTGGGGTGTCTATTATCCAAAACTTTCCAAAAACTTATTGCAGGTTTATTGTTTTTTTTTACTAATTTTTGACATATTATAAAAAAGGCAAATTTTGAAGATGCACACAGTGTGTCAACATGTGCTATCTGCCATCACGGGAGATCAATTGTGACAGATCTAGCCAGGAGAGAGACTTTTGGAGGGGACTGAATGCTAGCCTCTTGCCGTCGATTGTGGGCCCTGGCATTTGGGGGAACGGTGCTCTTTGTGAGCTGTATGCCTGGGGACCCTTGAGGTGGTATTACTGTGGGGCAGGGGCTCGTTACATTGGTTGGCAGAGGTGGGATTTGCTCTCCAGTTACTGAGACACTCCAAACGAGCCTGCAGGAGAGCCACGCTGAAAGACTTATTTGAGAGCCGTGGAGGGAATGGTGGGATCGTGCTTCCTTGCCGTGAGCACATCCAAACCATCACCTAGATCCAAGGTCCAGATAGTAGGAGAGGAGAGATACAGATACCAGCCACCATGGAAGAGGAATTCAGAAGGAGGTTGCGAGAGATGCAGATAGAGCACAGAGGACCAGTATCAGAGCAGACCCTGCTAGGATGGTTTGATTCTATCCGCTGCGAACTCTGGAAAGAAGCGCTAGCCCGTGAGCAGCGACACCAGGGAAAAGTTCTCCCCTCCATCCATGTAAGGTACTGGTCGCAGTATGAAGTACGATTGCTGTTATTGGGGGAACAGCCGAACCAGGAGTGGACAGCCAAGTTAAGCAGGCTGATCCGGGCAGAAATGTGGTTGGACGAGAGCTACAGAGCCCTCCAGTGGTATGTAGCCCAAGTGTGCCCATGGACAGCGGATGACAGCCCCCAGGAAGGCTTTGACTACGATGGCCTGGGATTGTTGTACTGGAGGCTGTCCAGGGACCCTGACTTTGGGAGTGATCGGGAGTGGCATTTGGAGGAAATAATGGAGCACAGAGAGCGAAGACTGAATGTCTCGGAAGTGCACTGGGTACAAGAAGATTTGGAGTTTCTGGCCACTCAGGAATGGGAGCTTGAGATGGCCTACAGACAGCTGCTAGACTCTGCTCAGCAGCAGGGTGGGGCTCCCTTTGCCTGGGACTATCAGGAAATACCAGTTGACAACTCTGAAATCCTGGCTGAAGAGTTGACAATGTGGCAGAGTAACAGTGTGCTTTGCCAACCTGCCCCAGCAGCTATGGAGGTGGAGGTCTTATGGCAGATGCAGCAAGTGCTGACTGACCTTGAAGAACCTGTTTCTGCATTGGATGAGCTTGGATGGAGGAATGTGCCTGTCCAGCAGAATGCCAGAGAATCGGCAATGGAAAATCTGGAGATCGCTATCCCCAAAGCTGAAGTGCTGACAACGGGGCAGAGCTCTGCTAACCTCTACCCATCACTGATAGCATCTTCTGGGTTCCAGGGACAGGAGATGGTGAACCTTTCTCCCCAGACACCAGTTGCAGAGACAGGGGATTTGATAGACTTTTCTGCTGAGGAAGAACAACCTGGTGAGCCTCCAGCAGAAGAAGAGCTGTTATAAGGGCCAAACTTCACTGTGCTCTGCCCAGCACCAACAGATATATCTGTGAAGTTACAAGGAACTTCCCCAGCTGAATCACTGGCAACCAGACAGAGGATCCAAGATCTCTGCCCTACACCTGCGGCGGTTCCGGAGGCTCAGGGTGAGAAGGAGGTGGTGACTTCTCAGCAGCAGATCAGGATACAGGGGGAGAAGGGAGAGGAGGTGTTTGTCGTCCCTCCCCAACAGTTGGCCAGGGTGGAGGAAGTGGTCTTTCCTCCCCAGCAAAGATCCTTGCACCTGGGAGACAGTACCACAGACATATCATCCCAACATCCAGATGAGGGAATGGAAAAGGAAGCAGCCGGCTCACCTCCCCAATGGCAGCTACACAGTTTGGGAGTGGAGGAAGCCAGCCTCCTGCCCCAACTGTTAGCTGAAGCAGAGGATGTGGAGTCCCCAGCAGAAGTGCTGGCAACAGGGCAGAGTGCTACCAACCTCTGCCCAGCACCGGCAACAACTACAGAGTTCCAGGGAAGCGGGGCAGTCGGCCTCCCTCCCCAACAGTTAGCCGGAGCAGATGGTGTGGGGTTTCCAGCAGAATGGCTGGCAACAGGGCCGAGTACTGCTGCCCTCAACTAACAGAGGATGGATTTCCTGTGAAGGTGGATGGGACTTCAGTCTCCACCTGTATACCCCAGGGATGCTGGGCAGTCGACCCAGATCCCCAACAGCATGACGGAATGGGCCCAGACACCCTGTCTTCTCTCCAGCGGCAGAAAGGACTCCAGGGTGAAGGGCCAGTCCAGGCCTCTCCCCAGCGGCAGATATGTTCTCTGAGAGAGGCAGAGGTTGGCTGGGTGAGTAATGCTTTGTTTGGAACAATTTGTTTGGGGTACTGTGTGGGTACAGGCATTAGAGGACTGGAACTACTGACTAACTTCGGAGTCAACCCGTCTGGGTTCTCTTAAGGCGCATTCTTTCAGCACTACCGATGGGTTTATTAAATATCAGTACAGCTGTTTTTGGCGGGAAGCCAGTAGCTTACTCACTTACTGTACATATCATAGGGTTTGCTGAAGCTTCCCAGCCTGGTAGCTATTGATCTACCACATGTTGCCATGTTGGTGCCAGGAAAATGGAAAATTGTATACTTACCGTAATTTTCTTTTCCTAGCACCAATCCATGGTAAACCCACCCAGTTTGTTCTTAGTGATGAACAGGGAATAGGCTGCTTTGTGGGCGTTAACTTTTTATAGCTTTGCACTGGTCCTGTAGGCAAAAGGAGGCGGGGATATCCCATGTATGCTGCTATGGATTGGCGCCAGGAAAGGAAAATTGTGGAGTATATGGTGAAAATAAAAGTGATACAATTCTCCGTTATTGAGCACAAACGAAATATGGTGATCTTCATCAATATGCATTGGAGTCAGCAAAGAAAATGGTTTAAGGTGCTTTTGAGAGCTGTTTTTTTGGACAGAAAACCACATTAAGACTGCTCCTTTGTGTTCGTTGCTTACAGCTTACATCAAATGAAATTATGTTATGGTCACTGCTACTCAGATGTTCTTTTATATGAATATTGGTAATAAGCTCTGCATGATTTGAGATTACCAGGTCCAGCAGAGCATCATTCCTAGTCAGGGACTCAATAAACCTGACCATAAAATAGGTTTATAAATGTTAGCCCTTTAACTGTTCCAGCAGTGTCTTTACTCCAGTCAATTTCCGGGTAGTAAAAATCCCCCATTATTATCACTGTCCCAGCCCTTGCAGCCCTTTCCATGTGCAAGGAGCTGAGTCTCTACCTCCTCATTAACACTGGGAAGTCTAAAACAAACTCCAATGATAACCTTTGTAGTATGCACACCCATGTACAATTCCACCCATAATGCTTCAGACTTATCACACTCTCCATCAACTAGCTCCTCTTTTGCACTCACTTTGAGATCACTTCTCACATAGACACCACCACCCCTCCGTTTTACCCATGTTGGGTTCAGTGTTAAAACAGAAGAGCAGGGGGGTTCAGCAGTGGGACAAAAGAGCAGGGGGGTACAGCAGTGGGGCAGATGTACAGGGGGTACAGTGATTGGGCAGATGTGCAGGGGGGTACAGTGGTAGGGCAGATTTGCAGGAGGTACAGTAGTGGGAGAGATGAGAAGGGGGTTCAGTGGTTAGACAGAAGAGCAGTGGGGTACAGTGATGGGCCAGATGAGAAGGGGGTTACAGTGGTGGGAAAGATGAGCAGGGGGTTCAGCAGTGGGTCAGATTTGAAAGGAGGTGCATTAGTGATAGTGCTAAAATCTTGTGAGCCACAAATGGGTTAATGCCTTCAGTGTGAATAAATGAACCTAATTCAGCTGCACACACTAACCACGTTCCATACCGTGTATATGCCAAAAATAAATAAATATATGTGTATGCGCTAAAGGCTATAAATACGTGAACAAAGAATATAATAAATCTATACAATATTAAAAATTATTATAAATTATAAACAGTGTCACACACCTGTGAAGAAAGTGACTATAATCCACAATTGAATATATGAAAAATGGTAACATGCACCATGCAAAAAAATGTGAAAAAAAAAAAAAATCCTTTAAATGATTAAAAAAAAAATATATATATATAAGTGCTACTTGATAAATAAAGTGTCCGAAACCAATTCATACAAATGAATATATCTCAGTCCAAGCTATTCATAAGAGTATATAAATCAAAGTGCACAATAGTGTCCAAACAAATAGCAGGCAATCCTCATGCTGTTTTTTTTGAAAAAGTGCTAAATATTCCTCATGCTCTTCTTATGAGATGTGCACATTAAGGCATGCTGCAGTGCTCTCCAGTGACCCCCAATGGATAATGCGCTCACCTGAGCGTGTGACACAGTAGCTAAACAGTGTCAAAACACGCATTAGAGCCACTCCAGGGCTCACACAGGGTATGCTGGTGATGATCTGTATCTCGCTCAAATGGTGACATATATGAAAGAAAGGAGACTCATAGCATAATACCGCCAGGAATTTATTTGAAAAGCCCTAAAAACAATCCCTCCAGGAGGGTACTCACAATGCTTGGGTGCGTCAGTGCACCATCCTATCCAAAACATGCAATACAGATGAATCCTGTGGCATGCGGTGCGGTGTTCAATCCTCTGCCTGTCTGTGTGTAGAAAGCTCCGTCCTGCCCCTCCCCTACGCGTCTTCGGCACAGGGTATACGTGCCTTCATCTGGGGGATCTTAGATGCATTAGTGAGACAGATGATTAGGGGGTTATAGTGGTGGGGCAGAAGAGCGGGGGGTAAAGAGGTGGGGCAGATGTGCAGGGGGGTACAGTGACAGGGTAGAGGAGAAAGGTGGTACATTGGTGTGACAGATGAGAAGGGGGTTACAGTGGTAGGGCAGAAGAGCAGGGGGGTACAGAGGTGGGGCAGAGGAGAAAGGAGGTACATTGGTGGGACAGATGAGAAGTGGGGTTACAGTGGTGGGGCAGAAGAGCAGGGGGGTACAGAGGTGGGGCAGATGTGCAGGGGGGTACAGTGACAGGGTAGAGGAGAAAGGAGGTACATTGTTGTGACAGATGAGAAGGGAGTTACAGAGGTGAGACAGATGTGCAGGGGTACAGTGGCAGGGCAGAGGAGAAAGGTGGTACATTGGTGAGACAAATGAGCAGGGTGTTACAGTGGTGGGGTAGATGGGAAAGGGGGTTACAGTGGTGGGGGAGATGAGCAGATGGGTAGATGGGTTCAGTGTTAGGACAGATGGGAAGGTGGTTCAGCGGTGAGACAAAAGAACATGAGGGTACGATGGTTCAGAAGATGTGCAGAGGGGTACAGAGGTAAGACAGATGTGCAGGAGGTACAATGGTGGGGCAGATGGGAAAGGGGGTTACAGTGGTGGGGCAGATGAGCAGATGGGTAGACGGGTTCAGTGTTAGGACAGATGGGAAGGTGGTCCAGCGGTGAGACAAAAGAACATGAGGGTACGGTGGTTCAGAAGATGTGGAGGGAGGTACAGTGGTGGGGCAGATGAGAAAGGGGGTACATTGGTGGGGCAGAAGAGCAGGGTGGTTACAGTGGTGGGACAGAAAAGCAGGGTGGTACAGTGGTGGAGCAGATGTGCAGGGGGTTACAGTGGTGGGACAGATGAGCTGAGGGGTATAGAGGTGGGGCAGATGTGCAGGGTAGTACAGTGGTGGGGCATATGTTCTGGTGGGTACAGTGGTAAAAACAGATTTGCAGGGGGATACAGTGATCCGGGGTGTGAAGGTGCAGGAATTGGGGCTGATCTGAAGTGTGAAGTTGCAGTTATTGGGGCAGATCTGAGGCGTGATGTTAATTTGTCACTATTATGCAAGTAGTTTACAGAATATACTTTATAAAAAATCCTTTTCATGATTGAGAGTGTGAAGTTGACATTTTTTGTTATAAAATCTGTTATAAAACATTTTTCAGCACACTATGGAAGGTAGGGCGGTTTCTCTATTACAGTTTAAAATTAGCAGCTGACAGTAGAGGGCAGAGGATCCCTATATGTACAATAAATTTGAACCTTTACCCTTTCATCCCTAAGCTTATTTCTGTCATGTGTTGCTTACAAGTTAAAATCTGTATTTTTTGACAGAAAATTACTTAGAACCCCCAAACATTATGAATATTTTTTTTAGCAGAGACCATAGAGAATAAAATGGTGATCATTGCAATATTTTATGACGCACAGTATTTTGGCAGCGGTCTTTTAAACACATTTTTTTGGGAAAAAAGACACTTTCATGAATTAAGAAAAACTAAACAGTAAAGGTAGTCCAATTTTTTGTACAATGTGAAAGATGATGTTATGTCGAGTAAATAGATACATAGCATGTCATGCTTTAAAATTGCCCACACTCGTGGAATGGCGACAAAAAAACCCTAAAAACCTAAAAATCTCCATCTCCGCTTTAAAAAAATGTAACGGTTACCAGGTTAGAGTTACAGAGGTCTAGTGCTGGAATTATTGCTCTCACTCTGATGATTACAGTAATAACTCACATGTGTGGTTTGAACACCGTTTACATTTGCAGGCGTGACTTACCTATGGGTTCTCTTTGTTGTGCAAGCATGCGGGGATGGGGCGCTTTAAAATGTTTTTATTTCTTATTTATTATCTTTTTTTTACATTGTCCCTTTTAAAAAAAAATATAATCACTTTTATTGCTGTCACAGGGAATTTAAACATCCATTGTGACAGTAATATGTGGTGACAGGTACTCTTTATGGAGGGATCGGGGGTCCCTCCTTTGCACTTAAAAATATTCAGATCGCCAAAATCTGCATTTCTGAATACTGTATTTTTTTTTAAAATCTGCGCCATTGGCAGCCGAGTAAACCGGAAGTTACGTTGTGATGTTCACCTGGGATTTTACATCAGAGACCCGATCAGAGCCAAAGCTACATTGGTTGTTGTCACTAAAGAGCCAACTGCCAGCTCTAAAAAATGGTACCTGGGGGGGAGGGGGGTGCCATCATGCCGGTATAACCTCTTTAAGCCATCAATGCAAATTTGAATACAGTCAGCGTGAAGGGGTTTTTAATGTCACCATGGGGTGATCGGTGATCACTCTCCATCATCTACCTTAAAACAAGCAAAAACAAAAACTCCAGTTTTGAATGGAATAACATTTTAAAACCTGCAGTGCTTGTGTTTTCAGACACTGAAATTTCCCAATCCATTTATACCTCTAGAAATGATCCAGCCTTTTTTTAAAAATCCTGATGGAATAGATACAATATACAATAGAAAGAAAATAAGCCACCAGAGGCACCTTGATATTTTCAAGTCATTATCTCTTTCACTGCTGACACTCAATGCCAATAAGCTGGAGACATTTAGTAGCCCCACTATGTGCAATTGGACAAATAAAGTTAATAATGGAAGACCACTTGTAGGGATGCAAAAAAAGAGAGAATAATAATAATAATACAAATGATACTTGTTATGCAAATTTTATATTTGTTCCATAAATATGCAATAAGCAGCAGCATACTTACATTTGTTTCTCAATCTTAGGGGTACAGGGGGCAAATGAAATCCACAGAGGTTCGGGGGTGCATGCACGACGTGATGCATGAAGGTCGTGTCTGAGAGCAGCTCTGCCAGACCCAGATGTTCGAGCAAGCTTTCCAGGGTCATAAGTTACCAAATTCGCCCGAATTAAACATGCACCCCTGGGGAACTATCCCATGCATGCTGTCGGGCAAAAAAGGCACATTGTCGCCGCTCCCAGCACTCACTAATCACCTACTTACTCCACACCAAGGAGACTACAAGGATGCAGCAAAATGGTGCCAAAGCGGCAAAGGTCTCCAGCAGCCCCACACTGAATCAAGCAGCAACAAACAAAGACAGCGAGTACTCTCTTCCACTCTCCAAAGCGGCTTTTGATGCTAGTTTGTCAGCAATTTATGAGAAATTGGTGGACAAGATACAGACAGAACTGCACAAATCTACCAATGTCCTCTCTCAGGAAATAGCAGCTCCGGGAGGCCGCGCTGACATTTTAGAGACTAAACATGACAAACTCTCCCTGGCCCACAATGACCTCAGAAAGGATTATGAGATGATAGCTGACAAACTTTTCATTTCTGCAAGCCCAAGTCGAAGTTTTGGACAATAGAAATCGCCGTAATAATATACAGATACGAGGTCAGTGACTGATCTAATCCCAGCCATTTCCAAATTATTCCATAATTCCAATATTCTGCCTGATAAACCAGTATCAGCTTTTACATGTGACAGGATTCACAGGGCCCTCCGTCCCAAACTTCCACCTGACAAACCCCCTCGTGATGTGATCCTGTGCATGAAGGATTTTCTCACTAAGGAGGATATCATGCGTGCCTCCAGAAGTACCCCTAATATTTACTTGGATGGTAGCAAGATCCAGATATTCCCTGATATCTCTCCTGCAGTGCTAGACAGAAGACGCAGAATGAGGGAAGTTATTTTTTTATCCTGCAAACTGCAAGAATCAAATATCGTTGGGGATTTCCATTCAAACTAACGGTTCCACATAACAGTACAACCTACACAGTATATAACATTGTTGAAGGCAAGGAATTGCTAATAAAATTGGGCCTGCTTGAGCCAGAACCAAACATTCGCCCTCCTGCAACTCCCAGATCATCCCCCATTTGGTCTACCCCTTCGTCCCATCGAGACCAGAGAGTTCAAAGAAGATGGCGTCAATCCTTTAATGATCAAGCTGCCTGACACCGCGCAAGATATATTTTTAAGCATCTTTCCCTGCTTAAATTTCTCATTAAAAGTTTGCTCAACTTCCCAGCAACCACCATCATTGATGATAAGTGAATATTGACTGCTTTACCACTTAATAGATCACCTTCAGATCACAACAACAGTCTTCACATTTTCAATCAACCACATGATGCAAGAAGATCTACACCTTCGCTCCCCTCCCCCCTTTTTTTGGGGGGGGATGTTTGATTTTTCCGTGACCATTTTTTAGTCACAGGAAGTAGATCTATGTTCCAAATATTTCACTGCATCACATCGCCCCAATGGTCAATGATAGTTACATAGTTACATAGTAGGTGAGGTTGAAAAAAGACACAAGTCCATCAAGTCCAACCTATGTGTGTGATTATGTGTCAGTATTACATTACATATCCCTGTATATTGCGGTCATTCAGGTGATTATCTAATAGTTTCTTGAAGCTATCAATGCTCCCCGCTGAGACCACCGCCTGTGGAAGGGAATTCCACATCCTTGCCGCTCTTACAGTAAAGAACCCTCTACGTAGTTTAAGGTTAAACCTCTTTTCTTCTAATTGTAATGAGTGGCCACGAGTCTTATTAAACTCTCTTCTGCGAAAAAGTTTTATCCCTATTGTGGGGTCACCAGTACAGTATTTGTAAATTGAAATCATATCCCCTCTCAAGCGTCTCTTCTCCAGAGAGAATAAGTTCAGTGCTCGCAACCTTTCCTCGTAACTAAGATCCTCCAGACCCTTTATTAGCTTTGTTGCCCTTCTTTGTACTCGCTCCATTTCCAGTACGTCCCTCCTGAGGACTGGTGCCCAGAACTGGACAGCATACTCCAGGTGCGGCCGGACCAGAGTCTTGTAGAGCGGGAGAATTATCGTTTTATCTCTGCAGTTGATCCCCCTTTTAATGCATGCCAATATTCTGTTTGCTTTATTAGCAGCAGCTTGGCATTGCATGCCGTTGCTGAGCCTATCATCCACTAGGACCCCCAAGTCTTTTTCCATCCTAGATTCCCCCAGAGGTTCTCCCCCCAGTGTATAGATTGCATTCATATTTTTGGCACCCAAATGCATTATTTTACATTTTTCTACATTGAACCTCATTTGCCATGTAGTCGCCCACCCCATTAATTTGTTCAGGTCTTTTTGCAAGATTTCCACATCCTGCGGAGAAGTTATTGCCCTGCTTAGCTTAGTATCGTCTGCAAATACAGAGATGGAACTGTTTATCCCATCCTCCAGGTCATTTATGAACAAATTAAATAGGATTGGTCCCAGCACAGAACCCTGGGGGACCCCACTACCCACCCCTGACCATTCTGAGTACTCCCCATTTATCACCACCCTCTGAACACGCCCTTGTAGCCAGTTTTCAATCCATGTACTCAGATTATACAGATTCTATATAAACAATGATCTTTTGCTGGTTTGCTGACATAATGAGATTTCAAGACGGTTCTACTGTTCCTGTCAGTTTAAACCCCTTAAAAAACTTTATAGCATTAGCTAAAGCATTAGCTAAAGGGAAGAGAAAAAAAAGAAAAAGAAAAAATCTCCTTTGGAATCATCCTCGAATTTAAACAGTATTTGATTAAATGAATTAGGTTAAATTGTTCTTAATATAATCTCTTAGTAGGTGCCTTATGCTATTTACCTCATGCACGATCAACCTATTATACGAGAACTAATGCTCGGCTCATCCATCAGCTGCCCCCAGAGGAGTCCGTCCTCACATCAGGTGCCCCCTGTGGAGTCCGTCCTTACATCAGGTGCCCCCAGCGGAGTCTGTCCTTACATCAAGTACCCTGCAGCGGAGTCCCTCCTTACATCAGGTGCCCCCAGCAGAGTCCCTCCTTATATCTGTGTCCTTGTCAGCAGAGTCCCTCCTCACATCTGTGTCCTTGTCAGCGGAGTCCGTCCTTACATCTGTGTCCCCGACAGCAGAGTCCCTCCTTACATCTGTGTCCCCTTCAGCAAAGTACCTCCTTACATCTGTGTCCCCATCAGCAGAGCCCCTCCTTACATCTGTGTCCCCATCAGCAGAGCCCCTCCTTACATCTGTGTCCCCTTCAGCAGAGCCCCTCCTCACATCTGTGTCCCCGTCAGCAGAGCAGCAGGGTCCTCCTTACATCTGTGTCCCCACCAGCAGAGCAGCAGGGTCCTCCTTACATCTGTGTCCCCATCAGAAGAGCAGCAGGGTCCTCCTTACAACTGTGTCCCGGCAGCACAGCCCTCCTTCAAGCCACGTCTGTCTCTCCCCAGCTAGTTCCTGGCTTTCTCCGTGTGTTCAGTAGAGAGGGGAGGCCATCTTTTTGTAGCCCGCCAGAAGTGACTTTGTTCTCACACTCAAGAACAAAGCACCTGGCTGGGTGCCGGGCAGAAGCTGTTTGGCGCGATGGATTGCGCCGCAAAGCAGCTCCAAACCCTGCCAATAAAGCGCCGCATCTGCAATCTCATGATTGCATTGATGTGGCGCTTCCCATAGTGCACTGTGTCCGGCACCCGAACACGGTGCACTAAAGGACTTTTTTTTTTAAAGAGCCATGTTTAAAAAAATTGCTTTTTTTTTTTAAATTTGTGACTGGGGGGGTGGCGCCCAGGCGCCCCCTATGGATGGGCCGCCACTGGCTACAAATGTCATTCAAGATGCAAATCTTCATTCCCGCCCAATTTGCTTACTTAGTTTATATATTCACAAAGCTTTTGACAGTGTTAGTTGGTCATATCTCAATTATTTACTCCCCAAATTTGGCATTTCAGATAAATTCATCCACTTATTTTTTGCACTAGCGATAGAGCCCCTTGCACATGCAATCAGGAATAACACCAATATTAAATTATATACCAAAGGCCCCAATGAATACAAATTAAGCCTATATGCAGATGACGCTCTTATGTTCCTTTCAGAACCACTAATCTCTTTACCCATATCTACTATCTGAACTAGACATCTTCCACAAGTTATCTGGCCTAGGAATCAATATAAAAAATTTTTCTGCCCTACCTATTAATTTCTCTCCAGCCACTATAGCCTCATTAAAAGACTAATTCTCTTTCACATGGTGTTCTCAATCCTTTAGATATTTGGGTGTATATATTACCTCATCCTACAAATCACTTTTCCAAACCAACTACCCCCCTTTATTTAATAATATAATCTCCTTGCTGAAATTATGGTCATCGTACCAAATATCCTTTCTGGGCAGGTTTTGTGATGTTAAGATGACGATTCTTCCAAAATTACTTTATTATTTCCGTGCCCTTCCAATTAATATCCCCAAAATGAAACTAACATCCGTACAAAGAGAGATAAACAAATTTATTTGGTTGGGGAAAAAATCAAGATATAGCTATTCCCTTATGTACAGACCACAACCAGAGGAGGGATATGGCCTCTCTAACATTGGCTTTACTTTCTTTCAGCCAGATTCTCACAACTAGCCCAATGGTTTACCTCAAACCTTAACATCCCATGGATTTTCTTTGAATCCTCCTCGATAACCCCCTTTTATATACAAGGCCCACTTTGGTCGAATATTATTCTCCCCAGAACCATCCACACTCTCAACACTATAGTAGCACAATCATACCAACTTTGGCTTCGCCATAAAGACCCCTTTAAACTTGCATCCCTTATACCACCATTGGCCTCGTTTTTTGGCGACCCTAGAATCCCACCAGCCTTCAAAGACAGAAACCCCTTTGATCTTATAGATCCCTTACCACTGACAGTAAATTCTCCTCATTCGAATCTTTACAAGCTAAATATAAATTTCCCTCTCAGAAATCTCCCACTATATTCATCTGGAAGACTTCTTTAAAGAATATTACTCAACTACTATACCCCTTCCTAATACACAGTTTGAACATATATGAGTCATATCCCAAGAGACAAGGATTTAATATATCAGCTCTACAAACACTGTAATAATCTTCAGCTCCCTGAAAAATCTAAACCAATGTTACAAAGGGAAGAGGAACTAGAATTCTCCATTGATATCAAGGACTGGATCTCTATGATTGATAACTTACGTAAATGTAACCGCCCAGTCTCAATCAAGGAGACCCCAACAAAACTGTTCTCTGGATGGTATCTGACTCCTACTAAAATACATTCATGTTACCCTGCATACTCCCCTAATTGTTTTAGGGGCTGCACAAACCTCGGCTCTTACCTACATACTTTCTGGAATTGCAATTTTCTTCAACCAATTTGGCAAGCAGCCACCAATAAAGTTACACATGTTACAGGTAAAATAATCACTCTTACACCACAAATATGCCTCTTGTTCTCCTCTATACCAAACATTCCTACCTCCTGTAAGAGGTTGCTACACTCTCTATTCAGTTTAATATTATGGATGATACTCTGGAGCACTTAACTGGAAATCACCTAACCTTATCTGGTCCCAGGTTCTATCCAGAATGGAATCCATCAAACTCTCAGAATGTATCCATTATACTCTCCAAGATACTATGCATATCTTTGAAAAGAAATGGAGGCATTGGGATACACCTTAACTTAATGCTCAGATACTACAATCCCCATTCTGAGTGGATACACTGCTTTAAACAATTTTTTTAATCTGTTTAACCTAAGCTTTCCTTTGGTTACTCTATATTAAATATCAGTGCTCTACCTCTATTCATACCTCCCTAATATAATATACTTGTGCTTTTATATTATTTCCTCAGATCCTAGACTATAATGCCGCTATATGTCTAACTAACACATTACCACTCCTTCTCACCGGATTCATCATCTGTGTTCATTTTCTTTTTTGTATATGATGTACACATTTGCTTTATTTGTAACCTTGTTCATGATCTTCCTAATAAAAACGATTGTAAATGAAAATTCACAGAGGTTCAAGCGATGAGTAGAAGAGGATATTTCTCCCTATTTAGATATATAGTGTAGCGCTGGTAGATTTTATCTACCGCTGATAGGTAAATTTAGTGGGTCGCTTGTTATAGGAAGTTAGGTTTGCCTCTGTTCCAGCTTTGCTGACGTTGCATGCAGTTCCGCATTGTGCCAGTGGGTGTCGTTGTCACTGTCGGCAGGTGTTGGAAAAGCAACGTGTTGAAGCGAGTGAGTGCTCCTCTTTCCCGGGAGATAACTCGGTGGAGGTGGTCCTCCGAGTTGCATTCTGGGAGAGGGTATTTATGGGTCAGACGCCCTGTTTTAGGGTTCGTTTTCAGCCACCTGCTGGCCCTCCTGGCCGACAGGGATGCACTAGGAATACCACCTCGTTTCGGAGGCCCGCGTCGCTGCAGCATGTGAGTGGGCCCAGAAAATCAGTAGCTGACTGAACATACAGGAGGTCCCATGATAATAAACAATTAGTTCATGTAGTATTTACAGTGCATTAAGTACAGTATATACATAAACAGTCCAAAAATGTATGTTCATGGAGAAAGAAGTTGATGATAGTAGATAAATAGCGGCAGCTATCCTTAGAGTTAGCCAACTCTGTGTGAGAAACAAGAAGGGGGGAGAGAAGGAAGCGCAAGCTCAGTGCAGAGATTTAACAATCCATTTAATCTTAGGTTAAAATACACTTACACAGTGCAAGTGAGTGTCAAGCTCTGTAAGGTGGAAGGTAGGGGGTTCTATCCCAGTCAGTCCATCGGAATAGCGCCGTCTGCAGGGATGTATTGCAGGCTCCATAGACGTCCTGTGGCCACCAGGAAGTAAAACCAGAGTGGAACGCGGGTGGAAATTACGTCACTGGATGGATGGGAACAGACCGGGAACAATACAGGCTATACGCTCAGAGCTCCTGATCCTTCTACAGGCCTAGGGGCAGTGCTGTGTCTTAGCCTAGGCTGACAAGGCCCAGGCCTAGGGCGGCACTTTGCAGGGGGGGGGCCCGGCAAAAAGCCGCCCCCCCGCACAGACAAAAGCGCCCCACCTCCTCCCGGCTCCCGTCTCCTGCACAAAAACAGTTCCCGGCGGCTGTCTTAGCTGGGCTGTGCTCAGGAGGGGTGCGGTCTCCATTTGGCTGGGTTTGAGCAGAGGTGCACCTCGGCTGTGCTCGGGCAGGGGGGCAGTCCCTGCTTAGGATGGGGCAGTCTCAGCTCACCTCGGTTGTGCTCGTGAGGGGGCGGGCTCACCTCGGCTATGCTTAGGAGGGGGCGGGGTTGTCTCACCTCAGCTGTGCTCGGGCAGGAACAGGCTCACCTTGGCTGTGCTCGAGGGGGGCGGGCTCATCTCACCTTGGCTCTATGTGCTCTGGTGGGGGCGGTCACAGTGATGTAATGATAACCGGCTTTATTATTACTATTAAAAGAAGCACAATGATTGTGTCACAGAAGATGCTGTAACTTAAACAAACTGAAGTTAGAAGCTGATTGGCTACCATGCACAGCTGCACCAAATTTTACACTCTCCAGTTTTAATAAATCAACTCCTAAGGTGTCTTTCCCAAAAGATCAATTAAAAGCAACAGGCTTGCATTGACCTTTAAATATTTAAGTGTCCAAGTTTTAAGCTGATAGGCCACTTTTTATTCTTGGTGGTGGATGTTACTTCACGTACATGATGAATTGCGTTTTGGAATTAATACGAAGATTTGTCACCAATTGGCACTGGTGTCACTTTATTCCTGGACTATTTATTGGACTATTCATGTTTTATTGCTTATATATAAATAAAGACTTTATGAATTTGTAATTATTTATGTTTTGATGTAATTTTGTATATTGATTCACGTACGTTCAATTTAGTTACATTGCATTCACTTACTCAGGTGTTGGATAGGTTAACATCACACAAGTGTAGAAAAAAACTGAGAAAGAGGTGCCTTCTAAGTGCAGATAGTGTAGAATTTAATGGTAGAAAGATTAAAAACAATACTAACAATAATCTATAGTCATGTTAGTGGGGCGCCATCTAGTGGTCAAAGTACAAATAGCTGACAGTAAAAACAAATAAAATGCTTATACAGTATTATGCTAATAAAAAGGGGGAGGGGGGATTCACAGGTGAAGTTAGAAAAAAAGGAAAAAGATGACTGGACTAAATAAAAGCAAGTAATAAAAAGCTAAGAACATTGTAACGAGCCCCTGCTCGCTCGTTTCCACTCTCCCGACACTTCTCTGCGGCTATAGAATCATATTGCAGATCGCAACGTCTGATGGTTCATTCATCCGATGGTTCATTCATCCGTTTTTTAGCAATATGTGCCAATAACACTGCCCTGCGTATATTATCGCCTGCCTGTCTATTTGGCATGAAGCCTACTTGATCTCTATGTATTAATTTTCCTATAATGCTATTGAGGCGTTTTGCTATTATTTTTTCTAATAATTTAATATCGAGGTTTAACAGAGAGATAGGCCGATAATTCACACAGGAAGTATCATCAGAAAGGGGTTTTGGGATCATACAAACAATTGCCATTAGTGTTTCTTGCCGAAAAGAATGTCCATCTAGAAGTTTGTTAAAAGTTTCAGTGAGAATGGGAGAGAGTATTTCTGAGAATGTTTTATAGTATAAAGCCGAGTAGCCGTCTGGGCCTGGTCTTTTGTTAAGTTTTAGGTCTTTTATGGCGTTAGCAACTTCATCTATAGTTATAGGCTCATCCAAACTGCTTTTTGTATTCTGAGATAACTCAGGTAAGTTTATTTTTGAGAAGAAGGATTCAGCTTCTGTAGGATTAAATTCATTGTTTGTCTTGTATAAAGTTGCGAGATGTGAGTGAAATGTATGGACTATTTTAACTGGATTACAAGTGTAAACATTTTTTGATAATTTCAAACGTATTGGTTTGAAAGATTTGTTAGTTGAATTTAATGCCCGAGCCAAATATGTACCTGGTTTGTTTGTATTCATGTAGAAATTGTGTTTGGAGCGTTTGAGGGATTTATCAACTGACTCAGTGAGAAATAGATCGTATTCCAATCTAGATTTTTCCAGATGAGATTTTGTACTCTGAGATGGATTATCTTGAAATGATATGTAGGCTGCATTAAAATTGAGTTCTAGTTTTTTTGCTAGATTTTTGCGTTCCCGTTTAAATAGTGCCATTTGTCTTTGTATTGTACCACGCAAGACAGGCTTATGAGCTTCCCACAGTGTTATTGGGGAGATGTCTGTTGTATTATTAATTGATATGTATTCCTTTAAAGCTTGTTCAATGGCCATCTGATGTAGTGGGTGTTTGAGCATTATGTCCGGTAAGTACCACGTTGGGTCATGCGCTTTTGGTATGGCTGAGGCTATAGTAGTGTATACTGCATTATGGTCAGACCACAGAATCGGAATTATATCTGATGCAATAATTTCTGGTATCATTCCTATTGTTAGAAAAATATGATCTATTCTGGTGAAGGTTTGATGAGGGTGCGAGAAATAAGTGAATTTCTTTTTCATTGGGTTACTTTCTCACCATGAATCTACCAGATTGTATTTGGAAAGAAGTTGAGAAAAAGGTAATCTAGAGGTTATTTTGGATGGTGTAAAAGGTGATTTATCTAGAAATGGGAGGAGGACCTGGTTCGAATCCCCACACATTATCACTGTTCCTATTTTGTGTGTATTAATCACTTGTAATATATGTGAGAGGAATGGTGTAGGTTGTTTGTTAGGAGCATAGTAGGAAATCACAGTGATTGCTGTATCCATTATATAACCCATGAGTATCAGGTATCTACCTTCTGGGTCTTTAATTTCTGATGATAAGGTGAATGGTGTGGATCGGTGAAATGCAATTAGAGTTCCCCTTTGCTTGGTACAGGCAGAAGCCGTGTAAATTTGTTGATAAAAAGGAGAAATATATTTTGGAGTAGAATCTTTGGTGAAGTGTGTTTCTTGGAGGCATACTATGTGAGCCTTCTTGTTATGGAAAGTACGGAAGGCTTTGGTCCTTTTTTGAGGGACATTTATTCCCTGAACATTCAGGGAAAGTATATTCAGTGGTGCCATGGCAATAGATCAAATAGTTTTGACTTACTTTTTGTTATGCAGAGCTGACTGCGCAGATCAACCTGTGTGGACTGAAGAGATGAATAGATAGAAAAGAAACCAGTGAATTCTGGAGTAAAGAGTAAACAAAAAACATATGAAATTAAATGATACATTGTATAAATTATTTTTTGCAAGTAATCACAATTTACCCGTGAAAGAGAGTAAATATCTCTCTCAGGGGAATAAGTGCCTTCGTCACACTCCCACATAATATGATTGGGAGAATGAGGAGGGCTAATGGGGGTACACGGATCTTCCGCTTACAGGAGAGAAGTGCTATGTCAAAAGACATCAAAATGATGTTTCATTAATTGGAGTGCAGAATATAGTTTTTGTTGAAATTATTTATTCCAGGGTGGTTGTATATGGTTAGTCTTGCCCTAGGCTAAATAATTCAGTTAGAAAGGTACTGTTAATATCTTTGGTATTGATGAAGATAGTTTGAAATATTTTGGGATTTTAACCATTTCAGAGTAAACAATTACATATTTTATTCATATGCAACTGTTTAGATATGTTAACTCATAAAATTGAGGCTGTATTGCTTCAGATTAGAATAAACAAAAACATAATTCTAGGAACTAGTTAGATAATAATATATTTGTTTTAAGAAAAGAAAGAAAAAGCTTCCATTACTTCTGGATTATTGAACATATTTGTCCTAAAAAGTAATAAATCTATTATTACCTGATAATATATAACTGAACAAGAATTTCCTTATTTCCTTATTCTAAGGCTATATGAATCAGAAGTAATAAGAAATATAACTGGAATGTAACATGATCCCACACAGTGTGTGACTATCAGAATGCAGTTACATTCAGTTATAAATATAGGTTTTTTAAAGAGAACCATCTCTTAGTATAATAAATGAAGAGATATCAGGAATTAGGATGTCAGTCCATTGAATCTTCTTGGTCCATGGATGATGTGGCATAACGGCCTCTTTTGTGAGAATGATGATTCCCATTTTGTTCTGAAATTTTCTGGGTGCTGTCTGAAGGTGAAGATGACGCCATTCTTCTGCATGTGGGAGAGTTGCTGCTTGTGGGTTCTGTCAGATTTAATTTTAAAAGGGTTTGTTGTAGTTCATCTGCTGATCTGCTTCTGTAAATTGTACCTTGGTAGTTAAATCTGACTGAAAAGGGGAAGCCCCATTGATACATAATGTTGTGGCGTTGCAGTTCCATTAGATGGGGTTTCATGGATCGTCTTTTAGTAATAGTAAGTTGGGATAGGTCAGCAAAAATTTGATAATTGTGTCCTTGAAAATTAAGTTCCTTTTTTTCTCTTGCAGCAATTAGTATTTGTTCTTTCGTTCTGTAATAATGAAATTTTGTGATTATATCACGTGGGGGTCCATCTTTCTTTTTGGCTGTGAGGGCTCTGTGTACTCTGTCCAGTTCTAAACGTTCAATAGGGATATCTGGCTTTAGTTCTTGTAATAGAGCAGTAATAGTAGATTGCAGGTCTGTCACAGTTTCAGGTATTCCCCTTATGCGCAAGTTTGAACGTCTGGCTCTATTTTCGTAATCTTCGAGCTTAGTTTGAAGTATTAAATTCTCTTTTTTTAATTGTTCCAATTCTGTTATATTTTCTTGGGTTGTAATTTCAATTTCATCCATTTTTATTTCTAAGGCTGCGGTGCGGTTTCCCAGCTCTCTTATTTCTTTGGTTAGGCTTTTTGTTATTTGGTCTGAGGTTTGTTTTAAAGCCTTATGAAGCATCTTTTCAAATTGTAATAATATTTCTGGGGATACTGAGGAGGCTTGTGGAGAAGTTTGTGAGAGGATTTGTTCTGTATCTGACTCAAATGGAGAGTCTTGCTGTGACATTTTCTGTCTGTGAGAGCGCCCTGATGCTGTATCTTGTGAGGTGACTGGAGCTGCTTCAGCTGCAGTGAGTGCCTGTGAGCTCTTTGTGAGGTGATTTTTATTTCTGCCACGGTTTCCTCCCAGTACCATATTTCTTGCCCAAACTTTCACAGTTTGTTCCCTGGGGCAAAAAGGTTCAAATGGATACCTTTTGAGCCTGCAGGCTCCGCTTTGTCCTTCTCTTCTCTCCTCAGTGGTGTGGAGCTCTAACAATGCATGTCTGCTCTGCTAGGCTCCGCCTCCTGCCCCCTAGTCAGTTTTTTCAGGCAGGGGTCGGAGGTTCAGCAGCTCCAGGACAACTGACCGAGAAGAGATGGGGTTATTGCTGGCAATTCAATGAAGGAACCTGCAGATTTGGATCCAACTGTCGCTTCAAACACTTGTGCTCCGGCTGCGCGGGATCCCATGCATTGGCAAAATGTTTTAAAAAAGGAAAAGGTCGTGCCGGAGATACTTCGGGTAAGAGGGAGGACTCCGGTGCGGGTGGAAAGAATGCTGCCTTTCCTCAATAGATACCCCGATCGGGCAGCGGCCGCCACGTTGGAAGCAGGCTTTAGGAATGGTGTTCACATTCCTTGTTCTCTGGAGGTGGTGCCGCCCAAGGCCAAGAATCTGCGGTCAGCCTTGCTGCAATCAACGGTAGTTATGGAAAAACTGGGGAAAGAGGTTTCACTGGGACGCATGGCGGGCCCTTTTCAGGAAGTACCACTACAGGGGTTGGTGGTCTCCCCTTCGGGTGTGGTGCCCAAAAGAGAGCCTAACAAGTTTAGACTCATACACCACCTCTCTTTTCCAAAGGGAGGGTCGCTGAATGACGCAATTGCACCGGAAGATTGTGCGGTTACATACACATCTTTTGACGCAGCGGTGGCATGGGTTAGAAAATATGGGCAGGGGTCCTTAATGGCTAAGTCCGATATCGAATCGGCTTTCCGGCTCTTGCCAGTACATCCCGACAGTTTTAGATGGCTAGGCTGTAAGTGGGACGGGGCCTACTATGTGGACCGGTGTCTTCCAATGGGATGCTCTATATCCTGTGCTCTTTTTGAGACGTTCAGCTCGTTCTTGGAATGGGCTGTTCGGGATGTGGCAGGTATCAATTCAGTCATCCATTATTTGGACGACTTCTTATGTGTTAGCCCGGCGGGTTCCAACATATGTGCGGTGCTTTTGGGGACATTGCAATATCTAGCAGAAAGATTTGGGGTGCCGCTAGCCCCGGAAAAAACGGAGGGTCCAGCAGTGACTATCACATTTCTCGGAATTGAGATAGATTCGATGAGGCTGGAATGCAGGATTCCACAGGACAAATTGGTGAAGTTGAAAGAGGAAGTTCATGGGACTATTGGAGTTAGGAAATTGCAGCTCGCCAACTCCAATCTCTGCTGGGTAAGTTAAATTTCACTTGCCGAATTATCCCTATGGCCTGGATTTTTTGCAGGCAGCTTTCGGCCGCTATAGCAGGTGTCCGGGCACCATCACATTTTGTGAGTCTTACTAGAGAGCATAGGGTGGACTTACGGGTTTGGCAGGTATTCTTGGAGTCCTTTAATGGAAGGGCTCTTTGGAGGTCTGGGCCCATCAGCAACTGTGATTTGGAATTATTCACGGATGCGGCTGGTTAGACTGGGTTTGGCGCCTTCTTTAAGGGTCAATGGTGTGCTGCCAGGTGGCCTATGGCATGACAGGAAGCGGGATTCTTGAAGAACCTGGTACTATTGGAGTTGTTCCCCATTGTTGTGGCCATGGATCTGTGGAATGAGTCATTTAAGAACCTGAAGGTCTGATTCAATTGCAATAATCTGGGGGTGGTGCAAGTGGTTAATCGGCTGACCGCGGCATCCGTGCCGGTGGTCAGGCTTGTGCGTCATCTAGTACTTCGCTGTTTACAAGTGAATGCATTCATATATGCTGTGCATCTACCAGGGACTGAGAACACCTTGGCTGACGCTTTGTCTCATTTTCAGTGGGACAAGTTCCGGAAGTTGGCACCAGATGCAAGTCAACAAGGGATCGCCTGTCCCAACTGGATATGGAACATTGCCTTGGAACTGCAGCTAAATGGATTCAACAATCTGTGAGTATGGCTACATGGAATGCCTACTCTAGGGTATGGAAGGATTGGTTCGCCTTTTTGAATGACTTGGGCATGGGATCGGATGATCCGGAAGTCGACAAGGCGGTTCTGTATTTTATCATTAGGGATTTTGAAAAAGGTATCTTGGCAGCTGCCATCAATCGTGAATTGGCAGGTTTGGCCTTCCTCTTTAAATGGCAGGGGTGTCGGGATCACACAAAGGATTTCTGGTTACGACAGGCAGTCAAGGGGTATAGGAAGGCGTACAAACAGAGAGATGGGAGGCGCCCTGTTTTATTTGAAATGCTGAAACAATTGATGCTGAGTTTGGAAAAGGTCTGTAGATCTGCTTACGAATGTGTACTATTCAAAGCAGCGTTCGCGCTGGCCTTCTTTGGGGCGCTGAGGGTAAGTGAGCTGGTCAGCCCTTCTAAAGCAGCTCCGGGAGGGCTTGGGCATGGTGAGGTTGAATTATGGGTGGATAGGGTTCGGATATGGATTAGTAGGTCCAAGACAGATCAAGCAGGGTGAGGTAGGTTTTTGGACTTTGGGAAGATTGCTGAGTGTAGTATATGCCCGGTTAGGAGCGTAGGAGCCTTCATGGAGGTCAGACTGGCTTTAACAGGCCCCTTTTTGATACACAAGGATGGTGCGTGTCTTTCCAAATACCAGTTTGTAACGGTTTTTAGAAAATGTGTGGTTATGGTGGGATGTGACCCTTTACAGTTCTCTTCGCATTCTTTCAGGATTGGGGCGGCTACAGAGGCTGCTAGGGCTGGCCTGAGTCAGGAGGTAATTAGACAGTATTGGCAGATGGGACTCGGATAGATTTAAACTGTATGTCCACCCGCACATGGTTCAATTGTAATGTCAGGTTTTGGTGATGTTTAAGATTATGATTTGGGTATTAAGTGTTTAAGTGGGTTTTTGTATTGTTTCTTTTGTTAACAGGTCAAGAAGTGGGTCTTGTATGAATACTCGGGCACTCCTATGTGTTTTGGGGGGCCAAGAGAGCTGACGTTCGGCCGAATGGCAGGCACTAAGGATTCCCAGACAAGAGGCACTCATCAGGTGGATTGGGGTCCGGGCATGCAGTGGAATAGGGTGCTGGGGGAAGTTCATAGATTCTCTCGTCTGGACAGGTCCCCTGATGTATTGTTATTACATGTGGGGGGAAATGACATGGGAGCTAGATCCATGAGGGACCTTATCAGAGATATCAAGTGTGACTTTTTGCGCCTAAGAGCGGCTTATCCTAAGATGGTTTTGGTGTGGTCTGATATGGTAGGGAGGTTGTCATGGAGTTGGGCTTGGTCTGATAAAAAAGTGGACAGGGCCAGAATAAAGGTCAATAAAGAGGTGAGCAGGTTCTTTATAAAGAACGGTTCATTCATCATAGGGAATTAGAGGTTGATACCTGGTGTTATCTACGCAGCGATGGCGTGCATCTGAATGAGGTGGGGATGGACTTATGGTCATTAGGTTTACAAGAAGGGATACAGAGAGGTCTGAGGGTGTGGAGGTGCTCGCAAGGGTAAGGGGTTACCCCTTTCGTGCTGTGGCAGTTTTTGGTTTCCTTTAATAGGATAAGTTATGTTACAAGTTGTAACATGTGTTACCCATCCAGGGGATGGGGGGGTTGTTTGATGGTACCCATCCATATGATGGGGGGTTTTGCTGGTACCCATACATGGAAGGATGGGGACTGAAGTTGGTACCTTCAGGCCTTAAGGGTTAACCTGGAGGAGTTTAAAAGGTTAGGTCACTGGGTAGGTTTTGATAATGCCTCCGAGTCAGGGGTTGCCGACTGGTAGGTTTAAAATAAAGAAGTTGTTCCCAGTGACCAGGGTTATAGTTGTTGTTATTACAGTAAATTTACCCTCATAAGTTATTTAAGAAAGTTTACAGTTATTTATGATATTTATGTTTTTATAAAGTTTTAATAAATAGGCCGTAAGGCCATTTTACTCCAAGAACTAGTCTGAGTCATCCATGATGTTTTTGGAGGGAGGGTATGTGTGGAAAGGATGGTATTGGGTATCTGGGCTTAAGTCCTACAATGTCATGATTAGTGCTAGTAGTTGAGCAGGGAGGAATGAGCCCAGCCCTAACAATACCGCACTGTGTTCTGGGTTCGAGCAGAGACTTCCTGTCTCATTCATACCCGGAACACAGTAGTCTATCACAGCGGCACTATGCCATTTACAGATAGAGTTGTATTCTATTAATGAATACATTGGGGGTCATTTACTATAGCGCTATGGCGCTAATTCGCGCAAATTGCCGTGAATTAGCGCTAATTCGCGGCTATTTAGCGCGAAAACGGTATTCACTATAGCGCTGGTGAGAAAATACTCCCAAAATCGAATTTACTATAGCTCCCTGAAACTAAATAGAGCCCAAACCCTTACTCTGCTAAAACCTAGAGAATTGCACATGGAAATAATGATTAGAGCATGATATAATTGCCTAAATGGTACTGAAATATGCGGTATATTATTTAAAGATTATCTGCTTTTAAACTGTGTGAAAAAGTGATTTCTACACTGAAATATCTTTAAAAGTCTGAAAAGTGAAAAATTCCCCGTTTTGGACAACTAGGTGCCAACACAACTGAGCATGCTCAGACCTGAAAATAACTCTCATTTTAACTCAAGTGTCTTTTTTACCTGGAGGTATAGTAAATACCAAAATGAGAGCTAATTAAGTAAGTCTTTTCCAGATACACTATATAGCCAAAAGTATTGGGACGCCTGCCTTTACACACACATGAACTTTAATGGCAGCCCAGTCTTAGTCCGTAGGGTTAAAATTTGATTTGGCCCACCCTTTGCAGCTAGAACAGCTTCTGGGAAGGCTGTCCACAAGGTTTAGTGTGCCTATGGGAATGTTTGATCATTCTTCCAGAAGTGCATTTGTGAGGCCAGGCACTGATGTTGGATGAGAAGGCCTGGCTTGCAGTCTCTACTCTAATTCAGCCAAAGGGTGTTCTATCGGGTTGAGGCCAGGACTCCGTGCAAGCCAGTCAAGTTTCTCCACCCCAAACTTGCTCATTAATTGTCTTTATGGACCTTGCTTTGTGTACTGGTGTGCAGTCATGTTGGAACAGGAAGGGGCTTTCCCCAAACTGTCCCCACAAAGTTGGGAGCATGAAATTGTCCAAAATGTCTTGGTATGCTGACGCCTTAAGAGTTCCCTTATCTGAAACTAAGAGGCCAAGCCCAACCCTTGAAAAACAACCCCGTACCATAATCCCCCTCCACCAAATCATTTTGACCAGTGCACAAAGCAAGGTCCATAAAGACATGGATGAGTGATTTTGGGGTGGAGGAACTTCACTAGCCTGCACAGAGTCCTGACCTCAACACAACAGAACACCTTGGGGATAAATTAGAGAGGAGACTGTAGGTCAGGCCTTCTCATCCAACATCAGTGCCTGACCTCACAAATGCACTTGGAAGAATGGTCAAACATTCCCATAGACACACTCCTAAACCTTGTGGACAAGAAGAGTTGAAGCTGTTATAGCTGCAAAGGGTGGGCCAAATGAGTTTTGAACCCAATACTAATACTGGGATGCCATTACAGTTCATGTGTGTTTAAAGGCAGGCATCCCAATACTTAGGCCAATATACTGTATATTGCTTGTGACACTGAGCATGGCTATGGACTTAGGGCTGGTTCACACCACAGAGATGCAGAGAACATGTGTGGGGCTGCCTGGTGGCTTAGTGGGTAGCAGTTCTGTCTAGCAGCACCTGGGATGTTGGTTCAATTCCCCAACATGCTAATGCTTGTGTTGAAGTTTATATGTTCTCCCTGTGTGGGTTTCTCACCACAATCCAAAGACATGCTGGCATCTTATTTGTCTCCTGTCGAAATAGGTTCTAATGTAAGATTGTTAATTTTGGACTTTATATTGGAAGCTCATTGCAGCCAGGGACTGATGTTAATGTTTATTAGCACTAATCATGCCCAGGGACTTGGACATTTCAAATGTTAGGGTTTACACTGCACAGGTACATATGCTTAGAAAACTGTTGCTTTGTTTATGTGGATGCAAATGGACGTTGATCTTTGTCCTGTAGTTGGAGATTTGATGCACATAGCCAAGGCTAACACAGTTGCAAATCCTATTATGTGTTCCTGCTCATCAGGTGCAATCACTTTAGACATACATGAAGAGACAGATTGAAAGATACTGGTGGGCGTGTACTTCTATTGGGTGTGTCAGTGTGCTAACAATACAACCTCTCTTATATAAAGGCCTGCAGTAGGGGGGTTCGTTTGGCCTGAGAAGGTCAGGTTTTTTGTTGTGATGGAGAAGGAATGATATTGGGAGATTTGATGAAATTCTTGTGCATTTTTTCAATCAAAAGTGGATTTATGTGGCCATGCTGTCAATGTTGTGTGTGTATTGTTCCTGTCTGATCATGCAAACATCGTTTGGAGGCATCTGCTGACCTACTATTTTTGATCTTGTTTAATCGTGTACACTGAAATACAGCTTCCAGCAGAACATGGTCACCTATGTATGTGTGGATTGTGGGCTGGTGGTGGGTGTTTTGAATAAGTCTTTTGCAATATTATGTTGGAATGCTTTGTAAGAATGACTGTTAAGTATGTTTCTATAATCTTTCAGATAATGTGATGTGTTGCCTGTTATACACTGAAATTAAAGCTGTGTCCACTCTAAGGTTTTGTCTAATTTTAGATTGTAAGCTCCTATGAGCAGGGCCCTTAAAATTCCGTTGCTAAATGTAGCATCATATATCCTGTCCAAATTGTTTTGAAGCTAGTAAATGTAAATTAATTTTTTTTTCTGCTGGTAAAATAAAAGTACATTGAGCTTTTGTTGTGGGGTGTGTGTGTTTTTTCCTTCTACTTTTCTTTCTTTAGTTTTTGTGGGTGGTGGTTTTGGGAAAGTGCAATATCTCTTTTATATTTTATTTCAATATGTATTTGTGCACCAAAAAACTAATCTCTTTGCCCTGGTTCACATGCTACTTTGAAATTGCGCTACTTCACTTGAAGTATCCATTAGAATGCATGTGCCTCCACTGTGGGGACACCCAAATTTTAGTGTTAGGACCACAGATTACAGGGTGCCGTGACGTGGCTCTGTGGCTTACGCATGCGTTTGCAAATGCGTGCGGACTGAACCCCTGTTTTTAACGCACTGTTAGACAGGTCAATTGGTTGTCTGCGAGCTGGTGGTAAGTAGGCTTGGAATTTTTCCCTGGGCATTCCCCAGGTTTTGTTGGTATCTGTTTGTGGCCTTCCAATGCCTCCTACAGCAATAGCCAGCTATAAGTGAGGGTGGTGGCAAGTTTTTTGCAATCACGTGGGTGTGTGTATTGGTCCAGCAATGCACCAGCACCTTTGCAGCCATTGTGCTACCTGCTGGGTGTTTGGTGTGCCCTGTACCTTTAAGAAGGGGTGGGCTCCCTTCAGTCCACCTGCCCTCACTTATCCATTAGAATGCATGTGCCTCCACTGTGGGGACACCCAAATTTTAGTGTTAGGACCACAGATTACAGGGTGCCGTGACGTGGCTCTGTGGCTTACGCATGCGTTTGCAAATGCGTGCGGACTGAACCCCTGTTTTTAACGCACTGTTAGACAGGTCGATTGGTTGTCTGCGAGCTGGTGGTAAGTAGGCTTGGAATTTTTTCCTGGGCATTCCCCAGGTTTTGTTGGTATATGATTTCAAAGTAGCAAGGTCAGCGTGATTTCAGGTGGCTTCATACACAAATGTCTATTGCAGTCGCACCTGAAATCGGCAAAAGTAGTGCAGAAACTACTTTAGCAAATTGATGCGGTGCCACAAAAAAATGTTGCATCGATTGGAACAGTGCCATTGCCAATAGTTATGCGATTTGATCTCTCAAATCGCATGACCAATCACTCCAATGTAAACCTAGGCTTCTGCACAACTGCAAGTTAATGATAAAGGTGGAATCTTTATATATAACAGCTGTGGATAATTGCAGGTAATGAATTCAGCTGGTGGATAGGCAGTGTTTGAATGTGTCAGCTCTGGTTCACATTGGTGTGATTTGACATGTCAAATCTGTGGCAATTGCACTGTTCTAATTGGTGTGATTTGTATTGAGATTGGTGCAGAAACCTGCACTGATGTCTCTGATGTTGCCCCCACAGTCGGGACTGACATGCAGGAATGAAATTGTGGGAGTTCAGCTGAACGCTTTCCTCCTGCTGTCAGTGTGAACCAGGGCTCAAACTGGGCCTTTTGTCTTTGTAATTCACCTGCTGCTAACCCAGGGACACCATTTCTTATCAAACTCCCTTAAGTTTACCTTCAAATATATGTAGAAATACAGATTTGCATATCTGAAAATAAAAAATACTAATCATGGTTGAGATCAAATATTTGCAGCTGCAATCAAAAGCGTGGTTTCACCTTCTGACCTGGAAATTAGTCATTGTATGCACCCGGAAGTTCCTGTGCTGGTCAGGATCTCTATCTAGGTGGACATGGCGAGGTCTCTTTAGCAGAGAGGAGGTGCTGCTCATTGGCCGGGTAAGTGTATGATATGTACTTGTACTTAATCAATGCGGGGGTGGATGTCATAGTTAGATTTGGTGTGGGTGGGGTTCATTGATTTGTTTGGCATCACCACACATTTGCTTCTGTCCCATGTGCACACATCACTTCCTGCATTTGTTCTGCTGATGTAAATCAGTAAGGACTATGCAAGTATAAATGAGAGCTCCTTTTATTAAAATATATATGACTTGTTTCACAGCTGGGCGAATTTTCCAGCAAATTTGGACCTCTGAGTTGCATGACAAGTTGTACCCCATGATTCTCAATGACAACCATTCATATCTGTGCTACTTTAAGTCGCACCAACTTCAAAGCAGTCCCTGTACTACTTTGGTGTGACTTGAGGTATATCGGGTACAATATTACACAGGCATTCCCAGAAGTTGGGGCCAAGTTGCAGCGGCAAAATAGTGTAACTTTCAGGTCGCAGCAGTGTGAATGAGATTCAAAGATAACACATTTGAATTTGGCCCTATTGTCACTTGTGCATCCTGAAGGTGTAGCAAATTCGTCCCTGCACTACCTTGGTTTGACTTTGACTTTGCAATTTGAGGTCCATACACCACAAGATTACACAGACATTGCTTCAAGTCATGACAAAGCTGTGCAATTTTAAGGTCGCACAAGTGCAAATGGGGCTTTATTCAAAGGTGTTATCAATTAATCGCATTAGGTTACTTTCACACTTGGGTGACTTTTCATGGAGCTTTGGACCTCAGAGTCACATGAAAAGTTGTCCCCCTTGATTTCCATGCATATTTATTAGAGCTGCACGATTAATCGTCATCGTGATTTTTTTCCCCTTTACGATCTTGAAAAAAGAGTTTCATGATACTTGCTATGCAAAGAACTCTCTCTGCTCTTCTGAAGCCACAGCCGAAAAACCAGGAAGTCTGCCAAGAATTAGAACATTCTTTATCAGTGAACTTAATTAGAAACCTTGTAACAATTTGTCAATTAAATAGAATTCTGTGTAAGTGAGGAAAGTTTAACCACTTAAACACTAAACATTTTTCTGACATTTGTTGGTTTCAGGTTAAAATCTTTTTTTTGTTTTGCTAGAAAATTACTTAAAACCCCCCAACATTATATATATTTTTTTAGTAGAGACCCTAGAGAATAAAATGGTGGTTGTTACAATATTTTATGTCACACTGTATTTGCGCCTTTCAAATGCAATTTTTTTTTGGAAAAAAGTACTTTAATGAATTAAAAAAAAAAAAAAAAAAAAAAAAAAAAGTTAGCCCAATTTTTTGTGGGATAATGTGAAAGATTTTATGTCACGAGAATCGTGATCTTTTTATTCTAAGCAAAAAAATTGTGATTCTCATTTTGGCCAGAACCGTGCAGCTCTAATATCTATGCAACTTCACCCATGTTCACATAGGTCTGAATTGACATGTCAAATTGTAGGCCAAATTGGTGCCTATTGATGGCAATGGAACTGTCCGAATTGGTGCGACGCCACAACGATTCCCAAAAGTAGTTCCTGCACTACTTTGGGCGACTTCAGGGGGCGTTTTCTTACCTCCCAACTTTGTGAGATGGGTATAAGGGACACCTATTAGCAAAAGTAGGTAGGCATAGGACACCTTCTTAAAGGAGAACAGTTGGGACCTATGTGATTTCACTAGACATCTGTGCAGGAAAGTGCACTGATGTCTCTGAAATCGCTGACAAAGTCGGGCTGAGTCACACTTGTGCGACTTTGGACATCAGAGTTGTATGACAAGTCATAACCCATGATTTTTAATGTGTACCATTCATATCTGTGCGACTTCAAGTAACACTGACTTCAACGTAGTCCCTGTACTACTTTGGTCTGACTTTGATGCGAGTTGAGGTCTATAGACCTCAAGTTTACACAGGCATTCCCTGGAATTGCGGCAAAATTGCTGATGCAAAATCATGGGAAAGTTGTTTGTCTTTCCCTGCAACTCCTGCGTCCATAGACCTCAAGATTACACAGGCATTGCTTAAAGTCGCATTAAAATCTCGCAACTTTCAGGTCGCACAAGTGTGAAAGGTGCCTAAGTCACTGTGCTGAGTACTATTTTATACCTAGAATATAAAGTAGTCCCACCATCAAACACTAGTAAACATATGTTCTCAATATAATTGTGCTCAAATGGCTGAAAATCACACAGATGGTATCACCTACTGAAAGCTTGCATTGTACTCAGCAGCATATGCTGAAAAGAGGCAAATGCCTATTAGCCAATGCCACATCGGCACGAGCGTGGTTGTTACTATAATAATAATGCCTGAAATGCAAAACATTATTGTATTGAATCAAACATTAGTAAATGTATTTTCTCTGTAGGTAAGTGCTCAGCTCTGTAGCATAGCGGTATACCCTGCTGCCCCCAAAATTTCAAGCCATGAATTCAAATCCCACTGATAGCATCACCTCCTAGAAGCGTGCATTGTACTCAGAAGCATAATTAGCCAAAGCACATCAGCTTGCTTTATTCCATATTTTAACTCTTCAAATGCATGAAATGGTATGTACTTATTCAATAATATGGTATGGAATTCCAAAATTCAAGGAAAAAAATGTCGTAGGGTCCCCCCAGTACATACCAGGCCCTTCGGTATGGACTTTAAGGGGAACCCCACACCAAAATGTAAAATAAATTTGATGTGGGGCCCCCCTAAATCCATACCAGACCCTTATCCGAGCATGCAGCCTGGAGGTCAGGATAGGGGGGGACGAGTGAGCACCCTCTCCTTCTGAACCTTACCAGGCCAAATGCCCCAAAGCACCTTTTCCCCATGTTGATGGGGACAAGGGCCTCTTCCCGACAACATTGGTCGGTGGTTGTCGGTCTGCAGGCAGGGGGTTTATCAGAATCTGGAAGCCCCCTTTAACAAGGGGGCTCCCAGATCCTGCCCCCTATGTGAATAGGTATGGGGTACATTTTACCCCTACCCATTCACCAAAAAAAGCAGTGAAATGTAAAATAATTAATAGCCGGTTTTTGACAAGTCCTTTATTGTAGAATAGCTCCGAGCTGTCTTCTTCCCTGAGCCATCTTCTCCAGACGCTGTCTCTCCCTCCTCCATCTTCTCCCAGAGCTGTATTCTCCCAGAGCCGTTTCTCCTGCCGCCGCCATCTGCTGTGTTCTTCCGCACCGCTGGTTACCCGCTAATAAAAAAAAGCTGCTCTTCTTCCATGGTGGTCTTCCTCCGCTGTGTTGTCACCCGCTGTGTGGCGTCTCTTTTATGGATCAGACTCTCCGGGTGACATTATCTGATGGCCACAGAAAACCGCCACAAGAAGAGCGGCTTTTTTTTTATTAGTGGGTAACTGGCTGCGCTGAAGAACACATCAGCGGGAGAAGATGGTGGCAGCAGGAGAGACAGCTCGGGGAGAAGAAACATCAAACACTAGTGAATGTATTTTCTATGTATGACTGTGCTACATCCCATAGGCTAGCGGTCAGCACTTCTACCTTGAAGAACTCATGGGTTCAAATCCCACAGAGAAATACTAAAAGATTGAATTGGTGAAAAAAAAGCAAATGACTATTAGCCAATTAGCCAAAGCAGCATATGCTGAAAATAGGTGAATGCCAATTAGCCAATGCACTTTAAATTTGTATATACCAAAACCACAGCAGTAGTAAAATTGCGCTTGCTCCAAAATGGTAAGCCGCTATCACCGCAAACAGAATTGCCAAATCAATCAATAGTAACCAAACCGTGTAGCTCTAACTGAAAATTATACCCTCAAATTAATAAGGTGAAGAGCTAATGCTCTAAATACAATTTGACTAGAAAAGAAAAAAGAACACAGAAAAAATGTCCATCACTGGAAAAAATTTGTGAAATATAAATAAAAGTCCGTGTACATAGAGACTCTACTTATCACCACTTGTGAGTGATGTATAAAGTACCATCACCAGCATATAATCATAAAAGTCTTAAAAAGATTACGCACAGCTGGTTCCTAAGTAGTCCCACGTATATATGTTGAATAGTGCGTGGAAGGACCAACTCTGTAACTTCACACCACAGTGTCTTAAAAGATGTGCACTTCCCTCAACCGATGAAAATGAGGGCTTACCGGAGGGTTTGAACCCAAAACAGTGTACACTTTAAATTTGGCTGATTCTATTATATTAACTCTTCAAATGCATGCAATGATATGTAAGTATTCAATACTATTATGGTGTGAAATTCCAAACACCACACACTAACTAATGGGCAGATTACATTTTTTTGTTTGTTCATTTTAATTCGCTTATGCACTGAAAAAATAAACACAACTGGGGATGGTAGGTTGGCTGGTATTTGAACTTGTACCATGAGTGCTGTGGAGACATCTGAGCAGACTACTAAACCATTGTGCTAAGTATGAGACCTGCATAATATTGTAGTATGATTAAAGAATGAATATAAATAATTACCGCTTTATAGTCACCTAAATTAAAAAATAAAAAGCAACATACAACAAATAGGTAACCTAAATGTTTAATACATGTAACTTTACAGAATAGCAGACATTACTATGTAATAATCATTCATAACTGCATTAGTTAGCAAAAGAAGGAAAAAACTAGGAATACTAATTGCAACATACATCAATAGATGCACACGAGGTAGAGCACGTCTCACATAAAAATGTTTCTTTCACATACATGGATCATGATTACAGTGCAGTACTATATAACAACTTGGTAGGAATTGGCATTTGCATATACGCGGAAGCGCTAATCAGCGCCAGCTTAGAATTTACTAACATGTGTTTCTCGCTAATGGCGCTAGTTTTTCATTCGCACATTCGCCTGTTGAAATTTTATTTGGCTAAAATGGGAGCTATTATTTGTCATAGTGCCCAGTACTTCCTGGCGCTATAGTAAATGACCCCCATAGACTTTAACGGTGTTCGCGTGCTTGAACAAACTTTTTTCCTGTTCACATGTTCTGGTGCGAACCGAACGGGGGGGGGGGGTCTGCTCATCCCTACCTAGCAGTAAAAAGGGTCGCTGGTTCGTATTCCCAACCACACCACAAGACTACCTGCCTGGAGTTTGCATGTTCTCCCTGTGCCTGCGTGGGTTTCCTCCCACACTCCAAAGACATGCTGGTAGGTTAATTGGCTTCTGTCTAAATTGGCCCTAGTATATGAATGTGAGTTAGGGACCTTAGATTGTAAGCTCCTTGAGGGTAGGGGCCCATATTAGTGTATAATGTATATGTAAAGCACTGCGTAAATTGACGGCACTATAGAAGTACCTTAAATAAAAATAAATAAGTCTTTACTAATATTATGGTGTGAATCTCCAAACACCACACACTAGCTAACAAGCAGTTTACATTTGATAAACTTTATTGTATAGTATATAACACATCAAACACTAGAAAAAAGTATTTTGTATGTATAATTGTGCTCAGCCCAATAGGCTAGCAGTTAGCACCTCTACCTTCAAAAATTCAGGTTTTGAAAGACTCATGGGTTCAAATCCCACAGAAGAATCCTAAAAGATTACTATTGGTGGAGAAAATGAGAATTACTGTTAGCCAGTTAGCCAATTAGCCAAAGCAGCATACAGTGAATGCCAAGTAGCCAATACACTTTAATGTGGTTGATATTATTGTATTAACTCTTCAAATGCTTGCAATGGTATGTAAGTATTCACTAATATTATGGTGTGAATCTCCAAACACCACACACTAGCTAACAAGCAGTTTACATTTGATAAACTTTATTGTATAGTATATAACACATCAAACACTAGTAAAAGTATTTTGTATGTATAATTGTGCTCAGCCCAATAGGCTAGCAGTTAGCACCTCTACCTTCAAATCTTTCAGGTATTGAAAGACTCATGGGTTCAAATCCCACTGGAAAATCCTAAAAGATTGCATTGGTGGGAAAAGGAGAATGCCAGTTAGCCAAAGCAACACAAATATACGTCTATATATATTTACTGAAAATAGGTGATTGCCAAGTAGCCGATGCAGTTTAATGTGAAAGTTTTTATTGTATTAACTCTTTAAATGCATGCAATGGTATGTAAGTATTCAATTATATTATGATGTGACATTCCAAACACCACACACTAGCTAAAGGGCAGTTTACATTTCTTTGTTTGTTTATTTTAATTCACTTGTGCACTGAAAAAATAAACACAGCTGGTGGATGGTAGGTTGGCTGTTGTTTGAACTCATACCATGAGTGGTGTGGAGATATCCAAGCAGACCACTAAGCCATTGTGCTAAGTACAAGACCTGCATAATAGTGTAGTATTATTAAAAAATGAACATAAATAATTACTGCTTTTATAGTCAACTAAATTAATAAATAATAAATCAAAAACATGAAAAAAACAACATACAACAAATAGGTAACCTAAATGATTAATACATGTAACTTTACAGAATAGCAGACATTACTATGTAATAATCATTCAGAACTGCATTTCTTAGCAAAAGAAGGAAAAAAAAAACGAGGAATACTAATTGCAATATAAATCAATAGATGCACGGGAACTAGAGCACATCTCTGATAAAAAATGTTTCTTTCACATACATGGATCATGGCTACAGTACAGTGCTATATAACAACTTGATAAGAATTGGCATTTGTATATACGCGGAAGCGCTAATTAGCGGCAATTTAGAATTTACAAACGTTTGTTCTCCGCTTATATCGCTGATTTTCATGCGCAAATTCGCCGTTTTGTTTCCATTTGGCTAAAATGGGCTCTATTATTTGCCATAGTGCCCAGTACTTCCTGGAGTTATAGCAAATGACCCCCATAGCCTCCTCTGATTGGCCGAGTCATAGGTTGTGACATCATCAGCCTGCCTCTCTGACTCTGCCAATCAGAGGAAGCTTTGTATTCATTGATAGAATATACTGCTTTCTGATAATGGCTGAACACTGCTATGATAGACTACTGTCTTACGGGTATGAGACTGGACACGGTGCAGTATGCTGTATGTAGCTAGAGCTACATACAGTTTATACTATACATCCAGCAGCCTCACATGTTAGCGAGGGGAAAAGTTTGATTGGGCCAAGCTAATAAAAAGATGGAGTTCAGCTTGAACTGCAGACAGGAAACAGAAACAATAGGTGCAGCTACAAACACTGCCATCTACTGCACACAATATATTGCAAGAGTTCCCCAACATCATTCCTACCTGTTGGCGATGTGGCAAGGCCAGGGGCATGCTCCTTCATGTCTTCTGAAATTGCCCACAAATTCGATGTAAAGATGTATGCACCCTGATCAAGGAACTTACAGATCTTTCTCTTGAGCAGGACCTGGTTGTTTGCCTACTACACCTTACCTTGCTCCTCAAGCATAAATACCACCTCCTCAATGCAGCTAGGGCCTGCATCCCAACACAATGAAAATCCTTCTCTCCTCCTACTGTGCACCAATTGATCAGAACTGTAAATGATATCATGTGCATGAAGGAACTCACAGGCTATCTACACAAGCAAGAAGCCAGCTTTTGCAAAATGTGGTCTTACTGGACCCATTTCACCTTTTCTGAAAAATAAAGAGCTTTTTGAGCCTAACATTACCCACTAAAGCAGGTCATACATGTAATTGAAAAACAAACATAATTTCATATAGAAAGAACGGTTGTTTGATTTTCAAATCATTAGTGTGCCCACAGCGATAGCCGATTTTCGTGTGGCCATGCAAAATGACAGATCGAACATGTTTGAAATAGTTATCAGAACAAACTATTTTTTAATCGTTTATAGGGTTATTGTTTGAAAAAAAAAAAAAGAAAAACAAGGAATCCAGACACATGGGGCTGGAAGTACCATATATACTCGAGTATAAGTCGAATTTTTCAGGCCTTTTTTTTGGGCTGAAAGTGCCCGCCTCAACTTATACTCGAGTTACCGCCGTCTGTCTGCATGATCAGCGTGTCATGCAGGCAGATGGTGGCTGGTGTGTGATAATACTGTTCAGAGGCTATTCCAGCTTTCAGAAGCCGTGCCTCCTGCTCGTCTGTGATAGGCTGAACACTCCATTTCCCAGCAGTCAGTGTACAGCCTATAATGGACATTCTCTCATCCTCATCCGTGGTATGAGAATGAGAGAATGTCTGTTATAGGCTGACCGCTGACTGCTGAGTGTTCTGCCTATCACAGACGAAGAGGAGGTGCGGCTTTTGTTTTTTTTTGGGTTTTTTTGTTTCTTTTTTTTGTTTTAAATTCTGTTTATTGAAAAATAAATAACAGTACAAAAATATCAAAATGGCAGAGACCAAATGAGATAACACAGCAATGTAAATTACATTAGAATCAAGAAATACATGTACCTTCCACTTAGTCAGCTTCAAATTAAAAGTGTAAACACTAATAAACTCAGGGGCAACATTAAATACTCTATCTCCTAGAGAATGGCCGTCGGAGGTCAGGATTAGGGATGAGCTTCGTGTTCGAGTCGAACCCATGTTCGAGTCGAACAGATGTTCGACTCGAACATCGGCTGTTCAGTCGTTCGCCGAATTGCGAACGATATGGGCCGTTCGCGCCAAATTCGTGTGGCGCGTCACGGCCCATAATTCACTGCGGCATCGCAGTGCATTGCTTGCTGATGATTGGCCAAGCATGCACTATGTCCCGCATGCTTGGCCAATCACAGCGCCGCCTGAACAGAGAGCCGTAATTGGCCAAAGCCAAGGAGGCTTTGGCCAATTATGGCTCAGGGGATTTAGTACACGCCCCACACTATATAAGGCCGCCTGCACGGCGGCCCTGTGCAGTGTGTTCCGGTGTGCTTAGAGAGAGAGAGAGACAGTGTCATTTTATTTGAGTTAGCTAGATTAGACAGGACAGTCAGTCAGTTAGCTGCACTTAAAGTGTATTGTATATATATGCATTCCAGGTGTTGCATATATATATATACACTGTATTCAGTTTAGCTAGATCCATTCCTGTTATCTTCTAGACTATTTACATTTAGTGCAGTGCGTCCTGCTCACAGTGTTCAGCTAGATCCGTTCCTGTTATCTTCCTACTGACAGGCAGGCTTGTCTTGTTACAGTATATAAAGCTACCTGAAGAAAATTACAGGTGTTCTTTTGATCCTATTAGTACCACGGTCAGGCAGCTAGACTATTTACATTTAGTGCAGTGCGTCCTGCTCACAGTGTTCAGCTAGATCCGTTCCTGTTATCTTCCTACTGACAGGCAGGCTTGTCTTGTTACAGTATATAAAGCTACCTGAAGAAAATTACTGGTGTTCTTTTGATCCTATTAGTACCACGGTCAGGCAGCTAGACTATTTACATTTAGTGCAGTGTGTCCTGCTCACAGTGTTCAGCTAGATCCGTTCCTGTTATCTTCCTACTGACAGGCAGGCTTGTCTTGTTACAGTATATAAAGCTACCTGAAGAAAATTACTGGTGTTCTTTTGATCCTATTAGTACCACGGTCAGGCAGCTAGACTATTTACATTTAGTGCAGTGCGTCCTGCTCACAGTGTTCAGTTAGATCCATTCCTGTTATCTTCCTACTGACAGGCAGGCTTGTCTTGTTACAGTATATAAAGCTACCTGAAGAAAATTACTGGTGTTCTTTTGATCCTATTAGTACCACGGTCAGGCAGCTAGACTATTTACATTTAGTGCAGTGCGTCCTGCTCACAGTGTTCAGCTAGATCCGTTCCTGTTATCTTCCTACTGACAGGCAGGCTTGTCTTGTTACAGTATTTACAGCTACCTAAAGAAAATTACTGGTGTTCTTTTGATCCTATTAGTACCACGGTCAGGCAGCTAGACTATTTACATTTAGTACAGTGCGTCCTGCTCACAGTGTTCAGCTAGATCCGTTCCTGTTATCTTCCTACTGACAGGCAGGCTTGTCTTGTTACAGTATATAAAGCTACCTGAAGAAAATTACTGGTGTTCTTTTGATCCTATTAGTACCACGGTCAGGCAGCTAGACTATTTACATTTAGTGCAGTGCGTCCTGCTCACAGTGTTCAGCTAGATCCGTTCCTGTTATCTTCCTACTGACAGGCAGGCTTGTCTTGTTACAGTATATAAAGCTACCTGAAGAAAATTACTGGTGTTCTTTTGATCCTATTAGTACCACGGTCAGGCAGCTAGACTATTTACATTTAGTGCAGTGCGTCCTGCTCACAGTGTTCAGCTAGATCCGTTCCTGTTATCTTCCTACTGACAGGCAGGCTTGTCTTGTTACAGTATATAAAGCTACCTGAAGAAAATTACTGGTGTTCTTTTGATCCTATTAGTACCACGGTCAGGCAGCTAGATTATTTACATTTAGTGCAGTGCGTTCTGCTCACAGTGTTCAGCTAGATCCGTTCCTGTTATCTTCCTACTGACAGGCAGGCTTGTCTTGTTACAGTATTTACAGCTATCTCCCAGCTTAGTGCAGCTACAGGCCATTAGTATGTCTGGAAGGCCAAGAAGGAGAGGCAGACAGTCACAAGCCAATAAGAGAGGGCAAGCAGGCTCTGTGTCTAGTGCTGGTCGTGGAGACGGTGCATCCTCATCAGCACGTGGCCATGGGACACGCTTGGCCTTTTTTTCGGCAGCTGGCCGTGTTGAGCCGCAACATGCGGAACACTTGGTCGAGTGGATGACCAAGCCGTCCTCATCCTCCTCATCCTCTCTCACCCATGCCCAGGGTGCTTTGTCTGGCAAAGCAGCGGCCTCTTCCCTCGGCTCAATGTCATCAGTGACTCCTTCCCTAGCTCCACCATGTCCTCCTGAGGAGTCCCTCGAACTGTTTGACCACAGTGTTGGGTACATGCTCCAGGAGGATGCCCAGCGTTTGGAAGGCTCTGATGATGATACTGAGCTCGATGAAGGCAGTAACATGAGCACGGACAGAGGGGGTGCCCAAGAAGGACAGCAATCTGGCAGTCATGCTCCCCCTGCTGCAGCATACTGCCAGGTTTGCTCCAGTGATGAGGAGGGAGGGGATGATGAGGTCACTGACTCAACGTGGGTGCCTGATAGGAGAGAGGAGGAGGAGGAGGTGGCACATCACCAACGAGGCAGGATGCCCTCCAGGGGCCAGCCTAAGGGCAGCACATTGACTGCATCACATGTGCAGGGCGCTGCAGTCTCTGCGCGTTATTCAAAAAGTTCTTTGGTGTGGGCCTTTTTTGAGAGGAGTGCATCAGATCGCACCGCTGCTATTTGCAACATATGTCTCAAGCGTATCTCATGTGGCCAAAACATCTCCCGCTTGGGTACCACATGCTTGACCAGACATATGTTGACCTGCCATGCAGTTCGTTGGCAAGCACATCTAAAAGACCCACACCAAAGAACAAAGAGGACCTCTCCTTGCTCCTCATCAGCTGAGATTTCCAACCCCACTAGACCTTCAGTCCTCTCTGAGACCTGCACTGAGAGGAATGAAGGTGTAGAATTAGGTGTGTCACAGCCAAGTACTTGTGGGCAATCTGCTTTTGGTACACCGACGTCAGATTGTACCAGGCAAATTTCCCTGCCCCAGCTGCTGCACCGCCGAAAGAAGTTTGCTCCCAGCCATCCACATGCCCAGCGGTTGAATGCTAGCTTGGCAAAATTGCTAGCACTTCAACTGCTGCCTTTTCAGTTGGTAGACTCTGCCCCCTTCCGTGAGTTTGTGGAATGTGCGGTTCCTCAGTGGCAGGTACCCAAACGCCACTTTTTCTCACGGAAGGCGATTCCGGCTCTCTACCGGCATGTGGAAGGCAATGTCCATGCCTCGCTGGACAGGGCGGTCAGCGGTAAGGTGCATATTACCGCTGACTCATGGTCCAGCAGGCATGGACAGGGACGTTACCTAAGTTTCACGGCGCATTGGGTGACTCTGCTGGCAGCTGGGAAGGATGCAGGACAAGGTGCAGTAGTGTTGGAGGTTGTTCCGCCACCACGCCTCCAAAATGCTAATGATTGTGACACACCTCTCTCCTCCACCCCCTCCTCTTCTTCTTCCTTCATGGCCTCTTCCTCGGAACCAGCGGTGCTCCGTAGTCATTCAAGGGGCTACGCAAGTACGCAGGCCAAAAGATGCCATGCGGTGCTTGAGCTGGTGTGCTTGGGGGACAGGAGCCACACTGGGGCAGAGGTTCTGTCAGCTCTGCAGGGGCAGGTTCAGAGGTGGTTGACGCCACGCCAACTTAAGGCAGGAATGGTGGTTTGCGACAATGGCACCAACCTCCTCTCTGCCCTCCGACAGAGACAAATGACCCATGTGCCCTGTTTGGCTCACGTCCTTAACTTGGTGGTGCAGCGGTTCTTGGGCAGGTACCCGGGCTTACAGGATGTCCTGAGGCAGGCCAGGAAAGTCTGTGTGCATTTCCGCCAGTCATATAATGCCAGTGCTCGGCTGACGGACCTCCAAAAGGAGTTTAACCTGCCCAAGAACCGCCTAATCTGTGACATGCCCACCAGGTGGAACTCAACCTTGGCCATGCTGCAGCGGCTGCACACGCAGCAGAGGGCCATCAATAAGTACCTGTGCGACTATGGCACCAGGACAGGGTCAGGGGAGCTTGGTTTTTTTCCCCACGCCAGTGGGCCATGATCAGGGATGCATGCACTGTCCTGTCACCATTTGAGGAGGCCACGAGGATGGTGAGCAGTGACAGTGCATGCATCAGTGACACTGTCCCCCTTGTCCACCTGTTGGAGCACACGCTGCGTGGAATAATGGACAGGGCACTTGAGGCAGAACAGAGGCAGGAAGAGGAGGACTTCCTTAGCTCTCAAGGCCCCCTTTATCCAGACAGTGTTCCTGCGTGCCCGCCGATCACACAGGAAGAGGACGAGGAGGAGGAGGAGGAGGAAGATTGTGTCAGTATGGAGGTGGAGCCTGGCACTCAGCATCAGCAGCAGTCTTTAAGGGATCAGTCCCAAGAAACACATGGACTTGTACGTGGCTGGGAGGAGGTGGCTGCGGACCATGTCGTCCTTAGTGACCCAGAGGACTCCGGACCGAATGCCTCAGCAAACCTATGCTGCATGGCCTCCCTGATCCTGCAAAGCCTGCGTAAGGATCCTCGTATTCGTGGTATCAAGGAGAAGGACCAATACTGGCTGGCAACCCTCCTTGATCCACGTTACAAGGGTAAGGTTGCGGACCTTATCTTGCCATCGCAGAGGGAGCAGAGGATGAAACATCTTCGGGAGGCCTTGCAGAAAGGTCTGTGCAACGCGTTCCCAGAGACTGGGAGGTTACAAACTCCTGTTTCTGGACAACGTGTTGCTGAGGCTTCGGTCAGTAAAAGAAGGAGCGGTGGAGAAGGTGGCCGTCTGACCGATGCGTTCAGACAATTTTTTGGTCCGCAGCCCCAAGGTATGATCGGTTCCAGCAACCATCGCCAGCGTCTGTTTTACATGGTGCAGGAATACCTAGGGGCAAGATCAGACTTGGACACCTTTCTCACCGAAAATCCTCTGGGTTACTGGGTCTTGAGGATGGATCACTGGCCAGAGCTTGCACAGTATGCAATTGAGCTACTGGCCTGTCCTGCATCCAGTGTTCTTTCGGAACGCACATTCAGTGCTGCTGGAGGCGTGGTAACCGATCACAGGGTGCGTCTGTCCACCGACTCGGTCGATCGACTGACCTTCATAAAAATGAATCAGTCTTGGATCACCACCAGCTACCAAGCACCTGATGCTGATGTAACCGAATAATTTTTTTTGAAATCTCAGATCCCTTCAAAGACTGCCTATGCTGATGCTGAGTGACTATCCCTGAGTAATTATCCTCTTCCTCCTCAATCATCACGCTGATAGCTTGTAAGAACATTTTTGGTTCTGGGCGCCACCACCAGTGCCTAAGGCACAATTTTTCAGCCCCTGTTTACCAGGGGCGTGTAATTACAATTTTTGATGTAATACTTTGCAGCAGGGCTCGTTCCTGCATTCCAACTAGAGTGTCTGTGAGGGGTTGCAGTGTTGTGGCACCAGCACCAGTGCCCAAGGCCTAATTTTTCTGCTCCTGTCTAACAGGGGCGTGTAATTACAATTTTTGATGCAATACTTTGCAGCAGGGCTCATTCCTGCATTCCAACTAGAGTGTCTGTGAGGGGTTGCAGTGTTGTGGCACCAGCACCAGTGCCCAAGGCCCAATTTTTCTGCTCCTGTCTAACAGGGGCGTGTAATTACAATTTTTGATGCAATACTTTGCAGCAGGGCTCGTTCCTGCGTTCCAACTAGAGTGTCTGTGAGGGGTTGCAGTGTTGTGGCACCAGCACCAGTGCCTAAGGCCCAATTTTTCTGCCCCTGTCTAACAGGGGCGTGTAATTACAATTTTTGATGCAATACTTTGCAGCAGGGCTCGTTCCTGCGTTCCAACTAGAGTGTCTGTAAGGGGTTGCAGTGTTGTGGCACCAGCACCAGTGCCTAAGGCCTAATTTTTCAGCTCCTGTTCAACAGGGGCATGTAATTACAATTCTTGATCTAATATTTCACAGCAGGGCCCTGTGAGGGCTTACAGTGTTGTGGCCACAGCAACACCTAAGGCCCAAATTTCTGTATATAGGGCAGGACCCTACTTTCAAACATCTAACTTACAAACGACTCCTACTTGCAAACGGAAGGAGACAACAGGAAGTGAGATGAAATCTACCCCTAGGAAGGGAAATTCTCTCCTGTAAGAGTTAATATGGGAAAAAAATTCTCCTTTCCACTGATGCTTTCCAATCCTTGTTCCACAAAAAAAACCCAAATTTTCAAAAAACATTTTTCATTGGGACAAAAAGTGAGGTGAAATCTTCTGAAGAGGAGGAAAGACAGCAAAACAAATGTCACAGGGGTGATAACCCTTCCCTATGTTTTCCAAAAAGCTTAAAAAAGATTTTTTGGCTGGAGCTAAACACGTTAAAAATGTACCCGTTCAAAATTACAAACAGGTTCTACTTAACAACAAACCTACAGTCCCTGTCTTGTTTGCACCGCCTGTATACTGCTGTTCAGAGTATATAGGGCCTGGTGGCCCCACACCTTTCCTTATTTTAATTTGGGTGCGGGGTTCCCCTTAATATCCATACAAGACCCAAAGGGCCTGGTAATGAACTGGGGGGTACCCATGCCGTTTGTCTCACTGATTTTCATCCATATTGCCATGACCCGACATTACATTAAACCCGCAAGCAGTTTTAAATGAGATTTTTTCCTTTAAAAATGACATTTGGTGCAGGGACTGTTCTAAACACGGGAAACACGCGCCACTTTACAGGCATACTATAGACACCCCCCAGGTACGATATTTAAAGGAATATTTCACTTTTTTTTTTTTACTTTAAGCATCATTAAAATCACTGCTCTCGAAAAAACGGCCATTTATAAAAGTTTTTTTTGCATTGATACATGTCCCCTGGGATAGGACCCGGGTCCCCAAACCCTTTTTAGGACAATACCATGCAAATTAGCCTTTAAAATTAGCACTTTTGATTTCGAACGTTCGAGTCCCATAGACGTCAATGGGGTTCTAACGTTCGTGCGAACTTTCGGTCCGTTCGCAGGTTCTGGTGCGAACCGAACCGGGGGTGTTCGGCTCATCCCTAGTCAGGATAGGGAAACCATGGCTCACAGGTACCAGGGCTCCTCAAGGGTCGGCCACGCACCCCAAATGGGAACCTGCTGTACGCAGACCAGCCGAGAGGAGCACTGGGGGATAAAAAGGCCTTCACTGGACCCGTCCTGAACTCACGGACCGCCCATCTTTGAACAAACAAGAACTCTATCGTAACCAAAAAGCAAAATGTGAGCCCAACAGTAACTTAAGAGATAATATCACTTATACAGGGGGCAAGCCCCAAAAATTAGCGGAGGTACATGCTAAATCACTATGTTGTGGCTTTTTCCATTCTTGAACTGTACAGCCTTAATATGTAGTTAAAGGAAAAATGAACAGTGCATGAGAGTTCTGCAAGGTACATTATTCTCAACCTTTGCACATCATACTTAGTAGGATTTTAGAAAGAAGAAAGTAGGAAGAAAGGGAAAGAAGGAGGAAGAACAGAGGGGTAAGGTGGGGAGAGAGAGGAGAGGGTATGAGAAGGTTAGGAGCAGGAATCCTCACGGAGAAAGAGGAGGGCCTGGAGCCTACTGGAACCTGGGGGTTATGTAGACCTTATACATATTCAGGTAAGAGGTGGTAGGCCCAGGAAACGAGCCCAGGGCTCCCAAATAAGTCTGAATTTATCAGAGGTGTCTAAAATTCTGCTCGAGACCTTCTCCTGTGTCATAATCCAGGAGATTTTCTGTTTGGCCTGGCGAAGGGAAACCGAAGGTTTTTTCCAGGCATGAGCTAGTGTAATCTTGGCCCCAAGCAGTATGAAGTGAATCAGAGATCGAGACAATCTAGGTACTTTCGGGATGTTGTAATTTAGTAGAGCTATGGTGAGGCTTTGTTGGACTGCAAAGCCTGTGGTTTTGCGGATGAGATGAAAAATTCCATTCCAAAACCCTCTAATTTTGGGGCATTCCCAAAATGTGTGAAGTAGGGAACCTATATGGCCACAACCTCTGAAACAGAGGGGCGAAGAATGTGGATAAAATTTGAGGTGCGGCTTTTGAACAGTGGAATGGCCGCCGAAGTGTATTATCACACGATGATCGGAGGACACAGGACACAGGTAGGATGCACAGGGACACAGGACACATGCACACAGGACACATACACATGTACAGAACACATGACACATGCACAGGACACAGGGACACATACACATGTACAGGACACATGTACAGGACACAGGGACACATACACATGTACAGGGCACATGTACAGGACACAGGGACACATACACATGTACAGGACACATGTACAGGATACAGGAACACATACACATGTACAGGACACAGGGACACATACACATGTACAGGACACATGCACAGGGCACATACACATGTACAGGACACAGGACACATGCACAGGACACAAGACACATGCACAGGACACAGGAAGGCATGCAGCTGCAGATGGGCATTGTTGACCCTCTTTTTCCACTTACAGTAGCTGCTGCATTTCTCACCCTCGTCTTATGCTCGGATGAATAATTTTTTCCCAGTTTTTTGTGGTAAATTGGGGGCCTCGACTTATACTCGGATCGACTTATACTCAAGTATATACGGTATGTGAAGCCAAAGCTATTTAACATAATAACCCAAGTATTATTATTATTTCAAGACAATAAATCAAAGTACATCGCATCACTTGAAAAAAAAAACAAATGTTGTACAATGTACAATCGTATGAATCGTATGAAAAATTTTGATTTTCATTCAACAGATTGCTTATTTTTCTAATTGTCTATGGCCTGCCTACCCCCCCCCCCCCCATCTTTTTTTTCTTTCTTCTCTGTTCTCCTTCTCCTCTTTTCTTCATTCTTTTACTCACCGATTTCTTCCATCCATGTCCTTTGGAAAATGTGAAAACTTCTGCGTGGTTGCTAGCGACCTAAATCTTCAATGAAACACATACTTCCCATCATCTGGCAAATTTGATGTCAGCGGACCTGTTCCAAGTAGACCTTACAGATTACATGACAGTGGGGTTTATTTACGAAAGGCAAATCCACTTTGCACTGAAAGTGCACTTTCAAGTGCACTGAAAGTGCACTTGGAAGTGCAGTCACTCTAAATCTAAGGGGTAGATCTGAAATGAGGGGAAGCTCTGCTGATTTCACATGTGCAAGCTAAAATGCTGTTTTTTATTCTCCTTGCATGTCCCCCTCGGATCTACAGCGACTTTACTTCCAAGTGCACTTTCAGTGCACTTTCAAGTGGATTTGCCTTTAGTAAATAACCCCCTATATCCTTAAAAGCATTTCATCCTGCTAGACTTAACTCTGTTGTAATATTAAATCAACCTTTGCTGTTCTTAACCTTATATACTTATGTAACTAAGTATATTAGTTACATAAAATAACTAAATACACTATATTTAAAAGATGATTTTATTGTGCTGGTAAAATTCAAAATTAGTGGTGGTGTTGACGTGTTCATTGTCGTGAACTGACAGATATCAACCTCCAGCAGCTACAAAACACATCACCATCTATTGAATCCACATGTAGGATATACTGTCACATAATTCTGAGATGCAATGCATCAGTCATAAATTAGAGCTCCTGCTGTACTTCAATGCAATGGCAGCCTGTAAGAGTAAGCAGCAGGCATTCTGGGAATCTATTCTATTTTTTGCCTGTTATTCACACCTAGGGTGCATTCTCTTCAGAATGCTGCATTTCCACAGCATTGGCTGACAGGTGAGATCCATCTATTACACAGTTGTTGTATAGTGCCAGAATAAACAAGGCAAGGCAAAATTATCTTTAATGTACATGTTTAATGTAATGTTGTTCTTTGTTTTTGTTTTTGCTGCTCGATAACATAATTGTGTTCCTTCTAATTTTAACACCTAAATCAGACATTCAATGTAGAACTAAAGGCAGAATTTTTTTTGCCATCGATGTCCCATTGATGAGATTTTCCTTCACTTCCTGTCCCACATCCAAAACAGGAAGAGAGATGAAATCCCTCCAAAATTAGGGAATTCCTGGTTGTCACCAAGGTCACCAGACCTAGTGTCGCCATTGGACAATTTCCTCTCTGTTCCTGTTCTGGTAACAACCCAAAATATGCGATTTTCTTTCACCTTAACTCTTGGTGATAAGAGTAAACAGGACGAATATAGAGGGTGCACCTTCCTAACTGTTGCACAGACAGCACTAAGGACTTGCAAGGTTTTCTGATCTCTCGTCACTCTATCCAGAACTAAAATAAAGAAAAATGTGCCTACTGTCAGGACAGAAAGTAAGAGAAGATGATTCAACCCTTCCTCCAGCGACTATGCAACCTATGTTTTACAACTAGAGGAAGATTAAGTCATCTAGACAGATAATATTATTCATGAATATTTCAAGAATGATTAGCTCTAAATAGTCACATGCAGTTCAGTATAATATAATTATTTTGTTGGCATCTACAATTGGTAAGCGTTTTACCAGGACATGAAAGCGAAGTCCACCCTATGCTCTTTGTTTGCCAGCTCAGGCACCTAAACCAAAGACTTTGTAAGTTTTCTCCTTTTTAATGCTACCATTGCTGCACAACCAAGAAGACAGAAGGCTTTCAATAATATCAATTGCGTAGCTTAACCACATGCCGACCAGCCACCACCGTTGTACTGCGGCAGAATGGCATGGCTGGGCGAAATTACGTTTTGTAACGTCGCTTCACCAAGTGGCCACTAGGGGTCGCGCCCCCCCGAGCCGATGCGAGTGCCTGGCGGTCTCGATCACCGCCGGGCTCCCGCGATTGCCGCTGAGACACAGAGATCCCGGAACTGTGTATGTAAACACACAGTTTCCGGTTCTCTGAGGGGAGAAATGACAGATCGCCTGTTCATACAGAGTATGAACAGCGGTCTGTTATCTTACCTGCACAGTCCCCATCCCCCTTCAGTTAGAACACAAACTAGGATTAACCCCTTCACTGCCCTCTAGTGTTAACCCCTTCACTGCCAGTGACATTTTTACTGTAATCAATGCATTTTTAATCGCACTGATCACTGTATTAATGCCAATGGTCCCAAAAAGTGTCAAAATTGTCCAACGTGTCCGCCATAATGTCGCAGTCATGATAAAAATCGCAGATTGCCACCATTACTAGTAAAAAAAAAATAATAATAAAAATGCTATAAATCTATCCCCTATTTTGTAGACGCTATAACTTTTGCGCAAACCAATCAATATACGCTTATTGCGATTTTTTTTACCAAAAATATGTAGAATACATATCGGCCTAAACTGAGGAAAAGAATTGTTTTTTTTTATATATTTTTGGGGGATATTTATTATAGCAAAAAGTTTAAAAAAATGCATTTTTTTCAAAATTGTCGCTCTTATTTTGTTTATAGCGCAAAAAATAAAAAACGTAGAGGTGATCAAATACCACCAAAAGAAAGCTCTATTTGTGGGAAAAAAAATAATTTTGTTTGGGTGCAACGTCGCATGATCACGCAATTGTCAGTTAATGCGATGCAGTGCAGAATCACAAAAAGTGCTCTGGTCAGGAAGGGGGTAGAATCTTCCGGGGCTGAAGCGGTTAACTGACAATTATCCCCCCCCCCAAAAAAAAAAGGTTTCTTTCATTATCATTTCAAATTATTATTTGACCAAATAACCAACAGTGAATCTTAGAAATCAGCGATGGTCATGTTCTAGACAAGTAATAGACAACCACTAAGAGCATGGAGAGTTGGACACTGCCTTGGGGCCATGTACCAAAGCAAAAAAGGTTTTAAAAAATTCTATTTGCCAGAAAGCCGTATTTTATTAAGTGGTAATAAAGCCTAAACATTTTTAGCTTGCATTAGTTTAAAAAATGTTTAAATAGCAGTATGCCCCCTCACCCCTCTTTATACTTCCCTGAGCTCTCATTCGAGTTAGTGCTGTGCTCATCTCAGATGCTCATCTGCAGACATCTCAAGTCTCCTGCGACTTGCGGGAGTCTCACGCATTTGACTGCGGGCTCCTGGACACCAGGCAATCTCCCGGCTGAGCCTGTCACTCAGGGGGCTGCTGTCAGCTGCTAGGAGCTTTGGAACTTTTTTTTTCGTTTTAAAAAAAACAGCGAGAGAGAGAGAGAGAGAGAGAGAGAGAGAGAAGCGGTGGCAGTGGCTTTGCTGTGAACAGGAGGCGGGGCTGGCTGAGGAAATGTCTAGCAGCGGAGCCCTGGAGGAGCAAGTGGCTATATTGGGGAGCAGACAGAGTTTAACCCTCCCCCTCTCCAGCCCGCCACATTTGACTGTACACAGGTGCTGAATGGGGGCGCCCGGAGGGAGATACACAGTACCTGAAGCCCGAGGACATGGCAGAAGGTATGACCAGAGCAAAATCCTGCAGCACTGAGTACACTTCTCTGGCTGAATGGAAACAAGATCGTGGGGAGCGCTGTACAGTCACATGAAATGCTGGCCGGTGTTCCTCCCGGCGGATAAGGACTCCCCTGTACTGCGCAGGCGTAGCGCTTGCGCAGTACGAGTCGCCAAAAATAGCCGAAGCTGAACAGCTGAGAGTCAGCTGTACACGGCGCCTGTAACAGGACCCCTCGCAGGCTTGCTTCGCTTGCCACGCTTTGGGTACTGCCTCGCTTCGCTCGGCATAGTTTTATTCAAACTCTATGTCCACTTGGATGGTGGGGCTTGAACCTGGACTTAGTGCGCAGGCGCCGTGTAGAGCTGACGATCAGCTGTTCAACTTCGGAGTCTTTCGGCGGCTCCATAGTCGTTCGCACTGCGCAAGCGCAGCACATGCGCAATACAGGGGGGTCCTTATCCGCCAGGGGAACTTTCTCGGCAAGACACCGGCCAGTGTCTTCCAATAATGTATACCTTCAGGCAGCACAAGGTTACTTTTTCCTTTATAGCTGTACACTGCACTGATAAGATCTCTGGAAGACTCTGCAGCCTGCCTACATTCTGTGTCCAGTGACAGGGTCACACATGATTGGTTGTTAACCATTTCAGCTCAGCTATTTAGCCAGAGCTCTGTGTGTGCTGTATAGTTTGATGTTTTGTGAAGGATTTACTGCTGATTCAGGCTAGAATTTTCACAGACCCATTAACTGTTTACTATTCTCCACTAATCCTGACCAGTTCACTGTTTGTAAGAACAATTTTATTTTGGAAATTAACCACTTAAGGACCGCCTCACGCCGATGTACGTCGGCAAGGCGGCACGGGCAGGCAGAATCACGTACATACACATGATCTGCCTCCCGCGGACGGGGGGTCCGATCGGACCCCCCTGGTGCCCGAGGCGGTCCGCTATTGTCCAGCGGTGATCGGAGGTGAGGGGGAGGCCATCCATTCATGGCCCCCCCCTCGCGATCGCCGCCGGCCAAAAGAATCATTCCTATGCTGCTGTATGCTAAACAGCAGCAAAGGAAATGATGTCATCTCTCCTCGGCTCGGTATTTTCTGTTCCGGCGCCGAGGAGAGAAGACTTCACTGTGAGTGCACAACACAACACACACACATACAGTAGAACATGCCAGGCACACGAAACACTCCCCTTTACCCCCCGATCCCCCCCCAATCACACCCCCAATCACCCCTCCCCCCCTGTCACACTGACACCAAGCAGTTTTTTTGTTTGTTTTTTTTCTGATTACTGCATGGTGTCAGTTTGTGACAGTTAGTGTGCTAGGACAGTTACTGTTTAGGTCTAGGATACCCCCCCAACCCCCCCTAATAAAGTTTTATCCCCTTGATCACCCCCCGTCACCAGTGTCACTAAGCGATCATTTTTCTGATCGCTGTATTAGTGTCACTGGTGACGCTAGTTAGGGAGGTAAATATTTAGGTTCGCCATTAGCGTTTTATAGCGTCAGGGACCCCCAAATACTACCTAATAAATGTTTTAACCCCTTGATTGCCCCCTAGTTAACCCTTTCACCACTGATCACGTATAACCGTTACGGGTGATGCTGGTTAGTTTATTTTTTATAGTGTCAGGGCACCCGCCGTTTATTACCGAATAAATGTTTATCCCCCTGATCACCCGGCGGTGATATGCATCACCCCAGGCAGCGTCAGATTAGCGCCAGTACCGCTAACACCCACGCACGCAGCATACGCCTCCCTTAGTGGTATAGTATCTGTACGGATCAATATCTGATCCGATCAGATCTATACTAGCGTCCCCAGCAGTTTAGGGTTCCCAGAAACGCAGCGTTAGCGGGATCAGCCCAGATACCTGCTAGTACCTGCGTTTTGCCCCTCCGCCCGGCCCAGCCCAGCCCACCCAAGTGCAGTATCGATCGATCACTGTCACTTACAAAACACTAAACGCATAACTGCAGCGTTCGCAGAGTCTGGCCTGATCCCTGTGATCGCTAACAGTTTTTTTGGTAGCATTTTGGTGAACTGGCAAGCACCAGCCCCAGGCAGCGTCAGGTTAGCGCCAGTACCACTAACACCCACGCACGCACCGTACACCTCCCTTAGTGGTATAGTATCTGAATGGATCAATATCTGATCCGATCAGATCTATACTAGCGTCCCCAGCAGTTTAGGGTTCCCAAAAACTCAGTGTTAGCGGGATCAGCCCAGATACATGCTAGCACCTGCGTTTTGCCCCTCTGCCCGGCCCAGCCCACCCAAGTGCAGTATCGATCGATCACTGTCACTTACAAAACACTAAACGCATAACTCCAGCGTTCGCAGAGTCAGGCTTGATCCCTGCGATCGCTAACAGTTTTTTTGGTAGCGTTTTGGTGAACTAGCAAGCACCAGCGGCCTAGTACACCCCAGTCATAGTCAAACCAGCACTGCAGTAAGACTTGGTGACGTGGCGAGTCCCATAAGTGCAGTTCAAGCTGGTGAGGTGGCAAGCCCAAGTAGTGTCCCGCTGCCACCAAGAAGAAGACAAACAGGCCCGTCGTGCCCATAGTGCCCTTCCTGCTGCATTCGCCAATCCTAATTGGGAACCCACCGCTTCTGCAGCACCCGTACTTCCCCCATTCACATCCCCAACCAAATGCAGTCCGCTGCATGAGAGGCATTTTCTTTATGTCCTCCTGAGTACCCCTACCCAGCGAACCCCCCCAAAAAAGATGTCGTGTCAGCAGCAAGTGCGGATATAGGCGTGACACCCGCTATTATTGTCCCTCCTGTCCTGGCAATCCTGGTCTTTACATTGGTGAATGTTTTGAACGCTACCATTCACTAGTTGAGAATTAGCGTAGGGTACAGCATTGCACAGACTAGGCACACTTTCACAGGGTTTCCCAAGATGCCATCGCATTTTGAGAGACCCGAACCTGGAACCGGTTACAGTTATAAAAGTTAGTTACAAAAAAAAGTGTAAAAAAAAATAAATATATAAAATAAAAAAAAATAGTTGTCGTTTTATTGTTCTCTCTCTCTCTATTCTCTCTCTATTGTTCTGCTCTTTTTTACAGTATTCTATTCTGCAATGTTTTATTGTTATTATGTTTTATCATGTTTGCTTTTCAGGTATGCAATTTTTTATACTTTACCGTTTACTGTGTTTTATTGTTAACCATTTTTTTGTCTTTAGGTACGCCATTCACGACTTTGAGTGGTTATACCAGAATGATGCCTGCAGGTTTAGGTATCATCTTGGTAACATTCTTTTCAGCCAGCGGTCGGCTTTCATGTAAAAGCATTTCTAGCAGCTAATTAGCCTCTAGACTGCTTTTACAAGCAGTGGGAGGGAATGCCCCCCCACCGTCTTCCGTGTTTTTCTCTGGCTCTCCTGTCTCAACAGGGAACCTGAGAATGCAGCCGGTGATTCAGCCAGCTGACCATAGAGCTGATCAGAGACCAGAGTGGCTCCAAACATCTCTATGGCCTAAGAAACCGGAAGCTACGAGCATTTAATGACTTCGATTTCGCCGCATGTAAACAGCGCCATTGGGAAATTGGGAAAGCATTTTATCACACCGATCTTGGTGTGGTCAGATGCTTTGAGGGCAGAGGAGAGATCTAGGGTCTAATAGACCCCACTTTTTTCAAAAAAGAGTACCTGTCACTACCTATTGCTATCATAGGGGATATTTACATTCCCTGAGATAACAATAAAAATGATTAAAAAAAAATGAAAGGAACAATTTAAAAATAAGATAAAAAAGCAAAAAAATAATAAAGAAAAAAAAAAAAAAGCACCCCTGTCCCCCCCTGCTCTCGCGCAAAGGCGAACGCAAGCGTCGGTCTGGCGTCAAATGTAAACAGCAATTGCACCATGCATGTGAGGTGTCACCGCGAAGGTCAGATCGAGGGCAGTAATTTTAGCAGTAGACCTCCTCTGTAAATCTAAAGTGGTAACCTGTAAAGGCTTTTAAAGGCTTTTAAAAATGTATTTTGTTTGTCGCCACTGCACATTTGTGCGCAATTTTAAAGCATGTCATGTTTGGTATCCATGTACTCGGCCTAAGATCATTAAAATTAAGTGCATTAAAATTTTAAAAAGTGTGTTTTTCCCCCAAAAAATGTGTTTGAAAAAACGCTGCGCAAATACTGTGTGAAAAAAAAAATTGAAACACCCACTATTTTAATCTGTAGGGCATTTGCTTTAAAAAAATATATAATGTTTGGGGGTTCAAAGTAATTTTCTTGCAAAAAAAAAAAATTTTCATGTAAACAAAAAGTGTCAGAAAGGGCTTTGTCTTCAAGTGGTTAGAAGAGTGGGTGATGTGTGACATAAGCTTCTAAATGTTGTGCATAAAATTCCAGGACAGTTCAAACCCCCCCCAAATGACCCCATTTTGGAAAGTAGACACCCCAAGCTATTTGCTGAGAGGCATGTAGAGTCCATGGAATATTTTATATTGTGACACAAGTTGCGGGGAAAAGACAATTTTTTTTTTTTTTGCACAAAGTTGTCACTAAATGAAATATTGCTCAAACATGTCATGGGAATATGTGAAATTACACCCCAAAATAAATTCTGGTGCTTCTCCTGAGTAAGGGGATACCACATGTGTGAGACTTTTTTGGAGCCTAGCCGTGTACGGGACCCCGAAAACCAAGCACCGCCTTCAGGCTTTCTAAAGGCGTAAAATTTTTATTTCACTCTTCACTGCCTATCACAGTTTCAGAGGCCATGGAATGCCCAGATGGCACAACCCCCCCCCCCAAATGACCCCATTTTGGAAAATAGACACCCAAAGCTATTTGCTGAGAGGTATAGTGAGTATTTTGCAGACCTCACTTTTTGTCACAAACTTTTGAAATTTAAAAAAAAAAAAAAAAAAAAAAATTTCTTGTCTTTCTTCATTTTCAAAAACAAATGAGAGCTGCGAAATACTCACCATGCCTCTCAGCAAATAGCTTGGGGTGTCTACTTTCCAAAATGGGGTCATTTTGGGTTTTTTTGTGCTATCTTGGTATTTTATGGCCTTCGAAACTGTGATAGGTAGTGAGGAGTGAAATCAAAACTTTACGCCCTTAGAAATCCTGAAGGCGGTGATTGGATTTCGGGGCCCCGTACGCAGCTAGGCTCCCAAAAAGTCCCACACATGTGGTATCCCCGTACTCAGGAGAATCAGCAGAATGTATTTTGGGGTGTAATTCCACATATGCCCATGGCATGTTTGAGCAATATATCATTTAGTGACAACTTTGTGCAAAAAAAAAAAATTGGCACTTTCCCGCAACTTGTGTCAAAATATAAAATATTCCATGGACTCAACATGCCTCTCAGCAAATAGCTTGGGGTGTCTACTTTCCAAAATGGGGTCATTGGGGGGGTTTTGTGCCATCTTGGCATTTTATGGCCTTCAAAACTGTGATAGGTAGTGAAGAATGAAATCAAAAATTTATACCCTTAGAAATCCTGAAGGCAGTGATTGGTTTTCGGGGCCCCGTACGCCGCTAGGCTCCCAAAAAGTCCCACACATGTGGTATCCCCGTACTCAGGAGAAGCAGCTGAATGTATTTTGGGGTGCAATTCCACATATGCCCATGGCCTGTGTGAGCAATATATCATTTAGTGACAACTTTTTGGAATTTTTTTTTGTCATTATTCAATCACTTGGGACAAAAAAAATAAATATTCAATGGGCTCAACATGCCTCTCAGCAATTTCCTTTGGGTGTCTACTTTCCAAAATGGGGTCATTTGGGAGGGGGGTTGTACTGCCCTGCCATTTTAGCACCTCAAGAAATGACATAGGCAGTCATAAACTAAAAGCTGTGTAAATTCCAGAAAATGTACCCTAGTTTGTAGATGCTATAACTTTTGCGCAAACCAATAAATATACGCCTTTTGACATTTTTTACCAAAGACATGTGGCCGAATACATTTTGGCCTAAATGTATGACTAAAATTGAGTTTATTGGATTCTTTTTATAACAAAAAGTAGATAATATAATATTTTTCAAAATTTTTGGTCTTTTTCCGTTTATAGCGCAAAAAATAAAAACCGCAGAGGTGATCAAATACCATCAAAAGAAAGCTCTATTTGTGGGAAGAAAAGGACGCAAATTTTGTTTGGGTACAGCATTGCATGACTGCGCAATTAGCAGTTAAAGCGACGCTGTGCCAAATTATAATAGTTATAATAATAATAATAATAATAATTATAAAGTGCTCTGGCCAGGAAGGGGGTAAATCCTTCCGGGGCTGAGGTGGTTAAGAACCGTCAGAAGAGGAGAAGCGTCACACAGCGGGAGCCTCCCATCCCATCATACTGGATGCAGAGCGGCCCAGAAGATGAAGGAAAGAAGACGCCGGCGCCGCGGAGGAAGATGCCAGACGAGAACACCGGAGGAAGAACCAGAAGAACCAGAAGAAGAAGATGGAGGAAGAAACCGAAGGAAGATAGAAGAAAGAAGATAGAAGAAAGAAGATAGAAGAAAGAAGAAGCATTTAAATAAAGGAATTGTCAAAAACTGTCTCTTGTCATTTTTAACATTTTTGACACTATTTTTGTGAAACGGTAGGGGTACTTTTGTGCCCCCTTACCATTTCACACAGGGGGGAGGGCCAGGATCTGGGGGTCCCCTTGTTAAAGGGGGCTTCCAGATTCCGATAAGCCCCCCGCCCGCAGATCCCCACAACCACCGGGCAAGGGTTGTAGGGATGAGACCCTTGTCCCCATCAACATAGGGACAAGGTGTTTTGGGGGGCTACCCCAAAGCACCCTCCCAATGTTGAGGGCATGTGGCCTAGTACAGTTCAGGAGGGGGGCGTTTTCTCGTCCCCCCTCTTTTCCTGCAGCCTGCCAGGTTGCATGCTCGGATAAGGGTCTGGTATGGATTTTTGGGGAGACCCCACGCTATTTTTTTTTAAATTTTGGCGCGGGGTTCCCCTTAAAATCCATACCAGACCTGGAGGGTCTGGTATAGATTTTGAGGGGGACCCCATGCCATTTTTTTTTTTAAATTTTGGCCGGGTTTCCCCTTAATATCCATACCAGACCTGAAGGGCCTGGTATGGAATTTAGGGGGACTCCCCACGTCATTTTTTAAAAATTTTGGTTCGGGGTTCACCTGTGGGGAATTCCCATGCCGTTTTTATCAATGAACTTTTATGTGTATTGTCGGACCGGCAATTCATTATTAGCCGTGAGTAGTTTTAAATTACTTTTTTTCCTTTGAAATATCATTTTGCTGTCAGACTGTTCTAAACACGGGAAACATGCGCCCCTTTACAGGCATACTATAGACACCCCCCAGGTACGAAATTTAAAGGGATATTACACTTTTATTGTTTCACTTTAAGCATTATTAAAATCACTGCTCCTGAAAAAACGTCCGTTTTTAAAACTTTTTTTGCATTGAACCATGTCCCCTGGGGCAGGACCCAGGTCCCCAAACACTTTTTATGACAATAACTTGCATGTAAGCCTTTAAAATTAGCACTTTTGATTATACATGTTCGTGTCCCATAGACTTTAACGGTGTTCGTGTGTTTGAACAAATTTTTTGCATGTTCTGGTGCGAACCGAACAGGGGGGTGTTCGGCTCATCCCTAATGGTCACCAAGAGCTTTGGTGAGAGAGGTAAAGAAGAACCCAAAGATCACTGTGGCTGAGCTCCAGAGATGCACTCGGGAGATGGGAGGAAGTTGTAGAAAGTCAACCATCACTGCAGCCCTCCACCAGTAGGGGCTTTATGGCAGAGTGGCCCGACGGAAGCCTCTCCTCAGTGCAAGACACATGAAAGCCTGCATGGTGTTTGCTAAAAAGCACCTGAAAGACTCCAAGATGGTGAGAAATAAGCTTCTCTGGTCTGATGAGACCAAGATAGAACTTTTTGGCCTTAATTCTAAGCGGTATGTGTGGAGAAAACCAGGCACTGCTCATCACCTGTCCAATACAGTCCCAACAGTGAACCATGGTGGTGGCAGTAACATGCTGTGGGGGTGTTTTTCAGCTGCAGGGACAGAACGACTGGTTGCAATCGAGGGAAAGATGAATGCGGCCAAGTACAGGGATATCCTGGACAAAAACCTTCTCCAGAGTGCTCAGAACCTCAGACTGGGCTGAAGGTTTACCTTCCAACAAGACAATGACCCTAAGCACACAGCTAAAATAATGAAGGAGTGGCTTCACAACAACTCCGTGACTGTTCTTGAATGGCCCAGCCAGAGCCCTGATTTAAACGCAATTGAGCATCTCTGGAGAGACCTAAAAATGGCTGTCCACCAACGTTTACCATCCAACCTGACAGAACTGGAGAGGTTCTGCAAGGAGGAATGGCAGAGGATCCCCAAATCCAGGTGTGAAACAATTGCTGCATCTTTTCCAAAAAGACTCATGGCTGTGTTATATCAAAAGGGTGCTTCTACTAAATACTGAGCAAAGGGCCTGAATACTTAGGACCATGTGATATTTCAGTTTTACTTTGTTAATAAATCTGCAAAAATGTCTACAATTCTGTGTTTTTCTGTCAATATGGGGTGCTGTGCGTACATTAATGAGGATTAACTTAAATGATTTTAGCAAATTGCTGCAATATAACAAAGAGTGAAAAATTTAAGGGGGTCTGAATACTTTTTGTCCCCACTGTATATGTATATATATCTATATATATATATATATATATATATATATATATATATACTAAACTGCCTGCACGCTGCTAACTAATCTGCCTAATCTAGGTCTCTCAATCTCCTACGCGTATAACACTACATATGGCCGACATAACCCCCTGAGCCATGATTGGCCAAAGGCACCCTGCAGATCCCGCTGTGATTGGCCAAAACATGCAGGCCAGGTGCATGCTTTGGCCAATCAGAAGCCGTCAATGCACTGCGATCTCGCAGTGCATTATTGGGCGTTCTGCGGAGCTCGAATTTGCTGAAAACTCCTCATATGTTCATTTGTTCTGCGAACAAACGAACACCTGATGTTCGAGTCTAACTTACGTTCGACTTGAACATTGGAACCATCCCTACTCACTTGTTTGAGAAGGTATTATAAGAAGAAACAGAATGTCATGTAGTAATGCTGGTAGCTTCTACTGAATACTTTTATAATGCATAACTGACTTGTATAACAGTCCCATTAGGCAACCACTGGATTATTGCTCTTTTGTAGACTGTAGGATGCTGTAATTATCTTGCAGGTATGTACAGGCCTGTATGACAATAGCTGCACTGTCCTAAGCTGCTGCATATACAGAGTCTATATCACATTTCATGGTATATTCAAGAATTACATATCTATGATTTTTTTGACTGGATTTTTTGACCAGGACTATATACGATTTTTTGATTGAGCCTATAAAAATTTTTGACTGGAGCTAAATGTTTTTTTGCTGAAGCTAAATTATTTTTTGACTGGACCTTCAAAAGATGTTTTGATGGAGCTTTACATGATTTTTAACTGTTCTGCCACTCCAATCTAAGCATTGAAGTGTGATCTCTACAACTGATCTAATTGTGGCAAAATAACTGAAACTTACAGTCTCAGTAGAATTTGGGAGGAACAGGGGTCAGGGAACGGTCAGTCAGGTCAGTGTTGAGGGCATGGGTGTAGCTCTTACCTGATTGGAGGTAGAAGGCAGAAGGGGCAGGGTCCAGAGGTGAGGGTCCTGTGTAGGGGGTGGATTCTTTATTATTCCGAGAAGTTTTGAGAGGAGACATCTTCTTAAGACATCCTTGCTCATCACCTGCAGGTAGATAGATAGGGAGATAAGTGACTTGGAGGCCTTGGTGGCACAGGTCAGGGCCGCAGCGGTCGAACGGGGCCCTCAGTGTCTGATGTGCTTGGGGCCCTGGGAGGAATCCTACGCCCCGGCGCCCTCCTTCCGCTCGCAACACAGTCTGGGGGCATCACGGCCTCTCAGCTGTCCAGAGCGGATGTCTGGGATGTGAGGGAACTCACTAGGGGGGTGCCGCTATCGCCCCCCGCCAGTCGCCGCCGCAGGAATCCCGAGCGTTCAGCTCTCTCTGCAGATGCTTCACAGAGAGGAGCTCGGCAGGAGACAGTTCCAGCCACGAGCGGTGGTGGGGTTAGAGCGCCCTCTGCTGGTTCTTCAGCGACATCACAGGCAGTACATCACACTAGGAGCCGTGCAGTGACTCAGGCTGGGGGACATGCCCCCTTAAAGAGACAGCACATCCCTGCTGCAGCTGGGGGTACTACTGTGCCCAGCAGCTCTTCGGCTGGGAGAACCGTGCCCGGGACAGAAGAGAGCCCCAAGAAGGAGTCGTCTGAGCAAAGGAGGCAGGGGACGCCGCAGCGGCAAGATTCTTCGGCCGAGTCCGGTGAGCTCACCAGCGCGGATGAAGACGATCGGTCTGTTGGGAGGCGTCCTGCTTTGCGGAGCCAGCTGGGATCCAGACGGACGGCTAGTCGTGTGGCAGTGCAGCTGCAGCCTGGTAAGTTGCCAATTTTACCTATGCCTAATAGTCAGGTGGGGGAGGTTAATTTGGGGGTTTCTTCGGGGGTTAGTTCAGGGGTGTCAGGAGATGTGGTGGGGGATGCGGGTGCCTCACCGGTTTTGTTCGCATTTTTTGCAGGTTTCCGGGAGTTATTGGCCCGTTTTGACCCGGCGGGGTCTTCTTCCCCATCTCAGGGGCCCGTTGGGGCATGGGCTCCTGCTGCCTCTGGCATGGGCTCTATTGTTCCTACTACGCCTCCCTCAGCAGGGCCACTTGCGGTGGCGGTCCCTGGGGCGGGGGCGGGTGGGTCCTCCGGCGATAGCGTGACATCTGCGTCGCAGATGGAGGTGACTGGGGGGGTCAGAAATGAAAAAATGGAAGGAGTCCTCTGAGGATAAGGTGCGGTTGGCAGATGTGGCGAAGTGCGAGATTTACGTGTGCTTTGAGGGCCCACTGGGGGTCCATCTAAAGCAAGACGTACGGGAAAAAATTTGGAAAGGGGAATATATTGAAATATTCTCTCTTTTGCCGTTAGAAAAATGTAATATCAAAAAGGGCAAGGCGGACGAAAGCAAGGAGGAGGAGGAGAAACGCCGCAGGAGGCTTGTTCCTCGCACTTCTGTGAATTGGCTTCAGGTGTTTGCCATTTTGGCCAGCGTAATTGGCGAAAAAGCACCGGAGAATTGTTCTCCGCTTTTTTGTTATCTGGATGCCATTGGGGAGGCATATCGAGTTTATGGGGGTATTGCTTGCCTGCGCTATGACGAGCAATTCCGCCAGTGCAAGGCTTTGCGTCCGGGCTTGCGCTGGGACCATAAGGACATTGGGCTTTGGATGAAACTTATGTCCCAGGCGAGGGCTCTGGGACAGCCCTTTCTGGGGGGGGCGGCGGTTAAGGTGCCGCTGGACAGTCGGCCACACAATGAAAAGGAATTTGTTGGCAGTTTAAGGAGGGGTCATGCTGTTTTGGCACAAACTGTCATTTCCATCACGAGTGCTCTGGTTGCGGGGCCTTCCACAGTTATGTCAAGTGTTTTAAGAAAGGAAAGTCCCAACCCGTTGAGTCGGTTTCAAAAAGGGAGGACGCCGGTAAACCTTCCCGCCATGGTACCGTATCTAGATAGATATCCGGGGAGGGAGGTGGCGAGTTTTTTAGCGCCTGGTTTTGCCCATGGTTTTCGGATCCCATGTTCGGGGCCAGTGGCCCCGTCCCCACGGCCCCGACACTTAAAATCAACACGTTAATTTCCCCAGGTTGTTTCTGACAAGTTAGCGAAAGAGGTGGAACGGACCATTCGATCACCCTCCCATTCTGTCTTTACACGTGTCCCTCCTTGGGGTTGTCCCCAAAAAGGAACCCAACAAATTCCGGTTAATCCATCATTTGTTGTATCCGAAAGGGACTTCGGTGAATGACGCCATTTCTACGGATCTGGCTTCGGTGTCTTACACCTCCTTTGATGCCGCAACCGGTTGGGTTCAATGGTTTGGCCAGGGTTCATTGATGGCAAAGACGGATATTGAATCCGCTTTTCGTCTGCTGCCGGTGCACCCGGACAGTCAACATTTGCTGGGCTGTTGTTGGGCTGGGCAGTTTTATCTTGACCATTGTCTTCCGATGGGCTGTTCCATTTCCTGTGCATATTTTGAGGTTTTCAGCACCTTCGTGGAATGGGTGGTTCGGGAAGAGACTCAGTTGAGGTCTGTGCTGCATTGGCCCCCCGGATTCCTCAGTCTGTTCAGTACTGTTGCACACTTTGGAATCTATTGCGTCCCATTTCGGGATTCCCTTGGCGCCAGGAAAAACGGAAGGTCCTGCCACGGTCATGCAGTTTTTGGGTATTGTCATTGATACGTGTCTAATGGATTGTCACCTGCCGAATGACAAACTGGAAGACTTGCATCAGGGGGTGGCTGAGGCTGAGTCGGCGAAGAAGGTTAGGCTTAGGCAATTGCAGTCATTATTGGGTAAGCTTAATTTTGCCTGCCGCATCATGCCTATGGGACGCATCTTTAGCCGTCGTCTCTGTACCCACTTCAGGGGTACTAATGCCACATCACTTCATTGGGCTTTCGCGTGAGCTGAAGGCCGACCTGAGGGTTTGGGGTGAGTTTTTGGCCACCTATAATGGCAGGTCCTTATGGATGGCCCCGGTTGTGGCAGCCTCTGACATTGACATTTTTACTGATGCTGCGGGCAGTTCTGGTTTTGGGGCTTCTTGCTAGGGGGCTTGGTGTGCGGCGGCGTGGCCCAAGGACTGGCGTATGGCGGGGTTCTTACGTAATTTAATATTACTGGAACTGTTTCCGATTGTGGTGGCTGTCGAAATTTGGGGCTCCAAATTTCGGGACCGTCGGGTATGTTTTCATTGCGACAATTTGGGGGTGGTGGAGGTAATATCAAGCTTGTCCGCTTCTTTGCCGCCGGTGGTGCGATTACTGCGTCACCTGGTCTTACGGTGTTTAAGTTTGAATTGTCTTGTACAAGCTGTTCATGTCCCGGTTGTTCTGAATTCCATTGCCGATTCTTTGTCTCATTTCCAGTGGGAGAGGTTCCGGAGGTTGGCGCCGGAGTCAGAGCAACTGGGGGTTCCTTGTCCCGAAAGGCTGTGGAGACTGGCATTGGTGTAGCAGAGGAGCTGTTACGTCGATCGGTGACCGGGGGTACATGGGCGGCATACTCGTCGGTGTGGGGTGAGTGGTCTACACAGGTAAGTTCGGTAGGGGGATGTGTTTCACCACAGGATCATTTGGCTTTGTTGCTGTATTTCATTGGAACAGAATTTACGCGAGGCACGTCGGTACCAAAAGTGAACAAGAGTTTAGCTGCTCCAGCTTTTCTCTTTCAGATGCAAGGCCTGAATGATGTGACAAAGGATTTTAGGGTGCGTCAGGCCTCGTTTGAGTTGCTTCAGGATCTGGTGGAGCTGTTGCCTGGGGTTTGTACTTCTAATTATAAGGTGAGGCTGTTCACCGTGGCTTTTGCGTTATTTTTTGGGGTGTTGCGCATTGGGGAGCTGGTGAGCAGGAACAGGTGTGGAGTAGGGGGGCTAAAATTGACAGACGTGACAATGTCCGGGGATTGTGTCTGTTCACTATTCGCGAGATGATGGTGTTCACCTGAATGCTGTGGGCATAGACATCTGGTCCCTGGGCCTTCAGGAGGGGGTGGTGAGGGCTTTGCAGGTGTGGAGGGATTCACTTGAATGAGGCTTCAATCAAGCTCATGTGGCGGTTCAAGGGGTCTTTGGGGGGTCAGTGAGGAATTACATGGTTACAGGATTAGTGGGGCCCATCTAAGGTATGGCACTTACATTTGGTAAGCGGTGGTTCTTCCAGGAGATAGGTCCCCTGGGGGAGGGGAATATGGAAATAGGTGTGATGTCAGAGCGTCCTCGAGCCAGTTGGGGTACAGCTGAGGACATAGAACATTCCAGTTCGAAATTGTGCCTTTCTTAAGACACCCAAAGACCTCTTGCTGTTGGGCATTATTTTGTTAATATTGGCACTTACAGGTATGTGTTACATGTTTTTTACGTTATGTTATTTGATTATTTGGTTAATAAATTGGGCTGCTGTGGCCATATAAAACCCATGTCACGCGGTCTGTGTCTTTAATTCAATGGTAAGGACCAAGGTTGACAAATCCTTTAGTCAAGCTGTTAAAAGTATTCTTTTAGCCAGATTGCATCCAACCACACATCAGATGAGGTATTTTTGGTTGCTTTTTGGTTACACTGTGAGTTTTGTTACTGATCTTTGTAATTGTTCTTTGATAGCATCCCTTATTTTTTTGTTTTTTAAGTAAGCCAGCCGCACATGTAATTGATGATCACCTGTTTATACTGTACATACAGCTTAATCTGTGGTGTATTGCACTCTGAGGATTTGTATTTTTTGGTTTCTCTTAAGTCTGTAAGTTCAAACATTTAGAACAATGTTATTTCTTATCAATAATCTCTTAGTTTGTCTTTATTATTTTTACTGGACATGTCATCAATATTGGCTTATTTTTGTTTTAGCAGGTATATTTTTTAGTAGCCGTTTTGCTTTATCATTCTTATGTGGCACAGTGGCACAGTGGTGTAGTGGGTAGCAATCTCGCCTAGCAGTAAAGAGGGTTGCTGATTTGAATCCCTACCACGACGCTACCTGCCTAGAGTTTGCATGTTCTCCCCGTGCCCTTGTGTGTTTCCTCCGGGTACTCCGGTTTCCTCCCATACTCCAAAGACTTTCTGGTAGGTTAATTGGCTTCTGTCCAAAAAAAATTATTAATATATGAATATGAGTTAGGGAGTTGTGGGCTCCTTGAGGGCAGGGACTGATGTGAGTGTGCGATGTATGTGTGGAGTGCTGCGTAAATTGACAGCGCTATATGGGTACCTTAAATAAATAGTAATAATAGATGAGCATCTTAATGAGACAAAATGTATAGGGATAGGGACAATTGTAGACATGCACCCACACTCACTCAGGATGGACTGGTGTCTTTATTCAACCTTACTAGCCATGTGTATTATTTTATCCTTTCCTTTAGCCCTGATTAATAGGCCTGTATGGCTCCCCAAATGCATTGGCTGTCTTTTGCCTTGTCTGTTCTAACCAGTTGACCAAGAAAGACTTTGGACTGGTAAGGATTTTTTGTTTTATGTGTTTTTTAACCCATTACAGTACCCATTGTTGTACTGTAAGACAAGTTCTCTTTATCCTAATTAAATTCTAACAGTCCACCTGACATTATAACAATAATATTTTTCCACTGGCAATTATATAAAAAAATTCTGTTCCCTTGGCTTACATAAATGTGTTTTTAGTGTTTCTATTTCAAGTTCACCTGCAGATTCCCTGAACTGTTTTTACTGAAAAGCACATTACTACGACTAAAGTATGTTTAATTATAGTGTAAATAATTACACTTTGCTCAGACATGGTTGAATGTACCTAACACACACAGGAGTCCTATAATTACAGACTGTAATTGCAAAACGTATCAGGTCCCAGAATTTATGTGTACAATTAACATTTCCTACAGGCAGGTCAGCAACAAATTACAGAGGTAACATAGATGACATCTGCTGGCAGGGAAGTAGGTAACACTTCTGTGGAAAAGCTACTTTGGAAGACCTTTGGGCTGCTAATTTCGTGTTAGTAGAAGTTTGGTGAGTGTTGATTCGTGCTTTTCATTTTGCACTTTTCATTTCGTGCTCTTCAGTTTGTTTCTGAACAGCCGTTCGACAACCAGACATGTTGCGGAATCGGAGGAGATAACGTGTTATTTATTATTGGCCTTGGAGTTATTGCTTTGACTCCAGTCCAGTCTAGGAACAGGAGGAGAAGGATTTCTTGGACAAAAAATTGGTTGCTTTATTAATTGTGACCAAGTATGTCATATGCCTTTGCTGCGGGAGCTCCAGGAGAATAATCCAGATGATTTTCGGAATTATCTCTGGATGATGGACCCCTGCTGTGGTGTTGTGGTAACTGGCCCCAAAAAAACCAAAAAAAAACAAGCATAATAATATTATTCTTGATATCACTAGAAAATAAAAGCCTTTTAAAATACGTTTGGCATAACTCCATCAGTATCACCAGCAAAGCAGCTTCATTATTAACCCATTAAACAAGAAGAGAATGTACGCTGCATTTCGAGATTTCATAATTTGCTGCTTTGATGTGTTGAGATTTAACTGCTTATTTTGGCCCACTTCTCAAGCTGAGTGAATGCTAAAATATAAATGAAGGAGATATCAATGTTGCAGTTGTGCCCTTTACAAATCTGGTGACTTCTTTAAAGGGACCAAAGGCACCAAGTCTTCCTGGTTAGCTGTTATGCTCCAATATGTATGCATTGATTTTGCTCTGCTGGAGTATGGAAAGTGTGAAATTTCATCTGGTGGAAAGGTTACATATCAACTATCTTGATGATGTAGAGCTGTAGAATGTTTGCAAAGCTCCCAAGTTGAGCTTTCTAGTGTAGGATCTGTTAAATAGAAGTGGAGTCTCCTGGCCAATCAAATCCACAACACGGACCAAACAGACAGTGTGGATAAAGTACAGCAGTCATGGACAGCAATGAAGTTGGCATCACAGTCACTGTCCACAGTGTCCACCTAAAGACATGGAAGGGAGACTAGTGTGAGAATTGATGCTGGAAAAAGGAGGGGCTCAGTTGCCATGTGTTTTTTCTCAAGATCTATTAAATTATCTTCTTAGCAGTAGTTGATTTTGAAGACAGTCCATTTTGAGTGCATAAAAACAGGTACTCTATAAACAAACAGTAGACTTTGTAGAGTCTCTTTAAAGCGGAAGTAAAATCCTCTGTATTTTTTTTTCAAGGTCCCCCAGGTGGGTTATGCCATAATGTACTAGTATGCACAGCATATTAATACATTATGGCAGACTTACCTGTCATAAGGTGTCCTCCCAGCACAGCGCTGGGACCGATCCGGTGGGCGCCCAGCGCTTCCATCTTGCCCAGTCTTCCTACTGGGTCCTGTGCGTTCGGCCACTTGATAGGCCAGACCGTGATGTTGCCACTTCTGCGCATTCACACAGGAGTCACATTACTCTGGCACAGATCGGGGGCGTAAATGTTCATGACAGCTGACAGGCAGAAGGATGCATTTATGGCAGAAGAGACCAAAAGGGTCTCTTCTGTCATAAATACCCTGCCTGTCAACCATTTGAAGAAAAAACAATTTTACTTGCTCTTTAAATAATGTAGAAAATGATGGTCCAGGAACAAGTTACAGACGTTGCTGAATAAGCTGTAATTGGAAAACACGCATTAAGCTATTTACCTCTCCTTTCCTGCACCAAGACTCACAAGGGAAAATGGTAATTTTATTTTGTTTTCCTTTCTCAATAGTCATTGTTCTTGCATTAATTTAAACCCTGTGTTTGCTTACATAATTAACCGTTCTAATTGCAGAATCATAACATTCTTACCTTTACCATGATGTACCACAGACCATTATAATTGAAGATACTGTAGCAATCTCTTAATATAATTATTCCTCTTGGGGTTTTATGTTCTGTTATGTTCTATTACATCCATATGAGAGATTTTTAAATGTGTGGACAGCAGCAAAGAACACAGAAATGTTGCACAGAAAGGTTGCTCAGGATCTCATGTTTCCCAGTTCTGAAGGACTAGAGCAAACATTCACATAAATGATTTTGTGCCTTGACATCCCTTTTTTAGCGTTCGTGGATTCTTCCTTCTCATAAGACAATGGTTTCTCTGTCCTAGACTCTGATTTTGAAGGTGTGCACCACAATCCTTTACAATAGGCAATAGCCCTTCCCACTGTTTCTGGGGCCATTTACTCTCGTCAGGGGGTCCTTTATTATGGTCCCACATGTTCTGCTGTGGGCTCCCTTTCTGCTGTCTTGGGGCCCGGTCACGACCTTTGTGACCCTGGTAGCACCGCCACTGGTGTATGTTTTTATTTTTGTTATTTTATCTAGGGAGCAGCAGGACCTAGGTAGGAGAGCTGGTAGGGGTAGCATGTACAGAGACTGATGCCTACCATTTTCCTTCTGCAGCCGCTGAATGCCTGCAGGAGGGAGAGGAGGAGAAACAGGCTTTCAGTGGCTGCAGGAGGAAAATAGAAGGCATCAGTAAAAGTATATGCGGCCCCCACCATCCCTCTTATCCACAATACACTGTTGCCCCCCTAGAGGTCAGTCATAGTAGGTGGTTTGGAGTAATTATTACTTTGTTGTCCCTCATGGGCTCCTTGGCCCCTTTTCCCCTTCTTCTGGAATTTTTATTTTAGCCTTCTCTGGATCCCCTTCTCCCATGACAGGTCCTCTTTCCCCCACCTACTGATGGGTGTATGGCTCAGGAGTAGGAGTGCAGGGCAAGCTTAGTAACAGGGGGTGGCATTACCAGTCTCTAATCCATTTTCTCCATGACAGATCCTATTTATACCCTCCAACTGATTGTTGTGGGGCTCAGGGGCAGGAGGTTGGAGTGGGCTCAGTGACAGGGAAGCAGGGTCACCAGTTACCTGATAGAAATCTATCCAAAAAATACATTGAATGTCATCAATGTCAAAGTAAATTAAATAATTGTGTAATGTGTTCTGTTCAACAACTGCACTGAACTTTGGTCTGAGGGATAGTCAATAATCACCAGGTGCACTAAGGCCTCTGGATCATTTAACATTTTAAAGTAGAGCTGGGATGGCCTCTGGGTAATATGACCTACTACACTACTGATCATTTATTCAATGGAGATATCAGAATTACATTTGATATCTTTATATACTTCCCCAAGCACCATGTAACATCAGAAGCTAAAATTATATTGTTAGCTGTGCTCCTAAAATTGCAAGGGCACTGATTTTTATATTCTTCTTTATAGAGCATTTCTGTTAGACTTCATTTAAAACAATGCCCCCAAGTTGTGTTTCTTCAAGTGGAGTTCCACCCAAAAGTGGAACTTCCACTCATTAGATTCCTCCCCCCCTCCGGTGACACAGTTGGCACCTTTCAGGGGGGAGGGGGGTACAGATACCTGTATATTACAGGTATCTGTACCCACTTCCGGCATAGATACCCGCAGAATCTGCGGGTATTTACGCCACTTCCTGCTCCCTCCCGCTGCCTGCTGGGAAACACACATGGGTCCCAGAGGCAGCAGGGACCATCTGGATTGCGCTGCGCGACTCGCGCATGCGCAGTAGGGAACTGGGAAGTGAAGCCGTACGGCTTCGCTTCCTGATTCCCTTACCGAAGATGGAGGCGGCAGCACCCGAGGACGGAGAGACGCTTCGGCCTCGGGTGCCGACATCGCGGGCGCCCTGGACAGGTAAGTGTCCATGTTTTAAAAGTCAGCAGCTGCAGTATTTGTAGCTGCTGACTTTTGAAAAAAAAATTTTCGGTGGCGCTCCGCTTTCAGGAAACCCATTTTAGAGCGGATAGAGTTCCGAAACTACATAATAAGCATTTCCCAGTGGCCTACCACAGTGTGTCTCGCTTGTCTAAATCTAAAGGGGCCAGTATCTTTTTGGCTGGCACCCTCCCTTGGCAATTTTTGGACCTCTGAACTGATCAAGAGGGCAGATCTATCTTTCTAAAAGGCAAAATCCAGTCACAGATGTTCATCTTGGAAAATGTTTATATACCAAACATAGATCAAATCTCAGTGTTAGAGTCATGTCTTTCCTCCCTGGACTCCTTTGCAGAGGGTACTCTCATTTTAGGAGGAGATTTTAACTTTACACTCAACCCATACAAGGATTCAACAGCAGGCTCCTCGGCTCTACCTCAAAAAATCCAATCTAGACTTAAAGAACTATCTTATTCTCATCAATTGGTAGATATCTGGTGTTTTCTTCATCCACAGGCAAAGGATTATACCTTTTTCTCGTCGCCCCATGGCTCATATTCAAGGATAGACTTCTTTCTTGTCTCTCATGCCACAATTCCACTAGTCTCTAATGCTCACATTGGGCATATTGTGCTTTCAGATCATGTCCTGATCTCAATGGACCTAGCCCTACAACATAGGATGCCTAGGTCGACTACCTGGTGCTTAAACAAAACCCTTCTGCAGGACTCAGAAATTAAGACCAATGTTTTAAGGGAACTGAATATTTTCTTTGAGACTAACAAGGATTCAGTCTCTAGAACTCCTCTCCTTTGGTCAGCACATAAGTGCTACATAAGAGGGGTTCTCATTAAACATTTCCATAGGGTTAAAAAAAGACAAGGAGAAACTTATATCCAATTTACTGGCCAAATTACACGACCTTGAGCAACGTCATGAATCTGTCCCCAACCAACTCACAGAAGCAGGGCTCAAGCAGCTTAGGGAATAGATTGGAAAGCACTCATCATTCCAGGCCAAAAGTAAATTCCTGAAGGCCCGTAGAGCCTTCTACGAATTTGGTGATAAATGTAGCAGGTCACTGGCGAACACTATACAACGCAATTTGTCCTACATCGCGCAACTCTCCACTCCTTCGGGCAGTAAAATCCATTCTTCCTCAGAGATGGCTGAAACATTTTGGGAATTCTATGCATCGCTCTATAACCTACACACATCTCCCCCTGCGGATAGTACCGCAGACAAGTAGGCGGCTATAGATGAATACCTCAAGGCTGCACGGCTTCATGTCACTCACCGTTGAGGAAATCAAGATACTCTCAGAACCAATCTCTGTAGATGAGTTTGCAGGTGCTCTAGCGGGATCCACTGCAGCGAAAGTGCCTGGGCTGGTTGGCTTTACTACCCCATACTGGATTTCTGCTCTATACTTGAACCCCACAGCGACAGTGAGAGTTAATTGAGTTACCTCCAAAACTTTTGATATCGGGAATGGAACAAGACAGCATTGCCCCCTCTCTCTGCTCCTTTTTGTCCTATCACTGGAACCTCAAATGCATCACATTCGGAAAAAACCCAGATATTGCTGGATTAGCAACTAATACGTATAACCACAGAGTTGCTGCACTGCATACTTGGTGTTCTATTTAACAAATCCTGTTGTCGCTTTACCAGTCCTCTTATTTGAAATCCGGACATATGGGATATACCGTATTTATCGGCGTATAACACGCGCCGGCGTATAACACGCACCCAAGTTAAGGAGGGAATTTTAAGGAAAAAAACTTTTAGGAGTAAAGTTTAAGGAAGAAAAAAACTTACATTAAAATGCCCATCAATGCAGCGTTATCGGTGTCCATCTGCAGCCTTGTCAGTGTCAGTGCAGCCTTGCCCCAGTGTCCATTGCAGCCTTGTCAGTGCAGCCTTGTCAGTGCAGCAATGTCAGTGCAGCTTTTCTCCAGTGCAGCCTTGCCCCAGTGCAGCTTTGCCCCCATGCAGCCTTGCCCCAGTGCAGCCTTGTCCCCAGTGCAGCTTTGCCCCCATGCAGCCTTGCCCCAGTGCAGCCTTGTCCCCAGTGCAGCTTTGCCCCTATGCAGCCTTGCCCCAGTGCAGCCTTGCCCCCCCCCGTGCAGCCTTGCGGGATCGCCGCCATCCCTGCCGTCATACAGAGCCCTGTGTAAATTTAAATATGGCACCGAGACTGCAGGGACTCGGCGGAGCGCTGATACACATAGCCGAGAGTCCTCAGGTTTCCTCTGCGCTGCTTACAGTCCCGCCCAGTTCCGCCCTATGGGCGGGACTGTAAGCGGCGCAGAGAAAACCCGAGGACTCTCGGCTATGTGTAGCTCCACTCCGCCGAGTCCCTGCAGTCTCGGCGCCGTATTTGAATTTCCACACGGCTGTGTATGTCGGCGGCGATCTCGGCAATTGCCGCGATCGCTCCGATCACACACAATTGGGGGGGGATCGGCCTATAACACGCACCCACGATTTTCCCCTGATTTTCAGGGGAAAAAAGTGCGTGTTATATGCCGATAAATACGGTATACAGTGCAGGCAGTGTATATATATATATATATATATACCGTGTAGTATGTAATTGTCAGGGCTGGGCTCTGCCCTTCCTTCTCTGAGCTGGCCGCACAGGTACTCAGCTGTTGATGATATCCTGCTCGTCAGTCCTGTCTACTTAAGCCGTCCAGCCCAGAGCATCTCTGCCTTCACCTTAGTCAACATCACAGAGATGCTCTCCTGCATTCCTGTTAAAAGACTTGCTTGGCTGACATACCTTCTGGCTCCAGATCCTGCTTGCTGTTTTACTACGCTCATCTCCGGCTCCCTGACGTTTGGCTTGTCTGATCCGTTCCGGTTCCTGAACTCTGGCTATGCTTTGACGTTTGTTCTATTTATTTTTATTATTAAACAAGTGTGATTTAACTGTACTTCTGTCTCGGTCCGATTTCATGGTTTCTGACAGTAGGCAAAGGCCATGAATTCAGGCAGATGGATAGATGAGATGGGGTTCCCCTATGAGGGGATGGCGAGGAGTGGTTGATAGTTTCTCTCTCGTTTTCCGCCATCCTCCCGCTTTTGCTTTTCTCTTCTATGAAGTTCGTTGATGTTATTCTCTTTCATACTTCCTCTACCCCTAAAGGTGATTTTTTCTTCCACTCTAGGTGGCTATGCAATTAATAGAAGCATATGTACAATTAATGATTGAGTGGTGTGGGTGGGGGGGATGCAGAGGAAAGATAAAGTAATAATAGTTTTTTGTACTATAAGATATTACATGATATTTTATGATGTTATATGCTTTTTTTCTCTATTTTACTATTTGAAAAACAATAAAAAGTATTTAAGTAAAGTGAAAGGAGAGAAAGGGAAAAAAAGGATGAGATAGCAGCCCAAGATATACCCACTGAGCTGGAGAAGTTGATCACATTTGCCATCCTCATTGACTCCAGACTCAGAGAAAGACTCTCTTTTAAGGAGCACTTGCAGAAGCCTCCTGTATGTCTGCCTCTGAGCTTTGCAGTCCCACCCATGCCTCCCTCACCTCCCATGCCTCCTGGTACTGAGTTGGTCAGTGAAGATGAACCCATGCATTTGGGTTTCACGCGTCTCTCTGCGGATGAGAGAACCTTTAGGAGGAGGGAGAGATTGTGCCTTTATTGTGGCCAGGCAGGTCACTTTTTGAAGTCTTGTCCTACCCGTCCAGGGAACGCCCAAAGCCCCTGGTTTCGGTCACCCTTTCTTGGGCTGAGTCATCCGTTGAGATACAGGCTCTAATCGACTCTGAGGCTGTAGGCCTGTTCACCGATGCTGCCTTCGTATCGAAGCACACGATTCCGCTGCAGCTGCGTGACACTCTACTTGCCATTGAGGCTCTTGACGGGTGACATAATTCTTGCTGCTCAGGCCCATGCTCCTCCTGAGAAACCTTGTGACCGTTGCTTTGTCCCAGAGAGTCTCCGTACTGCCGTGCTCCAGACTTACCATTCACCCAAGGCTGCTGGCCACCCTGGGAAGAATCAACTCTTTTGGGCCATTTCCCAGCAATTCTGGTGGCCTAGTCTACATGCTGATGTAACTGCCTTTGTAGCTGCCTGTTCCATGTGTGCTCAGAGTAAGACTCCACAACATCTTCCAGTGTGCCTCCTACAACCCATACCCAATGGAGAGAGGCCCTGGATCCACCTGTCTATGGATTTCATTGTGGAGTTACCCAACTCCCAGGGCAACACAGTTATCCTTGGGGTGGTTGACCGGTTCTCAAAAATGTCTCATTGTATTCCACTTAAGAAGTTGCCCACTTCTAAGGAACTGCCTTCCATTTTTGCTCTTGAGATCTTTTGCCTACATGGGCTACCCAAGGTGATTGTCTTGGACAGGGGTAGTCAGTTTGTTTCCTGTTTCTGGCAATCCTTTTGTGCACAATTTTGAATTCAGCTTGCTTTTTCCTCTGTGTATCACCCGCAGTCTAATGGGGCCGCAGAACAAGCCAATCAGTCCTTGGAGCAATTCCGACGTTGCTATATTTCTGACCATCATAACAACTGGTCAGACCTATTAATGTGGGCAGAGTTTGCTCACAATAGTGCCTTGGGGGCGTGTGTCCTAGGCATAGCAACATGAGGATATTTCTTCACCGGCTCCAGGCTAGCGGCTCTCCTGCGGCCATACAGCGATCTATTACCGCACATTACCATGCACCTGCTTATACCCCTGAACGTCTGTGAAGCCTGACCGCCATCCCACTGCTCCTGCAATCAACATGGATCACTACTTGCGACAAAATATCAGCCGGCGGTTTTCACACCAGCAGCATCACCATGCAGCTACAGACATAGCGGAGGTAATCAGTGTGCCTGATCCTCCTGCATGGACAGCCAATAGACACACAATGCCACCCTTCTAACCCCCCAGTGACTTCTCTCCCTGTTTTCCACAATCGCTGACAGCCTCCACAGACACAGAGGATGTACTGCTCAGCCATGAGCTCACAGCATCTCTTTCAGCTCCCATGCCACCCAGCGCTCTATGCTTCAGCCCAGAAGCCCTGGAGGGACAGAGACTGATACCTGCACAGCAGACCACAGTGAGTACACTCTGCAATCCTCCCCAACTACAGGGTCTCCCTCTATATGCTTCCTCTGAACAAAAGCTGTGGACTTTCTTGCAGCAGCTGCCCACAAGAGCTGATTTGGAAACCCTTGTGCAGGGAATAGAAACAGCTATGAAGGTGGAAATACAAACTCTCAGGCAAGAAGTGTCTGTATAGTGTCTCAATCTGTGCAAACCCTGCAGACCTCTCACTCTGAACTTACTGACCAAATCATACTGAACCTCCTTCAGGATAACTTGGAGAATCGCAGCCGTCGGCAGAACATTCGGTTGAGGGGGGTGCCTGAATCTGTCCCAAATTCAGAATTGCGTCTAACAGTGACCAACGTCTTCAACCGTTACCTAGAATGCCCGTCAGACTCTGAGATCATCATCGAACGAGTTCATAGAACTCTGGGCCACAATCTGACCCATCTGACAGACCCAGAGACGTCCTCTGCTGTTTACACTCCTTTAACCTTAAGGAGGAAATTCTGCGGCGGGCCTGGAGGATGGGAGTCCTGGAATTCTACGGTGCAGCTGTTCATCTCCTACCAAATGTTTCCAGAAAGACACTCTTAATGCGACGGACACTCACACCTCTCCTCGATGGCCTTGGCGAGAAAGGTCTTACCAACAGGTGGGGTCACCCTTTGCCGAAATGGATACAATTCCAGTACCCGATTAGCTGTGGCAGTTGTCTCCAAAGATCCCCAGTGTCAAGCACCCTTGGGTAGACCACAAAGGGCTCGCTATAACCATTGTGGTCGTGGGGACCCTTTACAAGCAAGACTGGTGAGTAACCCCTGTTTCCAACCTCCGAATGAAGAAGTGGCTGGCTGATCCTACCAGCATACATTCAGCGCAATGGTTGCTTTTTTTTTGTCATGATCAAACTTACAGAGTCAAATTGACTTCTGAGTGTCACCCCAGAAACACTGTGTGATGGGCCTGTAAGCTTGGGGCTCTTCTGGCTTGACCTTCAGTCTACCCTAGTTCGCTGATGAGTATATGAGCATAACTGGTCTCCCACGTTGTCTGTTAGACCTTGTACAGTATTATGTCGGTTGTTGTCTGTCTTTGATCACCACCTCCACAATGGTATACTCTGAGCGTTTGAGCCATGGTTTCCCAGATTATACTCGGAGCAGTGGCTCTCCCTTGGGATGCTCTCAGCTGCCGTATAGCCCCATAGTTGTGGTACGGTGCTAACAATATCTCCTGAGCTCAGAATGCCAAGCCGGTGGGGAGGGGGCAATCAACTGTACTTACAACGGCAGACTACCAGCATACTCTCTGCAACAAATACTCAAAGTATTTGATAACTTGTTTATATTGCTGTTCGCCAGATTGCGTCTCGTGTTTATTATTACTACTTATCCTTATTACCATCACATTGATTTGGTTTAGATGCCTTGGGTTGATTGCAGTTTTTCAGGTCGCACCTGGGTGCTGTGGTCCTACCCGGAGACGGGCCTTGTGGCATATTGATTTTGGGGCCCTGTAGTCGGCCTATCTCAGGCCTGGAACACTAGACCAGGGCTGTTTCCTATTATTCTCCTGGAGGATCTCAGTTCATTGCTAACGCAGTTACTTTGTGGTCATGGTTTACCAGACAGTCTATACCACTTCACTCTCTCTGGTAACAATGGTGCCTTAAAAGCAAAATTAAGATGGCTACAGGGGCCCCAATGGCCAGGGCCCAGATCTTAGCTGTGCCTTACTACTTCCCACACTAGGAATACGCACTAGCTGTCTTGCCGAGCTTTGGAGACAAAGGGCTCACATAGCATTTCTCCAAGAGGCTCACTTTAGGGCAGACAAGAAACCCAAACTATCGAACAAACACTTCCAGACGGCCTATCATAGTCCGATATTATCCTCTAAATCTAAAGGGACAAGTATTCTCATATCTAAGTCCCTCCACTGGCAATTCCTTGATGAGTACCGTGATCAGGAGGGAAGATTCCTGCTTCTAAAGGGAAAAATTTATTCTCAGACCTTTACTCTTGTGAACATTTATCTTCCAAAGTCCAATACACTTCCCAGTCTTGAGGCTTTTCTGTTCACCCTTGACTCCTTCCTCGAGGGAACCCTTGTTTTAGGAGGGGATTTCAATTTAACTCTAGACCCTCATAGAGACTCCTCCTCGAACTTGTCTTCCCTACCACAGGGAACCCGACGTCACCTCAAAAATCTATTGCACTCACATCAACTAGTCAATATCTGGAGAATAGTCCATCCACAAGAGCGGGATTATACTTTTTACTCTACCGTCCATGGGTCCTACTCTAGAATTGACCTTTTTTTCTTAAAGCACTTAGCATTTCCCCTGATCACCAAGACGGATATCGGCCACATCTCACTCTCAGACCACGCCCCCATCTTGCTGGAACTGGCTATTTCACAAGCATCCCCTAGGACCTCTACATGACGACTTAGGGAGGCGCTCCTAAAAGATCCCGAAGTTGCCACAGACATCCTTAGGGAAATTAACTCCTACTTCTCTACTAACGTAGACTCTGTTGACAATCCGATCTCGGTGTGGTCAGCGCATAAGTGCTTTATCAGGGGAATTCTAACCAAGCATGGTCATGCCGCCAAGTAACGCTGCGCTAAAATACTGTCTGACCTCCTGCTGCGACTTCATACTTTAGAACGTCAGCACAAGACACAGCCAGATAGTACTATCGAAGCGGAACTAGTTAATCTTCGGGAAGCCATACGGGACCATTCCATGTATGAAGCGAAACATGTACTGTTAAAGGCCCATTGTTCTTTTTACGAAGACGGTGATAAATGTGGCCGACTACTGGCAAATGCCTTACGCCTTACGTGCCAAGCGTTCTCAAACATATGTTCCCGCACTTCTTTCATCTTCAGGCTCCAAGATTCATTCTTCTTCAGAACTAGCAGAGACTTTTCGTGCTTTTTACTCTAAATTATATAATTTGGACCCAACTTCTACTTCCCGGTTGATGCCTCAAAACTCTCTGGATATTTGCAATTATCTTGGAGAAACCGACCTTCCTAGGCTGACGACGGAAGAGCGAGAGGACCTGTCTAAGCCTATTACAGTGGAGGAATTCACATCAGCCATAGCCCACACTCAGTCCGGCAAGGCACCCGGACCTGATGAATTCACCCTCCCTTACTCTGAAATGTACCAGGACCCTTTGGCGCCTTACTTTCTTGCGGCCTTCAATGCTGTAATGGATGGACACAACTTCCCTGCAGATAAGCTGCACACCCATATATCCGTGATCCCTAAGCCAGGTAAAGACCCATTACTATGTGCCAGTTACAGGCCCATTTCACTCCTGAACTGTGATGTGAAACTATTCACCAAAATCCTTGCCTCTAGGATGAATGTCTTACTGGAACGTCTAATTGTAACAGACCAAGTCGGCTTTATTCAGACTAGAGAGGCTAGGGACAATACTATTCAGACACTGAACATCATAGAAAAAGCAAAATGATCCCGTATTCCCCTACTGCTCCTGTCCACAGATGCAGAGAAGGCCTTTGACAGGGTGGACTGGAATTTTCTCCAGGAGAAGCTCAAATTTGTGGGTATCCCATCCTGTCATGGATGTCTGCCATTTTTTATAAGCCCACAGCTACAGTATGGGTAAATGACTACAACTCCAGTCCTTTCTCCATTTCGAACGGCACTAGACAGGGCTGCCCCCTGTCCCCATTGCTATTCGTTCTTTCCCTGAAACCTTTTTTACAACACATCAGAGGTAATGAGTCCATTAAAGGCACTCAATCCGGCCAATATGCACATAAAGTGGCAGCCTACGCCAACGACCTTTTATTTTATATCACTGAGCCCCTTACCTCTTTACCCTCCCTGTTACAGGAGCTGAAACGCTATGGTATCCTGTCTAACTGTCACAACGTGAACACGCATCGCGCATGCACAATTTCATTTTAAACGGCAGTGGAGTTTCCATTTTATGCAGTGTATGCTGTTGCTTTTATTTAATAAATTGGACTTGGTTTCTCTGCATGATTGGAGTTCCTTTTTTTTTGATATGGTTCACCTTCGCTGGATTGATTGCTGTATGAGGTACTCCTGGGACCACATCCTCTGAAATGTTCCTTGTTGTGGCTGACCGGCTGTCCAGGAAGGAGGCTAGTGGGATATCAGCTGAATCCCCTGTAGGAGACCCCCAGTGCTGCACTGTCTATCATATATTTAACTTTAAAGTTAACCTGCAAAAGTCGGAGGCTCTGAATGTCTCCTTGTCAGATTCTACTATTTCAAATCTGCACCCCTTTTTCCCGTTCAAGTGGGCTGCAAACCTGCATGACATTATTCCCCTCAACTACCAGCCTCTCTTATCTACGCTCACTGCTGATCTCAAAAGGTGGGACTCTTTGGCCCTTTCCTGGTTCGGCTGTTGTAATATACTCAAAATGAATGCAATGCCCAGACTTTTGTACTTATTGCAGGCACTGCCTGTCAAAATACCCCAGACATTTTTTCACGCCGTACGTTCAATATTCATCAGATTCATCTGGCACTGTAAACACCCACATCTCAGCAGAGCACTATTATTACGACCAGAGATTAAGGGCGGTCTCGGGTTTCCAGACCCAGCCCTATATAACACCGTGGCACATATGACCAGGGTGGTGGACTGGTGCCGACATAGTGACCTGAAAATGGGAAAGGAATGCCGATCACTAAGCCTCCAGAACTTAATAGGTACTTCCGCCCTACTGTGAACTCTCAGGTGCTGGCTCTGCATAAGGCTGTAGAAACAGGAAGGTCCTGGACTGCCGCACTCCGTAGAAAAGGCATCTTTATTAGAAAAATAGCATAAAATCCAACATTACAGTCAAAATCAAGACGTGGACAGGACAGGGATCAATGGCTAATGTGTTTCACATCGTTCAATGCTTACTCATAGCTAGATTGATCAAGAACCAATGGTGCATATAAGGAAGTTGAAAAAGATGAACCACCAATCAAGATAGACAATTAGGTGAACACACCTTCTGCACAATTGGAGCTTGGAATCCCAAAAATAAGATGCACCTGTGGGGCAAGAAACGAATACTAGTGTAGCACTAACTCTCGGCAGAGCTGCTGGTTTAAGCAGGCTTGTTACCTTCACTCTCCTTCCCTCTGTTTTACCGGCACTGTCTAGGGTCCCGTTGAGTTTACCTCTGGACGATACACGCACCAACACTTGAATATGTTTTCAATGCTTTATTAAACGATTTACTAAGGAAGTAGCAGGAAAGAGGCAGAAGGGAAACTGCAGAAGAAACTCAAATATCTTCTTGTAAGGTTCTTGATAAATGTCCTGGTAGGATTTAGATATTACAATAGAATGCGCTCCCCCGTGGGACATACTCTTTGCACGCCTGGATAGGCCTCTCTCACTTGCCTAGCAGCCAGTACGTAGCACGAACAAAAGTCTCTGCCACAGACTTGTTTGGGGCAAACCTGTACGATCCTCTGCCGCTTTTTTACTTTTACTAAACAGTAAAAAAGGGAGGACAGACCATATTGACCCCATAAAGAATGAGGAAGGACATCTGGTTACAAAGGATGGGGAGATGGTGAAGGTATTGAATTTATTCTTCTCCTCAGTCTTCACGAGTGAATTGGGGGGCTTCAGTAACCAAAACTGCAGTGTTTATCATCATGACACAACACAGGAAGCACCTCCATGGTAACAAAGGACAGAATTAAAATTAGACTTGAGAAACTTAACATTAATAAATCACCGGGACCAGATGGCTTGCATCCGAGGGTACTTAGGGAACTCAGTCAAGTGATTGCCAGAAACATTGTTCCTAATTTTTACAGACAGTCTATTGACTGGAATGGTACCAGCTGATTGGAGAAAAGCCAATGTAGCACCAATATTTAAAAAGGGCCCAAAATACATCCCTGGGAATTACAGACCAGTTAGCCTAACATCAATAGTATGTAAACTCTTGGAGGGGATGATAAGGGACTATATACAAGATTTTAGTAATAAGAATGATATCATTAGCAGTAATCAGCATGGATTCATGAAGAATCGTTCTTGCCAAACCAATCTATTAACCTTCTATGAGGAGGTGAGTTGCCATCTAGATAAAGGAAGGCCCGTAGACGTGGTGTATCTGGATTTTGCAAAAGCATTTGACACAGTTCCCCATAAACGTTTACTGTACAAAATAAAGTTCATTGGCATGGACCATAGGGTGAGTACATGGATTGAAAACTGGCTACAAGGGCGTGTTCAGAGGGTGGTGATAAATGGGGAGTACTCGGAATGGTCAGGGGTGGGTAGTGGGGTTCCCCAGGGTTCTGTGCTGGGACCAATCCTATTTAATTTGTTTATAAACGACCTGGAGGATGGGATAAACAGTTCAATCTCTGTATTTGCAGACGATACTAAGCTAAGCAGGGCAATAACTTCTCCGCAGGATATGGAAACCTTGCAAAAAGACCTGAACAAATTAATGGGGTGGGCAACTACATGGCAAATGAGATTCAATGTAGAAAAATGTAAAATAATGCATTTGGGTGGCAAAAATATGAATGCAATCTATACACTGGGGGGAGAACCTATGGGGGAATCTAGGATGTAAAAGGACCTGGGGGTCCTTTTAGATTATAGGCTCAGCAATGGCATGCAATGCCAAGCTGCTGCTAATAAAGCAAACAGAATATTGGCATGCATTAAAAGGGGGATCAACGCAAGAGATAAAATGATAATTCTCCCACTCTACAAGGCTCTGGTCCAGCCGCACCTGGAGTATGCTGTCCAGTTCTGGGCACCAGTCCTCAGGAAGGATGTACTGGAAATGGAGCGAGTACAAAGAAGGGCAACAAAGCTAATAAAGGGTCTGGAGGATCTTAGTTATGAGGAAAGGTTGCAAGCACTGAACTTATTCTCTCTGGAGAAGAGACGCTTGAGAGGGGATATGGTTTTAAATTTACAAATACTGTACTGGTGACCCCACAATAGGGATAAAACTTTTTCGCAGAAGAGATTTTAATAAGACTCGTGGCCACTCATTACAATTAGAAGAAAAGAGGTTTAACCTTAAACTACGTAGAGGGTTCTTTACTGTAAGAGAGGCAAGGATGTGGAATTCCCTTCCACAGGCGGTGGTATCAGCGGGGAGCATTGATAGCTTCAAGAAACTATTAGATAATCACCTGAATGACCGCAACATACAGGGATATATAATGTAATACTGACACATAATCACACACATAGGTTGGACTTGATGGATTTGTGTCTTTTTTCAACCTCACCTACTATGTAACTATGTAACTATGTAGGATGTATCGGTTTTCTGTAATGACCGTCAGTCACAGTGCTTGAACCTTAAAGCCAACCCGGCAACACCATGCTGTATAGTTACTTTTTAGGATACGTCCTCCAACCGAGTCACCAGGTTCCTCTCCAGACCAGCACGCCGCGTGATCCTTCCATGACAGGTCCTCCCCTGGGATCTCTTCGGTTGTCCAGCTTCTTCCCTTCTGGATAGACAGCCCAGGACCATTCCTCGACTGCTGTGGTAGGCCCTAGACAAGCTTCCGGGCCCACCCCTGCGCCGCAGCGGCGTGGGCCTCTGGAGCAGAGGACCACGAGACTGCTCTCTAACGCATACCTGTCGGCCAGGAGAGCCAGCAGGTGGCTGTAAAACGAACCCCTCAATATGGCGTCTGTCCCATAAATACCCTCGCCCAGAATGCAACTCGGAGGATCGAAAAGAGCATCCATACGCTTCGACATGTTGCCCTTCCAACACTGACCAGTGATAACAGCGACACCCTCCGGTCAGTCTGGAAACACACACAACGTCAGCCAAGATGGAACAGAGGCAAACTTAACCTATTTAACGAACAAGTTACTAAATGTACCTAACATATGGTCGATCGCAAATCTACCAGCGCTACACTAGTATACTAGAAAACATTTGTAATTGCATTGGAATCATAGATAATAATCCAGAATGTATGCATAGCCCATCATAGTGCACTTATATAAATGGGATTAAGCTGAAAAAACAACATACAAAATAAAAAAATACATTTCACTCTAAAGTGTGCAAAATATAAAGAAAAATATAAAGAAAAAATTATAATAATAATAGCAGAGTGAATGGATACAGAGATCTATGTAAGACATAGAGTATAAATTTGGTATGGGGTGTTGGCCAAAAGACCGTATTAAGCCTGTGATAAAGATCTCTTGTATGAACAAGAAAAGAAATATCTTTTGCTTCTCAGTCACAGTAAAACTTTAAAACGTTCTATTTGTTTTTCCGCATGGCTTATGTACATTGAGTCTCTGGCTCCCACTGGATTTTTATTTATACATGGATGCCTAATAACGGTTGTGGTCAGCTGTAGATCCGTTCCTAGGATTCGTTGTACCTGCTTAACCGGGAGTATTCTTCAAGCCAGTTGATCCAAAGCTTTTATGACTTTGGGTGGTATAAGCCTCTCCAAGTCATCGACCTCTGGTAAGCCTCCCTTTTGTCCATTGGTGGTGGCTCTCTCACTTTACTGGTCCCTTTGGAGTATTGGCGTGGGATGAATGTCCGTTCCAATGTATTTGTGACCACTCTTCCATCTATGGACTTTATTTATTCATTACACTTTAATTTATAAGAGAAAATATTTTTCTCACTGCCATTTCTATCACTGTTATATATCATTTTTGTCACTGAAAATATTTCATATTTATCTTTTTTTGTAATGTATATAACATGTTGTTTTGTTTACACAACTCAGATTTAGTTTAATCTGCAATTTGGGTTATTTAGATAATTCTAGTGATATTTGACGTATCAGTATTCATACACAGATTTTGGATGCAGTATAATTTCATTTTTGAGATTTTTTGCACTTGATGTTACTAACACTTCAATGAGTATATGTAACACATTATTCATAAGGTTTTTTAGCGCTACACTTTTTTACACTCACACATATTGCTTTTTGGTCTATAGCTGTGTTGGCTGCTATTTTTACCTTTATCTACACAGCGCTGTATATCTTTTTCCTTATTCAAAGGGAACTTACAGAGCAACAGACAATGCCTGGTTACATTGAATTGGACGGTCAGCTTAATAAAAGGCTTGACAAACTTGAAAGAGGTGTCATTTCCACTAAAAAAGATAAACGTACCAGAGACCAACTGGACTACGACACAAACAATGTTTGGAAGAATGGAATGGAAGAAGCCGGTTTTCCATTCAAACCGTCCACGAAGAGCTGCCTCTAAGAAAAGAGTCAGCTTCTCGGACACCGAGGGTGAGCTGGCCTATGATACCTTGGCAGCCACAGGATCGGATTCCTCTTCGGATAATAGTCCGGTTACTGATCACACACATAACAACAGCACAGTGGCTGTAAACCAGGGCGGATGTGGCCGCAGCAAGAAAGGGAGAAAAAAGAAAGGAAAAGAAGGAGAGGAGGAAAAAGACATAAAAGAACCCAGCGAAAACCATTACGAATTACGAGGCTGGAAACAACAGAAAGTTTAAATGTTGTTACATAGTTACATAGTTACATAGTAGGTGAGGTTGAAAAAAGAAACACGTCCATCAAGTCCAACCTATGTGTGTGATTATGTGTCAGTATTACCTTACATGTCCCATATACCTTACATATGTTGCGGTCATTCAAGTGATTATCTAATAGTTTCTTGAAGCTATCAATGCTCCCCGCTGAGACCACCGCCTGTGGAAGGGAATTCCACATCCTTACCGCTCTTACAGTAAAGAACCCTCTACGTAATTTAAGGTTAAACCTCTTTTCTTCTAATTGTAATGAGTGGCCCCGAGTCTTATTAAACTCTCTTCTGCGAAAAAGTTTTATCCCTATTGTGGGGTCACCAGTACAGTATTTGTAAATTGAAATCATATCCCCTCTCAAGCGTCTCTTCTCCAGAGAGAATAAGTTCAACGCTCGCAACCTTTCCTCATAACTAAGATCCTCCAGACCCTTTATTAGCTTTGTTGCCCTTCTTTGTACTCGCTCCATTTCCAGTACATCCTTCCTGAGGCCTGGTGCCCAGAACTGGACAGCATACTCCAGGTGCGGCCGGACCAAAGTCTTGTGGAGCGGGAGAATTATCATTTTATCTCTGGAGTTGATCCCCCTTTTAATACATGCCAATATTCTGTTTGCCTTATTAGCAGCAGCTTGGCATTGCATGCCATTGCTGAGCCTATCATCTACTAGGGCCCCCAGGTCCTTTTCCATCCTAGATTCCCCCAGAGGTTCTCCCCCCAGTGTATAGATTGCATTCATATTTTTGCCACCCAAATGCATTATTTTACATTTTTCTACATTGAACCTCATTTGCCATGTAGTCGCCCACCCCATTAATTTGTCCAGGTCTTTTTGCAAGGTTTCCACATCCTGCGGGGAAGTTATTGCCCTGCTTAGCTTGGTATCGTCTGCAAATACAGAGATTGAACTGTTTATCCCATCCTCCAGATCGTTTATAAACTAATTAAATAGGATTGGTCCCAGCACAGAACCCTGGGGAACACCACTACCCACCCCTGACCATTCTGAGTACTCCCCATTTATCACCACCCTCTGAACACGCCCTTGTAGCCAGTTTTCAATCCAGGTACTCACCCTATGGTCCATGCCAACGGACCCTATTTTGTACAGTAAACGTTTATGGGGAACTGTGTCAAATGCTTTTGCAAAATCCAGATACACCACGTCTACGGGCCTTCCTTTATCTAGATGGCAACTCACCTCCTCATAGAAGGTTAATAGATTGGTTTGGCAAGAATGATTCTTCATGAATCCATGCTGATTACTGCTAATGATATCATTCTTATTACTAAAATCTTGTATATAGTCCCTTATCATCCCCTCCAAGATTTTACATACTATTGATGTTAGGCTAACTGGTCTGTAATTCCCAGGGATGTTTTTTGGGCCCTTTTTAAATATTGGTGCTACATTGGCTTTTCTCCAATCAGCTGGTACCATTCCAGTCAATAGACTGTCTGTAAAAATAAGGAACAACGGTCTGGCAATCACCTGACTGAGTTCCCTAAGTACCCTCGGATGCAAGCCACCTGGTCCCGGTGATTTATTAATGTTAAGTTTCTCAAGTCTAATTTTAATTCCGTCCTCTGTTAACCATGGAGGTGCTTCCTCCTTGTAATTTTGTCAGCACATCTTCTATTCAACAAAGATGTTTCACTTCTATCCAGGGGCTTAAACTTTTGCCCTTCAAATCATTTTGATTAATTTGGTACTATACAACCGTTTGGCATGCACCTTAACATTGCAGAAGCACTATTTCACCGATCGTGAGGATAGCCAATCTACTCCATCACCGGATCCACTGCCAGCTGGTCAGTCAATCTCTTCTCCAAAACGTTTTATTGATGTCTGTGTACTATCAGATCTTTCTGACCTTGCGGCAGAATCAGATCATAATACAGTTCATGAAAATATCAATTCTAATCCAGTGTCCAGTTTAGGTCTATTGATCATGGCTCCCTGGGGGTGATACCCCCACTCCCCCCCCCCACCTTTCCTCCCTTTTTTTTTTGCTGTCTCTCTCTCTATCTTTTCCTTCTTCACCATTTATCCTTCTAAACCAAAAAAACAAAAAGTGATGGGCACAGAAGCATATATGTACCCTGTATTAGACTTCAGTTGGTGGTGTGAACCTCATTGATGGGTTCCCTTTACTCATATGCATTTGTTTTGTATGGTTGTGCTTATTGCACTCATTATCTCATCATTTCCATGCAATGTGAAATAGTCTCTATATTTGTATCTGTGTCACATCTTTAAATAAAAAATGTAAAAAAAACAAAAAAAACAATAGTGTCTTGAATTTTGCTTCCTGATTGTCCCCAATTTATGGCGAACTATGGTTTCCAACCTTCCATGTTTGACTCATTTGTTCCGCAGAGTATTCCTGCGTTAGAGGAGCATCTCTGTGGTCTTCGTTCCACTTGGGCGCAAGTCCAGGAGGCTTTGAGACATGCTAATGATAGGTACAGACTCCATGCTGACCGCAGACGCCTGCCCGCGCCTTCCTACCAGGTTGGGGACAAGGTCTGGAAGTCATCTTGCAGCCTCCGACTTCGTGTTCCTTCACTGAAGTTTGCACCTCGGTTTATTGGGCCTTTCCGTATTCTTCGCAGGATTAATCCAGTGGCTTTTGCATTAGACCTTCCTTCTTACATGCGTATTTTGAATGTATTTCATGTCTCCTTATTAAGACTTTTGGTCTGCAACTGCTTTACCACCTCGTGCCATGTCCTCACCCTGTACAGGTTGAGAATCATGAGGAGTATGAAATACAGCCCATTGTTGACTCCCGTAGATTCTGTGGGCGCATACAGTACCTGGTGGGTCCAATCCTCGGACGTACATGCCCCTGTCCTCCTCCGTGATTTCCATAGACGTTTTCCCCTCAAGCCTGGTGGTCCTCCGGGGGAGGGCTTGTTGAGGAGGTGGTACTGTCAGGGCTGGGCTCAGCCCTTCTCTGAGCTGGTCGCTCAGCTGTCGGCTAATTGCTAGCTCCTATCTCTCCACAGGTACTCAGCTGTTGATGATATCCTGCTTGTCAGCCATGCTTACTTAAGCCGCCCAGCCCAGAGCAACTCTGCCTTCACCCTAGTTAACATCACAGAGATGCTCTCCTGCATTCCTGTTAAAAGACTTGCTTGGCTGACATCCCTTCTGGCTCTAGATCCTGCCTGCTGTTTTACTACGCTCATCTCCGGCTCCCTGACATTTGGCTCGTCTGACTATTTGTTCCGGTTCCTGAACTCTGGCTATGTTTTGACTACGTTTGTTCTATTTATTTTTATTATTAAACAAGTGTGATTTAACTGTACTTCTGTCTCGGTCTGAATTTATGGTTTCTGACAGTAATACAGTGTATTGAAGTGGTTTAGGGGGACCCTATGACAGAATTGAGAAAAAGAAATGGCATGGGTCCCCTCCTAGTCCATACCAGGCCCTTTGGGTCTGGTATAGATTTTAAGGGACAAGGGCCTCATCCCCACAATCCTGGTCATTGGTTGTGGTCTGCGGATCAGATCCCCCCCATCCCATCCCCTCCTCTTGATTAATTTCTCTCCTCTTTCTTCTCCTTCTCTGTCTGAAAACATTGGAAAATACTATGCAGTATGCACCAATCGTCTGGTAAGAATACCTTGTGTGCAGGGTATGATACCACCCTGGATAGTGAGTAGATTCTTGCCATTACATGACAATAGCTAAGTATTTGTAGGTAATCGGATCCACTCAGAATGCTCATGCGAGGCTTGTTCCTTCAAATGCTGTTTATCACATGGCAACGTTTTTGTTTTCTACAGTCATCTATTATACAAAAGTGTTTGATATGACTTGTTACCTTATCCACATTTGGTTTCTTAATTAGTGTTTATTAACCTCTATTACTTGAATATCTATTATATTATCACAGATAACCTTTTTCAGGAATGTGCTGTCATGTCATGTTCCTAATCTGTACTGCATACCCATAAATAAAGAATAGAATAAAAAAAAAAAATTAAAGTGCACACTTACAATAAAAGAAAGATTGCGACCACATTTTAAGACAGAAACCCAAACTGCATATTAAGCTAAGAAAAGGCAGACCATCAGCTAATGTGCGTGATGACATCACGTCTGGCTCCGTCCTATATGTTGCGGCACTAGATGATGTTATCAAGGGGTATGATCACAAATTGGAGCTATATCTTGTACAATACAGCAACAGCATACATACGGTGGTTTTGAGTATATAGTCCACAAAGAAGTGTAAATAGTGCAGTGGTCGGGAGTATGTGAAAGGGAAACACTGTACAGAGTGGTTAGTGCCAAGCCCCATTAATTGGTCAGTGTTAAATGCCCTCTTTCTTGGTGCTAATTGACAAGCCCCTCATGTTGGTGGTTAGTGGTGAGTACCCATGAAAGGTAAACCAGAGTCAGAAACTTCTTACAATTTCTTACCTGCATAGCAGCTCTCAGACTGCACCCTTCAAGAATAAAGTGTCTCTAATGCCGCGTACACATGACTGGACTTTACGGCATACTTGGTCCGGCGAACCGTGGTCCTTGGGCGGTGGTGGTGGTACAATAACACTGTAAGACCTCACAGATATTCTTGTTGGGCACATGGATGGGCCCTGCTGTGAAATATTATATAAAAAATTGTAATTACATGTCCCTGTTAAACAGGGTTAGAAATATTGGGCCTTGGGCGTGGTGGTGGTGCCACAACACTGTAAGCCTTCACAGATACTCTTGTTGGGTGCAGGGATGGGCCCTGCTGTCAAATATTATATCAAAAATTGTAATTACATGCCCCTGTTAAACAGGGTTAGAAAAATTGGGCCTTGGGCGGTGGTGGTGGTGCCAAAACACTGTAAGCTCTCACAGATACTCTTGTTGGAGGCTGGAAAGGGCCCTGCTGTGAACTATTATATCAAAAATTGTAATTACATGTACCTGTTAAACAGGGGCAGAAAAATTGGGCCTTGGGTGGTGGTGGTGCCACAACACTGTAACCCCTCACAGATACTCTTGTTGGGCGCAGGAACGGGCCCTGCTGTAATATTTACAATAATAATTACATGCCCCTGTTAAACAGGGTCATAAAAATTGGGCCTTGAGTGGTGGTGGTGGTGCCCTAAACCAAAAATATTGTTGGAAGCTAGCATCATCAAGATCGAGGAGTAATAGTATAGTCAGCATAGGCAGTCTTCAAGGGATCCCACATCCATAGCAAATTCACTCAGTTACATCAGCATCAGGTGCTTGATAGCTGCTGATTAGGGATGAGCTTCGAGTTCGAGTCGAACTCATGTTCGACTCGAACATTAGCTGTTCGGAAGTTCACCGAACAGCGAACAATTTGGGGTGTTCGCGGCAAAGAAGAAAGGAGAAATCAAAAGTGCTAATTTTAAAGGCTTATATGCAAGTTATTGTCATAAAAAGTGTTTGGGGACCTGGGTCCTGCCCCAGGGGACATGGATCAATGTAAAAAAAGTTTTAAAAACGGCTGTTTTTTCAGGAGCAGTGATTTTAATAATACTTAAAGTCAAACAATAAAAGTGTAATATCCCTTTAAATTTTGTAGCTGGGGGTGTCTATAGTATGCCTGTAAAGGGGCGCATGTTTTCTGTGTTTAGAACAGTCTGACAGCAAAATGACATTTCGAAGGAAAAAAACAATTTAAAACTACTTGTGGCTATTGCATTGCCGACAATACACCTAGAAGTTAATTGATAAAAACGACATGGGAATTCCCCACAGGGGAACCCCGAACCAAGATTTAAAAAAAAATGACGTGGGAGTCCCCCTAAATTCCATACCAGGCCCTTCAGGTCTGGTATGGATATTAAGGGGTACCCCGGCCAAATTTTTTTTTAAAAAATGACATGGGGTTCCCCTTAAATTCCATACCAGACCCTTCAGGTCTGGTATGGATTTTAAGGGGAACACCGCTCCAAAAAAAAAAAACGTCATGGGGTCCCCCCAAGAATCCATACCAGACCCTTATCCGAGCAGGCAATCTGGCAGGCCGCAGGAAAAGAGGGGGGACGAGAGTGTGGCCCCCCCTCCTGAACCGTACTAGGCCACATGCCCTCAACATTGGGAGGGTGCTTTGGGGTAGCCCCCCAAAACACCTTGTCCCCATGTTGATGAGGACAAGGGCCTCATCCCCACAACCCTGGCCGGTGGTTGTGGGGGTCTGCGGGCGGGGGGCTTATCGGAATCTGGAAGTCCCCTTTAATAAGGGGACCCCCAGATCCCGCCCCCCCCGTGTGAAATGGTAAAGGGGTACTTACCCTTACCATTTCAATAAAAAACTGTCAAAAATGTTAAAAACTTTTTCTTGCATTGATCCATGTCCCCCGGGGCAGGACCCGGGTCCCCAAACACTTTTTATGACAATAACTTGCATATAAGCCTTTAAAATTAGCACTTTTGATTTCTCCCATAGACTTTTAAAGGGTGTTCCGCGGCATTCGAATTTGCCGCAAACACCCCAAATTGTTCCCTGTTCGGCGAACTTGCGAACAGCCAATGTTCGAGTCGAACATGAGTTCGACTCGAACTCGAAGCTCATCCCTAATGTCTCATGTGTTTATGCATGTTATATTATGGTCGGACTCTGTTTGACATGATGTTGTCCCCTTTTTCAGCCTTCGGTATCAGATTACCCACACATATGGTAAACCTTTTTATTATGTTGCTTCTTCCATCAAGGATTGATCGCCCCGGGGTGAGTCTATCTTACGCTAATTACCGGCATTATGTCCCCCGGCACGGGTAGGCCCCACATCTTTTGATAGTGGGGCCTTACTTAGGGCTCTTGGCAGTCCATTTGATCCGCCATTCGCGCATGTGCGATACGGCTGCTCTCTGGACCGGCCTGTAGTGAGCCCTCCTCTCTCGTGTCGGCGGCGCTGCGACGTCTGACGTCATCGTGCCTTATGATGCGGTGGCGCTGGATGCCGCCGCGCCAAGGGAACAGTCTTCGGCGCACAGTATCTCCTCTGCTGACACTGATCAGCTGGGGATTTAGTGATGCCGAACCTCGCCCACCCCCTAATATATTACACAACATGGCCAGCATAGGCGGGGTTATCCTCACGCTGGTTTTTCAACCTCCAGGTGCAGACACACTGGTGTGCTGCACACCTAGACTGCACATCTAGGAGGAGGTTGATTTTCCTGATAAACTGAAAATTTAAAGTAAGTACTAGGTCTCACCATACTGTACTAAGATGACGATTTTTTCCATGTAGTTTTATACTCTTACTATATGCTATGCTAATAGACATATATATACATACTCGGGTTAAAACCATTGATCTACTTTGCAAGCATAGTTTTTAAATCGCATTTAGTGTATCACAGAGTAAACCTTGTATATGATAGCCCCTCTTTTTCAGGCCAGTCCATCTGTTATCTTCCCATACCCTCCTGTTGATTACATCAATTTGCACATGTGTGATTATATCAAACTTTTATGATCAAATTTCAGTATTACAGAGGGGCAATTATACTCACTGCACATTTGTTATTTTACTTTTTGATTTATTTTGTTCATTATGTTATCTTTTGATACTCATACCATATTATATATTTATATTTAGGGACGTACATTCCCCTCTTCCTTTTTTTGCTAATCCTTGTGGACGCTGGTGATTTGGCGTATTTGACGCATCTGCGGGGCTTTAAGATCTGCCATTTACACATACTACAGGGATTCCAGACAACCCTCAATCTTTGGCTTCCAATATATAAGCCTACATATGGCCTTATCTATCCAAACATGGGTGTGTGACTGGTGCTGTGGTGACTGAGACTTGGAACATCATCTGATAAGCCACCAAGTTATAATCCAGCCAGGATATGCATATAGTTCTGTGAACGAGTAAGTCCTCTCTTTCCTCTTTTTTTGATTTTTTTGTTTTCCCAAGCTCTTATTCTCCGCCACCTATAACCTATGATATACGTCCATTGCATACGTGTACTAATGATTGGTATGTTTTACCTATGTACCTCTCCAGATCATACAATAATCCTCACAGGAAACCCCTGAAGAAGGAATTGCACTTCTACCTGTAAATCCAAAACATGTTGGGTTCCTATGTATCATGTATATGTATGTTTCTTTAATCCAGAACGTTCATCTATATGGTCTAGGTATTTTGTATGAACTGTCTATTGTTTTAAATACCCTATTTTGTTTATTTCAAATAAAGTATATCTTTTTATTACTCTTGGGCACCTTGTCATACCAATCATACTACTCATTATTCTTTTTGTATACTCTTGTTTCCCCCTTCACCCGTACAATCCCAGGGTTTCCATTTTTTATCTCTCCAAAAATATTGTTGGGATGAGATGAAGGGGGTATGAACCTACACCTTTATTTAATACTTGGCAGTGCATCACTTTAAAAATTACACTCAAATAGTAACAGGACAGTGCATGCATCCTTGATCAGTAGCCACTGGTGTGGGGAAAAGAAGACAAGCTCAGCTGACCCTGTCCTGGTGCCATGCTCACACAGGTACTCATTGATTGCCCTCTGCTGTGCATGCAGCTGCTGCAGCATTGCCAATGTTGAGTTCAACCTGGTGGGCATGTCACAAATGAGGCGGTTGGTGGGCAGGTTGCATTACCTTTAAATGTCTGCCAGCCGAGCACTGGCATTGTATGACCAGCATAAATGACCACAGACTTTTCTGGCCTGCCTTAGGAGATTATGTAAGTCTGGGTACCTGCTCAAGAATCACTGCACCACCAAATTTAGGACGTGTGCCAAACATGGAACATGGGTCAAGTGTTCCTGTCAAGTATCAGGTGTAACCAGAGTTGTGTGAACAGCAACAGAGGAACAAACGTATGTAAGGTGAAAATATACGATTTATTAAAGATAAGTGAATAACTATAAATACAACCACCTCCAATATCACTCAGTGCACAACAACCAATACCAAACAGAAACCCTCAAATAATAATAGTGTAGTACTAACTCTCGGTGGAGCTGCTGGTTTAAGCGGGCTTGTTACCTTCACTCTTCTTCCCTCTGTTTTACTGGCACCGGGTCTAGGGTTCCGTTGAGTTTACCTCTGGACGATACTTGCACCAACACTTGAATACGTTTTCAATGCTTTATTAAACGATTTACTAAGGAAGTAGCAGGAAAGAGGCAGAAGGGAAACTGCAGAAGAAACTCAAATATCTTCTTGTAAGGTTCTTGACAAATGTCCTGGTATGATTTAGATATTACAATAGAATGCGCTCCGCTAGTGGGACACACTCTTTGCACGCCTGGATAGGCCTCTCTCACTTGCCTAGCAGCCAGTACATAGCACGAACAAAAGTCTCTGCCACAGACTTGTTTGGGGCAAACCTGTACGATCCTCTGCCACAGTATGGGTTTTCTGTAATGAACGTCAGTCACAGTGCTTGAACCTTTAAGCCAACCCGGCAACACCATGCTGTATAGTTACTTTTTAGGATACGTCCTCCAACCGAGTCACCAGGCCCCTCTCCAGACCAGCACGCTGTGTGATCCTTCCAAGACGGGTCCTCCCCTGGGATCTCCTCGGTTGTCCAGCTTCTTCCCTTCTGGATATACAGCGCAGGACCATTCCTCGGCTGCTGTGGTAGGCCCCAGACAAGCTTCTGGGCCCACCCCTGCGCCGCAGCGGCATGGGCCTCCGGTACGGAGGACCACGAGATTGCTCTCTAACGCATACCTGTCGGCCAGGAGGGCCAGCAGGTGGCTGTAAAAACGAACCCCTCAATATGGCGTCTGTCCCATAAATACCCTCGCCCAGAATGCAACACAGAGGACCACCTCCACCGAGTTGTCTCCGGGACAGAAGAGCACCCAATACGCTTTGACACGTTGCCCTTCCAACACTGCCCAGTGATAACAGCGTCAGTCTGGAAATGCACATAACGTCAGCCAAGCTGGAACAGAGGCAAACTTAACCTATTTAACAAACAAGTTACTAAATTTACCTAAGATATGGTAGATCGCAAATCTACCAGCGCTACAATAGTAACAGACAAATATATACAAGTAAAGGGGAATACCGAGATCATAAATAGAGCCAGGCCAGGGTCGTCAATGGGAGCTCAGCAGCTGGGGAAGGGAAACAAACAGGAAAAGGAGAGGATGGATGGATCACAGGAGGGACGGGTACAGGTACAAGGCTCAGGGTTCAGGTAAATAGACAGGAACAGGAACAGGGTCAGGTACAGATACAGATACAGAGCTCTCAGGATCAGGAACAGGGCACAAGGAAAGATACCAAGGCAAGGCATAAGTGTGTCTGCCGAGTATTTAGACACAACTCAATCAGACTCAAGTGATGCCTGATTGCAGTAGATGATGTCGGCTCCACACTACCAGGAACCACCCGCTGGTGGACGCTAGTACTGCGGCCCAAAGATCACATAATACTACCTACAGGGGAAAGCGCCCCTGGCAGTTCCAGACTGCCAGGAGACACCTGCTGGTGGACCACAGTGCTGCACGTCAAATATCAGGCAGTGTCATCAGAGGATGGAACCTTCCCTGACAGTTCCTGTCGGAGGGCGGAGAGAAGGTTGGTGCCATTGTTGCATACAACCATTCCTGGCTGAAGCTGGTGTGGGGTCAACCACCTCTGAGTCTGCCCCTGCAGAGCTGACAGAATCTTTGCCCCAGTGTGGCTCCTGTCCCCTAGGCAGACCAACTCAAGCATCGCATGGCATCTTTTAGCCTGACTGCTTGCGTAGCCCCTTGAACACTCACGGAGCACCACTGGTTCAGAGGACAAATCTGCAGAAGAGGCCATAGAGGAAGAAGAAGAGGAGGGGTGGAGGAGAGAGTTGTGGCAGAATCACCACTAGCATTTTGGAGGCGTGGTGGCGTAACAAACTCCAACAACACTGAACCCTGTCCTGCATCCTTTCCAGCTGCCAGCAGAGTTACCCAGTGCACCATGAAGGAAAGGTAACGTCCCTGCCCATGCCTGCTGGACCATGAGTCAAAGGTAATATAAACCTTACTGCCTGAGTGCTCTGTCCAACAAGTCCAAAACATTGCCTTCCACATGCCAGTAGAGAGCTGGAATGGCCGTCCATGAAAAGAAATGGTGTTTTTGGAACCTGCCACTGCAGTGTGATGCAATAGGATGGCTGCCCTTAAGCTGCTGCCTAGAGGACATCCTGCCTCATTGGAGTTGTGCCTCCTCCTCCTATCTTCTCTCAGGCACCCAAGCACAGTCAGTGACCTCATCATCCCCCCCTCCTCATCACTGGAGCAAACTTGGCAGTATGCTGCTGCAAACTGCCAGTTTCTTGTCCTTCTGTGGCACCCCCTCTCTCTAGGCTCAAGTTACTCCCTTCCTCAACATGGGAACCAACATTGGAGCCTTCAAATTGTTGCGCATCCTCCAGCAGCATGTACCCGAAACTGTGGTCGAATAATTCTGGGGACTCCTCTGTGCATGATGGTGGGGCTATGGAAGGAGTGACTATGGACAAGGAGCCGGTGGAATAGGTTGCTTTGGCAGCTGCGTTGGAAGGCAAATTACTTTGAGCATGGGTGACAGAGGATGAGGAGGTTGAGGACGGCTTTGTTATCCACTCCACCAACTCTTCTGCATGTTGTGGCTCAATAACACAGCCAACAGCAGAAACAAAGGACAAGCGTGCCCCACGGCCACCTGCAGAGGATGCAACATGTCCACGACCACTACAGTTGACTGTAGACACAGAGGCTGCTTGCCCTCTTACAGTGGCCTGTAAGCGTCTGGCTCTCCTTGGTAGCCTTCCGGACATGATGTATTTTTTGTTTTGAAACACCACACTACACTGTATTAGATACTGTGTACACCGCCTGAAGTGTATTAGAAACTGTACACACTGAATTACCGTATTTATCGGCGTATAACACGCGCCGGCGTATAACACGCACCCCAAGTTTAGGAGGAAATTTTAAGGAAAAAAACTTTTAGGAGGGAAGTTTAAGGAAAAAAAACTTACATTTAAATGCCCATCAATGCAGCCTCATCAGTGTTCATCTGCAGCCTTTCCCCAGTGTCCAGTGCAGCCTTGTCAGTGCAGCTTTGCCCCAGTGCAGCCTTGTCAGTGCAGCTTTGCCCCAGTGCAGCCTTGTCAGTGCAGCTTTGCCCCAGTGCAGTCTTGTCAGTGCAGCTTTGCTCCAGTGCAGCCTTGTCAGTGCAGCTTTGCCCCAGTGCAGCCTTGTCCCCAGTGCAGCTTTGCCACAGTGCAGCCTTGTCCCCAGTGCAGCTTTGCCCCAGTGCAGCCTTGACCCCAGTGCAGCCTTGTCCCCAGTGCAGCCTTGTCCCCAGTGCAGCCTTGTCCCCAGTGCAGCTTTGCCCCAGTTCAGCTTTGCCCCAGTGCAGCCTTGTCCCCAGTGGTCCATGCAGCCTTGTCGCCGCCGACATACAAACGTTTAGTTTGTATTTTTAAACATGGCGCCGCGGAGTTTGGAGGGACTCGGGGGCGCTCGTTCAGTGACTGGGCGGAAGGTTCTCCGCTATTCTCGGCGCCGTTCACAGTCACGCCCAGTCCCTATGATGGACATAACACAGGTCCAATGGCGGGACTGGGTGTGACTGTGAACGGCGCCGAGAAAAGCCGAGAACCCTTGGCTATGTGTATCTCGGCTCCGCCCAGTCCCTCCGAACTCCGTGGCGCCATGTTTAAAAATACAAGCTATGTGAATGTCGGCGACAATCGCGGCGATCGCTCCGACAGATCACAAAATAGCGGGGATCGGCGTAAAACACGCACCCATGATTTTCCCCTTATTTTAAGGGGAAAAAAGTGCGTGTTATACGCCAATAAATACGGTAGATACTGTGTACACCGCCTGCACTGTATTAGAAACTGTACAACGGCTGCACTGTATTTTATACTGTGTACACCACCAGAAGTGTAGTAGAAACTGTATACACTGTATTAGATATTGTGTACACCGCCTGCACTGTATTAGAAACTGTACTACAGCTGCACTGTACTGTGTACTGTGTACACCACCAGGAGTGTAGTAAAAATTGTACACACTGTATTAGATACTGTGTACACTGCCTGCACTTTATTAGACACTGTACTACAGCTGCACTGTATTGTGTACTGTGTACACCACCAGAAGTGTAGTAGAAACTGTACACACTGTATTAGATACTGTGTACACCGCCTTCACTGTATTAGAAGCTGTACTACGGCTGCACTGTATTGTGTACTGTGTATACCACAAGTGTAGTAGAAATTGTACACACTTTATTAGATACTGTGTGCACCACTAGAAAAGTAGTAGAAACTGTACTACGGCTGCACTGTATTTTATACTGTGTACACCACCAGAAGTGTAGTAGAAACTGTACACACTTTAGACTGACTATATATATATATATATATATATATATATATATATATATATATATCAAATGCACTGCCACTGAATAACCTGCCTGCTTAATCTAACTCAAGCTATTGCTCTGTCCACGCCAACACTACACGCGGCTGCAATGTAAGCAGACTTATATAGTGTGAGGCGTGGACTTAGTCCCCCTGAGCCATGATTGGCTAAAGGCACCCTGCCTTTGGCCAATTATGGCTCTCTCAGCAGAGTGCGCTGTGATTGGCCAAAGCATGCAGGTCAGGTGCATGCTTTGGCCAATCATCATACAGCAATGCACTGCTGTATACAGCATCATACAGCAATGCACTGTTCGGCGAATGGGCAAACACCCGATGTTCGAGTCAAACTTATGTTCAACCCGAACATCGAGCTCATCCCTACTCTTAACCAATAAACATGTCAAGATGAACTGTGTGCCACATGAACCTTTGTACTAGATGCTAGAGTTTATCATCTGCTAAGTGCTCATTTTATTGCAATCATAGAGGTAGCAGCCTAGGACCAGAACAAGGTCCACCTACACTATACCTTTAATATGTTTTAGCTCCTTTTAAGGAAAACGTACTCCCAGCACCATCATGCAAACATCAAATCCCACACAAGAAATAACAAACATCATTCACAATTATTCTATTAGTGCATTCAATTAAATAGCTAGGATTGCACCTATGCTGTTGTAGTTAATGTAGTTTTTCTATTGTGTTTTGCTGTGCACATTGCGTTTTAGAATACGCAATTTTGATGTGTCTTTGAATGCTCCCCGCTGACAGCTGAATGTAAAAACAAGAATTGCTAGCAATAAAGAAATTGGGGGGGGGAGGCATGGGCCCCCCCAATCTATACTAGGCCCTTCGGGTCTGGTATGGATTTAGAGGGAAACCCCATGCCAATTTTTTTTTAAAAATGGCGTGGGGTTCCCCCCAAACTCCATACCATACGCTTATCCAAGCATGCAGGTCAGGAAAGGGAGGGGATGGGCAAGCAGTGTCCCCCAAAGTAAATCCATCATCAGTCATGACGCCTGCTGCCACTGCCGACACAAAAAAATAAAAAGGTCCATTCCCGCTGTCTGACAGTTCTTTAATAACTAAGGGGAAGGACCACCTAGTGACGTAACCGGATGACCTTGTGACGTCATCGGCCAGGGGCATGCTGGGTCAGCGATGTTACAAGGGGGCACGGTAACTCGATGACGTCAGCTGGTAACCCAACCTGAAGGGCCTGGTATGCATTGGAGGGACCCCCCACGCTGTTTTTTTCTCAATTTTTTTTAAAAACTGCAAAACGCACACAAAAAAAATAATATATGTGAACCTAGCCCTAACCACTGGGAGCTTATTATTATTACAATTGCAAACCACTTCATATACATCATATGGTATGAGAAACCACCTTAAAAAGGGATCTTGCTACTGAGAAAAGATGTTGTCAAAGCAGCCATGCTTTTGTAGTGTATGCAGTCCAACATAGTACAGCGTTGTCAGTAATTTAAAGTCGTTCAGTTGAGAAAATATCTCAGGGGATAATTGCACATGGAATGCTCCACCATTTATAGTGTGTCTAATGCTGTGTACACATGAACGGACTTTACGCCAGACTTGCCTACACACGATCAACCAAAGTCCGATGGATCCGTACGTGATGACGTACGACCGGACTAAAACAAGGAAGTTCATAGCCAGTAGCCAATAGCTGCCCTAGCGTCGGCTTTTGTCCGTCGGGCTAGCATACAGACGAGCGGACTTTTCGACCGGACTCGAGTCCATCGGAAAGATTTGAAACATGTTTCATTTCTAGGCCTGTCGAACTTTTGGGGAAAAAAAGTCCGCTGGAGCCCACACACGATCGAATTGTCCAACGGACTCCGGTCCGCCGGAGCAAGTATGCCGTAAAGTCCGGTCGTGTGTACGCAGGCATTACATGACTCCGGAAATTAAAATTGACTGAAAAAGTTAAACGCTAACTTAAATCCACGGTTACACCAAAGATACTAATGTCCATAAGTTTATTACTAGCAGCATGGACAAGCCTCACATACCCTGTTTCCCCGAAAATAAGACCTAGCGTGATAGTCGGTGATGGCTGCAATATGAGCCCTACCCCCCAAATAAGCCCTAGTTAAAGTCCTTGTAGGTCTTATTTTCAGGGTAGGGCTTATTTTTGGGGAAACATGATAGGGCTTATTTGGGGGGTAGGGCTTATATTGCAGCCATCAATGACAATCACGCTAGGTCTTATTTTCAGGGAAACAGGGTAGTAAGAAGTGAAGGCAATTTGATTAGATTACTATTCCTAAAAGGAGAGAGCTATGTTGAGGTAATTATAAACCCCAGGGGTTCTCCTACATTTTCAAGACTCAAAAGGTTTAAGGAGGCTGATTCAAGGTCTAGCAGGTGTAGCAGTATTACAGTTTAGCAGTTTGAAGTACTTTTGAGAAAGCACGTGGTTGCAACCAAAACAATCTGTGCTTTGTGGTGTTTATGCCCTGTTAATAATAGAGTGTTTTACAATTTGGAAGAAAAGATCATACTAACTACAAGGTTATAGGAGATTACTTTTTAAGTGCTACATGTTTTTCCTGGATGAATAAAAAGGTTTAGCACACTAACTTGTGGAGTTCATGATATGTAATAGGAAAACAAGCAAGGGATGCTCAATCACTATGAGCCTGCAATGAAACTAGATTGAGAATGTGTGCAGTTTAAATTGTATACTACAGGGATTCTTGGGTGCTAAAATACACTTGAAAATATCTTCCATGCCATGAATACAAAGTACTTATATATGTGGAAATCATTATTAGCCATTCATTTATACAGAGTTAAGCAGTCTCTCTCAGACCATACTGTTATCAACCTTCCTCCTCTTATGTGCAAACAAGACCTCATTAAGAATCAAATCTAATCAAATAAAATTTGGTCTCCTGAGCTGCAAAATACATCTCATAGACCTTCTGTAATCCTACAATGAGTGACAGTGAATATATTATTGGACGACAAACACTGAGTGTGATATGAAAACAGAAAAGCATTTAAAATGGCATTGTTTCACATGTAAATTAAGTTATGGGTTTAAAGTCAAGCAAAATATTTCTACAGAAGATGAGTTTTTTTTTATCAAATACTGTATAGTACATTTCAGGATCCAGCCACACTTCTGCATTATGCTAACTGTGTTGGTGCTATGTAGTGCCATTCCATCTGAATAGTACCCCAACGCACCTTACTGGGTTATATGGATCATTTTTTGTTCATTAGACAGCCCATTCAAATTACATTAACACAATGCACGTTAATGCAAGCTATAAACATGCATCTGTTCACACAGAGCAATAATGTGAATGTGAGCGTGGCCTGAAACTTAGGATGATGAGCAAAACTGAAAGCTTTTACTTCATTCACTAACACTATTAAAATTAGAAGAAAAGAGGTTTAACCTTAAACTACCTAGAGGGTTCTTTACTGTTATGCCTTGTAAACATGGTCGGATTTTCCAATGGAAAATGTTCGATGGGAGCCATTTGTTGGAAATTCCGACCGTGTGTAGGCTCCATCAAATAGTTTCAATCGGAATATCCGTCGCACAAAATTTGAGATCTGATTCTCAAATTTTCCGACAACAAAATCTGTTTGCGTAAATTTCGATGGTGTGTACACAATTCCGACGCACAAAGTGCCACGCATGCTCAGAATAAATTACGAGACAGAAGCGCTCGGTCTGGTAAAACTACCGTTCGTAATGGAAATAGCACATTCGCCACACTGCAATTTTTTAAATAGTTAATGCAGCACATTCACTTCTTCTTTAGAATGCTAGAAGAATAAAGTTGTTTTACTGCTTATATACACACAGAGTTCTCACAAACTGGTTTCTTTATTATTTCTTGTGGTCTCATGAATAATATTAATTTTGTTTTTCGTCAGATCTCTATAATAATGTTTTTTTTTTCTTTTTTTTATCAAAATCTGCATTTTTTTTTTCTGCTCTCCATATTAGTATTTTTCATTTTGTGTGTCAAGTTACCACAACACCATTATTATCTTGTATTTTTTTTACCTCAAGGAGGTTGGTTGGTGTCCCTTGTTAATTTGACATTGTATTTTTGAAATGTACCTGCCTACTCACAAACAAACTGTCCTTTTTGAACTAAAACACATAGCCAAGTACTTGTGAAAAAGAAATAGCCATTTATTCTGGGTCATAACAAAATAAAGAGGAAGGCAACGCTTGAGAAACTGGTGAAATTTGCGAAGCCTTTGTACCCCAGGGCACACATCAATTATTTTACAGTCAAAATTGGTGGCTTGAGGAGTCCTTATAATAGTGAGCACAATCCAGTCCAGGACTACAAGAGATTAGGAACAGCAGCAGATGACATATCTGTCCCCAGGGGGTGGTCATACAACAGCCTGCGTCTTTTGCCAGACCAGACTGTACCCAGGCCATCACTCTCTTGTCTTCCTTAGACGCTTCCTTCCAGGCTGTGGCTCTGGTGTTGGAGCTGTGGCAGGAGGTGGAGGAGGAGGAGGACCATGGTTCAACTCACAAACGTGGCTTTGGCTTGTGAGTTCTCCCCTCAACCCTTATTTAGGGCTTTTAACATAACTTCCTCACATAAGAGGCATTGGCCCTCCTCCATTTCCAGCATTTTGCAGGCTGTCATGTAGGCATAGTCCTCTTGAAGACTGGGGGAGTTTCTGAGGGCCGCAGTAGCCTTCAGAAATAGGCCAATTGCTGCCTCCCTTAAGTTACTACTCTTCCTGGCACTTTTTTGTGGAAGGCCAAGGGGAGGGACCTGAGATTTGGGCAGGCTACTGGGCCCTGCCACCTCCAGGCTGCCACCTTCCATGGCCTGGCTGAGGTTTTCCTGTGTATGAAAAAGGGACATAGTTTTAGTTTTTAGTTCATCAATCACACACAATTTTCAGCTCATAACTGTTGCAAATTGAATGTTAATAAATAGAAAAGACTATCATTCTGACCCCAGCATTTTTCATTCTTGTCCCCATCATTTGTGGCCACTACTGTCTATTGATATGTAAAACACTTTGTGAAATCAGAAATTAGTTATCAAAACTAACATATATTTGACATCATTAATTTGACAAACAGAAATAGTTTGAAGAATGTTATACCTGACTCAAGCTGTTGCTGCCTGGAAGGCCCAGGTTGGTCCTCGTAAGGAAGCCTTGAAGGAAGACTGGAGAGTGCTGGCCTGGGTTCAGTCTGGCCTGGCAGAAATTGCAGTCTGTCATAATACCACAGCCTGGATACATAAATGTCATCTGCTGCAGCTCCTAATCTCTGGGAATCCTGGACCTTCTTGCACTTCCTATTATAATTGCTCCTCATGCCACCAATTAAGGCCTTCAAATAGGGGACGTCTGCCGGGGGATCACCGGCTTCACAAATTCCAGCAATTGGTCCAGCGCTGCCTTCCTCTTTGGTTTATTGTTATAAAAAGGGTGGTTTACCTGCCACAGACAGGGCAGCTCCTTGTAAATATCAATAAATATCCTCATCATTGAATAGATCCATTTTCTCTGCAAGACACAACACAAGACAAACCCTAATGTCAGGTGAAACTCTCCTAATCTTGACCCAATATAGGCCTCAATCTATTAGCAGTATAGGCCACTGATGCACCAACTTAAAACTGTACCTTCGTTAAAACGATCGTCGCTTCCATTACTTCGTCCTCCGCTCACAGATCGTACATACGACGCACGCGTGTTATGCTTTATATACACTGCACATGCGTGAAACTCCGCCCGCCCCTGACGTTCTTTCTAGTATATTCCCCGCCCCTTCTCTTTCGACACAGTGGGAAAGCACATGGCGGAGAGACAAAAGGTGCATGTAGAGGAGAGCAGCAACGACGAAAGGCCGGAGCCACGAATATCCCGATCCCGGAGGAGATAGAAGGCCTCAAATATGTCCTTTTTAGAGATGATGGAGATGGTGGACATCTTGAAGAGGGCCGACTATGACAGGAAGTATGGACTTTACCCAAACCCAAATGTGAGAAAGGCCAAGATCATGCCTAAAGTTGTGAAGAGTCTGCACAGGAATTTTGGGGGTATGGCGATCCAAGGATCAATTGAGGAAACAATGGTCAGACCTTAAATTGAGGGAGCATGATCAGTACAGAAGAATAAAGAGAGTGCTGCAAAAAAGTAAGTATTTTGTTGTGTGCTCCTATTCTCCTTCTTAATGTTCGTGCTGCTCCATGTGCTTTTCTTTACTGTTTTACATTTTAAAATGGCAACTTTCATGTTCATGGGTACAGTAATCGGTCGTAGGAAACATCATTCGTTTGCCCACTTATAAGATGTTTTTGGCATATACAGATTAACTACCTTTTTTCATGCCTATTTGTATTCAAATAAGCTTGTTGTCTAGATGGGTTTGTAACTACTATGAAATGTAAACTTGATTCAGTGTAAGGAGAGGACACTCAGCAGTTGTTTATACATCTGGACGCAGATGCACTAGTGTGGGACACCAGAACAAACTTTTTAGGGTGTCCCACTCAGGTGCTCCAGTGGATACTAGGGGTGTCTACATGTGTGATACTTTAACAAAAAAGGGAAGTATTCCAGCTTTAGAAAGGAATAAAAATGTTCTTCAGTTGGGAACTCTGCCAAAACAGACAATTGTACAACACCTCCAAGCAATGTTTCATATTCCTATTTCTGCCCTCCAATATCTGTGTGCTAAGTATGCCTATTTTTTATTCACATAGGGGAGAAAAGGCATCTGAGGACACCAGGGACCCCCCCACCTCCTAAAGAAGGGGAAATCCCCACACCACAAGCAGAGGATGAGGAGGGAGAGGTTTATGAAGTGGGTGAAATTGTCACCACAACAGGTGAGTGTCTGAGACCACAGCTTCAGGTAAGAGATCTATGCCTGCATATTTCTAATACATGGTGTGTTTTTTTTTCTTTTAGGTGATGTGGATGTTGTGGAAGAAGAATCTCATTTCACCAGTGAAAGTGCCCAGATCCTCATCGGGGAGAGAATTGGGTGCAATTGTTATTTGGAAAATATAAAGGAAAACATCAATGATGTTCAAAAAAAAAATGAAGAGCATCACTGATGTTTTAGGCCAGGGATATGCATTTAGCGGACCTACAGCTTTTGCAGAACTACAAATTCCATGAGGCATAGCAAGACTCTGACAGCCACAAGCATGACACCCATTGGCAGAGGCATGAGGGGACTTGTAGTTTTGCAAGAGCTGGAGGTCCACTAATTACAGATCCCTGTTTTAGGCAGAATATAAAACACACAAAAATTGGACCGTTTTCTCGTGTTTTTTTATTTAAATTTTTTTTTAAAAGTATTTTAAAAGCAAAATTTTGAAGTTGCACACAGTGTGTCAACATGTGCTATCTGCCATCACGGGATATCAATGTGTGCGTTTTGTGGGTGCAACCCCTTCTTCCTGTAGTGATCGAGTATATGTATGTATTGGGTGTATAGGTAATTAATATTTAGGTATTATTATAATGATGATGTAAGTACTCTTCCGCAGCAACCCAATTCTTCCAGAGAGATGCACTTTATTGACTTCCAACACAGAACAAAGTCCAAAGTCCACAGATGACAAAGAAATCCGACAGAGGAGATATAATTCAGAACCCCATGTCTTAGGTCCGAGTGTGCATACACAGACAAGCCTCACTCATACAAAGACAAGCCTCACTCCCCCAAACCTATAGACTGAATGCCGTGTTATATTCACTAAATATTGAATGGCTGAGCAATTTGATTGGCCGTTTCAATTTAGGACTTTGATTAGCTTTAGTCTTTTAAACAGACAACAACCTCCAGTCATGAACAGCCGTGAACCACCCCAATTTGCACTCCTGCATATCAACATCAACAAGTCCCCTTTAGATATATGTAATTAGATTAGATTAACATACCACCTGAATACCCTTTGAAATGTTCAAATAGACTTGCATAAGATTAACACATCAAGGAGTGTTCAGCTGTTAAAATTCAGTTGGACAAATCAACCATTCTGTCATTGCCATTCTGGCCTGGTCAACATTAACTGCATGTGTACATACACACAACAATGTCCCACATAAATCGGTGAACATATTACAACATATACAACATATACCCCCACTTGGGTCGGTTCTAACTACTAGAACTGACCCATAAATCAAACAACAAAAAATATCATTATGATTTAAGGTACTGGATGCTTTACAATGGCTCATATAAAATATGAAGTTGAAACTGGTTACATCTCACTTCGCCAGCCTCTAAAATATCCCCATGAAACAGTTATTAGATAATATAACTTTTAGACCATGACTGGAAAAGTATTTGGTAAACATCAGTGGCCCATATAGCTGTTAGGCCTTATATCACATCAAGATCTTGAATATTGCGCAAAGACGAGCTGATGTCACAGTCCATCCATTGGTCTGACTTCATCACATCTCTCACCATCTCACTGAAAGTAAACTTAGTATGCTTTGGGAACTCCAATCCACACACAAGTCCAGGATTTTTTCATCTCCAGGCTCAAGCTTTCCATTTTTAAAGATGCTTTTACGCAAACACTCTATTTTCATCTTTATAGTAAGAAGAACCATCAGTGTACCAGCACTCACTTTCAAGGTCAAAAAGGTTTGGATATGGCAGTAAAACTATTTCCTTGCACTTGACATTCATGAGTCCATCTTTGTTGATTGCCAGTCAAAATTTGCTTTTGTAATTTGCTGTAGGCCGACCCCTCATTGCCTTCAATAGAGCAGTTACTTGGATCATTCAGTCCACAATTACACTTGAATGGTATACCAACATATACATATACCCCCACACGATGGTTCAGATAGAATCAGCTTGACATCAGTGTTTATCAGATCTTCTATCCAGACAAAGCGGCAGTGGAAAATCTTGCCAGTATCTTCACCATGAAAGGTAGAAAGGTCTTTTTCATCCATATATGTCATAGCCTTTAGCATATTATAAACAACTGAATCAACAAAGTTTCAAATCATGCCTAGAGTGATGAATTTCACTCACCCCTCTTATAAATTTAGGAAAACAACCCACAATACTATATTTTAAGCTATGCCAAGCCATTGTGCAGCATCTCATCTTAGATGTCAAATATATTGATCAATACGCATTATGTAATATGTACAGATGTTATGAAAATTATTTTAGGTTAAAATGCTTCTCTTTGGTTTTAAGATAAAGTTCAAGAAATCAAACATAAAGAAAAAATAAAAAAATGAAAAGCAAAATATATCAGGAAAAGGGAGAAAAATTAAAAATTAGGGCGTTGAAGAAAAAAGAAAAAAAGGTCCATTGCTTGATGAATTTCGAGAGAGTCCATGAATACTTTATAATTCCATGTAGTCTATTCAGCATTTCTTCCACAATTCTTCCACACTAGCCAGCAATTTCAGACTGTGCTTCTGCTATTCACCGTCATTTAAATGTCAATATCTGAAAGACAAAAAACTCTTCAACAAAACTAATTAGCAAGGTCCTTAAACATTGTTTGAAGTTAAAACAAAACACTATTTACACATATACAGTTTGAAGCTAATTCACCCCCACTGCTAGAGAAGTGTCATCTGCATTCAAAAACAGATCTGGAGAATGTACATCTTCTGCATTTATGACACCCTGTACCCCCTTCAACTGCTGTAATAATTTATCACGTTCCCCTCTCATCTTGTCATACTCAATTTTCAGGTGGTCATATTTCTGTTTTAACTGAGAAAACGGTATCCGAGTCTTGGACCTTTTCCTATTATTATTTTGGTCAGCTCTGTTTTTCATATTAATATCACCTATGTATGACCCGGTTTGTCCTCTCTGGGTGTTATCATAGGATATTATCTTCTGATCTTTATGCTCAGTATTTGTCCTAAACAATGTGGCTAAATCAATTTTGACAACCTGCTCATTTGACTTTCTCCATAAATGGTCTGCTCTCAACAATATGTCTTTTAAATCATGAGGATTTGGGGTAACTAATAAAATATTTTGTTTGATATCTTCATGCAACGCATCTAGAAACATACTCATATGTATCAAGCCACCACGCTCAAATGCAAGATTATTACCGGCCAATAATTCCATAATAGTTGCTATCCTGTGTGACAATTCATAGGGAGATTCATTTTGCATTTGTTGGATCCTCCCATGAATAGTAACATCAGAATGTACACCATACAAAACACATAATAATTCCAGTAATATGTCCCTTGTCCTCAGAGGCTGAATACAGATTTGTTTAATTCTCATCCAAAGACCACTTCCTACAGAATGTTGCAAAACTCTTTCTAAATCAGATGGGTTGAGATTGTACATATCTCTGACTTGCTGCACGTCACAAAACCATTTTAAAAATCTGTTTAAATCATGGTATGGAACCATTCCTATTTCTTTAAGAATTGCGCCTAATAATTTTGGTTTCAAAGGCTTCATTACAAGCTGAACTTCACCTGTATTATTATTATTGTTATAAACTGTAGTAGTCACAGTGGGGGCAGCTGGTAATGAATTATCAGATTTAATATGAGGTTCTGTTTGCTGCAGATTGCTGAATCCAAGATTTGATGCATATCTGCATTCCTGAGATCTCTTCTCTAATTCCATAATTCTTAATTTTAATCTCTCATTTTCCTCTGATAATTCATCACAACGTTTAGATTTCTCAAGTAAAGCTTCTCCAATGGTAACCGCATGCAATTTTAAATTTACTGTCTCAGTGTCTGATTGGTTTTGTAACCTCTCACAAACATTGTTGCTATTATCAACTGCCTTCTGTAACTGGGTAATTTCCTCAACCTTATAATTCAAAGAACTTTCCATTGTTAGACAGCAAGATAACAAGCCCTGTATAATACAACCTTTTCTTTTACTTTCTGAAATTTTGCTATCAAAAACATTTTTCTCTAAAAATTCCTTCATCATCGTCCACGTTTGCTTACATTTTTCTGGAATTTCATAAGGACCACCATGGCGCTTAATACATTTTAATACCCATCTGTTAACTTTATCAGAACTGACACTAGCTTCACACTGAGTAAGCATTTTGACTATATTACTAATAATTAAAAAAAAAAAGAAATATTTTACTCACCGCATTAGTTACTCTTTCAGCTTCCACTTCAGGTCTTCTGGTACACGACACAGTCCTTTTTTTTTTGTTGTTGTTTCCAGTCTCCAGAGAATAATTCTGGGGTTCCCAACTTGTTTAAATTTGTAGACCAGACTCTTATGTCACAACCAGACATTAGAGTCACAGCACAGCTCTTGGTTCTTCATCAGACTTCTGTCCAACTCACAGGATTGTTGTCACCACCGACTTCTGTTACTAAGTCCGAAAATGCTCTTCTGGTCGCTTGAACGGCACCAGTGTAGTGATCGAGTATATTAATGTAATCGGGTGGATATGATGTAGAGTGGGTATGATAATTAATTAGTAAGTACTCACGGCACCAGTGTAGTGATCGAAAATATGAATATATACTGGGTGATATGATGTAGAGTGGGTATGATAATTAATATTTAGGTATTATTATAATGATGATGTAAGTACTCTTCCGCAGCAACCCAATTCTTCCAGAGAGATGCACTTTATTGACTTCCAACACAGAACAAAGTCCAAAGTCCACAGATGACAAAGAAATCCGACAGAGGAAATATAATTCAGAGACCCATATTATTCAGTCTTCCCATATAATTCAGTCTTCCCAGCCATGCACAGACAAGCCTCCCTCATACACAGACAAGCCTCACTCCCCCTACACAGACAAGCCTCACCTCCACAAAAACAAGCCTCACTCACCCCCAAACCTATAGACTGAATGCCGTGTTATATTCACTAAATATTGAATGGCTGAGCAATTTGATTGGCCGCTTCAATTTAGGACTTTGATTAGCTTTAGTCTTTCAAACAGACAACAACCCCCAGCCATGAACAGCCGTGAACCACCCCAATTTGCACTCCTGCATATCAACATCAACAAGTCCCCTTTAGATATATGTAATTAGATTAGATTAACATACCACCTAAATACCCTTTGAAATGTTCAAATAGACTTGCATAAGATTAACACATCAAAGAGGTCTTCAGCTGTTAAAATTCAGTTGGACAAATCAACCATTCTGTCATTGCCATTCTGGCCTGGTCAACATTAACTGCATGTGTACATACACACAACAATGTCCCACATAAATCGGTGAACATATTACAACATATACAACACTTCCCAACTCAATTAGGTGAGAGGAAGGGGTTGCCCCCCAAAACACATCCATTGATCCCCCATGATGGGAGCTAGCACGTGTTGACATTAGGCATGGGATTAGGAGGGAAATCCGCAGTTTGAATCCCAATTTGGGTGCATCTTCAAAATTTGGCTTTTACAAGGGTGACATAACCCCATCTGATGAAGGCAATATCAACACTGTTTGGACATACTAATGTCTAATATTGCCTTCACTTTATCAAAGTTGAACTTTGTAAGTTCCTGAGTTGTGTATGTTATGCTTTGAAACATGCCTCTTTAACCAAAAAAGGATATTTACAATGTGAAAAGAAAAAATATACACCAAAGATGTTGGTTTGTTCCAAAACCCCTTTCTAACGCACATGTGAATGTGCTTTGAGTAAAATGTTTTCTACTCAACAATGTATGGCTTCTTCTTTCAATGCTCAATAGCAATTTTTGTAGTAAGTTGGTATTTACAGTGACAATGGGCGTTATGTACTAAAGGCATATCCACTTTGCACTACAAGTGCAGTTTCAGTGCAGTTTCATGTGCACTTTTAAGTGCACTTGGAGTGCAAAGTGGAATTCCCTTCAGTAAATACCTCCCACACTGCTTTCTAATTTGCCACAATCACGCCATTTTCATGACTCCACAAAATTCACTCATGGTGCTGAAAATTATGAATATTTTTGTCAGTAATGCATTACATACTTTAACAACACAAACAAGGTGTGTGTAGTAGACCCACAGCATAATAGTTAGCTGAAGAAGAGATTGTCACCTCATGTATCAAATAAATTACATTTGCACTATTGAAGAAAATGTCCAAAAAGAAAAGCCCATTGCAGAACCTAGGAGACAGTTAAAAGAAACACAGGCAGTAAATCAAAGGAAATCTTCTTTCAGTTTAAGTTCAAAATTTTTTGATAAAATCTTTCTTAACCACTTGCTTACTGGGCACTTAAACCCCCCTCCTGTGGCACCAGAAGGATGACGTGAGACGTCAGACGGGAAGGGAGGAGCGGGAGGTGTGTCAGCCTACAGGCGTCCTGGCGGGCTCTCTTACTATACCTCCGGGAAGCCAGAGGAGACTGACCGAAGGACGAGAGAAAGCGGCTCCCCGCGATAACTAAGCCGCCGTTAGGCAAATAAGTGCCTGAGAAGCCCAAGGTCTGTATGCGGCGAGCGGAGGAGATCAAACGCTGCGACGGTCTCGGACGTCCGCTCGGAGCTCCCATCTCCAAATACTCCCCCCCTGCACTGAGCGCTGCCTGCACGAGAGTCAAAACGAATACGAGATGCTGCTGTGAGCGGCGTGAGGTGAGAGACATGAAGCCCTGATACACCACGGGAATCGAACCCTGGACTGCATCCTTGAAAGATCTGAGGAGGAAGACATTGGGTCAAAGAGGGGGGTAAGAATTACACAAAACCAATCAGGTAAGAGTGTATGTCAGGAGACTATACTTACCGAGGCCGAGATGCCGAGAGCGGCTCGCCCTTACGACCACGCGCACCCGACCCCTGGAGGTGATACAGGGAGTTGGGGGCACGCGGAGGCACGGGCTTCCGGAAGGGATATGGTTCCTGGAGGAAGTCCGTGGAACTGCAGGCACCAGAGAAGCTGCAAACAAGAGGTTAGCTGAATAATGCAGTAACAGGTCAAGGCAAGTCCGTGAAGCAGGCTGAGATCAAGGGTAACTGGCAGACAAGGGGTATCCGTAAAGCAAGCAAAGGTCAGAGGTATCCAGCAAGCAGAGAGAGTGTCCGTTTAAACGTAGCAGAGGTCAGGGCATCCAGCAAGCAAAGAGAGTGTCCGTTAAACGTAGCAGAGGTCAGGGCATCCAGCAAGCAGAGGGGGAGAGTATCCTTTTAAACTTTAGCAGAGGTCAGGGTATCCAGCAAGCAGAGAGAGAGAGTATCCTTTTAAACTTTAGCAGAGGTCAGGGTATCCAGCAAGCAGAGAGAGAGAGAGAGTATCCTTAAACGTTAGCAGAGGTCCGGGGGGGTAACAGCAGTCAGGTAGATAGTAACACAGGGGAACAGGTAATTAGCAGGGTACAGGACAGGGCACAGCTGACGACTAACCAGCAACCCGACTGGGCGCTGGAGCCGTCAGAAGTAGCCCACCAGCGGGCGCGTCAGCGTGACGCGCCGCCGGGCACCCGCACGGCCACGGCGCGCACACGGGGACCGCCGTGCACCCGCGCGCGCCGCACAGCAGGGCCGCGAACGGGTGCACGGCGCAGCGTAAGTCCTCCGCGCATGCGCCGTGGAGCCCGACGAACGGAGGCGACTTGTGCCTCCTGACAGTGCCCCCCTCCTACGGGCGGACACTGGACGCCCAGACTGGACATTACTTCCGGGTGGTCCCGATGGAAGGCTTGAATCAAGCGTGGTGCATGTAGGTTCCTTGCAGGTTCCCAGGAGTTATCCTCAGGTGGATAACCCTTCCATTGTATCAAATACTGCAGTTGTCTGCCCTTCTTCCTGCAGTTAAGGATGGACTCCACCTCAAATTCATTCTCACCATCCACCCTAACTGGTGGCGGAGGGGGCTCCCCTCTTTCCGGAAAGGTGTTGTCCACCACAGACTTCAGTAAGGACACATGGAAGACGGGGTGGATTCTAAAAGTCTTCGGTAATGCTAGCTCCATAGCCACAGGGTTGATAATTCTCTTGATGGGGAAGGGACCAATAAACTTGGGTCCCAATTTCCGTGAAGGCACGGATAGTTTAAGGTTGGTAGTGGATAGCCAGACTTCTTCCCCAAGTTTAAAGGTTGGATCTTCTCCCCTGCCTCGGTCATATTGCTCCTTGTAATCTGTTTGAGCTTTCAGCAACATGTCCTGAATTCTTCGGAAATTTGCCTGTAAGGAGGTCACTCTGTCATGCACGGCTGGGACTGTTATTTCAGGAACATTGTTGGACAGGAAGGTGGGATGGAAACCACAATTTGCCCAGAAGGGCGTTTGATTAGTAGCGGTATGAACCGAATTGTTATACGCAAATTCAGCGTATGGGAGAAGGCTTGCCCAGTCATCTTGGGATCCCGAGCAGAAGCATCGCAGGTATTGCTCTAGAGTCTGGTTCGTCCTCTCCGTTTGGCCGTTACTCTGAGGATGGTAGGCTGATGAGAGGCAGACTTTGATATTTAAGACTCTGCAAAGCTCTCTCCAGAATTTGGATGTGAATTGTACACCCCTATCCGATACGATGTTTCTTGGTAAGCCATGGAGTCTGATGATCTCCTTGAGAAAAACATTGGCAGTTTCTAAGGCCGAGGGGGTGCCTTTCATGGGCAAAAAATGGGCCATTTTGGAGAGACGATCAACTACAACAAAAATGGTGGTAAAGCCCCCTGAGGCTGGCAGGTCCACTATAAAGTCCATGGAGACGTCAGACCATGGTCGTTCAGGGATTGGTAGGGGTCTTAGTAAACCCCAGGACTTGGTATTTCGCCCCTTGTTCCGCTGACACGGGGGGCAGGATGCCACATACTTCTTGCAATCCTGTCTCCACCCAGGCCACCAAAAAGAACGGGAAACCAGCTCCGACGTTTTCCTCACTCCAAAATGCCCTGCGAGTCTGTGGTCGTGGCACATCTGGAGGGTTAGTGCTCGTGTCTCCTGGGGCACAAAAATTTTTCCACGGGTCCAGAAGAGGTTACCATTTCTCTTTAGGGACTGTACCTCTGGTTCTGTGCAAGAGTTGGATGCTGTCTTGATGGATGACATCAAATCCACTTGTGCCACCCCAAGGAAGTTTTGGGACGAGAGAATAGTACCAGGTTCTGACGTCTGGGACTCTGCCGAGAACATCCGTGAGAGTGCGTCTGCCTTTCCATTCTTTGAACCGGGCCTATAGGATATGTGGAAGTTGAAACGGGAGAAAAATAGGGCCCAGCGGGCTTGTCTAGGTCTTAGTCGCTTTGCTGTTCGTAGGTACTCCAGGTTCTTATGGTCTGTAAATATCATTACCGGATGTAATGCACCTTCGAGCAGGTATCTCCATTCTTCAAGGGCAAACTTTATGGCCAGCAACTCTCTGTCACCTACATCGTAGTTTAGCTCGGGTGGGCTGAGTTTCCGAGAAGCGAAAGCAACGGGGTGAAGGATAGCTTTGGGCCCTTGCCTCTGAGAGAGAATTGCTCCCGTGGCAACTTCTGAAGCGTCCACCTCCAAAACATATGGTTGAGCCGGATCAGGATGGCAGAGAATGGGAGCCGAACTGAACAGATTCTTTAATCTCACAAAAGCCTCTTGTGCGGCCTCACTCCACCGGAAAGGGTTGTGCTGACGAGTTAACTGGGTGATAGGTGCTACAATGGTCGAGAATCCGACAATGAATCTCCGATAGAAGTTAGCAAAACCTATGAAGCGTTGAACCCCCTTTTTATCAGCTGGAGCTGGCCAATCTTGGATGGCCTGTATCTTCTGGGGATCCATTGCGATTCCGCCGGCCGATATGATGAACCCCAGGAATTGTACCACTGATCTCTCAAATTCGCATTTCTCCATCTTTAGATAAAGCTTGTGTTGTCTTAGTATAGTAAGGACTTTCTTGACATGCCCCCTGTGTAACTCAATTGTAGGAGAGAAAATGAGTATGTCATCCAGGTAAACGACAAGGAAGTCATCTAGGTATTCTCGGAATATGTCGTTTACTAGGTGCTGGAATGTGGCTGGAGCATTGCATAACCCGAATGGCATCACCAGATACTCGAAGTGTCCAAACCTGGATCTGAACGCTGTCTTCCATTCATCCCCGGCTCTGATTCTAACTAGGTTATAGGCCCCCCGCAGGTCTAGTTTGGAAAAGATCCTAGCAGATCGGAATCGTTGGAATAGCTCCGGGATGAGTGGTAATGGGTACCTATTCTTAATGGTAATATTGTTGAGCTGCCGGTAGTCCACACAAGGTCTAAGGGACCCATCTTTCTTCCCGACGAAGAATATCCCTGCTCCAGCAGGTGAGGATGAAGGACGGATAAACCCCTTTTCCAGATTCTCCTCGATGTACTGTTTGAGCGCCTCCAGTTCAGTCTCAGAGAGAGGGAATATACGACCGAACGGAATCACGGATCCCGGCAACAGGTCGATAGGACAGTCATAAGGCCGATGAGGTGGTAGGCGGTCAGCCAGTTGTTTGTTAAAGACCTCTTGGAACTCCAGATATTCAGAGGGGATCTGTTGAAGGTTATCTGATGAGGCAGTAACCGTGGCGCACACCTTCGGAGTTAGAGGGAGGCAATGCTCCAAGCAGTATGGAGAGGAGAAGGACACCAACTTGGAGCTCCATTGGATCTGTGGATCATGAGCTTGTAACCAAGGCAGGCCAAGGATGACTGGGAAGATGGGAGAATGGATGAGATCGAACCGTAGGAATTCCTGATGCCCGGAATCGGTAATTGCTAAGATAGGCTGGGTCTCCTGGGTAATAGTACCCGAACTGGGAAGAGAGCCATCGGCTAGATGTACTTGTAGGCTTTGGGCCTTTGTTTGCAGGGGAATACGTAGGCTGCGGGCCAAGGCTGCATCCATGAAGCAGCTACAGGCCCCTGAGTCAATGATGGCGGGTAGGTGAGACTCCCCTTCCGGCAGCTGCAAGGAAACAGACAACATCACATAAGATTTTGGAGCATTGTTATCCAGATGATTCATTAATCTAGGCTGAAGGAACTTACTGGGCCTTATTGGACAATTGCGCAGGAAGTGTCCCGCTCCCCCGCAGTACAGACACAGATTGGACTGCCGTCTGCGTTGCCTTTCCTCCGAAGTTAGCGGGGCCCGGACCAGGCCTAGCTGCATGGGCTCAGCTTCAGGAAGTGTTGTAGCAGAAGATGGTGGCGTGGATGGAGTTCAGAATGGCGTCCACGTAGGGCGTGGACCCTGAACTCGTTCCGAGCGACGCTCTCGCAAGCGCCTATCCAGCTTCGTGGCTGCCTGAATAAGCTCTTCCAAGGTCTCCGGGGTCTCCATCCTGGCTAACTCATCTTTTAGGAGTTCAGACAAGCCTTGACGGTACTGGTAGCGGAGAGCCGGCTCGTTCCAATTTGTGTCGGCTGCCCACTTGCGGAATTCCACCGTATAATCTTCGATAGGTCTTCTTCCTTGGGACAAGTGATGGAGAGTGGCTTCAGCGGTAGCCTTCCGTTGTGGGTCATCATATAGTTGGGACATCCCCTCGAAGAAGGTGTCTATAGAATTTAGCATAGGACTTCCCTGTTCCATTAAGCCATGAGCCCAGGCCTGAGGTTCCTCTGACAGCAGTGAAATAGCAAAGCCCACCTTGACGATCTCTGATGCAAATGTCCGGGGTTGAAGGGCGAAGTATAGCGAGCAGGCGTTTTTAAAAGACCTGAATCTTTTACGGTCTCCAGAGAACCGTTCGGGCGTGGGGACCCTGGGTTCAGGAAGTGCCATGACAACAGTAGGGCTGGCGGCGGCCTGGGGTAGTGCCCCTTCACTGCTGGGTGCTGGAGCTGCAGTGGTGGAAGGAAGAACTCCTGCAATCTGTTGGAGGCGGCTGTCCACTTGAGCATACCCCTCCTGTAGCTTCTGGACTGAGTCGGCCAGGGTGGAGACCTGTTGACACAGGATCTCCAAAGGAGAGCGCGCTCTGTCGGCCTCAGACATCTGGCTGGTTAGTACTGTCTGGAGACTATACTTACCGAGGCCGAGATGCCGAGAGCGGCTCGCCCTTACGACCACGCGCACCCGACCCCTGGAGGTGATACAGGGAGTTGGGGGCACGCGGAGGCACGGGCTTCCGGAAGGGATATGGTTCCTGGAGGAAGTCCGTGGAACTGCAGGCACCAGAGAAGCTGCAAACAAGAGGTTAGCTGAATAATGCAGTAACAGGTCAAGGCAAGTCCGTGAAGCAGGCTGAGATCAAGGGTAACTGGCAGACAAGGGGTATCCGTAAAGCAAGCAAAGGTCAGAGGTATCCAGCAAGCAGAGAGAGTGTCCGTTTAAACGTAGCAGAGGTCAGGGCATCCAGCAAGCAAAGAGAGTGTCCGTTAAACGTAGCAGAGGTCAGGGCATCCAGCAAGCAGAGGGGGAGAGTATCCTTTTAAACTTTAGCAGAGGTCAGGGTATCCAGCAAGCAGAGAGAGAGAGTATCCTTTTAAACTTTAGCAGAGGTCAGGGTATCCAGCAAGCAGAGAGAGAGAGAGTATCCTTAAACGTTAGCAGAGGTCCGGGGGGGTAACAGCAGTCAGGTAGATAGTAACACAGGGGAACAGGTAATTAGCAGGGTACAGGACAGGGCACAGCTGACGACTAACCAGCAACCCGACTGGGCGCTGGAGCCGTCAGAAGTAGCCCACCGGCGGGCGCGTCAGCGTGACGCGCCGCCGGGCACCCGCACGGCCACGGCGCGCACACGGGGACCGCCGTGCACCCGCGCGCGCCGCACAGCAGGGCCGCGAACGGGTGCACGGCGCAGCGTAAGTCCTCCGCGCATGCGCCGTGGAGCCCGACGAACGGAGGCGACTTGTGCCTCCTGACAGTGTATTAGAAATACGTTAAGAAGGGCATGCCCATGAATGAGGAAGTGAGAGATCCTGCAGAACTGTTGATCTATGGTAATATTGGCCATACATGCAAAGCTGATGTGATGGTGGAGGGCTGGTGAGGCTACTGGCTCCTTTTTTTTGTCAGAATTTCTTGAAATTGCCTTAAAATCAAGGGTAAAGAGATACCTGAATATTCAGGTCTCGAAACCTCTCATTTAAACTGGTCGCAAGGTATACGGCGGGGGAGCTGTGGGACATTAGAACTGGTTGAAGAGTATAGCGCTAAAGACAAACGCTCTTATTAAATACATAGACTGTGATACCTGTGATACCTGCACCCCATAAGGGAGGGAAGGTGGGAGCATAGTCAAAAGTACAAATACAACCCCAACATATGAGTATCTACTTCCTGTGACCTAGTGACACACTTGAACACGGTGGAAGCAGGACCGGTAGACCCTGAGAGGTGAGGTAATCAGAGTTGGGCGGATCCCCGGGAAAATTTCTGGGCATCGCGCAGCAGAAGTCTCGGACCTGTTTGCACACCTGGAAGCCGATAGGGGGATAGTCTCTAGACACTGTGGGACCGAGAGGTTGAACGCCACACATTTAGCTTACCACCCAGTACCTACCTATTATACCATCTAAGCCCCAACTTGACATTTAAAACCTTGGATAAATAGACAGAGGACTTTATTCCCCCCGTTGGACAGTATTCGGCATATTGCTTAATAGTCAACTAAAAAGGGGCTACCGGAAGGTAGTATGAGCCGGAACGCATCCAAAACTGGGAAAGGGGGCCCGCCAAAAACGCCAAAAGATAACCAACCAGGGAACGCACCTGGAAGCTCAATAAAGCAATACTTGGCCAAAGGGGGAAGTCCGGGGGGCGCCCACCAGGAGACACAAAAATCAAGTACGGCAGATAAAAAGAAGGGATCCAATGCGAGGGAAGAGCAGACCCCTGACCACTCAAGGGAGGACCTATTAGTAGACAACACCTTGGAAGCATCCAGGTTAGACGAACATAGACAGGACCTACACCTACCCTCAAAAAATGAATTGGCAGAAATGCTTAAAATTCTAGAGACCTCAATAAAAGCCGAGATTAAAGCGGAGATCAATATGCTGAGGTCGGATCTAGGTAACCTCCTGATTAGAGTAGAAGGCACAGAAGACAATCTAGATAAACAAGAGCGGGAGATCTCTGAATTAAAAGAACAACTTAAAACATCCCAACAAAATCAGATAAAAATATGCTACAGGATGGAAGATCAAGAAAATAGAGACCGCAGACAAAATTTGAGACTCCGTGGAGTCCCAGAAAACAGGAGGGAAGATCTGAGGAGGACTGTGGCGACTATTTTTAACCCACTTCTAGAGCTGGAAGGAGAAGCCTTTCCAAAAATAGAGCGGGTCCATAGGGTGGGCAGGTTAGATACTAGACGGGCAGAAAGAAGCCGCGATATTATCGTAAGGTTTAGATTCTACGAGGACAAGGAAAACATATGGGTCAAATTGAAGGGACATCCCCCACTGCAATATGAAGAAGCAAGAATCCAAGTATTTGCGGACCTGGCCAATAGTACATTAGCGAGAAGGCGACATCTGAAACCCCTATTGGAGCAAATGAAAAATCAAAATATAAAATATACATGGGGATTCCCAGCCTGCCTGTTAGGCAGTAAAGATGGGAGATCTGCAAGATTAAGATTCCCGGGGGAATTAGAAGAGTTTTGTGAGAAACTGGACATGCAAGTACCCCCAAGGTTGGACTGGTCCGTGGAACGTTGGTTAGAAATGAGTGTGGGCTAGGGGAGAGGGTGGCGGAGATGGGGGGGATCCGAGGAGGGAGGAAGTGGGCTAGGATCAAAATTAAGCCCATAATATTAGGGAGGGGGACCTGTTAGTAGAAGCCTAGTGTACCCGGTCTTTAAGAAAATACTGACCGGAGGGTTGACACACCTAGAGTTCCACCTTTAGAGAAGGAGACCAATGGGGGGACACAATATAAGTGACCCTCACTGGTCTAAGGGTCCCGAAGGGACCAATGGGGGGGGGAGGGGGAGGGAAGGGATGGCGGGGGGGAGGTGGGGGGTTGGAGATGGGGGGGTGGGGAGGTGGGAGAGGGAGGGGGAGTAGAGGGAAAAGGTCCGGTCCAATTCCAAAATTAAGAAAGAAAGAAAACTCTCCAAGGTCTAAGGTAAAGGGAGAATTAAGTGGAAGGAAAAAGGGTCATAGCCACAATAAAATTTACAACATATAATGTCAAAGGCTTAAACACCCCCAAGAAAAGGATGGATATCTTCAAAGAATTAAAATCATTGGGACCAGACGTGGTGTTCCTACAGGAGACACATATCTCATTGCAATCGAGACTTAGATTATTCTCAAATGAATACCCAGTCTGGTACCAAGGAGATACCATCACTAACAGGGCACGGGGAATAGGTTTTGCAAAGAAAATAAGGTTTGTGCTGGAGGAAAGATTAATAGACCCAGAAGGTAGATACCTGGGCCTCAGAGGCAGACTAAATGAAGTGGAATACACATTAGTCAACATCTATGCCCCAAATAAGAACCAGATGAAGTACTTGACAAATATTCTGAGGAAAATAATGGAGTTTACGAGAGGACACCTGATAGTAATGGGGGATTTCAATTTTTGCCTGAACCCAGATTTAGACAGTTCGGCCCGAACGCAGGGGAGGAATTGTGCCTACTTGAAAGAGTTAAAGCAAAAACTTTCCACTTACCAATTGGTGGATATTTGGAGGGTTCAACATCCAACCAAAAGAGATTATACATTTTACTCCCCCGTGCACGGGTCATACTCCCGGATCGACTGGGGATTAATCGAGCATCGGGCGATTGACAGGGTAGTGGAGACTAGGATTGGAAATATAACCTACTCAGACCACGCACCCATGACCATAGAAGTGACAACGGGTATAAATCAGCATGATAGGACGCAATGGAGGTTAAATGAGGAGTTGATAAAGGAGGAGGAGGGTGTCAGTAGAATCAGAAAGGAACTAGAGAACTATTTTGAGGTAAACGACACAGGGGAAGTCTCGGGAGCTACACTATGGGAGGCCCATAAAGCCTACATCAGGGGGGTCCTGATTGAAATGGGGGCAAGGAAGAAAAAGGATAGACGGCTCAAAATCCAAAAATTAAGGGCTGACCTCACAGGGCTAGAACAAAAACATAAAAAACAAACGGGCCACATACCCCAACAGATACACCAGCAGATGATTACTAAAAGATCGGAATTGAAAACCGCGATGGAGCAGGAGTCAAGGGTGACATTTAATAAAATAGCTTGGGAGAGATTTAGATGGGGTAATAAACCCAGTAAATAGTTAGCTAATATGGTACAAAAGAAAAAAAACAGGAATTTCATAGAAAAAATTCAGACCAAAGAGGGGCATATGGAATATTCAACTAGAAATATAGCAGAGACCTTTAAAAATTACTATAAAGACCTATACTCAGTCCCCAAACAAGACACCTCTTTAAAAAACAGGAGATCAAGATACAATACCTTCCTAAAAAAGGCAGCGCTCCCTAAGATTTCGGAAGAAGGAGAAGAAATATTAGAAAGACCAATCTCAGAAGAAGAAATAAGGAAAGCTTTAGCAGCAACGGCATCCGGGAAAAGCCCTGGTCCGGACGGCCTAACAATATTATATTATAAAACATTCAAAGAAATATTAATACCTAGGCTATGTTGCTACATGAACGGTCTAGGTGACAGTTTTGAAATGAGTAGGGAGGCATTAAAAGCATCTATTACAATTATATTGAAAGAGGGTAAAGAGAAACCATTATGTTCGAGTTACCGCCCAATCTCTCTGCTGAACAATGACACAAAGCTATATGCTAAAGTTTTGGCAGAGAGATTAAAGGAATTCATGAATACATTAGTGAACCCAGACCAAGTAGGCTTTGTCCCTAATAGGGAGGGGAGGGACAATGGGATCAGGACTCTTCTCTTTTTGGGGAAAATAAAGGAGAGTGGACCCCCAGGACTGCTTCTGTCAATCGACGCCGAAAAGGCATTTGACAGAGTAGACTGGGGGTTCATGATTCAGACCCTGGAGACTATGGGACTGGGACCCAAAATGATCCGGAGGATTAAAACTTTATACCATCATCCAACTGCTGTAGTAAAAATCAATGGGTTAACATCTCAACCATTTGAGATGGAAAACGGCACGAGGCAGGGGTGCCCCCTGTCTCCGTTGCTTTTTGTTTTAGCTATGGAACCCCTTTTGGCAACAATACGAAGAGATCCCAATATTAGAGGTGTGAAAGTGAGCACAAAGTCACAGCGTTTGCAGACGATGTGCTGTTTTATGTAACGGACCCGATCTCCACTATGCCCAATCTAGTTAAAGCAGTGAAGAAGTACGGTGAGGTATCTAACTTCCAAATAAATATGAAAAAATCTGAAATATTAAATATAAATATAAGTAGGATAGAGGAAGTGATTTTGAAACAAGAATTTAGTTTTAAATGGACTAAGGAACTAAAGTACCTGGGTATTAAGCTAACTAACTCAATCCAAAAGATATTTACTATCAACTATATGCCTCTACTTGATACTGTCAGACTAGACTGTAAGATACTCTCTGGTAAGGCCCTTTCCTGGATCGGGCGTATCAACGTTATTAAAATGGTAGTATTACCCAAAATTATGTATTATTTCCAGATGTTACCAGTCCCACTCCCCCAGTACTATTTGAGGAAGTTAAGGAAAATAATTATGACATTCATTTGGGAAAACAAAAGACCTAGAGTTTCCTTCCAGACACTGAAACAAAAGAAAATGGATGGCGGTTTGACAGTCCCCAACGTAAGATCTATTACAAAGCGGTAGTATTATCAAGGGTGGCCGAATGGGCAAAGAAGAAAAATTCAAAAAAATGGGTGAAAATAGAGGAAAATATTAGCAACGCGCAATTAGGTACTATAATTTGGAATCCCCCACACTTTAGATTTTTAGATAAAAACACGCATGTCATAACACGAAATGTTTTTAGAATATGGGATGGGGTATATAAGAAAGTAAATGGGGAATACAATTCACCACTGATTACACTTATAGATAATAATTTTTTCGCTCCAGGTATGGAGAATACTAAAGGAAAAGAAGCACTTTACGGGAAATCACAATTAAGAGAAATTATGAAAGAAGGAAAAATTATACCACTCCAACAACTTACACACGGAAGGGAACCACGGGGATTAGAGAGATGGCGATATCTCCAATTAAGTCACTTCATCAGCACGTTACCACATCCGATTAGGTCGGGGGAACAATTGACAGACTTTGAGAGGTTGTGTGATAGGGGAATTCCAAGGAATACAATATCTCAAATATACAAAATTCTGATGACCTCAGAAAAATTGGAGATACCGCCATTCATGGCAAAATGGGAGAGAGATTTAGGCACTAAGAAAGATTTAGTCACAATTAAAAGAATTTTGAAAATGATTGCTTTTTCGGCATTAGATACCCGAATGGAAGAAATGAACTACAAATGCATCAGTAGAAGTTATCTTACTCCGGAGATAACTAGTAGATACCAGAAAGGGCCAGCCAGTTGTTGGAGAGGATGCCAAGAAGTTGGTACAATGGGACACCTATGGTGGAACTGTCCCAAAATTAGAAAATTTTGGAGTGAAATACTAGGTTTAATTAAAGAGATCACGGGAATAGAGGTTGAAGAAGATCCCTGGGTGGTTCTGTTCCATGGGGGGGCAGGTGATCCAAAAAACTATAAACAGTCACTGGTACCGCAGCTACTGAATGTGGCAAAAAGAACGATACCGAGGAATTGGCAGAAGAGAGAGCCCCCCGAGATATGGGAGTGGTTTGATGCTGTAGAGGAGACTTGTAATATGGAGACGCAGGGGAGTATGCTCAAGGAAATAGGAAGCGTGAATAGGGGCAGGTGGGATCGTTGGAAAAAATTCAAAAAAACATGAAGTTATGCCAAAGAATATAAAGCCTAAGACGAAAGGAGGAGAATAGAAGAAAATAGACCTTGGAGAGGAGGGATGGGGAGGACCTGGGGAGGGGATGGGGAGGGATGGGGGGGGTGGAAATGGAAGCAAAAGAAAGGGGAGAAAAATTTAGAAATAGGGGTATGGTCAAGTATATAAACGGGAGAGGTATGAATTAGCATTTTTGATACTACGTTTATATTTTGTGTCTTTCCGCTTTTTTTGATATAGCAATGGCCACAATGATGAGACTTGGGTGGGTCTTTGTCTAAATGAAAATGAACTGAAAAGTTGATTTAAGACCCCCGAAAAGGTTATCTGAAGTGGCAAAAAAAAAAAAACCCTCCTATCCAGACCAATTTTCAGCTTTCAGCACTGACGCACTTTGAATGACAATTACGCAGTCATACAACACTGTACCAAAACTAAATTTTTATTATTTTTTCCCCGCAAATAGAGCTTTCTTTTGGTGGTATATGCGGTTTTTATTTTTTGTTAAAAAAATTTAAAAAATAAATAAAAATTATATTTTGTTATAAAAAATTAAAAACAGGTAATTTTTCTCCTTCATTGATGTATGCTGATGAGGCGGCACTGATGGGCACCAATAGGCGACAGTGATGGGCACTGATGGGTGGCAGTTATGGGCACTGATGGGTGGCGATAATGGGCACTATCAGTTACACTGATAGGCAGCACTGCTAGATGGCACTGATTGGCACTACTGGTGGGCATTGATAGCTGGCACTTGTGGGCACTGATAGGTGGCACTTGTGGGCATTGATAGGTGGCACTTATGGGCACTGATAGGTGGCACTGTGGGAACTGATAGGTGGCACTGTGGGCATTGTTAAGTGGCACTGTTATGTGGGGACACATGAGGCAGATGTGCCTCTTCCACTTCGGGACCGATGTCCCTCGCATCCGAGCCGGTGATCGCCTTTTTTTCACATCACACATGTAACTGTCTACGGCCACTAGACAGTCCCTTTGTATGAGTCCCGTGTGGACTGTGGGGAGGGTTTGGGGTTACCACCAACCTGTGAGGTTGGAGGGAAATGCCAGGAATGATTGGGCTCATAAGAGGGGGAAGATAGGGGTTTGGGGGGGAGGGGGGAGGGAGGGGTTTTTTTTGTGTTTGGCACCATGTTCTCACTCTCTCTCTCCCTTTTTTTCCTGTTTCTCCTTTTTTTTTTTTCCTTCTCTTTCTCTCTGTCTGATAGTATTTTGTCAGGTTCCTTCTCGTCACTGTCTCGTTAAAAGGTGTCTGGTTGGTTGGAGCCCTGCTCAATATTTTTCATTAAAAAAATGAAACAATGAGTAATAAAATAACGGTGCTGTCATGGAATGTGAGGGGGATGGGAGACAGGAGGAAGAGGCACGCAGTCTTTGAGGCAATTGAGTTCTACAAACCGGAATAATTTTTTTGCAGGAGACCCACCTTGAGCGAGGTGACACAATGCTTTTTGAAAATGTAAGATATCCATATCAATTTCACGCCGTATATACTACTTATTCACGAGGTGTTAGTGTTCTCATTTCTCGCTTGATTCGGTTCTCATGTAAAGAGAGCTTTATACACCCAGAAGGCTGATACATTATGTTACGGTGCTCACTAAATGACAGAAACTTCTTGCTGGTGAATGTCTATATTCCCCCTCCTTATAATGATGAAGTGTTGAAAAGTGTCTCTGGGAAAATGGTACAGTGGCCGTATTTGCCAACCCTAGTAATGGGAGACTTTAATAACATAATGAACAAGGAGGAAGATAGACATAGCACCACAAAGGGGAAACAAAAGACGAAGAGAACTAGATTTGCTGGACAACTTCAAGAGATGGGGCTAATAGACATGTGGAGAATTAGATATCCATTAAGAAGAGAATACTCATGTTGTTCAAGTACATATGGTTCTCTGTCAAGAATAGATTTGGCCCTGGGGAATGATAATTTTTTGCCTTGGGTAGAGTCAATCCAATATGGCCCTAGGGGGCTTTCAGATCATTCCCCACTTATAGTAAATTTACAGTGCGAGGGACAGACACCATCCCCCCTCTGGAAAATTAACCCACAATGGCTATTATTACTGATGGAGAAAGATAAGATAGAGTTAGAGTTGATTGAATTTTTTAATAAAAATAAAAAATCAGCTTCTTTATTAGTAGTTTGGGACACAATGAAGGCATATATGCGTGGAATATTGATTAAAGAAATTCATAAAATTAAGAGTTCATCTAGGAGCCGAGAAGAGGAAATGATGAAAATGATGTCTCAAACAGAGCAGGATTATATTATCGATCCCATAGAAGAAAAGCGTTTAGCATGGCAGGAGGCTCAGGAAACCTATAAAACTTTGGCTTTAACTAAAGCAGAAAATAGTAGATTTTTTCAAAAACAAAAACATTATGAGATGGGGGAACAGGTGGGTCGTATGCTGGCGGTTATAGCTCAGGCACAAGAGGGCCCGATAACTATCTCTGCAGTTAAAGACTCTGAAGGAGAGGTGAGGTATGATACAGGCAGCATTCAGAAGACATTCATTGACTTCTACACCTCACTCTATGAGTCAAAGGTATCGAAGTCAAAGAACCAAGCTAAAAAATTCTTGTATAAACTGGTTCTCCCAAAACTTAAAATGGAGGATAGAGAAGCTCTCGATAGTCCCATATCCCTGGAAGAATTAAGGCAAGCAGTTACACAAACTCATAATTATAAAGCGCCAGGGATGGACGGACTACCGACAAAGATATATAAAAAATATGATAGGATATTGCTGCCAGAATTATTAGAGGTACTAAAAGATGCGTATAAAAAACAAAAACTTCCAGAATCAATGCAGGAAACTATAATAATAGTGATTCCAAAACAGGGTAAGAATCCAGTGATGCCTGAATCCTATCACCCTATATTTCTTCTCACCTCAGATGTCAAGATTTTGGCAAGGGTCCTTGCAAACAGGCTATCAAATTATATTAATAGTTTGATACATGAGGACCAAACGTGTTTTATCCCAAAGAGAGCAGCCGCAACAAACATCCACAGGCTATTTTTGAATTTGCAATTGCCTATGGAAAATATGGGATCTAGAGCAATATTATGCTTAGACGCCCAAAAAGCCTTTGATATGGTGGAGTGGGAATATTTATGGGCCGCACTGGAATCTTTCTGATAAGGACCGGGATTTTTTAAATGGGTTAAAATATTTTATAATGACCCTAAAGCAAGGGTAAGAATTAATAATACACTATCCAGTCCATTTACTTTATCTAGAAGGACAAGGCAGGGTTGTCCCCTGTCGCCACTACTGTTTGCTATAGCAGTGGAGCCTCTTGCCCTTGCTATTAGACAATCAACAAAAATAGTTGGGTTCCGACGGGCAGGTAGAGAGGATAAAGTGGCCCTGTATGCAGATGATGCTCTTATTTTCCTGGGGGATACTTCAAATTCATCAACAGAACTTATGAGCCTTATCTCCATATTTGGGCTTTTTTCTGGCTTCCAGATCAACTGGGATAAATCCATATTATTACCACTGGATGAGTTAAAAACCCCCTTATTAAATCAAGCCTCTAAAATTCAAATTAAGGATACAGTGAAATATTTGGGTATAGAGATCTCTCGGGATGTAAAAGACTATATTAATTTAAATGTGAAACCTTTATTAGCAAAATTTAAGGATAAAAGCCAAAGTTGGTGTAAGTTACCTCTGACGGTGATAGGAAGAGCAAATCTTATTAAAATGATTTGGGCCCCACAATTACTTTACGTGTTTAATAACTCACCAATATGGATCACAGCATTTTGGTGTAGAAAAATAGAGTCGCTTTTCAGAAACTTGATCTGGAGGAAAAAAACAACCACGTATAAAGTTAACAACATTAATGCTAACCAAAGAAGAGGGAGGTTTGGCGATCCCCCATCCCAAAAATTATTTTTTAGCTTCACAATTACAACACTTTAGCGGATGGACAATAGTAGTGGACTCTGACCCTATACAGAATCTGCTGCTATCAGTTTATGAAGTATATCCATTGGTTTCTTTATTAGAGTCGAGAAATCAACTGCGTGATAAAGGATTTCTTACTGGTAAATTGTTTGACAAGGTATGGCAGGAAATGAGGAAAATTACTGAGATAAATGGATATACGTCATATACTCCAATCTGGAATAATAGCTATGAGGAATTGATGAAACTGGAAGGGTTTGAGACTTGAAGGCAGAAGGGACTAAGGGACATAGCACAGCTATTTCAGGATGATGTGTTGAAAACCTTTAGTGAAATAAGTAAAGAATATAATATTCCAAATCAAAGATTTTTTAAATTTCTACAGCTCAGGCATGCATTAAAAATACAGTGTAGATCGCATGAACTGAAGTTTAATAAGTCAGGGGTAATAGCCTTGTTGGATAAGATGGGGGAAAAAAAGGGATTGATATCACAACTATATGATATATTGTTTGATAAATTTAAATGCACTGTGGATATACCAGCTAGATTAGCCAGGACGGGCGACATAGGGCCAATTTCGGATGAACAGTGGCGAAGCGTAGCTAGAAATAGCAGGGCCCCATAGCAAAATGTTGTAGGTGCCCCCCCTGCAAACAGCCCCCCACAGCTGCCCTAGTTTCAATGCAGCGTGACCTGTGCCACATACAGCGTGGCCTGTGCCCAATGCAGCGTGACCTGTGCCCCATACAGCGTGACTTGTGCTCAATGCAGCGTGACCTGTGCCCCATACAGCGTGACCTGTGCCCAATGTAGCATGACTTGTGCCCCATACAGCGTGACCTGTGCCCAATGCAGCGTGACCTGTGCCCCATACAGCGTGACCTGTGCCCCATACAGAGTGACCTGTGCCCCATACAACGTGACCTGTGCCCAATGCAGCGTTGCCTGTGCCATATAAATTCTGGTCTGCCTGTGCCCCATACAGCCTCACCTGTGCAGAGTAAGAGGCAAGCCACCCGGATCAGCAGAGAGCGGGATTCCCCGCTGTAATAGCTTTCATTTGAATTTACCATCTTCCCGGGGCTCATCGTCACATAGCCCCACCTCTTGGCCTGATGCCTTTGATGACGTCACACATCCCGCATTGGATCGGCATTCTGTCTATCAAAGGCGCCGGGCCAAGAGGTGGAGCTATGTGACGTGAGCCCCGGGAACACTGGAAGTTCTAATGAAAGCTATTACATCGGGCAATTCAGCTCTCTGCTGATACTGACAGCTTGCCTCTTCCTCTCCTCTCTCTTCCCCTGGCTAGGAGACTGTGCCGGCAGTGCTCTCATCCTCACCGGACCCCACTTGGCTGCGGGCCCCATAGCACCCGCATGGGTCGCTATGGTGGTAGTTCCGCCCCTGAACAGTGGGCACGGGCACTATCGGCAATACCTCAGGACTCTTTATCTCCAACACAAAATTTAACACAATTATTCATCTTACACAGGGCACATTACACACCACAGAAATTATTCAAATGGAAACGCAGAGATACAGACCAATGTCCTAGATGTAAAGGGAGAGCAGCCAATCTAATACACTTGCTATGGAGATGCCCTAAACTCTATTGCTTCTCGTCGGGGGTGGTATCTACGATCAATAAGGTATTTGAGAGTGGGATGCCTATGGAGCCTGGGGGATGCCTTCTAGGTACACTTGATGAATCAAGAATTCCAGCGGAATATATTGTTTCAATGAATAGAAGTCAATTCCAGGCTCGTAAACTCATAGCACTAAAATGGTTATCATCATATCCACCTACTGTAGCAGAATGGAAAATACAAGTAAGGGAAACTTTAATTAAGGAAAAATATATTTTCCTACATAGAAGCAGGGTAGAAAAATTAAAAAAAATATGGAAAAGGTGGTTTGATACCTTGGAGGTATGACGAGAGAGGAGAGGATCAATGTATGAGTAATGGGGGGAGGTGGAGTGGGAGCATGGGTCCCAGGGGTGCTTATTTTTTCTTTCCCCTTTTCCCTCTTAATACGGGCTGGGGTTGTAGGTTTGTCCTTTTTTTTTGCTGTGTGTTTTTTTTTTTCATTTCTGTTTGTGTGTGTGTGTGTATAAAATGAATAAAAAGATGATTTGAGTAAAAAAAAACAAAAAACAACACAAACAAGGTGTGTGTAGTGGACCCACAGCATAATAGTTAGCTAAAGAAGAGATTGTCACCTCATGTATCAAATAAATTACATTTGCACTATTGAAGAAAATGTCCAAAAAGAAAAGCCCATTGCAGAACCTAGGAGACAATTAAAAGAAATTAAAAGACAAGTAAATCAAAGGAAATCTTCTTTCAGTTTAAGTTCAAAATTTTTTGCTAAAATCTTTCTTAACCACTTGCTTACTGGGCACTTAAACCTCCCTCCTATCCAGACCAATTTTCAGCTTTCAGCACTGATGCACTTTGAATGACAATTACGCAGTCATACAACACTGTACCAAAATTACATTTTTATCATTTTTTCCCCGCAAATAGAGCTTTCTTTTGGTGATATTTGCGGTTTTTATTTTTTGTTAAAAAAATGTAAAAAAAACTGAATTAAAAAAAAAAAATGTATATTTTGTTATAAAAAATTTAAAACAGGTAATTTTTCTCCTTCATTGATGTACGCTGATGAGGCGGCACTGATGGGCACCAATAGGCGACAGTGATGGGCACTGATGGGTGGCAATGATGGGCACTGATGGGTGGCGATAATGGGCACTATCAGTTACACTGATAGGCAGCACTGCTAGGTGGCACTGATTGGCACTACTGGTGGGCATTGATAGCTGGCACTTGTGGGCACTGATAGGTGGCACTTGTGGGCATTGATAGGTGGCACTTATGGGCACTGATAGGTGGCACTGTGGGAACTGATAGGTGGCACTGTGGGCATTGTTAGGTGGCACTGTTATGTGGGGACACATGAGGCAGATGTGCCTCTTCCACTTCGGGACCGATGTCCCTCGCATCCGAGCCGGTGATCGGCTTTTTTTTCACATCACACATGTAACTGTCTACGGCCACTAGACAGTCCCTTTGTATGAGTCCCGTGTGGACTGTGGGGAGGGTTTGGGGTTACCACCAACCTGTGAGGTTGGAGGGAAATGCCATTTTCACGACTCCACAAAATTCACTCATGGTGCTGAAAATGATGAATATTTTTGTCAGTAATGCATTACATACTTTAACAACACAAACAAGGTGTGTGTAGTAGACCCACAGCATAATAGTTAGCTGAAGAAGAGATTGTCACCTCATGTATCAAATAAATTACATTTGCACTATTGAAGAAAATGTCCAAAAAGAAAAGCCCATTGCAGAACCTAGGGACAGTTAAAAGAAACACAGGCAGTAAATCAAAGGAAATCTTCTTTCAGTTTAAGTTCAAAATTTTTTGATAAAATCTTTCTTAACCACTTGCTTACTGGGCACTTAAACCCCCCTCCTATCCAGACCATTTTTCAGCTTTCAGCACTGACTCACTTTGAGTGACAATTACGCGGTCATACAACACTGTACCAAAATTAAATTTTTATCATTTTTTCCCCGCAAATAGAGCTTTCTTTTGGTAGTAATTGCGGTTTTTATTTTTTGTTAAAAAATGTAAAAAAAACTGAATTTAAAAAAAAAATGTATATTTTGTTATAAAAAATTAAAAACAGGTAATTTTTCTCCTTCATTGATGTACGCTGATGAGGCGGCACTGATGGGCACCAATAGACGGCAGTGATGGGCACTGATGGGTGGCAGTGATGGGCACTGATGGGTGGCAATAATGGGCACTATCAGTTACACTGATAGGCAGCACTGCTTGGTGACACTGATTGGCACTACTGATGGGCATTGATAGCTGGCACTTGTGGGCACTGATAGGTGGCACTTGTGGGCATTGATAGGTGGCACTTATGGGCAGTGATAGGTGGCACTGTGGGCACTGAAAGGTGGCACTGTGGGCATTGTTAGGTGGCACTGTGGGCACTGTTATGTGGGAACACATGAGGCAGATGTGCCTCTTCCACTTCGGGACCAATGTCCCTCGCATCCGAGACGGTGATCGGCTTTTTTTTCTACTCACGCTGTCAGCGTGAGTAGAAAAAAAGCCGATTACCGATCTTTTGTTTACATCATGTGATCAGCTGTCATAGGCTGAAAGCTGATCACATGGTGAGGGGCCGGGACCGGCCCCTTACTTGGATCGGTGATCACCCGAGTCTCAGTGACTCAGTGATCACAGCGCGCGTCCTGTAGAGCGCGCGCAGGGAGCGTGCACAAGGGAGGTCATCATATGACGGCCTTCCGGGAATTCAGGTCCGCGCTGTGGCCGTCATTCGGCCATAGCGTGGATGTCAAGTGGTTAAACAGTTTCTGGCATATCAATGGCCCCCCTACCCGCAAAGTACTCAACATATTTCTGTCTTTTTGTTGAAGTCCGGCCCCAGGCCCAACTGAGGCCACATCGTTTATTGAATTTCTCCTTAATAGTTATTTAGAATGCAGCATGCAAGGATTATCTGGTTAAGTTTATTTTCCGCCATGTTGATTGGTGTAAGCAATAGGTGGAACGGCTGGCCATTATCCCGAAAGCATTCTCCACCACTCTTCTGGCTCTGGCCAGACGGTAGTTATAAACACTCTGGTCCGGGGTGAGGGTCCACATAGCTTCAAAACAGTCGGCTGGTCAGAACGAACTAACAGAAAGCACTGAAAAACAGAAAGGCCGGAGCTGAAAATCTGAAACGAGCGGACAAGAACGCACTGAAAAACAGAAAGGCCAGAGCTGAAAATCAGAAACGAGGGGACAAGAACGCACTGCAAATCAAATACGTAATATAAATACAAACCACAAGCACAAACTGAAGAGCAGTAACGATCAGAAAAGCAGGAGGCTGAAAAGCACAAATCGTCTGTCACCAAACTTCTACTAACACGAGATTAGTGGAGGGAGGCCAAAGGGTGGCGCACTTGTTATTGAACTTCCTCTTTTTAGTGCCGTCATACGTGTTGTACGTCACTGCGTTCTTGACGTTCGGAATTTTCGACCAACATCCATTGGAAAAAAAAACATGGATTTTGTTGTCGGAATGTCCGATCGTGTGTACGAGGCATAAGAGTGGCAAGGATGTGGAATTCCCTTCCACAGGCGGTGGTCTCAGCGGGGAGCATCAATAGTTTCATAAAACTATTAGACAGGGATATACAATGTATTACTGACATATAATTACACACATAGGTTGGACTTGATGGACTCAAGTCTTTTTTCAACCTCACCTACTATGTAACTATGTAACACCAGAATTCCAGAGAAAAATCTGGACATTTTAGCAAAATGTATTGAAGTGAACGAGAAGATGGAAATAAGGTTTATTTTTAATTTCAATATTATTTTATTGTATCAAGGTAAAATGGTACAACAATAGAGATTGAAACAGGTTCAAGCTATCAGTAGGTATCCAATGCTAACAGAACAACAAAGTCATCCAAAAAGAAAAAAAAAAGTAGTGCCATTGAACCATATACAAAGGTAAAGTAACTTAACCTGTTATTAACCATGAACATGCAAGATACAGTTGTTAAGGGGAGGGAAGAGGAGAAAAAAAAAGAGGGGGGGTCAGGAAAGTCACTAGTGTGAAGTATACCAGTGTTAGTGATTCTTGGGTTGGTTTACATTACCTTGAATCCTAAATAACAGTCTTCAAATCTCAACTGTACACTTAGGGTTGCATAGCCATAGATTCCACTTATCCTTGAATAGTGCGACTGTGAGGTTCATAGTGGCCAACAATTTTTCCATTTCACATTGGTGGTTTAGGGCAGGGATGGTCTCCAAAGGGGAAGGTGGATTAGGTTTGTTCCACAATCTCGTGATTGTGAGTTTTGCAGCGAGTAAAAGTTGTGTAGCCACTACTCGCATGTTGGGTGGTAGTTCTTGGATAGTCAGGTGTAAAATTGCTAGTTCAGGGTTAGGAGCTATGTGATGGCCATCTATGTCTGACAGTATGGAGAAAATTTTGTTCCAAAATGACCTTAGTGATATACAGGACCATAATAAGTGGAATAATGTACCTGATTCTTCGCATCCTCTCCAGCAGAGGGCTGTATGCGAAGGATAAAACGTAGAAAGTTTGAATGGAGTAAGATACCAGGAGTGCACTACTTTCTGGAAGAGTTCCCAATGATTCCCACACCTAGTTGAGGCATAAGTAATAGAGAACTTTTTTCCAATAGGTATCTGCAAAGGTCTTGCCCAAGGTTGTCTCCCATTTGGTAATAGTAGTGGACTTTGAAAAGGAATCCTGTGCATTGAACACTCTATAGAATAGGGAGATCCCTCTTAATGGAGTTTTAGCTTCTTGGAGGAATGTAAGTATTGTGGTTGGTATGTCTAAGTACAAGGGTAGGGGATGTTTGTGAAGGAAGGTTCGAACTTGCAGGTAAGTAAAATGTGCTAAGGGGGGGAGGTTAAAGTGAGAGGAGAGATATGCAAAAGTATGCAGGGTTGTTCCCTGGTATAGGTCTTTCATTAGGGTAAGTCCTTTAGATTCCCATAAATTCAGGTCAAAGCAGGGTATAAAGTGGTGGAGTACTGATAGTGGGATAGGGAGTTTGCATAGTGACCCTGTAGATGGAGATGAAAGGGGGGTTTCTAACCACATCTTGATAGAGGTTTGCACTGTTGGGATAGGGGAACAAGGAGGCGGGGCTCCTATCTTAAGAGCAATTAGGGTTGATTTAGGATCTTTACGCAGAACAGTTTTGGATTCCATGAGTGCCCATGTTTTATTCTTGGGAGGGCGTCCACCAATATTTAATTTGATCTATAACACAAGCTTTGATAAGCCGTAACATTGGGGACGCCCATTCCCCCATTCTTCCTATGCCTCATCATAATGTTAAGAGAGCATCTAGGGGGTTTGTGGTACCATATATACTGTGTGAAAAGTTTTTGGACGGAGGTGAGAAAAGTACGTGGCAGGGGGATTGATAAGGTGCGGAATAAGTAAAGCAGTTTAGGTATAACTAACATTTTCAGGGTTGCTATTTTCCCTGCTGTTGGGAGTTCTTGGGTCTGTAGATGAGAGAGTTGTTGGGGTAGTGAGTCCAGGAAATGTTTAAAATTATGTTTGTAAAGCTGTGATGTATGTGGGGTCAGTTGAATGCCTAGAAATGGTAGCGAATGAGGGGACCAAAGAAAAGGAAATGTTTTGGATAAGGTCGACTTCAAAGGGGCTGGGATATTAATACCTAGGATTTGGGACTTTGTTGCATTCAATTTGTAGTAGGACACTGCACTGAACTCGTCTAATATTGTCTGTATTGCAGGTAGTGATGTTTTGGGGTTGGAAAGTATGAGCATGACATCGTCCGCGAAGAGGCTTATTTTGTGTTCAGTTCCTGCTAAAGAGAGGCCTGTAATGTCAGGGTGGGACTCTCTGCTAGCGGTTCCATGAGAAGTGTAAAAATCATAGGCAAAAGGGGGCATCCCTGCCTAGTTCCATTCGTTATTTGAATTGGTTTGGAAGTGATCCCCGAGGTTAGTACGGTGGCTGAGGTAGTGGAGTATAGGGATAGGATAGCGGTCTGTAACCATCCACGAATGCCAAATGCGTCAAGTACTATCTTAAGATATCCCCAGTAGACCCTATCGAACTCCTTCTCTGCATCCAAAGAGAAGAGCAGGGAAGTCGTCCGAGAGGGCCCAACCTGGGAAATTAGATTTATGAGGCGTCTGGTTCCATCTGGGGCTTGACGGCCTGGGACAAAGCCCACCTGGTCAAGGTGGATAAGGTGTGGTAAAATTTGTTGCAATCTAAGCGCTAGAAGTTTGGCAAAGATCTTTACATCCGTATTGAGAAGGGATATAGGCCTGTAGTTAGCAGGATAGGTGGGGTCCTTATTGGGTTTGGGGATCGCTACTATCACGGCTCTCAACATTTCGGGAGGGAAAGATCCAGAGGAGGAAGCAAGATTGAAGACCATTTGCTAGGTATAGATGAGAGAAATGTTGGAAATTCAGTCGTGGACATTTGTTGGCAGCAAAGTGAGTTTCCTGAGCAAAAATTATGTCTTCTTTGAGGGAGCGAGCTTCTTTTAACAGTGCTGCACGCTTAAAGGGGCTATTGAGGCCTTTATGGTTAAGGGACATAACCTTTAGAGGCATGGAGAGAGTCTGTTATAGGCTAGGGTGTTGCCATATAAGACTGTGTCATATTGAGGAAGAAGGGGAAAGGAGTACCTGACGGGAGGGAAGTTCAATATCCATGGATTAATGTTGCATACAGTAGGGTTGTTCAGTTTGATCACTTCTGACGAGATAGGTAGAGGTTCCACAGATCCAAAAGGTAGGATAGTTGACATAGTCCGCGGGTAGGATCCGTGCGTGGAGTTCTCAGCATCTTGAATGGTGACTAGAAGGATACAGAGAGTCAAATCGAGGGGTAGGTGGGAAACAAACAGAAATAACATTTTTAAGAAACTCCTGGCAATGCAGGCACAATGGGCAGCCAAGGCTGCTATAGTAAACTAGTAGTGCTGCGCACTGAGCTATGTAAGAAAACAGAACAAACTAGGGGGACGAGCTCCCAGCCTCACGCTAATGCGAGATGTATGGTAGCAGGGAGAGGTTCAATTAAGGGCAAAAGGTCCCTGTTAGGACCATTCAGCTTGCAGGTGTTCAGGAGAGGACGGAGCTGGAGACTACGCATAAGGAGGGAGAAGTTGCCACTGTTTGAAGATTTGAATGCCTTTGTCCACACTATATATGGGGTATGTTTTGCCATTCCAAGTGACAAGCAGTTTAGTGGGGAAACCCCATCGATAGATGATGCTGTTGTTACGTAGGATTTTTGTAAGTGGAGTGAGCTTCTTTCTGTTCATTGCTGTCTGCTGCGATATGTCTGTGAATAGGGAAATACCAATAAATTCTTCTGGAACTGCCGGACTTTGTTTGGCCACCACCATGACACGTTCTTTCACATGGTAATAGTGAATGCGTGCCAGTGTGTCCCTGGGCGCAGTGTCAGGTAGAAATTTGGGTTTAGGTATGCGATGGGCCCTATTGACACATAATTCAATGTAACTCAGGGACGGTATTAGGCCCTTTGTGAGGCACTGGACAAAGTTAGTGGGCTCATTGGGGGGGGTATGGTTTCAGGTATTCCCCTAAATTTAATGTTGTTTCTCCTTGAGCTGTCTTCTAAGTCCACCATTTTGTTTTGAAGGCACTGGAGCTCAGATTCCTGGTCAGCGTATACATCAACAAGATCATTGTGTGCGGAGTAGGGATCCGCCATCTTGGATTCTAAGTGCTGGATTTTATTAGTATGTGATTGAACTGTATCATTCCAGGGGGCAAACATATCTGAAAAGTCACTGTATAGTGTTCTCCTGAGTGAGAGCAGCATAATTTTCATTGTGTTTTCTGAGATGGTTTGCTCTGTGGCTGGGAACAGCTCTATAAGGGACTCCTGCTTGTTAGCTTGCATTGAAGCCTGTGAGAGAGCTTGCTGCAGCCCAGGAGAGAATTCATCTTCCTCCCTACGTAGCCTGGTTTTCGCTGGGCTGTGGGTGGTGGGAGTAGAAGGGAGGGAGTTGAAGGGAGGGAGAATTCTCTCAGCTCCTCAGGATGGGTGTCTGCCTAACTCCCTGCAGCTTGACGGGCAGTCTGTGTGCGGGCCGCTCTGCTGGAGCTAGGTCTGGCGCCATTTTGCCTACCTTGCGGTGGAGCCGCCGGGTAGAAGTCTGTGAGGCGATGGGGCGGTTTATTAGCTTTCCGCCGTTTTGTCATATCTCCCGCGATACTCGGCAGTGTGGGTAGCCGGATCGTAGCACACAGAGCCTCTGCCTGTCATCGCTGTGAGTTGCTGAGAGCATGAGGGTTCCGGAGCTCTCAGTTAAGCGGCCATCTTCTCCGCTGGCCAGACACGCCCCCCAAGTTTTGTTTTTGAACTTTCACAATTTTTTAACTAGATGTTGTCTCCTCTGGCAGCTGCAATGGCACTGCATCTGATACTCCCCTGGGCGTCCATATGAACTGTCATATGCTCTTTCTCACTGCCTCTCACTGCCCCTCACTACCTTTCATTGCCCCTGCTGTCACCCCGCAGAAAGTTCACCAAATACTGAACTCACCCTTGAAATTATTTTAATTGATCCTGATCTTCCAAATTTACTATGAAAAACTACATTTATGTTTCTCTTCTTCTATATAAATTATTTGTACCGCATTGATTTTGGACCTTTCCTGCCCTTACTTGTATAAGTCTGCAGGATCTGCTTTATTCCTAAAGTGGTTCCTCAGCTTTTTGGTAAAACATAAATACATTGAAAGTCAGCAGCTACATAAACTGTAGCTGCTGACTTTTCATAAATGGACACTCACTTGTCTGGGGGTCACCCAAACCACTTCCTCGCCAGTATTCAAGTCCCTGGCATGTTTATGTGGGGCTTCAAATCCGGCTGCCCACTGCGTACTTGTGAGCTGTGCTGCACTTTGTGAATGGTCCGTTAGCCTTCGGGGAGTTGTGAAATGTCCCAGAAAGTTGTGTTCGTGGGGGGGGGGCAGGAACTTTCAAAAATAGAAGATAAGGGGGAGGAAGGGGGGCATTCCCCTTTAGACTGAAGTTCCGCTTTAAATGCTAACTTTTTGGGATGTACTAAAAATACTGGAATTGAAATAACTTCTAAACAAAATATTATTCCGAGGGTGGTTACAGATTCCCTCTATTATTCCATGTATGTATTAATTTGTCTTTTCCTATAGTTTGCTAGTCTATTAAACCTCTGATAGTTACTGTTGATTGCACAATAATATATGAGAAAACAAACACACTGCTTAATAAAACAACGTCTTATTTATTTCCCAAGAAAATAGGAAAATGCTAACATGAAGACACTAAAGGAAGATAAGCATATAACAATAGAACATATAACACAAGAACATCAAAGATGCTTATCGCACGGTCTCCTCAGCTGGGCTCAAGATGATAGAGAGAGAGCCACGAGGCTTAAAAATGGTAGAGAGAGAGCTCTCTGTCTGGTTCAGCCCCTTTTATACTTCAATCATACACCGTTCAGACCCATCCCCATTGCCAGCCCACTTAGGTTTCTAACAAATGAAAGTAGTTACGGGGCAGTCCTTCTCAATATAATATATTTATGTCCATCTTGCTGTACTGGCCTCTAGGGGCAGCATTGTCCATGTAACATGTCTATGTATCCTGGGAAAATCTTCAATGCCTTTGATCCTTTAATCTTTGTAACCCACCTTCATCAATTATCTTGGCCGCCATGGCCCTCTTTGAAGTTTTCCTGCATAGCGTTATCACATCAGATGGCCCGGAGCCAATCTTTTGTTCAGTCTTGCTTCTTCAGATGCATAATCTGATATGATACAAAGCTTTGATGTGCAACTTGTTAAATTCCAAAGGCCACCTGTCTGCCTCAACTAGGAAGTGAAACTCCAGAAATATGATATTAAACCATGTTGCCTTCCAACATAACCACTTTGCACCTAAAGGGAGCATTTCACCCGTCTTCATACACGGTTCCTATGGAACAGTCCATAACTGTCTTAATGTGTTGTGCTTCCCAACATGTGCTTCAGAAATGGCTCCTATGGAACAGTCCATAACTGTCTTAACGTGTTGCATTTCCCAACATTTACTTCAGAAATAACACACTCAGAGCAATGTTTTTTTTATTTATTTTTTTTATTTTTGCCACATCAGTCGACCATTTCGAGGGGATTTAATCAACTTTGTAGATCATATTGTACAATCACCCTCACGGTGTCTCATCATCGTAGCCTTTGCCGTAACAAAAACAAATAATATACAAAATATTACATCTCCCAAGAAGCGAGAGCTAACCCAAAACGCGTATCATGTCTCCTCTCTTCCTTTATTTTCCCAACCCCCCCACCCCCTCCTCCCCAACCCTTCCCCTTTCCCCTCTCTCCAAGGTCAATTTCTTTTTAACTCTTCCAGTGCTAATCTAAAGCGTTCGATTCGAATCTCCAGGTTTTTTTTAATTTTTTCCATCCTTCCCAGGCCTCCAAATTCCCACTACCTACTTCTTCTGTAGTGTTTGCCAGTATCTCATTATTATATGTTTCCTCTACTGCATCAAACCACTCCCATATCTCTGGGCCTTCCTTCCTCTGCCAATCCTTCGGTATTAATCTCTTTGCAGCGTTTAAGAGAAACGGTACCAATGTCTGCTTATATTTATTTGTATCTCCTTCCCCCCTATGGAACAACACCACCCACGGATCTTCTACCACCTCTATATCAGTGATTGTCTTTATTAAAGCAAGAGTCTTCTTCCAGAAAGTTTTTATTTTGGGGCAGTTCCACCAGATGTGACCCATTGTTCCTACATCTTGGCAGCCTCGCCAACAAAGTGCCGAAGTACCACTCTGATATTTACTTAATATCTCAGGGGGGTTATATAGCTTCTACTTATACATTTATAATTCATTTCTGCTGAGCGTGTATCGAATGTTAAATTAAAAGTCCAATCTAATATTTTACTAATTGTGTTTTTGTCTTTCTTCGTGCCCAAATCTCTCTCCCATTTCTCGATGAATGGCGGTATCTCCAACTTTTCTGTCCTCATCAGGATTTTATATAGCTTTGAGATTACATTTCTTGGGTCTTCTAGGTCACATAACTTTTCCATCTCTGTCAGGTCTTCCCCAGACCTAATGGGTTGTGGCAGCTTGCTCACGAAATGTTTCAGTTGTAGGTATCGCCATTCATCCATCCCACGTGTCTCCCTATCTTGTCTAAGCTGTTGAAGTGTTATTATTTTACCATCTTTAATTATTTCTCTTACCTGTGTTATCCCCCAAAAAACCTCTTTTCCTCCTTCATTTTCCGTACCCGGTGCAAAATATTCGATATCTTTGAGTGTCAATAATGGTGAATTATATTTCCCTATCACTTTCTTGTATACCCCATCCCAAACTTTAAAAACATTTTGTGTGATTACGTGAATATTTTTATCTAAAGTTCTACAGTGTGGAGGGTTCCAAATGATATTTCCTAAATGTGCTTTACTAAGTATATTTTCTATTTTCACCCACCTTTTTTCATTATCTCTTTTGGCCCATTCTACTAATCTTGACAGGACTATGGCTTTGTAATAATTCCTGATGTCTGGCACGGCCAGTCCACCATTTACTTTACTTTTTTTTAATGTCTGGAAGGAGACTCTTGACCTTCTATTTTTCCAAACAAAATTAATTATTATCTTTTTTAATTTTGTTAGGTAGAATTGGGGGAGTGGGACAGGGATCATCTGGAATTGGTACGTTATTTTAGGGAGGAGGATCATCTTCATGACATTTATACGGCCTATCCATGAGAGTGGTTTACTGGCGAGTCTCTTACATTCTAGTCTGATATCGTCAAGTAGGGGAGTATAGTTTATGTTATACATCTTTTCTATTGAATTTGTTAATTTGATTCCCAGGTACCTTCATTCCTTGGTCCACCCGAAGCCAGATACCCTCTTCACGTTCTTTACCTCTGCCTTGTTTAGGTTAATATTTAATATTTCGGATTTTGCTGAGTTTATTTGGAAGTTGGACAGTTCTCCATATTTTCTCATAACTTCCACTAATTTAGGTAGGGAGGCCGTTGGTTCCGTTATATATAACAACACATCATCAGCAAATGCTGCGATTTTGTGTTTGTCTTCCCCCACCTTTATGCCTCTTATGTCAGAGTCTCTACGTATTGTTGCCAGAAGTGGCTCAAGGGTCAGGACAAAGAGCAACGGAGACAGGGGGCAACCCTGCCTCGTGCCGTTTCTCATCTCGAAGGGCTGGGACACCAACCCGTTGACTTTTATCGTGGCCATGGGATGATGGTACAGCATTTTTATCCTCTGGATCATCTTGGGTCCTATTCCCATAGTCTCCAGAGTCTGAAACATGAACCCCCAGTCTACTCTGTCAAAAGCCTTTTCGGCATCAATTGACAGCAGTAGCCCTGGGGGTCCACTCTCCTTCAGCTTTTGCAGCAAGAGAAGCGTCTTAACCCCGCTGTCCCTCCCTTCTCTTTTGGGGACAAACCCCACCTGATCCGGATGGACAAAGAAGTTCATAAGCTCCTTTAGCCTCTCTGCCAAGACCTTCGCATATAGTTTTGTGTCGGTGTTGAGCAGAGAGATTGGCCTATAACTTGAACAAAGTGTTTTCTCCTTTCCTTCCTTCAGAATGATTGCGATGGTTGCCTGAAGGGCATCTCTGCTCATCTCGTAGCTATCTCCTAACCCATTCATGTAATGGCAAAGCCTTGGGATTAGTATCTCTTTAAATTTTTTATAATAAAACAATGTGAATCCGTCTGGGCCAGGACTTTTCCCGGAGGCCCCACCTGTTAGCGCCTTTCTAATTTCATCTTCCGAAATTGGTGCCTCCAAGAGTTCCCTGGCTGAGTCTGGGATTATGGGTAGCCTAGCTTTCTTCAAATAGTTGTTATTTTTCTCTCTCCTATTTTTGGATTTGGGATCGTGTATGTTAACTGAGTACAAGCCTTGATAGTAGTCCTTAAAAATTTCAGCTATCTTTCTAGATGAATATTCCAAGTGACTATTTTTAGTCTGAATCTTTTCAATGAAATTTCTAGCTTTCTTTTTTTGTACCATTTTTGCGAGTAATTTACTTGGTTTGTTTCCCCAGCAGTAACTGTCCCTTACAAACCTACTGTATGCTATTCTTGATTCCAGCTCCAGTGCCTTTTTGAACTCTGTCCTTTTGGTTATCAACTGTTGGTATACCTCGCAGGATAGCTGACCCGATTGTTTTTTATGTTCCTGTTCCAACTTATCTACCTCCCCTGTTAAATTTAGAATTCCCTCGCGTTTCTCTCTTTTCTTCCTGACCCCCATCTTAATTAGGACCCCTCTAATATAGACTTTATGTGCCTCCCATAGTGTGGACCCTGATACTTCCCCATTGTCATTTACTGACAAATAATTTTCCAGTTCCTTTCTAACTAAGGCGTGTCCCTTCTCCTCCCGTATCAATTCCTTGTTAAGACACCATTGACCCCGGGTCCCCACGTCAACACCTATTGTCATTTCCATGACTATAGGGGCGTGATCTGAAAAGGTTACATTACCTATCTTGGTGTCCACCACCTCATCTATTTCCTTATGTTCTATAAGACCAACATCTATCCGAGAGTAAGAACCGTGCACAGGAGAGTAGAACGTATAGTCACGTCTACTAGGGTGTTGAACCCTCCAAATATCCACCAACTGATACATAGATAATTTTTGTTTCACCAGCTTTAATTGACTATTGTTCATCTCCTGCGCAAGGGCCGAACTGTCCATTCTTGGGTCCATACAGAAGTTAAGGTCCCCCATCAAAATCAGATGCCCTTTCCTAAACTCCATTATTTTCCCCAGGATGTGCACAAAATATTTCATTGAGTTTTTATTAGGTGCATAAATATTAGCCAGGGTGTATTCCCTTTCGTTTAATCTGCCTCCAAGAAAAAGGAATCTACCCTCCGGGTCCACCAGTCTATCCTCCAGTACAAATCTTGTTCTTTTTGCAAACCCAATGGCCACCCCTCAAGTTCTACTCGAGATGGTGTCGCCTTGATACCAGAGTGGGAAATCACTTGAATACAGTCTTAACTTAGATTGTTGTGAGATATGTGTCTTCTGGCGGAAAACCACGTCAGGGCCTATTATTTTAAGCTCGTTAAAAATATTTCTTTGTTTTTTAATCATATTTAGGCCTCTGACATTGTACGTTAAATTTTAATGTGGACTTAGCTATCATTCAGCTCTAATGAATAACACCTCTTTCTTTTGACCTTGGAGAGATTCCCCATCTTGATTTTATTGCTAGGATGACCCCTTTTCCTTTTCCCACCCCTTACCCCCCATACCCCACACTGCTATTTACCCCCTCTCCACCCTCCCCCCTTCTCCCCCATTGGTCCCTATTGTGCTACCCAGCGAGTCACCGTTGGCCCGGTGACCCGGTGGGCTGACCAGCTCCAAGCAGCTCTTTTACTTTAGTAGATTTCATCTCTCCTTATTTTCCCCCCTCCCCCTCCCCCCCCCATCACCACCCAGCACCACCCCCATCCCTGAGGTATTTTACATAAAGCCCATTCCTAAATCTACCCACTGTTCATTGACCCAGTCTGGCAACAAAGGGACCTGGATACCCAGCTTTCCGCAAAATTCCTTCAGTTCACCTGGGAATCTGAGTCTTGCTGTTCTGCCATCTTTGCTTCCTAGCAAGTAGGCCGGGAACCCCCATGTATATTTAATATTCTGCTTTATCATTTGATCCAAGAGAGGCTTAAGGTGACATCTTCTTACCAGAGTGTCTTTAGCTAGGTCAGCAAATACTAATATCCTAGCTTCCTCGTATTGAAGCGGGGTTCTTCCTTTCAGTTTTACCCATAGGTTTTCTTTATCTTCGTAAAATCTGAACCTCACTATTATGTCCCGGCTTCTTTCCGTACGACTAGTATCTCACCTTCCTATCCGGTGAACCCGCTCAATTTTTGGAAATTCTCCTCCTCCCAATTCCAGGATAGGGCTGAAGATATCTACAATGATCTTTCTCAAATCTTCACCCCTCATCTCCGGTACCCCTCGGATTCTGAGATTTTGTCTACGATTTCTATTTTCCTGGTCTTCTAATCTGTAGCAGATTTTTATTTGATTTTGATGGATAATTTTGAGTTGCTCTTTTAAATCAGTGAGGACCCGCTCTTGTTTGTCTATTGTGTCTTCTGTTTTCTCAACTCTGGCTAGTATGTTCCCCAGGTCTGTCCTCAGCCCATTTATTTCCAATTTAATTGAGGTTTCAAGCGATTTGAACATTTCTAAGATTTCATTCTTCGAGGGAAATTGTGTATCCTGTCTAGTTTCTTCCAATCTAGTTGTTTCTAGCTGATGACTCATCTCTGGAATGATCGGGTGTCTGTACTCCTTTTCCATTCCCCCCCATCTTTTTATCTGTCGTGGTTAACTTTTGGGTCTCGGAGTGAATATTTCCCAGGCTGCCTCCCTGGGTCATATATTGCTTAATTGTACTCCCAGTGGAGGTGCTCCCTGTAGTGTTGTCTTTTGGGGTCTTGGGTGCCCCCCCCCTTCCCGGTCTTAGTCGCAGCTTTACTCATATTGTTTTTCTGTACCCTGAGATTAATTAATATTCCTATACACTGGTTTAGGAAGCTGGTAGTCTATAGGTTCTCTGGGGTACTCTAAAGTTTTCCAGTGCTGCTAGAGCGGGTAATTTTAATCCAAAGTGAATACCTTCGGGACTAGACTATTAACACTTTATTTCTCAAAAATTGCCACCATAAGATCCTGCCAGAGTGGATGGTGCCGCCAGTATTACAGTTGTTCTCAATAAATGGACAGCAAAGTATAAACAGTTGCTGCTATAACATCAAAGATATACCAAGAGCAGTGTTCAAAAAGGTATTTTTCTCTATTTTCCAAAGGAACACATTAGTACATTCATACCTTCAGTCGCTCCTTATCCCTTTTGCAGAGGGACCTCTGTTCCACTCTTACCTTTTTAGGCTGAGATCATAGAGCAGCTCTTAGCCCCGGTCCTGAGCTGATAGAGATTTCGTCTGTCAGATCTCCGTTTCGGGTAAGCACCGAGTGTATATATACCGCTGTCTCCGCTTAGTACCAGCCACGGGTGAATGCTTGTTCAAAGGCACGTTTAATACTCTTGATTAGTGTGGTAGAGGGGTCTGGCGCTGTTCCTTTAACTGAATAATAATTCCTTGCCTGCGTATTTGTATGTCTCTAGTTCAAAACAAGGCATGTAAGTGTAAATTCCTAAATATAAGCAAGACGTGCACATAACAAATAGTGGTATCCTTAAAAAATTGCACAGTTATAAACAAGCTTTAAATATATATAAAATATAAAAAAGAGATAAGCAGGCTATAAACATATAAATATAATAATGGTGTTGTCAAATCCCATACATAGTATTGCTGGTATATATTCCAAATAACATAAAGTGTGTGTGTGGGGGGGGGGGGGGGGGGAGGGGTGAAGGTGGGGAAGGGAGGGGGGGGAGGGGAAGAAAAGAGGTGTGGGAGATCAGTTACTGGTAAGGAGTTTAGAATCACTCCTAATAAAGTGCAAACGTGCTGGCAAAGTTCAAAGAAAGTCCTTATTGTGTAATAACTTATTATCAAATTTGTTTAAACCCTTAGTGGTATGATATCTTGGTGTATATCTTGTGCAGTATCTTGGTGCATGTGATGTGGTGTTTGTGATCCTTCAGTAGTTTTAAAATCCTTGCTCTGAAAGTGCAGCCACTCACCGGATCCCTTCACCCCTGCAGGGGTATCAGGCAGTTACAGTTTTGCGCCACTGTACGGCAATCACTGGCAGACTCAGGATCGTGATGTTTCATATAAAAAGAGAGAAGGAGTGCCCATAGCGTAAAATCGTTTTTAAAAAAGATTTATTAAACAAGTGGAGAGGTACTCACAATTTCACAGTACAAATCAAGCGAAGTCTTAAAGCTGATAAGTAGGTAATGTTGGGAAGCACAGATTTAGGCCACGCCCTACACGTTTCGTCGTTAGGACGTCTACGGGAGCGTGACCTGTGCTGTGTCTTCCCACCCTTATATAGCGTGCGGTGTCTCCTTGTTAATTTTCTGATTGGCATCCATTTTGCCTGTGATTCCGCGGACCGGAAGTACGCCCGCGGCCATTTTGTCTATATTATGCAGACCGAAGTCCGACTGTGTCTAGTGGTCTAGTGTTTCGAAGGGGCGGTTTATTTTGGCTATTGGGCGGCCATTTTGCCTGGGATTTTGGCAGACAGTAGACCATATTCATTGTCTCTGTGTGCATACCCTCCAAAGACCGGCGGCCATTATGCCTATGATTTTTTTAGACACAGGAGACCATAAGGAAGATTTTCTTGCAACTGCTTTACCTTAGTTTCGCTTTTAAGATGATCCCAATCCAAATTTGCTGATTAAAAACAGGTATATAGTATTGGGTATACCGCATACTGTAAAAAGGTTGTAGCATATTTATCAGTTTGCCCATATTACAATAAAAATCGGAATATTTATACTAAAATCAAATGTAAAAAACGCCGGCATATAAGCCTCTTGCAATGGGCGACTACAGTATAATAAAAATGCATACATCAAAAATGAAATAAAAACGTTTATAATTAAAACCATGTATGTTCTATGTGAAATGTAGTTTTTGCATATATTTTTATTTTAATATGTTATTCTGGGAAGAGTGCTTCCCAACATTACCTACTTATCAGCGCTGAAGGCTAACCGTGACGTTTTAAGACTTCGCTTGATTTGTACTGTGAAATTGTGAGTACCTCTCCACTTGTTTAATAAATCTTTTTTAAAAACGATTTTACGCTATGGGCACTCCTTCTCTCTTTTTATATGAAACATCACGATCCTGAGTCTGCCAGTGATTGCCGTACAGTGGCGCAAAACTGTAATTGCCTGATACCCCTGCAGGGGTGAAGGGATCCGGTGAGTTGCTGCACTTTCAGAGCAAGGATTTTAAAACTACTGAAGGATCACAAACACCACATCACATGCACCAAGATACTGCACAATATATACACCAAGATATCATACCACTAAGGGTTTAAACAAATTTGATAATAACTTATTACCCAATAAGGACTTTCTTTGAACTTTGCCAGCACGTTTGCACTTTATTAGGAGTGATTCTAAACTCCTTACCAGTAACTGATCTCCCACACCTCTTTTCTTCCCCTCCCCCCCTCCCTTCCCCACCTTCACCCCTCCCCCCCCCCCCACACACACACTTTATGTTATTTGGAATATATACCAGCAATACTATGTATGGGATTTGACAACACCATTATTATATTTATATGTTTATAGCCTGCTTATCTCTTTTTTATATTTTATATATATTTAAAGCATGTATGTTCTATGTGAAATGTTGTTTTTGCATATATTTTTATTTTAATATGTTATTCTGGGAAGAGGGAGGAGAGTGTTTATGTGGGGGGCTTGTTATGTCGGAATCATGTATGTTATGTCAGCTGTTAGATTTGTCTATATTTGTACATTATGTATCCACATCTAGTTGCTATGCTGGGTTGTTGATTCTATAGTGTACAAATGGGAGAGATATATTAGGTATCTGTGCTAGGTTCCTTACTGGATATGAGTGTGAACCCATGTCGAAATGGAATTAGGATTTTTTTAAATATATATATATATTAGGAAGATGAAGAAAAAAAAAAAAAAGGAGAAATCAGGGGGATTTTTTCTGATTGGGGAATGAGTATTCCCTATAGTGTGAACCAATGTCTTCATGTTGTAGTTATATGTTAGAGGGAGGTGTTTTGAAGTCTGTGTTATACAATTCATGCGTATCTATTTACATGTTTTACGTGTGTATACAAGGACTCCTATTTGAGAGGTATATGGGACCTATAAGCTCTTTGTCTTTGGAAATTCGTTGGTGCACTTTTCAACATTTCTCAGTGGAGATAATTGGTGCAGGTTCCCCTCATTTTTTGCGGGGAAAAAGACCTGATTTGCTGCTAGTGTGCTTCTAAGGCCAGGTGTATGGTGCTGCATGTCTCCCATGTTGGTGTTACTGTTAATGGTTGGTTAGAAAGCAGCTGCATGCGGTGCTGCATGTCTCCCATGTTGATGTTACTGTTAATAGTTGGTTAGGAAGCAGTTGAGGTCGAGGTCTATATTCATACCCATAGGCTGTAGGGTATCCAGCAAAAATATCCACTTGGTTTCGTTTTGTGAAACCTTGTTTTTTTTATTGCCGCCTCTCCAATGGCCCTTGATTTTGTCTATTGCATAGAATGTCATATATGCTGGATCCCTGTTGTGATAGTCTCTGAAATGCCTAGAGACACTATGTTTGTTGAACCCTTTTTTGATGTTTTTAATATGTTCCCTGATCCTAACGTGTAACTCTCTGGTTGTTCTTCCTACATACTGCTTCCGACATGGGCACTCTAATACATAGGTGACATGGGTACTGTGGCAGGTAATGAGTTCTCGGATGGTGAACTCTTTATCATTGACAGTTGATCTGAACTTTGTTGTTTTCTTGTTAGTTTTTTTACTAGTTCTGCAGGGTAGGCATTTGCCACATTTGTAAAACCCTTTTAAGCCTTTTCCTATTTTTATCTCCCTTGGTGGATCTATTGCGTTGTGTACCAACTTGTTCCTCAGGGTTGGTGCTTTCTTGTAAATAAAGACGGGTTTCTTAGGCAATATGGAATTAAGGACCCTATCGGATTGTAAAATGGGCCAGTGTTTTTTAATTATAGTTTCCGCGTGTTTATATTGCCTATTGTATCCCGTTAAAAAGGCTACTTCCATTTTTTGGTTTTTTGTTCTTCTTTGTTGTATTCCCGTTTCATCTATCAGTTTATTCCTATCCATATTTCCGACTTTGTATTTTAGTGCCACCAGGTCCTTCCTTTTATATCCCTTTTCTACAAACTTATTTATTAGGATGTCCGTTTGTTTTTCGTAATCATGTTTACTGGAACAGTTCCTGTATAGTCGCATGAACTGGCCTTTAGGTATGTTTCCTAGCCATCGTGGATGGTGGCAACTACTGGTTGGGATATACCCATTTCTGTCCGTGGCTTTGAAATAAGTTCTTGTTTTCAGATATCTGTTGTCCTTATATATTTGTAGATCTAGATAATCCACGGTTTCTTTGTTCCAGTTTCCAGAGAAGGTGAGTCCATAGGCATTGCCACTGATCTCGTCAAAGAAATTCTGTAGCTCTTCTGCCGTGCCCCCCCATACAATGACGATGTCATCTATATACCTCCGGTATAATTTCAGATGTCTTCTTTCGATACTATAGATCTGTTCCTCCTCCCATTTGTTGAGAAGTAGGTTCGCTACACTGGGGGCATATTTAGCCCCCATAGCTACTCCTTTCATCTGGGAGTAGAAATCACCTTTGTGCCAAAAGTAGTTGTGGCTCATGGCCAGTTTCAACCCCTCCAATATGTAATTGATTTGTGTTTCCCTTAGGTCCGTTAGTGTATGTAAGGCCCATTCCACCCCACTCAGACTGTCATCCTGTACGATGTTAGTGTACAGGGAATTTATATCGACGGTTACTAGGATATCATTTTCATTTATTTTGAAGTTCTTTAGTTTCCCAATTAACTATTTACTGTCTCTCAGGAACGATTTTCCTTGTTTCACTAGGGGTTGCAAGTAGCCATCCAGATATGCTCCCAATCTGGAGAACAGTGAATCGATGCCACTGACTATTGGTCTCCCAGGGGGGTTCTGTTGGTCTTTGTGAATCTTGGGTACATAATATATAATTGGGGTTTTTGCTGTTTCTGGGGTTAAATATTTGGCTTCCTTTTTTGTTAGGATCCCCATTTTTTCTCCTTTTTTGACGTAGGTCTTCAATTTTTTTCTATATTCTGTTTTTGGGTTGCCCTTCAGTTTCTTGTATGTATTGGGTATCTCCAGCAGCTTCTTCATTTCTGACTCATAGTCTTTTTTATTTAATATAACCAGGCCCCCTCCCTTATCGGCCGGTCGAATGACTATGTTTTTCTTCGCCTCTATTTCTTTAATGGTATTCCATATGTTTGTTTTTATCTTTTTCGGTTTCAGTTTCCTAAGATCTTGTTCAACCATCTTTTTAAAGGTCATCAGACTCTCATTTTGTTGTACGTTAGGGTTAAAGGTTGAGTTATTTCTTAGTCCTGAATGTTGGAATAACGGGGGGTCTTCCTTTGTTTGGATGTTACTGTTGTTATCCCCTTTCATTAAATAAAATTTTTTGATGTTGAGTTTTCTTACAAATTTCTGGAGGTCTATATATACTTCGAAGGGGTCAAGATTTTTATCAGGAGCATATTTTAGACCTAAGTCCAGCACCCTCATTTCTTCCTCATTAAAATTGGCTTCGCTTAAATTAAAAATCCCTGTTCTTAATATTCTCTTCTTCTTTTTCTTCTTGATTCCTCCTCTCTTCCCACGTGCTCTTCTCCTCTTTCCCATCTCTGTGGTCTGTATATGTGATCTGTTCTTTCTTCCCGTTGGGTTTCTTCTTGTGTTCTGTTCCTCGGGCCCATGTATGTGTTTCTGGTGATTCTCGGGTTCCAACTCCGTTGGGGGTCTCCGTTGTTCCGATTCCTGATGGGGAACCTGAAGGGTTGCCATCCCTTTTGTCCTCCTTGAGGACCGTGGTTCCCCCTGTAAGGGGACCGTCTGTCCCTGAAAGCCGGAGGTCTCCCTCTGTATTCCCTGGGAAAACACCTCGTCTGTGTGGTGGTTCTTCATAGGGAGTGTAGTGTTGTTCATTTCTTAGAGGGGAGTACCTGTTGCTGTACCTTGGTGTTCTCAATATATTTGAGGCATTATTTCGTTGTTGTGATCTATTTTCCTCTCTAGCTTGATCTCTATAGTACCTATGTTCCGGGCTAGGTCCTTCTCTTCTAGTTCTTAATAATGATAATTCTTCTGGTCTTGTCCGTGGTGTTCTAATTTCTGTGGGTCTTGTCTCTTGCCATATTGTGGTATCTTCTGTTACTGAACTTTCCCTGGACTCATCTATCATGGAGATGTTGTGGTTGTCCTCTATATAATTGTCGTCTATTTGCCATTTATATACCTGCTGGTTTTTGTAGTCCAGCACATCTCTTCTGAACTTTTTTTGTTTTTTTCTGCTGTATTTCTTTATCGTATTTTGCCATGGCTTCTTGTAGCTTATTCTCTTTCTCTTTGTATTCCCTGGATTCCAAGAAGGGTGTAAGTTGGTCTCTTATTTGTAATATTTCTGTTTCTATGTTCTTTAATTTATGTCGTCTCCGGGTTACTATTATTCCCAGCAACGCGGTTTCGCTGTCATTAAAGAATCGGTACCAATCCTCCATCAGTCCCTTGTCATTGACTGCGTCATTAGGTGAGATATCCCACCTCAAGCGTCTCAGGGTGATTTTCTCTGCAATGTACATCTCGATAGTTGCTATATCCCACCAAACTCTTATTTGCTTTTCAATATTATGTTTCAGGTGTTTAAATAAGCTATCAATGTCTTGCCGATTGGCTACTTGTTCTTGGTTGAAAACTTCAGTGAGGTTAATATTTCTATTATTTAGGTATCTGAAGATATCCATTGCTGCAGGTTTCTGTTTAGCTCTAGGTTAAACAGTGAATGGTAAAAAGAATAATGAACCCACGCAGTGGAAATAGAAATTTATTGGTGAAATTTATGGAACTGCTGCCGCCCAACAAGCAATCACCTTAAATGGGGACAGCTGAATTGATTAGTGTGGTAGAGGGGTCTGGCGCTGTTCCTTTAACTGAATAATAATTCCTTGCCTGCGTATTTGTATGTCTCTAGTTCAAAACAAGGCATGTAAGTGTAAATTCCTAAATATAAGCAAGACGTGCACATAACAAATAGTGGTATCCTTAAAAAATTGCACAGTTATAAACAAGCTTTAAATATATATAAAATATAAAAAAGAGATAAGCAGGCTATAAACATATAAATATAATAATGGTGTTGTCAAATCCCATACATAGTATTGCTGGTATATATTCCAAATAACATAAAGTGTGTGTGTGTGGGGGGGGGGGAGGGGTGAAGGTGGGGAAGGGAGGGGGGGAGGGGAAGAAAAGAGGTGTGGGAGATCAGTTACTGGTAAGGAGTTTAGAATCACTCCTAATAAAGTGCAAACGTGCTGGCAAAGTTCAAAGAAAGTCCTTATTGTGTAATAAGTTATTATCAAATTTGTTTAAACCCTTAGTGGTATGATATCTTGGTGTATATATTGTGCAGTATCTTGGTGCATGTTATTTGTTGTTTGTGATCCTTCAGTAGTTTTAAAATCCTTGCTCTGAAAGTGCAGCCACTCACCGGATCCCTTCACCCCTGCAGGGGTATCAGGCAATTACAGTTTTGCGCCACTGTACGGCAATCACTGGCAGACTTAGGATCGTGATGTTTCATATAAAAAGAGAGAAGGCGTGCCCATAGCGTAAAATCGTTTTTAAAAAAGATTTATTAAACAAGTGGAGAGGTACTCACAATTTCACAGTACAAATCAAGCGAAGTCTTAAAACGTCACGGTTAGCCTTCAGCGCTGATAAGTAGGTAATGTTGGGAAGCACTCTTCCCAGAATAACATATTAAAATAAAAATATATGCAAAAACTACATTTCACATAGAACATACATGGTTTTAATTATAAACGTTTTTATTTCATTTTTGATGTATGCATTTTTATTATACTGTAGTCGCCCATTGCAAGAGGCTTATATGCCGGCGTTTTTTACATTTGATTTTAGTATAAATATTCCGATTTTTATTGTAATATGGGCAAACTGATGAATATGCTACAACCTTTTTACAGTATGCGGTATACCCAATACTATATACCTGTTTTTAATCAGCAAATTTGGATTGGGATCATCTTAAAAGCGAAACTAAGGTAAAGCAGTTGCAAGAAAATCTTCCTTATGGTCTCCTGTGTCTAAAAAAATCATAGGCATAATGGCCGCCGGTCTTTGGAAGGTATGCACACAGAGACAATGAATATGGTCTACTGTCTGCCAAAATCCCAGGCAAAATGGCCGCCCAATAGCCAAAATAAACCGCCCCTTCGAAACACTAGACCACTAGTCACAGTCGGACTTCGGTCTGCATAATATAGACAAAATGGCCGCCGGCGTACTTCCGGTCCGCGGAATCACAGGCAAAATGGATGCCAATCGGAAAATTACCAAGGGGACACCGCACGCTATATAAGGGTGGGAAGACACAGCACAGGTCACGCTCCCGTAGACGTCCTAACGACGAAACGTGTAGGGCGTGGCCTAAATCTGTGCTTCCCAACATTACCTACTTATCAGCGCTGAAGGCTAACCGTGACGTTTTAAGACTTCGCTTGATTTGTACTGTGAAATTGTGAGTACCTCTCCACTTGTTTAATAAATCTTTTTTAAAAACGATTTTATGCTATGGGCACTCCTTCTCTCTTTTTATATGAAACATCACGATCCTGAGTCTGCCAGTGATTGCCGTACAGTGGCGCAAAACTGTAACTGCCTGATACCCCTGCAGGGGTGAAGGGATCCGGTGAGTGGCTGCACTTTCAGAGCAAGGATTTTAAAACTACTGAAGGATCACAAACACCACATCACATGCACCAAGATACTGCACAAGATATACACCAAGATATCATACCACTAAGGGTTTAAACAAATTTGATAATAAGTTATTACACAATAAGGACTTTCTTTGAACTTTGCCAGCACGTTTGCACTTTATTAGGAGTGATTCTAAACTCCTTACCAGTAACTGATCTCCCACACCTCTTTTCTCCCCCCCCCCCTCCCTTCCCCACCTTCACCCCTCCCCCCCACACACACTTTATGTTATTTGGAATATATACCAGCAATACTATGTATGGGATTTGACAACACCATCATTATATTTATATGTTTATAGCCTGCTTATCTCTTTTTTATATTTTATATATATTTAAAGCTTGTTTATAACTTTGCAATTTTTTTAAGGATACCACTATTTGTTATGTGCACGTCTTGCTTATATTTAGGAATTTACACTTACATGCCTTGTTTTGAACTAGAGACATACAAATACGCAGGCAAGGAATTATTATTCAGTTAAAGGAACAGCGCCAGACCCCTCTACCACACTAATCAATTCAGCTGTCCCCATTTAAGGTGATTGCTTGTTGGGCGGCAGCAGTTCCATAAATTTCACCAATAAATTTCTATTTCCACTGCGCGGGTTCATTATTCTTTTTACGTTTAATACTCTGCCTAAAACCAGGGCGGAGAGGGGGGGGGGGCGAGGATCGGGGGGAACAGGACAGACGACCAGGACCGTCACTCTGCTAGTATCGCGTCACTATACCCGAGTCTGCATGAAGCTGCCAGGTGCTCCAGGGTGTCCGTCCAGGCCGATGGTCTCGCAAAACGGCACCCAGGACTCTCTCCTCTCCCTCTATCCGCCGTCCCGCTGGTCTGTTTAGACATGAGATCGCTCCATGCTGGCCAGCCAGCACACCTCCATCTCCTCCCCTCCCATCAGAGGTCCTACGTCATGACCACTCCCCCCTCCCCTGCCTCTCAGAGCAATGTATTAACCAGCTTTCAGATACAGAGTCTCGAGTAGGGCTTTACTCACCCATATTACTAACCTAAAATACACATATGTCACACTATAGCATAACATAAATCAACCCATTACCATAATATATGCATATATATGTGACCCATCTAATTACGCATCCCGCTCCCAACCTCCTATAACTCTTTATTATAAATACGGGTTGGGATTAGGCAGGCTTGCTCATAGTGGTCTTTCCTACCACAACTTGGCATGTCCGCAGTACTTCAGGACTCTGAATTGGCAGCAAAGCCTCTAATTTTTACGATGAGACCTTACCGTCAATTCATCCCTCAACTTGCATAGATAAATTTTGAGTCTAACACATATAAACCTGAAACAATGACAAACCACAAAATTCCATCCCTGTTCCTGGATTTTAGAGACCATGCATCCCTACCTATTGTTAGGTTCAAGGAACACCCTAGTTCCATGACTAACATTACATCGGTATCCTTTAGGACAAAGAACAAACTCGTCTATGTCCCAAATAATACCCAGGTGCTTCCCTCCTATCAATGATCTCTCCATCCAGAACACAGAGTGAAATCTTCCCAACATTTCTTGTTCACCACCGTTTATTGACCTTGCACATAAAGGACATCATGGTCATGCCTCCGACAGAGGGACATCAACCTGCCCCCAGCTTCCATCCTCTCTGATCACATGTGGGTAATTTAGCCTCAGATGCAACAAGGTAGAATCCCCAGTCAGTAAGCCCATTGATGCAAGCAAATATACAGACCGAGTATGCACTTCTGTATATGGGACCAATGAGGCAGCATAACACCTTTCCCAATCCAAATTAGCACAGCCCATCCAGGCATTTGACAACCACTTTGGATTAGTGTAAGCGACGTGTTTTGGAAAAATCTTACTGAGCTGTGATGCTAACTCATAAGGCCACTGCCCCTCATACAGGGACTGTGTAATCAGTTTGAAGTTGGTTGATACCTCCACCTGCCCCTGCCTGTACACCAGAGCCCATGACAGATTTCTGTCCTGTACCAGCACACTCTCTACCAACCTCTCAACATGGTTGACAAAATCTGGAGCCACTTTAACCTGGTATATTTATGTGACTTTGTTGAATGTTATTAAGGAAGCCACCAATCTCTCTGAGTAACAAAGCCCTGCATACTGTCTGAAGCTATGACTGAGAGTTTGTTCCTCAGGAGACCCATGTCCACTCCATTAACTCCATCCCAGCTCCTATTTCCCCCATTATAGTGCTGAATACCCTTCCCTTCTCTTTCGGTTACTCCTCAGAAATAAGTGTCCTCAATGCCTTCTGTGTCTGCACATATCTGGGAGTAAGCTACTGGTACAATGACCGCACTTGATTCAGTGTATCCTCAGCACATATAGGGCAATAGGTTTTTATCAACCACTGTGAGATGCTGAAGCACCATGTGGTGAAGGCATACAGTACTCTGGTAGCTAGAGTTTGTTTCCTTTAGCATGCTCCTGTGTGTATTTACTGGCATTACCTGTGCAAGGTTCCAACCTCTCAGGTGAGACATCAACCAGACGTATCTCCCCTATATCCAGCTCTGGTGTCCCACATGTCCAGTAACCGAGAACCTCTCTGCAGGACTGCTAAGATTGAGACACCACCCCTACAAGGAAATGTTCACCCCATTGATGTGTCACTCATTCATAAATGACAGGAGAGACTCCAGCAGAATGTTTCACAAGTCTCATTGCTGGGCAAAGTCTTTCAGATTCAGCATTAGCGCTAAATTGTCCATAGGGAAAATAAACCTTATATTGGAAGTATTAATCTGAATCTTTCTGTTTGTCCCTTCTCTCCTGAATGTTTATCAGAACAAATTTGTGGTGTGGCACAGGCAAACTGCCAACCAGATGAGCATCTTTCATCTCTGTTCCAGAAACCTCTCCAATCTTGCTCCACAAGGACTCTGGTAGTAGGGATGAGCCCGATGTTTGAGTTGAACGTAAGTTCAACTTGAACATCGGGTGTTCGCCTGTTCGCCGAATAGCGAACAATTTGGGGTGTTCGCGGCAAATTCGAAAGCCGCGGAACACCCTTTAAAAGTCTATGGGAGAAATCAAAAGTGCTAATTTTAAAGGCTTAAATGCATGGTTTTGTCAGAAAAAGTGTTTGGGGACCTGGGTCCTGCCCCAGGGGACATGTATCAATGCAAAAAGAAGTTTTAAAAATGGATGTTTTTTCGGGAGCAGTGATTTTAATAATGCTTACAGTGAAACAATAAAAGTGAAAAATTCCTTTAAATTTCTTACCTGGGTGGCGTCTATAGTATGCCTGTAAAGTGGTGAATGTTTCCCGTGTTTAGAACAGTTTGAGAGCAAAATGACATTTCTAACGGAAAAAAAGTCATTTAAAAGTACTCACGGCTATAATGAATTGCTGGTCCCGGCAATACACATAAAAGTCATTGAAAAAAACGGCATGGGATTTCCCCACAGTCTATTACCAGGCCCTTTGGATCTGGTATGAATATTAAGGGGAACCCCGAACCAAAATTAAAAAAAAAAATTGTGTGGGGGTATGGATATTAAAGGGAACCCCACGCCAAATTTTTATTTTAAAAATGGCATGGGGACCCCCTCAAAATCTATACCAGACCCTTCAGGTCTGGTATGGATATTAAGGGGAACCCTGCGCCAATTTTTTTTTAAAAAATGGCGTGGGGTCCCCCCAAAAATCCATACCAGACCCTTATCCGAGCACGCAACCTGGCAGGCTGCAGAAAAAGAGGGAGGACGAGAGAGCGCCCCCCTCCTGAACCATACCAGGCCACAGGCCCTCAACATGGGGAGGGTGCTTTGGGGTAGAGGCCCCCCCAAAGCACCTTGTCCCCATGTTGATGGGGACAAGGGCCTCATCCCCACAACCCTTGCCCGGTGGTTGTGGGGGTCTGCGGGAAGGGGGGCTTATCTGAATCCCCCTTTAACAAGGGGACCTCCAGATCCCAGTCCCCCCTGTTTGAAATGGTAACCGGGTACAAATGTACCCCTACCATTTCACAAAAAAAGTGTGAAAATGGTAAAAACAACAATACACGCTTTAGTAAAAAATAAAAGATAAAAAGGGTCCCCCGAAGTCCATTCATCTTCTTCTTCTCTCTCTCCGATGGACCGAAAAAGAAAGAAAAAAGCTGTATGCCGTCACCGATCTGCCTCCATGGGAGGCACCCGCCGTAATGACCGGCCTCTCAGGTGACAGTTCTTTTATAACTGAGGGCGGGGCCACACGATGACGTCGCCGGGTGACCCTGCCCCCTCTGACGCACAGGGACATCCCTATGGCTTCTCCATAGTGTCAGAGGGGGCGGGGCCACCCAGTGACGTAACTGAGTGACCCCGCCCCCTCTGACGCTAGGGGGAAGCCATAGGGATGTCCCCGTGCGTCAGAGGGGGGCGCGGTCACCCGGCAAAGTCATTGTGTGGCCCCGCCCTCAGTTATAAAAGAACTGTCACCTGAGAGGCTGGTCATTACGGCGGGTGCCTCCCATGGAGGCAGGTCGGTGGCGGCGTGCGGCTTTTTTTTTCTTTTTCAGTCTGTCAGAGTGAGAGAAGAAGAAGATGAATGGACTTCGTGGGACACTTTTATTTTTTTATTATTTAAAAAAAGGACTTGTCCCAAGGCGTGTATTGTCATTTTTACCATTATCACACTGTTTTTGTGAAATGATAGGGGTACATTTGTACCCCATTACCATTTCAAACAGGGGGGGGCGGTATCTGGGGGTCCCTTTGTTAAAGGGGGCTTCCAGATTCTGATAAGCCCCCCCGCCCGCAGACACCCCCAACCACCGAGCAAGGGTTGTGGGGATAAGGCCCTTGTCCCCATCAACATGGGGACAAGGTGCTTTGGGGAGCCACCACCCCAAAGCACCCTCCCCATGTTGAGTGCATGTGGCCGGGTATGGTTCAGGAGGGAGGGCGCTCTCTCATCCCCCCTCTTTTCCTGCGGCCTGCCATGTTGTGTGCTCGGATCTGAAGGGCCAGATATGGAATTTGGGGGGACCCCCGCACAATTTTTTTTTTTTATTCTGGTTCGGAGTTCCCCTTAATATTCATACCAGACCCAAAGGGCCTGGTAATGGACTGTGGGGGAATCCCATGCCATTTTTTTCAATGACTTTTATGTGTATTGCCGGGACCAACAATTCATTATAGTCGCGAGTACTTCTAAATGACTTTTTTTCCTTTAAAAATGTCATTTTGCTCTCAGACTGTTCTAAACACGGGAAATATGCGATTTTACAGGCATACTATTGACACCCCCCAGGTACAAAATTTAAAGAAATATTTCACTTTTATTGTTTCACTTTTAGCATTATTAAAATCACTGCTCCCGAAAAAAAGTCAGTTTTAAAACTTTTTTTGCATTGATACATGTCCTCTGGGGCAGGACCCAGGTCCCTAAACACTTTTTTGTGACAATACCATGCATATAAGCCTTTAAAATGAGCACTTTTGATTTCTCCTATAGACAATTCATTATATCCGCGAGTACTTTTAAATGACTTTTTTTCCTTTAGAAATGTCATTTTGCTCTTGGACTGTTCTATATACTGGAAACATGAGCCACTTTACAGGCATACTATAGACACCCCCAGGTATGAAATTTAAGGTTATATTTCACTTTTATTGTTTCACTTTAAGCATTATTAAAATCACTGCTCCTGAAAAAACGGCCATTTTTAAAACTTTTTTTTGTATTGATACATGTCCCCTGGGGCAGGACCCAGGTCCCCAAACACTTTTTATGACAATACCATGCATATAAGCCTTTAAAATTAGCACTTTTGATTATTCATGTTCATGTCCCATAGACTTTAACGGTGTTTGCGTGTTCAAACTCATTTTTTGCCTGTTCGCATGTTCTGCTGCGAACCGAACCGGTGGGTGTTTGGCTCATCCCTATCTGGTGGTGAAAATTAAGAGCAGAATCATATTCATATCCACAATATCTACTCGCTTGCTATGTTTACTTATAGTTCTCTCCTTGGAACCCAGGAACTTAGTATTCCTGGATTCTGTAACTCTAAACAAATGATCAAAACAACCATAATTACTTTAGGCTGAACTCACTCTAAAATAGATCCCCATGGTAAGAGCAAAAAAAATAAAAAAATAAAAGTGAATGTTGCTTTTCAAAAATTCTCAATTTAAACACTACAAAAAAACAAAAAAATGCATTTATCTGTACCTTAAGACCTATGCACTAACTCCCCTTTCAGGTGGACAAAACCTAAACCATTTGGAACTTTTTCCACCTGAATGAAAATAAAAACAAAGAAAAAAACTACTATAACTCCAGTGGCTAGAATGGCTTCCTACCAACTCTCGTCTTTTTTTTTTTTTTAATTATTGTTTTTATTAAGGAATAAAAATTGGAAATACACGGTACAATGTATTACAAACCATACAAGGAAAAAGTATATGAGTGGGGAAGCATGTTATGTCTTATTACAGCAAGTAATTATAAGGGTATTGTAACCACTAGCGTTACAGAAAGTGTACAAGACTTTTAATAAGTTGTCAATAGAATATTCGTCCTATCAAATATAATATGAATATTCGTGTCTTGGCCATATTATGATTATAAATTGACATAGTACCATTAAAAATCTGAAACATAATAACAGTTGAGTACCAGAAAAATAGTGTAGAAAGAGTGGTGGAAAAAAAGTAGGGTTGGGGGGGAGAAGAGGGTAGGGAGGGGGGGAGGGGATTGTCCCAGGTCCGGACTCCTGTTATACACTGTTAACCTTCTAAAACAGTTTACTTAGGGTCTGACATAATTTCCGCAAATGCAGATGTGTATTTAAAGGCAAACCAGCAGGACCATATTTTTCTAACATAATCAGATTTATTTCTAAGGGAGAGGGTGAGATCCTCCATATAATATATGCGATCAACTTCCATTAGCCATTGGCGTAGAGTAGGTATATTTTTTTGTTTCCAGAATCTGGGGATAAGTGCTTTAGCGGCATTAAGAAGGTGGGGAGTTATAGATTTCCTATACGACCCTACTGATTTGCCTGTACAATGTAATAATACAACGAATGGATCATTAGGAACCTCATATCCTTGAATCTCTTTGATCCAGTAAAGGATGGTCAACCAGAATGGTCGTATCAGCGGGCAGGACCACCAGATGTGGGCGTGGGTCGCATGTTCCCCACAGCCCCTCCAACATAGGGGGGGGATGTGGGGAAAGTATTTATGAAGAAGTGCTGGCGTATAGTGCCATCTTGTTAGGAGTTTATAGTTTACTTCAGCTGTGTTTGTGGCCGAGGAAGAAATATGAGACATTATGAGGATAGTGAACTTTTGGGTTGGAGACAGTTCTTTCTGAAGTTCCTTTTCCCAGTTATGTAGGAAAGCTGGATCTCCTGCAGAGTTTTGTGTTTGCATTATTTGATAGAAGTGGGAGATAGGTCTCTCCACTGGTTGTGGTTCTGCCAGAGCAGCTTCAACAGGTGTCAGTTCAGTGAGAGGCCTAATGGGTTTAGGGAGGGAGTGAACAAAGGCCGCAAGTTGCCTGTATCTCCAGTGATCCATAGGAGTAGCCACCGAGTCTTGTAAAATTGTATTCATGGGGGTAATTCCCGTCGAGGTAGTGACCTGGTGTAGCTGGGTCGCCGTTCCCAGGGTCCATGTATGGGTTTTGGGGTCTGGGTTCCCCGGCAGGAAGTAGTTATGGCCTGTCAGTAGCATAAGGGGAGAATTATAAGGCCAATTATTTGTTTTGCAGAGAGTGTCCCACATCGCAAGGGTGGAATGAGTGAGCGGGGAGGTCTTGGATGATAAGGTTCTACATTTCGAAGGAACCCATAGTTGCGTAAAGAGATCAGAGCCACTTAACTCAGTTTCCAGTTCCACCCAAAGCTTAGATGTTTTGTGGAATCTCCAATCAGAGATTCTGGTTAAGATAATCGCCAGGAAATACTTTTTAAAGTCTGGTAAGGCCAGGCCTCCCTCTCGTTTAGATCTGTTGAGAAGGAGTCTGGCAATCCTTGGGCGCTTTCTGTTCCATATATATTTGCTAACCAGCGATCTCAATATTGTAAAGAAACCTATTGGTATCCCAAATGGGATCATTTGAAATAGAAACAGCAACCTGGGTAGTATATTCATCTTAATAACCCCTATCCTCCCTAGCCAGGAATGGGCCATCTGAGACCATTTTTGTAAGTCAGTTTTAATCGTGTTTAAAAGAGGTAAAAAGTTTGAGCGGAACAGGGCGTCAGGGTTCGGGGTGAGATAAATACCTAAATATTTCATTTTATGTGCCTGCCAGCTAAAGGGAAAGGAACTTTTCAATTGGGAGGCAGTCTGTGCGGGGATAGATATGTTTAGTATTTCTGATTTGGACATATTGATTTTAAAATTGGAGATGATTCCATACTTAGCGAATTCCGACATGAGATTAGGGAGAGATATGAGAGGTTGTTGTACGTAGAACAAAATGTCATCTGCGTATGCGGCATATTTATGTTCGGTTGGTCCTATAGTAATCCCGTGTATAGAGGGGTTATGTCTCACCGTGGACAAAAAGGGCTCAAGCGATAGGGCGAATAAAATAGGTGAAAGAGGGCAACCCTGTCGAGTGCCGTTGTGTAAAGTAAATGGGGCGCTAAGGGTGCCGTTCACTCTCAATTGGGCCGTAGGAAAAGCATACAGTGCCTTTATTTGGGACAGTAAGGGGGCTCTAATGCCCAAGTGGGTCAGTGTTGCCAAGGGGAAGTCCCAGTCCACCCTATCAAACGCTTTTTCAGCATCTGTTGATAATAAGAGGGTGGGCTGGGACGACCCACGGACGTGCGTTATTAGCGATAGGGTACGAAGGGAGTTGTCCCTTGCCTCCCTACCCGGAATGAATTCCGTCTGGTCGGAAGTGACCCATTGCGGGAGCAGGGGAGGAGTCTGTTCGCTATAGCTTTAGCATAAATTTTGGCATCAATGTTCAACAGTGAAATAGGGCGATAACTGCCACATGCACTAGGGTCTTTGCCAGTTTTAGGAATAACAGTTATGTGTGCATGGGTAGTTTCAGGCCTGAGGAACTCACCGTCGGGAATCGCGTTAGCATAAGAGGTTAAGTGCGGGAGTAAAATATCTGCAAATTTACGGTAGTAAGCTACAGTAAAGCTGTCCGGGCCCGGGGCCTTACCATTTGCCATGGCTTTTAATGCAACGCCTAATTCTGCAATAGTGAGCTCCCCATCCAGAGTGTCAAGTATATCAGGTGACAGTCTGGGTAGGTTAGCTTGAGCTAAGTATTCCCTAATGAGCTTAGACTTAGTGTCTTGATCTGTTACTGAGTGTTGGATGTGATATAAGTGTTGATAAAACTCCCGAAATTCTTTGGCAATTGAAGGTGTATCATGGACCAGATCATCTGCAGAGTTTTTGATTTTAGCTATGAAGGTGGCTGTTTTCTTTTGTTGCAGTGAACGTGCCAATAGTCTACTCGGTTTATTACCCCATTCATAGAAACTTTGGGCCACTATGCGAGCTTGTTGTTTTTGTTCTGTGTGGAAGAGGGACTTTAATTATTCCCTTTTTAGAGTCAAGCTATGAAATACCGCTTGAGATTGGTTCGCTTTATGTAATCGTTCGAGGTCCTTAATCTCATTTAGCAACTTAGATTGTTGAAATAATTGTTCCTTCTTTTTCCTAGACCCCATTTCTATGAGCTTCCCTCTAATATGGGCCTTGTGTGCCTCCCATAGTGTGCCTGCTGAAATGTCAGGGTGTTTATTTTCAGCAAAGTAAAGGGATAAACTCTCGCCTATTTGTTTTCGATCTATTTCCTCTTCTATGAGGTGCTCGTTAAGCTTCCAATTGGGAGACCTGTGTGGTAGGGAGGGGATTTCAATGGTTAGTGTGATCGGGGCATGATCTGATAGGGGTGATGAGTCAATATGAGTGTTAATAGGGAGTGAGAGATGGTGGTGATCAATGAGAAAAAAGTCTATTCTAGAATAGGTGTGATGGACCTGCGAAAAATGGGTATAGTCTTTCGCCCGCGGGTGCATAATTCTCCAAATGTCAACCAAATGGGATTCGTGTAGGCGTTTGCGAATAAACAGTAAGCGTTTATGTGAGATATTGGTTCTACCTTTAGATGTGTCTATGGCAGGTTCTAACGGGGTATTAAAATCGCCAGCAAGGAGGATACACCCGTGTGCGAAATCTCTGAGTTTTGTGAGAGTGGAGGCAATGAAGCCTGCTTGGTCGCGATTAGGTGCATATAGGGTTGCCAGAGTACATGTCATACTACCCGAGCTGCCTCTAATGAACAGAAAACGTCCAAGTGGGTCGCTTAACATGGTTTCAAATGTGAACGGGGTGCCTCTGCGAAGCCCAATGGCCACACCTTTAGCTTTATGTACATCCGATAAACTATAATACCACATGGGGTATTGTGGGGAGTAAAGTTTCACCCGTGTGGAGTGAGTAAGGTGGGTCTCCTGCAGGAAAACAATGTCTCCCCGCAGGCGACCCAGCTCCCTGTATAAGTTGTGTCTCTTCCCCGGTGCATGCAGTCCCCGTACATTAAAAGAGATAAGATTTACCTTAGCCATGGAGACCAGCAAGGGAGCCCACGTTCACTGTATTCTGAGGGGCCGGACCTGGGGTGGGTGAGAGGAGTTGGAGCGGGAGATGGGCAAGGTGGGGGGGGTGGGAGAAAAAGACAGGTAAAGTTATGAGAAAGAGAAAGAATAAAGAACAAACATCATCCATTACCAAATGAAATGTAGACCGCTCGGGGGGTGGTCAAAAAGTGCACGCATAGAACTGCGGTGCATGGTGGGGCACACCGACGGCAGAACACCCCCGCACCCGTCGCCCAAATAAGAGCTGGGGAACGGGGATGCCAGCCAACACTGCACCCCATAAACAGGGGGGTGAAGGTCTCCGTGCATATGCACACGGAGACTAAGTTTGGCGTGAACGTCATCGGATTGCTCCGGCGCCAACACAGAAACATTCCGAAGTGATAGATGCAGGCAACAAGGCACTCACGGCGTGCCATGACCGGGGTAGCCCGGTCATGCCAGGCTGGACGCCCAGCCACCCAGAAGATACCACATATAACACATGTAAATTAAGAAAAATCCCATTACGGGGTAACATGGATATATAAAAAACAAACAAGAAAAACAAGGAAAAAAGGACCCAAAAAAAAAAAAAAAATATAAAAAGGACGTGGCAAAAAAAAAAAAAAATTGTCGTTGCCACGTCGTGTAAACATACGGCTGTGGGTCTGAACCATAACCATCAGAGCCTGTGTTATTGCCAGGCTACATAAAACCCACTAAAAGGCAGATGTGACTCTGGTCGGTCAACTGTAGAGTGGGCCAGGAACTTGGGCCATCTTTTTCATAGTGTCAACCCATTTCAGGCGAACCTCCAGATGCTGAAGAGCGATTTTTACGGTCGACCTTTTGCCTTCTTGATTCGGCGTTCGCGGGCAGGGGTGGGATGTGATCTTGCCAGCCAGGGAGCTCCGGTGGGGAGATGTTAACATCCATACAGAATTTTTCCAGTTCCTCGGGGAATCTGAGAATTGCAGTCTTACCATCCCTGTTAACGATCAGTGCAGCCGGGAACCCCCATCTGTATTTAATCGAGGCGGATCGTAATTTCTCTGTCAAGGGGCGCAGGGCTCTACGGCGTTCCAGAGTTTCCCTAGCAAGATCTGGGAAAAAAGATAGCATGGCGCCGTCAAAATCCAGTGAGGCAGCATCTCTAGCTTTTTTCATGATGAGTTCTTTTTCTTCATAGTAATGAATCCTGCAAATGACATCGCGGGGGACATCTGAAGAGAGATTCCGGGGTCGGAGGGCCCTGTGTACTCGATCTATTTTCAATGGGTAGTCTGCGGCCTGGCCCAGTAAGCTGTTGAATATGCCCCGAATGGAAGGGAGAAGATCCTCATCCCCAGTAGCCTCCGGTAGGCCTCTGATCCGGATATTATTCCGCCTATTGCGGTTCTCCTGATCCTCGATTTTATACAGCGCCATTCTGTGTGCTATAGTAAGTGCGCGGGTAGAGTTTTGCAAGTGTCTAATGGCCGCCGCGTGGCGATCAAGACGCTGTTCCGACTCTTCTACTCTCTCTAAGACATGTGAGAGGTCGGCGCGGACTGCAGACACCTCCTTCTTAATGGCACGTTCTAGGCCTGATAACATGGAGGCCAGTTCAGCCTTAGTTGGGAGATCGCTTACCAGTGCCTCTACCCCTGAACGTCTGGGGGAGTCCTCCTCTCCATCCGAGCCGGCCGAGGATACCGGAGAGCGGCGTCTGTGTTCAGGCCTGCGTCGGGGGGCGGATCCCGTACCAGAGCCCACGCCGCCAGGAGAGCGGCCTAGGCCGTCCATGTCCTCCGGATCCTCTGGTTCTGCGGACAGGAACCGTTTGATCAATCCCACGGCAGCTCCTTTTTTAGGCAAGGGTTTTCCGGACCTCTTCCGCATCTTTATATGATGGCTGGGAGTGAGCAGATCAGTAGAATTGCTGATAATAGTGTGTCGGCGCCGGAGCACGAGAGAGACACGTCCTCACCGCTGCATAGCCAAACCACGCCCCACCAACTCTTGTCTTAAACAAAATGTATTCAGCTGCTAATTGAGGATATATCCAATGACCATCTATTCAGCTGCTAATTGAGGGCATAACTAATGACCCCCCTTTCAGGTGGACTAAACCTAACAATGTTTCCACCTGAACAAAACAAAAATAAAATAAATGAACAAATAATAAAAATAACAATTTTAAAAAATTGTAATTTTTTTACAAAATGTAAAAAACAAAAATTAAAAAAAAAAACAAAAAAAAATTACATTAAAAAAAAAAAAAAAAATTTTAAAGAAGAAGAGAAGAAAAAAAACATAATAATCAAAACAGAAAAATAAAAAGATAAAAAAATAACAATTTAGAGGCTTACCCTTGAAAATACTAAAATATATCAAGGGCAAATTTCTGAAACCCACATGTTAACCTTATTCATAGCAAAGAAAAATTAACCAGAAAATTCTTACCATCCATGCAGCTCACTAAGGGCTGGAATCATTGTTTCCCCCAACTGCTATATTTGAATTAACATGCGGCTACCTCCATTTTGGTCTTCAAAGGGAAACGGGTTTGATTAATATGTATTCTATGCCTTGGATTGCTACCCCATCTCGGAGAATAAACTTCATAATGCCTTGGTGTAGTTTTAGGGTATTTTCATATCATTATTAGCCACCAAACAATACCTAGCTATGTGATTCCCCTTTTTACAAGCAAAGCACTTGAGAGCTGGTCTCCCTGCATAGGCCATTCTCTGAGCATATGGCAATGGAGCATACGTTGCTGTATAACATTACTAATATTTAAATATTCCTCATTCAGATCTCAACATTGATTCCCACCATAACAACATCACTTGCAGAAACACTGGCATTTGGCTTTTCTACACATTGTTCCAGAGCCTCTATCTTCGCTAAGCACTGAGCATGTGTGGCCTCTAATTCATTCATTTTCTGTTCCAATACACATTTCTCAGTCACTAATTGTTCAATGTGATCACGAATATCTGCATCTGCCTTTGCAACCATTGTTAATATATTCTTAGTTACACTTTGTACCTGCTCCAATAATTGCTTTCTCTCAGTACACCATTGTCCTTCTTTCACTATAGCAAAGTCGTTCATTTTAAATAACATGCATATAAAATTGGCCATCTTGGCTTTCCTGTCTTTTTTCGAAGACTTTTTATGTTTTATCTGATCATTATGAATATTACATTGTCTCAATAACTCATTAAATTGGTGCGTTAAAGCGTTTTCTGCCACAGTGTTAAAATTAACACAGGCATGTCTCTTAAGAAAATCTTCAATGATCTCCATTGACTTGCTAATTAGTCTACACTGAAGGTTGTTTTACCAGTCTATACAACAGCTACAGACACAAGACTTGGGATGAGCTTTCTGTTTGAGTCGAATATGAGATCGACTCGAAACATCGGCTGTTTGATTGTTCGGCGAAGATCGATCCTTATGGGGCGTTCGCGCCAAATTCGAGCAGCGATCCACACCCCATAATGCACTGCATTATCGCAGTGCATTGCTGGCTGATGATTGGCCAAGCATGTACTATGACCCGCATGCTTTGGCCAATCACAGTGCCGTCAGCAAAGAGAGCCATAATTGGCCAAAGGCAGGGTGCTCAGTCCACGCCCCACACTATAATAGGCCGCCTGCACATTGGCCTTGTGTAGTGTGTTACTGGTGTTAGATTGAGCAGGCAGTCCATTCCTGGTGTACTGTTTCTAATCTACTTCAGACAGGCAGGTGATTCAGTTAGCTACAGTGTATTTAATATATATATATATATATATATATACAGTCAGACTGGTATATATATATCCACTGTATCCAGTTTAGCTGGATCTCACTGCATTCCGTTCCTGGTGTACTGTCAGACTGGTATATATATATATATATATATATATATATATATCCACTGTATCCAGTTTAGCTATATCTCATTGCAGACCGTTCCTGGTGTACTGTTTCTAATATACTTCAGGCAGGCAGTTGATTAAGTTGCAGCTGCAGTGTATTTAGTATACATATACATCCGGCCTTTGTATATATATATATATATATATATATATATATATATATATATATATATATATACACTGTATCCTGTGTAGCTAGATCTGACTGCAGGCCATTCCTGGTGTACATTTTCAAATACACTTTCAGGCAGGCAGGCAGGCAGGCAGGCAGGCAAGTGATTCAGTGATCTGCAGTGCTTTAAATATATATATATATATATATATATATATATATATATATATATATATATATATATATACAGTCTCCAACATATATATGTATATATATCCACTGCATTCCAGTCTAGCCAAGCCTATATCTGACTGCAGGCCATTGCTGGTATATGTTTTCAAATACACTTTCTTTCAGGGCTGGCTCAGCCCTTCCTTCTCTGAGCTGGCCACTCAGCTGTCAGCTAATTAACAGCTCTCATCTCTCTCCACAGCTACCCAGCTGTTCCTGATCCTGCTCGTCTGACCTGCCTACTTAAAGCTGTCCAGCTCACTTCATCTCTGCCTTCGCCTTGGTCACATCACAAGAAACCATCTCCTGCGTTCCTGTTTAACCACTTCCTGCCCGGCCCATAGCAGATAACGGCCGGGCGGTGGTTCAGTTATCCTGACTGGGCGTCATATGACGTTCTGCAGGATAACATGCTGCCGCGCGCTCGCGGGGGCACGCATCGCGGCGATCGGTGGAGCGGTGTGTCAGTCTGACACACTGCTCCACCGATCTTAGTAAAGAGCCTCCGGCGGAGGCTCTTTACCACGTGATCAGCCGTGTCCAATCACGGCTGATCACGATGTCAATAGGAAGAGCTGTTGATTGATTTTCCTCACTCGCGTCTGAAAGATGCCAGTAGAGGAGAGCCGATCGGCGGCAGTATATACAGTCTTCTACATATATATCCACTGCATTCTAGTCTAGCCAAGCCTATACCTGGCTACAGGCCATTCCTGGTGTACGTTTTCAACAACACGTTCAGGCGGGCAGGCAGGTGATTCAGTGATCTGCAGTGCATAAATATATAAATACAGTCTCCTACATATATATCCACTGCATTCTAGTCTAGCCAAGCCTATACCTGACTGCAGGCTATTCCTGGTGTAATTTTTCTAGTAAATTTTTCTGCGCATTTTTTTAAAAATTCTTTGGTGTAGGCCTTTTTTGAGACATGTGCAGCAGATCGCACCGTTGCTGTTTGCAACATATGTCTGAAGCGTATCAAGTGTGGCCAAAACAGCAGCTGCTTGGGCACCACATGCTTGACCAGACATATGTCGAGCTCCCATGCAGTCCTTTGGCAACAGTTCTTAAAAGACCCACACCAAAGAACAAGGTGGACCTCTCTTTGCTCTTCATCAGCTGGGATCTCCAACCCCACTATACCTTCAGTCCTCTCAGAGACCTGTACTGAAAGGAATGAAGTTGTAGAATTAGGTGTCTCAAGCACTTGCGGAAAATCTACTAGCGGTACACCTAAATCCGATTGTAGCAGGCAAATTTCCCTACCCCAGTCGCTAAACCGTCGAAAGAAATTTGGTCCCAGCCATCCACATGCTCAGCGGCTGAATGCTATGCTAGTTTGGCTAAATTCCTAGCACTCCAACTGCTGCCTTTTCAGCTGGTAGACTCTGCCCCCTTTTGAGAATTTGTGGAATGTGTGGTACTTCAGTGGCAGGTTCCCAAATGCCATTTTTTTTCTCGGAAGGCCATTCCGGCTTTCTACCGGCATGTGGAAGGCTGTGTCTTGGCCTCGTTGGACAGGGTGGTCAGTGGTAAGGTGCAAATTACTGCTGACTCATGGTCCAGCAGGCATGGACAGGGACGTTACCTTTCCTTCACGGCGCACTGGGTAACCCTGCTGGCAGCTGGGAAGGATGCAGGACAGGGTGCAGTAATGTTGGAGCTTGTTCCACCACCACGCCTCCAACATGCCACAACTCTCTCCTTCACCCCCTCCTCTTCTTCTTCCTCTATGGCCTATTTCTGTGCAAATTTATCCTCGGAACCAGCGGTGCTCCATAGGGGTTCTAGGGGCTACGAAAGCACTCAGGCAAAAAGATGCCATGCGGTGCTTGAGTTGTTCTGCTTAGGGGACAGGAGCCACACTGGGACAGAGATTCTGGCAGCTCTGCAAGGGCAGGTTCAGAGGTGGTTGACGCCACACCAGATTCAGCCAGGAATGGTGGTTTGCGACAAGGGCACGTCCTTAATTTGGTGGTTCAGCGGTTCTTGTGCAGGTACCTGGGCTTACAGGATCTCCTGAGGCAGGCCAGGAAAGTCTGTGGGCATTTCCACCGGTCATATAATGCCAGTGCTCGGCTGGCTGACCTTCAAAAGGAATGCAACCTGCCCAAGAACCGCCTCATCTGTGACATGCCCACCAGGTGGAACTCAACGTTGGCAATGCTGCAGCGGCTGCACATGCAGCAGAGGGCCATCAATGACTACCTGTGCAAGTATGGCACCAGGACAGGGTCAGGGGAGCTTGTTTTTTTTTTCACCACGCCAGTGGCTAATGATCAAGGATGCATGCACTGTCCTGTCACCATTTGAGGAGGCCACAAGGATGGTGAGCAGTGACAGTGCATGCATCAGTGATACTGTCCCTCTTGTCTTCCTGTTGGAGCACACACTGCGTTGAAGAATGGACAAGGAACTTGAGGCAGAACTGAGGGAGGAAGAGGAGGACTTCCTTACCTCTCAAGGCCCCCTTTATCCAGACAGTATTCCTGCAGGTCTGCCAATCACACAGGAACAGGAGGAGGAGGATTGTGTCAGCATGGAGGTGGAGCCTGGCACTCAGCATCAGCAGCTGTCTTCAAGGGATCGTTTTCAGTCCCCAGAAACCCATGGACTTGTACGTGGCTGGGAGGAGGTGGCTGCGGATCATATCATCCTTAGTGAACCAGAGGACTCTGGACTGAATGCCTCAGCAAACCTAAGCTGCATGGCCTCCCTGATCCTGCAAATCCTAAAAAAGACCCTCGGATTCGTGGAGAGGGATCAGTAGTGGCTGGCAACCCTTCTTAATCCACGTTACAAGGATAAGGTTGTGGAAGTTATCCAGCCTTTGCAGAGGGAGCAGAGGATGAAACATCTTCAGGAGGCATTGCAGAAAGGTTTGTGCAATGCGTTTCCAGAACCTGGGAGGTTGCAATTTCCTGGTCCTCCTGGACAACATGTTGCTGAGGCTTCGGTCAGTCACAAAAGGAGCGGTGGAAAAGGTGGCCATCTGACCGATGCGTTCAGACAATTTTTTAGTCCGCAGCCCCAAGGTCTAATCGGTTCCAGCAACCATTGCCAGCGTCTGATTTCCATGGTGCAGGAATACCTTGGGGCAAGATCAGACTTGGATACCTTTCCACCAGAACATCCACTAGGTTACTGGGTCTTGAGGATGGATCACTGGCCAGAGCTTGCACAGTATGCAATTGAGCTACTGGCCTGTCCTGCATCCAGTGTTCTATCTAAACACACATTCAGTGCTGCTGGAGGCCCTTGTAAACGATCACAGAGTGCGCCTGTCCACAGACTTGGTTGATTGGCTCACCTTCATAAAAATGAATCAGTCTTGGATCACCAGCTACCAAGCACCTGATGCTGATGTAACCGATTACATTTTTTATGAATGTGAGATCCCTTGAAGACTGCCTATGCTGATGCTGAGTGACTATCCTGTTATGCTGAGTGACTATCCTATTCCTCCTCAATGAACCCCGAACCAAAATTTAAAAAAAAATGCGTGGGGGTCCCCTAAATTCCATACCAGGCCCTTTAGGGCTGGTATGGATATTAAGGGAAACCCCGTGCCAAAATTTAAAAAAAAATGGCGTGGGGGTCCCCCTCAACATCCGTACCAGACCCTTCAGGTCTGGTATGGATGTTAAGGGGAACCCCACGCCAAAATTTAAAAAAAATGGTGTGGGGTCCCCCAAAAATCCATACCAGACCCTTATCCGAGCACGCAACCTGGCAGGCCGCAGGAAAAGAGGGGGGACGAGAGAGTGCCCCCCCTCCTGAACCGTACCAAGCCACATGCCCTCAACATTGGGAGGGTGCTTTGGGGTAGCGCCCCCCCAAAGCACCTTGTCCCCATGTTGATGGGGAGTAGGGCCTCATCCCCACAACCCTTGCTCGGTGGTTGTGGGGGTCTGCAGGCGGGGGACTTATCGGAATCTGGAAGCCCCCTTTAACAGATCCCGGCCCCCCAAGTTTGAAATGGTAACGGGTACATTGTACCTGTACCATTTCACAAAAAAGTGTGAAAATGGTAAAAAAAACAACACACTCCATGGGAGAAGTCCTTTATTAAAAAAAATAAAATAAAAGTTTCCCACGTAGTCCATTCACTTCCGCCGATGGAACGAAAAAAATAAAGAAGACCTGCCTCCATGTGAGGCACATGCCATATGATGTGTCCTCGCAGGTGACAGCTCTTTTAAAACTGTGGGCGGGGCCACGCGGTGTCGTCGCCCGGAGACCCCACCCCCCTCTTACGCAGGGGGACATCTCTATGGCTTCTCCCATAGCATCAGAGGGGGGCGGGGCCACCCGGTCCGTGGGGGAAAAATAAAAATAAAATAAAAATTAAAAATCTATATTTCTCCCACTTTTTCCTCAAAAATGTGTGATTTATCCTGTCAATCTGCAGGCTACATCAGATAACCAGGGGTGATCAGCCCCTCACTCACCAGCAATCTTGACCGGCTAAAAGGCTTAAAGCAAACGTTAACACATATACATATACCAGCCAAAAATCTCACCAGGTTTTGCACGTCCGCTCACTGATGAAATATTTCATAGAACTTTCAGGACCACTCGCTTCAGAATTCAGGAACCAGCATAAATCGTGTCCACAGTAGAGAAGGCTTCTAGTTCTAGGTGTAGTTAAGGACTTATCTTGTAAGGACTCAAGACAAAAATAGGGTTTGGATTCTGTGCAGAAATAAATTCCACACGCCTTCTGGGGTGCCAATTGAAATAAATACTGAAATTGAAATAAATTAACTTCTTAACTAAATATTATTACAAGGGTGGTTACGGATTCCCTCTATTATTCCATATATGTGTTAATTTGTCTATTTCTATAGTTAGCTAGTCTATTAAACCTCTGATAGTTACTGTTGATAGAGCAATATTATAAAGTTAGCCATGAAAACATACATACTGCTTAATAAAACAACGTCTTATTTAATTCCCAAGAAAATAGGAAAATGCTAACATGAAGATACTAAAGGAAGATATTACAAAGTATATAACAATAGAACATAAAAAACAAGAACATCAACGATGCTTATCACATGGTCCTCAGCTGGGCTCAAGATGATAGAGAGAGAGCCAGGAGACTCAAAAATGGTAGAGAGAGAGCTCTCTGTCTCGTTCAGTCCTTTTTATACTTCAATCATACACCATTCAGACCCAACCCCATTGCCAGCCCACTTAGGTTTCTAATGAATGAAAGTAGTTACGGGGCAGTCCTTCCCAATAGATTATATTTCTGTCTGTCCTGCTGTATTGGCCTCTAGGGACAGCATTGTCCATGTATCATGTCTATGTATCCTGGAAAAATCTTCAATGCCTTTAATCCTTTGATCTTTGTAACCCACCTTCAACAATTATCCTGGCCGCCATGGCCCTCTTTGAAGTTTGCTTGCATAGCGTTATCACATCAGACGGTCTGGAGCCAAGCTTTTGTTCAGCCTTGCTTCTTCAGATAAATAATCTGATATGATACAAAGCTTTGATGTGCAACTTGTTACATACCAAAGGCCTCAATCAGGAAGTGAAAGTCCAGAAATATGATATTAAACCATGTTGCCTTTCGACAGTGGTTCCTCAGCTTTTTCATAAAAAATAAATAAATTGAAAGTCAGCAGCTACAAAAACTGTAGCTGCTGACTTTTCATAAATGGACACTCACTTGTTTGGGGGTCAATTGTCATGCTCACCCAAACCACTTCCTCGCCAGTCTTCAAGTCCCTGGCATGTGTATGTGGGGCTTTGGGGCTTCACAGCCGGCTGCCTACTGCATACTTGTGAGCTGTGCTCCACTTTGTGAATGGTCCATTAGCCTTCGGGGAGCTGTGATATGTCCCAGAAAGTTGTGTCCGTGGGGGGGGGGCTGGGGGGGCTTTCAAAACTAGAAGGGGGAGGAAGGGGGGCATAAAGTGTAACTTCCCCTTTAGACTGAAGTTCCACTTTAAATGCTGACTTTTTGGGATGTACTATTGTCTCCAATATCAGTAAACTCAGGAGAACCCTAGTAGTAACTGTGGCACTATTTTATGTAATGCATAATCACTGTATTTTATTGAGAAGCAGCTTTGTCACCCTATGACTCATGCAGAACACCTCCCCTCTCCTTTTCTCCAAAACATGGGGGTTTCTTTATTCCACAATAGAGAACTGTGAAATCTATTCATTTGGGCAGTAGTAGTGTGAACCAGGTCTTACAGTCACTGATGGGCAAATCTGCTTGGGTTCGATTCAAAGGCACATTCATCAAACATGTCCAAAAGTCTGCAACTTACAAATTTTTATTGTGAACACAATTGAAGTCAATAGGAAGTGCAGCTGTAGGATGTACTAAAGTAAAAGCAAGATTTAAAAAGAAGAAAATTACCATTTGATGGTAGTTGACATTTCCCAGGCTATTTGTAAACAAAGACATTTTCATTGCTAATAGGCATAGGAGTATGGGGAGTCGTTCAGTGCCCTGGGGGCATGTACAAACACAAAAAAAAAATCTTTAAAAAATACCATTCAGTGGGAAATATCTCTTTCAATATGGCTTAAATATTCAAAATACACATTTCCTTTAAATAACATGCTAGCATGCCTGAATATAAATTGGAGCTCCTGTATGATGTACTAAGACAAAAGTGACATATGCAAATGAAAACTCATTTAAATTGCCGCTAAATGTTTTTTCCTGGCTGTTTTGTTTTGTTTGTTAACAAAACAGCTGGAATTTCCCTCAACATTTACACCAAAAGAAAAGAATAAATAATGTACAGTGCTCTCAAAACAATACAAAAAACATAATCGTAATTTATACCTTAATACTGTGGTCATCAACCATGTCCTCAGGGCCCACTAACAGACCAGGTTTACAAGATAAATCAAGTTAAATGTAATGAGGCTTGTATAATCATGTAAAAGTGCAACTGGTACCATAAAATCGTGGTTGCCCTTCAGCCCCTGACACGTCTGTAGTACAAAATGTCCCAGACAGAGGGGGGACCAAAGGAAAGTGGAGCTCAAAGAAAAGGCAAACCAGTTAATTATATATTCAAACTAATGTTTATTGGGGTACAGTGACATATAATACATGAGGACAGAAGAGCGTAGACCGATAATCAATAGGCCCTAATAAAAATTGATCGGTGACGTTAAACCGACCAATGCAATTACACAGACAGAGGGGACATTGAACATATATAGACAAACAAAACAATACAAGGCGTCCGGACGTCTAGGCAATTGATGTCTGTGCAGCCTGCTAACAATGAGGAGTATTCAGCTATGCTGCGTGAGGCTGCTGAACAGACATAAATACCCCCGGGGGATGGCTCACGACCTGGGTGGATAGGGGGGTGGAAAAGGGGGGGGAAAGGACCAGGGGAGGGGGCTGGGATGGAGTGATGGTGAAAGGGGATGGGGTAGGACAAATGAGAGAGTATGGAGCCGTGGTGTGGGGCGCTGCGAGTGGGTCCTGTGATAAACCCTAATCAACCTAGATGGAAAAGGTGTGACCATGAATGTCTGAGGATCAAGCTGGGATGGCAGAAAGTCCAGATGCGTGTGCAGCAAGAGGTAACTTCAGTGTGCCAGATGATGTTCTGGATGTAGTCAGGTACGTACAGCAGATGAACTAGTGGCGGGCGTGTAATGTGTTAAGCAGTGAAGGTGATCATGTACATTACCACTTCCGGGTCCTGTATGGAAGTCCCCAGGTTCTACCGAAGTGTGTGTCACCTGTGCTGTAATCTGCGGCGTTTGCCATTGCGTATGGAATCCGGTACTTTCTGCGGAGTTTCCGTGCTCCGAGGAGCACTCCTCAAGTAGCTGGATGGCCGGCCATCTAGATGCACCTCTTTCCTCCTACACGGTGGTTTTGTACACAGTCGGAACGCTCCCTCAGTGTATGAGCCGGCTAGCCCCTACGGGGGATGACAGCGGGCGTGACGTCCGGACGGAGTGACGTCAACGCGTTTCACAAGACAAAATTGTGTAGCTTCTTCTGGAGCGTTCCGACTGTGTACGGAACCACCGTGTAGGAGAAAAGAGGTGCATCTAGATGGCCGGCCATCCAGCTACTTGAGGAGTGCTCCTCGGAGCACGGAAACTCCGCAGAAAGTACCGGATTCCATACACAATGGCGAACGGCACAGATTACAGCACAGGTGACACACACTTCGGTAGTACCTGAGGACTTCCATACAGGACCCGGAAGTGGTAATGTACATGATCACCTTCACTGCTTAACACATTACACGCCCGCCACTGGTTCATCTGCTGTACGTACCTGACTATATCCAGAACATCATCTGGCACACTGAAGTTACCTCTTGCTGCACACACATCTGGACTTTCTGCCATCCCAGCTTGATCCTCAGACATTCATGGTCACACCTTCTCCATCTAGGTTGATTAGGGTTTATCACAGGACCCACTCGCAGCGCCCCACACCACGGCTCCATACTCTCTCATTTGTCCTACCCCATCCCCTTTCACCATCACTCCATCCCACCCCCCTCCCCCTGGTCCTTTCGCCCCCCCTTTTCCACCCCCCTATCCACCCAGGTCGTGAGCCATCCCCCGGGGGGATTGATGTCTGTTCAGCAGCCTCATGCAGCATAGCTGAATACTCCTCATTGTTAGCAGGCTGCACAGACATCAATTGCTTAGACGTCCGGACGCCTTGTATTGTTTTGTTTGTCTATATATGTTCAATGTCCCCTCTGTCTGTGCAATTGCATTGGTCGGTTTAACGTTACCGATCAATTTTTATTAGGGCCTATTGATTATCGGTCTACGCTCTTCTGTCCTCATGTATTATATGTCACTGTACCCCAATAAACATTAGTTTGAATATATAATTAACTGGTTTGCCTTTCCTTTGAGCCCCAGGTTTACAAGATCCTTAGCTAAAGCTATTAATAAACCTTTACTCTTTTGAATTACATTTGCCCATTCTTCTCAAGGAAATTCATCTATCTGAGTTATATTGTATTGTGAGGGAAGAGCACTTATATTTTTCAATAGCATTTTGGTATATTTGTTCTCAACCCATTAACACTTATTGCTACAATGTCTCCTTCTACACAATACAAACCTTGATTTAGATTTTCTGTATTTGTACAAGAAGGGAAAAAAAGTTTTAACCCTTTCTGTGTCTGTCATGATTTGTAAACAAACCTTCTTTTTATCTACAAGAGTACCGGTAATTAATTAAGAAGTAGTTTCAACTTTTTCTATTCTAGCTGAACATAATGTCTGATTATGATAGCAAGAATGAAATATACTTTCGTCTTGATTAGGTAAACAAATAACTTTAGACTGGAATTGTAAACATGATGACAGATCTAATTGTTCTCATGCAAAATTGCCATTGTTAAACGCAAAATCTGTATACTGTAATTTATAATATAATAATTGTGTATTGCTGACCGGTAATCCCAAAACAGTAACTGGAACCAATATTTGTTCTTTCCCTGCTTTTGGAATTATAGAAGAACTATAACATACATCCTGATTGCATCCTATCCATTTATTTAACCATAAATCTGTATGATTTATTGCATATACGTATTCTCTGGGTAAATTCTGTAAAATGCCAAGAAGAGTTATTCCACTCTGAAATGCTTGCGTAATTATTTTAAAATTAGTAGAATATTCAGTCTGGATCTCTTAGCATGCTCTGGCTATATGAGAATGTTGTTCACTTGTCATTAAATTAAGAGTAATATTTTGAAGATGTAATATAGATGACTCATTACATTAGCTGTTTTAATAACCATATCTTCCAATATCTGATTTAAATTTCTTTGTACCTTAATACCTTTACTTGCCACTAAACCAGCTGTTTCAAGATCACGATCAAGGAAGATAAGAGGGCAGAGCAGCAGCCACAGTTGCTGCTACTGTCAGCTAGGGTCTCCACCCCCACCACAGGAAGAGAAGGGGGACTATTACGGTACTCGGTATTGATATACAATGGTAAGTGTGAAACAGAAAAGTATAAAATATTTTGTAAAAATTTACTTTTAATAGAAAAAATGTTTATAAAAATATACAATTTCACATACAATTGCAATTATACACAACAGCACTACAGATAACCATAAAAAAGGAGGTACCACATAGTCTGAGCCAGTGGATTCCGCACAATTTTAAATGGCGAGTGTGTGTCGACTTTTATTCTCGACCGGTTTTGCGGTTAACACTGCTTCTTCAGGAGAACCATATCTACAGCGTGACATAAAATAGTAGTTTTAATTTTAACATAGATCTATGTGTATATCAAATTGTTGCAGCAAAGTATTTAACAAAATATCAAAACACTTCATACAAAGCATATGGAAATAAGGACAAGCTCACCCGTTCAGGAGATTCCTGTGGGCATACAGGACCCCATATAATTCCCCCAGCGGTGGACACAGGGGATGGCAGACAGCCTCTGATGGATAAATATTGGATTAGATGATTATAAGTATCACCATCTTGTGACATCAAGGGGGAGTGTGCCTATGACATGCAAATAAAAAAACCCAAGATAGTGGTGTGTGGAGTAGAGTGAAGTTCCGTGGGAAGAGGGTCGGGGGGGAGACGGGAAGGGGGAAAAGGGGGGAAATAGGAAGGGGAGAAACGGGAGAGAAACAAAAGGGGGGGAAAAGGGGGAAGGAAGGAGTGGAGGGAACATATAGAGGGCAAGAGGACAGGGGTAGGGACAGTAAGGAAAGATGGGGGAGGGAAGGAAGGGCAGCAAGGGAAGGAGAAGTGAAAGGGTGACCGGGAAGGAGGAAGGAGGGGTAGAGGGGTACCGGGAAAGGGAGAGAAGGAGGACAGGGAAGGGGGGGAGCAGGCTGGTAGGGAGGGAAGAGGGGTGAAGGAAGAACAAGGGGGGGAGGAAAGGGAAGGAGGGGGGGGAAAGGGGGGAGGAAAAAAGGGGGGAGGAAAGAAAGGGAGGGGAAAAGAAGGGAAAAGGGAAGGAGCAAAAGGGGGAGGGGAGAAAAAAGGGGGGTGGGCGGGACTAGGGAAGGATGGGGAGGATAGAGGGGGAGGAGGGAAGGGGGAGAGAAAAGGGGGGAAAAAAGGGGACAGGGAAAAAAAGGGGATGGAAAGAGAGGGGGGAGGAAAGAAGTGGGGGGGGAGAAAACCCCAGAACCACCATCCATGCAAGTACTGAGGGTTGTAGAGGTTATAGCAAAAGACTGCGCACTGACAGTGGCAGGGCTAGCACTCACCAACTGAAACTTAACATAGTGTATGACGCAAGAGCTGGGATTATCCTATAAGACCGTGGGTCAACGGGATCATGAGGAACAGAAAACTTTAAGCACCTCTATAGCTAGGGCCATGGGTGCGTCCCAAGGAGATCACTATAGCCAGAGGGAAAGTTGATAAATAAGAATTACTCAACATAATACAACAAGGAGAATTATACTGCAGATGTCAGTAATGAAGCGGACATATACTGCAGAATTCAGTCTCATGTTAAAACAGGATACTAATGTAAAAAATACTAAACATTAATTAATAGGGGAGGGAGTAATAGAATCGGCCAGGTAAATATAGTGATTCCCTCTCAAGACTAGGAGGGTACATCTATAGAGTATTGGAAGTTACATAGCCCAGAGTGGAGTAAGTTAAATATCAGGGATTACAAAACCATGGATGGAGTGGGTTAGATGTCAGAGAATATAAGCATATAAGGTAATGGATGGGCGTCAAAAGCCACAGTCATACAGAGGCACAAAACAGATAGTATGCAGGGGGGAAAGAGCACTCACCTTGTGTGTAATAATCCAGAGCTGGCTCCGCCAGGCAGCTGTCCGCCTCATACAGCGGCCATTACTGGCCGCTATAAGAGCTCCCCAACCCGGAAGTCAGGGCACGCCCACGTAGGCGGTCCCGGACGTCACCGGGTCTGTTTGCCCGCACTGCGCAGGTGCACACAATTGTGCTACTGGGCAAGCGCGCGCTCCTGTCCAAGGGAAACAAGTTCCCAGACACGGAGACACAAGCAGCAAACAGCTGCCAGGGCAAACATGCGTCCGCCGCGAGGAGAAGGACCGGGACCTGACAACCACCAACAGGTCCTGATAGAAGCGGGGGAGATTGTCCTTTCACAGCAATTTTTTCTTAAAAACAATAATATTAACAACCATTAACACAATTGTTGATACAAAAACCTAAACATAAAATGAAATAACAATATGTAGTAATTACCCATGTCGCTAAAGACCTTATGTCTCAACAATATCAAGGGTGGTCACAGGTAGGTGAACATGTTACGTATTGAAGCATCCTAAAAATCAGTGATAGCACCATGGGGAAGGGGGGGGGAAGAGGGGAGGGGGAGGGTAGTGAGGAAGGAGAAGGGGAGGAGGGAGGGAAGGGAGACAGAGGGGGATGGAGAAGACACAGATGAATGGACACCCCAAAGCCTTACAGGAATGCCTTATATGATACTGACTCGTTAAGGCCAGGGGGGGTAGTGGCGTTGAGTCGCTCGATCCAAAGGGCCTCCCTTTGGAGTATCAAACGATCCCAATCGCCACCCCTAGGGTTGGGTTGAACTACCTCCAATACCAGAAACTTGACGACCGAGTTGTCAAATCTGTGGTACAGGCCGATGTGTCGGCCAATCGTGGTTAGTTTCCCATTTTCTGAATCGTATAAATGATCACCGATTCTTTGTCGAAATTCCCGGATCGTTTTGCCTACATAAAATGCTTGGCATATACAATTCATTAAATAGATCACTCCTTTTGTGCCACAGTTGGCAAAAGTATGTGGTACAAAGTGTCTACCTTCGTGGACCCAAGGGCACCGGGGACAATCCCCACATTTGAATGTGCCATTGGGTCCAGTCTTCGGGGGTCTAGTGGGAGTATAATGACTGGAGGTCAATTGATCCCGCAACGACCGGGCCCTGCGGGAAAACAACTTCTGGGGTGGATCGAATATATTTGGCCAGCATATGATGCTCAGCCAACAGATGACAATTTTTGGTTAGGATATTGCGGAGTAAATTATGATGTGCAGAGTAGGTCGTGATAAATCTCACTACCTTGGGATGATGGTACTGATATCTATTTAGACCCTTATGATAATATAGGCCTATCACTTTGTTGTTTCAAGATCACACTTTAAAGTGTTAATATCCATACTGTTTGTTATACTTCCAATAGTACCGACTCCTCCTAAAATACCTTCAACAAAACCACGCTTATTTCTGTTATAATTCCTACTATTAATTCCAAGCCATCTTTCAATACCCAATTCCATATTAACCAAATGTCCTTGACATTGTGGAAACCTTGTAGAAATTTTCTATTTTGAAATATTAAAATTCCACAATATAATGACAAACTTTCCCTCTCTCAAGAGAGCTCTGGATTTAAAATGGTTAATCTGGAAAGGATTAGCAGGAACCCTTTGAAAGGAGTTTTCCTTGGAGACATTATAACAGCACTTATTAGCACATTTCAACGGATAATTTTCTATTGATATGCAACACTCATATGTACCGGTATCATTTAAAGATACACCTATTTGATGATAAATACATTTATCATTAATCTAATTCACACTACAAAAAAAACTTTCATGAATTATATTAGTAGTACTGCAAAGAAAGCTACCCAAAAAAATCACCATTCCTTTTCCAAGTTAACAATGAACCTTGAGGTAAATATATTTGTGTACTACATACCAAATGCAAACTATCTTCAACGATTTTTAAAGACTGTGGAAACACTTTAATTTCTGGAACAATCATATCTACCACAGTAATACTAATTTTAAAACGTATTTGAGCTAATTTTCTTGTTACTCCCATATTCTTACAATGTCCCCTTTTTCATCTTATATTATATTTAAATGTTCTGGATCTAATATTTTTACAAAATTTTGCAATAGGTAATAAAATTGCTCTTCTGGGTAAGGTAATTTCCCAGACCTTATCATATTATTATTAACATCTCCAGACCAAATCATTGAATCATTACCTTTTACAAATACTGACCAGAAACCCCTTTCCACTATAATACATTCAAAGGTTCCAGTTCTGTCATTTAGTCTATAAGATCCCTGAATTTTAACAAATTGTATTTTAGATTCTATTTTAACTTTGACGTCAACATCATTACTATGAATGAAATACAATTCCATACAGTCATTATATAACTGTCCTATGCATACATATCCAAACAAATCTTCAGCTGTATTGATATTAGTATATCTAAATTTATCTCTTTTGTCATCTATATTGATATCATTGCCTTTATGAATGAAATACAATTCCATACAGCCATTATATAACTGTCCTATGCATACATATCCAAACAAATCTTCAGCTGTATTGCTATTAGTATATCTAAATTTATCTATTTTGTCATCTATATTGATATCATTGCCTTTATCACTTTTGTCATCTGTATTAATATCAATGTCTTTATCACTTTTGTCATCTGTATGGATATCAGTATCTTGCTCGCTTTTGTTATCTATATTGATATCAATGTCTACATCTCTTTTGTTTCTGAATAATGTAATGTCTTTGTTGTGTAAATCTTCAATCCTGTTAATCTCTGCATAGCTGGAACAATTTATTATATATTTTACCACAGATACAATTGTCACTAGAGAAAAGATGAATCCTGTGATGATGATGATAATGCCCTGTACACACGGTCGGACTTTCCGACGGAATATGTGCGATCGGAGCTTGTTGTCGGAAATTCCGACCATGTGTGGGCTCCATCAGACTTTTTCCATCGGACTTTCCGACACACAAAGTTTGAGAGCAGGCTATAAAATTTTCCGACAACAAAATCCGTTTGCATAAATTCCGACGCACAAAGTGCCACGCATGCTCAGAATAAATTCCGAGACGGAACTGCTCGGTCTGGTAAAATTAGCATTCGTAATGATATAGCACTTTCTTCACGCTGCAATCTTTTAAATTGTTGAATGCAGCGCACTCTCTTCTTCTTTATAATGCTAGAAGAATGAAGTTGTTTTGCTGCTTATATTCACACAGACTTCTCACACTTCTTTCTTTATTATTTCTCGTGATTTCATGAATATAATATTTTTATTTGTCACATCTACAGAAATTTTTTTATATATATATATTTTTGGATTATTTGTTGTATTTTTTTAAATCCAGATCTCCTTTTTTTTTTACTTTTTTGTTTTTTGGTGATCTCCAGAATAGTTTTGGGTGTGTTTTGTGTGTCAAGTTACTACAACACCATTATTATCTTGTCTTTTTTAATCCCAAGGAGGTTGGTTGTTGTTGGTGTCCCTTGTTAATTTCACATTGTATTTTAGAAATGTACCTGTCTCCTCACAAACAAACTGTCCCTTTTGAAGGAAAACACACGTAGGCAAGTATTAGTTCCAAAAAATACCTTTACTAAGGGGTCCTAATCAAATAAAGAGGGAGGCAACGCTTGAGAAACAACAGAAATTGTCGAAGCCTCTGGCCCCCAGGGCACACATCAACTATTTTCAGGCAAAATTGGTGGCCTGAGGAGTCCTTAGATAAGGAAGTACAATCTGGTCCAGAAGTCCAAGAGATCATGAAAATCAACAGTTGACATGTATGTCCCCAGGCTGTGGTCATACAAGAGCCTGCATCTTTTGTCAGACCAGACTGAACCCAGGCCATCACTTTCTTGTCTTCCTTCCATTCTTCCTTCCAGGCTGTGTCTGTGGTGTTGGAGTTGTGGCAGGAGGAGAAGGAGGAGGAGGATGATGCAACTCACACAGGTGGGTATTGGGTGTGATTTGGGCCCTCAACCCCTTATCTAATGTTTTATAAATGATTTCCTCACACATGAGGCATTGGCCCTTCTGCATGTCCTGCAGTTTGGTGGCAGCTATGGAGGCAAAGGCCTCTTTATGAGTGGGGGTGGCTCTGAGGGACGTAGAAACCTCCTGAATAAGCCTGAGTGCTGACTCCTCCACGTTACTCCCCTTCCTGGGTCTTTTGTTTGGAAGACGGAAGGGAGGAACCTGTGATTCTGTGAGGCTCCTACTGGGCGCAGCCTCCTCCTGGCTGCCACTTACCCCGGCCACCTCCTGTCTGCCACTAACCCCCGCCTCCTCCTGGTGCCACATTCCACAGCCTCCTCCTGTGTGCCACATTCCACAGCCTCCTCCTGGCTGAGGTCTTCCTGTGTATGAAAAAGGGTCATAGTTTTAGTTTTTTCTTCATCAATCACACACAATTTTCATCTCATGACTGTTGCAAATTGAATGTTAATAAATAGAAAAGACTATCATTCTGAGCCCAGCATTTTTCATTCTTGTCCCAATTATTTTTGCCCATTACTGTCTAGTGATATGTAAATGCCTTTAATAAATCAGCAATTAGTGATCAATAATAACATCTAGTAAACATCATTTATGTTTTGCCAAGAAATATGTTGAACAATGCTATACCTGACTCAAGCTGGGCTCCTCCACTTCTTTCTGGCTGGAAGTCCCAGGTTGGACATCAGAAGCCTCAGCTGGGGTGAAAGATAGGGTGGAAGGAAAAGTGGAAGGAAAGGTTGAGAGGGATTTAATGACTTCAGTCTGGTCTGACAGAAAATGAAGTCTCTCATAGTACCAGAGCCTGGGGACATAAATGTAATCTGCTGCAGCTCCTGATCTCTGGGAATCCTGGAACACCTAGGATAAGTGCTCCTCAGGCCACCAATTTTGGATTTTAAATAGGATCGTACGTACGACGCACGCATGTTATGCTTTATATACACTGTGCATGCGTGAAACTCTGCCCGCCGCTGACGTTCTTTCTAGTCTATTCCCCGCCCCATCCCCTTCGGCACAGTGGGGAAGAGCACATGGCGGAGACAGAGCAAGTGCATGATGATAGCAGCAACGAGGAGGAGGAAGAAAGCCCGGAGCCAGAAACTTCACAATCCCAGAGGAGATTTAAGGCCTCAAATATGGCCTTTGTTGAGATGGTGGAGATGGTGGACATATTGAAGAGGGCCGACTATGACGGGAAGTATGGACCTTACCCCAACCCAAATGTCAGAAAGGCCAAGATCATGGCTAAAGTTGTAAGGAGTCTTCACAGGAATTTTGGGGTACGACGATCCAAGGATCAACTCAAGAAACGGTGGTCGGACCTCAAATTAAGGGAGCACGATCAGTATAGAAGGATCAGGAGAGTGCTGCAAAAAAGTAAGTAGTTGTCCTGTGTTCCTATTCTTTCTTTTTATTACGTTCGTGCTGCTCCATGTGCTTTTCTTTACTATTGTACCGTTTAAAATGGCAACTTTCATGTCCATGGGCACATTAATCGTTTGTAGGAAACATTGTTCGTTCGGCCACTAAAATACAATGTTTTGACCAGATGCAGTTCAATACAGTTTTTCTGGCCTACTTCTATTAAAAAAAGTTTTTTGTCTAGATGGGTTTGTAACTAGAATGAAATGCAAACTAGATTCTGTGTAAATAGAGGACACTCAGCAGCCGTTTACACATCTGGACGCTGAAGCACTAGTGTTGGACAAAAGAACACCCTATTTATTAGGGGGCCCCACATAGGTGCTCCAGTGTATACTATAGGGGTGTCTCCATCTGTGAAGCTTGCACAAAACAGGTAAGTATTCCAGCTTTACAAAGGACAAAAACAATTCTTCAGCTTGGAACTCAGAAAACAGACTATTGTACAATACTTCCAAGCAATGTTTCATATTCCTATTTCTGCCGTCAAATATCTGTGTGCTAAGTATACCTATTTTTGTTCACATAGGGGAGAAAAGACTCGGAGGACACCACTCATACGAGAAGACCAGGGACCCCCCACCTCAGGAAGAAGGGGAAATCCCCCAAACCCAACAAGAGGAGGAGGAGGGAGACATTGTAGAAATTGTCAACAGGTGAGTGTCTGCGACCACAGCTTCAGGTATAGATGCCTGCATATTTTTAATACATTTTGTAGGTGATCTGGATGTTGTGGAAGAGGAATGTCATTTCACCAGTGAAAATGCCCAGATCCTCATCGGGGAGATAATGGGGTGTAATCGAGATTTAGAAAACATAAAGCAAAACATCAATGATGTTCAAAACAAAATGAAGAACATCATTGATGTTTTAGGGAGAATCTAAAACACCCAGAAATCCCTAAATTTCTTCTGTTTTTTGTTTTTTATGACTAAATTTTTTTACGTGTGTTAAAAGCCAAATTTAGAAGATGCACACAGTGTGTCAACATGTGCAATCTGCCATCACGGGAGATCAATGTACGCGTTTTGTGGGTGCAACCCTTTCCTCGATAATAAAGTAGCTGAGAGGAAGGGGTTGCACCCACAAAACACGTCCATTGATTCCCCATGATGGCAGCTAGCACATGTTGACATTAGGCAATTTGTGTGCATCTTCAAAATTTGGCTTTTACGGGGGTGACATCACCCCATCTGCTGAACGCAATATCAAACACAGTTTGTACATACTCATGTCTGATATTGCCTTCACTTTATAAAAGTTGAACTTTGTAAGTTCCAGAGTTGTGTATTTTTTTATGGTTTTAAACATGCCTGTTTTACCATGAAAGGCCATTTCTACTTAACCACTTAACAACCGGCCCATAGCCAAATGACGGCTACAGGGCGGTTGTTTAACTCTGGGAGGGCGTCCAGGGACGTCCTCCCAGAATTCTGCTCTCGCGCGCCCCCTAGGGCGCACACTCGAGAGCATCCGTGACCGCCGGTAAACATCTGATCGTCATCTGATGACGCCGGTTCCTCTCCTCCCCCTCTCCTCCCCTCCTGTGTACCGATCGGTACACAGTGAGCGGAGAGGCGGATGGATAGATGGCTGCAGCGTTGTGGGCTGCATCTTTAGTGCCCACAGCGCTGCACAGAGACATCCAGCCATCCATCCATCCATGCTCAGCCATCCCTACTACTCTGCATGCCCTGCAATGCTGTGCAATACTCTGCAATTCCCTCTGCAATGCCCCACAATACTCTGCCATACCCCGCAATACCCCTGCAATACTCTGCCATACCCTGGAATACCCCGCAATACTCTGTCATACCCTGCAATACCTCGCAATATTCTACCATACCCTGGAATACCCCGCAATACTCTGCCATACCCTGGAATACCCTGCAATACTCTGCCATACCCTGGAATACCCCGCAATACTCTGCCATACCCCACAATACCCCTGCAATACTCTGCCATACCCTGGAATACCCCGCAATACTCTGCCATACCCTGCAATACCCCGCAATACTCTGCCATACCCCAAAATACCCCGGAATACTCTACCATACCCTGGAATACCCCGCAATACTCTGCCATATCCTGCAATACCCTGCAATACTCTGCCATACCCTGCAATACCCCGCAATACTCTGCCATACCCTGCAATACCCCGCAATACTCTGCCATACCCCAAAATACCCCGCAATATTCTGCCATACCCCAAAATACCCCGCAATACTCTGCCATACCCTGCAATACCCGGAAATACCCCGCAATACTCTGCCATACCCCGCAATACTCTGCCATACCCCGCAATACTCTGCCATACCCTGCAATACCCCGCAATACTCTGCCATACCCTGGAATACCCCGCAATACTCTGCCATACCCTGGAATACTCCGCAATACTCTGCCATACCCTGGAATACCCCACAATACTCTGCCATACCCTGCAATACCCCGCAATACTCTGCCATACCCCAAAATACCCCGCAATACTCTGCCATACCCCAAAATACCCCGCAATACTCTGCCATACCCTGGAATACCCCGCAATACTCTGCAATACCCTGAAATACCCTGAAATACCCCGCAATACCCAGCCATACTCTGCAATACTCAGTGATACCCAGCCATACTCTGCCATACCCAGCCATGCTCTGCAATACCCCGCAAAAATCTGCAATACTCTGCCATAACCCGCAATACTCTGCCATACCCAGCCATGCTCTGCAATACCCCGCAATAACCAGCCATTAGGGATGAGCCGAACACCCCCCTGTTCGGTTCGCACCAGAACATGCGAACAGGAAAAAAGTTCGCTCGAACACGCGAACACTGTTAAAGTCTATGGGACACGAACATGAATAATCAAAAGTGCTAATTTTAAAGGCTTATATGCAAGTTATTGTCATAAAAAGTGTTTGGGGACCTGGGTCCTGCCCCAGGGGACATGGATCAATGCAAAAAAAAGTTTTAAAAACGGCCGTTTTTTCAGGAGCAGTGATTTTAATAATGCTTAAAGTCAAACAATAAAAGTGTAATATCCCTTTAAATTTCGTACCTGGGGGTTGTCTATAGTATGCCTGTAAAGGGGCGCATGTTTCCCGTGTTTAGAACAGTCTGACAGCAAAATGACATTTCAAAGGAAAAAACTCATTTAAAACTACCGCGGCTATTAATGAATTGCCGGTCCGACAATACACATAAAAGTTCATTGATAAAAACGGCATGGGAATTCCCCACAGGGAAACCCCGAACCAAAATTAAAAAAAAAAAAATGACGTGGGGGGGTCCCCCTAAATTCCATACCAGGCCCTTCAGGTCTGGTATGGATATTAAGGGGAACCCCGGCCAAAATTAAAAAAAAAAAATGACGTGGGGTTCCCCCTAAATTCCATACCAGACCCTTCAGGTCTGGTATGGATTTTAAGGGGAACCCCGCGCCAAAAAAAAAAAAAAACGGCGTGGGGTTCCCCCAAAAATCCATACCAGACCCTTATCCGAGCACGCAACCTGGCAGGCTGCAGGAAAAGAGGGGGGGACGAGAGTGCGGCCCCCCCCTCCTGAACCGTACCAGGCCACATGCCCTCAACATTGGGAGGGTGCTTTGGGGTAGCCCCCCAAAACACCTTGTCCCCATGTTGATGAGGACAAGGGCCATGACGGGACTTCCCTGTGGCATTCCCCGTGACGTCACAGGGAAGTCCCGTCAAGTCACCGTGCGTCAGAGGGGGGCGGGGTCACCGGGTGGCCCCGCCCCCCGTTATTTAAGAACCGTCAGACGAGGAGACGCCGTCACACAGCGGGAGCCTCCCTCCATGCATGGATGCGGAGCGGCCCGCAGAAGAAAATTAAGAAGAGAAGATGAAGATGAAGAAGATGAAGAAGATGAAGAAGAGAAGAGGATGAAGAAGAAGATGAAGAGAAGAGCGGGAGCCTCCCCTCATGCCATGGGTGCGGAGTGGCCCGAGGAGAAGAAGATAGAAGACGCCGTGGAGGAGATGCTGGACGAGAACGCCGGAGGAAGAACCAGAAGAGCCAGAAGAACCAGAAGAAGAAGAAGATGAAGGAAGATAGAAGAAGCATTTAAATAAAGGAATTGTCAAAAACTGTCTCTTGTCATTTTTAACTATTTTGACACTTTTTTAGTGAAATGGTAGGGGTAAGTACCCCCTTACCATTTCACACAGGGGGGGGGCCGGGATCTGGGGGTCCCCTTGTTAAAGGGGGCTTCCAGATTCCGATAAGCCCCCCGCCCGCAGACCCCCACAACCACCGGCCACGGTTGTGGGGATGAGGCCCTTGTCCTCATCAACATGGGGACAAGGTGTTTTGGGGGGCTACCCCAAAGCACCCTCCCAATGTTGAGGGCATGTGGCCTGGTACGGTTCAGGAGGGGGGGGCCGCACTCTCGTCCCCCCCTCTTTTCCTGCGGCCTGCCAGGTTGCGTGCTCGAATAAGGGTCTGGTATGGATTTTTGGGGGAACCCCACGCCGTTTTTTGTTTTTTTTTGGCGCGGGGTTCCCCTTAAAATCCATACCAGACCTGAAGGGTCTGGTATGGAATTTAGGGGGAACCCCACGTCATTTTTTTTTTTTAATTTTGGCCGGGGTTCCCCTTAATATCCATACCAGACCTGAAGGGCCTGGTATGGAATTTAGGGGGACCCCCCCACGTCATTTTTTTTTTTTAAATTTTGGTTCGGGGTTTCCCTGTGGGGAATTCCCATGCCGTTTTTATCAATGAACTTTTATGTGTATTGTCGGACCGGCAATTCATTAATAGCCGCGGTAGTTTTAAATGAGTTTTTTCCTTCGAAATGTCATTTTGCTGTCAGACTGTTCTAAACACGGGAAACATGCGCCTCTTTACAGGCATACTATAGACACCCCCAGGTACGAAATTTAAAGGGATATTACACTTTTATTGTTTGACTTTAAGCATTATTAAAATCACTGCTCCTGAAAAAACGGCCGTTTTTAAAACTTTTTTTTGCATTGATACATGTTCCCTGGGGCAGGACCCGGGTCCCCAAACACTTTTTATGACAATAACTTGCATATAAGCCTTTAAAATTAGCACTTTTGATTTCTCCCATAGACTTTTAAAGGGTGTTCCGCGGCATTCGAATTTGCCGCGAACACCCCAAATTGTTCGGTGTTCGGCGAACTTGCGAACAGCCAATGTTCGAGTCGAACATGAGTTCGACTCGAACTCGAACTCGAAGCTCATCCCTACCAGCCATACTCTGCAATACTCGGTGATACCCAGCCATACTCTGCAATACTTGGTGATACCCAGCCATACTCTGCCATACCCAGCCATACTCGGCGATACTCTGCAATACCCAGCCATGCTCAGCCATACCCAGCCATGCTCAGCCATACCCAGCCTCTGTATGTGGCCAGGCTATGGAAGTCTCACACATGTGGTATCGTCGTACTCAGGAGGAGTAGGAGAATCTATTTTGGGGTGTCATTTTTGGTATGTACATGTTATGTGTTAGAAATATTGTATAAATGGACAACTTTGTGTTAAAAAAAAAAAGCGTTTTAACCATTTCCCGCCTTCCGTCATACGACGTCCTTGACTTTGTGCGGGGATATCTGAATGATGGGTGCAGCTACAGGCATCATTCAGATATCATCTTTTTCAGCCAGCGATTCCCTACACCATAAGAATGATCATAGCAGCTGTTACACTGCTTGATCGTTCTTACGGGAGGCGAGAGGGGACACCCCCCCTCCCACCGCCCTCCGGTGCTTCTACCGACTCACCGCTACGATCGAAGCCAGGATCTTTTTTTTTTTTTTTTATTTCAGGAACAGCCTAGAGGTGAGATGTGGGGTCTTATTGACCCCATATCTCACTGTAAAGAGGACCTGTCATGCCATATTCCTATTACAAGGGATGTTTACATTCCTTGTAATAGGAATAAAAGTGATCAAAAAAATTTTTTGGGGGGAAAAAAGTGTCAAACTAAAATAAATAAAGTAAAATGAACAATAAAAAAAATTAATTTTTTTTTAAAGCGCCCCTGTCCGTGTGCTCGCATGCAGAAGCGAACGCATACGTAAGTCCCGCCCACATATGAAAACGGTGTTCAAACCACACATGTGAGGTATCGCTGCGATCGGAACGCGTTCGAAAAATTGCTGCGCAAATATCGTGCGAGATAAAAAGTTGCAATGACCGCTATTGCATTCTCTAGGGTCTTTGCTAAAAAAAATGTATATAATGTTTTGGGGTTCTATGTAATTTTCTAGCAAATAAATTATAATTTTTACATGTAGGAGAGAAATGTCAGAATTGGCCTGGGTGCTCCAGAATGCCTGAAGGTGCTCCCCTGCATGTTGGGCCTCTGTATGTGGCCACGCTATGTAAAAGTCTCACACATGTGGTATCGCCATACTCAGGAGTAATAGCAGAATGTGTTTTGGGGTGTAATTTGTGGTATGCATATGCTGTGTGTGAGAAATAACCTGCTAATATGACAATTTTGTGAAAAAAAAAAAACTTGATTTTGCAAAGAATTGTGGGAAAAAAATGACAACTTCAAAAAACTCATCATGCATCTTTCTAAATACCTTGGAATGTCTTCTTTTCAAAAAGGGGTCATTTGGGGGGTATTTGTGCTTTTCTGGCATGTTAGGGTCTCAAGAAATGAGATAGGCCGTCAGTACTTCAGGTGTGATCAATTTTCAGATATTGGTACCATAGCTTGTGGACGCTATAACTTTCACAAAGACCAAATAATATACACTAATTTGGGTTATTTTTACCAAAGATATGTAGCAGTATAAATTTTGGCCAAAATATATGAAGAAAAATTACTAATTTTCAAAATTTTATAACAGAAACAAAGAAAAATAAATTTTTTTACAGATTTTTCGGTCTTTTTTCTTTTATAGCGCAAAAAATAAAGAACCCAGCGGTGATTAAATACCACCAAAAGAAAGCTCTATTTGTGTGAAAAAAAGGACAAAAAATTCACATAGATACAGTGTTGCATGACTGAGTAATATTCATTCAAAATGTGAGAGCACCAAAAGCTGAAAATTGGTCTGGTTATTAAGGGGGTTTAAGTGCCCAGTGGTCAAGTGGTTAACCACTTGCCGACCGCCTCACGCCTATATACGTGAGCAGGTCGGCACGGGCAGGCAAAATCACGTACCTAGTACGTGATGCCTTCCCGCGGGCGGGGGGTCCGATCGGACCCCCCCCCCCCCCGGTGCCCTGAGTGGTCGGCTCTCGTTCGCGGGCGATTAGGGGTCAGGGGGAGGCCATCCATTGATGGCCACCCCCTCCCGATCGCTCCCACGAATCAAATGCTTCCTCTCCCTCTGTAATGTAAACAGAGGGAGAGGAAGTGATATCATCTCTCCTGGAGCCGGTCTTTTTGATCCGACGCCGAGGAGAGAAGACATCCAAGTAAGTGCACCAACACCACACGCTCAGTAGAACACGCCAGGCACACTTTTCACCCCCCTGTCACCCCCCGATCCCCCCCCCGATCACCCCCCTGTACCCACTGTCACTCTGACACCAATAGCAGTTTTTTTTTTTTTTTGCATTGGTGTCAGTTTGTCAGTTATAAGTGTTAGGGCAGTTAGGTTAGCCCCCTTTAGGTCTAGGGTACCCCCCCTTAGGTCCAGGGTACCCCCTAACCCCCCCCTAATAAAAGTTAACCCCTTGATTACCCCCCGTCACCAGTGTCGCTAAGCGATCGTTTTTCTGATCGCTGTATTAGTGACACAGGTGACGCTAGTTTAGGGAGGTAAGTATATAGGTTCGCTGTCAGTGTTTTATAGCGACAGGGACCCCCATATACTACCTGCTAAAGGTTTTAACCCCCTGATTGCCCCCTAGTTAACCCTTTCACCAGCGATCATCGTATAAGTGTTACGGGTGACGCTGGTTAGATAGTTTGTTTTTTGTAGTTTATTACAGTTTATTACAGTTTATTATAGTTTTAGGGCACCCGCCGTTTATTACCTTATAAAGGTTTAACCCCCTAATTGCCCGGCGGTGATAGAAGTTAAGTTTTTAGGATCAGATAAGGTCTGCGTCGCCCCAGGCAGCGTCAGGTTAGCGCCAGTACCGCTAAAACCCACGCACGCAGCATACACCTCCCTTAGTGCTATAGTATCTGAACGGATCGATATCTGATCCGATCAGATCTATACTCCCCAGCAGTTTAGGGTTCCCTGAAACGCAGTGTTAGCGGGATCAGCCCAGATACCTGCTAGCACCTGCGTTTTGCTCCTCGGCCCAGCCCAGCCCAGCCCACCCAAGTGCAGTATCGATCGATTACTGACACTTACAAAACACTAAGCACACATAACTGCAGCGGTCGCAGAGTCAGGCCTGATCCCTGCGATCGCTAACAGTTTTTTGGTAGCGTTTTGAATCAGTCGCTGACAGTCGGGAGCTTTTTTGCCTGTGAGTCTCACTAGTGTACCCCTAAATTTAGAGGCCAAAATGGCAAATCGAAGGTACACTAGTGAAGAGGCCTACAGGATTCTGAGCATGACAGATAGTGAAGAGGAAGTCACTCATCTGTCAAGTTCAGGCTCAGAATACGATCCTGTAGAGGACAGCGGCTCCATGACAGATAGCTCTGACGACGGAGTTGTGGTCCCTGCTAAGGTCAGGCGTACCAGACCCCGAACTTATGCTGTCCTTGAAGTGCAAGAACCGCAGGGCTCTCGTAGGGAGCAGAGAGGTACTAGTGCCGCTACTCCTTCTGGTGAACTGGCAAGCACCAGCGGCCTAGTACACCCTGGTCGTACATCCAGCACTGCAGTATCACGTGGTGACGTGGCGAGTCCCATAAGTGCAGTTCAAGCTGGCGAGGTGGCAAGCACTAGTAGTGTCCCGCTGCCACCAAGAAGACGAACACAGGCCCGTCGTGCCCATAGTGCCCTTCCTGCTGCATTGGCCAATCCGAATTGGGTACCCACCACTTCTGCAGCACCCGTACTTCCCCCTTTCACTGGCCAACCCGGAATTCAGGTGGAAACAGTTGACTTTATGCCACTGGATTTTTATTCGCTGTTTTTCACCGAAGATCTCTATAGATCTATTGTGGACCAAAGCAATTTATACGCTGGTCAATACATCGCCACTATGCCCCAGTCCACCCTTGCCAGAGATTGGAGACCAATTACGGTCTCCGAATTTAAGATCTTTCTGGGCCTTTCCCTCCTCATGGGGTTGAATAAAAAGAGTGAGTTGCGGTCATATTGGTCCACTGACCCAATTTACCATTCACCCTTGTTCTCTGCTTCCATGGCCAGGGCACGATACGAGCAGATTTTGCGGTTCATGCACTTCAACGACAATGAACTCTGTCGTCCTCGTGGAGACCCTGAATACGATCGGCTCTACAAAATTCGGCCCCTCGTAAACCACTTCAACCAACGTTTTGCAGACTTGTTTACCCCCCATCAAGTTGTCTGCGTTGATGAGTCCCTGGTTAAATTTTCTGGCCGCTTGTCATTCAAACAGTACCTTCCCAGCAAGCGTGCCAGATACGGGGTCAAGATGTATAAGCTCTGTGACAGGGCCACAGGCTATACATGTAGATTTATGGTTTACGAGGGCAAAGATAGTCACGTAGAGCCGACAAACTGCCCTGACTACATAGGAAGCGCTGGCAAGATAGTGTGGGACTTGGTGTCACCCTTATTCGGAAAGGGGTACCACTTGTACGTGGACAATTATTATACGAGCGTGCCACTTTTTAGCCACCTTTTTGATCATCAGATTGGAGCATGTGGCACCGTGCGACCTAATCGCCGGGGCTTTCCCCAGCGGCTTGTAGATTCCCGTCTTAGGCTGGGGGAGAGAGCCTGCTTGAAGTATAATAATTTGCTCGCTATGAAGTGGAGGGATAAGAAGAATGTTTTCGTTCTCACCTCCCTTCATGCAGACACGATGGTCCAAATTCCTACGGCGACTGGTGTTGTGGAGAAACCCCTCTGTGTCCACGAATATAACCTTAATATGGGAGGGGTGGACCTCAACGACCAGTTGTTGGCGCCGTACCTAATTGCCCGTAAGGCCAGACGCTGGTACAAAAAAGTGTCTGTTTATTTATTTCAATTGGCTTTGCTGAATGCTTATGTGCTATACAGAGCTTCAGGACGGACTGGATCCTTCCTTAAATTCCAGGAAGAGATCGTCAGAGCCCTTCTGTTTCCAGACGGTGCTCCACCTCACCATCCCCAACCAAATGCAGTAAGCCGGCTGCATGAGAGGCATTTTCTTTATGCCCTCCCGAGTACCCCTACCCAACGAACCCCCCAAAAAAGATGTCGTGTCTGCAGCAAGCGCGGATTTAGGCGTGACACCCGATATTATTGTCCCCTCTGTCCTGGCAATCCTGGTCTTTGCATTGGTGAATGTTTTGAACGCTACCACACACTAGTGGAGTATTAGCGTAGGGTACAGCACTGCACAGACTAGGCACACTTCCACAGGGTCTCCCAAGATGCTGTCGCATTTTGAGAGACCCAAACCTGGTACCAGTTAAAAAAGTTAAAGTTACAAAAAAAAGTGTAAAAAAAACAAAAAAAAGTAAAAAAAAGAAAAAAACACAAAAAAAATATAAAATAAAAAAACCAAAAATAGTTGTTGTTTTATTGTTCTCTCTCTATTCTCTCTCTATTCTGCATTCTATACTGCAATGTTTTATTGTTATGTTTTTATCATGTTTGCTTTATAGGTATTCAATTTTTTTATACTTTGTTTTTTTTATTGTTAACCACCTTTGTGTTTTCAGGTACGCCATTCAGCTGCAGAGCGGATTTATTTATCTTGACAGCAACAGCATTTGCTCCCACGATACATAAAGCCGCGACTCCAGCGCTGTCGGAGGTGATTTCACCACCACAGTTACATACTTCAGCATATATGCCGAAGCGTGGGGGCAGCAGTGGGTGGAGGAGCGATTTGCTCCTGCCTTTTGCGGGAGGATGCCCCCATGCTTCGGCATATATATATTTTTAGGTAGGCACAGGTTGCGTTAAATGTTTTATTTTTTACTATGTTTTTTTTGTATTTTGCTTTGCAGGTATGGTAAGTAATACTGTTATACTGTAATGTTACTTTGTTTTTTTGTTAACCATCATTTGCTTAGCAGGTACGCCATTCAGTTGCAGCACGGATTTATTTATCTTGACAGCAACAGCGTTTGCTCCCACGATACATAAAGCCGTGACTCCAGCGCTGTCGGAGGTGATTTCACCACCACAGTTACATACTTCAGCATATATGCCGAAGCGTGGGGGCAGCAGTGGGTGGAGGAGCGATTTGCTCCTGCCTTTTGCGGGAGGATGCCCCCATGCTTCGGCATATATATATTTTTAGGTAGGCACAGGTTGCGTTAAATGTTTTATTTTTTACTATGTTTTTTTTGTATTTTGCTTTGCAGGTATGGTAAGTAATACTGTTATACTGTAATGTTACTTTGTTTTTTTGTTAACCATCATTTGCTTAGCAGGTACGCCATTCAGTTGCAGCACGGATTTATTTATCTTGACAGCAACAGCGTTTGCTCCCACGATACATAAAGCCGTGACTCCAGCGCTGTCGGAGGTGATTTCACCACCACAGTTACATACTTCAGCATATATGCCGAAGCGTGGGGGCAGCAGTGGGTGGAGGAGCGATTTGCTCCTGCCTTTTGCGGGAGGATGCCCCCATGCTTCGGCATATATATATACGGTGCATGTATGCCCATCATTAGAAGTGGGTGGATGAAGGGAGGTATTCTAATGGTGGGCATACCCACCGATCAATATCTTTTTTTCGTTCAGCCCACAGGCTGCATGAAAAAAAAGTTTACAATGTATGCCCAACAAGGACCAGCAACGTACTGGTATGTTGCTGGACTTTGAGTGGTTATACCAGAATGATGCCTGCAGGTTTAGGTATCATCTTGGTATCATTCTTTTCAGCCAGTGGTCGGCTTTCTTGTAAAAGCAATCCTAGCGGCTAATTAGCCTCTAGACTGCTTTTACAAGCAGTGGGAGGGAATGCCCCCCCCCCCACACCGTCGTCCATGTTTTTCTCTGGCTCTCCTGTCCCAACAGGGAACTTGAGAATGCAGCCGGTGATTCAGCCAGCTGACCATAGAGCTGATCAGAGACCAGAATGGCTCCAAACATCTCTATAGCCTAAGAAACTGGAAGCTACAAGCATTTCATGACTTAGATTTCGCCGGATGTAAACAGCGCCATTGGGAAATTGGGAAAGCATTTTATCACACCGATCTTGGTGTGGTCAGATGCTTTGAGGGCAGAGGAGAGATCTAGGGTCTAATAGACCCCAATTTTTTCTAAAAAGAGTACCTGTCACTACCTATTGCTATCATGGGGGATATTTACATTCCCTGAGATAACAATAAAAATGATAAAAAAAAAATAAAAATGAAAGGAACAGTTTAAAAATAAGATAAAATAGCAAAAAAAATAATTAAAAAAAAAAAAAAAGCACCCCTGCCCCCCCCCTGCTCTCGCACAAAGGCGAACGCAAGCGTCGGTCTGGCGTCAAATGTAAACAGCAATTGCACCATGCATGTGAGGTATCACCACGAAGGTCAGATCGAGGGCAGTAATTTTAGCAGTAGACCTCCTCTGTAAATCTAAAGTGGTAACCTGTAAAGGCTTTTAAAGGCTTTTAAAAATGTATTTAGTTTGTCGCCACTGCACGTTTGTGCGCAATTTTAAAACATGTCATGTTTGGTATCCATGTACTCGGCCTAAGATCATCTTTTTTATTTCATCAAACATTTTGACAAAATAGTGTGTTTTAGTGTATTAAAATTTAAAAAAGTGTGTTTTTTCCCCAAAAAATGCGTTTGAAAAATCGCTGCGCAAATACTGTGTGAAAAAAAAAAATTAAACACCCACCATTTTAATCTGTAGGGCATTTGCTTTAAAAAAATATATAATGTTTGGGGGTTCAAAGTAATTTTTTTGCAAAAAAAAATTATTTTTTCATGTAAACAATAAGTGTCAGAAAGGGCTTTGTCTTCAAGTGGTTAGAAGAGTGGTCGATGTGTGACATAAGCTTCTAAATGTTGTGCATAAAATGCCAGGACAGTTCAAAACCCCCCCCAAATGACCCCATTTTGGAAAGTAGACACCCCAAGCTATTTGCTGAGAGGCATGTCGAGTCCATTGAATATTTTATATTGTGACACAAGTTGCGGGAAAAAGACAATTTATTTATTTATTTTTTTTTTTTTTGCACAAAGTTGTCACTAAATGATATATTGCTCAAACATGCCATGGGAATATGTGAAATTACACCCCAAAATACATTCTGTTGCTTCTCCTGAGTACGGGGATACCACATGTGTGAGACTTTTTGGGAGCCTAGCTGCGTACGGGACCCCGAAAACCAAGCCCCGCCTTCAGGCTTTCTAAGGGCGTAAATTTTTTATTTCACTCTTCACTGCCTATCACTGCCTAAAATCAAAAATGTATGCCCTTAGAAATCCTGAAGGTGGTGCTGGGTTTTCGGGGCCCCGTACGCAGCTAGGCTCCCAAAAAGTCCCACACATGTGGTATCCCCGTACTCAGGAGAATCAGCAGAATGTATTTTGGGGTGCAATTCCACATATGCCCATGGCCTGTGTGAGCAATATATCATTTAGTGACAACTTTGTGCAAAAAAAAAAAAAAAATTCTCACATTCCCGCAACTTGTGTCAAAAAATAAAATATTCCATGGACTCAACATGCCTCTCAGCAAATAGCTTGGGGTGTCTACTTTCCAAAATGGGGTCATTTGGGGGGGTTTTGTGCCATCTTGGCATTTTATGGCCTTCAAAACTGTGATAGGTAGTGAGAAGTGAAATCAAAAATTTATGCCCTTAGAAATCCTGAAGGCGGTGCTTGGTTTTCGGGGCCCCGTACGCGGCTAGGCTCCCAAAAAGTCCCACACATGTGGTATCCCCGTACTCAGGAGAAGCAGCATAATATATTTTGAGGTGCAATTCCACATATGCCCATGGCATGTTTGAGGAATATATCATTTAGTGACAACTTTGTGCAAAAAAAAAAAAAAAAAAAAAAATTGTCACTTTCCAGCAACTTGTGTCAAAATATAAAATATTCCATGGACTCAACATGCCTCTCAGCAAATAGCTTGGGGTGTCTACTTTCCAAAATGGGGTCATTTGGGGGGGTTTTGTGCCATCTTGGCATTTTATGGCCTTCAAAACTCTGATAGGTAGTGAGGAGTGAAATGAAAAATTTATGCCCTTAGAAATCCTAAAGGCGGTGATTGGCTTTCGGGGCCCCGTACGCGGCTAGGCTCCCAAAAAGTCCCACACATGTGGTATCCCCATACTCAGGAGAAGCAGCTAAATGTATTTTGGGGTACAATTCCACATATGCCCATGGCCTGTGTGAGCAATATATCATTTAGTGACAACTTTGTGCAAAAAAAAAAAAAATTGTCACATTCCCACAACTTGTGTCAAAAAATAAAATATTCCATGGACTCAACATACCTCTCAGCAAATAGCTTGGGGTGTCTACTTTCCAAAATGGGGTCATTTGGGGGTGTTTTGTGCCATCTTGGCATTTTATGGCCTTCAAAACTGTGATAGGTAGTGAGGAGTGTAATCAAAAATCTATGCCCTTAGAAATCCTGAAGGCGGTGCTTGGTTTTCGGGGCCCCATACGCGGCTAGGCTCCCAAAAAGTCCCACACTAGGGATGAGCCGAACACCCCCCGGTTCGGTTCGCACCAGAACCCGCGAACGGACCGCAAGTTCGCACGAACGTTAGAACCCCATTGACGTCTATGGGACTCGAACGTTCGAAATCAAAAGTGCTCATTTTAAAGGCTAATTTGCATGGTATTGTCCTAAAAAGGGTTTGGGGACCCGGGTCCTACCCCAGGGGACATGTATCAATGCAAAAAAAACTTTTAAAAACGGCCGTTTTTTCGGGAGCAGTGATTTTAATGATGCTTAAAGTAAAAAAAAAAAAGTGAAATATTCCTTTAAATATCGTACCTGGGGGGTGTCTATAGTATGCCTGTAAAGTGACGCGTGTTTCCCATGTTTAGAACAGTCCCTGCACCAAATGTCATTTTTAAAGGAAAAAATCTCATTTAAAACTGCTTGCGGGTTTAATGTCATGTCGGGTCATGGCAATATGGATGAAAATCAGTGAGACAAACGGCATGGGTACCCCCCAGTCCATTACCAGGCCCTTTGGGTCTTGTATGGATATTAAGGGGAACCCCGCACCCAAATTAAAATAAGGAAAGGTCCCTATATACTCTGAACAGCAGTATACAGGCGGTGCAAACAAGACAGGGACTGTAGGTTTGTTGTTAAGTAGAATCTGTTTGTAATTTTGAACATTTTTAATGTGTTTAGCTCCAGCCAAAAAATCTTTTCTAAGCTTTTTGGAAAACATAGGGAAGGGTTATCACCCCTGTGACATTTGTTTTGCGTCTTTCCTCCTCTTCAGAAGATTTCACCTCACTTTTTTGTCCCAATGAAAAATGTTTTTTGAAAATTTGTGTTTTTTTGTGGAACAAGGATTGGAAAGCATCAGTGGAAAGGAAAAATTGTTTTCCCATATTAACTCTTACAGGAGAGAATTTCCCTTCCTTAGGGGTAGATTTCATCTCACTTCCTGTTGTCTCCTTCCGTTTGCAAGTAGGAGTCGTTTGTAAGTTAGATGTTTGAAAGTAGGGTCCTACCCTATATACTCAGCAGAAATTTGGGCCTTAGGTGTTGCTGTGGCCAAAACACTGTAAGCCCTCACAGGGCCCTGCTGTGAAATATTAGATCAAGAATTGTAATTACATGCCCCTGTTGAACAGGAGCTGAAAAATTAGGCCTTAGGCACTGGTGCTGGTGCCACAACACTGCAACCCCTCACAGACACTCTAGTTGGAACGCAGGAACGAGCCCTGCTGCAAAGTATTGCATCAAAAATTGTAATTACACGCCCCTGTTAGACAGGGGCAGAAAAATTGGGTCTTAGGCACTGGTGCTGGTGCCACAACACTGCAACCCCTCACAGACACTCTAGTTGGAATGCAGGAACAAGCCCTGCTGCAAAGTATTGCATCAAAAATTGTAATTACACGCCCCTGTTAGACAGGGGCAGAAAAATTGGGTCTTAGGCACTGGTGCTGGTGCCACAACACTGCAACCCCTCACAGACACTCTAGTTGGAATGCAGGAACAAGCCCTGCTGCAAAGTATTGCATCAAAAATTGTAATTACACGCCCCTGTTAGACAGGGGCTGAAAAATTGGGTCTTAGGCACTGGTGCTGGTGCCACAACACTGCAACCCCTCACAGACACTCTAGTTGGAATGCAGGAACGAGCCCTGCTGCAAAGTATTGCATCAAAAATTGTAATTACACGCCCCTGTTAGACAGGGGCTGAAAAATTGGGTCTTAGGCACTGGTGCTGGTGCCACAACACTGCAACCCCTCACAGACACTCTAGTTGGAATGCAGGAACGAGCCCTGCTGCAAAGTATTACATCAAAAATTGTAATTACACGCCCCTGTTAAACAGGGGCTGAAAAATTGTGCCTTAGGCACTGGTGGTGGCGCCCAGAACCAAAAATGTTCTTACAAGCTATCAGCGTGATGATTGAGGAGGAAGAGGATAATTACTCAGGGATAGTCACTCAGCATCAGCATAGGCAGTCTTTGAAGGGATCTGAGATTTCAAAAAAAATTATTCGGTTACATCTGCATCAGGTGCTTGGTAGCTGGTGGTGATCCAAGACTGATTCATTTTTATGAAGGTCAGCCGATCGACCGAGTCGGTGGACAGACGCACCCTGTGATCGGTTACCACGCCTCCAGCAGCACTGAATGTGCGTTCCGAAAGAACGCTGGATGCAGGACAGGCCAGTAGCTCAATTGCATACTGTGCAAGCTCTGGCCAGTGATCCATCCTCAAGACCCAGTAACCCAGAGGATTTTCGGTGGGAAAGGTGTCCAAGTCTGATCTTGCCCCTAGGTATTCCTGCACCATGTAAAACAGACGCTGGCGATGGTTGCTGGAACCGATCATACCTTGGGGCTGCGGACCAAAAAATTGTCTGAACGCATCGGTCAGACGGCCACCTTCTCCACCGCTCCTTCTTTGACTGACCGAAGCCTCAGCAACACGTTGTCCAGAAACAGGAGTTTGTAACCTCCCAGTCTCTGGGAACGCGTTGCACAGACCTTTCTGCAAGGCCTCCCGAAGATGTTTCATCCTCTGCTCCCTCTGCGATGGCAAGATAAGGTCCGCAACCTTACCCTTGTAACGTGGATCAAGGAGGGTTGCCAGCCAGTATTGGTCCTTCTCCTTGATACCACGAATACGAGGATCCTTACGCAGGCTTTGCAGGATCAGGGAGGCCATGCAGCGTAGGTTTGCTGAGGCATTCGGTCCGGAGTCCTCTGGGTCACTAAGGACAACAACGTCCGCAGCCACCTCCTCCCAGCCACGTACAAGTCCATGTGTTCCTTGGGACTGATCCCTTAAAGACTGCTGATGCTGAGTGCCAGGCTCCACCTCCATACTGACACAATCTTCCTCCTCCTCCTCCTCCTCCTCCTCGTCCTCTTCCTGTGTGATCGGCGGGCACGCAGGAACACTGTCTGGATAAAGGGGGCCTTGAGAGCTAAGGAAGTCCTCCTCTTCCTGCCTCTGTTCTGCCTCAAGTGCCCTGTCCATTATCCCACGCAGCGTGTGCTCCAACAGGTGGACAAGGGGGACAGTGTCACTGATGCATGCACTGTCAGTGCTCACCATCCTCGTGGCCTCCTCGAATGGTGACAGGACAGTGCATGCATCCCTGATCATGGCCCACTGGCGTGGGGAAAAAAAACCAAGGTCCCCTGACCCTGTCCTGGTGCCATAGTCGCACAGGTACTCATTGATGGCCCTCTGCTGCGTGTGCAGCCGCTGCAGCATGGCCAACGTCGAGTTCCACCTGGTGGGCATGTCACAGATTAGGCGGTTCTTGGGCAGGTTAAACTCCTTTTGGAGGTCCGTCAGCCGAGCACTGGCATTATATGACCGGCGGAAATGCACAGAGACTTTCCTGGCCTGCCTCAGGACATCCTGTAAGCCCGGGTACCTGCCCAAGAACCGCTGCACCACCAAGTTAAGGACGTGAGCCAAACAGGGCACATGGGTCAGTTGTCCCTGTCGGAGGGCAGAGAGGAGGTTGGTGCCATTGTCGCAAACCACCATTCCTGCCTTAAGTTGGCGTGGCGTCAACCACCTCTGAACCTGCCCCTGCAGAGCTGACAGAACCTCTGCCCCAGTGTGGCTCCTGTCCCCCAAGCACACCAGCTCAAGCACCGCATGGCATCTTTTGGCCTGCGTACTTGCGTAGCCCCTTGAACGCCTACGGAGCACCGCTGGTTCCGAGGAAGAGGCCATGGAGGAAGAAGAAGAGGAGGGGGTGGAGGAGAGAGGTGTGTCACAATCAGCATTTTGGAGGCGTGGTGGCGGAACAACCTCCAACACTACTGCACCTTGTCCTGCATCCTTCCCAGCTGCCAGCAGAGTCACCCAATGCGCCGTGAAACTTAAGTAACGTCCCTGTCCATGCCTGCTGGACCATGAGTCAGCGGTAATATGCACCTTACCGCTGACCGCCCTGTCCAGCGAGGCATGGACATTGCCTTCCACATGCCGGTAGAGAGCCGGAATCGCCTTCCGTGAGAAAAAGTGGCGTTTGGGTACCTGCCACTGAGGAACCGCACATTCCACAAACTCACGGAAGGGGGCAGAGTCTACCAACTGAAAAGGCAGCAGTTGAAGTGCTAGCAATTTTGCCAAGCTAGCATTCAACCGCTGGGCATGTGGATGGCTGGGAGCAAACTTCTTTCGGCGGTGCAGCAGCTGGGGCAGGGAAATTTGCCTGGTACAATCTGACGTCGGTGTACCCAAAGCAGATTGCCCATAAGTACTTGGCTGTGACACACCTAATTCTACACCTTCATTCCTCTCACTGCAGGTCGCAGAGAGGACTGAAGGTCTAGTGGGGTTGGAAATCTCAGCTGATGAGGAGCAAGGAGAGATCGTCTTTGTTCTTTGGTGTGGGTCTTTTAGATACGCTTGCCAACGAACTGCATGGCAGGTCAACATATGTCTGGTCAAGCATGTGGTACCCAAGCGGGAGATGTTTTGGCCACGCGAGATACGCTTGAGACATATATTGCAAATAGCAGCGGTGCGATCTGATGCACTCGTCTCAAAAAAGGCCCACACCAAAGAACTTTTTGAATAACGCGCAGAGACTGCAGCGCCCTGCACATGTGGAGCTTTGGGGTGTGATGCAGTCAATGTGCTGCCCTTAGGCTGGCCCCTGGAGGGCATCCTGCCTAGTTGGTGATGTGCCACCTCCTCCTCCTCCTCCTCCTCCTCCTCTCTCCTATCAGGCACCCACGTTGAGTCAGTGACCTCATCATCCCCTCCCTCCTCATCACTGGAGCAAACCTGGCAGTATGCTGCAGCAGGGGGAGCATGACTGCCAGATTGCTGTCCTTCTTGGGCACCCCCTCTGTCCGTGCTCATGTTACTGCCTTCATTGAGCTCAGTATCATCATCAGAGCCTTCCAAACGCTGGGCATCCTCCTGGAGCATGTACCCAACACTGTGGTCAAACAGTTCGAGGGAATCCTCAGGAGGACATGGTGGGGCTAGGGAAGGAGTCACTGATGACATTGAGCTGAGGGAAGAGGCCGCTGCTTTGCCAGACAAAGCACCCTGGGCATGGGTGAGAGAGGATGAGGAGGATGAGGACGGCTTGGTCATCCACTCGACCAAGTCTTCCGCATGTTGCGGCTCAACACGGCCAGCTGCCGAAAAAAAGGCCAAGCGTGTCCCATGGCCACGTGCTGATGAGGATGCACCGTCTCCACGACCAGCACTAGACACAGAGCCTGCTTGCCCTTTCTTATTGGCTTGTGACTGTCTGCCTCTCCTTCTTGGCCTTCCAGACATACTAATGGCCTGTAGCTGCACTAAGCTGGGATAGAACACCTGTAATTTTCTTCAGGTAGCTTTATATACTGTAACCAGACAAGCCTGCCTGTCAGTAGGAAGATAACAGGAACGGATCTAGCTGAACACTGTGAGCAGGACGTACTGCACTAAATGTATATAGCAGGAACGGATCTAGCTGAACACTGTGAGCAGGACGCACTGCACTGAATGTAAATAACAGGAACGGATCTAGCTGAACACTGTGAGCAGGACACACTGTACTAAATGTAAATAGTCTAGCTGCCTGACCGTGGTACTAATAGGATCAAAAAGAACACCTGTAATTTTCTTCAGGTAGCTTTATATACTGTAACCAGACAAGCCTGCCTGTCAGTAGGAAGATAACAGGAATGGATCTAGCTGAACACTGTGAGCAGGACGTACTGCACTAAATGTATATAGCAGGAACGGATCTAGCTGAACACTGTGAGCAGGACGCACTGCACTGAATGTAAATAGCAGGAACGGATCTAGCTGAACACTGTGAGCAGGACGCACTGCACTGAATGTAAATAGCAGGAACGGATCTAGCTGAACACTGTGAGCAGGACGCACTGCACTGAATGTAAATAACAGGAACGGATCTAGCTGAACACTGTGAGCAGGACACACTGTACTAAATGTAAATAGTCTAGCTGCCTGACCGTGGTACTAATAGGATCAAAAAGAACACCTGTAATTTTCTTCAGGTAGCTTTATATACTGTAACCAGACAAGCCTGCCTGTCAGTAGGAAGATAACAGGAACGGATCTAGCTGAACACTGTGAGCAGGACGTACTGCACTAAATGTATATAGCAGGAACGGATCTAGCTGAACACTGTGAGCAGGACGCACTGCACTGAATGTAAATAGCAGGAACGGATCTAGCTGAACACTGTGAGCAGGACGCACTGCACTGAATGTAAATAGCAGGAACGGATCTAGCTAAACACTGTGAGCAGGACGCACTGCACTGAATGTAAATAGCAGGAACGGATCTAGCTGAACACTGTGAGCAGGACGCACTGCACTGAATGTAAATAGCAGGAACGGATCTAGCTGAACACTGTGAGCAGGACGCACTGCACTGAATGTAAATAGCAGGAACGGATCTAGCTGAACACTGTGAGCAGGACGCACTGCACTGAATGTAAATAACAGGAACGGATCTAGCTGAACACTGTGAGCAGGACACACTGTACTAAATGTAAATAGTCTAGCTGCCTGACCGTGGTACTAATAGGATCAAAAAGAACACCTGTAATTTTCTTCAGGTAGCTTTATATACTGTAACCAGACAAGCCTGCCTGTCAGTAGGAAGATAACAGGAACGGATCTAGCTGAACACTGTGAGCAGGACGTACTGCACTAAATGTATATAGCAGGAACGGATCTAGCTGAACACTGTGAGCAGGACGCACTGCACTAAATGTATATAGCAGGAACGGATCTAGCTGAACACTGTGAGCAGGACGCACTGCACTGAATGTAAATAGCAGGAACGGATCTAGCTGAACACTGTGAGCAGGACGCACTGCACTGAATGTAAATAGCAGGAACGGATCTAGCTGAACACTGTGAGCAGGACGCACTGCACTGAATGTAAATAGCAGGAACGGATCTAGCTGAACACTGTGAGCAGGACGCACTGCACTGAATGTAAATAACAGGAACGGATCTAGCTGAACACTGTGAGCAGGACACACTGTACTAAATGTAAATAGTCTAGCTGCCTGACCGTGGTACTAATAGGATCAAAAAGAACACCTGTAATTTTCTTCAGGTAGCTTTATATACTGTAACCAGACAAGCCTGCCTGTCAGTAGGAAGATAACAGGAACGGATCTAGCTGAACACTGTGAGCAGGACGTACTGCACTAAATGTATATAGCAGGAACGGATCTAGCTGAACACTGTGAGCAGGACGCACTGCACTGAATGTAAATAGCAGGAACGGATCTAGCTGAACACTGTGAGCAGGACGCACTGCACTGAATGTAAATAGCAGGAACGGATCTAGCTGAACACTGTGAGCAGGACGCACTGCACTGAATGTAAACAGCAGGAACGGATGTAGCTAAACACTGTGAGCAGCACGCACTGCACTGAATGTAAATAGCAGGAACGGATCTAGCTGAACACTGTGAGCAGCACGCACTGCACTGAATGTAAATAGCAGGAACGGATCTAGCTGAACACTGTGAGCAGGACGCACTGCACTGAATGTAAATAGCAGGAACGGATCTAGCTGAACACTGTGAGCAGCACGCACTGCACTGAATGTAAATAGCAGGAACGGATCTAGCTGAACACTGTGAGCAGGAAGCACTGTACTGAATGTAAATAGCAGGAACGGATCTAGCTGAACACTGTGAGCAGGACACACTGCACTGAATGTAAATAGTCTAGATAGAAGATAACAGGAACGGATCTAGCTAAACTGAATACAGTGTATATATATATATGCAACACCTGGGATGCATATATATACACAATACACTGTAAGTGCAGCTAACTGACTGACTGTTCTGCCTAATCTATCTAACTCAAATCAAATGACACTGTCTCTCTCTCTCTCTATCGCTCAGCACACCGGAACACACACTACACAGGGCCGCCGTGCAGGCGGCCTTATATAGTGTGGGGTGTGTACTAAATCCCCTGAGCCATAATTGGCCAAAGCCACCCTGGCTTTGGCCAATTACAGCTCTCTCTACTGACGGCGCTGTGATTGGCCAAGCATGCGGGTCATAGTGCATGCTTGGCCAATCATCAGCCAGCAATGCACTGCGATGCCGCAGTGAATTATGGGCCGTGACGCGCCACACGAATTTGGCGCGAACGGCCCATATCGTTCGCAATTCGACGGACGGTCGAACAGCCGATGTTCGAGTCGAACATGGGTTCGACTCGAACACGAAGCTCATCCCTATCCCACACATGTGGTATCCCCGTACTCAGGAGAAGCAGCTGAATGTATTTTGGGGTGCAATTCCACATATGCCCATGGCCTGTGTGAGCAATATATCATTTAGTGACAACTTTTTGTAAATTTTTTTTTTTTTTTTTTTTTGTCATTATTCAATCACCTGGGACAAAAAAAATAAATATTCAATGGGTTCAACATGCCTCTCAGCAATTTCCTTGGGGTGTCTACTTTCCAAAATGGGGTCATTTGGGGGGGTTTTGTACTGCCCTGCCATTTTAGCACCTCAAGAAATGACATAGGCAGTCATAAACTAAAAGCTGTATAAATTCCAGAAAATGTACCCTAGTTTGTAGGCGCTATAACTTTTGCGCAAACCAATAAATATACGCTTATTGACTTTTTTTTACCAAAGACATGTGGCCGAATACATTTTGGCCTAAATGTATGACTAAAATTGAGTTTATTGGATTTTTTTTATAACAAAAAGTAGAAAATATCATTTTTTTTCAAAATTTTCGGTCTTTTTCCGTTTATAGCGCAAAAAATAAAAATGGCAGAGGTGATCAAATACCATCAAAAGAAAGCTCTATTTGTGGGAAGAAAAGGACGCAAATTTCGTTTGGGTACACCATTGCATGACAGCGCAATTAGCAGTTAAAGCGACGCAGTGCCAAATTGTAAAAAGTGCTCTGGTCAGGAAGGGGGTAAATCCTTCCGGGGCTGAAGTGGTTAATATGACCTAAAAAAATGTTAGACAACAAACATGTTGGTTTGTTCAAAAACCCTTTTATAAACGCACATGTGATTGTGCTTTGGATAAAAAGATTGATAATCAACAATTGATAATGTGTGGCTTCTTCTTTCAATGCTCAAAAGCATTTTTTGGAGTAAAGTTAGTGTTTTCAGTGACAATGGGGGTTATTTACTAAAGGCAAATCCACTTTGCACTACAAGAGCAGTTTCTGTGCAGTCTCAAGTGCACTTGTAGTGCAAAGTGTAGTTTCCTTTAGTAAAAACCACCCAACAGTGCTTTCTAATTTTACACAATCACGCCATTTTCATGACTCCCCTAAATTTCGGTCATGGTGCTGAAAATGAATATTTTTGTCAGTAATGCATTACATACATTAACAACAAAAACAAGGTGTGTGTGTAGCAGGCCTACAACATAATAATAATAGTTAGCTGAAGAAGAGATTATCACCTCATGTGTCAAAGAAATTTCGTTTGCACTGTTGAAGAAAAAGGCCAAAAAAAATAACATTAATAAAAGATAACCGAGGAGACAGCTAAAAGAAAGCCAAGCAGTAAATCAAAGCAAATATTTTTTCAGTTTCAAATATATTTTTATTTAAAAAATGTCTCAGACATTGTCTGGCATATTGATGGCCCCCTACCCGCAAAGTATTCCATGTATCTTATATTGACCTCACGGGCACTCTGGGGGGGGGCAAGCCAGGACGGCCAGTTTCAAGCGCCGTCAGGGTTGGTTCATTAATATGAATTCCGGCCTCAGGCCCAACTGAGGCAGCATAGTTGAAAGAATTTCTCCTTAAAAAGTTGTGGAGAACATAGCAACACAGGATGATGTGATTGAGTTTATATTCCGCCATTTGTATCAGTGTAAGAAATAGGCAGAACCGGCTGGCCATTATTCCAAACGTGTTCTCCACCACTTTTCTGGCTCTGGCCAGCCAGTAATTAAAAACCCTCTGGTCCGGGGTGAGGATCCTCGTAGGGAATGGCCGCATAAGATGGTCCCCCAGTGCAAATACTTCATCCGCAACAAAGACGAATGGGAGCCCTTCCGCATTGTCTTCTTGAGGTAGCAAGCCCAAGCTGCCATTCTGGAGACACCTTTAGAACTCCATGTGGGCGATGACTCCACCATCTGACATCCGGCCATTCTTCTCCACATCCACATACAGGAACTCGTAAGTAGCTGACACCACCGACAACATCACAATACTATTGAACCCCTTGTAGTTGTAATAGTATGACCCCGAGTTGGGGGGTGGGACTATGTGGACATGTTTCCCATCAATTGCCCCTCCAGAGTTGGGAAAGTCTCACCGCTGGGAAAAGTAGAAGGCCACAGTCTGCCATTCCTGTGGCGTGGAAGGAAACTGTGGAGTCAAACCAGAGAAAAAAGTTAGTCATTTTGCACATAAACATTGAAAGCAGATTAGACACAAACATTCTTGGCCAACATCAGTATAAGATTTATTTTAGGGAGTATTTAAAGACAAAAATATAAGGTCCACTTACCAGATTCCTCACCCCTCTGATGGCCCATTGTAAACATTTTAGGGGGGAGTATGTTTTGGACAGGTAACCCTCTCCACTTCATTGAGAGCTGAATGCATACATAATGTGTGTTACTTTGGCCAGCCCCTCCTTACTTACACTATTGGCAGCCCACTGGACAGGTAAGAAGTATCATAATACAAAAATATGAATACACACTGTCCAAATTGGAGCACAATTTTAACATTCTGCAATTACCTATCAAGATAATAATAGGATACAAAAACTTTAAACAGTACCATTTGAAAGTATTCAGGCAGGCCCTTTCACTACATGCTTTGGGGAATTCATTCAGAAATCTGACCACAAAAGAGGTAAGTATAGTGTGTATGGGTTTGGCAAAGTCAACAGATAGAGGATTGGTATCGGTTGACTTAGCGGTTGGGTGGAGGGAGGGTTCCAAATGAGTTTGGGATCCCAAAAAAAAGCCTCTGGCACTTTGCCTGATTTTAAGGACACAAATATGATTTTTACACATTTTAGGGGGTGTTTAGGGTAAATCACTACAATGGAGCTGACAAAATACATTGTTAAGTAACTAGGCGAGGTGGATATAGGCCCAGGAGAGCATGCTGGGGAGGTAAGTGAAGGCAAATATGCATGAAGGACAAAAAAGTTAAATAATTCCAGCATGCATGAGGATAAGGGGGACATTCACAGCATATTACAATCATGGTAATTAGGGGATGATGAAAGAAATACAATACATTATCAAACATTAAATATAATAAAATGTGATGTTAAAGGATAAATCTTACCTTAATATAGTCCTTCTGCAGGACCTGGATGATGGCAGAACAGGTCTCTGGGATAATGATCACCAGAGCCTGGGGGGAGATGCCTGTTGAGAACTTGAGGTCCTGAAGGCTTCTCCCCGTCGCCAAGCACCGCAATGTGGCGACTAGCCTCTGCTCTGGAGTGATGACTTGCTGCATGCAGGTATCCTGCCTGCTGATATAAGGGGTCAGCAAAGCCAACAAATGGTGAAAAATGGGGTCCGTCATCATGAGAAAGTTCCTGAAATCATCAGGATTATTCTCACGGATCTCACGGAGCAAAGGCATTTGACAGAATTGGTCACGCTGGAGTCACCAATTCTTGGTCCATGAACTCCTCCTCGCCCTGTTCATGGACTGGGCTTGTGTCAAAGTAAGAACCCCAATACCAAGCCCCCGCACAACATGAACTCTACGATGAGTATGTACAGGCAACATGGCTTCAAAACGGTCGGCTGGTCAGAACGAAGTAACAGAACGCACTGAAGAACAGCAAGGCCTGTGAAGAGCGACCTGAAAATCAGTAACGAACGGAAAAGAACACACTGAATAAACCAATGGGAACTCACTGCACGCACTGAAGACCAGATACAAACCCACAAGTACAAACTGAACAGAAGAAAAATGATCTGAAAACCACGAGTCTGAAAAAGCGTGAATCGTCTCTCACCAAACTTTTACTAACACGAGATTAGCAAAAGGAGCCCAAAGGGTGGCGTGCTTGGTATTGAACTGCCCTTTTTTGGTGTATGTCACCACGTTCTTGACGTTTGGAAATTCCGACAACTTTGTGCGACCATGTGTATGCAAGTAAAGTTTGAGCCAACATCCGTCGGAAAAAATCAGATGGATTTTGTTGTCGCAATGTCCGATCAATGTCCGATCGTGTGTACAGGGCATAAGTCTTCTTTCTTTAAAACTTTTCTTTTCTTGTCATCTTTCCTTCTTTTTGGAATCCATGATTCCTCCAGGTCAGATTTTTAGAAATCATTCCTGAAAAAAGAAATGCAGCATCATTATCTCTGCATGTACAATTTGCATTGATCAGTGTGTACCCATATTTTTTGTTGTCTACGTGCATTTTTTCACTGAATTGAGAGGTCTTTAGATTTGAACCATTACGCCTTGAACATCCAAGATGTCAAATGGACCTTCCTATTTACTTTTCCTGAAAATTTTTATCATAAGTCGTCCTCCTTTCTCAAACTTAGAAATATGTGGAGGAACCATTTTTTTTTCATAGTAGCTGCATATGGCAAAATATTGTTCAAAGTGTCCTGTAACATCTGTAACCATTTTGTTTTCTCTATTGCCTCTCTTTGCAGTGTAAACAAAAAAGGTTCGTTGGGAAACACAAGCGGCATTTTCCTTCCTGTCATGAATTCAAAAGGAGAATACTTTGTTGCTGATGATGCTGTGCTTCTGACACTCATCAGAACAAATGGTACAGCATCAAACCAAGTATTTCCTCTGTCTAACAACATTTATGCAATTCTAGATTTGATAGTCCTATTGATTCTTTCCACAATACCTGCAGACTGTGGATGATATGGTACATGAAATCTCTGTTCTATTCCCAAGATTGTATACATTGCCTGCATGATTTTACCTGTAAAGTGGGATCCTCTGTCACTACTGAGGTTTATTAGTATAGCCTAAACTGGAAAAACATGATTAATTAGCACCCTAGCAGTTGTTAAAGCATAATCTTTGCAAATTGGTAAGATCTCGACCCACTTTGAAAAAATGTCAACTAAAACTAAAGCAAATCTGAATCCATTTTTCCCTGATGGTAATGGTCCTATATAATCTATTTCTATAGCGGACAAAGGTCCATCTGCTGGAGAAATTCTTTGTAAAGGAGGTTTCTGACCCTTTGGTCTAGGATTGACTTGTGCACAAATTAGACAAGATTTAATTACACTGTCCACAGTCTCTTCCATTTTGTCCCAATAAAACTTCTCTTTAAGAATTTCAAGCAATTTTTGCTTACCAATGTAGCCTAAACTTTCATGATTGAATTTAATGAATTTCACCTGTAGGTGTTGTGGTATAACAGGATGCAATAACCCATCTAAGTCATGACACAAGATCCAGTTTTCACAAACAAATGAAGATTTTGGGTCATCCAGAGAAGAAGGAAAAAGAGACGCATCCCTTTTCTGTTCCTCTGCAAATGAGGGAATCTGTGTGTCTGTTTTCCTCACAACATTAACTGGAACCAATTCAGGTTGAATCAGTAATTCTCCATGCAAAGCTGCTTACTTTGCTAAAGTATCTGCTGTTCGATTGCCTACAGTTAACTCACTATTGTCTTTTTTTATATGATAGAATTTTTACAATAGCCTATGCAAGAGGATTTTTCTCTGCAAGTTCAAAAACTGATTAAACTGTCTCTTTCTGCACAAGAGACTTATTGGATGAATCTACAAAACCTATGCATTTCCAAATAGGTAGGTAGTCAGTAAAAGAACAAACAACATATGAACTGTCACTATAGATCACTAATGGACTTCTATTCTCTTCTTTGTCAATTCTCAATACTGTTTTTACTGCTTCAAGTTCTGCTGAAAAACGTCTTGGCAACTTGTATTGTATGGCAAGATTACACTGTGGATACCAAATTGAATACCCACTGTAATAATTACCTGATATACAATATTTTGAACCATCAACAAATACAGGTTCATTCATTTTCTCTGCCTCTCTATGGAAGAGAGGAGATTGAGTCTCATAGACTTCACACAAACATTCATGTTCTAGCCCATTGTATTCCATCAACTGAGGAAGGATATACTTGGCATTGTGTTCAACCTGTATTTGTTTAGGTAGCAGAGCTAACAACCATTGAGAAAATCTTTGATTGGAGACTCCAGAAACATTTTTCTCAAAAAGGAACGTCAAGGTACTATGTGGGGTCTGTAAAATGATTTTGTTAAAACCTACAATATGCGCTGTTGCTTTTACAGCATAATGTACACCCATTAATTGCCGGACACATTCGTCGAAGCCCTTCGCCACAGTAGTAATCAAACAAGAAAAATAACCAAGAATTCTCCAATCTTCTCCCTGTTTCTGAAGAAAAATAGTTGAGATGGTAATTTCTGAAGCATGCACTTGCAAATCAAATGGTGCTTGTTTATCCACAGTAGCTAGTACAGGAGCTGACTGCTACTGACTGAACTGACTGCTGACTTTTTGCTGGACTTCTGTCCAGGGACCAAATTCATTCTCCTCTTTATGTTTTAACAAATCATATAGCGGTTTCGCCTTATCTGCCAATGACCCGATAAAATCTCTGGAGACATTTACTAAACCCAAAAACTGTCTCAATGCTTTGAAGGTTGTTGGTACAGGTAAAGATGCAATAGACTCTATACGTTCCTGTAAAGGCTGCTTCTTCCCTGGACCAATAATAATTCCTAGAAATGTTACTTCATTTTTAATGGGCTGAACTTTGCGTGTATTCAGCTTGAGACCTTCTTCTTGCAGACGTGTCAACAGTTCTGCCAAAAGAGTCAAGTGCTCCTTCTCATTTTCACTTGAAAGAAGAATGTCATCTACATACTGAATTAAACAATCTGATCTAGAGAATTTTGGTAAAACATTTGCCAACGCCTGATGAAACATAGACAGTGAACTATGATAGCCTTGCGGAAGACCATTAAAAACATATTGGACATTTCTGAAAATGAATGAAAATTTATATTGACAGATTTTGTCCAGAGCAATGCTAAAAAAAAGTATGCAATGCTTAGTACAGAAAACACTTTTGCGTTAGCATTTATTTGCGACATGATGTCTGGTGTTTCCGCTACAATAGACAAACAACATGGTATTTATTTGTTTAGCATTCTTAGGTCAATCAAGAGTCTGTATGCACTAGGGCAGTGATGGTGAACCTTGGCACCCCAGATGTTTTGGAACTAAATTTCCCGTGATGCTCAACTACACTGCAGAGTGCATGAGCATCATGGGAAATGTAGTTCCAAAACATCTGGGGTGCCAAGGTTTGCCATCACTGCATTAGGGTCATCTCATTTAGCCACTACCCATAAAGGATTCTTTGTCACAGAATTAGCTTTCCTGATGATTCCCTGTTCCAAAAACTCTTGGATAATTATTGAAACAGGTTTATCAGACTCTGGTGGTAATTTGTATGGCTTAACAAATGGATGGTCTTTACCTTCAATGTTAACCTCAATACCTTTAAATAAACCAACCTAGTTCTTTTTCTGACTCCAAAGTTTTTTATGTGACTGTACCACTTGTTTTAACTTCAAATTATCTCCTGTATCAGGCCATTTGTATGTGTCATCTGCTTCTGCCAAACAGATGGTTCCCACTTTTGAATAATCAGTTGGATCAATTACCACAGGCTTACGATTAGCTGAGCCTTTCCAAATCGCTCCATTGCCTAAATCAATTATCCACCCTCTTTGAAACAAAATATCTGTACCGATTATATTCTCTGCTCCCTGGCAAAACCACATGTCAATTTCAGTTTGCAAACAACCTGGGATTTCAAAAGAAACATTTTTACACATTTTAGCCTGAGAATCACTTGTTCCATTAAACCCAACAATTGTACAAATTGCTGCATCCGATAAAACAGGTCATTTCAAACCAGTGACACTGATCTGAGCTCCTGTATCCAATAAAGTTCTCACTTTTTGTCCATTAATTTTAGCTTTTAAAAAGGATGACCACTCTTGTCTAGAAATATAATAGAGCTACATAATCTAGATTGTGAGATACTAATTCTTTTTCCTCTATTTGTCATGGGGAAGCCAATAATGGCTGTCTCCTATTGATTTCACTGGTTGAATGTGCATTCATATTCATACCAATCTCTCTAAGCTCTTTTCTCAGAGGAGTGTAAGGAGAAAAAGTCTTGACTTCTTCTGCTGAAGGTGGGGCAGAAGGTTGAATGGATATCAATCCATTTTCTTTCCCTTTGTTTTTCAACTCAATATCTCTTAAATACTTCCTACACTGCGATTTATAGTGACTTACTTGTTGGCAATAGAAAAAAGTAAGTGGCTTTTAATGATCAAAGTGTCTTAACCTGTCATTCCTGAAGGGAGCAACATCACCTGCTTTAAACCTAGTCTGAGTGTCTCTTATAAAATTGCTCTTCTGAATGACAGATAGCTTGGTTTTTAAATTACTTTGTTGTAATTGTCTTCTTACAATATCTCTAACTGAAGCTGCCTCATCTAAATCTTCTTTTTGACTAGCCAACACCATTGACGCAGGATCTGAATATGTACATTTTTGAACAAATGCCCTTATTAAAGCTGAATTTTCATCCTCCAACCCATATACCATCTTGAATGCCTTTGCAAATTTCTCTCTAAAATAAAAAGGGTCATCATGTATTGTAACTCTTAAGGAGTCCAACATTTCAGCCGTCTGCGTTTCCTCTCCTGTAATACACAGTAATAACTGGCGCAATCTCTCAGATGCATCACTATGAATTTTAGCTCCATGATTATCAAGATATGGTGATTTGATTAAATGCCTTGCCATAAAATTAGGGACCCATAGACAGAAAATTCTATTTATTTGATCATCACTCGAGTTGAAATGATCACAAAAACTTTCAAAGACACCCCCATCTGCTCTTAAACAATAGTGTGGGATATCTTTCAAAATTTTCATCAACTGATCATGTATTTGCAACTTAAGCTTAGACGCTTTATCTAATAACTTTTGTTTGCGTACATCCGCCTCTGTCGTGTCTGAATCATCTACCTCAAAGGGACAATCTGGTATATAAGAAGTTTTCGCTGTTTCTGACTGCTTTTTGATATTCCTCATTGTAATCATTGAGATATGTTTGTTTTTTGAAATTGTAACATCCTGCATTTCCTTTTCACTCTTCAAATGCTCAATATAGTTACAACAAATTTCACAGTTTGAACAACTAGGTTCAATAGATAAATTATCATGTGTTTGTGTAATTTGTGAAACATTTTCACCTCCTGATTTGTTCACTACACAAATCATATGTTTTTTCTGGCACATCATAAACCATTAAATTAAAAACCAAAGCCAGTTTCATAAAATTTTGTAACTTATTCTTTGTTTTAGCTAATGAAAATCTAACCTTATTAATTTTAACATTCGCCTGTAAACATTGTTCATACAATGATTTCCACAAAATAGTGTCAGACACATGATTCGCTAAACCTTTAAATTCCAGTTTGCTTTCATTAGCTAGACAATCAACACATTCCATGATTTCTACTCACCGAATATAGGACTTTTTCCTTTATGCGCTAATCTCAAATAACCGTCTTTCAAGACTTATGATTTCCACATCAAATTCTCAGGTCTTCATAATCATCATTCAATTTTTCTTCTAGGTTCATTCAATAATTCTGAAGTTTAATTTCAGTACATCACTTCTCCCCTCTGATCAAGGAAGGAAGTGGTAAAAAAACTTCCACCAAATTGATACTGGCTGGCATGTGCCAATGTAAAAAGTCAGACTTTTCTGCCATTTCCAGATGGTTTTGAGATACATTTCTTAGTTTGTATGACAGCTTGAATCAAACTGTGTGATTTATTTCCACACAAAAGTTACAAAAATACTTACAAAAGTTGCACATTCAAATACAAATTAAATGTAGCTTCAAAAAGGATCAAAGATATGAGATAAAGTTGTTTGTTCAAAAAAATAAGTTCAAGACGTGCTTAAAATGTCTGCTGTTTCCTTTGTTCCAAGAGCAGCTGTAAAAATATTATGCATGCTGAGTTTCTATAGTTGTGAAGAGTAGAAGGAAATGTAGAATAAGAGACCCACTTGCAAGCAGCTCTTCACTTAAACCTGATCCCTTAGTTAAATTTTGCGCCAAACGAACCACTCCCATATTACTCCCATTATCACCTCCCATCCACTCCCCACAAGTGTGGGGGCTAGGAGTAAGAATTCCATTTGACCAGCATGTCTAATTAACACCAGACACAGGAAATGGGGGATGATAATTTGCCTGCCACAGAATGAATATACACATAGTTTCTCAAACAGAATATCAATAACATATGAATTCCTTTTAAGAAAATATAACCAGACATATCAATCAAAATATCTTGACAGCTTCTTGAAATTGAGAACTCAGCTCAAATGTCACATCTGTAACTTATTAGTTTAAAAGACATTTCATATACACAAAATTACAGGGGATTTCATAACCTCAGTTATATACTTATGGGACCGAATTAAAATGTAGATATTAAGAATATAATAGGTTTCAACGTACCCTGATGACCGCTATAGCAAGCATACACACTGACCTTTGTCAAGTCCTACTGTACGTGGAATAGGTAGAGTATTAACTAGACATGCTTGTACAAACTATCTTTGAACTATCTTTGAACTACAAGAATAAGTCAACTCTTCTGACTTGGACCAAAGAGCAATTTTATATAAAGTGAAAAATCAGGATTTTCTGCAACAACTTTCAGGTTTACGGACTGCCTGAAGTGACACATGATGAGAGCTAGGCTAATACAATGAGAGGCCTATTCAAACCCTTTTTGGGGAGATCAGTTCCCCCTCGAATGTGGTCTGAAAGAGTTCACAGATTTTCTTGACCCTGAAGCTTACCCAGAGAGATGTTATAATCTGTTTTCACTACTTTGGTCCGAAAGCCCTAATAATGGAGAAACTTTGGACCACTCCCTCTGTTGATTTCTATAGGGCTTCTCTTCAGAACTGGCATTGTAAAATCTAGCATGCCATAGGGCCCTCAGGCCCCTCCCTAATCAACTTCACACCTCAAATATTCAATATGGCTAGGGCATCCCTGTATTCTCATTGCAAAATATGGATTCCTGGTCCACCTCACATTAACACCTCCTCTGGAGCCCCACAGGACCACCTGTTCCTAGCTAAATAAAAGCCAGCCCCTCCCCCAACTAAGGTGTTCTTTTTTGGTCATGCTCCAGGCCATCTGTTGATTGCAGTTAATAAGTAATTTGTTTGCTGCACCCCTCCGCCAAACCTACCCCTCCATGTTCAGCCTCTCATGTAGTTGGAAGACCCTGAATGTTGGATGGTAAACCCTCCTAAAAACTGGGTGCCCTTTGTGCCATGGCCCCTGGCAAAATGATGCTTAAACAGCATTGACATTATACAGATGTGGTATTATAACAGCTCTACAATGTCATCATTGCCTCTCCCTTGGTTTTTTTAATCCTGTCTTTTTATATGCAGTGCACTGCACTTCTCTCCTGGCTTTATTGTCAGTCTGAGAGCGGGTGTGAAGGATGTCACAGGGGTCCGGGAGATGAGCAGCAGGGGATGGTAACCGCCAGTTGCCATGCAACGGCATAAATTATCCTGGAGGTCTGCAGTTGAGAGGGCTTCTCTCCCTCTCTCTGCAGTCCTGCCGAGGTAAAGAACTTACCTCAGATCCTGACTGAGTCCTCTGTCTGTCTCTGGATGTGCTGTCCTGGCTCCCCTGCTATGCTGTGTATTTCTGTTTGACAGTCTGACTGTTTATTGTCTCAGACCCTGTCTGCATCTACTCTCTGCCTTTGGAAATGCTGCCTGAGCTCACCTGAGGCTGCTTCTAAAGTGAGTGGATGAAGGCAGGTGAGTCTTAAAAAGACTAAATGTCTTACAGGACAATTTCATGGGTCAGATGGTAAATGCACCAACAAGAAACAATGCGTTACTAGACCTACTGATTACTATACACAAGGCTAAGGATAAATCCAAGGAAAAGATCCAAGCCTACTTACCGACCAGCCTGCGGACAACTGAATCAACCTGTCTAACAGATAGCGTTAAAACAGGGATTTAGTCTGCACACATTTGCAAATACATAGTTACATATTTACATGGTAGGTGAGGTTGAAAAAAGACACAAGTCTATCAAGTTCAACCTATGTGTGTGATTATATGTCAGTATTACATTGTATATCCCTGTATGTTGTGGTCATTCAGGTGCTAATCTAATAGTTTTTTGAAACTATCGATGCTCTCCACTGAGACCACAGCCTGTGGAAGGGAATTCCACATCCTTGCTGCTCTTACAGTAAAGAACCCTCTACATAGTTTAAGGTTAAACCTCTTTTCTTCTCATTTTAATGAGTGGACACGTGTCTTGTTAAACTCCCTTCTGCAAAAAAAGTTTTATTCCTATTGTGGGGCACCAGTACGGTATTTATAATTTGAAATCATATCCCCCTCTCAAGTGTCTCTTCTACAGAGAGAATAAGTTCAGTGCTCGCAACCTTTCCTCATAACTAATATCCTCCAGACCATTTATTAGCTTTGTTGCCCTTCTTTGTACTCACTCCATTTCAAGTACATCCTTCCTGAGGACTGGTGCCCAGAACTGGACAGCATACACTAGGTGCAGCCGGACCAGAGTCTTGTGGTGCGGGATAATTATCGTTCTATCTCTGGAGTTGATCCCCTTTTTAATGCATGCTAATATTCTGTTTGTTTTGTTAGCAGCAGCTTGGCATTGCATACCATTGCTGACCCTATCATCTACCAGGTCCTTTTCAATCCTAGATTCCCCCAGAGGTTCTCCCCCCAGTGTACAGATTGCATTCATATGTTTGTCACCCAAATGCACTATTTTACATTTTTCTACATTAAACCTCATTTGCCATGTAGTTGCCCACCCCATTAATTTGTTCAGATTTTTTTGCAAGGTTTCCACATCCTGCGGAGAAGTTATTCCCCTGCTTAGCTTAGTATCGTCCGCAAACACAGAGTTTACCCCCATCCTCCAGGTCTTTTATGAAAAAAATAAATAGGATTGGTCCCAGCACAGAACCCTGGGGGACCCCACTACCCACCCCTGACCATTCCAAGTACTCACCATTTATCACCACACTCCGAACTCACCCTTGTAGACAGTTTTCAATCCATGTACCCACCCTATGGTCCATGCCAACGGACCTTATTTTGCACAGTAAACGTTTATGATTTATCAAATGATTTTGCAAAATCTAGATACACCACGTCTATGGGCCTTCCTTTATCTAGATGCAGCTCACCTCCTCATAGAAGATTAATAGATTGGATTGGCAAGAACGATTCTTCATGAATCCATGCTGATTACTGCTAATGATACCGTTGTCATTATTAAACTCTTGTATATAGTCCCTTATCAACCCCTCTACAAAATAGGGGAAAGATTTATGGCATTTTTATTATTATTTTTTTAACTAGTAATGGTGGTGATCTGCGATTTTTTTTAAGACTGCAACATTGCGGCGGACAGATCGGACACTTTTGACACTTTCTTGGGACCATTGATATTTATACAGCGATCGGAGTTAAAAATAGCCACTGATTACTGTATAAATGTCACTGGCAGGGAAGGGGTTTACACAAGGGGAGATCAAGGGGTTAACTGTGTTCCCTAGGTGTGTTCTAACTGTGGGGGGATGGGACTGACTAGGGAAGGAGACCGATCGGTGTTCCTATATACTAGGAACACACAATCTGTCTCTACTCTGCATTTCTGCTCTGTCACAAGTGATCGCGTGTGCCCGGCAGACATCTCGCGCATTGGCTCCGGGGACACATGGCGGGCCCGCGGCTCCTAGATCATCTTAAAGGAGCGACGTATACCTACGGTGATTTGCGCAGCCATGCCAACCTGCCGCAGTATAACTGTGGCGGCTGATCCGTTAGCAGTTAAAATACATACCATACCTGAATGGCCTGGTATGAATTTTGGGGGGGACCCCATGCCATTTTTTTTTACATTTTGGCACGGGGTTTCCCTTAATATGCATACAAGAACTGAAGGGCCTTGTATTGATTTTGGGGGGACCCCCACGCCATTTTTCTTAAATTTTGCTGCGAGGTTCCCATTAATATCCATACCAGACCCGAAGGGCCTGGTAATGGACTGGGGGGCATCCACACCATTTTTTTTCAATGATTTTTATCCATATTGCCGGAAACCGACAATATATTACAGCTGTCTGCATTTTTATTTTTAAATCAGAAAGGTTTTTATTAAGCAAATTCACATCGCTTCCATTGTACAAGCATCATGCAACAACATACATTCATGTAAATATTGCATAGTACATTCCTCTTATCATTTGTTACCGAAAATCTTGTAACATTTCAATGCTCTACTACTTTATGGTCAGCAATCATTTACAGAACCTCATGAGCCCCCCCCCGGGGCACTGCAACAGTCTGGACAATACCAGCTCCCTAGGACTTAATCCAGGGGTATCTAACCATGGTGCCCAAATCTTCTCAAATCTATTGGAACTGCCTCTGTGTTGATAGATATATTTTTCCATAATCAGGGTGTTGCCCATATGCGTTATCCAAGATTTCACTGATGGCGGCGAGGTCGATTTCCAGCCAAGCAATATAAGTTTGCGTGCCTGGAACAGTGCCCTAGTAAGTGCTAGTCTAGTCATCTCTTCCGGCACAATATCTTCTAGGACTCCTAAAATACAGTGAATTGAATCAAGGGGAATAGTGGTCTGGAACACTTGATTAAGTGTTCCAATAACCTCACTCCAATACCTGTGGAGTTTTGGGCATCTCCATAGTAGGTGAATGAGATCACCTTGATGTCGCTCACATCTGCCACATATAGGATCAGGCCTCCTACCCATATTGTAAAGTTTAAGTGGGGTGTAATGCACTCTAAGTACAATATATAGTTGGGATACCTTTTGGGCCACATTGAGAGAACATATATTAATGGATTGCAGAATTTCTTCCCATTGGTCTCCCGTAATTGGGCCTATGTCCTGCTCCCATAGAGACGGTGCCTTAGTCGGGTGCGCTTTCAAAAGTTGCATCAATAGCATTTGATAGCAATATGAGATAAATCCTTTAGTTTCTGTGCTGGACTGTATCAAATGGAAAATAGGGGTGGTTGACAGTGTCCAGGGAGCAGCTATTCCCTGTGTGTCCACCGCATGTTTGAGCTGGATATAAGAATAGTACATAGTATTTGGGAGATTGTATTTATTTTGTAGCTCTGAAAACGTCAGCAGCCTGCCATTTCTAAATATGTGGGATAAAAGGATAATACCAAATGAGCGCCATTTGGGACCCTGTTGCAACTTTGCTAGCTCGACGTACGAGAGATTCCCCCATATTGGGCTGTATTCCGTGAAACCTGTCACTTCCTGTAGCTGCCTTCCCTTGTTCCAGATTTTCTGTATTAAAGTAAGAGTGGGTGTTAGTTTATTGGACTTGTGAAACAACTGAGCCTCCAGACCTAGTGGGATTGTTTCCGCTCCTGTCCCAATCAGCATTAACTGCGCCGATGAGCCAGCAGGGTCTCGGTTCATAGATCCAACCAAGTGTTGCATCTGAGCTGCTATATAGTACAGCCAAGGGTTGGGTACTGCCAGCCCTCCGCTGTCCTTAGGGTTTTGTAGTTGTTCCAGCTGTCGGCATTTGTAAAAGACATTTTTTCCTATAGAAATTTCATTTTGCTGTGGTACTGTTATGGACATAGGAAAGATGCGCTACTTTACATGCAGACCAAGGAGACCACTGTCGTGTTTTTTGGTCAGGCAACGCACTGACACCTTTGCAGCCATTGTGCTATATGCTGTGTGTTCAGTGTGCCCCTGTACCTTTAAGAAGGGGTGGCTCCCCTTCAGTCCACCTGCTCTCACCTATCCATCAGAATGCATGTGCCTCGGGGGGCGTGGCCTGAAGAGCTATGGAGTAGGACGTCTGTAAAGAGAGCTCCTCTGCCCAAACTCCTATAACAGCCATCCTGCCTTTATCCTAGCAATCCTGCCAAGAAAACATCCCCAACAGAGTTACTCCGGTGCCTGCAAGGATTTTGGTGCGGCTAGATTGCCTAGAACGCTGCCCGAGGCCGCAAAAACCGGATCGCTCCGCTCTGGGGCTTGAAACTAGGAAAGTCCCCGGCTTCGGCCTAGTGCCTGGAGCGGCGGCCATTTTGCTCCACCCGGCGGCGGCTCCGGTCCATCCCACGGACGCACTGAGACCCCCAGAAGCTGATCCTTGCCTGCATCGGCCCCCGGACTGCCTGTGGCCCCCAGCGCTGAGCCTCTGTGCCCTATACCAGCCTGTGGAACGGCCCGCGGTTCCGGCCTGGTCCTGAGAACGGCGGCCATATTGCTACACCCAAAAACGGCTCCGGTCCATCCCACGGACGCGCTGAGACCCCCCGAAGCTAATCCTTGCCTGCATTGGCCCCTGGACTGCCTGTGGCCCCCGACGCTGAGCCCCTGTGCCCTATACCAGCATGTGAAACGGCCTGCGGTTCCGGCCTGGACCTGAGAGTGGCAGCCATATTGTTACACCCAGAAACGGCCCTATTAGGCCTCCTGGCCTGCCTGGCTCCCCCCAAAAAGACCGATCCACACGAACCTGGACCCCAGGATATCCTTAAGGGGTGCAGCGCCTGGGGGGAGACCTGGCATGTGTTGAAGTGAGACCCTGCACACAAAATCCCAAAAAGAGATCCTGCGGAGCGCTTCACCGGAGTACTCCATCCCACAGACTCCCCCTTTTATCCCGGGATAGAGGCAGACTATGTCCCCACCGAGACGGAACACTGGGACGGCAGACAAGCTCGCTCAATACCGCCGCCAAGAAAAAGACATGCAACAGGAAAATGGAGCCAGCGCATGCACGGACCCTGCTCCTCAGGCGTCAGACACCGCCAAAGTTCTGGACGCTATAGCCGCCCTACAAGGTACCTTGACTGCAAAGATAGACGAAGTGAAAATTGATATATCCCTGATAAGACAGGACTTCTCAAAACTGAAAGACAGGGTCACAGAGGCTGAAACCAGGATCAGCAACGCGGAGGATGCCTTGCACCCCATGAGACATACTACAGAGGAGATGCAGAGACAGATACAGCAACTCCATGCCCATCAAGATGACATGGAAAACCGCATCAGGCGTTGCAACCTCCGATTCATAGGACTGCCAGAGAAAGAGGAAGGCACAGACCCAGCAACCTACCTAGAAACGCTCCTGATCAAAACATATGGTCGGGAAGCCTTTTCAGTAATGTTTGCGGTGGAGAGGGCGCACCGCATCCCCGCGCGGCCACCACCACCCGGAGCGCCATCCCGCACATTCATCGCCAAATTTCTAAATTTTCGGGACAGAGACAAAATCCTCAAACTCACCCGGGAGAGAGGGAATATACAGATCGGGAACAGCCAAATTGCAGTATTCCCGGATTTTTCCAGTGAAGTGCAAAGGAGAAGAGCACAATATCAGGAAGTGAAACGCCGACTGAGGACCCTCCATCTTAAATATGCCATGTTATTTCCTGCTAGGCTGCGGGTGGAGGAGGACGGAAGAGTACAGTTCTTTGACGACCCGGCGGCAGCGACAGCATGGCTGGATCGCAGAGATAGACCTGCTTAATCTGTCTAAGTTCACATAACAACAGTGAGTACTTTCTGACTTTGAACAAAATTCTTCAATACTAGAGGCGCGGGATCTTTTCGGAGGGGAACCAGAATCCAGATGAGGGATATGAAGAATGGGGGCATACACAGATTGTGTGCGGGTGGGATGGATGGGAACATGAACGCCAGCTCATGTATAACGTTGATATGGAGCTTGGGGGATCATAAAATAAGGTTGCGCAAGTTACCGGTTGCGCCTTTACAGTTTGAAAAGAGTGGGGACAGTCTATAGTGATCTGCTGTGCAGGACCTCTAAAGAACAGGAACGAACTCTACCACAGTATACTGGAATAAGGGACATTAATTAACCTGATGCAAATAGGGGGGGGAAAAGGGCAAGAGGAACTCAATAAAATGCAATGTGTGGTAGTCCTGATTATCATTGCTCCACGTTCGACAGGGGAACAGTCGCCCCTTTAGCAAAGTTGGATCAGCATAAAAGAAAAACTCATCTATTGCTTTTAAGAAATGTGCCTCCAGTGGAATGTAACCGCTGGATGATATGTTACATGCTGACAGTTTGGGTATATATGCTCACATCAGGCTGGGGAGATGTGCAGCTGGGAGGGATGGGAACAGTTAAAAGGATAAGTTATATGTTTTACTTTGGGAATATAAGTATTGTTATGACCTTAATGTGGCTAAATAGGCACTATACAGTCAACAATAAAATATGCATTAGCAGACTGGTACCGTGGACAGGGCAGACTGAGGGGGTAGTACTATTATGTGATCTTACAATATGGCAGATACACTAATTACATTTAGAAACTAACATGGCTAGTGTAAAGTTTTTAACATGGAACGTACGCGGAATGCGGAATAGGGTTAAGCAAACCGCAGCACTAACATTTCTAAAATCACAAAAAGCAGATGTTATAGCGTTAACAGAAACGCATATCACAGGCCAGATGCAGGTAGCCTTAAAAAAACCATGGATAGGATGGTTATACCACAGTACGCATACCAATCAATCAAGGGGGGTATTGATATTAGTAGCCAAAAGAGTGCCCTTTGAACTAATTGCACTAGAATCAGATAGAATGGGAAGATATATCTTCCTACACGCTACCATAGGAGGCAACTCCCTATTTATTCTGGCATGTTATATCCCCCCCCTTTTGAGATTGAGGTAGTATTGAAGGGATTGGCATTCATGGCACAGAACCCATCAGTTCCAGCTATTTGGATGGGTGACTTTAACCAAACCATGAATCCAAATTTGGACAGACCAGACCTGGGAGATGCGTCCAGGACTGTGCCGCACCAAACCAGACTCTGCAGACTTTTCACAGAATTTGCGTTAACAGACGTATGGAGATGGCAAAACCCGACTAAAAAAGCATACTCATGTCACTCGGTAAGCTGCGACACGATGTCCAGGATTGATTTTATAATGGCCTCAAATGCATTGCTACCCAAAATTACAGGGTCGGGTATGGCTCCACGAGCACTATCAGACCACTCACCTTGTTGGATAACAGCATCTCTATTAAAAGCGATGCCCACTTCAGGGTGGAGGCTGAATCCATTCTGGTTATCGGTCCTGCCAGATCTCGAGAGCGTAGGGCAAGAACTACAATATATACTAAACAACTTAATAACCACAGATTCAGATACTGCAGCATGGGACACCTTTAAAAATCAAGCCAGTAGACTATTATCATTAAGAATAAACAGATTTAAAAATTCCTCTAAACTGCTATTACAGTTGACCACTGACAAACTACAGGAACTGGAACAGGTATACGCACAAGAACCCAATACAGACAATCTCCATAAAGTACAAATGCAATCTAGAGTAATAACCCAAATGCACATAGAGAAAGCTAGGCAACAGGTTTTTTTTCAAAAAACAAAAAATCTTTGAACACGGGGAGCGAGCAGGTAAATTACTGGCATATTTAGCTCATTTAAATGAAAAACCCCCAGTAGTGGTGACCCTAGCTACCCCACAAGGAGACGAGGTGACAGACCCACACCAAGTTGCAGACATTTTCCTAAACTTCTATAGGAATTTATATAAAACTCAGACAATATACTCCGCACAAGAAATTAAAAATCACCTACACAGAATTAAATTCCCTAGACTCACATTAGAACAGGCTAAGCAACTAGACGCCCCCATTAGCCAAGAAGATATATCTGAAGCACTGTCCCAACTAGCTAAATCTAAGGTCCCCGGACTAGACGGCCTACCACTAGAATTCTACACTGCATTCCCTGAAATACTAGTCCCGAAATTGCAAAAACTATATCAACAAATATTTAAACATAAAACACTCCCTCCATCAATGCAGGAAGCACAGATAATAGTATTACCTAAACCAGGAAAAGACCCCAGATATCCCGAGTCCTACCGCCCAATCTCACTACTTCAAGTTGATATTAAGATACTGGCCAAAATTCTAGCATCCCGCCTAAATAAAGTCATTCTTTCTTTAATTCACCCAGACCAAACCGGCTTTATGCCCGGGAAAAATACGGCCATGAATATAAGAAGACTTTTTCTAAATATTCAAGCACAGCACGACAATCGAGGTACCAGAGTAGTGGTGGCCCTAGACAAAGCAAAGGCTTTCGACTCAGTGGAATGGCCTTTTCTATGGGAATGTCTACAAGAATATGGATTCGGTCCCAATTTTATACAGTGGGTACAAATACTCTACCAGTCACCAAAAGCACGGGTTTTCGTTAATGGTTGTATGTCGGAGCAATTCCCCCTAGAAAGAGGCACACGCCAGGGATGTCCCCTCTCTCCACTGCTATATGCCCTGGCAGCGGAGCCATTAGCCATAGCTATAAGAGCTGACATGGACATAGTGGGTCTCAGAATAGGCGACTATATAGAGAAGATCGGACTATATGCAGATGACACGATACTCTATCTAGCCGATCAGGGCCCATCACTTCAAGCAGCTCTAGACACAATAGATAAAATGGGGAAATTCTCAGGTCTACGGATAAATTGGGAAAAATCACAGATACTCCCCATAGACCAGTTTCCCCCAACCAATATACACCCAGAACTACCATTAGTCAGAGTAAACACTATTAAATATCTAGGGGTACTGGTTACAAGAGACTTACGCGAATATACAACCAATAACATAGAACCATTGTTTAACATGATAAAAACCAAAACACAAGCTTGGTCCAAACTACCACTGGGAGTAATGGGGAGGATAAATATCATAAAAATGATTATCTTACCTAAGATCCTCTACATGGTATGGCATGCCCCACTATGTATCCCCATAGGGATTTTCAAAAAAATGGAATCTATTTTGAACACCTTTGTCTGGGGACATCAAAGACATAAGGTAGCTTGGAATGTCCTTAAAAACCCTACAGATATGGGGGGAACATCTCTGCCAGATCTGCAGGAATACTACATAGCGGCACAACTGTCACACATGCACCACTACCATAATAATGAAAGACAACGATATAGTACACTAGTATCTAGTAGCCCAGACAGTCCCTTATCTACCCCACTTCAAATTATACTACGAAAGGGTCAGGTTCGCAGGAAAGGTCCACAATTTAATGACGGGTTACTCAAACATCATCAACGAATATGGGGATTAGCCCAGAAAAAAATTAAAATAGGATATACTCACTTTCACACTCCTTTATGGGCTAACGACCAGCTTGCGGAACTCAAAAAAATACCAGACCCTACTATTTGGGCCAGATATGGGATTATATACCTGCACCAGGTAATGGCAAGTGCTAGGCCCAAAGCATTTCAAACTCTTAAGGAAGAGTACTCTATTCCGCAACAATTATTGTTTAAATACCTACAACTCCGACATGCCTTGCGTTCTCAATTCAGAAACGAAAGTAGCATCTTGGAATATCCCCAAATCCTGGATATAATAATGGGAGCCGATTCGCAAAAATTGATATCTAATTTGTACTACTCCATAAGATTACCCAGAATTAGAGAAGTGATACAAAAAGCCAAAACAAGATGGGAAAGAGATATAGGAGCCGTTAGTGAAATTCTACAAAATGTTAAAGTAACATCTCCAAAACTGTCTGATAGGCTAACACAGACATACATTATTCACCAAGCATACCTTACACCTAACATAATAAGGAAGTTTCAACCTACACGACCTATAATGTGTCCTCACTGCCAGGCAGAAAGGGGTAGCTTCTTTCACTTAATCTGGGAATGCACTATTATTCAAACATACTGGAGTCAAGTGATTAAGTTCTTACACGACCAAATGGGTTCCCCTGTGGTGTTGGATCCAAAACTGTGCATACTCGGTCTTCTTCCAGACGTGGATATTGATAAATACCAAGCCACATTTATATCTGAAGTACTGTTTTTAGCTAGGAAAGTGATTGCCAAGACTTGGATGCAGAACGTAACTCGCACTATAACAGGCTGGAAGAGGGAAGTTAACAATTCCCTCCCATACAAGCAGTTGATCTACAAACACAGGGGAAACAGCCACAAATACTCAAGGATTTGGGACGGATGGCTGGGAGACGGGGAAACATGTGTATAGTAATGCGTGAAAACAAGAATATCAATACCTAGTAACCAAAACGCACAACTATATAATAAACGTTCCAACTCAGTCTGTTAGAACCCCACAGAGCTATTAACCATAGATATACCTTTGATATGCAATGCCAGCCTTGCAAGGCGCTGATGTATGTAAACGTACCATATGTGATTATATTTTATGTTTCTATGCATAGACCTCAAATGTGCTGTATAAATTTATGCCTAATTTCAATAAAGACTATTTTCCCAAAAAAAAAAAAAAAGAATGCATGTGCCTCCACTGTGGGGACACTTATAAATCGGATGTTGGATCAAACTTGTCTTGCATACACACGGTCACACAAATCTTGTCGGAAATTCCGAACGTCAAGAATGCGGTGAGGTACAACAACGACGGCACTAGAAAAGGGAAATTCAATACCAAGTGCACCACGATTTGGGCTTCTTCTGCTAATCCCCTGTTAGTAGAAGTTTGGTGAGAGATGATTTGCGCTTTTCAGCCTCGTGCTTTTCCGATCGTTACTGCTCTTCAGTTTGTGCTTGTGGGTTCATATCAGGTTTTCGGTCCTTGCCCCCCCAAAGCGCACGCAAGGTCAGTATGAAATATATGGAGTATTTTATGGGTAGGGGGGCCATTGATATGCCAGAAAATGTTTAATAAACAAAAAAAAAATTTTTTTATGTAAACTGTAATAATATTTCCTTTGATTTACTGCTTGTGTTTCTTTTAGCTGTCTACTAGGTTCTCCAATGGGCTTTTTTTTTTTTACATTTTTTTCAATTGTGCAAACGTAATTTATTTGATACATGAGGTGACAATCTCTTCTTCAGCAAACTATCATTATGTTGTGGGTCTGCTACACACACACCTTGTTTTTGTTGTTAATGTAATGCATTACTGTTAAAAATATACATTATTTTCAGCACCATTAATGAATTTTACAGAGTCACGAAAATGGCATGATTGTGGCAAATTATAAAGCACTGTGGGAGTTATTTAATAAAGGAAAATCCACTTTGCACTCCAAGTGCACTGCAAAAGTGCACTTGAAACTGCACTTGAAACAGCACTGAAAGTGCACTTGTAGTGCAAAGTGGATTTGCCTTTAGTAAATAACCCCCATTTCAGTGTAAACGCCAACTTAGTCCAAAAAATGATATTGAGCATTGAAAGAAGAAGCCACACATTGTTGAGTAGAAAACGTTTTACTCTGTGCACATTCACATGTGCAGTATAAAATGGTTTTTGAACAAATCAACATATTTTAGTAATAACATTTTTGTTTTTGACTGTACAATTAGCCTTTTTTGTGTTAAAACAGGCATGTTTAAAACCATAAAACAATACACAACTCAGGAACTTACAAAGTTCAAAGTTCAAAGTGAAGGCAATATCAGACATTAGTATGTCCAAACTGTGTTGATCTTGCCTTCATCAGGTGGGGTGATGTCACCCCTGTGAAAGCCAACTTTTGAAGATGCACACAAATTGAGAGTCAAAATGGGGATTTCCCTCCTGATCCCATGTGCTAGCTCCCATCATGGGGGGTCAATGGACATGTTTCGGGGGGTGCAACCCCTTTCTCTCATCTACTTTATTTGCGAGGAAGGGGTTGCACCCCCAAAACGCGTACCTTGATATCCCGTTATGACAGATAGCACATGTTGACACACTGTGTGCATATTCAAAATTTGGCTTTCTAAAAAATATTTAAAATGTGTGAAAATACTAAAAATATAAATAAACTAGAAGAATTTTGTGTTTTTTTTAGATTCTGCCTAAAACATCAACAATGTTTTTGAGTCTTTTTTCCACATCATTGATGTCTTCCTTGATCTTTTGTAAATCACGATTACACACCATGATATCCCCGATGAGGAAGTGTGCACATGCACTTGTGAAATGCGAATCTTCTTCCACAACATCCACATCACCTAAAATTAAAAAACACCCCATGTATTATAAATATGCAGGCATACATCTATTATCTGAAGCTGTGGTCTCAGACACTCACCTGGTGTGGTCACTATTTCGCCCACTTCATAAACCTCTCCTTCCTCCACATTTTCTGGTTGTGGTGTGGGGATTTTCTTTTCTTTCGGAGGTGGGGGGTCCCTGGTGTCCTCAGATGTCCCGAGTCTTCTCTCCCCTATGTGAATAAAAAAAGGTATACTTAGCACACAGATATTTGAGGCCAGAAATAGTAATATTAAATATTGCTTGGAAGTGTCGTACAATTGTCTTTTTTGGCAGAGTACCAAGCTGAAGACATTTTTTTTCACTTTCTATAGCTGGAATACTTACCTTTTTTGTATAATTTTCACACATGGAGACACCCCTAGTATCCACTGGAGCACCTGTGTGGGACCCCCTAAAAAGTTTGTTCTGGTGTCCCACACTAGTGCTTCTGCACCCAGATGTGTAAATAGCTGCTGAGTGTCCTCTCCTTACACTGAATTAAGTTTGCATTTCATTCTAATATAAACCCGTCTAGACAACAATGTCATAAACTTATTTTAATACAAATAGGCCTGAACAAATGTAGTTAACCTGTATCTGCCAAACACATTGTATTAGTGGGCTAATGAACAATGTTTACTACGAACAATTACTGTGCCCACGAACCTGAAAGTTGCCATTTTAAACTGTACAACAGTAAAGAAAAGCACATGGAGCAGCATGCAAGTAATAATAATAATAGGAACACACGACAACTACTTAATTTTTTTAAGAACTCTCTTGATCTTTCTGTACTGATCCTGCTCCCTCAATTTCAGGTCTGACCAGCGTTTCCTCAATTGATCCTTGGATCGTCGTACCCCAAAATTCCTGTGCAGACTTTTCACAACTTTATGATCTTGGCCTTTCTGACATTTGGGTTTGGGTAAGGTCCATGCTTCCCATCATAGTCGGCCCTCTTCAGGATGTCCACCATCTCCACCATCTCTATAAAGGACATATTTGAGGCCTTAAATCTCCTCTGGGATCGGGACGTTAGTGGCTCCGGCCTTTCGTCGTTGTATCTGCCAAACACATTGTATTAGTGGGCTAATGAACAATGTTTACTACGAACAATTACTGTGCCCACGAACCTGAAAGTTGCCATTTTAAACTGTACAACAGTAAAGAAAAGCACATGGAGCAGCATGCAAGTAATAATAATAATAGGAACATATGACAACTACTTAATTTTTTTAAGAACTCTCTTGATCTTTCTGTACTGATCCTGCTCCCTCAATTTCAGGTCTGACCAGCGTTTCCTCAATTGATCCTTGGATCGTCGTACCCGAAAATTTCTGTGCAGACTTTTCACAACTTTATGATCTTGGCCTTTCTGACATTTGGGTTTGGGTAAGGTCCATGCTTCCCATCATAGTCGGCCCTCTTCAGGATGTCCACCATCTCCACCATCTCTATAAAGGACATATTTGAGGCCTTAAATCTCCTCCGGGATCGGGACGTTCGTGGCTCCGGCCTTTCGTCGTTGCTGCTCTCCTCTGCATGCACTTGCTCTTTCTCCGCCATGTGCTCTCCCACTGCGCCGAAAATCAAGGGGCGGGGAATAGACTAGAAAGAACATCAGGGGCGGGCGGAGTTTCACGCATGCGCAGTGTATATAAAGCGTAACGTGCGATCTGTGAGAGGAGGAAGGAGTATCGGAAGCATCGATTGTTAGAACAAAGGTACAATTTTAACTTGGTGCATCAGTGTCCTATACTGCTTATAGATTGAGGCCTATATTGGGACAAGATTAGGAGAGTTTAGCCAGACATTAGGGTTTGTCTTGTGTTGTGTCTTGCAGAGAAAATGGATCTATTGAATGATCAGGACTTTATCCCCATATTCATTGATGTGTACAGGGAGCTGCCCTGTCTGTGGCAGGTAAACCACCCCTTTTATAACAATAAAACAAAGAGGAAGGCAGCGCTGGATCAATTGCTGGAATTTGTGAAGCAGGTGATCCCCATGGCAGACATCCCCTATTTGAAGGCCTTAATTGGTGGCATGAGGAGCACTTATAATAGGGAGCGCAAGAAGGTCCAGGATTCCCAGAGATCAGGAGCTGCAGCAGATGACATTTATGTACCCAGGCTGTGGTACTATGACAGACTGCATTTTCTGGCAGGTCAGGCTGAACCCAGGCCAGCACTCTGAAGTCTTCCTTCAAGGCTTCCTTCCACCTCACCTGAGGCTTCCGATGTCCAACTTGGGCCTTCCAGCCAGGAAGATGTGGAGGAGCCCAGCTTGAGCCAGGTATAGCATTGTTCAACATATTTCTAGTCAAATAATTAATGATGTTAACTAGATTTTATTATTGATCAGTAATTTCTGATTTTACAAAGTGTTTTACATATCAATAGACAGTAGTGGCCACAAATGATTGGGACAAGAATGAAAAATGCTGGGGTCAGCATGATAGTCTTTTCTATTTATTAACATTCAATTTGCAACAGTCATGAGCTGAAAATTGTGTGTGATTGATGAACCAAAACTAAAACTATGTCCCTTTTCATACACAGGAAAGTCTCAGCCAGGAGGAGGCTCTGGAAAGTGGCAGCCAGGAGGTGGTGGGGGAAAGTGGCAGCAAGGAGGTGGCTGGGCCCAGTAGCCTGCCTGAATCCCAGGTCCCTTCCCTCCGCCTTCCAAAAAAAAGTCCTAGGAAGAGGAGTAACCTGGAGGAGGCAGCACTTGGCCTATTTCGGAAAGGCTACTGCGGCCCTCAGAAACCCCCCAATATTCAAGAGGACTATGCCTACATGGCAGCCTGAAAAAAGCAGGAAATGGAAGAGGGCCAAAGCCTCTTATGTGAGGAAGTTATGTTACAAGCCCTAAATAAGTGGTTGAGGGGCAAACTCACAAGCCAATGCCATGTTTGTGAGTTCAACCATGGTCCTCCTCCTCCTCCACCACCTCCTGCCACAACTACAACACTAGAGCCATAGCCTGGAAGCAAGCGTGGAAAGAAGTGTGGAAGGAAGACAAGAAAGTTATGGCTTGGGTTCAGTCTGGTCTGACAAAAGACACAGGCTATGGTAAGACCACAGCCTGGGGACAGATATGTCATCTGCTGCTGTTCCTGATCTCTTGTAATCCTGGACCGAATGGTGCTCACTATTATAAGGACTCCTCAGGCCACCAATTTTGACTGTAAAGTAATCGATGTCTGCCCTGGGGTACAAAGGCTTCACAAATTTCACCAGTTTTTCCAACGTTGCCTTCCTCTTTATTTTGTTATGAGCCATAATAAATGGCTATTTCTTTTTCACAAATACTTGCCTATGTGTTTTACTTCAAAAAGAACAGTTTGTTTGTGAGTAGGCAGGTACATTTCAAAAATACAATGTCAAATTAACAAGGGACACAAACACCAACCTCCTTGAGGTTAAAAAATACAAGATAATAATGGTGATGTGGTAACCTGACACAAAACAAAAGAAAAAATTATGGAGATCACTATAAAAAAAAATAGGAGATCTGGATAAAATATATATATATATAAACAAAAATTCTAAACATTATTATGGAGATCTGACGGAAAAAAAAATATTCACGAGATCAGGAGAAATAATAAAGAAATCATTTTTTTCAGAACTCTGTGTGAATATCAGCAGCAAAACAACTTCATTATTCTAGCATTATAAAGAAGAAGAAAATGTGCTGCTTTAAAAGATTTAAAAAATTGCAGGGTGACGAATGTGCTATCTCCATTACGAACGCTAGTTTTACCAGACCGAGCGCTTCCGTCTTGTACTTGATTTTGAGCATGCGTGGAACTTTGTGCGTCGGAATTGTGTACACACGATCAGAATTTACGAGAACGGATTTTGTTGTCGGAAAATTTGAGATCCAGATCTCAAATTTTGTGTGACGGAAATTCCGATGGAAAATGTCCAATGGAGCCTACACACTGTTGGAATTTCCGACAACAAGCTCCCATCGAACATTTTCCATTGGAAAACCCGACCGTGTGTACGGGGCATTAGACAGGTTATTTGGTTGTCTGCGGGCAGGTGGTAAGTTAAGCTAGTTTTTTCCCTTGGATTTATCCTTGGACTTGTGCCTGTTGTTAGCCTTCCAATGCTTCTTACTGCGATAGCCAGCTATAGATGGGAGCAAGTGGCGTCTTTTTTGTATCACTGTCGTGTTTTTTGGTCAGGCAAATCACTGACACTTTTGCCACCATTGTGCTATATGCTGGGTGTTCAGTGTGCCCCTATACCTTTAAGAAGGGGTGGCTCCCCTTCAGTTCACCTGCTCTCACCTATCCATCAGATGCCTCCACTGTGAGGACACTTATAAATTAGTGTTAGGTACCACACATACCAGGGTGCCTTGACGAGGCTCTGTGGCTTACGCTTGCATTTGTAAATGTGTGCAGACTAACCCCCTGCTTTTAAAACATACTGTTAGACAGGTTATTTGGTTTTCTGTGGGCTGGTGGTAAGTTAAGCTTGGTTTTTCTCTTGGATTTACCCTTGGCCTTGTTTAGACCAAGGAGACCCCCCAGGCATAATATTTAAAGGAATATTTTATTTATTTATTTATTTATTTTTTAACTTCAAATTTTATTCAAAGAATTTCAGATTACAAAAATAATGCGACAATTTGGATTGCAGCAATGATTTTTTAGAAATTTTAGACTCAGTACAGGAGGAATCAGTCGTGAATTTAAAACAAGTAACAGGTAAGTAATGATGTTTCAATTATTAGGTATCAATAGTAAAAGGGGGGGGGGGAGGGTAGGTGAAACAAACAGGAGTTTAGTAGTGTAGCGCTGGTAGATTTGCAATCTACTGCATGTTAGGTAAATTTAGTAATTTGTGCGTTAGGAAGGTTAAGTTTGCCTCTGTTCCAGCTTGGCTGACATTGTGTGTGTTTCCGTGCTGACTGGTGGGTGTTGCTGTTACCACTGGTTAGTGTTGGAAGGGCAATGTGTTGAAGCGTATGGATGCTCTTCTATCCCGGAGACAACTCGGTGGAGGTGGTCCTTTGAGTTGCATTCTGGCCGAGGATATTTATGGGACAGACGCCATATTTTGGGGTTCGTTTTTCAGCCACCTGCTGGCCCTCTTGTACATCCTGTGGCAGAGGATCGTACAGATTTTGTTCCCAAACAAGTCTGTGGCAGAGACTTTGATTCGTGCTGCCTGCTGGCTGCTAGACCGGTGTGAGAGGCCTATCCAGACGAGCAAGGAGTGTGTCCCATGAGGGGAGCGCATTCCCTATAGTATCTGAATTCTACCAGGACATTTGTCAAAAGAACCCTACAAGAGGATATTTCTGCAAGTTTCTTCTGCAAGTTTCCTTTCCACCTCTTTCCTGCTATTTCCTAAGTCGTTTGCTTAACCACTTGCTTACCGAGCACTTAAACCCCCCTCCTATCCAGACCAATTTTTAGCTTTCAGCGCTAACGCATTTTGAATGACAATTGCGCGGTCATACAACGCTGTACCCAAATGAAATTTTTATCATTTTTTTCCCACAAATAGAGCTTTCTTTTGGTGGTATTTGATCACGTCTGCGGTTTTTACTTTTTGTTAAAAAAATTTAAAAACCTGAATTTTTAAAAAAAAAAAAAATTTTTTTTTTATATTTTGTTATAAAAAAAATTTTAACGGGTAATTTTTCTCCTTCATTGATGTACGTTGATGAGGTGGCAGTGATGGGCACTGATGGGTGGCAGTGATGGGCACTGATGGGTGGCAGTGATGGGCAGCACTGACAGGTGGCACTGATTGGCACTACAGGTGGGCATTGGTAGGTGGCACTTGTGAGCATTGATAGGTGGCACTTGTTGGCATTGATAGGTGGCACTGTGGGCACTGTTAGGTGGCACTGTGGGCACTGTTAGGTGGCACTTTTGGGTGGCACTGATGAGAATGTTTGTGCTCTTACTTTGGGACTGATGTCCCTGGCATCTGAGCCGGTGATCGGCTTTTTTCTCTACTCGCGCTGTCAGCGCGAGTAAAAAAAAAACCGATTACCGATCTTCCTGTTTACATCATGTGATCAGCTGTCATTGGCTGACAGCTGATCACATGGTAAGGGGCCGGGACCGGCCCCTTACTCAGATCGGTGATCAGCCGAGTCTCAGTGACTCGGTGATCACACCGCGCCCCGCGCGCGCCCTGCAGGGCGCGCGCAGGAAGCGTGCACAGGGGAGGCCGTCATATGACGGCCTCCCGGGAATGTAGGTCCGCGCTGTGGCCGTCATTCGGCCATAGCGCGGATGTCAAGTGGTTAATAAAGCATTGAAAACGTACTCCAGTGTTGGTGCGTGTGTCATCCAGAAGTAAACTCAACGGAACCCTAGACCCGGTGCCGGTGAAACAGAGGGAAGCAGAGTGAAGGTAACATACCCACTTAAACCAGCAGCTCCACTATGAGTTATTGCTACAGTAGAATGACCGTTAAGTTGATGGCAGTAATAAGAGAACAGGAAATATAATGTTTACAATCACAGTATAAAGATATTACATCAGGTAATCTAAGTTAGTACTTTTAGGGGGTGATAATGTTTGCAGAGTAGTTGGTTCAAGGGGTCCAAAGTTTTAGCATTTTAGAAACTGAGAGGTGTGCTTTTGCATACATAAATTCCAACTGAAAGTGTTGCTCAAGCGTGTCGCGTAGTTGCTGACTAGAAGGAAGAACATTGCTTTTTCATTTGCGTGCTATCAAAAGCCGTGCTGCAATGAAGATATGTGTAACATTGGAGTGATATGGAGTGGGCCACGCCATAAGGTCTAGCCCTAGTAAGACTTGTTGCGGAGAGAGTGTGTTGTTGAATCCTGTGATTCTTCCAATAAGGGCTTGCGCCGTACTCCAAAAAGGGAGAGGTAAAGGGCAGGACCACCAGATGTGAGTAATGGATCCTAAGGTACCACACCCTCTCCAACAGGTGGCTGAGTGTTTGGAATAGATACGGGCTAGTTTTGTTGGTGTTAGGTACCAATGGTGTAGGAGTTTCTGCGCAGTTTCCTAATGAGTTAGGCACCTGGAGAATTTAAGTGGGGCTTTAGCAGTGTAGTGTCAAGTTTTGAGATCAGAAGAGAAGTTGAGGATTTGCTCCCATTTAGCCATTGAGGGTAGTTTGGTGTAGCTTTGTTCGAAATTGAGCACTTTGTAGACGTATGAGATCCCTTTATAGGGGTATGAGTTTTTTTCAAAAGATCTGATAATGTCAGCTGTGAGGGTGTTGTCTGACCACATGACTGTTCTTAGAACATGGCATATTCGGAGGTATTTGTAGAACTCACGGTTGGGGATATGGAACTGCGAGTGAAGGTTTTGGAATGTGCGCAAGGCACCCTTATCATATAAGTCACCAATAGTTGATATTCCAGTAGTCGACCATGTAGAAGTGGATAAATCAGCAGTAGCACATATGAGTTCCAGAGAGGAGAGAGGAAGGAACTTTAGAGTCTGCGATGTGAGCCCTCTGGTATGTTGGCTACAAGATTTCCAGACTTTAATTGTGGCATTTACTGAGTCGAGAAAGGAATGGTGTGGGTTGTATTGAAGCCAGATTGCAACAAGAAGCGGTCTGGTGGGGTATTCTAGGGAAGCCTTTTCGATGTGGACCCATAATGGGCATTCCGATAGCGACCATCGGTATTTAGTTTGACTAAGGAGAGTGGCTTTGTAGTACTTCTTAACCTCTAGTACACCCAATCCAGCTTTGGATGTTGCTGTGCACATAGTGGAATTCTTCATTCTGGGGTTTTTGTTATCCCATATGAAAGTATTAATGACTCTTTGTAGCGTAGACAATTAAGTGGATAGGTGCTAAAATGGAAGGGCAGTACAACCCCCCCCCCTAAATTACCCCATTTTGGAAAGTAGACACCCCAAGGAAATTGCTGAGAGGCCTGTTGAGCCCATTGAATATTAATTTTTTTGTCCCAAGTGATTGAATAATGACAAAAAAAAAATTACAAAAAGTTGTCACTAAATGATATATTGGTCACACAGGCCATGGACATATGTGGAATTGCACCCCAAAATACATTTTGCTACTTCTCCTTAATATGGGGATACCACTTGTGTGGGACTTTTTGGGAGCCTAGCCGCGTACGGGGCCCTGAAAACCAAGCACCGCCTTCAGGATTTCTAAGGGCGTAAATTTTTGATTTCACTCCTTACTACCTATCACAGTTTTGAAGGCCATAAAATGCCAAGATGGCACAACCCCCCCCAAATGACCCCATTGTGTAAAGTAGACACCCCAAGCTATTTGCTGAGAGGCATGTTGAGTCCATGGAATATTTTTTATTTTCCCACAAGTTGCAGGAAAATAACAAACTTTTTTTTTTTGCACAAAGTTGTCACTAAATGATATATTGCTCACACATGCCATGGGCATATGTGGAATTACACCCCAAAATACATTCTGCTGCTTCTTCTGAGTATGGGGATACCACATTTGTGGGACTTTTTGAGAGCCTAGCCGCGTACGTGGCCCTGGAAACCAAGCACCGCCTTTAGGATTTCTAAGGGCGTAAATTTTTGATTTCACTCCTCACTACCTATCACAGTTTTGAAGGCCATAAAATGCCAAGATGACACAACCCCCCCCAAATGACCCTATTTTGGAAAGTAGACACCCCCAGCTATTTGCTGAGAGGCAGGTTGAGTCCATGGAATATTTTATATTTTGCCACAAGTTACGGGAAAATGCCAAACTTTTTTTTTTTGCACAAAGTTGTCACTAAATGATATTTTGCTCACACATGCCATGGGCATATGTGGAATTGCACCCCAAAATACATTCTGCTGCTTCTCCTGAGTACGGGGATACCACATGTGTGGGACTTTTTGGGAGCCTAGCCGGGTACGGGGCCCCGAAACCAAGCACCGCCTTCAGGATTTCTAAGGAAGTAAATTTTTGATTTCACTCCTCACTAACTATCACAGTTTTGAAGGCCATAAAATGCCAAGATGGCACAACCCCCTCAAATGAGCCCATTTTGGAAAGTAGACACCCCAAGCTATTTGCTGAGAGGCATGTTGAGTCCATGAAATATTTTATATTTTGCCACAAGTTGCGGGAAAATGACAAACTTATTTTGCACAAAGTTGTCACTAAATGATATATTGCTCAAAAATGCCATGGGCATATGTGGAATTACACCCCAAAATACATTCTACTCCTTCTCCTGAGTACGGGGATACCACATGTGTGGGACTCTTGGGAGCCTAGCTGCGTACGGGCCCCTAAAACCAATCACCACCTTCAGGATTTCTAAGGGAGTAAATTTTGTATTTCACTCCTCACTACCTATCACAGTTTCGAAGGCCATAAAATGCCAAGATAGCACAAAGCCCCCCAAATGACCCCATTTTGGAAAGTAGACACCCCAAGCTATTTGCTGAGAGGCATGGTGAGTATTTTGCAGCTCTCATTTGTTTTTGAAAATGAAGAAAGAAAAGAAAAATGCATTTTTTTTCTTTTTTCAATTTTCAAAACTATGTGACAAAAAGCGAGGTGGGGTGTAATTCCATATTTGCCCATGGCATGTTTGAGCAATATATCATTTAGTGACAACTTTGTGAAAAAAAATTTGTCTTTTTCCCGCAACTTGTGGCAAAATATAAAATATTCCATGGACTCGACATGCCTCTCAGTAAATAGCTTGGGGTGTCTATTTTCCAAAATGGGGTCATTTGGGGGTTTTGAATTGTCCTGGTATTTTATGCACAACATTTAGAAGCTTATGTCACACATCACCTACTCTTCTAACCACTTGAAGACAAAGCCCTTTCTGACACTTTTTGTTTACATGAAAATTTTTTTTTTTTTTGCAAGAAAATTACTTTAAACCCCCAAACATTATATATATTTTTTAAAGCAAAGGCCCTGCAGATTAAAATGGTGGGTGTTTCATTTTTTTTTCAAACAGTATTTGCGCAGCGATTTTTCAAACGCATTTTTGTTATTTTAATGCACTAAAACGCATTATATTGCCCAAATCTTTGATGAAATAAAAAAGATGATCTTATGCCGAGCACATGGATACCAAACACGACATGCTTTAAAATTGCGCACAAACAGTGGCGACAAACTACATACATTTTTAAAAGCCTTTATAAGCCTTTACAGGTTACCACTTTAGATTTACAGAGGAGGTCTACTGCTAAAATTACTGCCTTCGATCTGACCTTCGTGGTGATACCTGCTTGCGTTCGCCTTTGCGTGAGAGTAGGGAGGGCAGGGGTGCTTTTTTTTTTTTGTTAATTTTTTTTTGCTTTTTTATCTTATTTTTAAACTGTTCCTTTTATTTTTAAAAAATCATTTTTATTGTTATCTCAGGGAATGTAATTATCCCCTATGATAGCAATAGGTAGTGACAGATACTCTTTTTTGAAAAAATTGGGGTCTATCAGACCCTAGATCTCTCCTCTGCCCTAAAAGCATCTGACCACACCAAGATCGGTGTCATAAAATGCTTTTCCAATTTCCCAATGGTGCTGTTTACATCCGGCATAATCTAAGTCATGAAATGCTGCTTAGGCCATAGAGATGATTGGAGCTGTTTTGATCTCTGATTAGCTCTATGGTCAGCTGGCGGAACCACCGGCTGCATTCTCAGGTTCCCTGTTGGGACAGGAGAGCCAGAGAAAAAAATAGAAGACGGTGGGGGGGGGGACATTGCAAAAGCAGTCTAGAGGCTAATTAGCTGCTAGGATTGCTTTTACATGAAAGCCGACCGCTGGCTGAAAACAATGATACCAAGATGATACCTAAACCCGCAGGCATTATTCTGGTATAACCACTCAAAGTCCAGCAACATGCCAGTACGTTGCTGGTCCTTGTTGGGCATATATTGTAATCTTTTTTTTCATGAAGCCTGTGGGCTGAACGGAAAAAAAAAAAGATTGATCGGTGGGTATGTCCACCATTAGAATACCTCCCTTCATCCACCCACTTCTAATGATGGGCATACATGCACCATTTTGTTTTTAACTGTGGTGGTGAAATCACCTCAGACAGCGCTGGAGTCATGGCTTTATGTATCGTGGGAGCAACTGCTGTTGTATACCTGCTAAGCAAATGATGGTTAACAATAAAACAAAGTAACATTACAGTATAACAGTAAGACATACCATATCTGCAAAGCAAATACAAAAAAAAAACCAGTAAAAAATAAAACATTTTTTTAACGCAATCTGTGCCTAAAATATATATATGCCGAAGCATGGGGGCCTTCCACCCGCAAAAGTTAGGAACAAATAGCTCCTCCACCCCTGCTGCCCCCATGCTTTGGCATATATGCTCTTTTTTTTTAACTGTGGTGGTGAAATCACCTCCTACAGCGCTGGAGTCACAGCTTTATGTATCGTGGGAGCAAGCACTGTTGCTGTCAAGATAAAAAATCTGCGCTGCAGCTGAATGGCGTAACTGAAAACAAAAAAATGGTTAACAATAAAACACAGTAAACAGTAAAGTATAAAAAAAATACATACCTGAAAAGCAAACATGATAAAATATAATAACAATAAAACATTGCAGAATAGAATACAGTAAAAAAGAGCAGAACAATAGAGAGAGAGAGAGAGAGAACAATAAAACAACAGCTATTTTTGTTTTTTTTATTTTAAATATTTTTTTGTGTTTTTTTTACACTTTTTTTGTAACTCCAACTGTTGTAACTGTAACGGTTCTAGGTTCGGGTCTCTTGAAATGCAATGGCATCTTGGGAGACCCTGTGAAAGTGTGTCCTAGTCTGTGCAGTGCTGTACCCTATACTAATACTCAACTAGTGTATGGTAGCATTCAAAACATTCACCAATGCAAACACCAGGATTTTCAGGACAGGAGGGACAATAATAGCGGGTTTCATGCCTATATCCACGCTTGCTGCAGACTCGACATCTTCTTTGAGGGGCTCGTTGGGTAGGGGTACTCAGGAGGAAAATGCCTCTCATGCAGCCAGCTTACTGCATTTGGATTTGGAAGGTGAGGTGGAGCACTGTCTGTAAACAGTAGGGCTCTGACGATCTCTTCCTGGAATTTAAGGAAGGATCCAGTCCGTCCTGAAGCTCTGTATAGCACATGAGTGTTCAGCAAAGCCAATTGAAATAAATAAACATACACTTTCTTGTACTAGCATCTGACCTTACGGGCAACTAGGTACGGCACCAACAACTCGTTGAGGTCCACCCCTCCCATATTTTGGTTATATTTGTGGACAAAGAGGGGTCTCTCCACAACACCAGTCGCCGTAGGAATTTGGACCGTCGTGTCTGCATGATGGGAGGTATGAACGAAAACATTTTTATTATCCCTCCACTTCACAGCAAGCAAAGTATTACACTTGAAGCAGGCTTTCTCTCCCAGCCTAAGACGGGAATCTACAAGCCGCTGGAGAAAGCCCCGGTGCTTAGGTCGCACGGTGCCACATGCTCCAATCTGATGATCAAACAAGTGACTAAAATGTGGGACGCTCGTGTAATAATTGTCCACATACAAATGGTACCCCTTTCCGAATAAGGGTGACACCAAGTCCCACACAATCTTGCCAGCGCTCCCTATGTAATCTGGTCAGTTCTCCGGCTCTACGCGGCTCTCTTTTCCCTCGTAAACCATAAAACTACATGTATAGCCTGTGGCCCTGTCACAGAGCTTATACATCTTGACTCCGTATCTGGCACGCTTGCTGGGAAGATATTGTTTGAAATACAAGCGGCCAGAAAACTTAATCAGGTACTCATCAATGCAGACAACTTGATGGGGAGTAAACAAGTCTGCAAAACGTTGGTTGAAGTGGTTTACGAGGGGCCGAATTTTGTAGAGCCGATCGTATCCAGAGTCTCCACGAGGATGACTGAGTTCATTGTTGTTGAAATGCATGAACCGCACGATCTGCTCGTATCGTGCCCTGGTCATAGAGGCAGAGAACACAGGCATATGGTAAATTGGGTCAGTGGACCAATGACCACAACGTACTCATTTTAACTATGCCCATGTCGATGGATAGACCCAGAAAGATATTAAATTCGGAAACCGTAATTGGTTTCCAATCTCTGGCAAGGGAGGACTGGGGATTAGCGGCAATGTATTGACCAGCATTCAAATTACTTTGGTCCAAAATAGATCTATAGAGATCTTCGGTGAAAAACAGCGAATAAAAATCAAGTGACGTAAAATCAACTGTTTCCACCTGAATGCTGGGTTGGCCAGTGAATGGGGGAAGTATGGGTGCTGCAGAAGTGGTGGGTTCCCAATCAGGATTGGCAGCAGGAAGGGCACTATGGGCTCGATGGGCCTGTCTTTGTCTTCTTGGTGGCAGCGGGTCACTACTTGTGCTTGCCACCTCACCAGCTTGAACTGCACTTATGGGACTCACCACATCACCACGTGTTACTGCAGTGCTGATTTGACTACAACCAGGGTGTACTAGGCCGCTGGTGCTTGCCAGTTCACCAGAAGGATGAGCGGTACTAGTACTTCTCTGCTCCATACGAGAGCCCTGCGGTTCTTGTACCTCAACAGCAGAAGAAGATCGGGGTCTGGTACGCCTGACCTAGGCAGGGACCACAACTCCGTTGTCAGAGCTATCTGTCATGGAGCCGCTGTTGTCTACAGGATCGTATTCTGAGCCTGATTCTGACAGATGAGTGACTTCCTCTTCACTATCTGTTATGCTCAGAAACGTGTAGGCCTTTTCACTAGTGTTCCTTCAATTTGCCATTTTGGGCTCTAAATTTAGTGGTACACTAGTGAGAGGTAAAAAAGTTCCTGACTGTTAGCAACTGATTCAAACGCTACCAAAAAAACTGTTAGTGATCGCAGGGATCAGGCGAACGCTGCAGTTATGTGTGTTGTGTTTTGTAAGTGACAGTGATCGATCGATACTGCACTTGGGTGGGCTTTGCTGGGCGGAGGGGCAAAACGCAGGTACTAGCAGGTATCTGGGCTGATCTCACTAACACTGCGTTTTTGGGAACCCTAAACTGCTGGGGACGCTAGTATAGATTAGATCAGATCAGATATTGATCCGTTCAGATACTATACCACTAAGGGAGGTGTATGCTGCGTGCGTGGGTGTTAGCGGTACTGGCACTAACCTGACGCTGCCTGGGGCAACGCAGACCCTATCTGACCCTATCTGACCCTAAGACCTAACTGATATCACCCGCCGGCCGATCAGAGGGTTAAATCTTTATTAGGTAATAAACGGCGGGTGCCCTGACACTATAAAAAACATACTAACTAATAGGGATGGACTACCTGTTCGAGTCAAACATGAGTTCAACTCGAACATTGGCTGTTCGCCCGTTTGCCGAACAGCGATTTGGGGTGTTCGCGACAAATTTGAAAAGCCGCGGAACACCCTTTAAAAGTCTATGGGAGAAATCTAAAGTGCTAATTTTAAAGGTTAATATGCAAGTTATTGTCATAAAAAGTGTTTGGGGACCCAGGGGACATGTATTAATGCAAAAAAAAGTTATAAAAACAGCCGTTTTTTCGGGAGCAGTGATTTTAATAATGCTTAAAGTGAAACAATAAAAGTGAAATATTCCTTTAAATTTCGTACCTGGGGGGTGTCTATAGTATGCCTGTAAAGTAGCGCATGTTTCCCAGTATAACAGTCCAAGTGCAAAATTACATTTCTTTTTTTTTTTTTTTTTTTTTATCCACTTCAGCGAAAGTTTACCGAGAGACATTATTTCAACTTTGTGTCAAACTTTAGCTCTTCTCCTTTTTCACATCATTGTGGATTGTTTCCGTCACATCTTTATTATTTTTCCTTTCTAGGATATTCTTAAATATTTTTAAAAACCGGCGACAAAACGCCTTCTATAATTATAAACCCTATTATTATCTTAGTCTCTCTCAGTCCCTCTTATTTCCCCCCGCCCCCCCTCATCCCCCCCTCCCCCCCTCCCCCTCCCCTGTGTCTGGTCCGTTCCTTTATGTTATTTATTTATCCACTTGGCTCTGCACCTGTTCTTTCTTTTATCCTATCTAAATATATATCCGAGACTTTGTAGTTTTTCCAACTTTCCCATCTACTATTATCCCCTTTCTCTCCTCCTTCCATTTTGTAGTGATAATCTATTTCCTTTAGCCAGTCTCTAATGTCTGGTTTTCCACTTTGTAGCCAATTCTTGGGAATTAAGGCCTTGGCCGCATTCAGGAGGTTAGGTATTATTGATTTTCTATATTGTTTCTTTTTTTTTTTTTTTAATTCCTTTATTTTATTTTATTTTCAAGAGAACGTGTTACAGTTTAAGGTACATATTATCAAGTTCTATAACATTTAATGGATAACATAAAACAGTGGTAGGAAGAAGATTTTAACAGGAACTGTCGTCGTCTAGAGATGTAACACATAAACAATCCTCTCGTTTACACAGTCTGTATGGTGAAAGCGGAGCCTGTGTGCATGGGAGGGTCTAATGTAATGACTATCTTAGTGTCCATTTGCACGCATTTCCCTGAGACATGCCTTGTGTAAACAGGTAACTCGTGTAATTATCCTTTATCGGTAGGTAAAGGGGTGAACTAAAATAACAAAAAGAGAAACTCTCCACTGATCGGGGGTGGGGATATTCCTGGTCGACCAGTGAAGTCCGGCAAAGGGCAACTAACATAAAGTAATGTAGACCATGATATTCATTATATCTGATCAGATCTTCCCTAAGCCGGTAAAGTATAGGGGATTGTGTGAGGACTGGGGAGGGTGGAGGTAAAAAGCGGGAGACAATAAGGGGGAGGGGTAAGGATATTAGAGAGGAGAGATGGAGAGGGAGGTGAAGAAGGTAAGGAAGGGGGGTAAAGAGAGGTAAAGAGGGGAGGGTGGCGGTGCCACCCTCCAGCCAGGCGGGGCCCCCATAACAGGGGGTGTCCACGTTAAGACATCTCCCGGAGGTAGGCCTCGGAGTAAATGAAGTGTTGCCAAGGGCGCCAGGTCTCCCGGAAGGCTTCCTCCCTGTCATGCAGCGTGGCCGTGAGATCTTCCATGTCACGCAGTTCATTAACCCTGGCATACCACTGGATCTTAGTTGGTGGGGTTTCCGATCTCCAAAATAGAGGGATGCAGGCCTTGGCCGCATTGAGTAGTTGTATAGTGAGTGAGCCTTTATATTTCTTAATTGTTCTGCTAGATAGGTGCAGCAAACAGGCCCCGGGATCTCCCCCCAGTGCGACGCCCGTTAAACGTTCGATCGTGTCTGTCACCTCTTTCCAATAAGGTTTAATCTTGGGGCAGTCCCAGAAAATGTGCAACATCGTTCCTTCTCCTGTTCCGCAGTGCCAACATATACTTGGTACCTGCGGGAGGAACCTGTGGAGAGTGGATGGTACCTTGTACCATCTGGTCACAATCTTGTAGCATGTCTCTTGGACCCTTGTGGCTAGAGAAGATTTTTGGGCAAAATGTAAGATCTTTTCCCTTTGTGCTTCATTAAAATGCACTCCTAATTCTGTTTCCCATTTAGTGAGGAAGGGGGGCACAAAGCTTTCAGGCGGGGCAATCAGGGAGAGGTAGATCGAGGACAGGGAGTGGCGTACGGGCTCTCTGCGGTGGCAGACACGTTCCAACTCCGTGAGTGGGCGTGGGGGACCTAAAGTCTGAGCACTTCGGCGTAAAAAATTACGCAGTTGGAGACCACTCAGGAAATCTAATGGCGTGTCCAGGTCCTCAATTCCCGCGGCCGACCGGAGCCGGCCACCGGCATCTAGGAAATCGTGGAGGTGTGGCCATCTATCTCCCTCCGATAGGGCTCTATAGATCGGGCCCTGGCAGCCCGGCAAGAAATCAGGGTTGCCCAGTATCGGCACCATAGGGGAAGGAATAGGTGATATCAGGGTTTTACGAAAGGTTTCTCTGGCCACTCTTAATGTGTTTCCCAGAGTCGGGTGTTCGGCGATGATCTTCGGGATCGGAGTGGAAAGCCACGGCCAACTCCTAGCCGTTCCATCGGAGTCCTCCATCTCCATATGGACCCATTGTTTGGCTTCTGAGTGGCAGTACCAGTCTATCAGTCTGGTAAGATGTGTTGCCCTGTAGTAGGCTTTTACGTCTGGTAGTCCCACTCCACCCCTACGTTTTGTCATATAGAGTAGTTGTAATTTGATGCGAGGTTGCCCGCGTGACCAGACAAAATCTCGGAAAAGTGCGTCAAGCCGCTTGAAGAAGGAGGGCGGGAGATGTATGGGGAGGGCCTGCAGGAGATAGAGTATCCTCGGGAGGGCTGTCATCTTGATGGCATTACAGCGTCCAAACCACGTTAGAGTGAGGGAGTGCCAATGTTGTAGGTCTGTTTTAAGCCTGTGTAGAAGAGTGGCAAAGTTTGCTTGGTAAAGGTGGGCGGGGTCCGCGGTAATGGCCACTCCTAGGTACGGAATGGTATCGGTTGCCCAGTGGAACTTGTAGTTCAGGCGTAATTGTCGGATACTTTGAGAGCTCAGTGTGATATTAAGCATGGAGGATTTAGACATGTTTATTTTAAATAGGGACAGGGCTCCGTACTCCCTCAGGGAATAAAGCAAGGCGGGGAGTGAGGCAGTGGGGTCAGCCAAGAAGAAGATAAGGTCATCCGCGAAGGCGGCGACCTTGTGGGCTCCAGATGTTTTACGAAAGCCCTCTATTTGGGGGTTGGCCCGTATCTTACAGAGCAGAGGTTCCAAAGAAAGAATAAAGATTAGAGGAGACAGGGGACAACCCTGTCTGGTACCATTTCGGATGTGGAAATAACCCGACCTGGTTTCGTTAACCCTAACCGCCGCTGTGGGGCTGGAGTAGAGAGATAAGATCCAGCTGAGCATCGACGGCCGGAGGCCAATGTGTTCGAGAGTAGCTCTGACAAATGTCCAGTCTACACGGTCGAAAGCCTTCTCCGCGTCAGTTGACAGCAGGAGAAGGGGTCGTCGCGTGGTCCTGGCGGCATGTATGAGGTTCAGCACCCTGATGGTGTTGTCACGTGGTTCCCGTTGGGGGACAAAACCCGCTTGGTCTTTGTGAATTAGGTTTGGTATGTGTGGGAGCAATCTGTTCGCCAGGATCTTGGCAAACAGTTTCAAGTCGGTGTTTAGCAAAGCTATCGGTCGGTAGTTTCCACACCGGAGTAGGTCCTTTCCCTCTTTAGGGATGAGAGAAATGTAGGCCCTAAGGGAATCTATAGGGAAGGAATTACCTTGCGTAATTGAGTTAAGTGCATCCACAAGCGGTTTAGAGAGCGTCTCAAAAAAGGTTTTGAAATAAATTGGAGTAAGGCCATCGGGGCCTGGGGCTTTCTTGGGCTTGGAACTCGCTAGTGCTACCCCTAGTTCCTCCACCGTAATGGGGTCTTCCAGTTCTTCCGCTATGTCGGCCGATAGAGATGGCATGCCAGAGGAGGCTAGATATTCGTGTGGGGTGGGTCCCCCAGAGGGGCCAAGGGCATCAGGAGAGGGTCTATCTAGATTATAGAGGCCGCTGTAGAATGAGCGGAATTCTTCCGCCATTTCTGTTGAGGTAGAGACCCTCTGACCCGAAGGGGTCAGAATGTGGGGGATGAAAGTTTTGGTGCGGGGTCCGCGAAGAGCTCTGGCCAGGAGGGAGCCAGGTTTGTTAGAGAATTCGTACATTGTGCGGCGTGACCATGCTAACCTCTCTTTAGCTTTATGTAACAGAAGCGAGCGAAGCTCCTCACGTGCTTTAAGTAGCTCCTGGTATACGGAGCGAGCTAGGCTGGCCTTGTGTGTACATTCAAGGGTCTTGATCTGAAGAAGAAGTTCTTCAGTTCTACGGGTTCTTTCCCTCTTGAGACGTGCCCCAATGCCTATTAAAATGCCCCTGATAACTGGCTTGTGAGCCTCCCATATCATCAAGGGGTTGGGGACCGAGGCTTCATTGAGTGCAAAGTATTCCTGTAATTTGGCTTGAATCTCAGCGCGGGTCTCCGCAGATTGAAGCAGAGATTCGTTCAGTCTCCATGAGGGTGGGGATTTAGACATTGGTCCCAATTGGAGCGTCAGGTGTATTGGGGCATGGTCAGAAAAGGAGATGACATCAATGGATGAGTCCACTACCCTCGGCAGGTCCTTGTGGGAAAGGAGCAGGTAATCTAGTCTTGAGTACGAGTGATGTACTTGTGAAAAGAACGAATAATCCCTGTCCCTGGGGTGTGAAAGGCGCCAGGGGTCTATCAAACGCAGAGAGTGAAGATCAGATTTGATTCGTTTAAGGCGGGCGTATGAGAGATGGGAAGCACCCCGCGAGGTATCCAACAGGGGGTCCATCGCAAAGTTCATATCACCCCCAAAGATGAGCATCCCCTCCGTAAACTCAAGCAACTTGGGTATCAGCCCACGCAGGAACTGTGCATGGTCGACGTTGGGGAAATAGATATTGGCAAGAGTGACCTGAACGTCAAATACCTTTCCCTTAATCAGGAGAAAGCGGCCCTGGGGGTCCGTCTGCTGCGCCCCAAACTCCCAAGGTACAGATTTTGCCACTAGGATGCTAACCCCCTTAGATTTGGAGATAGGTGAGATACTGTGGTATGCCGTCTGGAATCGATTGTTAGTCAGTTTGGGAATATGCTCACCATGAAAGTGGGTTTCCTGTAGAAAGGCAATCTGGGTTTTAGATCTGCGAAGGTCAGCCAGGAGCTGGGAACGCTTCTCTGGGATATTGAGACCCCGTACATTAAGGGAGGTCACCTTTAGGAGAGTCATTGTGGCAGCCGGGGCACTGATGATCATTAATAGGATGGGGAGGATGATCGCTCTTAGTTCAAGTTCACGTCCCCACCCAGCTAGAGAGCAACAGCACCGGGGAAGAGAGGGGGACAGAGGAAGAGAGACAGTATCAGAGAGAGAGATGGGGGGGTAGATGAAGGAGAGAGGGGGGGAAGGAGGGTGGGAGTAATCTAAATTAGTCAAGTAGCTACTCTATGAGCTCCCGGCCGAGACACAGAGGAGACTGTGCAGCAGCCGGGAGGTCGCCCTAAAGGGGGGTGGCCAATGCGGCGAAGCGCGTAATCAAATAGTTATTGCTATCGCCTATGTAGGCAAACCAAAAAACCTATAAAATAAGGTACTTTTTGGGGGTGGTAGGGAGATGCACTGAGTGGGGGGCCTAAGGAATCAGAAACATTGAGAAAAACAATACATTAACCATCGTAAATAAAGTGTGATTTACCACATATCTGGGCATAACATCCATGAACTCAACTGTGTTTCAGGCTAGTAAGTATAACTAAGTAGGCCTCTAACATCCATAACCTGCTGGCGTTGACGCATCGCAGTGGCGGCCGAGGACTGAGGGCCCACTGGCCCATTCGCCCTTCCCCTGTATAGGACCAGGAGGGAGCCCCCACTGTCTAACTGTCAGTGCGCCAAGGCAGCATGGCTGGATGGAATCATGGAAAACATGCATGCACCTCCTTTTCAGTGTCAACGTTCACTTCAGACAAACTCGGATGTAGTGCATGGAATCTAGCCTACCGTAAAAATACAGAATTTATAACAGTCATAACAATTATAACAATGTGTCCCCCCTCCCCCCGCCCCCGTCTGGAATTCAAAAATTAGCCCACTAAAGAGAGAAGAAAAAAGGGAAGGCATCTTCAGGAGGGCAAAAATAAAAAGGGGGAGGATCGCCTTAAGGGGGGGAAGGAGGGGGGCACCAACCCATATGAGGTACTGGAAGTCTCACCAACAGCCAAAAGGTGACATGCGTTTAGTCCTCAGATGATGTAGGATGGGCTCTTCGGACTTCTCGGTTTGGCGGGCGGGATCTTGGGCGTCGAAATCTTTGCTGTCTAGGTGGCGCTGAACCTTGTGGATCCTGAGAGAGCAGATATTCAAACCAGTTGGGCACCTCAATCGCTGGCCTGGAGATGAACTGAAAAAGGGCAGGTAGTTGGTCTGGCGTGCGGAGATAGAATTCCGCTCCCTGCCTCCTGACAATAAGATGGAAAGGGTGACCCCATCGGTAGGTGGCATCAGCCTCACGGATAACTTCCAGTAGGGGTCGCATGAGCCCTCGCATGGTGCGTGTTTGTCTGGAAATGTCAGGGAAAATCCTGATGGGAGCCCCGTCGAAGTCTATTGGGCCCTTTTCCCAGGCAAGGCGAAGAATGTCCTCTTTAATTGTGAAGAAGTGCACCCTACATAGTACATCACGGGGAAAGTCCAGTTCGGGTGATGATCTCTGTGCAGAGGGCGGGGGTCTGGGGCCTGGGATACGATGTACCCTGTCCAGTTCCAGGTCAGCTGTCGGTGGTTTGCCCAGGACCTGGTTTAGGATGGCAGTCACTGTAGATCGGAGGTCTGGGCCCATGGTGGCTTCTGGGATCCCCCTTAGGCGCAAGTTGTTGCGCCTGCTCCTATTCTCGCCGTCGTCCAGGCGCAGCTGGACATCGACAAGGTGGCGGCGGAATGCCCCGTACTCCGACTCCAGTGTAGAGAGGCGCGTTTCTGTATTGGTTTGGGAGGTTTCGATCGCGGTGACTCTCTCTTCGACTACATCCACTTGCTGCTTTAGGTCGTGCAGTTCTCTGGTTAGTGCGTTTACAATAGAGGTGGCCATGGCATTTAAGTCTTGCTTGGTGGGGAGGCCTGACACTATGTCTCTCAGAGAGCCTTCAACTAGGCCGCTTAGGTCACCAGCGTAGTCTGGAGGCAAAGGGGTGTCAGCAGTTATGGAAGCCGGGGAGACTATAGGAGAGGGCGCTCTGTGTGGTAAGGGGGGAAAGTCCTCCTCCGCTGCGGAGGTAGTTGCAGGAGCGCTCTTCTTACTTGAGGATGTAGCGCCCACTGAGCTGACTCGAGGCGGCGCCATCTTGCTCCTTCCCGCCGGTGAGGAGGCCTGCTGTTGCCACAGAAAGTAGTGTGAAATTTCAGGTCCCTTCCTTTCCTCAGTGACTGGTGGGTGGCTGCGGCTTCCTGGCATGAATGGATGGTTTAGTTAGTCAGTGCTGCGGATGATTCATGGCCCGTTTCAGTGCAGAGCTCCCAATGCCGCGTCTTTACGTTTCCATAGCAGGGTCACGTCACCCCCCTTTGATATATTTGGCGTTAAAGTTCCTGCGTCTTATTCAGGTGTTGGGGAGCCTAGGCCAGGCAGTAGTATGTAAGCGGGTGATGGAGCCTGTCTGCAGAGTCTGGGATAGTCAGGCAGTAGGTAAGGAGCAGTGTGTGGCCCTTTAACAGTCTTTCCTCTCACCTGCAGGTATAGGGTGTAGATGCTGTCCACCTCAGGGCTCCACAGGCTTGTCAGAGTGTGCAGCCCAGCCAGCTCCTTCCACTATCAGGCGGGCCAGGGGTATAGGTGCTCCAGAGATGGTGCCTCTGCCCAGGTAGATGTCCCCCACCGTCTCAGGGCCTCTTCCTACAGGCCAGCAGAATCCAGATCTAATGGAGAGGCTGCGATTGCGGCCTAGTCATACGTGGGGGGGGGGGGTAGAGACCAGGCCCAGAGCACGGCCTATTGTCAGTCCAGGGTCGATCCACTCACCCCCTTCAGCAGTCCACAGCAGCCGGCTTGTGTTGAGACAGGGGCGACCGCGCTAGGGGACCCCCCCAGCCGCGCGGCCCGCCAGGAAAGTCCGCGGCTCCGGCCTAGTGGGGCGGGAGTGTGCAGCGGCGTCTATTTGCAGCCCAGGGTCCGTCCACTCACCCCCCTCAACAGTCCACAGCAGCCGGTTTGTGTCTGAACGGTGGCGACCGCGCCAGGGGACTCCCGGCCCGCCGCGCGGCCCGCCAGGAAAGACCGCGGCTCCGGCCTAGTGGAGCGGAAGTGTGCAGCGGCGCCGATCGCGGCCCAGGAGCAGAAATCCTCCTCGCTCCTCACCTGGCAGGGGGTGCCTAGGTCTCCCCCGATCAGCTGGGGTGTACTTTGTGGATGAGAAAGGGCGATGGAGCTGGATTTTGTGCATTGGATGAGCGGAGCTCTCAGGGAAAGCCGCCGCTCACAGCGCCATCTTGGCCACGCCATCTATATTGTTTCTTAGGTTTATTGTAGATATGGAAGAGGCAAGTCCAAATATTTTGTTCTATTTCTTCTCCAGTTATTTCCTTTATGTTATTTAACACTTCCTTCCAGTACTCCATTATTATTGGGCATTCCCACCATATGTGTGTGATCGTTGCTATTTGGCCACATTTTCTCCAACACAAGGAGGTTCTATCTTGATGGAATCTGTGTATTCTTACTGGGGTCATATACCATCTTGATACTAGTTTATAATTCATTTCAATGGTCTTCATGTCCCAAGCCTTATTATATCCCATTTCTATCATTTTTTCCACTTTTTGGTTATCTATTTTTAAATTCATTTCTTTTTCCCATTGATTTATATATTCTGGTCTTTCTTGTGCTTCCAAATCTGTCAGTATACTATAAATTTTTGATGTTCCGTTTTTTAATGGTGTTTCATTACTACATAGCTTTTCCAGTGCAGTTAATTTTGTTTCATCTCTCAGTGGGTGTGGTATTGTGCTTACTAGGTGCCTTAGTTGAGTATAATTCCATTCATTCATCTTCCATCCATTCCTTTCCTCTATTTCTACTCGTGTTCTTATTTTGCCATTTCTAGTGATATCTTTCAGTCGTGGGTTACCTATTCCTTGGATTTCAAATATTTCCCTCCCAGGGGTGAAGAGATTCGATCCTGTGAGTGCTAATAGTGGTGAATTATATTTCCATTCATTCTTTAAGTGAATGGTGTCCCAAATTTTAAATACATTTTTTGTTATTTCGTGCGTGTCGGTGTCCAATAGTCTATATTTCCGTGGAATCCAAATATTCTTATGTAGTGTGGCTCCACTTATTGTGTTTTCCATTTCCACCCATTTTTTTTCATTTTTCTCATTTGTCCACTCTAACATTCGTGTTAAAACTATGGCTTTATAGTACCTACTTATATCTGGGAGGGCAAGACCCCCATGCTCCTTTTTCCTTGTGATCAGCGTGTATTTAATTCTTGGTTTTTTATTAAGCCATATGTATTTTAGCAGGATTGTTTTAATTATTTTAAAAAAGCTCTGCGGGATTTTTACTGGTAACATCTGTAATCTGTAGTTTATTTTAGGTAATATCGTCATCTTAAACATATTTATTCTTCCAATCCATGAAAGTGGCTGTATTCTTAACTTTTTCATTTCTTCTTTGACCTCATTGATCAGTGGAATAAAGTTTGCCTGATAAATTTTTTCGACTCTAGGAGTTATTTTAATTCCAAGGTAATTTAGTTCTTTTACCCAAGTGAATGGGAATTCTTTTTGTAAAAACTGAACTTCCTTTTTCTCTAGACCTATGTTTAATATTTCCGTTTTTATTGGATTAATTTTGAAGTTTGACAGTTCTCCGTATTTTTTAATTTCTTTCAGTATGTTTGGGAGTGACACTCTTGGGTTGGATACGTACATCAAGATGTCGTCCGCGTAGGCAGCGATCTTATGCTCTTTTCCTCCTAGTTTCGCTCCTTCTACCTCTTTGTTATTGCGGAGTGTTGCTAATAGTGGTTCTAAGGCCAATACATATAATAGTGGAGACAATGGACAGCCTTGCCGTGTTCCATTCTGCATCTTAATTTTTGGAGAGAGTCTACCATTTACTTTTACGACTGCTGTCGGGCCATTATACAAATTTGTTATCCACTTCATCATTTTTGTCCCAATACCCAAGTGCCGCAATGTATCCATCATGAAACCCCAGTCTACCCTGTCAAATGCTTTTTCTGCATCCAATGACAGGAATAGAACTGGGGTCTCATTCTGCACCTTCTTGTGCAACATCAATAATGATTTTAGGCTGTTGTCCCGCCCCTCTCTCCCCGGGACAAAACCAGTTTGGTCCGGGTTGATCCACAGTGGGATTAGTTTTTTTATCCTAGTGGCCAGGATCTTGGAGTACAGCTTCGTATCAGCGTTCAATAGGGCTATTGGCCTGTAACTTGAGCAGTTAACTTTGTCTTTCCCTTCTTTTGGTAGTATTGTAATATGAGCTAATAACGATTCACTTCTTATTTCTTCATCTTCCCCTAAGGAATTCATATATTCTAATAGTTTTGGAGTCAGCTGTTCTTCAAATTTTTTATAGTATTTGACCGTAAACCCGTCTGGTCCTGGGCTTTTTCCTACGGGAGTTTCCTTTAATGCCAGTTTTACCTCTTCATGCGTAATATTTTTTTCCAATTCTTCTAGTTGGTCTATTTTTAGTTTTGGTAAGTTTGCTTTTTTTAAATATTCTTGTATCTTCTTTGTTCTTGTATTCGCTTCTTTCCAACTTTCCTGTCCTTTTATTGCATAAAGGGAGCTGAAGTATTTTTGAAATGGTATCGCTATATCTGTAGTTTTATTTACCACTTCTCCTTTTTCATTTTTGATCTTCTCAATGTAATTCAAAGACTTCTTTTTTTTTACCAGATTTGCTAGGTATTTTCCTGGTTTATTACCCCATTTATATTTTTCTTGTACTACTCTGTTGTAGTCCTTCCTTTCTTCTTGTTCCATCCAGTCTTTTAATTGCTCTCTCTTTTGAGATAGTAGGCCGAAGATTTTGTTGTTTACTTGATTTTTGTGTTTTCGTTCCAATTCATAAATTTCTTTAATTATTTGCTGCATGTTTGTTTTCCTTTCCTGTTTTTTTCTTGCCCCTATAGCTATTAACTTGCCCCTAATAACAGATTTATGCGCCTCCCATATTGTTGCTTTCGATACCTCTGGTGTATCGTTTTCTTCAAAATTACATTTCTAAAGGAAAAAAAGTCATTTAAAAGTACTAGCGCTAGTGCCGGCTATTAATGAATTGTCGGTCCCGACAATACACATAAAAGTAATTGAAAGTCATTGAAAAATAAAAAAAAATGCGTGGGGGTCCCCCAAAATTCCATTACCAGGCCGTTCGGGTCTGATAGGGGTATTAAGGGGAACTCCCTGCCAAATTTTTTTTTTAAATGGTGTGGGGTTTCCCCCAAAAATCCATACCAAGGGTCTAGTATGGATTTTAAGGGGAACTCCATGCCAAAATTAAAAAAGAAAATGGCGTGGGGTTCCCCCATAAATCCACACCAGACCCTTATCCGAGCACACAACCTGGCAGGCTGAAGGAAAAGAGGGGAGGCCCCCCTCCTGGACTGTACCAGGCCACATGCCCTCAACATTGGGGGCATGTGATTGGGACAAGGTCTCATCCCCACAACCCTTGCCCGGTGGTTGTGGGGGTCTGTGAGTGGCTTATCGGAATCTTTAACAAAGGGGACACCCAGATCCTGCCCCCCCATGTGAATTGGTAAGGGGTACATTGTACCCCTACCATTTCACAAAAAGAAAGTGTCAAAATTTAAAATAGCTACAGGAGACGGCTTGGGACAAGTCCTTTATTAAAAATAAAAAAATAAAAAAGAGATTCCAGCGATGTAATCCAATAAATTCATACTCCTACTTATGTTTATGTTCGTGTCCCATAGACTTTAACGGTGTTCGCATGTTCGAACAAATTTTTTGCCTGTTTGCATGTTCTGGATGCGAACCGAACAGGGGGGTGTTTGGCTCATCCCTACTAACTAACCAGCATCACCCGTAACAGTTATACGGTGATCACTGGTGAAAGGGTTAAATAGGGGGCAATCAGGGGGTTAAACTGAAAACCCTTCTCTTCACCCTGAAAATCCTTCTCTTCAGAGAAGCCTACCCTACCCACACCTAACAACTGTTTTTTAATTTTCTCCATCAGCTCACCCCCCACAGTTATTACCTTTTGCTTCCACTTGACCCTCCCCTCTAGATTGTAAGCTCTAACGAGCAGGGCCCTCTGATTCCTCCTGTATTGATTTGTATTGTAAGTGTACTGTCTGACCTCATGTTGTAAAGCACTGCGCAAACTGTTGGCGCTATATAAATCCTGTTTAATAATAATTAATAATAACCTTTATTAGGTAGTATATTGGTGATCAGAAAAAAGATCGCTTAGTGACACTGGTGACAGGGGTTAACTGGGGGGTCTTTAAGCGGTTAACCCTTTATTAGGGGGGGTTATGGGAGTACCCTAGACCTAAAGGGGCCTACCACTAACTGCCCTACCACTTATAATGGTCACAAATGACACCAATGCAGTAATCAGTAAAAAAAAAAACTGCTATTGGTGTCACTGTGACAGGGGGTGACAGGGGGTGCAGGGGGGGTGGTCGGGGGGTGATTGCGGGGGTTTTATATGCCTATGTGTGCTAGTGTCAGTGTAGTGTTGGTGCAGACTCACAGTGAATGTCTTCTCTCCTCGGAAGCTGGAACGAAAAGGCTTTACGAGGGGAGATGACATCACTTCCTCTGCTTCTGTTTACATTACAGAATCAGAGGAAGCTTCTCATTTGCCAGGAGCAATCACGAGGAGGTGGACACAAATTAGTGGCCTCCCCCTCAGTACGGATCGCTCCTGGAACGATGCTGACCGCCTCGGGCACTGGGGGGGGCCCGACGCGCCCCCCACCCCCGGGAGGGGAGTAACAAACTCATACGTTACTCTGCCTGCCCGTGACATTCTGCCGCAGTATATCTCCGTGAGGCGGTCGGAAAGTGGTTAATATGCTCTTAAAGCATACCCATTTTTCCTCCGTGTTCTTTGTTCCTAAGATTTTATCCCATTTAGTATCTTCTAGCAAGGATTTGGGGAAGTTGGCTCTTTTGAAATTCAGTGTCTTTGTATTCTCCTTATGTTTCCTATTTGTGTGATTTATACTGAAGCTAATTGACCTGTTTCCTAAATTGCCCTGTATTTCCACATCCGTAATCAGGTCTTTATTGTTGGTATTCAGTAGGTCTAATAACGCTCTGTTTCTAGCTGGTGCATTTACCATCTGACCCATGAAATTGCCCTGCAAGACATTTAGGAACTGGCGAGCCTTATGCCCTGTACACACGGTCGAACATTGATCGGACATTCCAACAACAAAATCCTAGGATTTTTTCCGACGGATGTTGGCTCAAACTTGTTTTGCGTACACACTGTCGCACAAAGTTGTCGGAATTTCCGATTGCCAAGAACGTGGTGACGTAAACCACGTACGACGAGACTAGAAAAGGGCAGTTCAGAACCAAGCGCGGCACCCTTTGGGCTCCTTTTACTAATCTTGTGTTAGTAAAAGTTTGGTGAGAGACGATTTGCGCTTTTTCAGATCGTTTTCTGCTGTTCAGTTTGTGCTTGTGGGTTTGTGTGTGCAAGCAAGCTACGCGTGACTTTTATTAGTCATTGTGTTCTTGTTCGTTCGATACTGTTTTTCAGGTCGCTCTTCACAGGCCTTGCTATTCTTCAGTGCGTTCTGTTACTTCGTTCTGAGCAGCCGACTGTTTTCTAGCCATGTTGCATATACGTACTCCTCGTAGAGTTCGTGCTGTGTGGGGGCTTGGTGTTGGAGTCCTGACCTTAATACAAGTCCAGTCCATGAACAGGGTGGGGAGGAGTTCATGGACCAAGAATTGGTTGCTTCAGCGTGACCAGTTCTGTCATATGCATTTGCTCTGTGAGATCCATGAGAATAATCCTGATGATTTCAGGAACTTTCTCCGGATGACAGACCCCGTATTTCACTGTTTGTTGGCTTTGCTGACCCCTTATATTAGCAGGCAGGATACCTGCATGAGGCAAGCCATCACTCCGGAGCAGAGGCTAGTCGACACCCTGCGGTACTTGGTGACGGGGAGAAGCCTACAGGACCTCAAGTTCTTGACAGGCATCTCCCCCCAGGCTCTGGGGATCATTATCCCAGAGACCTGTTCTGCCATCATCCAGGTCCTGCAGAAGGAGTATATTAAGGTAAGATTTTTATCCTTTAATATCACATTTTTATTGTATTTAATGTTTGCTAATATATTGTATTTTTTTTCCTCATTCCCTAATTACCATGATTGGAATATGCTGTGAATGTCCCCTTTGTCCTCATTCATGCTGGATTTTTATGTAATTAATATTCGTCCTTCAGACATATTTGCCTTCACTTACCTCCCAACCTCTCCTGCCCCTATATTGACCTCATGTGGTCACTTAACAATGTATTTTATCAGCTCCATAGTAGTGCTTTACCCCAAATAACCCTATAATGTGTTGAAATGTGATTTGTAATTTAAATTCAGGCAGAGTGCCAGAGGCTTTTTTGGGGGGTCCACAAATCATTTGGAACCCTCCCTCCCCCCAACTGCTAAGTCAGCTGATACCAATTCTATATCTATCCTCAATCATCTATCTGCTGACTTTGCCGAACCCATGCACACTATACCCATCTCTTTTGTGGTCATATTTATGGATGAATTCCCCAAAGCATGTAGTGCAAGGGCCTGCCTGTATACTTTCAAATGGTACTGTTTAAAGTTTTTGCATACTATTATTATCTTGATAGGTAATAGCAGAATTTCCAAATGTGCTCAAATGTGTACAGTGTGTATTGATATTTTTGTATTATGACACTTCTTACCTGTCCAGTGGGCTGCCAATAGTGTAACTAAGGAGGGGCTGTTCAAAGTAATACACATTATTTAGGCATTCATCTCTCAATGAGGTGGAGAGGGTTACCTGTCCAAGAGCTCCCCCCCATAATGTTAGAAATGGCCCAGGAGAGGGGGGGAGGGGGAATATGATAGGTGTACCTTATACTTTTGCCTTTAAAAATTCCCATTAATAAATGTTATCTTGATGTTGGCCAAGAATGTTTGTGTCTAATCTGCTTTCCATGTTTTAATGTGCAAAAAGAATATTTTTTTTTGTTTTCCTCAACAGTTTCCTTCCACGCCACAGAAATGGCAGACTGTGGCCTCCCACTTTGTCCAGCGGTGGGACTTTCCTAACTGCGGAGGGGCAATTGATGGGAAACACGTCCACATCATCCCACCACCCAACTCGGGGTCGTACTATTATAATTATAAGGGGTTCAATAGTATTGTGATATTGGCGGTGGTGTTGGCTAATTATGAGTTCCTGTATGTGGACGTAGGGAAGAATGGCCAGATGTCCGATGGTGGAGTCATCGCCCAGACAGAGTTCTACAGGTGTCTCCAGAATGGCAGCTTGGACTTGCCACCTCCAGAAGACAATGTGGAAGGACTCCCATTCGTCTTCATTGCGGATGAAGCTTTTGCGCTGGGGGACCATCTTATGCGGCCATTCCGATGAGGACCCTCACCCCAGACCAGAGGGTTTTTAATTACCGGCTGGCCAGAGCCAGAAGAGTGGTGGAGAACACATTTGGAATCATGGCCAGCCGGTTCCGCCTATTTCTTACACCCATACATATGGCGGAGTACAAACTGAATCACATTATCCTGGCGTGCTGTGTTCTACATAACTTTTTACGGCAACATTCTGCCAACTATGCTGACTCAGTTGGGCCTGAAACCGGAATTCAAAATGAACCAACCCTGACGGCGCTTGAAAGTGGCCGTCCTGGCTTGCCCTCCCTGAGTGCCCGTGATGTCCGGCTAAGATACCTTGAATTCTTTGCGGGTGGGGGGGCAATGCCAGACAATGTGTGAAACCTTTATCAAATAAAAAAAAATTAAGCAAATCTTTGGTGACATTTACTGCTTGTGTTTGTTTTAGCTGACCCTGACAGAAATGTGGTGAGTTCTGAAAATGGCGTGATTGTGTAACCTTATACAAAGCACTTTTGGGTGTTATTTACTAAAGGCAAAGACACTTTGCACTACAAGTGCACTTGAAACTGCACTTGTAGTGCAAAGTGGATTTTCCCTTATGAAATAACACCCATTGTCACAGAAAGCAGCAATTGGAGCACCACAAAAGTGTTGTAGCGTTGAGACAATTATCCACACATTCTTGATTAACAATCTTTTTAATACCTGCGCAATCACATGTGCATTTAGAAAAGGTTTGTAAAACAAACCAACATGTTTGTTGTATAACAATTTTTGGGGTGGAATTAGAAAAAGTAGAAATGTCCATTTAAGATAAAACAGGCATGTTTCAAACCAACAAGAAAGACACAAATCTTGAACTTACAAAGTTCACATTAGGTATAACTTGAAGGCAATATCAGACATGAGTATTTAGGAACTTTGTTTGATATTGCGTTCAGATGGGGTGAAGTCACCCCAGGAAAAGCCAAATTTTGAAGATGCACACCAATTTACGAATGTCAACATGTGCTAGCTGCCATCACGGGGATCAAGGGACGTGTTTTGGGAGAGCAACCCCTTCCTCTCAGCTACTTTATTATTGAGGAAGGGGTTGCGCCCCCAAAACGCGTCCATTGATCTCCCGTGATGGCAGATAGCACATGTTGACACACTGTGTGCATCTTCAAAATTTGGCTTTTTTACAATTCTTCAAAAAATTTAAAAATTGTAGCACACCATAAAAGAAAGGGCTTTGAAGGGGTTTTAAACTCTCCCCAAAACATCAATGATGTTCTTCATTTTTTTGAATAACATCATTGATGGTTTTCCTGATGTTTTCCAATGCAACATTACACCCCATGATCTCCCCGATCAGGATCTGTGCACTTTCCGAGGTGAAATGCCCTGGATCCACAACATCACAATCACCTAAAAAGATAGAAACCAAAAAAAACATGTATTATAAATATGCCGGCATCCATCTCTTACCTGAGCCTGTGGTCACAGACACTCACCTGTTGTGGTGACTAGTTCCACCACGTCTTCTTCATCCTCCTGCTCTTCTTGTCTTTGGGGTATTTCCCCTTCTTCCAGAGGTGGGGGGGTCTCTGGTCTCCTCGGATGAGGGGTGTTCTCCGAGTCTTTTCTCCCCTATGTAAAAAAAATGGTATACTTAACACACAGATATTTGATGGCAGAACGAATATGAAACATTGCTTAGAAGTGGGGTACAAGTGTCTGTTTTGGCAGAGTTCCAAGATGTAGAATTTTCAGTGTCCTTTTTCAAGCTTCAATACTTTACCTGTCTTGTTACACGCTTCACAGATGGAGACACCCCTATAGTATACACTGGAGCACCTGTGTGGGACCCCTAATAAAAAGGGTGTTCTTGTGTCCCACACTAGTGCTCCAGCTTCCAGATGTGTAAACAGCTGCTGAGTGTCCTCTCCTTACACAGAATCTAGTATGCATTTCATTCTAGTAACAAACAAATCTACACAACCAAATTATTTTCAGACAAGTAGGCCCTAAAAAATGTGGGCAAATGCATATGGCCAAAACAATGGTGTTTTATAGGCCGAAAGAAAAATGTTTGATACGAACGAATAATGTGCCAATGAACATGAAAGTTGCCATTTTAAACTGTACAACAGTTAAGAAAAGCACATTGAGCAGCATGAACGTAATAAACACAAAAAGAATAGGAACACAGCACAACTACTTACTTTTTTGCAGCACTCTCCGGATCTTTCTGTACTGCTCATGCTCTCTTAATTTTAGGTCCGACCACCGCTTCCTGAGCTGATCTTTCAATCGGCGTACCCCGAAATTCCGGTGCAGACTCTTGACCACTTTCGCCATGATCTTGGCCTTTCTGACATTGGGGTTGGGGTAAGGTCCATACTTCCCATCATAGTCGGCCTTCTTCAGGATGTCCACCATCTCCAACATCTCCCCAAAGGACATATTGGATGCCTTAAATCGTCTCCTTCTGAATCCAGACGTTTCCGGCTCCGGGCTTTCCTCCTCCTCCTCCTCCTCATTGCTATAATTAGCATGCACCTGCTGTGTCTCCGCCATGTGCTCTTCCCCCACTGCACCGAATGAAAAGGGGTGGGGAATAGACTAGAAAGAACGTCAGGGGTGGGCGGAGTTACACGCATGCGCAGTGTGTATAAAGCGTAACACACGTGCATAGTACGTACGATCTGTGAGCGGAGGAAGGAGTATAGGAGGCGCCGATCCTGATAACGAAGGTAAGATCTAAACTTGGGCCTATACTGCTTTTAGATTGAGGCCTATATTGTAACAAGATTAGGAGAGTTTTGCCTGACATTAGGGTTTATCTTGTGTTGTGTCTTGCAGATAAAATGGATGGCTTCAATGACCACAACTTCCTCCCCCTGTTCATAGACAAGTACAGGGAGCTGCCCTGTCAGTGGCAGGTGAGACATCCCCAATACAACAATAAACAAAAGAGGCAGGCAGCGCTGGAGAAACTGCTGGAGTTGGTGAAGCCAGTGGTCCCCACAGCAACCATCCCCTATTCAAAAACCAAAATTGGTGGCCTGAGGAGCACTTATCTAAGGGAGCGCAAGAAGGTCACGGATTCCTAGAGATCAGGAGCTGGAGCAGATGACGTTTATGTCCCCAGGCTGTGGTACTATGAGAGACTGCGATTTCTGTCAGACCACACTGAAGTCAGGGAATCCCTCTCAACCCTTCCTTCCACTCTTCCTTTCACTCTTCCTTCCACCCCAGCTGAGGCTTCTGATGTCCAACCTGGGACTTCCAGCCAGGAAGAAGTGGAGGAGCCCAGATGGTGTCAGGTATAGCATTGTTCTACAGATTTCTGGTCAATAAATAAATGATCTTTACTAGATGTCATTATTGATCACTAATTGCTGATTTAATAAAGTTTTTTACATATCAATGGACAGTAGTGGGCAAAAATAATTGGGACAAAAATGAAAAATGCTGGGCTCGGAATGATCATCAGTTATATTTCTTAACATTCAATTTGCAATAGTCATGAGGTGACAATTGTGTGTGATTGATGAATAAAAAACTAAAACTATGTCCCTTTTTCATACACAGGAAGACCTCAGCCAGGAGGAGGCTGTGGAATGTGGCAGCCAGGAGGAGGCGGGGCTAAGTTGCAGCCAGGAGGAGGCGGGGCTAAGTTGCAGCCAGGAGAAGCCTGGGACCAGTCGCAGACTGACAGAATCACAGGTTCCTCCCCTCCGCCTTCCATACAAAAGAGCGAGGAAGGTGACTCACATGCAGGATTCAGCACTCAGGCTCATTCAGGAGGCTTCTGCGTCCCTCAGAGCCTTACCCACTCCTGAAGAGGCCTTTGCCTGCATGGCAAAACAAAAAAGAAAAACAGATTCCCCAGTTGGGGTTTTTAGGCAGCAAAAAAGAGAGGGTAGAAGGCCAATACGTAAAAATATGTCTTTATTGAACAAAAAGTAACTTTAACACACTGGTTAAAAAAAGATGAGCTCCAATGGGGGTGTTTACCAATACATGACACTCAACACATACACTGTATATGTAACAACATAACATGTGCGTTGACGTATGGCACAATTTGTGGAACTGACGCGTTTCGACCTATATATTCCAGGTCTTCTTCAAAGGTCAATTTGCTAAAATTATATCAAGAAATGCATGTGTCAAAAATTAGTGTATATTTGAAAACAGGTACATAACATATCAATACAGCATATTTACCCAATAATGAGTGTCCTAAACCCAGGAGCTTTTTGTTGGATAGATCCCTTTAAAATCGAAAGATTGCCCGTTCACCTTCCCCCGGAGGTTTCATATCATCGCCGTCGCAACCCCCATTCCCAGGGGGAGATCCCAATAATGTCGCTTACAAGAGGTCACACTGTGAGACGCCCCCTATGCGCAGACCACTCAGCCGGTCATATAGGGAGGACACCTGTAGCAACAACCCAGGGGGAGAAAAATAACAAAGATAGGAATAATGTATGTTGTATATTAGTATGCACTCCAGCGTAAGTCTAAGAAGTATAAAAAATGTGTATATATGTTTGTATCTGCTTGGTTGTAAGAAACCATAGCTACATGTATACACCCATTACATTGGCCTTGGCCAATGCATACTGGGTGTATGTGTCTGTGCGTAGAGAAGTCCGCACAAACATATACATATGTGTATACACACCTATGTATATGCCATACCCACGGTTTTAAAATACCTATTTTGATGTAAAAAATATATATAACGGAGTGCATACAAGGGTAAAAGAGATGCCAGAGTAAAGAGGGAGATAATAGATTGCAAATTAGTACCTCACCCATGTAAAAGAGGGAATGTGAATAGAATAAGGAATGTGATTGATGAGGAATAGCACTTAAGAGTGGAGGAAATTATGGAAACTAAGGACGTGAATCCCTGATGTGGACAACGAGTGTGTGTGAAAAGTGAACACACAAGAAAGTGAATGAACAAAAACCATTTAAGAGTGATAGATGTGAAAACGGGTGAACAAGTGCCCACAAGTGAGGAAAAAGCATATGTTAAGTGTACCAAGTATATTACCTAGTAAGCAAGGTGATGATAGTGCAGAAACCACACTATGTTGCCCTGTGTGCTTGCACTTAGGTGTGACCTGGCCCGGGGTTGGTCACTACCTTGAACAGGCTGAGTAAACGCCTGTCCAGGTTACCATTTGGCAAGTCTGAAAATGTAAAGTAAATAAAAAAGTATTGTATACATTTGAGTATTTGATATATATATATATGGTCATTGTAATAGACCAAATGTTATGTATAGGGCAACAAAAGTGCACTGACGTAAAACAGGGTAGTGTACTTACAGTGTGAAGCTGCAGGAGAGGCCGTCAGCTGGACAGAAAGGTGTTTCAGGATGGTCAAGAGAGGATGAGGGAGTGTCTATAAGCCCTTGATATTAGGGCGGGACTCCGACGTAGATTGATTGGTAGCAGGTGCCAGCATTCCACTAATGAGACCGCTCCGGGGGGACCGCGTTTGGGAGCATGGCGGCCGAAGGGCGGCCTCGTGTGGTCTCCTCGGCGTTCAGGGCGAGCGAAAGCTCCGTCCGCTGACGTCATCACCGTCGCAACTGCGTGACGCACCCGCATCACGTGGCACGCGCGGGGCCCCGCGCATGCGCAGTGAGCGGAGACGTCCGGGGATGTCCCTGAACGCCGCCGGCAAGGGGGAATCCCCAATATGGCAGCCAGGTCCAGCCTGGGTATCCAATGGGGAACGGCGGGAGGGGGAGCCATCCATGTAGGAGTCCCTCCTCCCCGCCTTACCTTGCCGGGAAGGCACATCTAGGGAAATCAACCCCGGTACTTGGGCGGCGCCAGCAGCAACGATAACTGCTCATAGGGGGAAGGGAAACAAGCTATAAAGGGGACAAAAAATTCAATTATTGTACAAGATCAAGAAAATACAAGAATGATATAAAATTATAACTGTAAACATATCATCCTATATTGGTACATACAATTTTTGGCGGAGAGGATTTACACATGAGATATCCATATATGCAGAGTAAATTCACATGTCTAGGTATATAAAGGAAAAATAAAAATGAAAATAAAACGCATTCTAAAGCAGGGGAGAGACAACAAAAAATAGGTTAAAATTGTCTCTGTTGTCTCTCCCCTGCTTTAGAATGCGTTTTATTTTCATTTTTATTTTTCCTTTATATACCTAGACATGTGAATTTACTCTGCATATATGGATATCTCATGTGTAAATCCTCTCCGCCAAAAATTGTATGTACCAATATAGGATGATATGTTTACAGTTATAATTTTATATCATTCTTGTATTTTCTTGATCTTGTACAATAATTGAATTTTTTTGTCCCCTTTATAGCTTGTTTCCCTTCCCCCTATGAGCAGTTATCGTTGCTGCTGGCGCCGCCCAAGTACCGGGGTTGATTTCCCTAGATGTGCCTTCCCGGCAAGGTAAGGCGGGGAGGAGGGACTCCTACATGGATGGCTCCCCCTCCCGCCGTTCCCCATTGGATACCCAGGCTGGACCTGGCTGCCATATTGGGGATTCCCCCTTGCCGGCGGCGTTCAGGGACATCCCCGGACGTCTCCGCTCACTGCGCATCCGCATACTAGCTCATTATGAGATACTTACCTTAGAACGAGGCGTCGGCATCTCACCCGGTCCATGCCAAGGGAGCTGACATTTCCCCTCGGCGTGCCTTCTGGGTATCGCGGCTCCGGCGCTGTGAGTGGCCGGAGCCGCAATGTCGTCACTCCCGTGGCATGCACGTGAGAGACTTTTTTTCCGGCAAAGTCTGGCGGCTGCCGGGCTTTCAGCCGAGAATCCCCTATGCGCATGCGCCACTGCAGTCAGCGGCTCATTGTGAGTGGAATATCGCCTAAACCGTACAGGTTTAGGAGATTTTTTTTTTACCTACAGGTAAGCCTTATTATAGGCTTACCTGTAAGTAAAAGTTTAAAAAATAGCTATACAACCGCTTTAAGGACCGAGCCTATTTTTAAAACTTGTTTACCGGTTAAAATCATTTTTTTTGCTAGAATACTTAGAACCCCCAAACATTATAGTTTTTTTTTGTAACACCCTAGAGAATGAAATAGCGGTTGCTGCAATACTTTCTGTCACACCGTATTTGCACAGTGGTCTTAAAAGCGCACTTTTTTAAAAAAAAGTACACTTTTTTAAATTAAAAAATAAGACAACAGTAAAGTTAGCCCAAATTTTTTTATATTGTAAAAGATAATGTTGCACCGACTAAAATGATACCCAACATGTCATGCTTCAAAATTGCACCCGCTCGTGGAATGGCGACAAACTTTTACTCTTAAAATTTCTACAGGTTACCAGTTTTGAGTTACAGAGGAGGTCTAGGGCTAGAATAATTGCTCTCCCTCAAATGCCCTGTACACACGGTTGGATTTTCCGACAGAAAATGTGCGCTCGGAGCTTGTTGTCGGAAATTCCGACCATGTGTGGACTTATTCCATCTGAATTTGCGACACATAAAGTTTGAGAGCAGGCTATAAAATTTTCCGACAACAAAATCCATTTGCGTCAATTCTGACCGTGTGTGGACAATTCCGATGCACAAAGTGCCACTGTTGTGGAAAATGTTATATTAATGTGTTGTCATAAGTCTCCCAGTGTGTGTGTTCAATCACAGTCCGCTCTAATAACTGACTGGGGCAGGCCAACCCTGGTTGAGATCCATTTGGTAGTGAAAAGTTCTGTGGGGACGTAGAGAAATGTTTGTGGAGTGGGGACATGTCTGCCAGCTAAGGGCCCCTGTGTGATGCACAGAACGATCGTCTGGTGGGGATGTGTTCGCTCTGCAAAGACATTATCGGTTTAACGAGTGTGCTCTCATGTTGCCCCTGTGTGCCTGATCAACACATTTGTGGCCCAATGAGTGTACACCTGCTGATAATCTCTCGTCCACAAAGACAGTAGAATAATCCAGGTATACATTGTTCTCTGGAACAATGTATAATAGGGATTTCTATCAATGGAAATACGGGAGTCTTTTGGGTTCTGGTTGGAGACAGGGTTAATCTTTGAAAGCCATGTGGCTTCTAAAAACATACATGCACCTTGTCTCTGCTCAGACACACCCATAAGACTCCTGTAGTCATTGTTCATTGGTTATTGCATTTTCCTTCTGTTGTTAAATTCTTATATGGTCATTGATATCCTGTGAGGTCACAAGCTTTGTAAGAGGTGTTTGGCTGTTGCAGGCGGAACCCTCGAGCTTTTGGGACCTCCTATTGATATGCTAATAAAGTGGCTCAGGCAGACAGCTGGGGCTGGCTGCAGTGGGGTCTTGGAAGTGGAACCATAAACATGTGTTTTCTCTAGTTGTCTGGATGGGGCACACACCAGAGGATGGATACGATCAAAAGGTGAGATGGTATTATATCATTTAGACGAAATTGTTATTATGATTAGAAACAGGAGATTTTGCTGTGTGCTTTGCGTACAACCAAATTTTGCTGACAGCATGGCGAGCCAGGTAGGAGTGAACAGAGCCTCCTTCAGAATCGGATCATTAAGATGTGCTGGGGAGGGTCTGCTTCGCAAAAAGAACAAATATTTTGTCTTTTGAAATAATGCTGGAAGTTTGGTCGTATGTCTGGTGTGTGCCTCTGTGTGTGTGTGTCTGTGTGTCTGTGTGTGTGTGTGATCTGTATCTCGAATCTTTGTGTAAGGAGACTGTGTGTGTGTGTGTGTGTGTGCCTGATGCTGTGTAACAAGTTTATAATACATATGAGAAATAGAAATGTATGAATTAATATTATTTGCAGCCTGCAATGTGTGTGTGGCTGAGTAGTTTTGTAAGTAGCTGAACCTGTTTGTAAAGATGCCATGAGTTTAGTGAAGGGGCAGGCATTGTTGTTTTTGTGTTGAAAGGGGCTATGCCCTGGGGGAAGGGAGCTATAATGTTCTGAACAGACATGCAAGCATTCACTGTCTGTATCTCTCGTTCCTGTGAAAAGCTGATGTGAACTGAGTTTGAGGGTATACTACAGCCGTGTAATTGTGGGTTATGTGGCTTGGTTGTTTCATTGGATAGCATGTGTTCCTAAGTTGTGCTTTTTGTAACTTTAACACTTTTAAATGTTTGTCTAAGCGTTCATTTAGTATCTCAAATGTGTAATTTTTGGGGGAGAAATTTTTGGTTTTGGCAGGAAAATGGTTTTTGTCTGCTACTTCCTTTTGTTCTCTTGTTGTTGTTGTCTACCATGTGACTACGGTCGGCCATTTTCTATTCCTTTGTGTGTGAACTTTTAAATGTTTATCCATCTTTGGTCAGTTTTGGCGGGAAAATGCGCCATTTTGTTGGGGTCTGGCCTTTCCTGTGGTCACATGTGCATCAGCGGCCATTTTGAAGACCTGTGAGCTCCCCCTGGAGCTGTTCCATTGTGTATTCCTTTGTGTGTGCAAAGCCATGTGCTTTAAGCTACAATCTGGCTTTTAGGCACCATTTTGTGAATTCTATTTTTGTACTGTTTACATACATTTTAAGGAAACTATTGCGTTTTCTGTATTGAATATTGGTTTTAAGTTGAAATGCCTGTTGCATATCCAAGTGCCCATGCATTGTTGGGACATCACAATAGGAGCTGTTTACACACTGTGGGGGTCTCAGGTTTCTAGGTAATAGCATGGGGGAGTTCTAACTCTCAGAGTCAAATAGAGTGTAGTGTTTAAGAAATCCTGGTTTGTCTTGTCATTTGTTAATGTCGGCCATTTTTCTGTAGTCCTGGTTTCATTCACCATTTTGCAGTGGACCGATTTTCGATTGCTGCAACTGCCTTTTTGTTTATGCTGATTTTAGTCTCGAGCTAAATATCTCTGGGTTTGTACTGAATTCCATTTCCAGTAGAATCATTTAAGTTTTTATACTGTGGCTGTACGGAGGTTCTCCTACTCCCTCTCCAGATGAGACTGGGTCAACCTCTGGACCTACTCAGTCATTTGATCCCCTTCATGATATCTCTAGTGGGAGCCTGGAGCAGAAGGAAGGGTCACTACAGATCTATTATGAGCCCTGAACATCCGTGACTCCTCATGAGTGGTGTCAACACAGTTGCTGGCTTGGATTATTCTGAATGCTTTATTATTTTCCAATTCTGGTGAGTTTAACCCCCTAGGGGGAGTGTGTCTACACTGGGTGGAATCCTGAGTGATCTGTGGAAGGTGCACGTTAAGAAACTTTTTTCATGATCATCTGATGAACTTTTTTGAATTACACCCTGAACTCTACACCACTTATGTCTTCAAGGGACTCTTTTTTTAAGGACTTTCCTATAAAGGATTTCCCTATGCATGTGTAGTTGGCCACATGTTTATTGTATTATAGCTCAACATTAGCGCTGTTTAGTGTGACATTACAGTCTATTTTTAGATTTTTTTGAAACACTGTGTCTGTATATAAGTTTTTATACCAGTTGTTTTAAAGAAGTTTATGTTTCTAGTGAAGAAATCTCGATCAACAACTAAATTTCATGTGTTAATGGCACCATTTTGTTTGTGGCTGCAGTGGAAGGGAAAAGAACTCCTTCAGCCATCTTTTTGCAGGAGTTTCAGTTTTTGGCTTTTGTTACACTGTTGTGTGGTATTTCGGTCAAAACTTTTGGTTTTCCTAGGGGATATGTGAGTCAAGGGGGATTCCCTCCCATTTGCAATATGGGGGCTTATTCCACCCACTCCTGGACAAAAGTTTTTATTTGTTGATTTTAGCCATAGAATTTTCTATTGATAGACAAAATATGAAGCTATTTGAGGCTTCCCCTCCCCCTCCCTCTTCCTACTCAGGTGTGCAACAGGGAGTTGGTGGGAGAGGCTTGGGGTCTTTTGACTTGTGTTTGGAAGGACAAAATCATTTTTATTTTTAAATTATATTAAGGTTTATCCTGTAATACAGTTTTGGGTAGAGAGCAAACAGGAGGCATCCAAGTTATTGTTGTAATATCGAGGTACAGAGAGAAGCCATAATATTGTTTTGAATAGTGGAGGATTTCATGGTGCTTTGTAGTTTGTCTGACAACACATTTATAGGGCTGCCGATAACCGGTTGTAGAGCATGTAAATGTGAGGATTAGTACGCTAGCACACCGGGAGGCCGTGTAAAATAATCAGAGAACGCCGGGTGCCAGTACTGTAAAAATAGTCACTAAGCAGTACTGATCCGAAAACTAGTGCAAGGGTGCCCTGGACGCAGGGACTGTCATAAGCGATTCGAGTCGTCATGGGTAATGTGCCGTCCATGCGTTGGAGGAAAAAAATGAGGCTCCACACCAGTCAGACAGCTGCACTTCACATGAGATCTGTGTCTGGGGCTCCGGACATGAGAGCCCTTAAAGATTGGCAGATATGGTCGGAGGGTACAGTAAGGTGTATTCCTTTGGAAGGTACTTTTGATGTCTGGAGGTACGAGACCCCAGAATAAAAATACCTTGGAAGTAGTTCAGCTGTGGCTTCAGAAATCTGTAATGTTGAGTGAGTTGATGGGTGCGTAGTATACGTTTGTGTGATTAAAAATACACAGGCCTGTTTTTGAACTTTGTGTGGCTGGTCCATGTAAAGATTTCGAGATGCTCTCGTACTTTTCAATTTGTATTATTTTTCTATCGCTAAAAGTGTGAAGGCAGCATTCCATCTGGTCGTTTTTATTTTTTTCATTTATCGTTTTTGGGAACTATGAAATATCTCCCCCACATTTGTATCTAAATGTTTTTCTTTGTCTCATTGTTTGTATGTGGTAACAAGATGTTTGAACCTCCCGTTACAGCCCTCTTGCGTGTCGCGGCTGTTGTATTTTAGGAAAAAAAAACAAAAAAACGTGAAAGTAAGATTTACAGAGGGTTTAGTTATTGTCGGTTTTGTGGAATGTCAGTGACAATTTACCAATGTACATGAATATTGTATTGTTTACCATTCTTTGAAGGATAGAGTAATAACTTTTGTTTATAAGTGCAGCTAGTGAATATAGCTAGTGAATATAGGGACAACCATATTTTGTTTATAAGTATCTTTTCAGGTCCAAAGAGTTTCTGGAAGTGTGTGTACAGGTGTATAAGAAGGTAAAAGTATCATAGGCTATTTCACTGTTTTATTCTGCACCATTCTAAAGCCTGCATGTCTTCCCCCAGTTTGTAAAGGAGGGAAGAAAAGGGGGGATGAAAGTGGTGAGAATAACACATTTTCAAACCAACAATACTAACCGCTCTAATTCTAACCAAGTTTGTGCCAAGACTGTCTTTCTTTGATAGAATTTGAATCAGCAAGCAGCAGTCTGGTGAAGTAGGCTCCCATCCCAGATGCTAAGAACCTTTTTGTCACTGGTTCCAGGTATTACACCCCGGATGATAAGCCACGCACAGGTTATGCAGTGACCACAGTCCCGATGTCTGGGTTATTGTCATATGAGGTTTGTTTGAAGGTCAACCAAAAACAGAGTTGTACTTTCCTCATTAGCTGTCACCTACATTCTCAGCTGATGGGGTGGGTGCAATCACTGTAACATGAACTTCAAAAGGTCCACCACAGGGTTCACGAGTCCATCCTGGACCCTGACACAATAACCAGTTTACATTCTTTCCAACCAGGTGACTGGGTCATTGTAAAGAAGCTTGAGGGATGAGACCACGCCAGACACTGCAAGAAGCGGATCAACCACAAAAGAGTAGAGGAGTATCTTCGTTCATTTATATTTTTTTGTTCAATAAATTTTGGCAAGGGTAACGATGAAAAGCATCCCAACTGGCTAAGAAAGAGAACAGGACACATGGTCGGGTCTACTAGTGCCCAGTGATACATGCTACGTGACGTTCATATTGGTGTGAGGAGTTTTGACAAACTAGTAAAATCCAAACAGACACCTGTCAAAAGAACTTAACAAAACATTTATAGAGGGTAAAATTAATTATAATTTTAACAATAGCTCTGGTTCTTGCCAGCTTTGGTATCGGAATAACTAGGTAGCCCACAAGTGTGCTACAACTGAAGTTTGGTATTAATGCGGATCTACAGCTTATAAGGTAATTTCCCGTAAGACAAGAGGTTCATGTGTGCTGGTGAAACTCGTCCCAGCATCTTATGTCGCCGCCGATCGTGAGGATCTGATGGCGCGAGAGAAGGTAAGAATGGCAGGGACAGCTGAAAGGGAATTGCTTGTACATGGTGGGGGCTTGAGCTTATGAAACGCTTGAACAATTTCTCATCCATTGAGGATGGGATGTTTTCATGTAACTGTTGAAGCTACAAGGAAGTTCCCACATTCCAAGGGTTTCTGGGAATTCATAAGTAAAGATTGTTATATCTGGATCAGGGATAGTAGTGACAAAGTTCAGGCCCATATGGATAAGGTTTAGATCCCTACAAGGCAAAGCCAGAGCTATAGATAGTGAAGGTTGGAATCCTTTTTAAGGGTTTGGGAACCGTTGGGGATTTCATTTTTATCTTGCAGCGGATCATAGTGAAGGAAGTAGGGGTATATATACTCATGTTGTTTTTGTTTCTATTCCTTCTATATGCCATGATGAGGTGCTCCTGTTGCCTGATTGGACGCGTGACCAGAGCCTGAGCAGATGACCACATCTTCCCTGATGAGATGCCCCGAAGCCCGACCCACGTACAAGACACAGAGGATCCCAGACCGACCGGCGACTACTACAGCTCACCACGTCATCTCCAACAGAGTCTACATGTCAAGCCGTGTTTTACTTTTTATGGACTAAGAAGATCAGGATTCATCGAGGGACACATGGGATCATATGACAAGAGGAGGGACTGTTGTGGAAAATTTTATATTAATGTGTTGTCATAAGTCTCCCAGTGTGTGTGTTCAATCACAGTCCGCTCTAATAGCTGACTGGGGCAGGCCAACCCTGGTTGAGATCCATTTGGTAGTGAAAAGCTCTTTGGGGATGTAGAGAAATGTTTGTGGAGTGGGGACATGTCCGCCAGCTAAGGGCCCCTGTGCGATGCACAGAACGATCGTCTGGTGGGGATGTGTTCGCTCTGCAAAGACATTATCGGTTTAACGAGTGTGCTCTCATGTTGCCCCTGTGTGCCTGATCAACACATTTGTGGCCCAATGAGTGTACACCTGCCGATAATCTCTCGTCCACAAAGACAGTAGAAAAATCCAGGTATACATTGTTCTCTGGAACAATGTATAATAGGGATTTCTATCAACGGAAATACGGGAGTCTTTTGGGTTCTGGTTGGAGACAGGGTTAATGTTTGAAAGCCATGTGGCTTCTAAAAACATACATGCACCTTGTCTCTGCTCAGACACACCCATAAGACTCCTGTAGTCATTGTTCATTGGTTATTGCATTTTCCTTCTGTTGTTAAATTCTTATATGGTCATTGATATCCTGTGAGGTCGCAAGCTTTGTAAGAGGTGTTTGGCTGTTGGAGGCGGAACCCTCGAGCTTTTGGGACCTCCTATTGATATGCTAATAAAGTGGCTCAGGCAGACAGCTGGGGCTGGCTGCAGTGGGGTCTTGGAAGTGGAACTGTAAACATGTGTTTTCTCTAGTTGTCTGGATGGGGCACACACCAGAGGATGGATACGTTCAAAAGGTGAGATGGTATTATATCATTTAGACGAAATTGTTATTATGATTAGAAACAGGAGATTTTGCTGTGTGCTTTGCGTACAACCAAATTTCGCTGACACCGCGCATGCTCAGAATAAATTCCCGATATGGAACTGCTCGGTCTGGTAAAATTAGCGCTCATAATGGATATAGCACTTTCACCACGCTGCAATGTTTTAAATTGTTTAATGCAGCGCACTCTCTTCTTCTTTATAATGCTAGAAGAATGAAGTTGTTTTGCTGCTCATATTCACACAAGTTCTCACAAACTTCTTTCTTTTTTATTTATTGTGATTTCATGAATATAATATTTTTATTTGTCACATCTCCCGAAAAGCATTACATTTTTGGATGTTTTTAGATTTAATTTTTTTTGTTTTTATTTTTTGAAATCTTGATCTTCTGTTACTTTTTGTATATATATTTTTTTTTTACTCCAGAATAGTTTTGGGTGTGTTTTGTCAGGTTACCACAACACCATTATTATCTTGTATTATTTAATCTCAAGGAGGTTGCTTGGTGTTGGTGTCTCTTGTTAATTTCACATTGTATTTTTGAAATGTATTTGGAAACCTGCCTCCTCACAAACAAACTGTCCTTTTTGAAGGAAAACACACATAGGCGAGTATAATATAACAACCCAAAAATGTATTAAGGGGTCCTTACCAAAGAAAGAGGGAGGCAATGCTGGGGAAACAGCAGAAATTGGTGAAGCCTTTGGCCCCCAGGGCACACATCAACTATTTTCAGGCAACATTGGTGGCCTGATGAGTCCATATCTAAGGTTGTACAATCTGGTCCAGAAGTCCAAGAGATCATGAACATACAAGAGCCTGCATCTTTTTGTCAGACCAGACTGAACCCAGGCCATCACTTTCTTGTCTTCCTTCCACTCTTCCTTCCACGTTGTGTCTGTGGTGGTGGAGTTGTGGCAGGAGGAGGAGGAGCATGCAACTCACACAGGTGGGTATTGGGTGTGATTTCGCCCCTCACCCCCTTAGTTAATGTTTTATAAAGGATGTCCTCACACATGAGGCGTTAGCCCTCCCGCATGTCCTGCAGTTTGGTGGCAGCCATGCAGGAAAAGGCCTCTTCACAAGTGGGGGTGGCTCTGAGGGACACAGAAGCCTCCTGAATCAGCCTGAGTGCTGAATCCTCCACGTTACTCCCCTTCCTGGGTCTTTTGTTTGGAAGGCGGAGGGGAGGGACCTGAGATTGTGTCAGGCTACTGGGCCCTGCCACCTCCTGGCTGCCATAACCCCTGCCACTTCCTGGCTGCCACTAACCCCTGCCTCCTCCTGGCTGCCACATTCTACAGCCTCCTCCTGTGTGCCACATTCCACAGCCTCCTCCTGGCTGAGGTCTTCCTGTGTATGAAAAAGGGACATAGTTTTAGTTTTTTCTTCATCAATCACACACAATTTTCATCTCATGACTGTTGCAAATTAAATGTTAACAAATAGAAAAGACTATCATTCTGAGCCCAGCATTTTTCATTCTTGTCCCAATTATTTTTGCCCACTACTGTCTATTGATATGTAAAACACTTTATTAAATCAGCAATTAGTGATCAATAATAACATCTAGTAAACATCATTTATTTATTAACCAGAAATCTGTAGAAGAATGCTACACCTGGCTCAGGAAGTTGTGGTCATTGAAGCCATCCATTTTATCTGCAATACACAAGACAAACCCTAATGTCAGGTTAAAGTCTCCTAATCTTGTCCCAATATAGGCCTCAATCTATAAACAGTATAGGCCCAAGTTTAAATGTTACCTTCATTATCAGGATCGGCGCTTCCGATACTCCTTCCTCCGCTCACAGATCGTACATACGACGCACACGTGTAACGCTTTATATACACTGCGAATGCGTGAAACTCCGCCAGCCCCTGACGTTCTTTCTAGTCTATTCCCCACCCCTTCTCGTTCGGCGCAGTGGGGAAGAGCACATGGCGGAGACAGAGCAGGTGCATGCTAATAGCAGCAACGAGGAGGAGGAGGAAAGGTCGGAGCCAGAAACGTCACGATCCCGGAGGAGAAGATTTAAGGCATCAAATAGGGCCTTTGTAGAGATGGTGGAGATGGTCGACATATTGAAAAGGGCCAACTATGATGGGAAGTATGGACCTTACCCCAACCCCAATGTCATGGCGAAAGTTATGAAGAGTCTGCACCGTAATTTTGGGGTACGTCGATCCAAGGATCAACTGAGGAACCTCAAATTAAGGGAGCACGATCAATATAGAAGGATCGAGAGAGTGCTGAAAAAAGTAAGTAGTTGTGCTGTGTTCCTATTCTTTATTTTTATTACGTTCGTGCTGCTCCATGTGCTTTTCTTTACTGTTGTACAGTTTAAAATGGCAACTTTCATGTTCATGGACACATTATTCGTTCGTAGGAAACATTGTTCGTTCGGCCAATAAAACACCATGTTTTGTCCAGATGCAGTTCAATACATTTTTTATGACCTACTTCTCTTAAAATAATTGTGTACATCATAAAATTTTGACTTTTCCAGGGGTGACTTCACCCCATCTGCTGAACACAATATCAAACACAGTTTATAAATACTCATGTCTGATATTATATAGAGTTGTTGTCACGTACCTTACTGTGGAGTCTGAAATGACGAGGGTGGCCTCTTGCACGGTTCCGGTCCTAACACCCCTGGAGGTGGAGACAGGGCTGCTAGGGCAACGGACGGGTGCAGGTGCCTGTTGGCAGGATCAGGAACACTGGAGCCTAGAGATGCTGGTGAGATGTTGATCCTGGATGGGTTCAGGAAAGTCCAAAAGGAGAACTTGCAAGGTCGGGAACAAGCAGGAGTCGGCAACGTGCTGGCAGGAAGGTGCACAATCGATAGGCAGGTTCGTAGTCAGGGGCTAGCGGAGGTTGGCAATGGGCTGGCAGAGAGGTACAAGATCGGAAGACAGAGCCGTGGTCAGAAGTTCAAGCCGGGTTCAGAACAGGAAGCAGAAGTAAACAGAGTTGCAGGGATAATCCAAAAGAGTAGTCAGGAAGGCCAAAGTTTCAGGATCAAGGTTCAATCAAACAGCAATCAAGGATACAGGAACTAGCTGAGACAATCCAGCACTGATACTAGTATGCTGATCCTTTAAATAGGGCACCCTGTGCTGTGATTCGTTGGCTTGCGGACATGCCCACGCCGACGTGCACTCGTTCGTATGAGAGTACTAACGTGCGTGCCTGGTCCGGGGTTCACACATTCGTGCCGCATGTCTGGCTAGCGCACAGGAACGAGCATTTGTAATGGTTCTCTGACATTGCCCCCTCCTTACGGGCAGCCTCCGGTTGCCCCTCTGGATCCTTCTTTCTGGATGAGAGCGATGAAAGGCTTGTATAAGCCTTGGGGCATGAAGGTTTGCTTCCGGTTCCCAGGAGTTTTCTTCTGGGCCAAAACCTTTCCATTTAATTAAATATTGATTATGTCCTTGCCTTTTTCTGCAGTCCACAATGGTCTCGATCTCGAACTCCTCCTCTCCATCCACCATTGTGGCCTCTGGGGGCCCCATTTCGGGTCCTGAAAGGGATTAACCACGTCAGATTTCAACAAGGAAGTATGAAACACAGGATGTATCTTGAATGTGTCGAGAAGTTCAAGTTCATACGCCACTGAATTGATCTTTCTCTTGACTGGGAAAGGTCCCAGATATTTAGGTCCCAATTTCCTGGATGGGCAGGCCAGTTTCAGATTGACTGTTGAAAGCCACACACGGTCACCCACTTTCAAATCCAGTTCTCCTCTCCTCTTTCTGTCAAAGAATCTTTTATTAACCTCCTGTGTCCTGGCAATGGTCTCTCTCAGCACCTGGTTATTAGTAGCAAGGAAATTTAGTCTGTCCTGAACAGCTGGTAATGGAGAGTCTGGAATTAGCGTTGGCAAGAAAGAGGGATGGAACCCATAATTAGAGAAGAAGGGAGATTGGTTGGTAGCTGTATGGGTAGAGTTGTTAAATGCGAATTCCGCCAAGGGCAATAGTGAGGCCCAATCTTCCTGGGAAAAAGAGGTAAAGCATCGTAGGTATTGTTCTAGCGTTTGGTTGGTATGCTCAGTCTGTCCATTGGACTGGGGATGATACGCTGAGGAGAAATTTAGTTTGATGCCCAGTGCTTCGCACAGTGTTTTCCAAAATCTTGAAGTAAACTGCACTCCACGAGCTGAAACAATGTCACTAGGGATTCCATGCAATCTCACCACTTCTTTAATAAAAACTTCAGCAGTTTCTGTTGCTGATGGGGTCCCTTTCATGGGGACAAAATGTGACATCCTGGAGAGGCGGTCCCCCACTACAAAGATGGATGAAAATCCTTCCGATGGAGGGAGCTCTACAATAAAATCCATCGCAATGTTATCCCAGGGTCTTTCAGGAATGGGTAGTGGTCTTAATAATCCCCATGCTTTGCTTTTGCTGTTCTTGTTTCTGAGACAAATTGAGCACGAGCCGACATATTTCCTGCAGTCCCTTGCCAAGCTGGGCCACCAAAAATGTCTCTGGACCAAATCCATGGTCTTGTGTCCCCCGAAATGTCCGGCCAGCGGGTGTGTGCAAAAAATTCCCAGCCTGTAATATGGTATCCGTTTGAGGTGGAACCTCGATTTCCGTGAACATACGCAACAACGCGTCTGGTTTCACATTCTTGGATCCGGGTAGGTTATATGAAAACTGAAGGGAGAAAAAAAAAAAGTCCATCTTGCTTGTCTGGGTCTGAGACGTTTAGCAGTCCTGAGATACTCTAAATTTTTGTGATCTGTGAAGATCAGTATTGGGTGTGTCGCTCCCTCCAAGACGTACCGCCACTCTTCCAGAGCCGATTTGATTGCCAACAGTTCCCGGTCCCCCACATCGTAGTTCCTTTCTGAAGGCCCTAATTTCTTCGAGAAAAAAGCCACAGGGTGCATTAAAGCTTTAGGTCCTTGGCGCTGAGACAGGATGGCCCCTACAGCGCTCTCTGAAGCATCTACTTCCAGTATGTATGGAAGGGCAGGATCAGGGTGCTTCAATACCGGGGCAGAGGTGAATAGTCTCTTTAATTTGTCAAAAGCAGCTTGAGCTACCTCTGTCCACTGAAAGCGGTTCTGTTTTTTGGTGAGCTGAGTGATGGGCATCATGATACCCGAAAAGTTTTTAATAAATTTCCTGTAAAAATTGGAGAAACCAATAAACCGTTGTACCCCTTTCTTGTCAACGGGAGGCAGCCAGGACATTATGGCTGCGACCTTTTGAGGATCCATTGCCATCCCTCCTGTAGAGATTACTAGTCTGAGAAAGTGAATGGTCTGCCATTCGAATTCACATTTCTCGGCCTTGGCATAGAGTCCATTTTGTCTTAACCTAAGAAGGACCTGTTTCACATGGTCACGATGTAGTTCCAGGGAAACCGAGAAAATCAGAATGTCGTCTAGATAAACGATCATGATTAAGTCTAAGAAGTCTCTGAAAATATTATTTACGAAATGCTGGAAAGTTGCTGGTGCGTTACATAACCCAAAGGGCATAACGAGGTACTCGAAATGGCCAAACCGCGTCCGTTTTTCACTCATCACCCTTTCTGATCCTGATCAAGTTGTAAGCACCTCGTAGATCCAACTTGGTGAAAATTGTTGCAAAGCAGAGTCTCTGGAGTAATTCTGGAATTAGAGGCAGAGGCAGAGAGTTAGGTGGTGGGACGATATGGACGTGTTTCCCATCAACTGCCCTGACGCAGTTAGAAAAATCCCACCGCTGGGCAAAGTGGGAGGCCACAGTCTACCATTCCTGTTGGTTGGAAGGAAACTGTGGAGTCAAACAAGAGAAAAAATAATCTTTTTGCACATAAACATTGAAAACAGATTAGACACAAACATTCTTGGCCAACATCAGTATAACATTTATTTTAGGGAGTATTTAAAGACAAAGGTATAAGGTCCACCTATCAGATTCCCCCCCCCCCCCACCCTCTCATGGGCCATTTAAAAGATTTTGGGGGGGTGTTTTGGCTAGCTAACCCTCTCCACTTCATTGAGAGATGAATGCCTAAATAATGTGTATTATTTTAGCCAGCCCCTCCTTACTTACACTATTGGCAGCCCACTGGACAGGTAAGGTTTGTCACAATACAAAGATATAATTACACATTTTAGCACATTTTTACATTGCTACATTCTGCTATTACCTATGAAGATAATAATAGGATAGAAAAACTTTAAACATTACCATTTGAAAGTATTAAGGCAGGCCATTGCACTACATGCTTTGGGGAATTCATCTATAAATATGACTACAAAAGAGGTGGGTATAGTGTGTATGGGTTTGGCAAAGTCAGCAGGTAGAGGATTGGTATCAGTTGAGTTAACATTTGGGGGGGAGGGAGGGTTCCAAATGATTTTGGGACCCAAAAAAAAACCTCTGGCACTCTGCCTGAATTTAAAGCACAAATCACAATTTAAAACATTTTAGGGGGTATTTAGGGTAAAGCACTACTATGGAGCTGACAAAATACATTGTTAATTGAGTAGACGAGGTGGATATAGCTCCAGGAGAGCATGCTGGGGAGGTAAGTGAAGGCAAATATGTATAAAGGACAAAAAAGTTGTTAAAAAAATCCAGCATGCATGAGGACAAAGGGGACATTCACAGCATATTACAATCATGGTTATTAGGGAATGAGGAAAGAAATACAATACATTAACAAACATTAAATACAATAAAATGTGATGTTAAAGGATAAAAATCTTACTTTAATATACTCCTTCTGCAGGACCTGGATGATGGCAGAACAGGTCTCTGGAATAATGATCCCCAGAGCCTGGGGGGAGATGCCTGTCGAGAACTTGAGGTCCTGCAGGCTTCTCCCTGTCGCCAAGTACCGCAGGGTGGCGTCTAGCCTCTGCTCCGGAATGATGGCTTGCCTCATGCAGGTATCCTGCCTGCTGATATAGGGGTCAGCAAAGCCAACAAACGGTGAAATACGGGGTCCGTCATCCGGAGAAAGTTCCTGAAATCGTCAGGATTATTCTCACGGATCTCACGGAGCAAAGGCATGTGACAGAATTGGTCACACTGGAGCAACCAATTCTTGGTCCATGAACTCCTCCTCGCCCCGTTCATGGAGTGGGCATGTGTCAAACTAAGAACCCCAACACCAAGCCCCCACACAGCATGAACTCTACGATGAGTACGTACACGCAACATGGCTAGAAAATGGTCGGCTGGTCAGAACGAAGTAACAGAACGCACTGAAGAACAGCAAGGCCTGTGAAGAGCGACCTGAAAATCAGTAACAAATGGACAAGAACACAATGACAAATCAATGGGAACTCTCTACATGCACTGAAGACCAGATACAAACCCACAAGCACAAACTGAGCAGCAGAAATACGATCTGAAAACCATAAGTCTGAAAAAGCGCGAATCATCTATCACCAAACTTTTTCTAACACGAGATTAGCAAAAGGAGCCCAAAGGGTGCCGCGCTTGGTATTGAACTGCCCTTCTATAGTCTCGTCGTACGTGGTGTACATCACTGCGTTCTTGGTGTTCGGAAATTCCGACAACTTTGTGTGACCGTGTGTATGCAAGACAAGTTTGAGCCAACATCTGTCAGAAAAAATCCATGGATTTTGTTGTCGGAATGTCTGATCAATGTCCGACCGTGTGTACAGGGCATAAGGATTGCGGAGATACCTCACATGTGTGGTTTGAACACCATTTGCATATGTGGGGGCTACTCACGTATGTGTTCGATTCTGCGCGCGAGGTCGTCGGGACAGAGCCCTTTTTTTTTTTAATTTTTTTTTTTTGTTCTTTTACTTTTCATTTTTTATTTTGACACTGTCTTTTTAAAAAAAAATGGGTCACTTTTATTCCTATTACAAGGAATGTTAACATCCCTTGTAATAGAAAAATGCAATAAAAAATAAATAAAAACGTCACTTGAAAAAAAAAAATTCTCCTTTAAGAGCTATGGGTGGAAGTGACTTTGGCGTCGTTTGGTGTCCCGTGCTATGGAGCCAAGCGGGGGCCATCTTCTGTCGGCAGCCAGGCATCCACGGGGAAGGACATGATTGTCTCCACCGCTACAGGTGCATCCGATGACCGGAGCGCAGAGGGAGGGGGGTGGGCACCTCTCCTGCCACCGATAAGAGTGATCTTAACCACTTGCCCACTAGGCACTCAAACCCCCTTCCTAACCAGACCAATTTTCAGCTTTCAGTGCTCTCACACTTTGAATGACAATTACTAAGTCATGCAACACTGGACCCATATGACATTTGTGCCTTTTTTCACACATATAAAGCTTTCTTGAGACCCTAACAAGCTAGGACAGTACAAATACCCCCCAAATGACCCCTTTTTGGAACGTAGACATTCCAAGGTATTTAGTAAGAGGCTTGGTGAGTTTTTTGAAGTTTTAATTTTTTCCCACAATTCTTTGCAAAATCAAGATTTCTTTAATTTTTTTTACAAAATTGTCAACTTAGAAGGTTATTTCTTTTTTTTTTTGTCACATCAGTCGACCAATTTGAGGGGTGTAGATCAACTTTGCAGTTCATTTAATTATCCGGCCCTCTCTCATTGTCTTATCATCGTGACACTTTGCCATATAAAACAAAAAGAGGAATGCTTACAACCATGCATATATCCAATCTAAGGGGATTACTTAGTCTTGCCTGGGGTCATATAAATCCGGTTAACCATGTTAAATTCTTATCTGTCTATCCCTGCCCTCCCCCTTCTCCACTCCTACCCACTCCTCCCCCCTCCCCAATCCCTCCCTTTCCCCCTCTCCAGGGTCTAACGTTCATTCCACTCTCCTTCTTAAATTAAAGATTTGATTTCTTTGGCATAGCTCCATTTTTTCCAGTGGTCCCAGCTACCCAGATTCTTACTTCTTATGTCTTCTACTCTGCACCCCAGTATCTCCAAATTACAGCTCTCCTCTATTGCGTCAAACCACTCCCATATCTCCGGGCTCTCCCTCCTCTGCCAGTTCCTTGGAATCGTTCTTTTTGCCGCATTCAGAAGTTGCGGGACAAGAGTCTGCTTACCGTTGTTTAGATCCCCCATCCCCCCTAGGAACAGGACCTCCCAAGGGTCGTCTGCTACCTCTATTCCCGTGATTTCCTTTGTGAGGACAAGGATTTTATGCCATGTGTCCCATTGTTCCAATCTCTTGGCATCCTCTCCAACAGGTGGCTGGCCCTTTCTGATATTTACTTGTTATCTCGGGGGTCAGGTAGCTTCTACTGATGCATTTGTAGTTTGTTTCAGCCGTTCAGGTATCTATTTTTGAATTGGCGCTTATTTTAAAAATCCTTTTAATTGTGTCAATATCCTTTTTAGTGCCTAAATCTCTCTCCCATTTGAATATGAATGGCGGCATCTCCAACTTTTCTGAAGCCAGCAAGATTTTATAAATCTGAGAGACTGTATTTCTTGGGGCCTCCTTATCACACAGCTTTTCAAAGTCTGTCAGTTGTCTTCCAGACCTGATTGGCTGTGGTAGCCTATTCACGAAATGATTTAATTGAAGATATCGCCATCCATCTAGGCCTCGTGTGTTCCTCCCGTGTGTGAGTTGCTGGAGTGGCATAATTTTACCTTCGTTCATAATTTCTCTCAATTGTGTTTTTCCCCAAAGTGCTTCTTTTCCTCCTATACTCTCCATACCTGGTATAAAAAATGTATTATCTAATAGTGAAATCAGTGGTGAATTATATTTCCCATTTACTTTCTTATATATCCCATCCCATATTTTAAAAACATTTCTTGTTATTTTATGTGTACTATTTGCAAGTGGTCTGAAGTGTGGGGGATTCCAAATAATAGTGCCTAATTGTGAATCACTTAAATCTTCTTCTAATTTTGCCCATTTTTTCCGTTTATCCTTCATCGCCCATTCTACTACCCTAGCTAAAACTACAGCTTTGTAATACATCTGTATATCGGGAACTGCCAAACCTCCATCTACTTTCCTTTGTTTTAGCGTCTGGAGAGACACTCTCGGTTTTTTGTTTTTCCAAATAAAGGTCATGATTATTTTTTTTAACATCCTCAGATAGTTCTGGGGGAGGGGAACTGGTAGCATCTGGAAGACATACATGATCTTGGGTAATAATACCATTTTAAAGACATTGATACGTCCAATCCAGGAAAGGGCCTTATGGTAGAGTCTATTACATTCTAATCTTACCAGGTCTAATAAGGGCATGTAGTTACTAATAAACGTCTTCTTAATTGAGCTGGTTCGTTTAATACCCAGCTATTTTAATTCCTTAGTCCATTTGTAACTAAATTCTTTTTTCAAAATCTCGACCGCTGGCTTACTTACATTTATATTTAATATTTCTGATTTATTCATATTTATTTGAAAATTGGATACCTCTCTGTATTTCCTTAATGCCTTTATGAGGTTGGGCATCGCCGTGTCCGGATCCGTTACATAGAATAACACGTTGTCCGCATATGCTGCGACTTTGTGTTCCTCCTCTCCAACCACAACACCTCGAATATGCAGGTCCCTTCGTATTGAAGCCAAGAAGGGTTCCATGGCTAAAACGAAGAGAAGCGGGGACAGGGGACACCCCTGTCTCGTGCCTCTCTCCATCTCAAATGGTTGAGAAAGAATCCCATTAATTTTAATTACGGCAGTTGGGTGATGGTACAAAGTTTTTATCCTCCGAATCATTTTAGGGCCCAGTCCCATAGCCTCCAGAGTCTGGATCATGAACCCCCAGTCTACCCTGTCAAAAGCCTTCTCGGCATCAATTGACAGAAGTAGTCCTGGGGGCCCATTCTCCTTCATTTTTCCCGTCAAGAGCAGGGTCCTAATACCGTTGTCCCTCCCCTCCCTATTTGGGACAAACCCTGCTTGGTCTGAATTAACTAATAGGTTCATATATTCCTTTAATCTTTCTGCCAACACTTTAGCGTAGAGTTTTGTATCGTTGTTCAGTAGAGAGATTGGGCGATAGCTTGAGCATATTGTTTTATCTTTGCCTTCTTTCAGTATAATTGTAATAGATGCTTTCAATGCATCTCTGCTCATCTCAAAGCTATCACCCAACCCGTTCATATACCGGCACAACCTAGGTACTAAAACTTCTCTAAATGTTTTATAATAAAGTGTTGTTAGGCCATCTGGGCCTGGGCTTTTCCCGAGTGCTAACGCTTTACTAATTTCTTCTTCGGAGATTGGTCTTTCCAATAAATCTCTGTCTTCCTCAGGGATCTTGGGGAGCGCTGCCCTTTTAATATAATTGTTACATCTCACTATCCTATTTTTTAAGTAGGTGTCTTGCTTGGGGGCAGAGTATATCTCCTTATAGTAGTCCTTGAAGGTTTCTGCCACCTTCTTAGTTGAATATTCTATTTGACCCTCTTTAGTTTGAATTTTTTCTATGAAATTCCTAGCTTTTTTTTTCCTTTGTACTATTTTTGCAAGCTGTTTGCTCGGTTTATTGCCCCATCTGTGTCTCTCCCAGGATATCTTATTCAGTGATACTCTGGACTCCAGTTCCATTACCGTTTTTAACTCAGATCTTTTAATGACCTGAATCTGATGGTGTATCTCTTGGGGTAACTGGCCTTTGCATTTTTTGTGGGTTTGTTCTAATCCCGTGAGCTCCTCCGTTAATTTTAGGATTTTTTCTTGCCTCTCTTTTTTCTTCCTAGCCCCCATTTCAATCAATACTCCTCTAATATAGGCTTTATGTGCCTCCCATAATGTAGCCCCTGATATATCCCCCGTATCGTTTACCTCAAAATAATTCTCTAGTTCTTGTCTAATTCTGTTGTACCCCTCTACTTCTCTTATCAGCTCCTCATTTAGCCTCCACTGCCCCCTCTCAACCTGGTCTCTTCCGGATCTCATTTCGATGGTCATGAGTGCATGGTCAGAGTAAGTTATGTTTCCTATCATGGATCCCTTTACCCTGTCAATCCCCTTATGCTCAATTATACCCCAATCAATCCGAGAGTAGGTCCCGTGCACAGGGGAATAGAACGTGTAATCTCTCTTAGTTGGATGTTGAACTCTCCAGATGTCCACCAGTTGCCAATTAGAAAGTATTTGCTTTATCTTCTTTAGATGATTACAGTCCTTCCCCAGGGGACGAGCCGTACTGTCCATACTCGGGTTGAGGCAGAAATTAAAATCCCCCATCATAATCAGGTGTCCTCTCATGAACTCCACTATTTTTCCCAAGATGTTTGCCAGGTACTTCGTCGGATTTTTATTGAGGGCATAGATATTGACTAGCGTAACTTTCTCTTCGTTTAAACTTCGTTTAAACTACACAGATATCTTCCTTCTGGGTCCACTAATCTTTCCTCCAGCACAAACCTTATCTTCTTTGCAAAACCAATAGCTACTCCCCGTGACCTATTAGAGATAGTATCTCCTTGAAACCAGACCGGGTATTCCCTCGAGAACAGTCTTAATCGTGATTGGAGTGATATATGTGTCTCTTGTAGGAACACCACGTCTGGTCCCAATGATTTCAACTCGTTAAAAATATTATATCTTTTCCTGGGTGTATTTAAGCCTTTGACATTATATGTTGTAAATTTTATTGTTGCCATATCTCTTTATTTAATCCTCCTGGAATCTCCCTTTGCCTTAGACACTGGAGAGTTTTCCCTTTTCCATCGGGATGAGTTTGAACAAGACCCCTCACTCCTACTGCCCCTCCCTCCCTCCCTCCCTTCTATTTCCCCACCCACCCTCTCCATCCCCCCCGTCCCCACCTCTATCCCCCTGCCTCCCCCCCTCCCCCCGCCCCTCTCCCCCCAGCCCCCCACTCCCCTCCCCTCCTCCCCCCACCCCCCTCCCTGGTTCCTACCGAACCCTTAGACCATTGGGGGTCACGAACATTGTGGCCCACCATTGGTCTCCTCCTCCAAAGGCGGAGTCTGAGGTGTACCCTCCCAACATTTCATATTGCCTTAGTGACCGAACCTACTAGGCTCTACTCCGCGGATCCTCTCTCTTCCCTAAATTTCATTGGCAATGACCTTTCACTCCCTCTTCCCCCCTCAACCTCCCCCCCATGAGCCCCCCCCAACCCACACTCAGTTCTATCCAGCGTTCCATGGACCAGTCCAATGTTGGGGGTACCTGTATACCCAATTTCTCACAGAACTCATCTAGTTCTCCTGGAAATCTTAAACTTGCAGATCTCCCATCTTTCTTGCCTACTAGGCAGGCTGGGAATCCCCATGTGTACGTAATATCTTGATTCACCATTTGTTCCAGTAGGGGTTTTAGATGTCGCCTTCTCGCCAATGTGCCTTTGGCTAGATCCGCAAAGACTTGAATTCTTGCCTCTTCGAACTGTAGTGAGGTGTGGCCCTTGAGCTTAAACCAGATGTTTTCCTTATCTTCATAAAATCTGAACCTCACAATTATGTCACGGCTTCCTTCGAACCGTCTGGTGCCCAGCCGATGCACGCGCTCAATTTTTGGGAAGTCTTCTCCTTCCAGCCCCAGAAGTGGGCTGAAGATAGTTGCCACAGTCTTCTTTAGGTCTTCACCCCTATTTTCAGGGACCCCTCTGAGTCTTAAATTTTGTCTACGGTCTCTATTTTCCTGATCTTCCAACCTGTAGCATATTTTTATCTGATTTTGTTGGGTTATTTTAAGTTGTTCTTTTAACCACTTCCCGACCGCCGCACGACGATGTACGTCCTAAGTTTGAAGGGGTATATCGTTGTTATGGCAGCAGCTAGCTGCCATAACCCCGGTATCCCCGTTTTCGTGCGGCGGCCGGCTTTCAGATAAAAGTGGTCCCTGCGGTGGATTCGCAGCGAGATCACTTTTATCGGTGGCGGGAGAGGGCCTCCCCTCCCGCCGCGATCCGGTGCCCTCCGCCGCTTACCGGAGCCGTCGGTAGCTGCGGAGGCGATCGCGTCCTGTGCCGTGGTGTGTCTGGAGACGAGTGAGGCCAAGATGGCGCTCACTCGTCTCCATGACACTGCTGGGCGGAAGCGACGTCAAAACGTCACTTCCGTCCATGCCTCTTAAAGGCATATTTTTTCAAATGTCATTTTTCTAAATGACTTTTTTTTTTTTTTTTTTATTGCATTTTAGTGTAAATATGAGATCGGAGGTCTTTTTGACCCCAGATCTCATATTTAAGAGGTCCTGTCATGCTTTTTTCTATTACAAGGGATGTTTACATTCCTTGTAATAGAAATAAAAGTGACACAATTTTTTTTTTAAACAGTGTAAAAATAAATAAAATATTGTAAAATAAATAATAAAAATAAAAAAAAAAATTTTAAAACCCCCCCTGTCCCAACGAGCTCGCGCGCAGAAGCGAACGCATACGCGAGTAGCGCCCGCATATGAAAACGGTGGTCAAACCACACATGTGAGGTATCGCCGTGACCGGTAGAGCGAGAGCAATAATTCTTGCCCTAGACCTCCTCTGTAGCGCAAAATATGCAACCTGTAGGATTTTTTAAACGTCGCCTATTGAGATTTTTGAGGGTAAAAGTTTGACGCCATTCCACGAGCGGGCGCAATTTTCAAGCATGACATGTTGGGTATCACTTTACTTGGCGTAACATTATATTTCACAATATAAAAAAAATTGGGATAACTTTACTGTTGTTTTATTTTTTTATTCAAAAAAGTGAATTTTTTCCAAAAAAAGTGCGCTTATAAGACCGCTGCGCAAATACGGTGCAAAAAAAAGTATTGCAATGACCGCCATTGTATTATCTAGGGTGTTAGAAGAAAAACCATATATAATTTTTGGGGGTTCTAAGTAATTTTCTAGCAGAAAAACCTGTTTTAAACATGTAAACACCTAAAATCCAAAACGAGGCTGGTCTTAAAGTGGTTAAACTAGAACACTCCCGCCCTTGCTTGTCAAGCTTGTCTTTAGCCTCTTCCACTCTTACCAGGAGGTTGCCTAAATCAGACCTCAACAAGGTGAACTCCGCCTTAATTGATGTTTCAAGCGCTTTAAGCATCTCTGCTAGTTCACCTTTCGAAGGTAGTTGTGGGTCTTGTCTATGTTCCTCAATTCTGGATGCTTCCATCGTATTTTCGGCTAATAGCTCCTCCCTAGAGTGATCTGGAGTCATGTTTTCCCTTTCATTGAGTCCCTTCTTTTTTTATCTGCTATATTTGATTTTTGAGTCTCCTGCTGGGAACTCCCCAGGCTCCCCCCTTTTACCATATATTGCTTGATTTTACTAGCGGGAGTACTCCCAGCCAGATTCTCTTTTGGGGTTTTCGGTGGACCCCCCTTCCCAGCTTTAGATGAGCTGCGACTCATACTTCTCTTCCCACTGTCTAGGCTTACTTAGTCTTAATCGGTGTATCCAAAGTTAGCCGTATTAGGCCAAGCTCCAGGCTTCCTCTTTTGGATGACAAATAGAATTAAATTCAAAGTGCAGGTACTGGTGTGGTGGTGGTACAAAATTAGTTCGATGAATGAGCCTCTACGTAACTGTGCTGAGATCGTACCTATATACCATACTGATATATAGGGAGTCTAGATACGTTTTCCGCTGGTCTATGTCTAGCGTCCCCTGCGTTAGATAGAAATTGTAGGGAGAGTCCCGTTACGGTGCTATATTTAAGGTTTTCTAATCCAATACCAATCTCTAAGCCTTATATCTGCTATTTACCACCTTCCACACTCTTCCGATATATAAATCCTTACAGGGCTTCCTCCCTGGATCAATGTTTACAGAAGAACCAACTCTGCTGCCGCATTCTCCAAGGTTCGCCGTATCGCGGTTTCCCGCTTCTTAAATGCACCCCTTAGGGAAGAGCAGAGAGAGAGTAGCGCACAGCAGTTTTATATTTGAGCGATTGGAATTGTTATCAATAACCCCGCTTTCCCTCCCTCATGGATGCTGCGGCACTGGTATGCAGGCTTATAGATGGGGTGAATATGTCATAGGAGTTTGTGTGCTTCAAAAAAAAAAAAAAGGAGAAGCAGTCCGTTGTTCCACCCAGGGGTATCAGTTATTCCACTTCAACCTTAATTAACAGTACTCCTTTAATGTTCTATTCGTTTAGCACAGTTTATACACCTTAAAGATTATGCAAATTGTTACCAGCGGACCCACTTTCCCTCCGTCCGGTTACAGGGATAATAAGGATGATCTCACATAAATTTCCTTACATAATATCCGTCAGCTTACTTCTCCACATTGTTTCTGATACACTCTTACCTTCAGCGTTTGTTAGGCTTTGTATATCTCTTACCACCACCACACATTGGATATCTGTCTCCACTCCATGTTGTGTATGAGAGGCTCAGCTGTTGAATTTCCTTGTCACTCTCAGGTTGTGAAGCATCTATCATCAGACGCTTACTGCAGTCTCTGTCTCGATACTTAGCTTCTTCGCTGACATTGCCTGCAGGGAGGGGGGCTGGGGGGGGGGGAGCAGGGACCCCGGAGCGGACCGCGGAATCTGACGCCCTGTATGTTTCCTCTATCTATCTTCCGGGAGAGGCACGCCAGCTCTCAGCACGCCGATCTCCTCTCAATACTCCCGGCGCTCTCCACTCTGACCGCTCCGTCCCGGCATCCCACTCTGTGAAGGGGAGAGGAAATCTGCCAGAGCTTCAGCAGAACGGCACACCTCTTACTCCTCCCTCCCCTCTGACGTCTGACGTCTCACGTCATCCTCCCCCCGAGTTTCAGAAGGTTATTTCTAACACACAGCATATGCATACCACAAATTACACTCCAAAATACATTCTACTACTCCTCGTGAGTATGGCGATACCACAGCGTGGCCACATACAGAGGCCCAACATGCAGAGAGCACTGTCAGGTGTTCTAGGAGGATAAATTACACATATAATTTCTTGGCTACCTCTTGCACTTTTGAAGGCCCTGGAGCACCAGGACAATGGAAACGCCCAAAAAATGAACCCATTTTGGAAATAAAACACCCTAATGTATAATCTATATGGCATAATGAGTTTTTTGAACATTTTTTCTACAAGTTTTTGGAAAATGTGGAAAGAAAATGAAAAGTCTGAGTATGGCGATACCACATGTGTGGGACTTTTACACAGCCTGGCCATGGGCTGTGTGAAGCACCATCAGGCATTCTAGGGGCATAAAATTCAAATCTAATTTGACTATCTATTACACTTTGAGGCACTGTAGTGGCACTGATGGGCACTATAGTAGCATGGATGCGAACTGATGTGGCATGGATGAGGCATGGATGAGCCGTGGATAGGAATGGCTGAGCATGGCTGAACCATGAATGTGGATGGCTGGGTAAGGCTGGGTATGGCTGAGTATTGATGGGATGGCTGAGTATGGCTGGGTGGGTATGGCTGAGTATGGCTGGGTGGGTATGGCTGGGTAAGGATGGGATAACTGGGTATAGCTGAGTATGGCTGGGTGGGTATGGCTGATTATGGCTGGGTGGGTATGGTTGGGTATGGCTGGGTATGGCTGAGTATCGCTAAGTATGGCTGGATATGGCTGGGTATGGCTGAGTGTGGTTGGGATGGTTGGGTATGGCTGGATAGGTATGGCTGAGTATGGCTGTGTATGGCTGAGTATGGTTAGGTGGGTATGGCTGAGTATGGCTGGGTATGGCTGAGTTTGGCTGAGTGTGGATGGAATGGCTGGATATGGCTGAGTATGGCTGAGTATGGATAGGATGGCTGGGTAAGGCTGGGTATGGCTGAGTGTGGATGGGATGGCTGGGTTTGGCTGAGTATGGCTGGGTATGGATGGGATGGCTGGGTATGGCTGAGTATGGCTGGGTGGGTATGGCTGGGTATAGCTGGGTATGGCTGAGTTTGGCTAAGTGTGGATGGGATATCTTGGTATGGCTGGGTATGGCTGAGTATGGTGGGGTATGGCTGGGTATGAGTGGGTATAGCTGGGTATGGCTGGGTATGATTGGGTATAATGAGTGGGTAAAGCTGGGTATGGCTGGGTATGGCTGAGTATGGCTGGGTATGGCTGGGTATGGCTGAGTATGGCTGGGTATGGCTGAGTATGGACGGCTGAGCATGGATGGATGGATGAGTATTGCTGAGCATGGATAGATAAATGAGTATTGCTGAGCATGGATGGATGGATGAGTATTGCTGAGCATGGATGGCTGAGCATGCATGGAAGAGTATTGCTGAGCATGGATGAGTATGGATGGGATGGCTGGGTATGGATGGATGGATGAGTGCTGGAATGGGCACAGATCAGCGCTGTGAGCACTACACATCCAGCCCAAAGCGCTGCTGCACCCGATCTCTCCCCTCTCCCCTCGCACTGTACTGATCGGTACAGGGAGGGGAAAGAAGAACCAGACATGACTCCGGTTTGTTTACAAGTGATCGCTCCATCATCTATCAGTGGCTATTTACTGTGATCCGTGGGCATAGATATTACTGGGTGCGCGTCCCAGGGGGTACGCGGGACCAAGATTCTGGGAGGACATCCATGGACATGAATAAGCTGACCACGCTGCAGCCATCTTTCGGCTGTGGCCCGGTGGGGAAGTGGTTAAAGAGAAATGCACAGCGTTCCCAAAATTACCGGGGTTATGGCAGCTAGCTGCTGTCATAACCCTGGTATTTAGCATCAAAGTACCGATGTAAGGGTATGTCATTTTTGCGTGAAGTGGTTAAGGTTGAACTGTGAAACATGTCCATAGAAAAAGAAAGAAAAAGGGAGAAGCAATGCTACTCCTGTATACATGTAAACATGGAAACATATACAGTATCTCACAAAATTGAATACACCCCTCACATTTTTGTAAATATTTTATTATATATTTTAATGTAACAACACTGAAGAAATTACACTTTGCTATAATGTAATGTAGTGAGTGTACAGCTTGCATAACAGTGCAAATTTGATGTCCCCTCAAAATAACTCAACGCCCAACCATTAATGTCTAAACCGCTGGCAACAAAAGTGAGTACACCCTTAAGTTAAAATGTCCAAATCAAGCCCAATTAGCCATTTTCCCTTCCTGGTGTCATGTGACTCGTTAGTGTTACAAGGTCTCAGGTGTGAATGGGAAGCAGGTGTGGTAAATTTGGTGTTATCGCTTTCACTCTCTCATACTGGTCACTGGAAGTTCAACATGACACCTCATGGCAAAGAACTCTCTGAGGATCTATAAAAAATAATTTTTGCTCTACATAAAGATGGCCTAGGCTATAAGCAGATTGCCTAGACCCTGAAACTGAGCTGCAGCACAATGGACAAGACCATACAGCGGTTTAACAGGACAGGTTCCACTCAGAACAGGCCTTGCCATGGTCAACCAAAGAAGTTCAGTGCACATGCTCAGCATCATATCCAGAGGTTCTCTATGGGAAATAGAGGTATGAGTGCTGCCAGCATTGCTGCAGAGGTTGAAGGGGTGGGGGGGTCAACCTGTCAGTGCTCAGACCATACGCCGCACGCTGTATCAAATTGGTTTGCATGGCTGTCGTCCCAGAAGGAAGCTTCTTCTAAAGATGATGCACAAATAAGCCCGCAAACAGTTTGCTGAAGACAAGCAGACTAAGGACATGGATTACTGAAACCATGTCCTGTGGTCGGATGAGACCAAGATAAACTTATTTGGTTCAGATGGTGTCAAGCGTGTGTGGCGGCAACCAGGTAAGGAGTACAAAGACAAGTGTCTCTTGCCTACATTCAAGCAGGGTGGTGGGAGTGTCATGGTCTAGTTCTGCATGAGTGCTTCCGGCACTGGGGATCTACAGTTCATTGAGGAAGCCATGAATGCCAACATGTACTGTGACATACTAAAGCAGAGCATGATCCCCTCCCTTTGGAGACTGGGCTGCAGGGCAGTATTTCAACATAACGACCCCAAACACACCTCCAAGTCGAGCACTGCCTTGCTAAAGAAGCTGAGGGTAAAGGTGATGGACTGGCCAAGCATGCCTACAGACCTAAACCATATTGAGCATCTGTGCGGCATCCTCAAACGGAAGGTGGAAGCAGGCAAGGTCTATAACATCCACCAGCTCTGTGATGTCGTCATGGAGGAGAGAAAGAGGACTCCAGGACAACCTGTGAAGCTCTGGTGAACTCCATGCCCAAGAGGGTTAAGGCAGTGCTGGAAAATAATGGTGGCCAGACATAATATTGACACTTTGGGTCCAATTTGGACATTTTCACTTACGGGTGTACTCACTTTTGTTGCCAGCGATTTAGACATTAATGGCTGTGTGTTGAGTTATTTTGAGGGGACAGCAAATTTACACTGTTATACAAGCTGTACACTCACTACTTTACATTGTAGCAAAATGTAATTTCTTCAGTGTTGTCACATGAAAAGATACAGTATACTAAAATAATTACAAAAATGTGAGGGGTGTACTCAATTTTGTGAGATACTGTAACTCCATAGGCTTAGGTTTCCCAGAGTGTTTTCTTTCTTGAGGGAAATGTGTCTTGAGAATTGACAGAATGCGATTTTAATATTATGCATTTTTATGAGTCAAGGCACAAATTTTCATTATGAGAAGATGCAGTTCTTCTATGATTTGTTTCCCGTTGCTGTTTTAATCTGCCAGGCAGAGAGTTATCCATGATGTTGTCATCGTTTTTGGGTAGTAGCCCCCATTTCTGTAGGGTTTTCAATCCTTCTTCCATATTAGTGATTTTGTATGCGATACCATCCCGTTCCACCATTATTTTAGTGGGAAATCCCCACTTGTACACAATGTTGTAGTTCCTAAGGATTTTGGTGATCAAGTTAAGGATCTTCCTTGCCAGGATTGTTGCCTGGGATAGATCTGAGTATAACACTATTCTTGCATAGGGATCTAGGAGGGGTGAGTTGTGACGTGCAAACAGCATAAGTTGATCTTTCACTTGAAAGAAGTGGATTTTGGCTATGACATTTTTGGGAAGTTTTTCTGGGATGTGTGAAGGTTTAGGCAGTCTGTGTGTATGGTCTATCACCAATTCCTGTTGTGGAGTTGCAGGGAGTAGTTGTGATATCATTTCTTTTAAGAAACGCTTAACCACTTGCCAACCGCCGCACGCCGATGTACATTCAAACTTTGGCAGCGGATATCGTTGTTATGGCAGCAGCTAGCTGCCATAACCCTGGTATTCCCGTTTTCGTGCAGTGCTCGGCTTTCAGATAAAAGTGGTCTCTGCAGCGGATTCACTGCAAGATCACTTTTATCGGTGGCGGGAGAGGGGCCCCCCTCCCCCGCTTTTTGGTGCCCTCCGCCGCTTACGGGGGTAAAGCTGGGCCAACGGTAGAGGCGGAGGCAATGGCGTCTGTCTCCCTTCTGTGCCTGGAGATGAGTGAGGCTAAGATGGCGCCCACTCGTCTCCATGACACTGCTGGGCGGAAGCGACGTCAAAACGTCACTTCCGCCCATACGTCTTAAAGGCACATTTTTTTTCAATGTCATTATTTTAATTTTTTTTTTAATTGCATTTTAGTGTAAATATGAGATGTAAGGTCTTTTTGACCCCAGATCTCATATTTAAGAGGTCCTGTCATGCTTTTTTCTATTACAAGGGATGTTCACAATCCTTGTAATAGTAATAAAAGTGACACAATTTTTTTTTGTTAAAACAGTGTAAAAATAAGTAAAATAAATAATAAAAATAATTTTTTTTTTTAACCCCCCCCCCTCCCAACGAGCTTGCGCGCAGAAGCGAACGCATACGTGTGTGTTGCCCGAATATGAAAACAGTGGTCAAAGCACACATGTGAGGTATCACCATGACCGGTAGAGTGAGTGCAATAATTCTAGCCCTAGACCTCCTCTATAATGCAAAACATGCAACCTGTAGGATTTTTTAAACGTCACCTATGGAGATTTTTGAGGGTAAAAGTTTGATGCCATTCCACGAGCGGGCGCAATTTTAAAGCGTGACATGTTGGGTATCAATTTACTTGGCGTAACATTATACTTCACAATATAAAGAAAATTGGGCTAACTTTACTGTTGTCTTATTTTTTTATTCAAAAAAGTGAATTTTTTTTTAAAAAAGTGCGCTTCTAAGAACGCTGTGCAAATACGGTGCAAAAAAAAGTATTGCATTGACTGCCATTTTATTCTCTAGGATGTTAGAAAAAAAACAATATATAATTTTTGGGGGTTCTAAGTAATTTTCTAGCAAAAAAAAACTGTTTTAAACATGTAAACATCTAAAATCCAAAACGAGGCTGGTCCTTAAGTGGTTAAGATCCGCAGGTTTTACATTTTCAGCAATATCCCTGAACTTCACATTGTTTCATAGTAGGTGAGGTTGAAAAAAAAAACAAGTCCATCAAGTTCAACCTATGTGTGTGATTATATCCCTGTATATCCCTGTATGTTGTGGTCATTCGGCTTATCTAATAGTTTCTTGAAACTATCGATGCTCCCCGCTGAGACCACCACCTGTGGAAGAGAATTCCACATCCTTGCTGCTCTTACAGTAAAAAACCCTCTACGTAGTTTAAGGTTAAACCTCTTTTCTTCTAATTTTAATGAATGGCCACGTGTCTTGTTAAACTCCCTTCCGCAAAAAAGTTTTATCCCTATTGTGGGGTCACCAGTACGGTATTTGTGAATTGAAATCATATCCCCTCTCAAGCGTCTCTTCTCCAGAGAGAATAAGTTCAGTGCTCGCTACCTTTCCTCATAACTAATATCCTCCAGACCCTTTATTAGCTTTGTTGCCCTTCTTTGTACTCGCTCCATTTCCAGTACATCCTTCCTGAGGACTGGTGCCCAGAACTGCACAGCATACTCTAGGTGCGGCCGGACCAGAGTCTTGTAGAGCGGGAGAATAGTTACATCTTTCGTCTGCATCTATCCTCTAAATCTTCGACCTTCAATCTGAGATTCTTAATCTTCTTTTCCAGATCATAATGTGCATCCATTAGATCATTGTGTGTGTCAGTAAAGTCACACATTTTGTTTTCTATGTAATCCTTTTTTCAATGACATTTATTTCTCTTTTAGATCGCTGCATAAAATTTTGCATACAATTCTGTAGTATCCCTGACATTATCATGTATTTGATTGTGAAGTCAGATATAGGCTGACCTGTGGTGGGGATTACACTCAGTTTGGCATCATAGGGGTTACTTTCCATTGTGTAATTTACATCATTTATAGAGTCACTTACATTTTGTTCAGATGAGGTAATTCTTCTCTTCTGTTTTGGAAGGCTATTGATATCCTCTTGGCTTAATGTACTGTCCTCATATCGAGTTTCAGCCTGTGTCCATTGACCCTCTACAGCGGGTGCTTCCTGCTGCCTCGTGCTGCTCTGTGAGGAGTAGGGGACAGCGCCATCTTTCTTTTCAGGAGTCCAGACCGGGCTCTGAATTCCCCTAATTTTCGGGGTTTCTCTCTGTTTTTACTTTTTCTCATCGTTTTTGGCTGGTCACCGCTGCTCCTGGATTCGGTTGGAGCCCTCAGGATTGCTTTTCATAGCTTTAGAATGGCGCAGGGAGACCCGTTCGTAAGGAGCTCACGCAGGCTGCTCCTATCCGCCTTCAAAGCTGGCTACGCCCCCCTTATCCAAACAATCTTGAATCTTTTTCCGAGTGCATTAAATTATGGCCTCATCATACAGACTGGCTCCCCAAGCTGTTGTTTACAAAATAAAGAAAGCTTGCAGGGAAAATCTATTTAAATGTCTTTTTTTTTCTTTAGAAATGTCAGTTTTGCTGCAGCTGGGTACCCCACAGGAACTACTGTATAATTAAAGGAATTTTTCATTGTTATTGTTTCACTTTAAGCATCATTAAAATCACAGCTCCTTTAACCACTTTAATACAATATACCTTTCCTGCCCAGACCAATTTAAAGCTTTCAGCGCTCTCACACTTCGAATGACAATTACTCAGTTATGCTACACTGTACCCAAACACAATTTTTATAATCTTTTTCTTATAAATAGAGCTTTCTTTTGGTGGTATTTAATCACTGTGGGTTTTTTATTTTTTGCAATATAAGCGAAAAAAGAGTGAACATTTTGAAAAAAAAACTACTTTTTTTTTTAGTTTTTATTGTCAAATTTTGCAAATAAGTAATTTTTCTTCATAAATTTGGGCCAAAATTTATACTGCTACATATCTTTGGTAAAAATAACCCAAACTAGTGTATATTATTTAGTCTCTGTGAAAGTTATAGAGTCTATGAGCTATGGTGCAAATCATTGAAAATTGATCACACCTGATGTACTGACCACCTATCTGATTTCTTGAGACACTAACAAGCCAGGAAAGTAAAAATACCCCCAAATGACCCCCTTTTGGAAAGTAGACATTCCAAGGAATTTAGTAAGAGGCTTGGTGAGTTTTTTTAAGTTGTAATTTTTTACCACAATTCTAGGAAAATTAAGATTTTTTTTTTTTACACAAAGTTGTCATAATAACAAGTTACTTCTCACTCACAGCATATGCATACTTGCAATGACATCCCAAAATACATTCTGCAACTCCTCCTGAGTATGGCAATACCACATGTGTGAGACTTTTACATAGCTTAGCCACATACAGAGGCCCAACATCCAAGTAGCACCTCCAGGCGTTCTAGGAGCATAAATCACACATCTAATTTGATGACGACCTATCACAATTTTGAAGGGCCCAGGACAATGGAATTGCCCACAAAATGACACCATTTTGGAAAGCAAACACCCCAACATATAACCTATGAGGCATAATGAGTCTTTTGAATGGTTAATTTTTTTGCAGAGGTTTTTGTAAAATGTGGAAAAAAAGTGAAAACGCATTTTTTTTTTTACACAAAGTTGTCCATTTATAAGATATTTCCAACACTTAGCATGTATATAGTAAAAAGGACACCCCAGCATACATTCTACTACTCCTTCTGAGTATGGCAATACCACATGTGTGAGACCTTTACAGAGCCTGGCCACATACAGAGGCCCAACATTGAAGTAACACCTTCAGATGTTCTAGGGACATAAACTACACACATAAATTCCTGCCAACCTATCAAATTGTTGAAGGCCTTTCATATTTCTAACACATAACATGTACTGTACATACCAATTACAAACCAAAATGACGAGATGACAGGTACTCTGGTGGGGGTGACAGGTACTCTGACAGGGTGACAGGTACTCTGATGGGGTGACAGGTACCCTGACTGGATGACAGGTACTCTGACTGGATGGCAGGTACTCTGACGGGGTGACAGGTACTCTGACGGGTGTTAGGTACTCTGACTGGATGACAGGCACATCAAATGGGGTGACAGGTACTCCAGATGGGGTGACAGGTACTCTGATGAGCTCAGAGACAGGTACTCAGATGGGATTACAGGTACTCTGATGAGCTCAGACAGGTACTCAGATGGGGTGATGATGACAGGTCCTCTTTATACAGAGGGGTCAATCTGGGCACAGTGTAACATACAGTAATTTGTAACTGACTATTCCCGTGATCTCCTCCTCACACTGGATCAGTGTGTGAGAAAGAGAACTCAGTAACAGGCAGTTACCCATGGTTTGTTTATGTTTGTTACCAGCTGTGATTGGACACAGCCAGTCACATGGTAAAGAGCCAATTTAATTGGCTCTTTACCCTGATCAGGGTGGGGCTTTGTCCGAGGGACAAGCCTCAACCCAGATTGCCATGCTGAACGCCCCCGGGGGTGTGCACGAGCGGCGTGCATGCAGATCACCAAAGTGACCGGCTGTGATTGGACACAGCTGGTCACGTGGTAAAAAGCCAATTTTATTGGATCTTTACCCTGATCGGGGATGGGCTGTGTCCTGAGGGACACGCCTGAGCCCTGACTGCTGCACTGCAGGCCCCCGGGGCCCCGCAGTAGCGGCGAGAGGCGGAAAACAACATGTGACGTCCACCCAGGATGGCAGGGTGTTCATGCCAGCGTCATTTGTCTATACGCCGGTACAGAACTGGCTAAAAACAGTTCTTTTTAAAGTTTTTTTTGCACTGGTACATGTTCCCCAGGAAAATACCTGGGCCCCATACCCTTTTTATGGCCAATAACTTGCATATAAGCCTCTAAAATGAGGACTTTTGATTTTTCATGTTCAAGTCCCATAGATTTTCATGAGGTTCGTCCTTCTGGTGTGAACTTTTGCGATGTTCGAGAGTTCTGGCGCAAACCGAACCGGGGGCTGTTCAGTCCATCTCTTTTCAACACTTTAGATCTACAGTAATAGCTCCTTTGCCTACTGCAAGGCCACTCTAGTGTATACAGAGCTACAGATACAAAATATTAATATACTTTTTCATTTAATATAATTAAATATAGTTTAATATCTGAAGCTTGTGTATTTCACTTCAATTTGAGGGTGAACCATGCTGCACCGAAATATGAAATTGGTAGAATTTTAGCATATGCTATTGTAAAAATTAGAACTCGTGGTGCATTAAAATACACAATGATCCCACTAATAACCAAGGACCCACTAATGTCCTATATAAAAAATAAAATTGAATATAATTAGGTATATTATACATATGCATTTTACCAAGAATGAGATGTGAAAATCTTTTATTTTTTTTTTATGTAATTGTCCTATGGTACTATACAGCAGATAGTATATACTGTAGATATAGTATTTCTATATATAGCTCATTAAATAGCAATTATAAATTAAAAAATAATAACAAACATATTAAAAATAGACAATAGCAAGAAAGTCTAAAATTGGTCAGCATTGCAGAGGGCGAAGGGTTGCAATTTAGTGACAAAGACGCCACATCTAAAAATTAATATCTAGACCAGGAAATTTTTAAAGTATGACTAGATCTTGAGCACAACAATAGTGTGGAAATGAATGATGGTCTGGAAGAAAAACAAAACCAATCATTGTATCCTCTTGACTGTTTTATACTGTACAATATTTGCAAGACACAGAACAAAAAGTGATATGGAAAAGTGGAAGTGCAGTTGTCGCCTGAATACTTCTGCACTGGATAAAGCTAGCACATTCATTAACTCCACTGCTGACATAAAACACAAGAATACGAAAAATGTGCATTACAAAATCCATCTATGAAGATGGAAAGCATGACTTCCAAAATGTCAAGGTTGAAATAAAATGAAATACATTCATGGCTTTAGTAGGAAACATTCTGAATTTCTGGATACTGAGCAGTAAAAGTTGGAGATCTGCAAAGAAGCTTGTTTTTATAAAAGTAGTGAAGGATGAATGAAGTAGAGAGGATTTGAGTTGCATATACAACACAACAGAGCAATTGATTTAAAATCTAGTGCTGTAAACATTAAGCTGGAATTCTGTCTGCGGGAGAAAATAATTCAGTTAAACAGGCTGATGGAAGCATATCACTTTTCTTCTTATGGTGACATCTTTATAGATCACCGTGCTATACTATATTCAGTATTTGTACAGATGTACCATCTGTGAGAGCACAAAACTATTTATCTTACTACCCATTTTATTCATCTACTTGTAGAAAAGTTTTAAAAGTCATAATTTAATTTTAAAAAAAGGCATACAAAGTTGTCATGCTTCAAATTGGGAAATTTTCATCTTTTTATTCTCCTGAAAACCCTGCCACTGAAACCATCCGATCCAATGTAAAGGTGGAAAGTTTGACATGCAAAGAAGTTGTCAGACTTCTTGTTGCTCCATTCTCCATTAGGGTATGAAATACATAAAGCACTTTGTACCTTCTTTCTATGTGCTCTAGAAGGTCCCAGAGTTAACAGAGTATCCTGCCCCAACACCCATTTCTGACTATGCTGTATCAAGGAGATGAATATGTAATTAGTCTACAATAGGGATGGGCCAAACGACCCCCTGTTCAGTTCACACCAGAACTTTTGAACATCGCGAAAGTCCGGAACCGAATAATGAACTCCATTGAAGTTTATAACACCCGAAATGGAAAATCAAAAGTGGCCATTTTGAAGGCTTATATGCACGAAATTGGCCATACAATGGTTATGGGCGTCTGGGTACTGCTCTGGAGGACATGTATTAATTAAAAAAGAGTTAGTAAAAAACTTCATTTTTAAATGAGCAGTGATTTATTATTGCTTAAAGCGAAAGCATAACAATGACAAATTCCTTTCAATATAGTGCCTGGGGGGGAGGTCCCCCTAGTCTACCTGTAAAGTGGCACATTTGTACTGTGTATAGAAGCTGCTGCAGCAATAATTGCATTTATAAAGCCAACAAAAATTACATTTTCCCTGCAAGCTTTCTTTATTTCGTAAGCTTGGGAAGCCAGTCTGTATGATGAGGCCACAATGTAGTGCACTGGGAACAAGATTAGAGATTTTTTGGATACTGTAACATTAGGCAAGTAAAATCGCCTGGTTGTATCCAGAATGGAAAATACGTATGTCCCAGATTCAGGCTCTATGCCGATTTGTACCACTAGGGGGAAGTGCTGAGATTCCTGCAGAGGTAGAGTTAAAGCGGGGTTCCACCCAAATTTTGAACAATATCTGTATGTATTCTCTTCCTTGCCTAGATGCTGACATGCCGTTAAAAAAAATTTAAATCTCCGTAATTACCTTTTATTTTTCTAATCTTCTTTGCACTTCCTGGTTCTCCTCCCGTGGGAGTAGGCGTGTTTCTAGCCTCTCCCAGACTCCTGGGAGCTAGTCTCAGGCTTCCCAGGATGCCACTGAGCATATGCGGGAATGAGCGGTGAATGCTGGGAGCACAGCATTCACCACATCCAGGAAATAAATGCTTGTGGGCTTCAAATGCCCACAATGAAGATGGAAACCGCCTGCAGTGAATAATATAAGTTATTCTTTCCGACGAAATCTGACACAGGCGGACATATTACACACAATATGTGAGTATGTAATGCTGAGAAGAAAAGTTTGTGAATGAACTAAAAAAAAAAAAAAAACGATAGATAGGTGGATTTAATGAGCCGATAATCCCATGGCGGGCGGCAAGGCGGCCATCATGGCAGCCAAGTGTGATCTCCCCGGCGTTCCGGAAGAGCAACGCTCCGAAATCTCGTCATCCTCGCCGAAATCTTGCGATGTCTATGACGTCACGTTGCTCGCGCGGGGCCCCGCACATGCGCAGTGACGAAAGGCATCCGAGGATGTTCCGGAATGCCGCCGGCGGATTGCGCACACCTGGATGGATAGATGCAAGGTACACACACCCCCCTAATTATAGGTATAAAAACTGATACTTGGCATATGTTCTCAATCTCCTCTTATCTGGTGAACTGCAAACACACTCTGCTGCCTGTTATCACTCCTGCTGTCACTCTCGGCTACCACATAGTAAGTACACTCTCTTAGCCATGTGTTGCTATAGCATCTTTTTGTCCCACATAATTGGGGCATACTGACCCCTATTATTGTTATTATTATTTTTTTGACTACTGACAATATATTTGGTCATATTCCTTACAATTATATACTTTGTTTGTTCTTAGACTGGTTGACTCAGGTTTTGGATACCAACCCCCTGAGTCTTATACAGCTTGTGACCAATCCCGGGTTGGCTAACAAGCAACAGTCTAGTCATATGGGACAACTTGATGCATCCACATGTGTTATTTAGCACTCTTTGAGGTAATAATTTTGTTTTTCACATCCCCACCCCCCAACAGTCCCCTTCCCCCTTCCCCTCTCCCCCTCTCCCCCTTTCCCCCCTCTTCACTCACTTGCACCCATTTGCACCAACTATGTTTATTACATTTTATCACATCCAGATTGCACGTTTTATCTCACTCCTCAAACCCCCTCTTTTCTTCACTTTCCTTTCACTCCATCACTACCATTTTTCTTGAACACAGATAGAATACTTACCAACACCCTTGCGGCCATGTACCCTCTATGGTATTTTTCTTCAAACATACACCAGATAAATATGGTTTGGAACCCTTTTTGGCTTGAGCCATATATATTACATTTATAATGCCCTTGATTTCTCAGTGGCTTTTTTAGCCCACAGATTAAATCTGATTATTTCATTATGGGCTTTTACTTATTTCTCCTTGCAAATTTTCATCGCAGGTGGTTTGGTGCTTTCCGACCGGTCGTCTGCTCTGGCGGGCGTTGCTCAAAAGTGTGACCTCTCGTAAGCCTCGTTGCTTCTCACCATCCTGGTCTGGGTTGTGGTGGCGGTAGAGGTGATTGGAATCCTCCCTTGTGGAAGAGGGCAAAGCAATATATCTTTTAAAGGGATCTCCATGTGGGAATCTGTGTTTTCCTTTGGACATACACTCAATTGGTAACTATACTGTATTGATGTATCACATAATCAATGTAGTTAATATTATATTTATACCAATGGAACTTATATGTGCATATCAATTCTATTTTCATGTTCTCCCCAGCAGACTGATCCTCTGAAGAAGACCCCAAGTATAGGGGTTGAAACGCGTCAGATGTATTGTTCTTGATATAAAGTATTGTTATGAACAAATGTCTGCTTATGTATGTTCAGCCAACAATTTTTTTTAAATAATTCCCACTGGAGCTCATTGTTTTTAACTCTGATAGTATATTATCCAATAAAATTGTTATATTTTTTCATACAGCACTGACTATATCTGTTATTGTGCTGCCTAAAAACCCCAATGTGGGGAAATTCTTCCTTTTTTGTTCCACTTATAATACTTATATACTTAGAAATTATTGTTCCTCCTGCCCTGTGTGTCAAAAATCAGCACCTATGCCACATTTCCGTAACCCGCTGGTACCTTCCCATCATCGAGGTCCCCTTTGAAAGGATTGCAATGGATTTAGTAGTTCTGATAATGAAGTCCGCTAGGGGGCATTAGTACATTTTGGTTATATTTCCTGATAGGCTCCATGGCAGCATACGTGTGGGTAGGCTCCGCCTCCATAACTACCCAATAGGACCCCTCTCCCATAAATCTTTGCTCTAGGCTGCTATCCATGTTCCGTAACTAGCCTACTCCAGACATTTGGGAGGGACTCCTGCTGCCATGGAGCCTATCAGGAAAGGAAAATTATGGTAAGTATTTGATATAAATTTTCCGTTTTCCTGACAGGCTCCATGGCAGCATACGTGTGGGAAATAACTCGCCCAAAACACACACGGGTGGGCAAAAATGTTTGAGCAAAGAAACCAAATTTTATTTAACATTGTCAACCGAGAATACTTGTAAACCAAAATTAATGGATGACAGAGCAGCAGGCTCAACACAGTAGTGAGAAACAAATGTGTTAATAGAAGACCAGGAAGCCACTTTACAAATGATTTCAGGCACGACATGCCGAGAAGCTGTCCACGAGGTTGAGATACTCCTGGTCGAATGAGCTGTCACTGCCTCTGGAGGAGCCAAGCCCTTTGCCTTGTATGCCCTCTGAATGGTCTGTACAATCCAAGAAGAAATTGATCTGACCGAAGCTCACATTCCCTTGTTTTTACCATGGAGAAGAACGAAAAGGAATTCCGTTTGTCTGAATGGAGCCGTGACCTCCAGATATTGTTTTAGAGTGTGGCCTATGTCAAGTGGATGAACGTCCTGATTATCCGTTGTTCTGAAAGTAGGAAGTACAATCTCTTGGTTTTCATGAAAGACTGAGGTCACTTTAGGGTTTGACCCTAGCATAGGAATCAACACTACCCTTTCTGGAAAGAATGTCAGAAAAGGTTCCTCTGAACCTAAATTTCTAATCTCCGACACTCTTTTAGCCGAAGTCACAGCTACTAAGAAGGTGGTCTTGAGCGTGAGGTCTCTTATGGAAAGAGGTTTGTCAGGATCTGATCCGAGACTGGAGAGAAAATCCAAGACAATAGGGAGGTCCCATTTGGGAAACCTAGGTCTTCTTTGAGGTTTAAGCCTGATAGCTCCTTTAAAGAATTGACGGACTAATGTGTGATTTGCCCAAGATACTCCTGTGAAGGCCAAGATGGTTGAAACTTGAACTCTTAGTGAGCTGACTGCTAAGGCTAGGTCCAGCCCTGATTGGAGAAAGCTTAGAATATCCTGTACTGCTGGAGAGTTACACGGATTTGACCGGGAAGACATATGATCAGTGAATTTAGACCATATACATTCGTATACCCTATTAGTACTTTCCCTTCGGGCACTAAGAAGAGTTGGAATAGCTTCTTCAGGACAACCTAGAGATTCAAGCCTTTCCCTCTCAAGAACCACACCCTGAGGTGTAAGCAAGATGGGCATGGGTGTAACGTCGTGCCTTGAGACAGTAGATCCGGCCTGAGAGGAAGGGGAACTGGGTCTTGATAACTCAGGAGTGATAACAGAGGGAACCATGGCCTGTTGGGCCAGAAAGGAATCACTGCAATAATCTCCACCTTCTCTGTTCTGAGCCTCCGGAGAAAATGAAGAATCACTGGTACCGGAGGGAAGGCATAAGCCTACTGAAACTTCCATTGATCTGAGAGAGCATCTATTCCATATGCCTGAGGGTCTCTGAACCTTGAATAATATCTGGGTATTTTGTGATTGCATGGGGAAGCAAACAGATCGACCTCTGGAAGTAAAAGGAAGTAAACCCGTGAGAGGAAGTCCGCCTGTACATTCTGAATCCCCGGAATGTAAACTGCCGAGACGTTGGACAAATACTTCTGAGCCCAGCTCATTATTGGCTCCACTTCCTGTAACAGAGGCCAGCTGCAAGTTCCACCTTGCTTCTTTATGTAAGCCACCGCGGTTGTATTGTCCAACCTTAGCATTACTGATGACCCTTCTATTAAATGGCGAAATGACAGGAGTGCCTGAAAGGCGGCTCTCAGCTCCAGAATGTTGGAGGCAATCCTTCGAGCAGGGACAATCCATTGGCCTTGAGCCACTTCTGAAAGGCAGTGAGCTCCCCAACCCCGATTGCTGGCAGAAGTTAATGTGACTCATGAGATGGAAATGATTGAATGGTGATTGCGCAGATTCTTCCCTTGAAGCCACCAAAGGAGAGACGTTCTCATAGTTGGAGTAAGGTGTATGCGCTGGACTTGGTTGGAAGAATCCCATTGTTGAAGGAACCCTTTTTGGAAGGGTCGTGTATGCCATTGGGCCCACTTCACCATAGGAATGGTAGCTGTCATCGTGCCAATTACTTTCAGGCATTGGAGAGCGGAGAGGTGAGATGACGCTAGGGCTGCATGTATTCTGTCTCGAATCACTCCAATCTTCTCCTCTGGAAGGGAGATGGTGCCTTCCAATGTGTTGAAGTGAGCCCCTAGAAACACCAGAGATTGAGTTGGCTCTAGATGGCTCTTCTCTAGATTCAGAAGCCACCCGAGTTCCTGCAGGGTGGAGATGACCACGTTCTTGTGCTCTAAAAGTTGATCTTTGTTCTGAGCTAGAAGTAGGTCGTCTAAATAGTGGTGGAGATGAACCCCCTTGATGCGAAGTAGGGCCACAACAGACAAAAGGACCTTGGAGAAGACCTGAGGTGATGTTGTTAGGCCGAAGGGTAGACATGTGAACTGCAGATGCTAATTGCCTACCGCAAAGTGGAGGAATTGTTGGAAATCTGTTGCCACTGGCACGTGAAAGTATGCATCTTTTAGATCGATTGAAATCATCCAATCCCCCATATATACTGATTGTTGAATCGTAAGTAAAGATTCCATTTTGAATTTTTCCTTTCGGATAAAGGAATTAAGATGTGTTAAATCTATTACTGGTCTCCATGTACCGTTTTTCTTCTGTATCATGAACAGAGGAGAATACATGCCTTTGCCTCGTTCGTTTTCTGGAACAGGGACGGCTGCGCCTTGATCCAATAAACAATTCACGTAGGTTAATAGGACCTGCTTTTTCTCTTCTGAACCTGGAAGAGATGTAAGAACAAATCTGAGTCTTGGGGTATTGTTGAAGACCCACTTGTGACCGGAGGAGACCGTCTTGATGGTCCAGTAATCCCGGATTGAGGCCGCCCAGACATGCCCGAAGTGGCGAAGACGAGCCCCCACCTGGCATGCCTGAGCGGGCCCAATCTCAAAAGGACTTAGTGGAGTCCTGGTTGCCAGAAGAACCACCTTTTGCGGGTTTCTTAAAAGAGGACTGCCTGGATTTCCAAGATCTTGAAAACTCCCGACCAGGTCTGTAGCTGCGCGCATCCTTAGCACGATCAGAGTTTTGTCTTCTAGGAAAACTACGTTTCTGATTTTGTAGACGTCTGTCTTGAGGGAGGAAACCAGACTTCCCACTTGTGGCCCGGGTTATGGCACTATCAAGCTTGTTGCCGAACAATGAAGAACTTTCAAACGGAATTCAGCACCAAGCTTGCATGGAAGCTGGATCCGCCAACCATGGACGGAGCCATAAGGCATGACGTGCTGAAACAGCCGCCAACATAACCCGGGACATCAGGCGGATGACATCAATAAATGCCTCCCCAAGAAAGGCTGATGCCAGCCTGATCTCCTGGATAGGAGAATCCTTCGTTGTTTCAGCAGAGATACCTCTTAAGAACTCATCCACATTATCAGACCAAGATTCCAAAGCTTTGGAGACTGCAGCTATCGCAAGTACTGGCTTACATGCCATTCCTGAAGTCAGGTAGACCCTTTTTAAATCTGAATCAATTCATCTTTCCAAAGGATCTTTAAAAGATACAGTATCTTCTAAGGGAAGCGTTACATATCTTGCTAGTCTCATCAGTGTTGCATCCACTAATGGAGCTGACTCAAGGTGCTTTACTTCCTCTTCCTTAAAAGGGCATAGTTTCAAGACCTTTGATTGCATGGAACTTTTCTTGTCCATCTTGCTCCATTCCTCAGAAATGACATCGCCCAGCTCAGAGAGAAAAGGAAAATACTGTCGCTCCTTATAAAGCTGCTTGAAAAACTTTCTCCGTTTTGGGGGGGGAAGTAACCGGATCTTCCCACTTCAGGGCCTCTTTTACTGCCTTCACCAAAGAAGGGACTAGAGCATACTCAAACCCCACGCCAGGATCTTCCAGATCCGATTCGCTCTCTGAAACAGGAGCAGAAGGGTGACTTGGCTGGGAAGACTCCCATGACTCATGCACAGAACCTTCTCCCACTGGAGGGCATAATGGGTCTGATGGGGAATCACGGGGCTGTTGCGCCTCTCTTTTCTGTAGAGATTCTTTCACAACCCATCTCACCATAGATTCTAAACGTTGGTCTGCACCATCCCTCTCATCTGCAGCTTTAGAGAAGCAGTGATCACGGAGAGATTTGTCTGCTGGAACAGGCATCCTGCACCCCCAGCATGATTTTCCTGATCTCTTGCTAGAGTGAGATGAAGGGGGGTGAGAAGGATCTTTATTGCGCTGTTCAGATCTGGCAGGAGATCTATGATGGCTAGACCTGGAGGAAGATTGCCGGTGGTGTGATTTTGATGATCCACTTCCTTTATGGGAACTACGGTGTGGATCAGACCTAGGAGGGCTGCGAGGAAAGAAGGACAGAAAAGATAGAGAAAGAAATCAGCTAGTGTCCTAAAATCCTACTCTCCATCCTTGTACAGGTAGAAAAGCATAACTGCAAACATACCTGCTACAAGCGGGCTGGCCACTAGGGGGCAGTGAGAATTCCATGGAGTCAACACAATAGGAAACTGCAGAGACAGATTCACACATCAGCTGGCTGACAACAGACCTCAACCCCCAGACAATAGAGATTGTCTTACCTTGAACCGCCAAGATAGTCGCCCCGGGAAGCCGTCGTATCCCCCATTAATGTTCCCGGACTCTGTAAGCTTTCCACAGCTTTTAAAAGTGGCGCCCGTGACGTCATCGCCGACGTCAGACGCGAGACGCTCGCGCGCATGCGCGAACCAAGCCTCGACTTCGTATCGGGTCCGCGCATGCGCTGAGCGCACGCCGGTACCCGGAAGTAACAGAGAGAGTGGCTGCTGGAACGCAGGGAGCGTCAGCACCGATTAGGACACCAGTGAAGCAGGAGAACACACAGAGGTACAACAACACATAAACACTGCTGCCATATGTAAATGCATAAAAACTTGCCCCTCCACCTACGATCACCTGGGCCGAGGAACCGCCATCCATACACACACACACCGAACTTGGCAGCAGATAATGGTCGCCTGAAACATTAGGCAAACAGACCGTGCGCACATATATGAACCGATCCAATCTTCAGCGCTACTCTGCTATACACTCCATACCCTGCTTAACAGTCAGGGCCTATCGGAGGAAATTATGGCACTCGGCTGATTAGATCGTAGGGAGGTTTATCTTCAGGTAGGAGAACCAACACCTGGTCCTACGGAGGAGAACAAAAAAGGAACATGGATAGCAGCCTAGAGCAAAGATTTATGGGAGAGGGGTCCTATTGGGTAATTATGGAGGCGGAGCCTACCCACACGTATGCTGCCATGGAGCCTGTCACGTATTTAATTTTTGTTTATAGTGTTTATTTTTTGTTTTTTATCAATATCTCCTTGTTTTTTGTTTTTTTTCTAGTGCTCTCCATAATATTGTTTTTATTTTTGTGTGTCAAGTTACCACAACACCATTATTACCTAGTATTTTTTTTTAACCTCAAGGAGGTTGTTTGGTGTTGGTGTCCCTTGTTAATTTGACATTGTATTTTTGAAATGTACCTGCCTACTCACAAACAAACTGTCCTTTTTGAAGTAAAACACATAGCCAAGTATTTGTGAAAATAAAATAGCCATTTATTCGGGGTCATAAGAAAATAAAGAGAAAGGCAACGCTGGAGAAACTGGTGAAATTGGCGAAGCCTTTGTACCCCAGGGCACACGTCAACTATTTTACACCCAAAATTGGTAGCCTAAGTAGTCCATATAATAGTGAGCACAATCCTGTTCAGGACTACAAAAGATCAGGAACAGCAGCAGATGACATATCTGTCCCCAGGCTGTGGTCATACCACAGCCTGCGTCTTTTGTCAGACCAGACTGAACCCAGGCCATCCCTTTCTTGTCTTACTTCCACTCTTCCTTACACGCTTGCTTCCAGGCTGTGGCTGTAGTGTTGGAGGTGTGGCAGAGGGTGGAGGAGGAGAATGGTCCAACTCACACAGGTGTGTTTTGGTTGTGAGTTGGCCCCTCAACCCCATATTTAGGGTCGTATACATAATTTCCTCACACAAGAGGCGTAGGCCCTTCTCCATTTACTACATTTTGCTGGTAGTCATGCAGCCAAAAGCCTCTTGAGGAGTGGGGGTGGCTCTGAGGGCCGCCTTAGCCTCCCGAATCAGCCCAGGCACTGCCTCCTGCACATTACTCCCCTTCCTGGGCCTTTTGGTTGGAAGGCGGAGGGGAGGGACCTGGGATTCTGTCAGGCTACTGGGCCCGGCCACCTCATGGCTGCCACTTTTCCCCGCCACCTCCTGGCTGCCACTTTCCACAGCCTCCTCCTGGCTGAGGCTTTCCTGTGTATGAAAAAAGAACATAGTTTTAGTTTTTTGGTCATCAATCACACACAATTTTCAGCTCATGACTGTTGCAAATTGAATGTTAACAAATAGAAAAGACTATCATTCTGACCCCAGCATTTTTCCTTCTTGTCCCAAACATTTTTGGCCACTTCTGTCTATTGATATGTAAAACACTTTATTAAATATGCAATTAGTGATCAATAATAACATCTAGTTAACATCATTAATTTCACGACCAGAAATATGTTGAACAATGTTATACCTGACTCAAGCTGGGCTCCTCCACTACTTCTTCCTGGCTGCAAGGCCCAGGTTGGACATCAGAGGCCTCAGCTGAGGTGGAAGGAAGCATGGAAGGAAGAGTGGAGAGTGATTGCCTGACTTTAGTCTGGTCTGACAGAAACCGCAGTCTCTCATAGTACCACAGTCTAGGGATATAAATGGCATCCACTGCAGCTCCTGATCTCATGGAATCCTGGACCTTATTGTGCTCCCTATTATAAGTGCTCCTCAGGCCAACAATTTTTGCCTTCAAATAGGGGATGGTTGCCGTGGGGACCACCCGCTTCACCAACTCCAGCAGTTTCTCCAGCGCTGCCTGCCTCTTTTGTTTATGATTATAATGCGGATGTTTCACCTGCCACAGACTGGGCAGCTCCCTGTACTTGTCTATGAATATGGGGAGGAAGTTGTGGTCATTGAAGCCATCCATTTTCTATGCAAGACACAACACAAGACAAACCCTAATGTCAGGCTAAACTCTCCTAATCTTGTCCCAATATAGGCCTCAATCTAGAAGCAGTATAGACCACTGATGCCCCAAATTCAAATTGTATCTTCTTTCTAACGATCGGCACTTCCGATACTCCTTTGTCCGCTCACAGATCATACGTACGACACACGCGTGTTACGCTTTATATACACTGCTCGTGCATGAAACTTTGCCCGCCCCTGACGTTCTTTCTAGTCTATTTCCCACCCCTTGTCTTTCAGCGCAGTGAGAGAGCACATGGCGGAGAAAGAGCAAGTGCATTCAGACAGCAGCAGCAACGATGAGCCCGGAGCCACGTACGTCCCGGTCCCGGAGGAGAGTTAAGACCTCGAATATGTCCTTTGTAGAGATGGTGGATGTCTTGAAGAGGGCCGACTATGATGGAAAGTAAGGACCTTACCTAAACCCAAATGTGAGAAAGGCCAAGATCATGGCTAAAGTTGTAAAGAGTCTGCGCCGGAATTTTGGGGTACGATGATTCAAGGATCAATTGAGGAAACGATAGTCAGACCTGAAATTGAGGGAGCAGGATCAGTACAAAAGGATCAAGAGAGTTCTTCAAAAAAGTAAGTTGTTGTCAAGTAAGTTTTTGTCGTGTGTTCCTATTATTATTATTACTTGCATGCTACTCCATGTGCTTTTCTTTACAGTTGTACAGTTTAAAATGGCAACTTTCAGGTTCGTGGGCACAGTAATCGTTCATAGTAAACATCGTTTGTTTGCCCACTAATACGATGTTTGGGGCAGATTCAGGTTAACTACATTTGTTCATGCCTATTTGTATTAAAAGAAGTTTAGTACATTGTTGTCTAGATTGGTTTGTAACTAGAATGAAATGCAAACTTGATTCAGTGTAAGGAGAGGACATGCAGCAGCTGTTTACACATCTGGATGCAGGAGAACTAGTGTGGGACACAAGAACAAACTTTTTAGGGTGTCCCACACAGGTGCTCCAGTGGATACTAGGGGTGTCTCCATGTGTGAAAATTGTATAAAAAAAGTAAGTATTCCAGCTTTAGAAAGGGAAAAAAATGTCTTCAGCTTGGAACTCTGCCCAAAAAGACAATTGTACAACACTCCCAAGCAATGTTTCAGATTCCTATTTCTGCCTGCTACGTAAACCTTTTTTTTCACATAGGGGAGAAAAGACTCTGGACATCTGAGGACACCAGGGACCCCCCACCTCCAAAAAAAAAAACAAATCCCCATACCCCAACCAGAAGATGTGGAGGAAAGAGAGGTTTATGAAGTGGGTGAAATAGTGACCACAACAGGTGAGTGTCTGAGACCACAGCTTCAGGTAATAGATGTATGCCTGCATATTTTTAATACATGGTGTGTTTTTGAATTTTAGGTGATGTGGATGTTGTGGAAGAAGAAACTCATTTCACCAGTGCAAGTGCACGCGTCCTCATCAGGGAGATCATGGTGTGTAATTGTGATTTAAAAAAGATAAAGGAAAACATCAATGATGTTCAACAAAAAATGAAGAACATCATTAATGTTTTTGGCAGAATCTAAAACACACAAAAATTGTATCTTTTGTTGTGGAATTAATTATTTTAAATCCAGTTTAAAGTATTTTAAAAGCCAAATTTTGAAGATGCACACAGTGTGTCAACATGTGAATGTGCAGAGAGTAGAAGTTTTAAAATCAACAATGTGTGGCTTCTTCTTTCAATGTTCAATAGCAGTTTTGGTACTAAGTAGGGATGAGCTTCGAGTTCGAGTCAAGCCCATGTTCGACTCGAACATCGCCTGTTCGCCTGTTCGTCGAATTGCGAACGTTATGGGCCAAATTCGAGTGGTGCATCACGACCCATAATTCACTGCGGCATCGCAGTGCATTGCTGGCTGATGATTGGCCAAGCATGCACTATGACCCGCATGCTTGGCCAATCACAGCACCGTCTGTACAGAGAGCCATAATTGGCCAAAGCCAGGGTGGTTTTGGCCAATTATGGCTCAGGGGGTTTAGTACACGCCCCACACTATATAAGGCCGCCTGCATGGCAGCCTTGTGTAGTGTGTTGCGGCGACAGAGAGACAGTGTCTTTTGATTTAAGTTAGATAGAGTAGGCAGGTGAGTCAGTTAGCTGCACTTACAGTGTATTGTGTATATATATGCATCCCAGGTGTTGTGTGTATGTGTATATATAGTGTAATTGTCTTCTGCTGCCATATCTTTAAACTTCCATATTTATTGCTAGCTCTATAACAAACACACTGCAATAGCAATATTACTGGTGATTGATTCTCAACTCCATGTGGCTTGAGTGATCAAGAGAGGTAATTAGCTTTACGACCCTAGCCTGTGTCTGTATCTGGTCATCTCCTCCCCATATTCAGAGAAATGCATCCCAGCTTAGTCTCCCTATAAATTTATGGCAGGTTATGGGGTGGCGCAGACAGGGGCAAGGCGCAGATATCATGGCTCTGTCCTGAGTGGCTCTGTCACGAGCAGTGGCGGAACTACCGCCATAGCAACACGTGCGGCCGCTATGGGGCCCACAGCTGTTAGGGGCCCCTCAGACCGGTGACAGGCGGCTCCGCGGGTGACAGCGGGCAGCTTTGCGGGCCCGCGGGTAAGAGCGGGCAGCTCCGCGGGTGACAGCGGGTGGCTTTGCGGGCCCGCGGGTGAGAGCGGGCGGCTCCAAGGGCTGTCAGGCGGGGAGTCAGCTGGGCGGCTCGGCTCGTGTGTGAGCAGGCTGGCCAATCAGGGAGCTGGCAGCCGGGGGTGCATAGAGATGACATCATCTCTCACCACCCGGCGCCCTCCCTGCATCCCTGCAGTGCAGTTCCCCCCTCACTGTGCAGGCAGCCTCAGGAAGCAGAGAGATGACCTTATCTCTCTGCTGCCTGACTCTGGGACACAGCATGAAAGTGACACAGGCAGCAAGTGACAATCCGTAATGTGTGACAGGTGAAGTGGCAAATGACAATCCGGGACGTGGCAGCAAGTGACAATCTGTAACATGTGGCAGGCGACGTGGCAAGTGACAATCCGTAATGTGTGGCAAGTGACAATCCGGGACGTGGCAAGTGACAATCCGTAATGTGTGGCAGGTGACGTGGCAAGTGACAATCTGTAACATGTGGCAGGGGACGTGGCAAGTGACAATCCGTAATGTGTGGCAAGTGACAATCCGGGATGTGGCAAGTGACAATCCGGGATGTGTGGCAGGTGACGTGGCAAGTGACAATCTGTAACATGTGGCAGGCGACGTGGCAAGTGACAATCCATAATGTGTGGCAAGTGACAATCTGGGACGTGGCAAGTGACAATCCGTAATGTGTGGCAGGTGACGTGGCAAGTGACAATCTGTAACATGTGGCAGGCGACGTGGCAAGTGACAATCTGTAATGTGTGGCAAGTGACAATCCGGGACGTGGCAAGTGACAATCCGTAATGTGTGGCAAGTGACAATCCGGAACGTGGCAAGTGACAATCCGTAATGTGTGGCAAATGACAATCCGGGACGTGGCAAGTGACAATCCGTAATGTGTGGCAGGTGACATGGCAAGTGACAATCCATAACATGTGGCAGGCGACGTGACAAGTGACAATCTGTAATGTGTGGCAAGTGACAATCCGGAAAGTGGCAAGTGACAATCCGTAATGTGTGGCAAGTGACAATCTAATGTGTGGCAAGTGACAATCTGGGACGTGGCAAGTGACAATCAGTAATGTGTGGCAGGTGACGTGGCAAGTGACAATCCGGGATGTGGCAAGTGGATAATCGGCAACGTGTGACAAGTGACAATCTGCATCTGGTGGCAGGCGACGTGGCAAGTGGACAATCCGCAACGTGTGGCGGGTGATGTGACAAGTGACATTCCGTGACAAGTTTCATCTGGTGGCAGGCGACGGTGGCAAGTGACACGCTCAGGGCTCCCACTGATTCTGCATTATGATGAGTTGAACTATTTCATTTTATATAACAGAACAGAAATTGGTTAGAAGGCTGGAGGTCAGCAATGTGTGTCCTTTAAGGGCTGCATACAGTATACTGCATTCTTTGCTGTTCAAAATTAATATAAGCTGTTGCCTGGGTACTGTGCCACATGGGTGCGGTAATCTGTTGTTCAATGGCATTAGTTCTTTTTTGTGGAGGGGGCAGTTTGCAGGTGGGGGGGTGGTTTGCAGGGGGGGCGGTTTGCAGGGGGGGGCCCATACAACATTTTGCTATGGGGCTCTGTGATTTCTAGTTACGCCCCTGGTCACGAGTGATGCGCAGTTTCACCGACACAGTTTAACGAAAGCAGGATAACTAAAGCTGCATGAACAAGAACTCTGCTCTACTCTGCAAGACGACAAGCAAACCAGCTTTGACATTTATTTTATATTAGGTTCCTTTCCCACTCTCTATCCACTAACATACTCCTTATTCTCTTCCTTCTCACATTGGTGTCTTCTATCCTCAAATTATCTTTACTCTACCCCTCTTCTCTTCCCTGCAGCATGCACATATCACCCTCACTCATACCCTCTCCCTACTATGGCACCCATCATCTCCTGCTTTGCTGCACCCACATGCTGACATAGACACCAGGGCCACTAGACACATGCGCTCATGCACATCCCACTCCCACCTTGCCTTCCTCGCCCTCCTCCTTCCCCTAGTCTCAGGCGACATTTCTCCTAATCCTGGTCTGCCATTTTCCAAATACAAGCCACATATCCAATACCCCTCCCCCTCTGGCAACCACCGCAATCCACTCAGTTTAATTTCTATCCCCTTGCTTCCTCAAAGCACCCCACCAATCTCATGCGCCCTTTGGAACGGCCGCTCCATCTGTAACAAGCTAACATCTGTACATGACCTTTTCATCTCTCATGGCTTGAACATACTCGCTATAACAGAAACCTGGCTTCAAAATTTTGACTCAGCTTCTCCTGCTGCCCCCTCCCATGGTGGTCTCCATTGGACTCACTGCCCCAGACCCAACAGACAGAAAGAAGGTGGAGTTGGCTTCCTTCTATCCCCACAAAGCACCTTCAAAGTCTTTCCTGTCCCTCCCTCTCTATCCCTCTCTTCTTTCGAGATGCACTGTATTCATCTGTTTTCTCCTATTTCTCTTAGGATTGCAGCAATTTATTGGCCTCCAGGACCGGTATCGCGCTTTCTTGATGACTTTGCTGCCTGGATACCCTACTTTCTCTCCTCTGAAATACCCACCATTATTCTTGGGGACTTTAACATTCCTGTCAATGTTAACAGCCCAACTACAGCTAAACTTCTCGACTTAACCTCATCTTTTGACATAACCCAATGGACACATACTTCCACTCACTCCAATGGTAATACCCTTGACCATGTATTCTCCCATCTCTGCAACCCTGGCAACCTCACCAACACCCCCTTTCCTCTATCTGATCACAACCTCATTACTTTCACTGTATCCTTGCCTCCAACCACCCATCCCTCCAAGCAGCAAACAATTACTTGTAGAAACCTTCGCCACTTTAACCCTTCTCTTCTCTATTCTGCTACTGACCACCTATATGACATAATCTCTCCCCTGTCCTGTCCTGACCTGGCCACCTCTGTCTACAACAGTTCACTCTCATCATCACTAGATGCACTTGCTCCTCTAACCACACGCAGAATCAGGCCCTGACCGTTACAACCCTGGCAAACTGACAACACTAGAAATCTCAAGAGACATTGCCGTGCTCTTGAACGACTGTGGCGTAAAACCAAATGCCTGCAAGACTTCACCCTATATAAATCTGCCCTTCTAAAATACAATTCATGCCTCCATGCTGCCAAATAAGACTACTTTGTCTCTCTTATTAATTCCTTGTCATCCAGTCCCCGTCGGCTCTTCACAACCTTTAACTCTCTGCTTCGTCCACCACCCCCTCTACCCACTAACTCACTCACTACCCAAGAGATTGCCAATCACTTCAAAGATAAGATCGATGCAATTCGTGAGGACATCTCCACTGTGCGTACGTGTTCCCCACCTAACATACCTTGCCTAGCAGCACATTCAACGCTCTCCTCTTTTGAATTGGCTACTACGGAAGAGGTTACAAAAATTTTCTCGGATGCCCACCTAACCAATTGTCCTTTGGATCCTGTTCCCTCACAACTACTACGGTCACCCTCTTCTTCTATCCTATGCTCCCTCACCCACATCTTCAATCTCTCCCTCTCTAGTGGCATCTTCCCCTCCCCTCTAAAACATGCGCAGATCACTCCCATTCTTAAAAACCCCTCACTGGACCCTACCGACCTGAACAACTTAAGACCCATCTCATTGCTCCCATTCACCTCTAAACTTCTAGAACGCTTAGTCTACAACCGTCTTAGCTCCTACCTCAATGAAAATAACCTTCTTGACCCCTTACAGTCTGGCTTTCGCTCGCAGCACTCCACGGAAACTGCCTTACTAAAACTCACTAACGATTTACTAACTGCTAAAACCAATAGCCAGTACTCCATACTCCTACTACTTGACCTCTCTGCAGCCTTTGATACTGTTGACCACCCGCTCCTTCTCAATAAACTACATTCCCTTGCACTCCTTCATTGTCACCTACAACTCTGTCTCCTCCTCTCCATTGCCCCTTTCTGTGGGGGTCCCCCAAGGCTCTGTTCTTGGTCCCCTTCTCTTCTATATCTACACTTCCTCCCTCGGTCACTTAATAACTGCCCATGGCTTCCAATACCACTTATACGCTGATGACACCCAAATTTATCTGTCTTCTCCTCACCTCACTCCTTCAGTCTCCTCTCGCATTACTAACTTACTAACTGACATATCAGCATGGATGTCGCACCACTTCCTTAAACTAAATCTCTCTAAAACTGAGCTATTAATATTCCCCCCCGCCCGTGCACTGATGACTTTTCCATCAAAATCAACAATGCAACCATCAGTCCCTCCCCTCACGCCAGGGTACTAGGTGTAATCCTAGACTCTGACTTGTCATTTCAGCCTCAAATCCAATCGTTGTCAAAAGTTTGTAGAATTCACCTCCGTAACATCTCTAAAATTCGCCCCTTTTTAACAAATGAAACCACCAAGCTCCTCATTCACTTGGTGGAGCAGAAGAATTAAGGTGCCTCTCTCTCTCTCTCTCTCTCTCTCTCTCTCTGCAATTATGGGCACAGTGGTAGACTGCATTTGATGGGCACTGGTGAGACTGTATTGATCTCTTGTATCATGTCTGCAGTCTCTGACCATATCTTGTCTTATATCATGTCTGCAGTCTCTGACCATCTCTTGTATCATATCATGTCTGCAGTCTCTGACCATCTCTTGTATCATATCATGTCTGCAGTCTCTGACCATATCTTGTATCATATCATGTCTGCAGTCTCTGACCATATCTTGTATCATATCATGTCTGCAGTCTCTGACCATCTCTTGTATCATATCATGTCTGCAGTCTCTGACCATCTCTTGTATCATATCATGTCTGCAGTCTCTGTGGGAGTTTCAAGGAGGGAGGTGTCAAGAGTGGGAGTGTCGCTGAGATGGGGGTCATGGGAGAAGTCAGACACCAAACTGGAGCCGACCAACTGATCCCTGCATGATGAACCCAAGAGGAGATCAGTGACAATGCCACCAGGCCAGTCTAAGGGGGGGGGTCACTGATGTATGATGTAAGGGGGGAGTGAATACAATAAGTAAAGGGACACTGATATAAAGGTTTCCTCCTTATATCAGTAAACCCCCCCCCTTGCCTTAGGCTGCTTTCACACAGAGGCATTGGGGGCGTCTGCCACAAAACGCCACTATTTTTAGTGTCAATTTACCGTCTTCTTTGCCGCTAGTGGGGCACTTTTAATCCCTGCTAGTGGCCGAAAAAAGGTTAAAATCGCCCACAAAGCAGCGCTTTGCCGGCGGTTCCCGGCGCTGCCCATTGGTTTCAATGGGCAGGGGCGCTTTAGGAGCGGTGTATACAGCGCTGCAAAGATGGGGCTTGCAGGACTTTTACCGTCCTGCCAGCGCACAGCTCCAGTGTGAAAGCACTCGGGCTTTCACACTGAAGTGAGAGGAGAGGCTCTTTACATTCACTATGCAAGCGCTATTTTTAGCGCTATAGCGCCTGTAAAGTGACTCAGTGTGAAAGGAGCCTAATGCCGCGTACACGCGAGCGGAATGTCCGACAGAAAAAGTCAGACGGAAGCTTTTCATCGTATATACCGATCGTGTGTAGGCCTCATCAGACTTTTTTTTTCGAAAATTCTGACGGACCTAGAAATAGAACATGTTCTAAATATTTCCGACGGAACCAATTCCTATAGGGAAGACCGCTCGTCTGTATGCTGTTCCGACGGACCAAAAACGACGCATACTCTGAAGCAAGTACGAGACGGAAGCTATTGGCTACTGGCTATTACACTTCCTTTTTCTAGTCCCGTCGTACGTGTTGTATGTCACCGCGTTCTGGACGGTCGGACTTTGGTGTGATCGTATGTACGCAAGACAGTTTCAGCGGAACTCCGTCAGAAAAACCTTCAGTGTTTATTCCGACGGGAAAACCGGTCGTGTGTACGCGGCATAAGTGTATTCTTTCTGCAGAAGGTGGTCTCTGGTCACCAGAGTCAGCCCCCCCCCGGTCCCAAAGTTCCTGGGGTACCCCTTGATGATTGACCACTTTTAACTGGAATTTGTGTATATATATATATATAAAGGCCTATGTGCTTTCATATCTGTCTTCTCTATATATAATACACTCTTCAAATTTGCATGGTTTTCCCTTTCATGAACAACAAAATAATGAAGTTGTGCTGTTGGGCTATTATTATAATGCTATGGGGCTGGGATGACCTTTTTTCCAGGGCTGGTTTTTATTCCCAGTCCGGCCCTGCGGCTATCCCCTACTCTTGCTACCTTCAGGCGATCCCTGAAAACTCATCTCTTCAGGAAAGCCTATCACGTCTCCAACTAATCTCCTACCACTTCCACCAGCTCATTCCCCACAGTTACAGCCTTTTGTACCACCTGCCCCACCCTATTAGATTGTAAGCTCTTCTGAGCAGGGCCCTCTTAATCCTCTTCTATTTTATTGTATTATAACTGTATTGTTTCCCTTTTATATTGTAAAGCGCTGCGTAAACTGTTGGCGCTATATAAATCCTGAATAATAATAATAATAATAATATATATATATATATATATATATGCACTGTAATCAGTTTAGCTAGATCCGTTCCTGTTATTCTCTTCCTACTGACAGGCAGGCAGGTGTTTTTACAGTATTTACAGTTAGTGTACTGTGTCCTTTGCATAGTGTGCACCTAAAGATACCTGAAGAAAATTGCTGGTGTTCTTCTGATCCTATTAGTACCACAGGCAGGCAGCTGCAGTATTTACAGTTAGCGTACTGTGTCCTCTGCACAGAGTTCACCGAAAGCTACCTGAAGACAATTGCTGGTGTTCTGATCCTATTAATACTACAGGCAGGCAGCTGCAGTATTTACAGTTAGTGTACTGTGTCCTCTGCACAGTGTGCACCTAAAGCTACCTGAAGACAATTGCTGTTGTTCTGATCCTATTAATACCACAGGCAGGCAGCTGCAGTATTTACAGTTAGTGTACTGTGTCCTCTGCACAGTGTTCACCTAAAGCTACCTGAAGACAATTGCTGGTGTTCTGATCCTATTAATACTACAGGCAGGCAGCTGCAGTATTTACAGTTAGTGTACTGTGTCCTCTGCACAGTGTGCACCTAAAGCTACCTGAAGACAATTGCTGGTGTTCTCATACTTATAATACTACAGGCAAGCAGTTGATTCTGCTAGCTGCAGTATAATCAGTATATATACTCATCCCAGCTTTGTGCAGATACATCTCACTGCAGGCCATTAGTATGTCTGGAAGGCCAACAAGGAGAGGCAGACAGTCACAAGCCAATAAAAGAGGGCAAGCAGGCTCTGTGTCTAGAGGCAACAGTGCTGGTCATGGACACGGTGCATCCTCATCAGCACATGGCCATGGGACACGCTTGTCCTTTTCTTTGGCAGCTGTCCGTGTTGAGCCGCAACATGTGGAAGACTTGGTAGAGTGGATGACCAAGCTGTCCTCATCCTCCTCAACCTCTCTCACCCAGGCTCAGGTTACTTTGTTTGGCAAAGCAGCTACCAACGCGGCCTCTTCCCTCGGCTCAATGGCATCAGTCACTCCTTCCCTAGCCCCACCATGTCCTCCTGAGGAGTCCCCGGAACTGTTTGACCACAGTGTTGGGTACATGCTCCAGGAGGATGCCCAGAGTTTTGAAGGCTCCGATGATGGTACCCAGCTAGAGGAAGGCAGTAACGTGAGCCCAGAGAGAGGGGGTGCCCAAGAAGGACAGCAATCTGGCAGTCATGTTCCCCCAGCTGCAGCATATTGCCAGCTTTGCTCCAATGATGAGGAGGGAGGGGATGATAAGGTCACTGACTCAACGTGGGTGCCTGATAGGACAGAGGAGGAGGAGGCACATCACCAATGAGGCAGGAATGCTCTCCAGGGGCCAGCTTAAGGGCAGCACACCGACTGCATCACACAGCAGAGCTCTGCATGTGCAGGGCGCTGCTGTCTCTGCACGTTATTCCAAAAGTTCTTTGGTGTGGGCCTTTTTTGAGATGAGTGCATCAGATCCCACCACTGCTATTTGCAACATATGTCTCAAGCGTATCTCGCGTGGCCAAAACATTTCCTGCTTGGGCACCACATGCTTGACCAGACATATGTTGACCTGCCATGCAGTTCGTTGGCAAGCGTACCTAAAAGACCCACACCAAAGAACAAAGAGGACCTCTCCTTGATCCTCACCAGCTGGGATCTCCAACCCCACTATACCTTCAGTCCTCTCTGAGACCTGCACTGAGAGGAATGAAGGTGTAGAATTAGGTGTGTCACAGCCAAGTACTTGGGGGTAATCTGCTATAAGTAAACCGACGTCAGATTGTACCAGGCAAATTTCCCTGCCCCAGCTGCTGCACCGCAGAAAAAAAGTTTGCTCCCAGCCATCCACATGTCCAGCGGTTGAATGCTAATTTGGTTAAATTGCTAGCACTTCAACTGCTGCCTTTTCAGTTGGTAGACTCTGCCCCCTTCCGTGAGTTTGTGGAATGTGCGGTTCCTCAGTGGCAGGTTCCCAAGCGCCGCTTTTTCTCGTGGAAGGCGATTCCGGCTCTCTACTGGCATGTGGAAGGCAATGTCTTGGCCTCGCTGGACAGGGCAGTCAGCGGTAAGGTGCATATTACCGCTGAATCATGGTCCAGTAGGCATGGACAGGGACATTACCTATCTTTCACCGCGCACTGGGTGACTCTTCTGGCAGCTGGGAAGGATGCAGGACAGTGTGCAGTAGTGTTGAAGGTTGTTCCGCCACCACGCCTCCAAAATTCTTCTAGTGGTGATTCTGCCACACCTCTCTCCTCCAACCCCTCCTCTTCTTCTTCCTCCATGGCCTCTTCCTGTGCTGATTTGTCCTCAGAACCAGCTGAGATCCGTAGGCGTTCAAGGGGCTACGCCAGCATGCAGGCAAAAAGATGCCATGCGGTGCTTGAGCTGGTGTGCTTGGGGGACAGGAGTCACACTGGGGCAGAGATTCTGTCAGCTCTGCAGGGGCAGGTTCAGAGGTGGTTGACGCCATGCCAGCTTAAGCCATGGTGGTTTGCGACAATGGCACAACCTCCTCTCCGCCCTCCGACAGGGACAACTGACCCATGTGCCCTGTTTGGCTCACATCCTTAACTTGGTTGTGCAGCAGTTCCTGGGCAGGTACCCGGGATTACAGGATGTCCTGAGGCAGGCCAGGAAAGTCTATGTGCATTTCCGCCGGTCATATAAGGCCAGTGCTCGGCTGTCTGACATCCAAAAGGAATTTACCCTGCCCAAGAACCGCCTAATCTGTGACATGCCCACCAGGTGGAACTCAACGTTGGCCATGCTGCAGCGGTTGCACACACAGCAGAGGGCCATCAATGAGTACCTATGCGACTATGGCACCAGGACAGGGTCAGGGGAGCTTGGTTTTTTTTCCACGCCAGTGGGCTATGATCAGGGATGCATGCACTGTCCTGTCACCATTTGAGGAGGCCACGAGGATGGTAAGCAGTGACAGTGCATGCATCAGTGACACTGTCCCTCTTGTCCACCTGTTGGAGCACATGCTGCATGGACAGGGCACTTGAGGCAGAACAGAGGGAGGAAGAGGAGGACTTCCTTACCTCTCAAGGCCCCCTTTATCCAGACAGTGTTCCTGCATGCCCACTGATCACACAGGAAGAGGACGAGGAGGAGGATTAAGTCATCATGGAGGTGGAGCCTGGCACTCAGCATCAGCAGCATTCTTCAAGGGATCATTTACAGTCCGAAGAAACCCATGTACGTGGCTGGGAGGGGATGGCTGCGGATCATGTTGTCCTTAGTGACCCAGAGGACTCTGGACCGAATGCCTCAGCAAACCTACGCTGCATGGCCTCCCTGATCCTGCAAAGCCTGCGGAAGGATCCTTGTATTCGTGGTATCAAGGGGAGGGATCATTACTGGCTGGCAACTCTCCTTGATCCATGTTACAAGGGTAAGGTTGTGGACCTTATCTTGCCGTCACAGAGGGAGCAGAGGATGAAACATCTTCGGGAGGCCTTGCAGAAAGGTTTGTGCAACGTGTTTCCAGAGCCTGGGAGGTTACAATTTCCTGGTCCTCCTGGACAACGCGTTGCTGAGGCTTCGGTCAGTCACAGAAGGAGCAGTGGAGAAGGTGGCCGTCTGACCGATGCGTTCAGACAATTTTTTAGTCCGCAGCCCCAAGGTATGATCGGTTCCAGCAACCATCGCCAGCATCTGATTCACATGGTACAGGAATACCTAGGGGCAAGATCAGACTTGGACACCCACCGAAAATCCTCTGGGTTACTGGGTCTTGAGGATGGATCATTGGCCAGAGCTTGCACAGAATGCAATTGAGCTACTGGCCTGTCCTGCATCCAGCGTTCTTTCGGAATGCACTTTCAGTGCTGCTGGAGGCTTTATAATCGATCACAGGGTCCACCTGTCCACCGAATCGGTCGATCGGCTGACCTTCATAAAAATGAATCAGTCTTGGTTTACCAGCTACCAAGCACCTGATGCTGATGTAACCGAATATTATTTTTTTAATGTGAGATCCCTTCAAGACTGCCTATGCTGATGCTGAGTGACTATCCTGTTATGCTGAGTGACAATCCTCTTCCTCCTCAATTTTCATGCTGATAGCTTGTAAGAACATTTTTGGTTCTGGGCACCGCTACCAGTGGCTAAGGCCCAATTTTTCAGCCCTTGTTTAACAGGGGCGTGTAATTACAATTTTTGATGCAATACTTTGCAGCAGGGCTCATTCCTGAGCTCCAACTATAGCATCTGTGAGGGGTTGCAGTGTTGTGGCACCAGTGCCTAAGGCCCAATGTTCAACAGGGACATGTAATTACAATTCTTGATCTACTATTTCACAGCAGGGCCCATTCCTGCGCCCACCAAGAGTAACTGTGAGGATTTACAGTGTTGTGGCAACACCACCACCAAAGGCCCAATTTTTCTGCCCCTGTACAACAGGTGCATGTAATTACAATTCTTGATATAATATTTCACTGCAGGGCCCGTTCCAGCACCCACCAAGAGTAACTGTGAGGACTTACAGTGTTGTGGCAGCACCAACACCTAAGGCCCCAATTTCTGCAGAACATATAGGGCAGGTCCCTACTTTTAAACATCCAACTTACAAACAACTCCTACTTGCAAACAGAGTTAACATGGGAAAAACGTGTCTCCTCTCCACAGATGCTTTATCACCAATCCTTGTTTCACTAAGAACCCCAAATTTAAAAAAAAAACATTTGTCATTGGGACAGAAAGTGAGGTGAAATCTTCTGAAGAGATGCACAGACAGCAAAACCAATGTTACAGGGGTGATAACCCTTCCCTTTGTTTTCCAAAAAGCGTAAAAATTGATTTTTTGGCTGGAGATACACTTTAAAAATGTACCAGTTCAAAATTACAAACAGATTCGACTTAACAACAACCTACAGTCCCTGTCTTGCTTGCACTGCCTGTATACTGCTGTTCAGAGTATATAGGGCCTGGGGGCCCCGCGCCTTTCCTTTTTTTAATTTTGGTGTGAGGTTCCCCTTAATATCCATACAAGACCCAAAGGGCCTGGTAAAGAACTGCAGGGGCAGGTACCCATGCCGTTTGTCTCACTGATTTTGATCCATATTGCTAGGAACAGACATTACATTAAAGCCGCAAGCAGTTTTAAATGACTTTTATTCCTTTACAAATTTCATTTTGTGCAGGGACTGTTCGAAGCACAGTAAACACGCGCCACTTTACAGGCGTACTATAGACACCCCCGAGGTACGATATTTAAAGGAATATTTCACTTTTTTTCACTTTAGGCATCATTAAAATCACTGCTCCCGAAAAAACGGCCGTTTTTAAAACTTTTTTTTGCATTGATACATGTCCCCTGGGGCAGGACCCGGGTCCCCAAACCCTTTTTAGGACAATAACTTACATATTAGCCTTTAAAATTAGCACTTTTGATTTTGAACGTTCGAGTCCCATAGACTTTAACGGGGTTCTAAAGTTACATAGTATTACATAGTAGGTGAGGTTGAAAAATGACACAAGTCCATCAAATCCAACCTATGTGTGTGATTATGTGTCAGTTCAGTTCAGTGATGGTTCTGAAATTAACGCAAACTTTCGGTTCGTTCGCAGGTTCTGGTGCGAACCGAACCGGGGGGTGTTCGGCTCATCCCTATACATGACAGACTATCCAAGGGTTAATACTGCAAGACACCGAGGGCCCCCAAGTACTGGGAGACAATTTCAATGAACAGAAGACACATACACAGAGTGAGTTCAAAGAAATGTCTGAGTTTTATTGGGCGGGTATACAGCTTATATTTGGTTCAACTTTACCAATCATAATAGGGGAGGGGGGAGCTGTTAGTAGGAGGATATACTGAATATCATGAATGAAACAGTTCATCATTATATGATTATACACGCCTATAACCCCTAAAAACATGGCTGCCACAAGGTTACCAGAGTGGAAACGCCATCTGTTGATGACTAATAGATCATCTTTCTGTAACCTTCCTGTCCTACGTTTATGTACCCTTAGAGAGGAAGGTGGGCAAAACCACATTTTATTTATATATTATAAGATGCTCATTAATGCTTATGCAAGCAGGTCTGTGCATGCTCTTGCTACATATAGCTGAAAACCTAAAACTTACAGAATAAACTTGAAAATGAGTTTTGCACCTAAAACAAGTGTACATACACTTTATAGCTAAAGCAAGATGGAGTCACTGTTGTTCAGTCATATTACTACAATGTGAAACCCCAAAGTTTGGAGTATATGTGAATTTTGATGTATTGTGGGGCGTACACACGGTCGGACTTTTCGACCGGACTGGTCTGACGGACGCCAACGGACCAAATCCGGCAGACAATCCGATCGTGTGTGGGCTTCACCAGACCTTCAGCAAACTTTTCCAGTCCCAAATCTGACGGACTTTAGATTTGCAACAGGCTTTAAATCTTTATGTCGTAACTCTGCCGGACCCAGAAATCCGCTCGTCTGTATGCTAGTCTGACGGACAAAAACAGACGCTAGACAGATATTGGCTACTGGCTATCAACTTCCTTATTTTAGTCCGGTGTACGTCATCACTTTGGTGTGATCGTGTGTAGGCAAGTCCGTTCGTTGAAAAGTCCGTCGGAAGTCCGTCAAAAGTCCGTCGAAAGTCCGCTGGAAAGTCTGTCAGACCAGTCCGGTCGAAAAGTCCGCCGGCGTGTATGCGGCATTGGTTCTATGCACAAGGTTTCATACAGTATCTCAAAAAAGTGAGTACACCCCTCACATTTTTGTAAATATTTTATTATATCTTTTCATATGACACCACTAGGGATAAGCCGAACACCCCCCTGTTTGGTTCACAACAGAACATGCAAAAAATTTGTTTGAACACGCAAACACCGTTAAAGTCTATGGGACATGAACATGAATAACCAAAAGTGCTAATTTTAAAGGCTTATATGCAAGTTATTGTCATAAAAAGTGTTTGGGGACCTGGGTCCTGCCCCAGGGGACATGGATCAATGCAAAAAAAAAAAGTTTTAAAAACTGACGTTTTTTCGGGAGCAATGATTATAATAATGCTTAAAGTGAAACAATAAAAGTGTAATATTCCTTTAAATTTCATACCTGGGGGGTGTCTATAGTATGCCTGTAAAGAGGCGCATGTTTCCTGTGTTTAGAACAGCCTGACAGCAAATTTACATTTCAAAGGAAAAAAAGTCATTTAAAACTACTTGCGGCTATTAATGAATTGCCGGTCCGACAATACACATAAAAGTTCATTGATAAAAACGGCATGGGAATTCCCCAGAGGGGAACCCCAAACCAAAATTAAAAAAGAAAAATGAAGTGGGGGTCCCCCTAAATTCCATACCAGGCCCTTCAGGTCTGGTATGGATATTAAGGGGAACCCCGGGCAAATTTTTTTTTTAAAAATGGCGTGGGGTCCCCCTCAAAATCCATACCAGACCTGGGTTTAAGGGGAACCCCGTGCCAAAATTTAAAAAAAAATGGCATGGGGTCCCCCCAAAAATCCATACCAGACCCTTATCCGAGCACGCAACCTGGCAGGCTGCAGGAAGAGAGGGGGGGACGAGAGTGCGGCCCCCCCTTCTGAACCGTCCCAGGCCACATGCCCTCAACATTGGGAGGGTGCTTTGGGGTAGACCCCCAAAACACCTTGTCCCCATGTTGATGGGGCCAAGGGCCTCATTCCCACAACCCTTGCCCGGTGGTTGTGGGGGTCTGCGGGCGGGGGGCTTATCAGAATCTGGAAGCCCCCTTTAACAAGGGGACCCCCAGATCCCGGCCCTTGCCCCCTGTGTGAAATGGTAAGTGGGTACAAAAGTACCCCTACTATTTCACAAAAAAAGTGTCAAAAATGTTAAAAATGACAAGAGACAGTTTTTGACAATTCCTTTATTTAAATGCTTCTTTCTTCTATCTTCTATCATCTATCTTCTATCTTCCTTCGGTTTCTTCTTCCATCTTCCTCTTCTTCTGGTTCTTTTGGTTCTTCCTCTGGTGTTCTCATCCGGCATCTTCCTCTGTGGCGCTGGCGTCTCCTTCCTTTTTTCTTCTCGGGCCGCTCCGCATCCACCATGATGGGAGGCTCCCGCTGTGTGATGCTTCTCCTCTTCTGACGGTTCTTAAATAATGGAGGGCGGGGCCACGCGGTGACCCTGCCCCCTCTGATGCACGGTGACTTCCCTGTCCGCCCCCCTCTGACGTCACGGGGAATGCCACAGGGAAGTCCCCATCAAGTCCCTGTGCGTCAGAGGGGGCGGGGTCAACGGGTGGCCCCGCCCTACGTTATTTAAGAACCGTCAGAAGAGGAGAAGCATCACACAGCGGGAGCCTCCCATCATGGTGGATGCGGAGCGGCCCGAGAAGAAGAAAGGAAGAAGACGCCAGCGCCGCAGAGGAAGATGCCGGATGAGAACACTGGAGGAAGAACCAGAAGAACCAGAAGAAGATGGAGGAAGAATCCGAAGGAAGATAGAAGAAAGAAGATAGAAGATAGATGATAGAAGAAAGAAGAAAGAAGAAAGAAGATAGAAGATAGAAGATCCCGGGGAGGGCCGAATTCAAGCATGAATATTGAAGATAGAAGAAAGAAGAAAGAAGATAGAAGAAAGAAGATAGTAGAAGATTGAAGATAGAAGAAAGAAGAAAGAAGAAAGAAGATAGAAGATAGAAGATAGAAGAAAGAAGATAGAAGATCCCGGGGAGAGCTGGGATCTGGGGTCCCCTTGTTAAAGGGGGCTTCAAGATTCCGATAAGCCCCCCCCCCGCAGACCCCCACAACCACTGGGCAAGGGTTGTGGGGATGAGGCCCTTGTCCCCATCAACATGGGGACAAGGTGTTTTGGGGGGCTACCCCAAACACCCTCCCAATGTTGAGGGCATGTGGCCTGGTACGGTTCAGGAGGGGGGCACTCTCTCATCCCCCCTCTTTTCCTGCGGCCTGCCAGGTTGCGTGCTCGGATAAGGTTCTGGTATAGATTTTGAGGGGGACCCCACGCCATTTTAAAAAAAAAATTTGGCCAGGGTTCCCCTTAATATCAATACCAGACCTTTTTTTTTAAAATTTTGGTTCGGTGTTCCCCTGTGGGGAATTAAATGCCTTTTTTATCAATGAACTTTTATGTTGTATTGTCAGACCGGCAATTCATTAATAGCCGTGAGTAGTTTTAAATGACCTTTTTCCTTTGAAATGTCATTTTGCTGTCAGACTGTTCTAAACACGGGAAACATGCGCCCCTTTACAGGCATACTATAGACACCTCCCAGGTACGAAATTTAAAGGAATATTACACTTTTATTGTTTCACTTTAAGCATTATTAAAATTACTGCTCCTGAAAAAACGGCCCTTTTTAAAACTTTTTTTTTGCCTTGATCTATGTCCCCTGGGGCAGGACCCAGGTCCCCAAACACTTTTTATGACAATAACTTGCATATAAGCCTTTACAATTAGCACTTTTGATTTCTCCCATAGACTTTTAAAGGGTGTTCCACGGCTTTCGAATTTGCCGCGAACACCCCAAATTGTTTGCTGTTCGGCGAACTGGCGAACAGCCGATGTTCGAGTCGAACATGAGTTTGACTCGAACTCGAAGATCATCCCTAGACACCACTGAAGAAATGACACTTTGCTATAATGTAAAATAGTGAGTATACAGCTTGTATAGCAGTGTAAATTTGCTGTCTCCTCAAAATAACTCAACACACAGCCATTAATGTCTAAGCCGCTGGCAACAAAAGTGAGTACACCCCTAAGTGAAAATGTCCAAACTGGGCCCAAGGTGTCAATATTTTGTGTAGCCACCATTATTTTCCAGCACTGCCTTAACCCTCTTGGGTATGGAGTTCACCAGAACTTCACAGGTTGCCACTGGAGTCCTTTTCCACTCCTCCATGACGACATCATGGAACTGCTGGATAGTAGAGACTTTGCGCTCCTCCATCTTCTGTTTGAGGATGCCCCACAGATGCTCAATAGGGTTTAGGTCTGGAGACATGCTTGGCCAGTCCATCACATTTACCCTCAGCTTCTTTAGCAAGGCAGTGGTGGTCTTAGAGGTGTGTTTGGGGTCGTTATCATGTTGGAATACTGCCCTAAGGCCCAGTCTCCGAAGGGAGGGGGTCATGCTTTGCTTCAGTATATCACAGTACATGTTGGCATTCATGGTTCTCTCAATGAACTATAGCTCCCCAGTGCTGTCAGCACTCGTGCAGCCCCAGACCAGGACACTCCCACCACCATGCTTGACTGTAAGCAAGATACACTTGTCTGTACTCCTCATCTGGTTGCTGCCACACACGCTTGACACCATCTGAACCAAATAAGTTTATCTTGATCTCATCAGAACACAGGAATCCAGTAATCAATGTCGTTAGTCTGCTTGTCTTCAGCAAACTGTTTGCGGGCTTTCTTCTACATCATCTCTAGAAGAGGCTTCCTTCTGGGATGACAACCATGTAGACCAATTTGATGCAGTGTGCGGCGTATGGTCTGAGCACTGACAGGCTAATCACCTACCCCTTCAACCTCTGCAGCAATGCTGGCAGCACTCATATGTCTATTTCCCAAAGACAGCCTCTGGATATGATGCTGAGCACGTGCACTCAACTTCTTTGGTGGACCACGGCGAGGCATGTTCTGAGTGGAACCTATCTTTTTAAACCGCTGTATGGTCTTGGCCACCATGCTGCAGCTCAGTTTTAGAGTCTTGACAATCTTTTTATAGCCTAGGCCAGGGATATGCAATTAGCGGACCTCCAGCTGTTGCAGAACTACAAGTCCCATGAGGCATACAGTACCTGCCCGTGAGATTGTGTTTCCAGCGCGATCCCATCGCGCTGGTTTTTGGTGACAGGGTACTATGCATCTTACACCTTTTCCTATTGCAGCAATCGCGAGAGAGAATTCCCCTCCAAGAGCATACCAGGCCCTTAGGTCTGATATAGATTTTAAGGGGAACCCCCTACGCCGAAAAAACAGCATGGGGGTCCCCCCAAAATCCATACCATACCCTTATCCAAGCATGCAGCCCGGCCGGTCAGGAAAGATGGTGGGGACGAGCGAGCACCCCCCCTGAACAGTACCAGGCCGCATGCCCTCAACATGGTGCACAATGACTTATATAGGCATAGGGCGCAGTCACCGGGTGATGTCACCCGGTGACCCCGCCCCTTATGACATCACAGACCCAGGGCATAATGGGACTATGACATCATAAGGGGCGGGGTCACCAGGTGACATCACTTGGTGACCACGCCCCATGCCTATATAAGTTGTTGCGCACCTCGCACATGGCATTACAGCAGGAGAGAGCGTCATGTCAACATCGGAAGAAGAGAAGAGAGAAGAAGATGGCAGAGAAGACTGGGGTGCCCAGGTGCACACAGCCCATATAATGAGGGATTGGTGAGAGCAGTGGGAGGAGGAAGGTGGAGTGGGAGCAGCTTGCTACTGCTGTAGGAAGACAGATCTGTGTCTGGAAAGCTGTCTGCCCTGTGGGAGACTGCAGCCCGTGTTAGGGGGATTCTTTGCCCAGGGACTGGAAAAGGCTGGCCAGCCTTGAGAGTCAGGAAGACTACAGAAGCCAGTGAGTCCTGGGGGATGGAAAGAATCAACTATATTGAGAGCAAGCAGAGGAACTGCTGACAAGAGAGCCAGGTGGCATGGTATGTTTTCCTTATTTTGAGTGCTAAATGAAGTTAAACCCCACGTGGGAATCCTGAATGGACCTTTTGCTTTTGTTTTTTTCACTTAATAAACGTGGCCTACCAGACCCTTAATCATAACGCCTGTTTGACGTGGACTCACTGCACCAAAGGAGCATCTATCACTTTAGTTAAACACCCCAATATCACAAAGATTAGACAAGACTTGCTGTGAAGTTCTCATTGTAAAGTCAGCTGGATTTTGGACATCACAGAAACCTGAAGGCTTTGAAGTTTGATTAGTCTTTTCAATGGATATGCAAATGGATATAAGATATATTAATAAGAGGTTTGTCATAAGAAAAAAAATTGGAAAAAGCACTCACTCAGTGGAATGAAGGCTGTGCATGTCATCTATGAGGTGGGGGATATTCTTCAAGCTGTGCAGAGAGCGGCTGGTGTAGATGGAGGTTCCTGTGAGGCAAGATTGGCAGCTACTAGAGGAGCTGCCACCACCTGTTTTTAACTATTCACTTGTCTTTGCAAACAGATCTGACACCTCCCCCCCACTCATTATTACAGTAGCACCATAGTAACTTCTTCATAAGATATATTAATGAATATAAGATATTGAATGCTAGAAGAGCAATTTGCCTTTTTGTGTGTTTGGAACATGACTTGTGTGAATTGTTGTAAGAACTAAAGGCAATTATGTTCTGTTTGTTGCTCAGTGCAGTATAGTAACATTTGTACTAATAGAGTCATGTCTTGTGTTAACTGTATAGTTGTAAAATTTAACTTGTGTGTATGTGTGTTAAAAAAATGCCTCTGGGGCGCATGCGCAGCTCTTCAAGATGGTGGACTTATGATCCATGAGCGCCGGTCCCACTCTGCTCTCCACGACTCCCACACAGCTTCATCGGCATACAATCGCCATAGGGAGTAAGACCTACAGACCCCCAAAGCCTCCTAGCACCCCATGGTAAAATCATGGATTAGGGACCCTACTACTAGACCCTGCAAGCGCCGCGGCCTGTAGTCACTATGGACCATTACCTGACTAGGCCGCAATCCCTGATCTCGATTACACAAGGAGACCCAGAGGAATATTTTAGCACCCTGATGGCGGACGACAACTCCCAGCAAGCTCTTGCCTCACATCACCCCCCAGTCCATTTTAACCCCTGAACTGCTCAATATCAAGCTCCAGGCACTAGCACAGCAGCTCACAAGGGGAATAGCCCAAGAGGTGAGGAGGATCTCTAAGGAACTCAGAGGGGAGATTGACCAGCTTGGTGAGTGCACAGCTACATTAGAAACTAAATTTGATGAGACATTATAATATGTTCAGGCCTTGGAAAAGGAAACTGCCTCTCTTAAAAACTCTGTTTCCCAACTACAACTTCAGCAAGAAGACCTGGAAAACAGATAAAGACGCCAAAACCTCAGTATTCGCGGTGTTTCAGAGAATGTGGCTGACAACAACATCAGACCCTATCTATTGGGCCAGCTGTTTAACCACCTTTCTCCTAACATTGTGGACATAGACTTGACCGGGCCCAAAGGTCACTGGCCCCTATGCCTCCTGCAGGTGCCAGGCCATGACATATAGTGGTGCAGTTCCACTATTATGAGAGCAAAGAATTACTGACCCTGGCTATTTGCAACCATTCCCATTAAGATTATAAAGGGGATAGAATACAAATTTTTAGCAACCTCTCTCCAATCACCCTGGCCAAAAGGTGCTCACTGCGACCCATCACTTCTCACCTTCAACTACACAAGATCCCTTACTTCTGGGGCTTTCTGTTCTGTCTTAGTGCAATGAAAGATGGCGCTCAATATATCCTCTGGGATTTGCAGGAAGGGAATTCCTTTCTCAAGAACCTGGGCTTACCACCACTACCAGAGGAAGATGAGAAGCCAACGCCTACCACCCCTCGACTCCCTCCAGCTCCATCTAAGATCTGGACCTCAGTGCGAGGAAGACGATCAAAGGCTTACTCCACTCCTCAACACCCTCAACGACCCAGGCAACCTACCTGATGATCTCCTGAGAGTCGTCTTTCAAGAGATTTTTTCCTTAGGATCACAGATTCCCCGCAACCCCCTCTCATGGGTTTGATCTACTTAAACTCACCTTATTACCAGATATAGAGGGCCAATTATTCTTTTTACCCTCTCTTTCCATTAAGATGCTTCAAACTGTTTTTTTTATATTATTTGATTCTCTATGTAAAATTTTTAAGGAGTATTCTGTCTGCTAATACTACTAGTGGAGCAGCACGGCAGGGTCCCATGTTTCCCACCCGTTGCAGCCTTGCTCCCCCACATATCCTCTGGCTGCAGCCAAGGATTCCTGAGTCACTGTTGCTACTCAGGCCTACACTTGTTTGGATTTCCCCTTTTTTTAGGACAAGATGGCCTTTTTGTTACTTCGCAGCTACATTCCTTTTAGACTTTATTATGGAATTTTTTTTCTGCTGTTTTGTCCTCTTTTTTTTTTCTTTTTCCCCATTAATATTGACATTGTTCTAGTATCTTTCATAGTACAATATAGAATGTTATCTAATATAAGGCTATTAACCTACACCCACACCATTTGGATACTACCTGTTTCACTGAATGTACATTGGATAAATTTCACTGCTTTGGTATGGCTCTGAAGATGTTATCATATAATGTGAAAGGCCTGAACTCCATCAAAAAATGATGGCTGGCTTTGAGGGAGTTCAGGGCCTCCAATGCGGATATGATCCTGATCCAGGAAACCCCCTACCGCGCTGGAGGTTCCTTTAAATTCCCCTTCAAATATTTTCCATTCTCTTACATAGCATCTGACTCATCTGGCATAGCTTGTGTTGCAATACTGATTAGACGCTCTTGTCCTCTCTAGATCCAGTCCATGCATCTGGACCCACATGGTTGTTACATAATATTGCAATGTGTTTATATATCTTGTCCCATCACACTTATGAACGTGTATGCACCTAACTCGGGCCAGATCAAGTTTTTAACCAAGGCATTTAAACAGCTCCAATGCTTCTCTCAGCCCTTTACAGTGGTAGGTGGAGACTTTAACACTATTCTCTATCCTACTTGAGATAGGAGATCCCTATTCCAAACTAAACTACCCCTCCAACACAATCTTTATCCACCTCCTTTCGTAAACTGACACGTGCCCACCACCTGTTCGACACCTGGTGGATTAAACACCCCACTTGCAAACAGTTTTCTTTTTACTCCCCCCCCCACAAGATGTTCTCTAGACTACTTTTTCGTGACGGACCCTCTCCTGCCTAATACAGTGTCACCTGACTTAGGCCCCATCACCTGGTCAGATCACACTCCCCTAACCCTGAACATTTCCCTCACTACTGCATTCCCTAAGAAATGTCACTGGAGACTTAACGAGTCACTGTTAAAACACCCCAAAACTAAAGATGTGCTTTCCCTTGCTCTAACAGAATACTTCCAGCTCAATGAAGGCACTGTCTCCAGTCCATCCACTCTATGGGAGGCCCACAAGGCATATTTCAGGGGCAGTGTATCTCTCTGAGCTTCTGCAGAAAGAAGGATGCAGCCTTCCTAAAATCCTCTTTACTGGCTCTAACTAAATGTCCCACACTCCGCTTGAGTGCTTTCATCATATACCGCTTCTCCACCTAGTCTGAATATGGATATTAGATATTCCAACCTCTAACAACCACAAAAAAAGACAATACTCCTTTGGTTGCTGAACATGGACTGTTTTTTTTTAGATGCCACACAAATACTGTATATACAGCAGGCTGACAATACAAACTGTAACCAGAAACCTAATTAACATGTGCTAGTTATCTAATCATTTACCCAGACTAGGTGACTCAGAGATATGACCTTTCAGGGTAGACTTGCCATCTCCTCACTCACAACTTACAATACACATAGGAAGAAACACATCCCCCAATAGTTTTCTAGGAGACAAAGGTGTGTTAATGAGCACAATAAACTATTGGGTGAAAGACCCGGGCTTTCCAGATCTCATTAATCAGCATTCCTTTCACATATATATGTCCACTGAGTCCCAAGCTGGCAGAGACCATCATGGCCTCCTTAATAATGTCTTTTTGCATTACATAACAGAATATCTTCCTAAAAGCTTGTAGCTCCCTCAAGTTCCAGGGCCCATAGTCAGTAGGCAAGAGGCTAGAATGCAGTCCCCTCCAAAAGCCTCTGTCCCGAGTGAGTCTGTCACACTAGACACTGTTGAGCGCTCTTTAGTCCATTCTCCCACGGTGGCCCGTCTGCGGACAGTAACCTCACTACGAAACCAGATAAAGTCTCTAGAGATGTCAGGTATAGATAAATCCCTCCTATGGGCTAAACAAAAAGTTTTTTTACGAGTTCTCCAACAAGCCATATAGAATGTTAATCTCCAGACTCAATCCTAGACCCTTCCACTCTTTCCTGGACCATCTCAAACAACCAGATGGAACTCCCATCCATTGCACACAGACTATGACTCCGGTCTTTGGTGAGATTTATGCTAAACTCTACAATTGCTTAACTCCTGCCGTTCACCCCCAATTCGATCAGGAGACTTTTGAAACATTTCTGTCAAATATAAGGCTACCAAAACTGATTAAAATAGACTTACAAACTTGAAAACGCCCCCATCATTGGGGAAGAATTAGCTAATACTGTTAAGCATCTACCCTCACACAAATCCCCTGGTCCAGATGGTCTCCCCTATTCCTACTATAAGACATTTTCACTGATCTTTTCACCCCACCTGCTATCCCTATACAACTCCCTCCTACAAGGCGAAACCCCCATCAACCTTTTCTCCATTCCTATATCTCAGTCATACCTAAACCAGATAAGGATCCATCTCTCCCAGACAACTACAGACCGATCGCACTCCTAAATTCGGACTATAAATTTTTCCTAAAATCCTGGGTAATTGCTTATCTCAGTTCTTGACCAAACTGATTGATAGAGATCAAGTGGGCTTTGTCCCTACTAGACATGCAGAGCACAACACAAGACGCACCATCAATTTCATCAAAATGCTGAACAGGGTCCAGCACTGATCCTCAGCCTAGAGGCCCAAAAGGCGTTTGATAGATTAAGCTGGCCCTACATGCTTGCTACCCTTTCAAGATTTGGGTTTCATGGTCCCTTTGTATCTTCCTTAAAAACCCTCTATTCCAAAGCCTCATCACAGGTTCAAATGGCCTCATTTATGTCCCAGACCTTCCCAATATCAAACGGTACCAGACAGGGCTTCCCTTTATCCCCACTCCTATGTCTTGAGCCCCTGGCAGAGGCTTTACGGTCCCACCCTAATATCCGAGGGGTTCCCATGCGCCATAGGGAATATAAATCATCCCTATTTGTGGATGACATCTTGCTGAGCCTCACCAACCCTCACATTTCCCTCCCATTCCTACACGCTCTCCTATCCCAGTTTAGCTTCCTATCTGGATACAAAATCAATACCTCTAAAACAGAAGCCTTGCGTCTACATATACTGCTGGAAGACCTAGCATCCCTACAAAACTCATATCCCTACCACTGGTGTACCTCATCTCTTAAATACCCAGTTGTACGAATTACCCCTACCTATTCTTCCCTATATTCGACCAATTACACCCCTTTGCTTAAGGATATCAATGCCATCTTGACTCGCTGGAATCCACTTCCAATATCTTGGCTAAGCAAAATCAATGTGTTGAAAATGTCGGTCATGCCTAAACTGCTATATTTTTTTCGAGACTTTACCAGTTCTTATTCCCATGCCTTAACTAAAACTGATCAAATGATGGTTCCTTAAATTCATCTGGAGAGATTAGGCACATAGAGTAAAAAGCTCAGTGATCTTCTCTCCCAGAAAACGAGGTGGTCTGGGGGCCCCAGACATTTACAATCATTATCTGGCTTCACACTTCACAGCAGTGGTATCCTGGTCCAGTTTCTCACCACCAGATAGGTGGTCAGAGATCGAGATGGGCTCTCTGTTCCCTACTCATCCCTGCTCCCTTGTTTGGTCGCCTGCCTTGCATCAGGATCCCAAACTCCATAGTTTATGTCTGGGTTCCCATGTTGTTTTCTTTAAAGATATGACGTTCATGTGCCGCAAGGTTCTCTCTCTCTTTGCCATGCCCCCCCTCTTCAATGTACTCTACAATCCTTTGTAATTAAAAAGGAAAGGCACCTTCATCCCTATATACAACAAAACAAGAGAAATTCGTAAATACAATCTGAAATGTATTCAAAGAGCATACATACATAATAGTATAAATAAATGCCAAGCCGGTAAGAATGATACATGTAGTATGATGAATGATACAAGTAAAATTGTTTTAACAGATAAAAAAGTACACAAGCATTAAATAAGTCTGACGCATTTTGCGAGGCACAGCTCGCTTCCTCAGGGGTGAATGCGTGTATGATGTATCTAATAATAAAACAAAAAGATATATAGCACAATAGCAGTTGTAGGGCAGGCATGGCGAGGATGAAAAATGTGTATCAATGTGTATAAATGTGGATGAAACAGCCTAGTCCAATGGTGCTATGGATGAGGAGACCAGGGAAAAGAGGGATCAGAAATACAGAGAAGAGCAAGAGTGTCAGTGAAAACAATCCCAAAGGGAAAGATTTGGAAAGATGGATGACAAGTGTATGGGGACCTGGGAGAGTCCAAAGCCAGATTAGATGGATGAGTGCTCAGAATGTAGACGTAAAAAAGTAAGTGTGTATACCTGAATGAGGTGATTGAGTGTCAGCCCTCAACGGAGAATTTCCGCATGTGAAGTGTGAAACACTGTGAAGATGGAAAATCACGCCCTGTCTGACCTCCGATTTGTACCCCTGGAAGAGCACAACAGGCTCCGCCCTAACCCCATGTAATGGATGGTGGACACATGAGCGCTGCGCTCACCACCGATGGGGGTGCGCATGCACAATTCACCCCCGACATCCAAGATGACACAGTATGCCCAACCATGGTGATGACGCAGATACCCTATCACACACTCGAATGTTCTCCTGGGCTTGTTCCAGCTCCACCAATTTGTTCATCCAATTACCCGTAAGTTTCGTACCTTTGTGGACCTTTAGTCCAAGCACCAGATACCGAAACATCTGTTCTACTCATGCCTCGAAGTAAGCCATTATCTATCACCCCTCTCTCTGACCATTATTCTACCCAAACCAATGGCCTTTGAACTCCTCTGTTCCCAAGGTCCCCACCAGCTGTGACTAATATCTGCCATATATCCATTACTTCAGGAGTCTTCTCCACTTTCTGACGACCTACACACCTATATGCGAAAATGAGCCCATATCATTCAAAAACCAATCTTCCTTCCTCAATGGGATAAGATTTGGTCTTCAACATCCAAGGTATCCAGGTGCGTGGTGCAGAGAGAGAGAGAGACAGCATTTAAAGTACTACTTTTCTGGTACAGGACTCCCAAGATATTGCATCGTTATGATTCTTCCTTTTCCCCTCTTTGTTGGAGATGTGGTAAAACCAGAGGCACTCATTATCACATCTGACAATGCGAGTTAATTGTACCTTTTTGGTCCATGGTGACGTCTCTGCTCCAGCATATATTTGAGCACCCTCTCCCACCTGATCTGTTACATTTCCTTCTGGGCCTCCCCTTTCCTGGTTTGGGGAAAGCTTTGAATAAATTAGCCTCCTATATTTTACTGGCTGCCAAGCAAGTTATTCCTATTTGTTGGTTGTCTCCTATCCCCCATCTCAAGATCAACTTATACAGATTATTGCTGAAATACATAGAATGGAACACATGACAGCCCAGGTAGAAGATGCTGTGGACTGGAATTGACAGAGTTTGGAACTTGTAGGACAAATCTGAGTTTGGCTCCCCCCCTAAACCCCAGCCTAGACCCCACATGCCTATCTAGCATCATAATCCCTTGTTTTCAATATTCAATTGTTTACTGGTTATAGCCCTTTGACTGTTCTCTTATGTGTTATTTTCTTTTTTGATATACATTTGTATTAGACCTTCTTGATGTTTCTACATCTATGTTTGATTCTTTTTGGTATTAATGTACCAGTTGTGCTTTCTTTGTACTCTACAAAAACTCAATAAAAACACAATTTAAAAAAATAAATTAAAAATGCCTCTGACAATTATCATTCATGTGCAGATGAACACCTTAACCACTTCAATACAGGTCATTTTCACCCCCTTCCTGCCCAGGCCAACTTTCGGCTTTCAGCTGTAACATTTTGAATGACAATTGCATAGTCATGCAACACTGTACCCAAAGAAATACTTTTTTATCCCCACAAATAGAGCTTTCTTTTAGTGGTATTTGATCACCTCTACGTTTTTTATTTTTTGCGCCATAAACAAAAAAGAGCGACAATTTAGAAAAAAAAAACAATATTTTTAACTTTTTGCTATAATAAATATCCCAATTCTTTAAAAAAAAAAATTCTTCCTCAGTTTAGGCCGATATGTATTCTTTTACATATTTTTGTATTTTTGTATGTATTCTTCTACATATACGCAATAAGCGTATATTGATTGGTTTGCACAAAAGTTATAGCTTCTACAAAATAGGGAATAGATTTATGGCATTTTTATTATTATTTTTTTACTAGTAATGGCGGTGATCTGCAATTTTTATCAGGACTGGGATATTGCGGCGGACACATCGGACACTTTTGACACTATTTTGGGACCATTGACAATTATACAGGGATCAGTGCTATAAATATGCACTGATTACTGTATAAGTGTCACTGGTAGGGAATGGGCTAACACTAGGGGGCGATCAAGGGGTTAAATGTGTTACCTAGGGAGTGATTTTAACAGTGGGGGGAGGGGACTGACTGGGAAGTTGAGCTATCGGTGTTCCTATATATAAGGAACACACGATCTGTCTCCTCTCCCCTGACAGAACCTGGATCTGTGACAAGCATTCGCGGGTGCCCGGTGGACATCGCGGCCAGCAGGCACATGCAACGGCTCCTGAGTGACATGACGGCAGCGCGCGTGTGCCCCCTAGATGGCCGGGAAGCTGAGGATGTCATATGACGGCCACCCAGGATGGCAGATCTACCTTGCGGCCATGATATTACTATATGCAGGATGGGAAGTGGTTAAAAGCCAGTGTAATGCCGCGTGCACATGACCGGTTTTGCCGTCGGAATAAACTCCGAAGGGTTCTTCGACGGAATTCCATTCAAAAGGTCTTGCCTACACATGGTCAAACCAAAGTCCGACCAAAGTCTGACCGTCCAGAACACGGTGACGTACAGCACGTACGACGGGACTAGAAAAAGGAAGTTCAATAGCCAGTAGCCAATAGCTTCCGTCTCGTACTTGCTTCAGAGCATGCGTCGTTTTGGTCCGTTGGAACAGCATACAGACGAGCGTTTTTTCCCGATAGGAATTGGCTCCGTCAGAAATATTTAGAACATGTTCTATTTCTAGGTCAGTCAGAATTTTCAAAAAAAAAAATTCCGATGAGGCACACACACAATTGGAATATACGATGAAAAGCTTCCGTCGGATTGTTTTAGTGTCAGCAACATAATAGCAGATTATTGAGAAAACAACTAACAAAGAAAAGGACATATGAGATATTAGCAAACGAATTAGCAGCATTGCTTAAAATTTATATGCGCAAAAGGCTCCAGTATTGAAATGGATTAATTGTAAGCTACAGCAGGCAATTTGTCAAAAAAACTGTGAGCTACAACAACAGCTTTAGAGGCGCAGAGCTGACTGTGATATGAAGAGCAAGCTTGTGGAGTCATTGCAAATAAAGTTGTCAGAGATATAAGAGATGGTTATGCCTTTGAGAGAAAATTAGCCAATGCAAACTCCCAGCTTCTTACTAAAGAGCAATGCACATTATCGCTCACTGATTAGAAAAGCGAATGTCAACTGGCTAATATTTGCATGGTTAATGAGCCGAATACCCACAATGAGGTGCAGTCAGCTTTTGCACTTAGAGCTTTGAATCAGACCACCAGTTCAATTACATTTAAGGATAGACTTACATTATACCAGATTCTTAGTGAGTTCAATACTCTGAAATCACCAGTGAGTCTGTCCAATAAATTTGAGACTCTAGTGCTTAGATACCATTTGAATGCTCTCTTCTAAAAACGTGGCTACCAGGACCTTTGGCAGTCCAGTTATCTGCATAGGTTAATGAATGAGAAACAGGAGAGAAGATGATAAGTTTCATATATGGAAGACTTGACATATATACTTTGTCTGTCCCGAGTCTCTGTTGTGAGACATCCTCTGTGCTCACCCACTTTTCCCCCTTGTAGGTATACGAGCTCTCTGATAGGGTTTGGTGGAATTTTTTTGGAAATATTCCATATCCTTTTGTTTTTCTCATTTTTTTTTTTTTACCTTGTCTCCCACTTATTGTTATCTTTTGTGGCCCCTGGGTAGCCCAGGGTCCTGAGAGAGGGACCCTTTCTCTTTTTATCCCCTGTTTGTTCTTTTTTTTTTAAGAAGATGGCAACAAATTATTTTTTCGGCATTTTCATTGAAACTTTGTACCTATAATGTCAAAGGCCTTAATAATAAGTCAAAAAGGGGTCAGATCTCGTATAGGTTGCACAAATCTAAGGCAGATATTATACTCCTTCAGGAGACCAATTTTCATACTGATGGCATTCCTGTGTGTTCTCGTAAACATTATTCCCAGTGGTTTCACAGCACGATGCCTAATTCCTATTTTTCATCAGCTCATAAATCCTATAGTAGGCTAGACTGTATAAAAATACATTCACCTGTATGTTTAACAATATACCCCCCTCAGATTCGGGGCACAAGTTGGTCTTGGCATCTGAATGATACGCTTATGTCAGACCCACTTTGTCATAAGGAAATGGTAGAGGCAATTGGCAACTTTGTTTGTGATCATGAACAGGATGAGACTGTGTTACTACTAAAATGGGAAGCTCCTAAAGGCGGTACTACGTGGGTTGTTTATTCAACATGGTTCTCATCTTAAAAAAGTAAGGTCAGTGGCCAGTCAAAATACTTTATCAGAGCTTCAATCCCTAGAAACTTTACATAAAGCTTCCCAGTCTGCAGGAAAATTAGCTAACATATCGTCTAACAGGGCATCTTTTTACAGCTTTTGGAAGCGTATCAACATACATGTGCCTTAGGTAGTCACAGATATGGGAATAAATGTGGGAGATTGTTAGCACATACACTACATTCCTGTCCTTCTCAGACTTTTATATTTAGGAAGTCATTGGGTGAAACTACCTCAGATCCACAATGTCTCCAACCTCTTCTTCTGAGCCTGGTACAAAGAGACCAGGCCGGATTTGTCCAAGGAAGAGAAGCATGTGATAACACGATAAAAATCCTTCCTACTTATGGGCTATGCCCAAACAGCTAAAATACCAGTATACCTTCTCGCTGTTGATGCAGTGAGGGCTTTTGATCGGGTCGGGTGGCCTTTTCTTGAGCATTCCTTGATGCAAATAGGGATGGGCCCAAACTTGCTTAATAAGATCTTGTCCTAGTAATGGAATATTTAGAAATAGCAATTAGACAGAGCCCTCTATCGCTGGCATACAGGTAGATCAAAAGGAAATAAAACTTGCTTTGTTTGCTGATGATCTGTTACTCTGTGTTACCAATCCACATGTTTCTATGCCTTCTATCCTATCTGAATTTCAGCATTTTGGAGCTTTGAGTAACTTCAAGGTAAATGTGTCAAAATCAGAAATTTTTATTGTGTCACTTTTACCACACCAAGTTACGGAGCTGAGGAATACATTTTTGTTTAAATTCTGCTCCTCTGCACTAAAATACTTAGGTATTAATATTCCTCCTGATCCGGTCCATTTATATTCAACAATATATATCCATCTTATGCAACGTACTCTACAGGATCTCAAAAAATATGATTCTAAGCTATATTTGTGGTTTGGGAGGATTAACATAATGAAAATGGACATAATACCCCGCTTTTTGTATCTTTTCCAAACTATTCCTGTTTTTGTCCCTAGATCTTTTTTTTTTTACTGCTTTACAATCTGCTTTTACAAGGTTTATCTGGGGGCATAAGAAATCTAGATTACATAAAAAAAATGTTACCTAAAACGAAAGAAGGAGCGAGTGCACCAGATTTATATTATTATTATGTTGCGGCAGCCCTGACTGGGTTAGTGAACTGGTTTTACATTCTGATACTAAACAATGGGTATAAATAAAACAGTGGTTGAATCAATTTGATCTTCAGGCACTTCCTCTTCCCTACCCTTTCTTACACGTCAACTATTAAATATCTGGGATAAAATGGTCTCGCGGCTAGGGCTTTCTTAATAACCACTTGCCGACCGCCTAACGCAGATATACTGCGGCAGAATGGCACGGGCAGGCAGAATCACGTACCCGTACGTGATCTGCCTACCGCGGGCGGGGGGTCCGATCGGACCCCCCCCGGTGCCAGCGGCGGTCGGCATTTGACTGGGAGCGTCGGGAGGCGAGGGGGAGACCATCCGATCGTGGCCCCCCCCTCGCGATCGCTCCCAGCCAATGGGAATCCTCCTCTGCCTGTGTGTAGTTTCACACAGGCAGAGGAAGTGATGTCATCTCTCCTCGGTCTGGCAGTTTCCGTCCCAGCGCCGAGGAGAGAAGACAAGTGAGTGCACAACACACACACACACAGTAGAACATGCCAGGCATACCTTACACCCCCGATCCCCCCCCGATCGCCCCCCGATCCCCCCCCCAATCACCCCCCGTCACAAACTGACATTAGCAGTATTTTTTTTTTTTTTTTTCTGATTACTGCATAGTGTCAGTTTGTGACAGTTACAGTGTTAGGGCAGTGAGTATTACCCCCCTTTAGGTCTAGGGTACCCCCCTAACGCCCCCTAATAAAGTTTTAACCCCTTGATCACCCCCTGTCACCAGTGTCGCTAAGCGATCATTTTTCTGATCGCTGTATTAGTGTCGCTGGTGACGCTAGTTAGGGACGTAAATATTTAGGTTCGCCGTCAGCGTTTTATAGCGACAGGGACCCCCATATACTACCTAATAAATGTTTTAACCCCTTGATTGCCCCCTAGTTAACCCTTTCACCACTGATCACCGTATAACTGTTACGGGTGACGCTGGTTAGTTCATTTATTTTTTATAGTGTCAGGGCACCCGCCGTTTATTACCGAATAAAGGTTTAGCCCCCTGATCGCCCAGCGGTGATATGCGTCGCCCCAGGCAGCGTCAGATTAGCGCCAGTACCGCTAACACCCACGCACGCAGCATACGCCTCCCTTAGTGGTATAGTATCTGTACGGATCAATATCTGATCCAATCAGATCTATACTAGCGTCCCCAGCAGTTTAGGGTTCCCGAAAACGCAGTGTTAGCGGGATCAGCCCAGATACCTGCTAGCACCTGCGTTTTGCCCCTCCGCCCGGCCCAGCCCAGCCCACCCAAGTGCAGTATCGATCGATCACTGTCACTTACAAAACACTAAACACATAACTGCAGCGTTTGCAGAGTCAGGCCTGATCCCTGCGATCGCTAACAGTTTTTTTTGGTAGCGTTTTGGTGAACTGGCAAGCACCAGCCCCAGGCAGCGTCAGGTTAGCGCCAGTACCGCTAACACCCACGCACGCAGCATACGCCTCCCTTAGTGGTATAGTATCTGAACGGATCAATATCTGATCCGATCAGATCTATACTAGCGTCCCCAGCAGTTTAGGGTTCCCAAACACGCAGTGTTAGCGGGATCAGCCCAGATACCTGCTAGCACCTGCGTTTTTCCCGTCCGCCCGGCCCAGCCCAGCCCACCCAAGTGCAGTATCGATCGATCACTGTCACTTACAAAACACTAAACGCATAACTGCAGCGTTCGCAGAGTCAGGCCTGATCCCTGCGATCGCTAACAGTTTTTTTTGTAGCGTTTTGGTGAACTGGCAAGCACCAGCCCCAGGCAGCGTCAGATTAGCGCCAGTACCACTAACACCCACGCACGCAGCATACGCCTCCCTTAGTGGTATAGTATCTGATCGGATCAATATCTGATCCGATCAGATCTATACTGGCGTCCCCAGCAGTTTAGGGTTCCCACAAACGCAGTGTTAGTGGGATCAGCCCAGATACCTGCTAGCACCTGCGTTTTGCCCCTCCGCCTGGCCCAGCCCAGCCCACCCAAGTGCAGTATCGATCGATCACTGTCACTTACAAAACACTAAACGCATAACTGCAGCGTTCGCAGAGTCAGGCCTGATCCCTGCGATCGCTAACAGTTTTTTTGGTAGTGTTTTGGTGAACTGGCAAGCACCAGCGGCCTAGTACACCCCGGTCGTAGTCAAACCAGCACTGCAGTAACACTTGGTGACGTGGCGAGTCCCATAAGTGCAGTTCAAGCTGGTGAGGTGGCAAGCACAAGTAGTGTCCCGCTGCCACCAAAAAGACAAACACAGGCCCGTCGTGCCCATAATGCCCTTCCTGCTGCATTCGCCAATCCTAATTGGGAACCCACCGCTTCTGCAGCGCCCGTACTTCCCCCATTCACATCCCCAACCAAATGCAGTCGGCTGCATGAGAGGCATTTTCTTTATGTCCTCCCGAGTACCCCTACCCAGCGAACCCCCCCAAAAAAGATGTCGTGTCTGCAGTAAGCGCGGATATAGGCGTGACACCCGCTATTATTATCCTTCCTGTCCTGACAATCCTGGTCTTTGCATTGGTGAATATTTTGAACGCTACCATTCACTAGTTGACTATTAGCGTAGGGTACAGCATTGCACAGACTAGGACACACTTTCACAGGGTCTCCCAAGATGCCATCACATTTTGAGAGACCCGAACCTGGAACCGGTTACAGTTATATAAGTTAGTTACAAAAAAAGTGTAAAAAAAAAAAAATATATAAACACATACAAAAATATAAAATAAAAAAAAAATAGTTGTCGTTTTATTGTTCTTTCTCTCTCTATTCTCTCTCTCTATTGTTCTGCTCTTTTTTACTGTATTCTTTTCTGCAATGTTTTATTGTTATTATGTTTTATCATGTTTGCTTTTCAGGTATGCAATTTTTTATACCTTACCGTTTACTGTGCTTTATTGTTAACCATTTTTTTGTCTTCAGGTACGCCATTCACGACTTTGAGTGGTTATACCAGAATGATGCCTGCAGGTTTAGGTATCATCTTGGTATCATTCTTTTCAGCCAGCGGTCGGCTTTCATGTAAAAGCAATCCTAGTAGCTAATTAGCCTCTAGACTGCTTTTACAAGCAGTGGGAGGGAATGCCCCCCCCCCAACGTCTTCCGTGTTTTTCTCTGGCTCTCCTGTCTCAACAGGGAACCTGAAAATGCAGCCGGTGATTCAGCCAGCTGACCATAGAGCTGATCAGAGACCAGAGTGGCTCCAAACATCTCTATGGCCTAAGAAACCGGAAGCTACGAGCATTTTATGACTTAGATTTCGCCGGATGTAAACAGCGCCATTGGGAAATTGGGAAAGCATTTTATCACACCGATCTTGGTGTGGTCAGATGCTTTGAGGGCAGAGGAGAAATCTAGGGTCTAATAGGCCCCAATTTTTGCAAAAAAGAGTACCTGTCACTACCTATTGCTATCATAGGGGATATTTACATTCCCCGAGATAACAATAAAAATGATTTAAAAAAAAAAAATGAAAGGAACAGTTTAAAAATAAGATAAAAAAATAATAATAATAAAGAAAAAAAAAAAAAAAAAAGCACCCCTGTCCCCCCTGCTCTCGCGCTAAGGCGAACGCAAGCGTCGGTCTGGCGTCAAATGTAAACAGCAATTGCACCATGCATGTGAGGTATCGCCGCGAAGGTCAGATCGAGGGCAGTAGGTTTAGCAGTAGACCTCCTCTGTAAATCTAAAGTGGTAACCTGTAAAGGCTTTTAAAGGCTTTTAAAAATATATTTAGTTTGTCGCCACTGCACGTTTGTGCGCAATTTTAAAGCATGTCATGTTTGGTATCCATGTACTCGGCCTAAGATCATCTTTTTTATTTCATCAAACATTTGGGCAATATAGTGTGTTTTAGTGCATTAAAATGTAAAAAAGTGTGTTTTTTCCCCAAAAAATGCGTTTGAAAAATCGCTGCGCAAATACTGTGTGAAAAAAAAATGAAACACCCACCATTTAAATCTGTAGGGCATTTGCTTTAAAAAAAATATATAATGTTGGGGGGTTCAAAGTAATTTTCTTGCAAAAAAAAATTATTTTTTATGTAAACAATAAGTGTCAGAAAGGGCTTTGTCTTCAAGTGGTTAGAAGAGTGGGTGATGTGTGACATAAGCTTCTAGATGTTGTGCATAAAATGCCAGGACAGTTCAAAACCCCCCCAAATGACACCCCAAGCTATTTGCTGAGAGTCATGTTGAGTCCATGGAATAATTTATATTGTGACACAAGTTGCGGGAAAGAGACAATTTTTTATTTTTTTTATTTTTTTTTGCGCAAAGTTGTCACTAAATGATATATTGCTCAAACATGCCATGGGAATATGTGAAATTACACCCCAAAATACATTCTGTTGCTTCTCCTGAGTACGGGGATACCACATGTGTGAGACTTTTTGGGAGCCTAGCCGCGTACGGGACCCCGAAAACCAAGCACCGCCTTCAGGCTTTCTAAGGCCGTAAATTTTTGATTTCACTCTTCACTGCCTATCACAGTTTCGGAGGCCATGGAATGCCCAGGTGGCACAAAACCCCCCCAAATGACCCCATTTTGGAAAGTAGACACCCCAAGCTATTTGATGAGAGGTATAGTGAGTATTTTGCAGACCTCACTTTTTGTCACAAAGTTTTGAAAATTGAAAAAAGAAAAAAAAAATTTTTTTTTCTCGTCTTTCTTTATTTTAAAAAACAAATGAGAGCTGCAAAATACTCACCATGCCTCTCAGCAAATAGCTTGGGGTGTCTACTTTCCAAAATGGGGTTATTTGGGGGGGGTTTGTGCCACCTGGGCATTCCATGGCCTCCGAAACTGTGATAGGCAGTGAGGAGTAAAATCAAAAATGTACGCCCTTAGAAATCCTGAAGGCAGTGATTGGTTTTCGGGGTCCCGTACGCGGCTAGGCTCCCAAAAAGTCCCACACATGTGGTATCCCCATACTCAGGAGAAGCAGCTAAATGTATTTTGGGGTGCAATTCCACATATGCCCATGGCCTGTGTGAGCAATATATCATTTAGTGACAACTTTGTGCAAAAAAAAAAAAAAAAAAAAAATTTGTCACTTTCCCGCAACTTGTGTCAAAATATAAAACATTCCTTGGACTCAACATGCCTCAAAGCAAATAGCTTGGGGTGTCTACTTTCCAAAATGGGGTCATTTGGGGGGGTTTTATGTCATCTGGGCATTTTATGGCCTTCAAAACTGTGATAGGTAGTGAGGAGTAAAATCAAAAATGTACGCCCTTAGAAATCCTGAAGGCGGTGCTTGGTTTTCGGGGCCCCGTACGCGGCTAGGCTCCCAAAAAGTCCCACACATGTGGTATCCCCGTACTCAGGAGAAGCAGCTAAATGTATTTTGGGGTGCAATTCCACATATGCCCATGGCCTGTGTGAGCAATATATCATTTAGTGACAACTTTTTGTAATTTTTTTTTTTTTTTGTCATTATTCAATCACTTGGGACAAAAAAAATGAATATTCAATGGGCTCAACATGCCTCTCAGCAAATTCCTTGGGGTGTCTACTTTCCAAAATGGGGTCATTTATGGGGGTTTTGTACTGCCCTGCCATTTTAGCACCTCAAGAAACGACATAGGCAGTCATAAATTAAAGGCTGTGTAAATTCCAGAAAATGTACCCTAGTTTGTAGACGCTATAACTTTTGCGCAAATCAATAAATATACACTTATTGACATTTTTTTTACCAAAGACATGTGGCCGAATACATTTTGGCCTAAATGTATGACTAAAATTGAGTTTATTGGATTTTTTTCAGAACAAAAATTAGAAAATATCATTTTTTTTCAAAATTTTCGGTCTTTTTCCGTGTATAGCGCAAAAAAATAAAAACGGCAGAGGTGATCAAATACCATCAAAAGAAAGCTCTATTTGTGGGAAGAAAAGGACGCAAATTTCGTTTGGGTACAGCATTGCATGACTGCGCAATTAGCAGTTAAAGCGAAGCAGTGCCGAATTGTAAAAAGTGCTCTGGTCAGGAAGGGGGTAAAACCTTCCGGGGCTGAAATGGATAAGTAGGACCAATGACACCCCGATTCGGTAATCCTCAATTCCCACCTGCAGTAGACCGGATAAGTTTCCTTACGTGGAATAAGGAGTCTCACCAAAGAGTGAGCCAGATTATTAGTCAGGAAACACTTCCGCCGTTATTGAATTTAATCTCTACAAAACAGCCTTCATTTATGCAATGGTTGGGTTATCAGCAATTGTTGTCATTCTTGTCCTCTACTCCCTTAATCAAATCTTTTAATAGAGATCTAAATTTGTTTGAGTCCCTTCTGCTACAAAACTCTAAACCAAAGCATGTCTTATCAGCAATATATAAGATTCTTATTTTAAAAAATCATCCTGAGCTCCCGGAATTCACAAAAAAATGGGCATTCGATCTTAATGTTCAAATTGGAGCAGAAGAGTGGGAGAAGACGTTCGCCCTCACACATTGCTTGTCATTGGCAATTAAAGCCCAAGAGACGAACTACAAGCTTGTTTTTCATTGGTATCGATGTCCAATGTCCTTGCAGCGTATATACCCAGATGCATCTGACAATATGCATATGTTGGCGGTGTCACTCTGCAAAAGGGTTCGCTGATACACATCTGGTGGGAATGCCCTCAAATTCATAATTTTATGGACAGGATCATGCAGTTGTTTTCTACAGTTACAGGGATGTTAGTCGCCAATACACCTCAAATTTCCCTGCTTTCCATTTTACCAGGTTCTTATAAAAACATTAAAAATGGTCTGCTCAGATATTGGTTGATAGCGACGAGATTGGTTATTCCGCGGCATTGGAGGTCAATACAATTCACCTCGGAAAATGAATTTGCTATAGAAATGGAGTACATTGAGAGGATAGAGATCCTCTTGGCACGTGATTTGGATATATATGAAAAATGCTGTCAGGTATGGGCCCACTGGAGGATTTTCAGGGAATCAACAGAAAATTAGAAGACAGGTCAAAGGTGGATGCAGGGCCGTCTATAATTTTGATTGGGCCCTGGGCAAACATTTTCTTGGGGCCCCCCCTCCATTCTGAGACATACAAAAAATAGCAGGTAGACTCAAAATCAGTTTACTGCAGCAGATCACGCAGCAATTGCAATTGTTTGCCAGAGGTTACAGCCTATCATTACTGCTCAATGGCTGGTTTCTAGAGGTTACAACACATCATTTCTGCTTGCCGATTGGTTGATAGAGGTTAATGTACATCATTACCTCTAACTGAGCAGTGGAGCAATCCCAAATAATTGAGCAAGTAAAGGGGCACATTAATACACATACTCCAGGAGACAATCAGAGACTGCGGACATACTCCAGGAGACAATCAGAGACTGTGGACATACTGTAGGAGACAAACAGAGACTGCGGACATACTGCAGGAGACAATCAGAGACTGCGGACATACTGCAGGAGACAATCAGAGACTGCGGACATACTGCAGGAGACAATCAGAGACTGCGGACATACTGCAGGAGACAATCAGAGACTGCGGACATACTGCAGGAGACAATCAGAGACTGCGGACATACTGCAGGAGAATACCAGAGACTGCGGACATACAGCAGGAGACAATTAGAGACTGCGGACATACTGCAGGAGACAATTAAAGACTCCGGACATACTGCAGGAGACAATCAGAGACTGCGGACATACTGCAGGAGACAATCAGAGACTGCGGACATACTGCAGGAGACAATCAGAGACTGCGGACATACTACAGGAGACAATCAGAGACTGCGGACATACTGCAGGAGACAATCAGAGACTGCGGACATACAGCAGGAGATTACGAGAGACTGCGGACATACTGCAGGAGACAATCAGAGACTGCGGACATACTGCAGGAGACAATCAGAGACTGCGGACATACTGCAGGAGACAATCAGAGACTGCGGACATACTGCAGGAGACAATCAGAGACTGCGGACATACTGCAGGAGACAATCAGAGACTGCGGACATACTTCAGGAGACAATCAGAGACTGCGGACATACTGCAGGAGACAATCAGAGACTGCGAACATACTGCAGGAGACAATCAGAGACTGCGGACATACTACAGGTGACAATCAGAGACTGCAGACATTATACAGGGGATGGACAGAGAACTTTCAGCAATGTACAGCTTTACAGTTGAATAACACAGCTCAGGGTTTAAACAGTCAGGCATTCTATGGTTGTAAGGACATACCTGGCCAGCCAAACTCACTACATACATTCAGGACTGTGGGCGGGGCTTCCACTCTCTGCTGTCACTAAAGCAGCTGGGAGCTCCACTGATGCTTTGTTCGAGGGCCCACATCACCCGTGAATTGTCGCCCTGATGAGAGCTTTGCAGAGCACACAGAGGACATGGGAGGATGTATTCCGAGCTAGCCAGCTGAGAGGGGCGGGGCCGGGAGCTCCACTGACGCTCTGACCCCGCCCACGTGCAGCCTGTGTACTGGAAATAGAGCGCCTGTAGTGAGAGCCAGTGATCGGAGTGGGAGTGTCATTGGAGCTTCCGGCCCCGCCCCCGGACCTCTGTATTCACCAGCCAGTAGAGAGGGGGCGGGGCCGGAATTTCCACTGACACTCGCACTCCGATCACTGGTTCTCACTACAGAAGCTCTTTTCCGAGTACACAGGCTGCACGTGGGCGGGGTCAGAGCGTCAGTGGAGCTCCCGGCCCCGCCCCCTCTCAGCTGGCTAGCGAGGAATACATCCTCCCGTATCCTCTGTGCGCTCTGCAAAGCTGTGATCGGGGCCCCAATTCACGGCTAGCGCGGGCCCCCCAACAAAGATTGGGCCCAGGGCAAGTGCCCCGTTTGCCCTGCGCTAAAGACGGCCCTGGGTGGATGTATCAGTGGTAAGCAGAGATACAGTAAGGCAGAAAGGATTCCTATGTTATAAATCCAGTAGACCAGTACACATACAAAAATTTTGTAGAAATCTTAACATTGCTAGTCTGGTACAGAGAAATATAGAAATAAAGGTATTTGAGAAGTAAACCCCCACCCAAGACAATGATAGCATGGTGAAAGGGCCTGATCATAGGTGTGCACAGCCTATTGCGTTAGGGTGTGTACCCCAAATGTATTAAAACATGGACGGTGTTAGTAAGGCAGAAGTTGGTATCAGTAGGGCAGTGGATGTTGTCAGTAGTTTTTTATCTTTTATTATTTTAATTTTATATTATGTTTTACAAATGTTTTAGAAGCCCTGTTGGGGGGCTGTGGTGAAATATCAGCAGGGTGAATTTGCACCACACTGGGTTATTAGGGTGTGCCCAAGCACACCCGGCACACCTCCTGCGTATACCTATGGGCTTTATGTAAAAGATAATAGTCAGGAGAGATCAAACAATTCTTAAGAAGAAACAGGAGTAAAGCTAGCCCATACCACAAAAACAGCCAGCAGCAGGGACAGATAGACATTGCAATATGTGCCCCCTGGGCTAATCGACACTTCTGGCTTATATGCAATTGGTCACAAACTGCATTAACATCTTTCCTAAGTAACATGGCAATGTATACCATCTGCTTAGTATAGCAAATATAGAATTTATTCCTCTAACAATACCAAAAGCAGCCATACATGAGTTGAAATTTAGCAGGTTCAGCAGGGACAAGACAAATTTCAATCCACGTATTGATCTATCGATCGATTTCTTTACAACCACCCTGTGGGGTTTTTCCTGCTTGCTGTAGCCAGCAACACTGATCATTGTGTTCTCACAACGGTGAAGGCTTCCTGCCATGAGAATACAATAGCGCAGCTGGATGGATTTTCCCATCCACCTTTAATGTGTGGATGGGGGGGAAGCAGCAAAACATTTTTTTTAGTTCATCCCACTTGTATAAAATTAATTGTAAAATTGCATAAAACCCATCAAATTATTTTTTTTGATAATTGTGTATAATAATTATCTTTGGGTTTTTTTCCAAGGGCCAAGGAAAAGGACTGTAAGAAGTCAAACTATTTGAATATTAATGTTTATAGTTGGTTTGCTGATACTTGAAGTAGGAACAATATGGGCGAAATCTAGTTGATTAGATGTTAGTTCAGTATAAAGCCTGGTACACAGTATCAGGTTTTTTTCTTTCAAATCAGTGGGCTGAATGGAAAAAAAACTGAGGAGCTCGTGAGGAGATCCTGTAAACAGATGTTAGTACAGCAATCTCCCCCATTGAGCTATTGTGTTCTGACAGGGGGGACGCCCCCACCAGAACATGCTGATCAGCCGACCATTTTCAGTCATTCTCCTTCGACAGAAGCCAGTCGTTGCGCCAGCTTCTGTCGGACCAGCTGCAGTACACACAGGCCGAATGTCGGCCATTTGCTATTGAACCAGCTGATACCACCTGATATTCAGCCTGTGTGTACAGGGATTAAAGCCAGACATACATGGAATGAAACTTGCCAAGTTCAGCAGGACCAGCAAAATTTTGATCCATCGAACAACTTGTGTACAACCAGCCTGTCTGTTTTTTTCCAAACAATTAGTCCTGGCAGCTATAGCTGGGAACACTAATCATTTTGTTCTGGCAGCAGGGAAGGCTCCCTGACCGTGTTGATGGGGGAATCAAGCAGTTTCCTTTCTTCCACCCCTGTTGGAAAATTACATAATCTATGGTCTACCAAGTGTTTAATTCAGCACCACATGATATCATGAGCTCATTAACTAGCAATTGATTGCAAACAATTAAAAAAATAGGCAGTCATTGAAGGGTCAAAAAGTTACAAATGCCATATTGTTGTGATGATGCGCAGATGTTTTTTTTCTATTAACTAATTGTTTTTTTCAGGCATGAAGAAGCTCATACTTTTCTCTATGAGAAATAGAGTCCATGGATGTCTTTAGTCACAAACCAGAACAAAAGTTGAGTGTCTTTTGTCCTTTGTCATTGTTTTATGATGCTTGTCTCCTGTTGTGCTGCGTGATAATAGCCCGATTTTAATTTGTTTTATCTTTTATTAATTTTTTTCAGGTTTTTTTGTGAATATTATTTTTAAATTGTCAGTAATATGTATTTTAGTTTTTTGTTAAGAACCCATGCTTGTGTAAAAAAATGTTTTTAATAGTCATTTATATTTAATAGGATGGTGCCAATGTATCATGGTACTAAAAGAGGAGGGGGGTAAGGGTGGAAAAGAAGAAGTAATCAGTTTTAGGAAGTTATACATTTTTTGTTTTTATTCTTTGTTGTTTTTGTTATTTATTTCTCTCATACTTTTTTTTGTTTTATGTTTGTGTGCTAGAGCTAATTGAGACCATAGTTTGGCTTGGGCCTGGAGTTGCATATGGGTATAGAAAGATAATGACTGCTAATAATCTGATGCTGCACTTGTTCTTTATTTCCAAGAGCCATAATGAGGTGAAAAGAGATATCTACATTTAACAACCTAGAGAAATAACAGTAAGCCATACTTGTAGGGGCAATTGGAATATATGTATAGCTTTATATGGATGGCATAAGTGGGATACCCTGGTCAGTGGAATCTCCTGCAGCACCAATGTTATTACAGAACTTATAAATTGCCTAGCCCAAAGAAGAAAAAACTTGGAATTTCCTCAGCCTCTGACGGCATATCTGGATATAACTTATACGGTATTTTCCCATTCCAGTATGTAGGCTTGTCACACTTTGCTGGCTGGAAGCAGAAAAGTGGGAAATTGAGTGGAGAGTGAAAAACAGTTGTGCTTTTGACTGATGCCTATTGCTTGTTGCTGAAATTGTTTTTATTTCCTCTTTGGGATCTTTGCTAGCATCTTTTTAAAGCAGAGTTCCACACAAAAATGGAACTTCTGCTTTTTGGAATCCCCCCCCTTCTGGTGTCACATTTGGCACCTTTCAGGGAGGAGCAAATACCTGTCTAATACAGGTATTTTGCTCCCACTTCCGGGCATAGATACCCACGCCACCTGCGGGTATCTACGCCACTTCCCATCCCCCCCGCTGTCTTTTGGGAGACACACGGGTCCCAGGAGACAGCAGGGACCTGTGGGAACGCGCAGCGTGAGTTGCACATGTGCAGTAGGGAACCAAAAAGTGAAGCCACAAGGCTTCACTTCCTGATTCCCTTACCAAAGATGGAGGCGGCAGCACCCGAGAGGCGAGGGACAGATCAGCTTTGGGTGCTGACATCGCAGGCGCCCTGGACAGGTAAGTGTCCATATTTTAAAAGTCAGCAGCAGCAGTATTTGTAGCTGCTGACTTAAAAAAAAAAATGTCTGAACTCTGCTTTATAATATGGTAAATTTGTGGAACAAAGCACTTTGAATATGCCAAATAAGAACACAATCAGAATCTATAGTTTTTTTCTTTTTAAAAAAATGAATTCTATTGTTACACATACAAAAAGATAAAGACAACATTTTCTTTAAAAGACCTTTGTACAAAAGAACCTTCCAACAGTTCAGAGCTACAAAGCATTTGTGATAGGTCTAAGCATTTTGTGAGATCACCGGCTTCTTCAGAACCGTACATGTATCATGAATGCGTAATACCTTATACCAGGGGTCTCAAACTGGTTGCCCTCCAGCTGTTGCGAAACTACAAGTCCCATCATGCCTTTGACTGTGGGAGTCATGCTTGTAACTGTCAGCCTTGCAATGCCTCATGGTACTTGTAGTTTCGAAACAGCTGGAGGGCTGCTAGTTTGCGACCCCTGCCTTATACAGTATCTCACAAAAGTGAGTACACCCCTCACATTTTTGTAAATATATTTTATTTTATCTTTTCATGTGACAACACTGAAGAAATTACACTTTGTTACAATGTAAAGTAGTGAGTGTACAGCTTGTATAACAGTGTAAATTTGCTGTACCCTCAAAATTACTTAACACACAGCCATGAATGTCTAAACCGATGGCAACAAAAGTGAGTACAAATCTAAGTGAAAACGTCCAAATTGGCCCCAATTAGCTATTTTCCCTCCCCGATGTCATGTGACTCGTTAGTGTTACAATGTCTCAGGTGTGAATGGGGAGCAGGTGTGTTAAATTTGGTGTTATCACTCTCACTCTCTCATACTGGTCACTGGAAGTTCAACATGGCACCTAATGGCAAATAACTCTCTGAGGATCTGAAAAAAAGAATTGTTGCTCTACATAAAGATGACCTAGGCTATAAGAAGATTGCCAAGACCCTGAAACTGAGCTGCAGCATGGTGGCTAAGACCATATAGCTGTTTTAGCAGGACAGGTTCCACTCAGAACAGGCCTCGCCATGGTCGACCAAAGAAGTTGAATGCACATGCTCAGCGTCATATCCAGAGGTTGTCTTTGGGAAATAGACGTATAAGTGCTGCCAGCTTTGCTGCAGAGATTGAACGGGTGGGGGGGTCAGTGCTCAGACCATACGCCACACACTGCATCAAATTAGTCTGCACGACTGTCATCCCAGAAGGAAGCCTCTTCTAAGAATAATGCACAAGAAAACCTGCAAACAGTATGCTGAAAACAAGCAGACTAAGGATATGGATTACTGGAACCATGTCCTGTGGTCTGATGAGACCAAGATAAACGTATTTGGTTCAGATGGTGTCAAGCGTGTACAAAGAAAAGTGTGTCTTGCCTACAGTCAAGCATGGTGGTTCGAGTGTCATGGTCTGGGGCTGCATGAGTGCTGCAGGCACTGGGGAGCTACAGTTCATTGAGGGAACCATGAATGCCAACATGTACTGTGACATACTGAAGCAGAGCATGATCCCCTCCCTTTGGAGACTGGGCCGCAGGGCAGTATTCCAACATGATAACGACCCCAAACACACCTCCAGGAAAACCACTGCCTTGCTAAAGAAGCTGAGGGTAAAGGTGATGGACTGGCCAAGCATGTTTCCAGACCTAAACTCTATTGAGCATCTGTGGGGCATCCTCAAATGGAAGGTGGAGGAGCGCAAGGTCTCTAACATCCACCAGCTCTGTGATGTCATCAGGGAGGAGTGGAAGAGAACTCCAGTGGCAACCTGTGAAGCTCTGGGGAAACTCCATGCCCAAGAGGGTTAAGGCAGTCTGGAAAATAATGGTGGCCACACAAAATATTGAAACTTTGGGCCCAATTTGGACATTTTCACTTAGGGGTGTACATGCTTTTCTTGCCCATGGTTTAGACATTAATGGCTGTGTGTTGAGTTATTTTGAGGGGACAGCAAATTTACACTGTTATATGAGTTGTACACTCACTACTTTACATTGTAGCAAAGTGTACATTTTTTCAGTGTTTCCACATGAAAAGATATAATAAAATATTTACAAAAATGTGAGAGGTGTACTCACTTTTGTGAGATACTGCACATAGGGCTCTTACTATGATCAAAAAAGAAAAACATTAATGAAATCATTAGATGTACATAAAGCCTCAGACTCCTTGTCTTGGGATTATCTCTTTTTTGTTTTGAATCGCTATGGTTTTGGTCCAAGATTTATATCAATACTGCGTGTGTTATACGACTCACTTTCCCCACTCTTGTTTATTTTAGCTATTGAACCCTTAGCAATCAAAATTCTAACCTGTACAAATATACAGGCATTGAATGTGGAAATAGAGAACACAAATGTGCTCTATTCGCAGATGACATTCTATTAATGCTATCATCTCCTATTACTTTCATCCCAATTTCTTTAGAGATACTTCGACCTTTCTCTCAGATATCTGTCCTTACTATTAATCACTCAAAATCTCAGGCGTTAAACATATCTAAATGGACATACAGTTCAAGCTCTTCAACAAGCTCTTCAACAAGGTATTTTTCTTACACCTACTTTACATACGCTATATTTGAATAATTATCCCCCTTTATATAAAAAACTATCTGACGATCTATCAAAGTGGAAAATGAATCCTCCTTCGTGGTTTGGCAGAATATATTCTCTAAAGATGAATATTCTCCCTCAGATTTTATATCTTTTCTGCTCTCTTCCAGTGCATATCAATATGTCTGATCTAGCTACATTTCAAAAGAAATTGTTATTGTTTATTTGGGGACATAGGAAACCTAGGGTGAACAAAGGTACATTATTTGCTACTAAGGCAAAAGGGTGAATTGGGAGTCTCAGATATGGTTAAATACTTTTATGATGCCCAAATTGCACAACTGACTAGATTTCATACTAAAATAACCCCATCCCTGTGGATGCAGACTGAAATTTGCTCCTGTCTAGGGATGAGCCGAACACCCCCCTGTTCGGTTCGCACCAGAACATGCGAACAGGAAAAAAGTTTGTTCGAACACGCGAACACCGTTAAAGTCTATGGGACACGAACATGAATAATCAAAAGTGCTAATTTTAAAGGCTAATATGCAAGTTATTGTCATAAAAAGTGTTTGGGGACCAGGGTCCTGCCCCAGGGGACATGGATCAATGCAAAAAAAAGTTTTAAAAATGGCCATTTTTTCAGGAGCAGTGATTTTAATAATGCTTAAAGTCAAACAATTAAAGTGTAATATCCCTTTAAATTTCGTACCTGGGTGTGTTTATAGTATGCCTGTAAAGGGGCGCATGTTTCCTGTGTTTAGAACAGTCTGACAGCGAAATGACATTTTGAAGGAAAAAAACCATTTAAAACTACCCGCGGCTATTGCATTGCCGACAATACACATAGAAGTTCATTGATAAAAACGGCATGGGAGTTCCCCAAAGGGGAACCCCCGAACCAAAAAAAAAATGAAGTGGGAGTCCCCCTAAATTCCATACCAGACCCTTATCCGAGCACGCAACCTGGCAGGCCGCAGGAAAAGAGGGGGGGCGAGAGTGCGGCCCCCCCCTCCTGAACCATACCAGGCCACATGCCCTCAACATTGGGAGGGTGCTTTGGGGTAGCCCCCCAAAACACCTTGTCCTCATGTTGATGAGGACAAGGGCCTCATCCACACAACCCTGGCCGGTGGTTGTGGGGGTCGGTCTGCGGGCGGGGGGCTTATCGGAATCTGGAAGCCCCCTTTAACAAGGGGACCCCCAGATCTCGCCCCCCCCCTGTGTGAAATGGTAAGGGGGTACTTACCCCTACCATTTCACTAAAAAACTGTCAAAAATGTTAAAAATGACAAGAGACAGTTTTTGACAATTCCTTTATTTAAATGCTTCTTCTTTCTTCTATCTTCCTTCATCTTCTGGCTCTTCTGGTTCTTCGGGAACCCCGAACCAAAAAAAAAAAAAAAAAAAAGACGTAGGAGTCCCCCTAAATTCCATACCAGGCCCTTCAGGTCTGATATGGATATTAAGGGGAACCCCGGCCAAAATTTTTTTTAAAAAATGACGTGGGGTTCCCCCTAAATTCCATACCAGACCCTTCAGGTCTGGTATGGATTTTAAGGGGAACCCCGCGCCAAAAAAAAAAAAAACGTCGTGGGGTCCCCCCAAAAATCCATACCAGACCCTTATCCGAGCACGCAACCTGGCAGGCCGCAGAAAAAGAGGGGGGGACGAGAGTGCGGCCCCCCCCTCCTGAACCATACGAGGCCACATGCCCTCAACATTGGGAGGGTGCTTTGGGGTAGCCCCCCAAAACACCTTGTCCCCATGTTGATGAGGACAAGGGCCTCATCCCCACAACCCTGGCCGGTGGTTGTGGGGGTCTGTGGGCGGGGGCTTATCGGAATCTGGAAGCCCCCTTTAACAAGGGGACCCCCAGATCCCGCCCCCCCTGTGTGAAATGGTAAGGGGGTACAAAAGTACCCCTACCATTTCACTAAAAAACTGTCAAAAATGTTAAAAATGACAAGAGACAGTTTTTGACAATTCCTTTATTTAAATACTTCTTCTTTCTTCTATCTTCCTTCATCTTCTGGTTCTTCTGGTTCTTCTGGTTCTTCTGGTTCTTCCTCCGGCGCTCTCGTCCAGCATCTCCTCCGCGGCGTCTTCTATCTTCTTCTCCTCGGGCCGCTCTGCACCCATGGCATGGGGGGAGGCTCCCGCTCTTCTCTTCTTCTTTTCTTCTCTTCTTCATTTTCTTCTCCGGGCCGCTCTGCACCCATGCTGGCATGGAGGGAGGCTCCCGCTGTGTGACGGCGTTCCTCGTCTGACAGTTCTTAAATAACAGGGGGTGGGGCCACCCGGATATTAGCCTTTAAAATTAGCACTTTTGATTTCTCCCATAGACTTTTAAAGGGTGTTCCGCGGCATTCGAATTTGCCGCGAACACCCCAAATTGTTCGCTCGAGTCGAACATGAGTTCGACTCGAACTCAAAGCTCATCCCTATTCCTGTCCTTCTAAATTGATTTCACATTTGATGTGGATAGCATTTAAATATAGACCTCTTATACTCCGCCCATCTCTGTCCTTTTCCTTAGGATTATGGAACAGACTAACTAAAATTTATAAATATAAATCCCCTCATACCCCCTTGGCACCCTTATTTAAAAATCCAGAATTCACCCAAAAGCGCGATCCTCAAATGTTTACCTGGTGGACCAATAATGGCTTTTTAAGAATAGCTGATTTTCTTGATCATAAGGGAATATTAACAAAACAATCTCTGATAGAAAAATACGAATTACCAAAATCAGAATTCTCTCAATACTATCAGATAGTACATTTTATCAATTCTTTAACATGTAACATTGATGTGACATGACACCAATGGAATATTGATGTGCTAAGTTTGACAAACTTAAAGGACACATTTCAATAATATATTCCATTCTAACATCCATCCAAAGGAGGTAAAAGGGGGCAGGAGAAAGGAGGGGAATAAAAGAGAGTCCCAGACTAACCAATGTATTGGACAAAACATATTAATAATAATAAAATAATTATATGACATAGGGGGGTCATTTACTAAGAAAAACGGGAAGCAATGGTCGCTCTACATTTAGTTACACCCAATTAAACCAATTAAGACTTCAACTAGGCGAATATGGGAATGAAAAAGCGCGCTAATACCGGCGAACATGCCTTTGTAAATATCAAGTTGGCATATCCGCAAATTTGCAAGTGCCAATTGCTACTGAGTTTGGAACTGCATTGCAGCCATGATTACATGAATGTGAATAAAACATTCTTATGTGAGATGTGCTCTACCTCGTGTGCATCTATTTATGTATATCCAATTAGAATTACTAGTTTGTATTCTTCTTTTGCTAACGTATGCAGTTATGAATGAGTATTACAGAGTAATGTCTGCTATTCTGTAATGTTACATGTATTGAACATTTAAGTTACTTATCTGTTATATGTTTTTTTTTCATGCTAATTTCTGGGCAGGCCCAGAGGTGGTTCATGACATGCTAGCTGGAGCCAGGAATGATGTTGTGCAATAATGGCACAAACCTCCTGTCCGCCCTTAGACAGGGAAAGTTGACACATGTACCGTGCGTGGCACATGTCCTCAATTTGGTGGTGCAGCATTTCCTAAATAGGTACCCAGGGTTGGAAGATCTGCTAAAGCAGGCCAGAAGAGTCTGTAGCCATTGTACGCGGTCATACACAGCCTGTGCTTGGTTGGCTGAAATTTAGCGGGAATTCCACCTGCCCGTAAACCGCCTGATTTGTGACATGCCCACCAGGTGGAACTTGACTGGCAATGCTGCAGCAGCTGCACATGCAGCAGAGGGCCATCAACGAGTACACGTGTGAGGATGGCACAACGACAGGCTCAGGCCGTCTTGGCTTTTTTCCCCACACCAATGGCTGCTCATAAAGGATGCATACTCTGTACTGTCACCATTTGGGGAGGCCACAAGGATGGTGAGCCGTGACCATGCATGCATCAGTGACACAATCCCTGTTGTGTTCCTGCTGGAGCAGACTCTGCATGACATTATGGACAGGGCACTCGAGGCAGAGCAGCAGGAGGAAGATGAGGACTTTATGCAGACACCATTGTTTTTAAACCACAGAACACAGCCCTAGTGCCAAACATACAGTATAAATGTTATCAAAGGGTGTAGACCACCTCACAACTAAAAAGAGAAACGTGCGTGGTGGATCAATATCACATTTGATGTTAACCTTACAGAGTGAAATTATAATAAAGTAAAAATCAGGGTGACTCAATAAATTAATAATATATAGAAATGGTGCTGAATGTAGAAGAAAAAGAAACAAGGACCATGAAGAAAAACGTCTTCTGAAAATGCACGTTTACCCTGTGAACTTATGTTTACTAGCACTCAGATAAAGCTTCCTAGTATCCTTCAATCGTTCCTCTAGGGAGAACTGCACTGGGTATCTTCAGTGGGATCATCTGCCAATTCCGATAATCTGGTCCCTGGTTGGTGGTCAGTAGCTCGTGATCTTTCCAGCGGAGTTCCGTTGAAGGCCTCAGAACCAATAGTGGTGTTGACCAATGCCAGTCTGGCAGGCTGCAGGACACACTGCCTGAGACAGCAGGTTCAAGGCCAATGGTACCTTTGTGGAGCGACGAGTTCAAATTTCCTGGGATTGGATGCTGTCAGACGCGCTCTTAGTGTTCCAACCTATGTTGCAAGGTTGAGCTGTCAAGATTCTTTTGGACAACAAAACTATGGCTTATGTGTCTCATCAAGGGGGCACAAGAAGTCACCCTCTCCTTCAGGTGGCATGTCAATCTTCCTCTGCACAGAATCTCAGCTCTCTTACAGCATCTTAACTCCCAGGGCCTAGCAATGTTTTAGCAGATCGCTTGAGTCGAGGCTTTGGGGATCACAACAAATGGGGCCTCAACCCCAAGTACCTATGCAAGATCTTCAGGGTCTGGGGGATGCCTTCGATAGATCTTGTGGCATTGGAGAATTGTCAACTGCCTTACTACTTCACCAGGACCTAGCATCCACAGGCATTGGGTCAGGGTGCTCTGTCCAGGTCTTGGAACTTCCCCTTGGTGTATATGTTCCCGCCGCTTCGATTGGCTCTCAAAATCCTTCTGAAGTTTCAGCGAGAAAGGATCACAGCAATAGTAATCCTACCTTACTGGCTCAGGGAGCTGTGGTTCCCTCTGGCTTGGAGGATAAAGTTGGGCTCGCCAATCCCTCTGCCTCCTTGTCAAAATCTCCTTCTGCAGAGTGGGGCCTGACACCCGAACCGCAGGAGGATAAAGTTGATGACATTATTACAGGATCATCAGAATGAATGTAACCTATCACCGGATCTGGAATACTATGGAAAGGGGTTGGGACTTTGGATCTCCTTCAGTATCTAACATTTTGGAGTTTCTGCAGAGTAGTCTCCAAGGGTTAGCTTATAATTCCCTGAAGGGTCAAATCCCTGCCTTGTCGTGTACAAGATGTGATCTGATTTTTTTTTTTTAGGAACAGCCATATAAATCAGACCTCCATTGAAATTGTTTTTTCCAAAAGAGGACTTAACACTAGTCTTGGAAACATTGCTCGTTCCTCCGTTTGATCAAGCTTTCTCTTGTTCATTATTTCTTTTAAGTTTTGTTTTTTACTAGCCGTGGTCTCGGCCAGAAGAGACTCTGAGTTGTGCGCCTTCACATCTAAAGAACCATATTGTTTGGTGCTCCCAGACAAGATAGTCCTTAGGCTGATACCGAGCTTTCTACCTAAGGTGGCCACATAATTTCATATGAACTGGGAGGTCATTCTCCCAGCCTTTCCAGCGGATACAGCTGATGATGAGTGGAGTAGGTTTGACCTGGTCTCTGCGGTTTCAACCTACCTGAAATGGACTAAAAGCTTTGGCAAACAAGATCAGCTGTAGGTTTTCCCAATGGGGCCTAAAAAGGGTATGACAGCAACATCCAGAGTTGGGTCTTCCTGGTTTGTCAAGACCATGCATATTGCATACAAAACGCTGGGCCTTCCTCCTCCTTCAGAGATCAAAGCACATTCGACGAGCGGGGGAATGGCAGCATCCTGGGCATACGCGAAGGTCTCCCCTGAGGTAGTTTGCAGAGCAGCAAGCTGAAACTTGCCCAACATCTTTTTTATTAGGCATTACAAGCTTAATATGGCTTGTCTGCCTGAGGAAACATTTGGCTCTACAGTATTATGGCGGCTGTTGCCCATTAAAAATTTTGAGTAGCATTGCATTGAGGGTTTGGCTTATTTTTTGCCTTCCCTCGCTTGGTACATCCTATAGTAGGCTGACATGGGGCGGTCCAGAAATAAGAAAAATTGTTGTCCATACTTACCGTAAATTTTCCTTTCCTGGATCCTCCCCATGTCAGCCACAGGATTTCCACCCAGTTTATCCGTCACAAGGCAGGGTTTTTTTTTTAACACTGGTGTGGGCAGACAGCTGCCCTTTTATGGGCTAGAAAAGAGGTGGTCCTGGGTCCCGGAGGGGTCAGAGGGGGCGGAGCTGACCCATAGTAGGCTGACATGGGGAGGATCCAGGAAAGGAAAATTACAGTTAGTATGGACAACAATTTTCCTTAATATATCCACTGCATACAGTTTAGCTTTATCTCACTGCAGGCCTTCCTGGTGTACTGTTTCTAATATACTTCTGGCAGGCAGGTTCTTCAGTTAGCTGCAGTGTAATTAATATATTTATACAGATATACCAGGAATGGCCTGCAGTGAGATATAGCTAAACTGTATGCAGTGTGTGTGTGTGTATGTGTGTGTATGTGTGTGTATATATATATATATATATATATATATATATATATATATAGTAAATACACTGCAGCTCTAACTGAATCACCTGCCTACCTGAAGTATATTAGAAACAGTACACCAGGAATGGCCTGCAGTGAGATATAGCTAAACTGTATGCAGTGGAGATATATATATATGTATATGTATATGTGTGTGTGTGTGTACATATATATAGCAATAACTCTCGGTGGAGCTGCTGGTTTAAAGCGGGCTGTTACCTACACTCCCGATACCTCTGTTTCACCGGCACCAGGTCTAGGGTTCCGTTGAGTTTACCTCTGGGCGATGCAAGCACTGAACACTCAAGTATATTTTTCCAATGCTTTAATGAACAAATAAAGGAAGTAGCAGGAAAGAGGCAGAAAGAAAACTGCAGGGAAGCTCAAATACCTTTCAATAGCATTCTTCAGAACATTCTTTGGAATTGAACACTTGTAGTTGAATAGTTTCCCCTTTTTTTTTTTTTTTGTGGGATCTAATCTTTGCCCGCCTGGATAGACATCTCTCACTTGCCTAGCAGCCAGCATGCAGCACGAACAAAAGTCTCTGCCAAAGACTTGTTTGGAATGAAACCCGTACAATCCTCTGCCACAGGATGTATTGGTTTACGATGAATGTCAGACACAGTACTTGAACCTTTAAGCCAACCCGGCAGTACTATGCAGTAAGACTACTTCAGGATACATCCTCCAACCGAGTCACCAGGCCCCTCTCCAGACCAGCACTCTGCATGATCCTTCCATGATGGGTTCTCCCCTGGGATCTTCTCGGTTGTCCAGCTTCTTCACTCAGGATAGACAGCTCAGGACCATTCCTCTGCTGCTGTGGTAGGCCCCAGACAGGCTTCTGGGCCCACCCACACGCCCCAGTGACGTGGGCCTCCGGAATGGAGGACCACGAGGTGGTACTCTTAACACATACCTGTCGGCCAGGAGGGCCAGCACGTGGCTGGAAACGAATCCCAAAATATGGAGTCTGTCCCATAAATACCCTCTCCCAGAATGCAACTCGGAGGACCAGAGGAGCATTCATATGCTTCAACACGTTGCTTTTCCAACACTGGCCCATGGTGACTATGACACCCACCAGCACAGTGTGGAACCAGATGCAACTCAGCCAAGCTGGAACAGAGGCAAATCTGACTTCCTCTAACAAGTGACCCACTAGATTTACCTATCAGCGATTAAAAATCTACCAGCGCTACATGTTTATGTATATATATATAGTGGGGCAAAAAAGTATTTAGTAAGCCACCAATTGTGCAAGTTCTCCCACTTAAAAAGATGAGAGAGGCCTGTAATTGTCATCATAGGTATGCCTCAACTATGAGAGACAAAATGTGGAAACAAATCCAGACAATCATATTGTCTGATTTTTGAAAGAATTTATTTGCAAATTATGGTGGAAAATAAGTACCGTATTTATCGGCGTATAACACACACTTTTTTCCCCTTAAAATCAGGGGAAAGTCGCAGGTGCGTGTTATACGCCGATCCCCTGCGATCCCGAGCTGTCAAAATATCAAAATCGCCGACCGCGATTTGAAAATGGCACCGCCGGCGCCGAAATACACAGAGCCGGTCCTCGGCTCTTTCCGGCGGCTCTCGTTTACTTTCGGTTTCACTCGTAGTCCTGAGCGGAGCTATCCGAACCTACTCGGATAGCTCCGCTCGGCTGCACTGGGGAAGGCTGCACTGGGGAAGGCTGCACTGGGGAAGGCTGCACTGACATGGCTGCACTGACAATGCTGCACTGGGGAAGGCTGCACTGGGGCAAGGCTGCACTGACAAGGCTGCACTGACATGGCTGCACTGACATGGCTGCACTGGGGCAAGGCTGCACTGAGAAGGCTGCAATGATGGGCATTTAAATGTAAGTTTTTTTCCCTTCAACTTCCCTCCTAAAAGTTTTTTTTCCTTAAAATTCCCTCCTAAATTGGGGTGCGTGTTATACGCCGATAAATACGGTATTTGGTCACCTACAAACAAGCAAGATTTCTGGCTCTCACAGACCTGTATCTGCTTCAAGAGGCTCCTCTGTCCTCCACTCATTACCTGTATTAATGGCACCTGTTTGAACTTGTTATTAGTATAAAAGACACCTGTGCACAACATCAAACAGTCACACTCCAAACTCCACTATGGTGAAGACCAAAGAGCTGTCGAAGCACACCAGAAACAAAATTGTAGACCTGCCAGGTTGGGAAGACTGAATCTGCAATAGGCAAGCAGCTTGGTGTGAAGAAATCAACTGTGGGAGCAATAATTAGAAAATGGAAGACATACAAGACCACAGATAATCTTCTTTGATCTGGGGCTCCATGCAAGATCTCACCCCGTGGGGTCAAAATGATCACAAGAACCGTGAGCAAAAATCCCAGAACCACATAGGGGGACCTAGTGAATGACCTGCAGAGAGCTGCGACCAACGTAACAAAGGCTACCATCAGTAACACACTATGGCGCCAGGGACTCAGATCCTGCAGTGCCAGACGTGTCCCCCTGCTTAAGCCAGTACATGTCCGGGCCCGTCTGAGGTTTGCTAGAGAGCATTTGGATGATCCAGAAGAGGATTGGGAGAATGTCATATGGTCAGATGAAACCAAAGTAGAACTGTTTGGTAGAAACACAACTCGTCGTGTTTGGAGAAGATAGAATTCTGAGTTGCAACCAAAGAACACCATACCTACTGTGAAGCATGGGGGTGGCAACATCATGCTTTGGGGCTGTTTCTCTGCAAAGGGAATAGGACGACTGATCCGTGTACATGAAAGAATGAATGGGGCCATGTATCATGAGATTTTGAGTGCAAACCTCCCATCAGCAAGGGCATTGAAGATGAAACATGGCTGGGTTTTTCAGCCTGACAATGATCCCAAACACACCGCCCGGGCAACCATGGAGTGGCTTCGTAAGAAGCATTTCAAGGTCCTGGAGTGGCCTAGCCAGTTTCCAGATCCCAACCCCATAGAAAACCTTTGGAGGGAGTTGAAAGTCCGTGTTGCCCAGCGACAGCCCCAAAACATCACTGCTCTAGATGAGATCTGCATGGAGGAATGGGCCAACATACCAGCAACAGTGTGTGACAACCTTGTGAAGACTTACAGAAAACATTTGACCTCTGTCATTGCCAACAAAGGATATATAACAAAGTATTGAGATGAACTTTTGACATTGACCAAATACTTATTTTCCTCCATAATTTGCAAATTCTTTCAAAAATCAGACAATGTGATTGTCTGAATTTGTTTCCACATTTTGTCTCTCATAGTTGAGGTATACCTATTACAGGCCTCTCATCTTTTTAAGTGGGAGAACTTGCACAATTGGTGGCTGACTAAATACTTTTTTGCCCCACTGTATATACGAGACTATATATATATATATTTATATATTACACTGCAGCTAACTGAATCACCTGCCTGCTTGAAGTACATTAGGAACAGTACGCCAGGAACGGAATGCAGTCAGATCTAGCTAAACTGGATACAGTGGATATATATATATATCTATATATATATATAGATATATATATATATATATATATATATATATATATATATATATATATATATATATATATATATAGATATATATATATATATCTATATATATATATATATATATATATATATATATATATATATCTATATATAGATATATATAGATATATATATATATATATATATCTATCTATATATATATATATATATATATATATATATATATATATATCTATATATAGATATATATAGATATATATATATATATATATATCTATATATATATATATATATATCTATCTATATATATATATATATATATATATATATATATATCTATATATATATATATATATATATATCTATCTATATATATATATATATATATATATATATATATATATATATATATCTATATCTATATATATAGATATATATATATATATATATATATATATATATATATACCGTGTTTCCCCGAAAGTAAGACAGTGTCTTACTTTCTTTTTATCCCTAAAAGCCCCACTATGTCTTACTTTCGGGGTATGTCTTATATTGGGAAAAAAAAAATTTTTTTATTCTTTATTGCAATATGTTTTTTTTTTTTTGTTTTTTTTTTTAATCAGCCCTGTTGGGGGGCTTTGGTGAGATATCAGGGGTCTTAACAGACCTCTGATATCTCCCCCTTGAGACAGAGAAAGAGACAGAGGATAGAGATTCCCCAGTCCCTTTCTCTGCAGCGTCAGCTGCACTGACAATGAAAGGAGAGAAGACATCGGCTTCTCTCCATTCATAAACTGACACATTGTAATCACAGCAGATTACAATGTTTCAGTTATGTGAATGGACAGAGTCAGCTGACTCTGTCTATTCACAAGGGAAGGAGGGGGAGGACGGAGGAACGGAGGGGGAGAACGGAGGGGACAGAGAAGGAGGGGGAGAACGGAGGGGACAGAGAAGGAGGGGAGAACGGAGGGGACAGCTGGGAGGCACAGAGGAGGAAAGCGGAACGGAGGGGGAGAACGGAGGGGGACAGAGAAGGAGGGGGGAACGGAGGGGACAGCGGGGAGGCACAGAGGAGGAAAGCGGAACGGAGGGGGAGAACGGAGGGGGACAGAGAAGGAGGGGGGAACGGAGGGGACAGCGGGGAGGCACAGAGGAGGAAAGCGGAACGGAGGGGGAGAACGGAGGGGGACAGAGAAGGAGGGGTACCGCACTTCACTGCAGGCAAATCCCCCCGTGTTTCCCCGAAAGTAAGACATATGTCTTACTTTCGGGGTATGGCTTATATTAGCTGACCCCTCTGAAACTCCCGATACGTCTTACAATCGGGGGTGTCTTACTATCGGGGAAACACGGTATATATATTATTAAATACACTGCAGCTAACTGAATAATCTGCCTGCCTGCTCACTCTAAATGAGACTCTCTCTCTGTCCACACCAACAACACACTACACAAGGCCAACGTGCAGGCAGCCTTATATAGTGTGGGGCATTGACTTCCCCCTGAACCATGATTGGCGAAAGGCACCCTGCCTTTGGCCAATTATGGCTCTCTTAGCTGAGGCCGCTGTGATTGGCCAAAGCATGCAGGTCATGGTGCATGTTCTGGCCAATCATCATACAGCAAAGCACTGCGCTCCCGCATTATGGGCGGTTACACGCCCATGTTTGGTTTTCGACAAACGGGCGAACAGCCAATGTTTGAGTCAAACTCATGTTCGACCCGAACAGAAAGCTTATCCCTACTCCTGAGTGACTGGACCAGATTTAATGATGGAGCCATCAGCAAGGTGTACAGCTAGTCCCCGGGTCTTCGGTTGGAGAGGGATGTGGTGGTTGGCTGCAAATGCTAAGTCTATGAAGCAACTACATGCTCTGGAATCAATTATGACGGAGACTGGGATATTCTTTCCTGGGAGCTGCAACATGATGGAAAGAGCAAGGTGAGAAGCTGAGTTAGGTAAAACAGGTGCACACATTGAAGAGATTGGAAGGCACTTATACATTTTTGTAGGGCAAGACCTCACGTAGTACCCAGGTTCCCCACAGTACATACAGAGGTTGTTGAGTCATCTGTGCTGTTCTTCCAGGGTGAGGGAAGGACGAAGTAGGCCCAACTGCATGGGCTCAGAGGTATTAAGAACCGGAGCAGCTGGGGTAGGTGGGATCTGGCTGCACAGCTCGGAACTTTGGGAAGCATCCAGGTGGGCCGGTATTGGCTTGTAGATCTTTTGGAGCGGCGTTCCCTTAAGCGTCAGCCGATTTGGATTGACAGGTTAATGAGCTCATCCAAAGATTGGGGTATCCCGACCCGTGCTAGTTCATCCTTAAGTGGATCAAACAGTCCCATCCAGAATTGGTAACAAAGGGCAGCATTGTTCCAGTTAGGGTTGGAACTCCAACGCCTGCCACGTAGTCTTCTCCCGCACTGCGTCCTTGTTGTAGAGCATGTAGTGCGGCCTCGGCAGTAGCAGTTTGCTGAGGATCCTCATAGAGCTGAGACATAGCGGAAAAAAACGTGGCAAGGTTATTCAAGGATTCTGCATTTTGCTCCAGTAGGTGATGGGCTCAGGTTTGGGGTTCGCCAGACAAGAAGGAGATAACAAAGCCCAATTTGGTTGCTTCTAATGAAAAAGTGCAGGGTTGAAGATCAAAATAAAGTTCGCAAGCATTGCGGAAAGTCTGGTATTTGCTACGTTCACTCGAAAACCTTTCGGGTTTGGGGACCCTGGGTTCAGGAGGTAGCATTACTACTGAGGGTGCAGGTGAAAATCCAACTGAAGCAGAGCCTGGAGGGTTGGCGGGAGATGACAGGACTTGAATTTGTTCTTCCAGCCTTGTGTAGCCTTCTTGAAGATCCTTCATAGCTTGTGTCAGATGACAGGCGGGCAATGAGGTACCAGAGGAGCAGACGGGTTCAGAGTCAAAGGCAGGCCGAGGTCAGGTGCAGGTAGAAGACAAGAAGAATCCAAAGGGCAAGCCAGGTTGTCAGGAGATCAAATGTACAAAACAGGTAAACAGGAGCAAGAGTCACAGGGAGCTTTAGATCAGACAGCACTGATCCAGAGTGCGCTTACAGTTCAAATAGGCTGATTGGCACCAAGCGCCATGTGCACTAGCGTGCATAGGCGTACGCACCCACACAATAGCGTACATCAACGCGCGCCGCATCTTTCGCGGGGACTTTCCTGACACATGTGTTGCTACTGATGGTCTTCTAAGTTCTATTTTTTGGCTTAATCAGGAAAACACATTTCTAAAAACAAATTGAAAATTGAATGTTTAATTTTCTAAAATTGAAAAAAAAAAATCAAAATGCTAAAATGACCTGCTTTTCATTCTGTCTCTACAAGAAAAGGGATTGACATTCTCTTCATAAGCAAATATATACTAGAAAGTCTTCTGTAATCTAATGCTTTTCTGGTATTGTATAACAGGTATACAGGTTCTGTAAATCTTTTGTATTTAAAAAAAGTTAAATGTGCTCTATTACCTTAATATATATATATATATATTTAAATAGATTTATGACTCTGTATTTTTATGCCATTTTTCAGTTGCCATGCCACATGCAGGGAAAAAAATGTTTCTATTACTTTTATTTTTTAGGGTAATCATTTGTTTTATTTTTAGCATTTTCTGTATAGGGAAAATTATAGTGAAGACTACAGCCTTTCCTTCCTACATATTTATATGTTGTTAAAGTGAATTATATTTGTTTTGTCCATTCATGACAAATTCAGCTACATTAAATTGTACAGCTTGTCTCTTGTGCTTCAAGAGCACAAAATAATACCCCAAACCATAGTTTGAGAATATGGTCTGGTTTTCAAAGTTTTTAGAGAGTAGAAGTAGTTATTCTAAATTTAAGCATTGAAATATGTCTAACAAATCATTATATGGGAAAGCTGTCAATGGACGTTATTGACATTCTTTTCATCCCCTGATAAAAGAACAGAGAAGATGAAATTTAGAGCTTTGTAGAGCGTGTCCATAAATTGCTAGATGAGTATTCAAGTATAGTACATGAGAAAACACATTATACTGTATCTGCAATTTGAAAGACTGAATTTAGATACCAATTTTAGGTCTTTGCATTAGTCAATATATGTGAGCACTTTAAATATAAGAGACAGGGCCAGATTAAGAGCATCGTGGGCCTGGTGCTGAGGATTTGGTGAGGCTTTTTATGGAAATAAATAAAACGAAAACACAATCAATTTTTTGTTAAAACAAATGAATTATTTGAATTACCTTTAAAGTGCCATACTGACGTTCCTGAAAATACCATATATGTGAGGCTCCTATAATGTTTACATACTTGTGCTTGTCCTTCATGACACACTTTATATGGGGTGTGTGGGGTGGTAATGTGTGTTCTTTAAATTTTTTATTATTATTTTTATTTTATTTACTTTAAACTTTATCCAGTTATCAAAATCTGATAGCATGGGCAGGTAACAGTAACTTTTAGATACCCATGATTACACTTGAGAAAGGAGCACGCATGCGCCTCATGGACTTTGCGTATGCTCTGAATCGTGTTGTGTTCTCCTTGCCAGCTGACATTACACGCAGGTTCCACGAGTTGTTCGTTACTCTCCTCTGCAGGATCGGCTGTGTTCGTCTTGGTTCCCCGCCGTTACTGCAGCATGGATTAGAGACACTCCTGGGGACTCTGCTATAGCCTACAGTCACATCACTTCTTTACCATCAATCTGTGTAGAGCTTTGTTGTTTACTAACATGTAAGTGGCTACTATTTTTCTTATCTTATGGAATAAAACACTTTAACTTAGAGGCGCTCCTCTCTTTGTTTTCTTTTAGATCCCCATTGTCTCCCTTGCCCTAAAATGTAGCTATCAAAACAAAGACCATGTTTGAATAGCTGCATCCTCGTCTATAGTAACCAAGGAATTTTAGCTGTGACCCCAAAAGTCACATAATACACATCGCTTTTGGGGCCATTACTCAAAGGCAGGATCAGAGAATAGATATTCCCAGAGTTCCTCCTGCTCTCAGTGGCAAAGCCATTTTCCATGGCCCTGGGCTTCCCAGTGGAAAGGGAGAGCTTGGGATCCACTGTAGATGCCGACGGTGGGAAGGGGTGTACTTTGACATCCCCAGAAAAAAAAAAGTGACTGGGCGACTCTAGAGCCACCCGATCAATTTTATCAGAAAGTCTATCACCACAGCAGCTGGAAGCTTGATTTAACCACTTTTCTACCATACTGCTTATCAATGCCCCTTGGTAGACAAGTGGTCCTTTGACTTGCTGCACACAAGATAGGTCGCTACTTGCTCTGCACTGTACTCTATCGTCTCTGGCTCTCTTCAGCACCAGCTTGCTGTCCCCCACAGGAGGGATGTTGACTGTGGCCTCCCCCTCTGCTGAATTCCCCAGGAGAAGTGGCCAGAGTGGCTGCCTACATTCCTATGGTTCCATCATCCATCTAATCCCACCCAGCACAAGTTCCTTCAAGTCCTCTCCCAGTGCTGCATCAACAACTGGCATGAATGTCATAGTTCACTGCCTCCTCCCGCCATCAACTCTTCTTCTCTTCCTGGGTAATAAGATGTTTGCACCTCTTAGGATGAAAAAGCATTTGATAGGGTGGGTGGGAGTTTATGGTCTGAGTTTTGAGAGAACAGATGATGCTGTGGGTGACAGCATTGTATGCAGATCCTAGAGCAAGGGTTATAGTTAATGGTAGATTATCAGATTATTTTGAGATACGGAATGAAACTAGGCAGGGGTGCCCATTGTCCCCATTGTTATTTGCTATGGTGTTGGAGCCCTTTCTGCGAACGATTATGGGAATTAGGAGGATTAAGGGGATTTGTATCGGATCAACGGAACATAAAATCTCAGAATACGCAGATGATCTACTGTTGTATCTCTCTTCTCCCCAAGATTCTTTGACGGAACTGATGATGGAAATAGACAGGTTTGGCTTTATATCTAATTTTAAAATAAACATTGAGAAATCAGTGTTGATGCCGAGCTATGTGCCAGTGAGGATGAGGAATACTCTGCAACAATATTTTCCTTTTTGTTTGGCGCCTCGATTCTATATTCCATTTGGGGATTTATATCTCTTCAGATGTAAAGCGCCTATATGATCTAAATTATGGACCCTTGGTGATATCTATTTTAAAAGACTTGCAGAAATGGAGAAGTCATACTCTGACGTGGTTCGACAGTGTAAATGCGCTTAAAATGAGTGTAATCCCTAGACTTATTTAGGTTTTTACATACCATACCCATAACACTCCCACAGACACCCTTTAAACAAATACGAAGGGCTTTTATGACCTTTGTGTTTGGAGATAAACACCCTTGGTTGGCATATGAGATTTCTGAGGAGACCAAAAGGGGAGGGTGGGGTGGGACTTCCGGACATAGTGACTTATTACAGAGCCATAGCCCTGGTTTGTATTATGAACTGGTGCCATAACTCTGCTAGTAAACTTTGGGTGCCTCTGGAGAAAATAGCGGGTAGGAACCTGGCCTGAGCCCCCTGGATCCTATTTTCATATAGAAGGTTATCAAAGTTGACAAGAGGTTGACAGAATGAATAGTACGGGAAAGTTTATCCCCCATGACACCACTGGAAGCATTGCCCTGGTTTCCCCCGGGGGAAGAGAAAGGGAGTTTAGACCGTTGGGGGATGGATGGAAAGGGTAATTGTGTTGGCATGGCCCCACAGGGTAAATTGCTACCATTGGCAGAATTGGTTTTGAGATTGGGGGAAATACCAATGACCATATGGAAATATTGTCATATGATGGATCTGTTTAATAAGTCTAAGCATCAGGTTAGGCCAGCAAACCAGCTTACTATTTTTGAGGAAGGGTGTGTCAACTTATCAGAGCCGGGCCATATGTTGTCATCCAAACAAATTAAAAGGGTGATAGGGGCAACACACCATACCTTAATAAGTTCCCATATACAGGCGATGTTGTATAAGTTCTTGACAAGATGGAATCGATTGGCTCAGATGTACCCATGGGCGGATGGATGTTAACTGCTGGAGGGTATGAAATCAAAGGGGTTTATTTTTTCATTCATGGTGGCATTGCCCAAAGATTAAAGTATTCTGGGAGGCGATAGCTCCTTGGATTAGCAAAATGACACTTAGACCTATAGAACCCTCCCCATTACATTTTCTCTTTCATGGGATGCCATCATCTGCTGGGTTTTATAAGAGAAGCGTTACTCCACATTTGCTAAATTCAGCTAAAATATTGATACCTAGATTTTGGAAACAGTCTGGATGTCCCACTATAATGAATTGGAAGAGAGAGGTGGAAAAAAATTATGGAAGCAGAGAGATGGATACATATGGTTAAGGACCAACAGAATCAATTTAAAGACACATGGGCAGCATGGAGGTAGCTGAGCCTCGGAAATAGGGGCAGATTAAACCCTAACAGGGATAGTGCTGTGTTTTGATCGGATAGTCTGTGGGATGCACCTGGTGAGGGGAATTGAGAGGGGGTGGGGTTTTTTTTCTTTTTTTTTTTGTCCGTTCCTGTCAGAGTCCGCATGCACGGACTCTGACAGGAACGGTAATGCATTGTTAGAGCTCCGCTCTGTGTGAGAAGAAAAGCTTCAAAATAACTGGAGCCCATCGGTCCCAGGCACACAAATACTCTATGGACAACTCCTGGAACACAAAGGTATCATTTTGGGTAAAAATTATGGTGTTGGGAGGCTCCCACACCAAAAACAAAAACCTCTCCATTAAGGAACCTAAAGCGCACGCTGCAGTTATAATGGCGGCGATACCTTCCACCTCAAAAGCCTCAGCGCTCTCACAGAAGCACCTGCCTATACAGACAAACTCCCAAGGCGAGTCGGACTCAGAAACAAATGACATACAGCCTGTTTCACAAGACTCCCCTGCCTCTTCAATACTATTAAAGCAGTTTAAAAAATGCTTAACAAAGCCCTGAAACAAACTTCAGAACATATCACTTTAGTCCCCCCCCCCCACATATTTTTTTTTTTTGACCAAGCTCCTCAAGAAAAACTAGAAGGTCTTACTTTATTTTATTATACTTATAAAAGTTATCACCCAAGGTTGATTCCATATAATTTTATAAAGATATTACTAAGATTTATTAAGAGATTTACGTTATGGTCTGGTCTAATATAATTAGCTCCCCTCCGCCCCCCCCCCCCCCCCCTGTGTTTTTTTTTTTTTTTACCAAACTCTTTAAAACTAAGTGGAAGGTCTCATTTTATTTTAATTTATTTTATTTATAAAAGCCATTACCCAAGGTTGATTGCCAGCCTTCCCATTTTATAAAGATGTTAATAGGATTTAATAAGAGATTTACGTTCTGTTCTGGTCTAATATATTATAATTCCTATTAGATGGTTACCTTAGTTGATATTTTTATCATTCCATCTACTCTAGGATTAATACAATCTAACACCAAGTGGGATTTACTTGTATTAATTTTACTTCAAATCATTCTGCATTTTCTTTGTCTTCTTTTATATAATATTATTAGGGCTTTTATTCCTCACATGGATGCTCAGTGTGCCCCAATTCGCCCTCCTTGTCTGCCCATACATAATATGTGGGCAGATTATGCAGGCTACATTCCCTGATGGTAGCCTACTTCCCCCATGACAGGTAAACTTTACTTTTCAATATAAGACTTTTTGCATCTTGTCTAATTTTATCCTTTTTATTTTCAGTTTTCTCTATCTTTCTACACTCCTGACAGCACTGATCCCTCCTCTTCCCCTTTCCCTCTTCGGGTCCACATGGGTTGATTCATCCTATCAGACACTACCTGACACTGGTGAGTATTACCTTCTAGATCATATATCATTGCACCCTTAAACATTCTTTCCCTGAATTTTCAGGGAATCAACACACCACAAAAGAGAACCAAATCATTTTGTTCCTTTCAAGCTAAGAAGGCCCATATAATATGTCTACAAGAAACTCACTTTGCAATGAATTCTACTCCTAAATATATGAGCCCTTTTTACCAACAAGTCTTTACAGCCTCAGCCAGTGCCAAAAAGAGAGGAACCCTTATAGCCTTCCACAGATCTACCCCATTCACAATTCAATCAGAAATTAAAGACCCTGAGGGGCGTTATCTAATAGATAACGATAGTATCATACTATGCTCTTAATAAACAATCAACCCCATTTTTATCACACTTATTACACGTGGTAAATACTCATAAAATGGGTACAGTCATCATATGCGGTGACTCAAACCAGGTCCTCCTCCCATTTCTTGACAAGTCACCCTATATTCCCTCTCGCAACTCAAACAATCAATAATTTCTTAAACTACTCTCTCAGTATAATCTAGTAGACTCTTGGAGAGAATTTAATTCATCCAAAAGATGCTTTACCCACTATTCACACCCACATAAGATATCTACACGTATAGACCACATTTTCCTAACTACTGCTATGGTACCTGAAATACTTGCATCTAGCATAATCCCCATCCCCTGGTCAGACCACAATGCAGTTTACACCACTTTATCCTCTACCATTCCTAAAGCTCATGACCCAATGTGGTATCTTCCTGACATAATACTTAAAAACCCCTCATATAGTCAAAAAATTGAACAAGGTATTAAGGACTATAGAAAATTTAACAATAACCCAGAGGTTTCTCAGCTTACTTTATGGGTATCGCACAAACCTGTGATGCGTGGAATGATCCAACGACAAATGGCACTGATTAAAAGAGAACGCATGAAAATTAGAAACCAACTTTAATAAAGCCTTTGCTTCTTTTCAAAGTAATCCCACCTCTATATCAAAAATGCAATTGGATAAAGCCAGATTAGAATATGATTAATTCCTAAAAGAATCAGCAGATAAGACACTACGCAGGTCAAAACACAAGTTTTACATGAAATCAAACAAACCTAATACCCATCTAGCATGCTTGCTGAAATCTAGTGACAGACAATCAAATCCAATCAGAATTAAATTATCAAATAACACTTACACGAGCAATCTTCTTAAAATAGTTCAAAAATTCCGCAAATATTTAACGTTGTTGTATTCAGAATCAAAAGAATTTTAATCAGTCTGATGCTGATAACTTCTTCTCTAAAATAAATCTTACTAAACTAACACACTCACAAAAAATCTTGCCTGAAGAACGCATAACATCAGCAGAAGTTTTGAAAACCATAAAAGAATTGAAAACAAACAAAAGTCCTGGCCCAGATGGATATTCAGCCTCATATTATAAAACATTTTCTGAAACTCTTTCCCCAATATTAGCAAAAGCATTCAATACTCTAATAGACGCCTATTCCTTTAGACGTGAATCATTATTATCAACTATTTGCATGAACCTCAAGCCCCACTCAGATAATACATCCTGCACTAACTAACCCATTTCCCTCTTAAATTAGGACATTAAAATCTTAGCAAAAATCCTAGCTACTTGCCTTAACAAGATAATTGGTAAAATTATAAATAATGATCAAGTTGGATTCATGCCAACGAGGCAAGCAAGCGATAATGTACGTTGAGCAGCCCTTTTAGCATACATAGCCAAAAAGACTCATTCCCACATGCTTTCTATCTTTAGACATTAGAAAAGCCTTCGATTCAGTAACCTGGTCCTACTTACTCTACACTCTCCAGAAATGGAGATTTGGCCCCCACGTCACTAGTTGGATAACAGCTATTTATAACAAACCCCAAGCATACGTAAAATACGCAAGATATAAATCAGAATACTTTGATATAGAAAGAGGCACTTGTTAGGGCTGCCCACTTTCCCCCTTAATATTTGCCCTTTTAATAGAACCTTTAGCTCAATACCTTAGATTAGAACCAACAGTCACTGGAATAGAACTAGGTGGAATCCATCATAAACTTAGCTTATTCGCAGACGATATTTTATTATTTCTATCATCTCCCCAAATTTCAGGTCCAAATCTTCTACCTATTCTCAATAAATTTGCTACCATATCAGGACTAAAAATAAACCACGAGAAATTTAAAGTATTAAAAATACTGCTTTCAACAATAGAATTAACTTCAGCAAAAGTAGCACTACCTTTCACATGGGCAGTAAAGTCAATCCCGCTCTTAGGAATTCACCTTAAAGTCTCTTTATCAGAATTATACTCAGCTAATTACCCTAACATTCTAAAACACATCACAAACCTAATGGAAAAGTGGTCCCACCTCCCCATTTCCTGGATGGGGAAAATTAATGTCATTAAAATGACGATTCTACCCAAACTTCTATACCTATTTAGAGTATTACCGATTGCAGTCCCTGCCCATTTTCTACAAATTATCCAGAAAAGAGCATTTGGGGATCTTCAAAAACGCGTATACCTCTCAAAACATTATACTTGCCTAAAAATTTAGGTGGTTTAGGATTACTAAATTTTGCCACTTACTATAGAGCAGATCACATAGCTAGCTTAGCTAAATATCATGCCACTCAGGAAAATCCTTTATGGGTATCGATAGAGGCTTATGATTGTGACCCTTTATCGATTTCCAATATAATATGGCTACATTCCAAAAACTGCCTAGGATTAAATAATCCTATAACTAAACATTACCTTTCCCTTTGGGACAGGTTTAAATTTAAATGTAATTTGCAATCTCTACATAACCCTCTCTTCTCCTTCTATAAAAGCCTGACCTTTTACCCAGTATGGATTTATCCTTTATCCTTTAAAACATGGTCTTCCTTAGGTATACTGAAATTTCACAACTTTGTTAACTCTTCATCCTTTATCCCCTTTCCATCTCTTTGTGAAATTCATGGTATTCCTCAATCGGAAATGTTCCGATATCTACAAATAAAAAAATTCTTCACACCTAATATCATTTCTGATATACCTCTGACTCGCTTCACTAATTTTCAATCCATATGCAAAAACGATCCACACGTTAGAGGACTAATTTCCTCCTTATATTCTCAATTACTAATAAATTCTGATAGAGATAAACCTACTTCTGTGCGGAAATGGGAAGAGGACTTGGGATAAACCCTAAATGAGGCAGAATGGTTAAAAATTTGGTCCACAATTAAGTCATCCTCCCCTAATGTACTAGCCATGGAAACCAACTATAAGATACTAACTCAGTGGTATTTAGTACCAGCTAAAATTGCTAAATGTACCCCTAAATACTCAGATCACTGTTTTTGTGGTTGTTTAGCATAAGGTACATACAAACACATTTGGTGGGACTGTCCAATAATACAGACATTTTGGAAGAAATATTTACATATGCCTCCAAAATGTTTAAAATTACCCTTCATCCTAACCCCACAATGACATTACTTAACCACAAACCGAATTGTCTATCTTATGCCCAATTCAAACTTTTTATATTTTTCCTCACAGCAGCAAAACAAACTGTGGCGAGAGCTTGGAAAACCCCCTCCTTGGTGTTGGCCAAGACAAAACAAAGAATGAACAATTTTATGGTACATGCTAAAATGGCTGCTATTAAACAAAATCAAATACTTAAATTTCGTAAATTATGGCAGCCTTGGATAGAACATTTCTTACCACTATCATTCAATGATAATGTTTTATTGCCATGGTAGATGATTTGATCTTATTCTGACCATATCGGTCTGACTGTGACTCCTGGACCAACCCGGTGGACCCCTCCTTAATATTTCTTCTTCACTCTTTATTTTTCATCATACTTTTTCTTTCTCTACTCTAAACTTATTTACACCTTATGATTTTGGTGTTCCTAAGGTTACAAAGATACCATCAGTATTGAAACACAATTCATGAACTCAAGTTTGCTCAGGAAATCTTTAGTTAGTTAGTTTTTTTTTTAATCATTAGTATTACATAATATTTGAATGTCTACATTACTATTGGTTTAGTACATATTAATTGAATGCTTATCATAATTCTTTACTTCATGATCAACTCTATATTTGTAACCATTTATGAATATTATATAATAATTCTGAATTGTGCAATATACAGTATTAATTTTATTGTACTTGACTTTATTGTATTGAATAAAATACTTTTGACAAGGAAATATTGAAATGAAAAGAGGAGAGGTATAAAAAGTATATGAAGTAGTAGGGGGAGGTCATATTGAATAAAAACACTAAAGTATAAAAGAACACGACAATAGTAATTTGAAATCATACACTTTTTTTTTCTTTTTTTTTTACTTCTTTTGTGTTTTTTGTTTTTTTGTTTGTTTTTCTGTAGATTGTTTTATACACGCGATAGGGTGTTGCACAAAATGAATTTTGGTTACGAATCAAATAGATAAATGGGTGTGGGAGATTAATTTATGTTTTTTTTTACTTTCATCCTGAAGACAATATGATCCGGAGTATAAAAAAAAATCATACATTATTATAACATATATAGCATAATAATATATTATTTATATATTTACTGTGAAATTACTGGTTTGAAGTTATAACTTCAAAAATGTGTCCATTAAGCCACCTGCTTGAGTACAGTTTTTGAAAATATAGTAAATTACCTTAAAAACAATATATAATAATCATTTGTATATTACTTACTTATAGTAATTAACCACTTGCCACCCAGGCCAATTCTGAAACTCCTCTCCTACCTGTAATCATATTTTTTTTGCTAGAAAATTACTCAGAACCCCAAAACATTATATATATATTTTAGCAGACACTGTATTTGCGCCGAATTTTTCAAATGCATTTTTTTTGGAAAAAAACTGTTTCATGAATAAAATTAAAGTTAAGTTAGCCTGATTTTTTTGTATAACATTAAAGATGATGTTACGCCGAGTAAAGATACCTAACATGTCACACTTTAAAATTGCGCACACTTGTGGAATGGTGCCAAACTTCAGTGCTTAAAAATCTCCATAGGCTTCGCTTTAACATTTTTTCAGGTTACATATATAGAGTTACAGAGGAGGTCTAGTGCTAGAATTATTGCTCTCGCTCTAACGTTCATGACGTATGTAACCTGTGTATATCTGGCTCTGATACTAGCCAGTGCCTCACCAAAAAGGCTGGTCAGGGGAGATCTCTTTGTTGGCCCATTGCTTTCCATGTATGGCCTGTTCTTTTTGAGAGGTAGGGCCCCGGGCATTTCTCAGAGAATAGATGCAGAAATTAACCTATATTAATTCAAACATCCTCGTGCTAGGTGTCAGACTGCTGCAATTTACTAATCCCGAATACTGGATTTAGACAATACTCTCAATGAAAAAGTGTGCTGTCCCTTTAAAAAAAAAAAAACGACGTAGCTCCGTTTTAATTTAGTTTGTTTGATATTTAAAGTTACCTGTCCAGGACGCCCATGATGTCAGCACCCGAAGCTGATCTGTCCCTCGGCTCTCGGGTGCTGGCGCCGCCATCTTTGGTATGGGAATCTGGAAGTGAAGCCTCGCGGACTCATGCTGCACGTTCCCACTGGTCCCTGCTGTCTGCTGGGACCTGTGTGTCTCCCAGAAGACATCGGGGGGACAGAGAAGGTGCCGGAAGTGGCGTAGATACCCACCGTTGGCTCGGGTATCTATGCCCGGAAGTGGGAGCAAAATACCTGTATTAGACAGGTATCTGCTCCACCCTCCCCCCCTGAAAGGTGCCAAATGTAACATGGGGGGGGATCTGAAAAGCGGAAGTTCCATTTTTGGGTGGAACTCCGCTTTAACTAAATGGAAGAAAATTGTATCAATTAGTAAAAAAAAAAATACATAAGTGTGATACTCATATAAAATTGATACCCATGAACAAAATGTCAACTAATTAATATGTATATCACAACATATTTTATTAAACAACAGATAAATAAATAAGGGCGCAAAATTCCTATTAAACATAAATAGAGCCCATGATCAAGGTGCCTCTAAAGTGCTCAGTGCTCAAATAAATAATGAAAGTTCTTCAGTGCTTCAGATATTGAGGCCTCTTACCAGACAGGAATGATCTCAAATTAAAGAGATTATAAATGCCTTATATCTGCTTTATTTTTAAATATTAAAAAAAAGAAAGCAGATGCTCTTACCATCAAACTTCCAATGGCTCTATGACCCCATCAGTAAGATGCAGCAGCGATATCCCCGCACCTGAGATGCTCCTCTGAGCCTCTGTCTGAATCAGCTCTCTCCAACATAATGTGTTTAAATACAAAAATGAAAAAGCCTCATAGTGCAGTACTTTTAAAAGCCTTATTTTTTAAATTAAAATTGCTTTTACAAGGGAACTAAATGTACAGGCGGTATATAAAAACAAACAGCAGGGCCACAGGACCTTCCAGCTCTGCATGCTTGATAATGTCACAGCTCTAGCTTCACTCCACACGTTTTTGCATAAAAGGCGTCCTGTGGAATCGGAGATTAGTCCTCCTCATTCAAAGCGTAAGTGACACTGTAAGAGCAAAATTCATACATGTGAACCCAGGGAAGCTGCCAGAAGCTGTGCAATAACCATCCCTACAGCACGGACACACAAGAAATGTTATGTCAAAGAAAAACCAACTACTAAAAATAAAATATTATATAAATAGCACCATCTAAAGTTCCATGTATGAACAACAATTCACTCCACACAGAAAGATCGTAGGAGTCTCCAACATGACAAGTAATTATTAACAATTGCAAAAACAAAACAAAATATAAAAATTAAACAAAATAATAATAAAACATTATATGAATTAGAAAAATATTAAAAGAACCATATTTGTTTTAAAATAGATGCAGGGCGAGAATTAAACTGTTATTGATGAAGGAATCAATATCTCATTCTACATTGAGACCCCAACGCTGAAAAATATAAAATATATATAAATATAATATCCACCATGTTTCATGGTGAGATATTTGCCTTCTCTAATTGTGGGGCATATTTTTTCATTCCTATCATCGGCAAAGAAGACATCTGTTATGATGTTGGAAAAAATCTTTTGAAAGGCTATATCCTTTAACCACGTCAGCTCCGAAAGGATTTGCCCCCTAAATGACCAGAGCATTTCTTACAATTTGGCACTGCGCTGCTTTAACTGGCAATTGTGCGGTCATGCAATTCTGTACCCAAACAAAATGTGCATCCTTTTTTTTTCCACAAATTGAGCTTTCTTTTGGTGGTAGTTGATCACCTCTGCAGTTTTTATTATTTGTGATATAAACGAAAAAAGACCATAACATTTGAAAAAAACATATATTTTCTACATTTTGTTATAAAAAAAAACCAATAAACTCAATGTTAGTCATACACTTGGGCCAAAATGCATTCAGCCACATGTCTCAGATAAAAAAAAGTTTAATAAGCGTATATTTATTGGTTTGCGCAAAAGTTATAGCATCTACAAACTAGGGTACATTTTCTGGAATTTACGCAGCTTTTAGTTTATGACTGCCTATCTCATTTCTTGAGGTGCTATAATGGAAGGGCAGTACAACCCCCCCCCCCAAATGACCCCATTTTGGAAAGTAGACACCCCAAGGAATTTGCTGAGAGGCATGTTGGGCACATTGAATATTTTATATTTTGCCACAAGTTTGAGAAATTTCAATTTTATTTTACACAAAGTTGTCACTGAAATGATATATTGCTCACATATGTCATGGGTATATGTGAAATTACACCCCAAAAATACATTCTACTGCTTCTTCTAAGTACAGGGATACCACATGTGTGAGACTTTTTGAGGGCCTAGCCGTGTACAGGACCCCAAAAGCCAATCACCGCTTTCAGGATTTCTAAGGGCGTAAATTTTTGATTTCAATCCACACTACCTATCGCAGTTTCGGAAGCCATGAAATGCCAAGATGGCACAAACCTCCCCAAATGACCCCATTTTGTAAAGTAGACACCCCAAGCTATTTGCTGAGAGCCATGTTGAGTCCACGGAATATTTAATATTTTGCCACAAGTTTCGGGAAAATGCAAAAAAAATGATTATTTTTTTTCTTCACAAAGTTGTCACTACATGATATGTTACACAAACATGCCATGTTTATATGTAAAATTGCACCCCACAATATATTCTGATGCTTCTCCTGAGTATGAGGATACCACGTGTGGGATTTTTGAGCAGTCTAGCCATGTACAGAACCATGAAAACCAAGCACTGCCTTCAGGCTTTGTAAGAGCGTAAATTTTTGTTTTTACTTCTCACTACCTATCACAGTTTCGGAGGCCATGAAATGCCCAGATAGCACAAACCCCCCCCCAAATGACCCCATTTTGGAAAGTAGACACCCCAAGCTATTTGCTGAGAGGCATGTTGAGTATTTTGCAGATCTCGCTTTTTGTGACAAAATTTTGAAATTTAAAAAAAACAAACCCTTTTTAATATTGTAATGCACTAAAACACACTATATTGCCCAAATGTTTGATAAAATATAAAAGATGATCTTGTGCCGAATACATAGATACCAAACATGACATGGTTTAAAATTGCGCACAACCATGCAGCAGCGACAAATTACATACATTTTTTAAAGCCTTTAAAAGCCTTTACAGGTTACCACTTTAGATTTACAGAATTACTGCCCTTGATCTGACGTTCGTGGTGATACTTCACATGCATGGTGCAATTGCTATTTACATATGAAATGAGACCGAGCTTGCATTCGCCTTTGCGTGCGAGCACAGGGGGACAGGGGTGCTTTACTTTTTTTATTACTTATTTTGCTTTTTTATTTTATTTTTACACTGTTCCTTTAATTTTTTAATTTTTTTTTAATAATTTTTATTGTTATCACAGGGAATGGAAAAATCCCCTATGCTAGCAATAGGTAGTGACAGGCACTCTTTTTTTGAAAAAAAATGGGGTCTATTAGACTCTAGATCTCTCCTCTGCCCTCAAAGCATCTGACAACAGCAAGATCGGTGTGATAAGATGCTTTCCCAATTTCCCAATGGCGCTGTTTATATCCAGCAAAACCTAAGTCATGAAATGCTCATAGCTTCCGGTTTCTTAGGCCATATAGATGATTGGAGCCATTCTGGTCTCCGATCAGCTCTATGGTCAGCTGGCGGAACCACTGGCTGCATTCTCGGGTTCCCCGGTGGGACAGGAGAGCCCGAGAAACCCATGGAAGAAGGCGCAGGGGTGAGTTCCCTCCCACTGCTTTTAAAAGTAGTCTAGCGGCTAATTAGCCACTAGGATTGCTTTTGCATGAAAGCCGACCTCCAGCTGAAAAGAACAATACCAAGAAGATACCTAAATCTGTAGGCATGATTCTGGTACAACCATTCAAAGTCCAGCAACTAGGGATGAGCCAAACACCCCCCTGTTCGGTTCACAAAAGAACATGCGAACAGGAAAAAAGTTCGTTCGAACACGCGAACACCGTTAAAGTCTATGGGACACGAACATGAATAATCAAAAGTGCTAATTTTAAAGGCTAATATGCAAGTTATTGTCATAAAAAGTGTTTGGGGACCTGGGTCCTGCCCCAGGGGACATGGATCAATGCAAAAATTTTTTTTAAAAACGGCCGTTTTTTCAGGAGCAGTGATTTTAATAATGCTTAAAGTCAAACAATTAAAGTGTAATATCCCTTTAAATTTCGTACCTGGGGGGTGTCTATAGTATGCCTGTAAAGGGGCGCATGTTTCCTATGTTTAGAACAGTCTGACAGCAAAATAACATTTTGAAGGAAAAAACTCATTTAAAACTACCGCGGCTATTGCATTGCCGACAATACACATAGAAGTTCATTGATAAAAACGGCATGGGAATTCCCCAAAGGGGAACCCCGAACCAAAAAAAAAAAAAAAAAAAAAGACGTAGGAGTCCCCCTAAATACCATACCAGGCCCTTCAGGTCTGATATGGATATTAAGGGGAACCCCGGCCAAAATTTTTTTAAAAAAATGACGTGGGGTTCCACCTAAATTCCATACCAGACCCTTCAGGTCTGGTATGGATTTTAAGGGGAACCCCGCGCCCAAAAAAAAAAAAACGGCGTGGGGTCCCCCCAAAAATCCATACCAGACCCTTATCCGAGCACGCAACCTGGCAGGCCGCAGAAAAAGAGGGGGGGACGAGAGTGCGGCCCCCCCCTCCTGAACCGTACCAGGCCACATGCCCTCAACATTGGGAGGGTGCTTTGGGGTAGCCCCCCAAAACACTTTGTCCCCATGTTGATGAGGACAAGGGCCTCATCCCCACAACCCTGGCCGGTGGTTGTGGGGGTCTGCGGGCGGGGGCTTATCGGAATCTGGAAGCCCCCTTTAACAAGGGGACCCCCAGATCCCGCCCCCCCTGTGTGAAATGGTAAGGGGGTACAAAAGTACCCCTACCATTTCACTAAAAAACTGTCAAAAATGTTAAAAATTACAAGAGACAGTTTTTGACAATTCCTTTATTTAAATACTTCTTCTTTCTTCTATCTTCCTTCATCTTCTGGTTCTTCTGGTTCTTCTGGTTCTTCTGGTTCTTCCTCCGGCGTTCTCGTCCAGCATCTCCTCCGCGGCGTCTTCTATCTTCTTCTCCTCGGGCCGCTCCGCACCCATGGCATGGGGGGAGGCTCCCGCTCTTCTCTTCATCTTCTTCTCTTCTTCTTTTCTTCTTTTCTTCTTTTCTTCTCTTCTTCTCTTCTTCATTTTCTTCTCCGGGCCGATCCGCACCCATGCTGTCATGGAGGGAGGCTCCCGCTGTGTGACGGCGCTCCTCGTCTGACAGTGCTTAAATAACGGGGGCGGGGCCACCCGGTGACCCCGCCCCCCTCTGATGCACGGGACATGACGGGACTTCCCTGTGGCATTCCCCGTGACATCACAGGGAAGTCCCGTCAAGTCACCGTGCGTCAGAGGGGGCGGGGTCACCGGGTGGCCCCGCCCCCCATTATTTAAGAACTGTCAGACGAGGAGCGCCGTCACACAGTGGGAGCCTCCCTCCATGCCAGCATGGGTGCGGAGCTGCCCGGAGAAGAAAATGAAGAAGAGAAGAAGAGAAGAAGAGAAGAAGAGAAGAAGAGAAGAAAAGAAGAAAACAAGAAGAGAAGAAGATGAAGAGAAGAGCGGGAGCCTCCCCCCATGCCATGGGTGCGGAGCGGCCCGAGGAGAAGAAGATAGAAGACGCCGCGGAGGAGATGCTGGACGAGAACGCCGGAGGAAGAACCAGAAGAACCAGAAGAACCAGAAGATGAAGGAAGATAGAAGAAAGAAGAAGTATTTAAATAAAGGAATTGTCAAAAACTGTCTCTTGTCATTTTTAACATTTTTGACAATTTTTTAGTGAAATGGTAGGGGTAAGTACCCCCTTACCATTTCACACAGGGGGGGGGCCGGGATCTGGGGGTCCCCTTGTTAAAGGGGGCTTCCAGATTCCGATAAGCCCCCCGCCCGCAGACCCCCACAACCACCGGCCAGGGTTGTGGGGATGAGGCCCTTGTCCTCATCAACATGGGGACAAGGTGTTTTGAGGGGCTACCCCAAAGCACCCTCCCAATGTTGAGGGAATGTGGCCTGGTACGGTTCAGGAGGGGGGGCGCACTCTCGTCTCCCCCTCTTTTCCTGCGGCCTGCCAGGTTGCGTGCTCGGATAAGGGTCTGGTATGGATTTTTGGGGGGACCCCACGCCGTTTTTTTTTTTTTTTCTGGCGTGGGGTTCCCCTTAAAATCCATACCAGACCTGAAGGGTCTGGTATGGAATTTAGGGGGAACCCCACGTCATTTTTTTTTTAAATTTTGGCCAGGGTTCCCCTTAATATCCATATCAGACCTGAAGGGCCTGGTATGGAATTTAGGGGGACTCCTACGTCTTTTTTTTTTTTTTTAATTTTGGTTAGGGGTTCCCCTTTGGGGAATTCCCATGCCGTTTTTATCAATGAACTTCTATGTGTATTGTCGGCAATGCAATAGCCGCGGTAGTTTTAAATGAGTTTTTTCCTTCAAAATGTAATTTTGCTGTCAGACTGTTCTAAACACAGGAAACATGCGCCCCTTTACAGGCATACTATAGACACCCCCCAGGTACGAAATTTAAAGGGATATTACACTTTTATTGTTTGACTGTAAGCATTATTAAAATCACTGCTCCTGAAAAAACGGCCGTTTTTAAAAAAAAATTTTGCATTGATCCATGTCCCCTGGGGCAGGACCCAGGTCCCCAAACACTTTTTATGACAATAACTTGCATATTAGCTTTTAAAATTAGCACTTTTGATTTCTCCCATAGACTTTTAAAGGGTGTTCCACCGGCATTCGAATTTGCCGCGAACACCCCAAATTGTTCGCTGTTCGGCGAACTTGCGAACAGCCAATGAGTTCGACTCGAACTCGAAGCTCATCCCTACCAGCAACATACCAGTATGTCGCTGGTCCTTGTTGGGCATATATTGTAATGTTCTTTTTTTCCTGCAGAGAGAGATTGATCGGTGGTATGCCCACCATTAGAATACAGCCCTGCATCCACCCACTTCTAATGCTGGGCACACATGCACTGTTTTTTTTTTAACTGCGGTGGTGAAATTATCTCCTACATCACTGGAGTCACCTATTTGCGTATCGTGAGAGCAAACCCTTTTGCTGTCAAAATAAATAAATTTGTGCTGCAGCTGAATGGCGTACCTAAAAAGCAAACAGTGGTAACAATAAAACATTAACTCAATAAAACAACTTTTTTTATTGCAATCTGTGCCGAAAAAAGAGTAAAATATATGCCGAAGCATGGGGGCAATCCGCCCCTAATGTTAGGGGCAAATTGCCCCTCCACCCCTGCCCCCATGCTTCAGCATATATGATCTTTTTTAACTGTGGTGGAATCGCTGATTTTCATATGGTGAGAGCAAACGTTTTTGCTGTCAAGATGAATAAATCAGTGCTGCAGCTGAATGGCGTACCTGCAAAGAAAATAATGGTTAACAATGAAACACAGTAAACAGTAAAGTAAAAAATAATTACATACCTGCAAAGCAAACATGATAAAACATAGTAACAATAAAACATTGCAGTTAAACATACAGTAAAACATATATATATATATTCTAGGTTCGGGTCTCTCAAAATGTGATGGCATCTTTGGAGACCCTGTGAAAGTGTGCCCTAGAACTGTGCAGTGCTGTACCCTATGCTAATACTCTACTAGTGTGTGGTAGCGATGGAAACAGTCACCAGAACAAAAACCAGGTTGGACAGGACAGGAGGGACAATAATAGCGGGTGTCATGCCTATATCCGTGTTTCCTACAGACACTACATCTTCTTTGAGGTGCTCGTTGGGTAGGGGTACCAGGGAGGACATCCGAAAAATGCCTCTCATGCAGCTGGCTCACTGCATTTGCATTGGGACATTGGGGCACAGCACCGTCTGGAAAGAGAAGGGCTGTGATGATCTCTTCATAGAATTTAAGGAAGGATCCAGTTCCTCCTGATGCTTTGTATAACTATTTCAATTGGCTCTGCTGAACTCTTATGTGCTATACAGACACTTTTTTATACCAGCGTCTGGCTCTATGGACAATTAAGTATGGCGCCATCAACTGGTCATTGAAGTCCACCCCTCCCATATTAAGGTTGTATTAGTGGACACAGAGGGGCTTCTCAACAACACCAGTTGCCGTTGCAATTTGGACTGTCATATCTGCATGAATGGAGGACAGAACGAAAACATTCTGTGTATCCCTCCACCTCACTGCGAGCAAATTATTACATCTCAAGCAGGCTCTCTCCCTCCGTCTGAGTCTGGATTCTACAAGCCATTGGGGGAAGCCCCGGCGATTAGATCGCAAGGTGCCACATGCACCAATTCCAAAATCAAGAAGGTGACTAAAAAGTAGCACGCTTGTGTAATAATTGCCCACGTACAATTGGTACCCCTTTCCGAATAAGGGTGACACCAAGTCCCAAACAATTTTACCAGCGCTCCCTATGTAGTCTAGACAGTTGGATGGCTCCATGTGACTGTCTTTTCTCTCATAAACCATAAAACTATATGTATAGCTTGTTGCCCTGTCACAGAGCTTATACAACTTGACCCCATATCTGGCAAACTTGCTGGAGAAATACTGTTTGAAAGACAGGCGGCTAGAAAACTTAATCAGGGACTCATCAATGCAGACAACTTGATCGGGAATAAACAAGGCTGCAAACTGTTGGTTGAAGTGGTTTACGAGGGGCCAAATTTTTTGGAGCTGATCAAATTCAGGGTCACCCTGAAGACGACAGGGTTCATTCTCATTAAAATGCATGAACCACAAGATCTGCTTGTATCGTGTCCTGGTCATAGAAGCAAAGAACACGGGCATATAGTGAATTGGGTCAGTGGACCAATATAATCGCAACTCACTTTTTTTAGTTATGCCCAGAAAGGTCTTAAATTCGGAAACCGTAATAGGTTTCCATTCTCTGGCAAGGGCCAAATGGGGATTAGATGACCAGCAGACAACTTACTTTGGTCCACAATAGATCTATAGAGATCATCCGTGGTTTATAGCATATTTTTGCTATAAACTGAGTAAACTGTATTTACAGAGTAAACTGTAGGAAAAGAAAATTATAATTGTTGTCAAACGTACAAAGGAAAACAATTTATTTTATTTCTGTTTGACAAGTACTCTTTTAGTTCCTCCTGTACCAATTTTAGTTCTAACAAATTTGTTCTTTTTACCTTATAACCTAAAGTGGTTTTAAAGTTAGAAGGTTTTTTTCATCTTAATACATTCTATGCATTAAGATAAAAAAAACTTTCTGTGTGCAGCAGCCCCCCTAATACTTACCTGAGCCCCATCTCGATCAAGAGATGTTGCATGAGAGTCTCGGCTGTCCGGGACTCTCCCTCCTCATTGACTGGGAGAGCAGCGGGAGGCAACGGCTCAATAAAAGTCAGTGAGCTAATGAGGAGATGGGGGGGCGAACCATGGCTCTGTGTCTTAATGGACACACAGAGCAGTGGCTCGGGTGCCTCCATAGCAAGCTGCTTGCTGTGGGGTACTCGGTAAGAGGGAGGGGACAGAAGCGCCAGCGAGGGACCCGAGAAGAGGAGGATCTGGGTTTCTCTGTGTAAAACCACTGCACAGAGCAGGTAAGCATAGCATATTGTTATTTTTAAACAAAAAAAAAAAACAAGACTTTAGTATCACTTTAAATAAAAACCATCAGCAAAACATAGTGCTAATATAAAAAATGTATTTAATCTAGTATGCCTGTGCAGTAAAAATTACCCACAGGCACTACACAGAAAAAATGAGAGGCGCTATTGATCAATACAAGTGAACATGTGCTACAAACCAGTGATGGTGTGACCCCCTAAAGGTGTCAGCGTATCCAAATGATAAAAGTGGACAAACAAAGTTGCAAAAAAATGTGTGAAAGAAAATGTTCAAAACCACACACTAAATATACTCAATGTATGGTAGCAATACAGTGATGGTGTGACTCCCTCCGTATAACTCACCATCAATGAGTGGATCTTATAAACAAAGATAATAATACCTCTCCTGTGATGAAGTGCAAAATATTCATGCTAAGCATGCATTACATATATAGAAAATATTCACACTTTCAAAAAATCAGTCCAAAAAAAATGACATGACATCACACGTGATGAATAGTGTCCTAAGTAAGTGTTCAATCTTGATTCTGTGTAGTGCCTGTGGGTAATTTTTACTGCACAGGCATACTAGATTAAATACATTTTTTATATTAGATTTATTTTAAAGGGGCTGCTTCACTTTAGTTGTGGGGAGTTGATTCTCCACACGTTTTTGTTATCAGTGTACACAGTTATAATACACTTTTATTTTCCAGCAGGCGCGGTGGAGATATTGATAGGTGACAGGGCGGTGTCTTTTTAATATCTATTTATAAAAACATAGTGCTAGCTTTCAGAAGCACCCTGCTAACTTATACAAAACTATTATTCTGCAATGTTGAAATACGAAGTCACATCTTCATGTGTTCCATCTGGATCTGGATAATGTACCTTTGCAATTTCTAGTCTTTGATGACACATATTTGTAAAGACAAAAAATACTCTTAAAGGGGTTGTAAAGGTAAGTGTTTTTTCACCTTAAAGCGGAGTGTTACACACCGCTTTAAGCACTCCTCACTCTCTGACATGCCTCATTTGGCATGTCATTTTTTGGGGGGGAGTGGATACTTAGTTTAGAATGGGACTTCCTGTCCCACTTCCTTCTTCCTGCTCTTGGCCACCTAGGCAACTCTTCCTCTCCCCCTAGGCAGCCCCTCCCTGCCAGCAATCTTCTGGGACACGTGACAGGTCCCAGAAGATTGCCTGGTCACTGGCAGAGTGCAGCACGACTCGCGCATGCACAGTATGCGCCCGGCCGTGAAACCGAAAGCTGTCACAGCTGGGTGCCCACAGTGGCTATGCAATTACTGGCAGAAAGGAGGTGGAGAGGAGCCAGGCTTCGGGCGGCCACATCGCTGGACCATGGGATAGGTAAATGTCTGTTTATTTAAAGTCAGCAGCTACACTTTTTGTAGCTGCTGACTTTTAATAAACTAAATGATGTGTGTAACTCCGCTTTAATGCATCCTATGCATTAAGGTGAAAAAACACCTGTTAGTGACTGGCTCCCAGCCCCCCCCCCCGTTTTTCTTACCTGAACCCTCGAACTTGTCCCACGGGGATGAGCCTTCTCTCTGCTAGGGGGTTCTCGGCTGTTGATTGGATAGATTGATAGCAGCGCAGCCATCGCTCCCGCTGCTGTCAATCAAATCCAATGGTGCGGCCGACGGGGGGCGGGGCCGAGTCCTGCATTCACCGTGTATGGACGTCGAATGCTGGACTCGGGAGTGTGCACACAAAGTAACCCCCGGGAGAGCGCTTCTCCAAGGGGGTTATCTGGGAGGAGCCGAGACAGCTGCAGAGGGACCCAAGAAGACCAGGATCTGGGCCACTGTGTGCAAAATGAGCTACACAGTTGAGGTAAGTATGACATGTTTGTTATTTTAAAAAAAAATGACCTTTAGTGTCACTTTAATCTACTGTTGGAGAACTAATGCTCTTACATACTCTTATCTTTTGAAGATTATTTTTGTAGTCAGCTAGTGGCCTAGACTGCACATTTATCTGCGTATTGAAGAACAACAATAAAACGGAATGTTGATTGAGAAAGGGAAGTTCTGCTTTAGGCTCAAACATAAAATGTGATATATTGCAGCTTACTAATCCCTAGATGTAGCGCCTGCATTAGTACAATTCTATGTGTATCTGTGATATCCAAGCCTCTCCTGAGGTCGCCCTCTTGTCAATGATTACCAGGTCCATCTCTAAAATTAAAAAAGACATCCTGGGGTTGATTTACTAAATCTGGAGAGTGCTAAATCTGGTGCAGCTGTGCATGGTAGCCAATCAGCTTATAACTTCAGCTTTTTTTCAATTAAGCTTTGACAAAAAAAAAAAAAACTGCAGAGGTGCACCAAATTTGGCACTCTCCAGTTTTAGTAAATCAACCCCAGGATGTCTTTTTTAATTTTTGAGATGCACCCAGTAATCATTGACTAAAATCAATGGGGTTGATTTTAGTAAATCAACCCGATTGCTAGTTGGCGACTTTGGTTGCCATCTTCTATCAATGGAAAAGTACTTCTCCTCCTTCTCTTTTGGAGTGGCCCCAGATTCTCAATGACATCATGCTGATGGAGACACTGGTAGCTGTAAATAGTACTGATCATGAAATGGTCTGAACTACATGGACTTATTGGTGGGCCTTGACTAGTGTAGTCCAAATGTTACCTTCCTTACCTTACCATAATCCCCTTTTATACTCCACCTCTTAACCAAAACCCCACCTTAAAATGATGAGACCACACATTTTATTTTGGAGTAACATGGCCACAACAGCCCTTTTATTATAAAACAACTCCAAAATAAATCACTCCAATAAATAACCGATAAATAACCAATAACACAAACAATGACATATTAATAACGTAAACAGTTAACCCCAGTCTGATGGTCTCTGACGGTGACCCCCCTTTCCACCATATATATATATATATATAACTATATATATAACCATGTATAACCATGTATAAACAACCATGTATAAACCACGCACTGCGGGACTTTTCCAACTAATAGGCCTCCAGCTGTAGCCGCTCGGAGACAACCGTTTTCCCGCAGCTCCACCAAAAACCAGTATTCCCTCCAACGTTCAGGAATACACCGGAGGGGAACATGCTAATGATGATCCCCCCACCCCTTTAAATCCATCAGTTTTACCGCCCCCGTCAAAGACCACCAGAAGAAAACTACCGCCCCCCATTCCAACGTAGTCACCTCAGCTGCCATGACGACCTGTGCATTCCTGAAACGAGAAAATACAAACAACACTACACACAACACAGTACATTACTTCCTGTCAATTAAAAAAGGGAGGGAGGGTGGGAAAAACTGCCTCCTCTGTTAAACTTTTTCTCTCACACTGACCTCTCTACTCCTCCCCCCCCTTAAATATCACCACTCCCCCTTTGCTACCAACTTAACTTTTGGGCCTCCCCTTTCTCCCATAAACCTTTTCCTGCTCTTTTAACCCTTTCAGTGTCTCCATTAGACACACTGTCATGCCCGGCCCTCCACTACCCCTCCTTCTAGTCAGTTTCATTCCGGGCCTCACTTGACTAGTGTAGTCCAAATGTTACCTTCCTTACCTTACCATAATCCCCTTTTATACTCCACCTCTTAACCAAAACCCCACCTTAAAATGATGAGACCACACATTTTATTTTGGAGTAACATGGCCACAACAGCCCTTTTATTATAAAACAACTCCAAAATAAATCACTCCAATAAATAACCGATAAATAACCAATAACACAAACAATGACATATTAATAACGTAAACAGTTAACCCCAGTCTGATGGTCTCTGACGGTGACCCCCCTTTCCACCATATATATATATATATATATATATAACTATATATATAACCATGTATAACCATGTATAAACAACCATGTATAAACCACGCACTGCGGGACTTTTCCAACTAATAGGCCTCCAGCTGTAGCCGCTCGGAGACAACCGTTTTCCCGCAGCTCCACCAAAAACCAGTATTCCCTCCAACGTTCAGGAATACACCGGAGGGGAACATGCTAATGATGATCCCCCCACCCCTTTAAATCCATCAATTTTACCGCCCCCGTCAAAGACCACCAGAAGAAAACTACCGCCACAGCCCGAAAGCGTGACCCCTTACGTTTGAGGGCACCTCCACACCCTCAGAGCCTGCTGTATCCCTTCCTGTAAACCCAGGGACCATAAATCAATCCCCACGTCAGAGAGATGAACCCCATCTCTCCTAAGGTATAAACCCACATTCGTCTCCAACTCTCGATGACGAATCACGATCCCACCCTGCTGTCTGACGAAACGCCCAATCACTTTATTAATCCTGATGCGCGTTTTATTTATGCTCGCCACTGATCTAGCCCAACGCCAATTTGTTCTGGCAACGATGTCAGACCAAACTAAAAGGGTAGCTGGAAATTTTTCCCGCAACTGCATAAAATCTGCTTTGATGTCCGCCATCAGATCCCTGACCGACCGGACACCTAAATCATTCCCTCCCGCGTGAATCACTAAAACGTCAGGGGGCCTATCCAACCTCACATACCTCTCCACTTCTCCCAAAACTCTACCCCATAGCATTCCTGGTCTACCCAACCAGCGTATATATGCCTCCTTTCTGGAAATCCCCAGCTGTCTGCTGTCCGGACGCACGTCACCTCTCCTGGCCCCCCAGCAAACATAGGAGTGACCCACGATCCAAACAAGGCGCACAGGGTTTCCATCTGTAATGCAAACAAGACACAAGATAGCGGCACCCACTGATTCTAAAACTGACTCACTAAACCAACTACAAAGGTAACACCCACCCCTTGAAACAATCGTATGCTAATATGCATTAATTTATTCCATCACCAAATTAGGTCTTACATAAGACCGAAATCTCCTAGACTCCCACCTCCCGAGTCTGCGCACCGCCGCCTCATCCAACCCGCATCTGGCGGCTTCTGTAGCTGCCCCTATGCGGAAGGAATGTGAAGCATAGTCCGACCCCACTAAACCCGCCTTTGTTAAACATTTTCGAAAGATCGTTATAAATTGAAAACGAGACAGATAAGACCCATCCTCATGCTTTAGGAACGGCCCCTCCCCCTTACACCTGCATGACCTAAATGCCTTTACCGCCTCAACTGGGCATACCTTGGACCCGGGCAACTCAAACAGGGACACCTCCACCCCTTTACCTTGCTGGTCCGTTTTGGACCTCCTCAAACGTAGGCATACCCTATCCGCCTTCAATCGTATATCTTGATCCAACAACCCGCCCCCAACCTGTTTTGACGGGCTGACCAATTCCCCTACACGAAAAGCCCCATAAAAAGCCAGTGAGAACGCTGCCGTGAACAATCTGATTTCATAATGCGACAAACAGATAAACCTCAACATGTCACAAATGGAAACCAGGTTCGAAAAAGTGACCGGCCGTCTCGCATCTCGTTTTTTATATTGCTTCCTATAGCCTTTTAAAGCCTGTCGAACCCAAAAATCCTTGGACCAATCCTCACCCCCCATTAATTTAAACAAAAAGGACAATCCTGCCAATTTTCGGTCAATTGAAGACGCTGCACACCCCTTTTCCATATTCCTGGCTACTAAATACAACACCAGTAACCTGCCGTCTGACGCCCCCATCCCCACACCAGCCTCCTGCACCAGCATCGACCACTCCTTCCATACCTTGCTGTAGGCCGTCCAAGTGGAATCACTTACTGACTGCCTGATCCATCCCGCGGCGACTCCAAAGGCAACTCCCACATCCAAACCGGGCAAGGAACTCCTTCCTTGTCTGCCTCCGGCGCCAGCTCCCTGAACTTGTCCCACTGAAAACGAGACAAGGAGTCAGCCAGTGCATTATCCACCCCTGGAATGTGAACCGCATAGATAAAAATGTTCAGACTCAAACACCTAAACACCAGTTGTCGCAACAGCCGAATGACCGGCTGCGAAGACGGTGACATGCGGTTAACCACCTGCACTACACCCATGTTGTCGCAGTTGATCCTCAGCTTCAAATTTCTGCATGCCTCACCCCATAACTCCAATGCTAACACCACTGGAAACAATTCCAGCAGGACCAGATTGCCGAGGAACCCAGCCCTCTCCCACGACTGTGGCCAGGGCTCCGCACTCCATCTCCCCTGAAAATAAGCCCCAAAACCGGTTGAGCCCGCTGCATCGGTAACCAATTCCACATCGAAATTGCTCACCGGTCCAGACATCCACACCGCCCTCCCGTTGTATGAAGTTAAGAAATTATACCAAACTTTCAAATCGTCCCTATGTTCCCTCTTTAATCGAATGAAATGAGTTGGCCGTTTTACTCCTGCTGTAGCCGCCGACAACCGTCGGCAAAAAACCCTCCCCATTGGGATAATTCTGCAAGCGAAATTCAACTTACCCAACAACGACTGAAGAGCTCTCAGTTGCACCTTCTTCAACCCGTGGATATCCCGAATTTCCTTCTGCAGTTCCAATAACTTACCCCTGGGCAATCGGCATTCCATAGCTATCGAATCTATAACTATGCCTAAAAAACTAATTTCTGTCGTGGGGCCTTCGGTCTTTTCCGCCGCCAAAGGCACTCCAAACCTGCCCGCGATGTGCTGCAACGTGGAAAGCAAAATCGCACACACAGCGGAGGCAGGGGGGCCTATACACAGAAAATCGTCCAAATAGTGTATTACTGAGTCTAGGCCAGCGACATCCCTAACCACCCATTCTAAAAAGGAGCTGAACGCCTCAAACATGGCACAGGATATAGAACAACCCATGGGCAAACATTTGTCAACGTAAAACTGTTCTTGCCAGTGACATCCCAACAGCCGAAAACTCTCCGGATGTACCGGCAACAAACGAAAAGCCGATTCTACGTCAGCTTTTGCCATAAGAGCCCCCTGGCCGTAGCGCCTCACCCACTTAACCGCCGCATCAAATGAAGTATAAGACACTGTACACTCTTCCGGGTCAATGAAATCATTGACGGAACCTCCTTTTGGGAAAGATAAGTGGTGTATCAATCGGAACTTGTTATGTTCCTTCTTGGGCACCACCCCCAAAGGTGAGACCACTAAGTCCGGCCAAGGTTTGTAGGCGAACGGCCCTCCCATGCGTCCTAACGCCACTTCTTTCTGCAATTTTTCCCCAACTATCTCTGGATGCTGTACTGCTGATTTGAGATTCCGTGCCGTAGGAGGAACAATCTCCAATGAGCACGGAATCCTAAATCCCTCCGTAAAACCCAACTCCAAAAACCGAGCCGCTCCCTGATCTGGATACTTACCGAGAAAGGGGAGCATTCTTTCCACTCTCACCGGCGTCCTCCCTCTTTTGCGCAGCGTCACTGGCACGCTTTCCCCGTTTAAAACATCTCGACAACGGGTGGGCTCCCCCACACCCCGAGCACTCCTGTCTGAACTTACAGGTCCCCCCAAATTTACAGGCGCCTTCATTATACTGCCAGCACACACCCCACTTCTTTCCGGCCGAGGGTCCTGAGGAATTCGCCCCCCCGGCCCCCCCATGAAACGGCTGAGACGGGGCCTTCGCCGATGACATAAGCCTCATCCATAAGCTAATATCCTTATGGTCCCAACGCAGGGACGGGCGAACCGCCATCCGCTGTCTGAACTGCTCGTCATATCTCAGCCAAGCAGAACCCCCATATACCCTATGTGCTTCTCCAATAGCGTCCATGTAACAGAATAACGCCGAGCAATGCTCGGGGCTCTTCTCGCCAATTACGCTCGCCATAATGGCAAACGCCTGCAGCCAGTTCACAAATGTACGTGGTATCAGCCGGTACCTCCTTTTTTCCTCATCCTCCTTCTTGGAAGAATCGGGTTTTACCCTGTCCAAATTAAATTTTTCCAATGGCAGCAGAGAAAAAATTTCCACATACTCACCCTTTTGAATTTTTTCCCTAACCTCCTGCTTCAGATGTGCTCCTAAGGGGCCCTCGAAGCAGACGTAAACCTCGCACCTCGCAGCATCCGCCAACCTGACCACGTCGGACCTTTCCGCCTGCGCCGTGGACCCTGCTTTCACTGCCTCAACCACCTGACCTCCCACCCCAGATTGTCCAGGAGGCGATATTACCGGGGGCACTCCTACCCTCTCAGCCCCATTGCTCCCCCCCCCGGACTCCATCACTGGTGCCGTCCATGGGGCCACCTGGGGAGGTTGCCCGTGACCCCCTTCCAATCTCCCCATTAGGGTCCGCAGGCCCTGCAAAAATTCTGTCAGTTGCTGGCCGGACCCCGCACTGGCAGGAGTGATCCCCGCCAGCTGCCGTTCCGGCCGATCCCCCCCCGACTGCGTCCCCCGATCCTCTTGTGCTACCGTACCCCCTGTAACCCCCCCTAATAAATCCTGAACTGCACCAGACAACAATACTGACGAGATCGACTTACCAGGCTGACCAGGCACACTCCCCACAGCCGTCACGGTGTTCGCCCTCGCTGGCACTTCCGGCTCCTCTTCGTCCGACAGCTCCCCTTCCGACCGGTCATCTCGCTCTCCACTCTCTTGACTGGTAAGCCCCCTGGGTGGTGAAGCCCCCGAGGCCGTGGTGTGGGATAGCGGTGGGGCCATCCTTCCTCTAGAAGCATTGCTGCTGACAGACAGGCGTCGCTGACCTGACCTGTCCGCTTGTCTTCCGACAGTCTTGTTCTTTCCTCTTCCCTGCTCGGTATTCATGCTGCTGCTCTTCTCCCGTCCGTTTTCGCCACTTCCTCCGGCCACACGCTCCTCCGTTAGGCTCCGCCCACTCCGATTCCGCACCAACTGACTGGGGCCCTCTCCCAGGGCTCTGCTCGGCTGCCCGATCCTCTCCACCGACCCCTCTGGATGTCCTCTGTGCGGCATGGACGGACTGTCCCTTCTGCTGCGCTCCCCAGGCAGGGAACCGGCGCCATAACGGCCCGTGGCCCCGCCCCCCGAATTCGGCCGGCGGCGTGTAGACCGCGCAGGGGCTGCTTTTTCCTGTCTCCGCTTCACCGGGGGGGCCGACCGCACATCCCCCGGGCTTCCCATCCTCCGAACGGGCCTGGATGCAGGCCCTGGTGAAAAACGCGCCGGAGGCCGAGACCTCCGCGCGCGGCCGGACACCTCACCCGCCGCCGATCCGCACGGTTCTTCTTCTCCAATGTCCCCTACTTGCTGTCTCAGCCATTCCGGTCCTTTCTGTGCTGCCGCCCTTCTTAGCTTCTCCAAAATTTCTTCTACGGCGGCCATTATGGAGGAGCAGTAGTGAAAAAACTGCCTCCTCTGTTAAACTTTTTCTCTCACACTGACCTCTCTACTCCTCCCCCCCCTTAAATATCACCACTCCCCCTTTGCTACCAACTTAACTTTTGGGCCTCCCCTTTCTCCCATAAACCTTTTCCTGCTCTTTTAACCCTTTCAGTGTCTCCATTAGACACACTGTCATGCCCGGCCCTCCACTACCCCTCCTTCTAGTCAGTTTCATTCCGGGCCTCACTTTACTGACTCTGTAGCCTTTCACACCCTCGTTTTACAGTAATCTGTAAGCTCTACTTAAATCCCAATTGCCTTTAAGTGTTTCTTAAACTTCTGGAACTTCCAGAATTCCTGAAACCTTTAAATTGCCCATGTCTGGGTTTCCCATATTCTCTTCCCTTGCTTGTGTTACCGGAGTTACCAGTTATTCCACAACGCTATGCCTTCCCATGTCTGGAAAAGCCCCTCTATCTGCCAGTAAAGATGTACTGCTTATATTCATAACATCTCAGAGCTTTCTGATGTAAAGTAGGGTCACTTGTATGATACTGTTGTGGAAATTTTTATTAATGTATATTGTCAGATGTCTCCCAGTGTCAGTTTTGTTGCAATACACTCATGTGAGCATGTCCACACATACAGGCACCGGTGAAAGACCGTTGGTTGCGGAAACCTTCCCGTGGATGCGGAGATCTGTTCGCCGTTCATGGGATGTTTGCTTATGCTTTACCAAGAGACTGGCCACCTCATGGTGACTGCATCTACGCTCCCAGCAAACAGACCTGCGCACATGGAAACAATAGTATAATCGTATAAAACATGGTTCGCTGAGCCTTGTGGAGTATGGTTCGAGGCAATAGTAAATGGTGGGAATATGCACACGCTCTTGGTCAGTGTAATGTTTGCAGTGTTTGCACCCAGCATAATGTGAGGCACATTGTCTTGGATGCCTGCGTGCACATTTGTGCACACGGTCAGCGGGAAACTGCACACGTTGCTCTGCACACGAACTATCGCATACATCACTACCTGATATCTATTTGAATGTATACAAGTGTCTGGTCCTTTTTGAAGGTATACAAGTGTCTGACTGGCTGATTGTGAAGCCATCACCTCTCTTTGTTTTCCCTGCTCAGCCCTATAAATAAACGGGACTGTCCTAGGTCACTAGGACTCTATAATGACCTCCCAATGTGATACCAGCCTTTGTGTCTGTGTTACTTGGTTTTATGCAAGCGCGGTTTCCCGGATTATACGAAAGAGCTATAATTGTACTTATTAGCGAAGCGGAATTATTTGCTTGTAAGCTCATAATTTCCACAACAGTTTTGGCGAGCCATTGTTCAGGAGCCAACAGAACTTCCTAAACCAGGGGACCTCAAGGGGGAAAAGGGATCCAGAACCAGACCAGCAAAAGGCCGGCCTATGGTAAGACAGGATCGGGATCTTGATTCTCTGTCCGCTGTATCAGGTAAATTCTGCTTAGGAAAAGAACCTTTTGTTTTTCTCTCTTTCTGTATAATGGCAGGATTTTAATTGTATGTTATAGTTTTGTCAATGTAGGTAGGTCTATTGATTAGGAAGGTAACCTATATTGAAGTCCTCTATAGGATCTAGTCAAACCTAAAGTGTTTGTTATAGGTAACTGTATGCTTTTAGTGTGTAATCGCAGTCAGTGTTGTGTGGAGTAATTTCGTTTTGGGTGGAGTAATTTTGTAAGTGGACGATAGAAGGCATCCCCGTTCTGGTGAGATATTTGATTTTAGAGAGAAAGAAGCCATAATATTGTTTTGTGTAGCAGAGGATTTAATCGGATTGTGTAGTTGTCTGGGAGACACGTTTATATTAAGATATAATGTGAGGAGTAGTTTCTAGCAGACCAGTAAGGCCGTTTAAAATATTCAGAAGTCTGGCTGCTGGTTATAGCGATAAATGCGCAAACAATAGCCACTCCGAAGGTAACGTGCAAGGGGTCTCTGAACACAGAGTCTAACAAAAGTGATTTGAATCATCATGGGCAATGGGCCGCCCATGGTAGGAGGGGTTATAGCGATAAAGGCGCAAACAACAGCCACTCCGAAGGTAAATTGCAAGGGGTCTCTGGACACAGAGTCTGACAAGAGCGATTCGAATCGTCATGGGCAATGGGTTGTTCATGGAAGTAGGGGAAATCATGCCTCCCAGTCAGAAATCTGGGTATGGGGCTAAGACCATTAGACCCCTTTGAAGTTGATATACATGGTCGGAGGGTACAGCATGGTGTATTCCTTTGGAAGGTACTTTTGATGTCTGGAGGTGGGAAAAACTCATCACTGAGTTCAAAACGAGACTCCAGACTAAAAAGACCTTGGACATAGCTCAGCTATGGCTTCTGAAATCTATAATGGTGAGTGGGCAGGGTATACAGAAGGCAATTTCAGTTCAGAAAAAGTGCATTCTGAATACTTGGCCTGAGGGGATAGCCGAATCCGGTGATCAGGGGCGTTGTTGGGTCTGCAAAAGATCTGGGGCTAGAGCCCATAGCAGCGGTCACCAACCTGAGGGGGGCACACCGGTGGTAAGCAATTTTTCACAGGCAAAGGAAGGCTGGTGTTGGCGTTTCAATCATCATGGCACCATGGTTGATATGGTGTCAGGCGTCATTGTTTCCATTGTTACATTGTAATATATAATGAAGTGGTTCAACTCACCATAATGCAGAATCAGTGGGAGCCCTGGGCGTGTCACTTGCCACCATCGCCTGTCACCAGATGCAGCTTTTTAACTTGCCACCGTCACCTGCCACTAGATGTGGATTGTCACTTGCCACATCACCTGCCACCATTTGCAGATTTTCACTTGCCACGTCACTTGCCACCATTTGCAGATTGTCACTTGCGACGTCACCTGCCACCATTTGCAGATTGTCACTTGCCACATCACCTGCCCCCATTTGCAGATTGTCACTTGCCACGTCACTGGCCATCATTTGCAGATTGTCACTTGCCACATCACCTGCAACCATTTGCAGTTTGTCACTTGCCACCATTTGCAGATTGTCACTTGCCACTTCACTTGCCACCATTTGCAGATTGTCACTTGCCACGTCACTTGCCACCATTTGCAGATTGTCACTTGCCATGTCACCTGACACCATTTGCAGATTGTCACTTGCCACGTCACCTGCCACCATTTGCAGATTGTCACTTACCACCATTTGCAGATTGTCACTTGCCACGTCACTTTCCACCATTTGCAGATTATCACTTGCCACCATTTGCAGATTGTCACTTGCCACGTTACCTGCCACCATTTGCAGATTGTCACTTGCCACGTCACCTGCCACCATTTGCAGATTGTCACTTACCACCATTTGCAGATTGTCACTTGCCACATCACTTTCCACCATTTGCAGATTGTCACTTGCCATGTCACTTGCCACCATTTGCAGATTGTCACTTGCCACGTCACCTGCCACTATTTGCAGATTGTCACTTGCCACATCACCTGCCACCATTTGCAGATTGTCACTTGCCATGTCACTTTCCACCATTTGCAGATTGTCACTTGCCATCATTTGCAGCTTGTCACTTGCCACATCACTTGCCACCATTTGTAGATTGTCACTTGCCACTTCACTTGCCACCATTTGCAGATTGTTACTTGACATGTCACTTGCCACTATTTCCAGATTGTCACTTGCCACCATTTGCATCTTGTCACTTGCCACATCACTTGCCACCATTTGCAGATTGTCACTTGCCGCGTCACTTTCCACCATTTGCAGATTGTCACTTGCCACGTCACTTGACATCATTTGCAGATTGTCACTTACCATGCCAGCCAGTGCCACCAGATGTTCATTGTCACTGCATTGGTGGCAGGCTGGAAGCACTGGTCCATTTAGTGAGGGCAGGAGAGTGGAGATGCAGGGTGGGCAGTTAGAGATGATGTAATCTCTCTGCTCCCCACCGCACCACCGACATTTAAAAGGCCCTCGCTATGAGGGCGTAAGATCGCTGATGTGTGGCGGGCAGTGAGAGATGATATCATCTCTTTGCTCTCCGCCGCACATTGCTCCCACGTTGAAGTACCCCGTCTGTGAGAGCAGAAGAGTGGTGATGGGCAGGCAGAGAGAGATCATGTCATCTCTGTCATCCGCCCGCTCATCTCTCTTCCACCTCCAATGCCGCCCGCCGCATCCGCGACCCTCTGAGACTCGCGGCTATGGGCTCCACATTTGGGGCTCCAGCCTCGATAGCCACACCCTGGTGACGCCTATGCTGGTGATCCTGTAAGGGAAGCAGAGGAAGCCCTCTCTGGGCTCACTCTGCCCTGCCAGGCAAGATCAGCTAGTTCTGGGGCTGCTGGTTCTTCAACTATTGTTTCTTCTGAACCTCCTACTGTTGCTACCTCAGCCTCTCCTCCTCCTACAACCTCTTTATCCTGGATATCCAAACCTGACCTCACTCATAACTCTTCGCTCCCCATTCTCTCTCTCTCAACCCTGTCTTTCCATTCACTATCATTGGGAAATTCCCATTGGCTCAAACTGCACAATCAACTCGTTCTCAAGAAAGGGATTGGATGAGCCTCAAGTCTACTTGACTATGATGCTTAACCAATGTCAACGGAGTCATGGCATCTGAACCTGGGCTTTCAATATTTACAAGTTCATTAGCCTATCTCCTGACATAAACAGTCAGCCAACTTTGCATCCCAAATCCCCATGAGCTATGGTGCCGAGAAGTCTAAAAAAGGCCCCCACCTGTATTCCACAAACTCTCAAAGACAAAAGGTAAACTTGATTGGCATGTATATAATTTGTCTATTGAAGGCACCAACAGACGCTTTTGTCCTCTGAGAAACAGGCAACAGTCTTGTAAGAAGAAACCAGGCCCATATCTCATAATAATACCATAAAATATATTAATATAGGGGAGAGGAAGAAGTGAAAGCCAACCAGGGATATATGGGGAACCCAGCGCTCTGTGTCACATCCTAAACAAAAACATGTGGAGAAAAGAAAAAAGCCCCAAGGATATTGCGGACACAGAGAGAAGTAAGTAAGGGTATACCCATAGATAAATAAGTATATATATATACATATATATATACGTATATATATATACAGGAGTATCTTATACAAAAATCACCTAAAAACAATGAACAATAGAACACCTAAGAAAAAATGAAACAGCCGCTGAGCTTGGAGTGCACCACAGATCAAAACATAAAGTTCGACTAATGGAGCATATGTGCCAAGGAACCCAACATGTTTCAGAGAGCAAAAAGAGGGATTTTTAAGACATGTATGTTTCCTTCTTCAGGGGTTAAAACAGACGTACTGCTTCATTTCTATTGAAAGAGAAACATATAGTAGATGGTGTATATTAACATGTATTTATATAAACTGATTGATTATGGCAAACAATATGGTACATGTAATAGGTAAATGAAAGTAGCCTGTACTTACATAGCAGTGTTTATATTTTTACAGTACACACCAGTAGACAGAGCGTCAGGACTTGAATATTGCTTAGCCGTATTTTCAAAATGTACACATATTTGAGGAAAACACTCTCATATGGTTGAAATGCAAGCTGGAGAATCCGAGCTAAGTGGATATAAACAGCACCAATGGGTGCACCTGGGCGGTCCAACAATGCTCACGGGGATATCCCTAATGGATGGGGACGGACATCTAGTGGAATAAGGAGATATAAAAATAATAAGTGGTAATGAGGCTACATGCATTGGAGGTATTGTATGGGATTAGGTGAACAAAAAAGCGTCACTGCCCCAAGAAAAACATTGCATTTGTAAAAGTGCAAAGGATAAGTAGGAATGAGTATTTGTAAATACCTGCAGTAAACATGTGAGTTGGTATCCGCAGAGATCCCCGGCGTTTCCTGGCTGTGTAGCAATGACTGCTCACACAGTCAGGTATATATACGCCCAGGGATCAAAGGAGGACCAATCAAGGCAAAGCTATTCAAGCAGTAGGAGAAGGGAGAGGGAAACAAGCAGACCCAGGTGCTGGGGATCGTCAGCTGGTGTCTCTCCGCATCACCTGTGCTGCTGAATCCAGACCCACGTTCGTCTCCAATGGGAACTCTCTGGCCGATGCGGCGTCCGGCATCACCGCGCCTTACGTGGTGACGTCAGACATCGACATGGCCGCCGGCACGGAAGTGGGCGGATGCACTGGATAAAGGAAAGGTCCAGTGCGCAGATGCGGAGAACAACTGTCTCCCTGTACCGGGGAGCCTCGGTGGACCACCAAGGGCACCAATAGACCCCGTGAAAAATGAAATATTAGATATGGCTGCAAGTAATCAGATCCATTGGCTACTGTTTGGAAGATTAGAGTTAAACTCCAATCATTTATATTTAGTGTCTTAAAACAGAAGAGAACAGTTATTACAGTGTAACAAATGCAGTACGGGATTTGAATATATTGCTGGACATTAGAAGCAGAGCTTTTTTTCTTAGAGACTAGGTGCAGGAACTCTTTCTAAATCACCTCTACTCTGCCCCCTTCCTACCTCTGAGCATTCCTTGGTTTAACCTCCTACCCACCCCCCAGTACTGACCCTTATAGAGAATACAGAACCAAGTATAATTTTGTGGTGCTAAGTAATTCATATGGAATTTGGTAATGATAACAACAAAAGCAGTAAAATAGATCCTCTGCAGCCAGTATCAATAGAGCCCCCGCCAGCAACAATAGATCCCCCAACAACAATGGACCACCCACAACAAAATTCCCCCCAAGCAACAATAGACTCCTGGCATTAACAACAGATCTCTCACAGCCAGCATCAATAGACACCCTCCCTCAACAGTAGATCTCTCCCAGCAACAACTGACCCCCCAGCAATATAAGACCCGCCCCCAGCAACAATAGATCCCCCACCAGAAACAATACACCTCTGCAACAACAATAGACCCCTAGTGCTGGAGGTGCTGGAACTGCTTTCCCCCACGTTCCCGCTGAAAAAAGCCCTGATTAGAAGATAAACCTGTAAACATGTACAGTATGAATACAACAAATAGCAAATAACACATGTACCCATATAATCATATTGTGCTGATAGATTTGGAGAAGGAGAAAATGAGACATAGAAAGAAAAAAAAAACAGGAAGAAAAGAAAAGGAAAAGAAAAAAGAAGAAGAGAAGGGGGAGGGGAAAGGGAAAGAATGAGAAACAATAATGGCCAAGAAGGAGAAGGATAATGAATTCCCCCTATTTATTGATCTTTGTCATAGAAACCTGACATGAAACCAGGTAAAAAGGGCTTGTGATTGAAGGCCTTGTTGAGGCCAGGGGGCACCGTGGCATTAAGATTAAATATCCACCTAAGCTCTCGTTGCAGGAGGAGTTTGTCAAGGTCTCCTCCCCGAGAGCTGGGGTGTATTCTGTCCAAGACCAATACTTTTATCCTGGGGCAAGTACCATTGTGGGCAAGTCAAACATGTCTACCCAGGGGTACATCAGGGTCACCAGTCTGCATAGCTTTGATATGGTGATACAGTCTTTGCCAAAGTTTCTGTACAGTCCTGCCCATGTAAGAGCAATTGCAGCTGCATATTATTAAATAGACAACTGCATTGGTCTGACAGTTAGAAAAATGTTTGGGCATGAATCGCATTCCATTGGGTAAATAGATGTTTCTTCTGTGGTCCATGTACTTGCAATACGCACATGAGCCACAAGGTTCCCATTGTTTTGCACGGGTCTCCCCTCCCTGATCTCTGAAATTCGCTTTTGACTAGTAAGTCGTTTAGGGATGTGGCATGTCTGTATGTAATGGTGGGAGCCGGGGGCACATAAGGTCCCACCATGGGGTCTGATGTCAAAAGGTGCCAGTATTTCCTACAAATCTGTGCAATAGATGTATGATCACTAGAGTAAGTGGTAATAATATGGCTATGGGTCTCCAGGGGTTTCTTTTTGGTGGTCAACAAATCATGTCTGTTTTTATTCTCTGCACGCTTGAAAGCCTTTTTGAGGCATTTGTGGCTATATCCCCTTTCCAAGAGGCGTTGCTTGAGTTTATTAGCCTCACGCTTGAAATCTAAGTGATTGGAGCAGTTACGCTTGATTCGTAAGTATTGTCCATATGGGATGGATTCAACTAAGGGTCTGGCATGGAAACTGGATAAGTGAAGAATGGCATTACCTGCAGTAGTTTTCCTATACAATTTACAAGATAACATATTCGTGTCACTTTTGAATATTTCAACATCCAGGAATGTAATCCTGGATGGATCAGAGGTCATGGTAAACTTTAGATTGAAATCATTTGTGTTTAGTGCTGCCAAACATTCGTCCAGTAGTTTGGACGATCCATCCCAGACGATAAAGATATCATAACGATGTGGCACAGGTACATAGAGAGATCCTCATCACTAAAAATGCACCGCTCCCTTTCCCCCAGGTACAGATTGGCATAGCCATAGCTACGCCCTGTACCTGGAGGAACAATCGATCGTCGAATGACGTGGTGTCTCAAAATATGGTCCAAGGAGAGAAGTATAAAGTCGTTGAAGGAACTTTCATGATGACTGGTTTGTGAAAGAATTTTTTGTACACATGTAAGTCCCTTGGAGTGGGGTATTGAGCTATAAAGTGCTTCTACATCGATACTGGCGAGAATTCACCCTCCAGGGACCTACACACCCTCAATAATCTGTAGTAAGTGGATAGTGTCATGTACATATGAGGGTATGGAAAGAACGAAGGGTCTGATGTGCTCATCCACAAGGCGTGATAGGTTTTCGGTAATAGAACCATTGTCAGAAATTATTGGTCTTCCTGGAGGGTCGCTAGTGTGTTTGTGAATCTTAGCGAGAGAGTAAAAAGTTGCAAGCCTGTAGTAGGGGGTGCGAATGAATTCAAGGGTTTGTTTGGAAATAACCTTATTTTGGAACGCCTCATATACTAAAGCATAAAATTTGTTGTTAAATGCCTGAACAACATCAAGGCCAACTGGACAATACCAATCACGATTAGTCAAGATTTTCATGCACATAAGGCTATATTTGTCATTGTTTCTTGGGCAGGTTAAACTCCTTTTGGAGGTCCGCCAGCCAAGCACTGGCATTATATGACCGGCGGAAATGCACACAGACTTTCCTGGCCTGCCTCAAGACATCCTGTAAGCCCGGGTACCTGCCCAAGAACCGCTGCACCACCAAGCTAAGGACGTGAGCCAAACAAGGCACATGGGTCATTTGTCCCTGTCGGAGGGCAGAGAGGAGGTTGGTGCCATTGTCGCAAACCACCATTCCTGCCTTAAGTTGGCATGACGTCAACGACCTCTGAACCTGCCCCTGCAGAGCTGACAGAACCTCTGCCCCAGTGTGGCTCCTGTCCCCCAAGCACACCAGCTCAAGCACCGCATGGCATCTTTTGGCCTGCCTGCTTGCGTAGCCCCTTGAACGCCTACGGAGCACCGCTGGTTCTGAAGTCAAATCAGCACAGGAAGAGGCCATAAAGGAAGAAGTAGAGGAGGGGGTGGAGGAGAGAGATGTGGCAGAATCACCACTAGTAGTATTTTGTAGGCGTGGTGGCCATCAATGAGTACCTGTGCGACTATGGCACCAGGACAGGGTCAGGGAGCTTGTTTTTTTTCCCCACGCCAGTTCGCCATGATCAGGGATGCATGCACTGTCCTGTCACCATATGAGGAGGCCACGAGGATGGTGAGCAGTGACAGTGCATGCATCAGTGACACTGTCCCCCTTGTCCACCTGTTGGAGCGCACGCTGTGTGGAATAATGGACAGGGCACTTGAGGCAGAACAGAGGCAGGAAGAGGAGGACTTCCTCAGCTCTCAAGGCCCCCTTTATCCAGACAGTGTTCCTGCGTGCCCGCCGATCACACAGGAAGAGGACAAGGAGGAGGAGGAGGAGGAGGATTGTGTCAGTATGGAGGTGGAGCCTGGCACTCAGCATCAGCAGCAGTCTTTAAGGGATCAGTCCCAAGAAACACATGGACTTGTACGTGGCTGGGAGGAGGTGGCTGCGGACCATGTCATCCTTAGTGACCCAGAGGACTCCAGACCAAATGCCTCAGCAAACCTACGCTGCATGGCCTCCCTGATCCTGCAAAGCCTGCGTAAGGATCCTCGTATTTGTGGTATCAAGGAGAAGGACCAATACTGGCTGGCAACCCTCCTTGATCCACGTTACAAGGGTAAGGTTGCAGACCTTATCTTGCCGTCGCAGAGGGAGCAGAGGATGAAACATCTTCGGGAGGCCTTGCAGAAAGGTTTGTGAGAGAGATTGGGAGGTTACAAACTCCTGCTTCTGGACAACGTGTTGCTGAGGCTTCGGTCAGTCAAAGAAGGAGCGTTGGAGAAGGTGGTCGTCTGACCAATGCGTTCAGACATTTTTTAGTCCGCAGCCCCAAGTTATGATCGGTTCCAGCAACCATCGCCAGCATCTTTTTACATGGTGCAGGAATACCTAGGGGCAAGATCTGACTTGGACACTTTTCCCACCGAAAATCCTCTGGGTTACTGGGTCTTGAGGATGGATCACTGGCCAGAGGTTGCACAGTATGCAATTGAGCTACTGGCCTGTCCTGCATCCAGCGTTCTTTCGGAACGCACATTCAGTGCTGCTGGAGGCTTTGTAACCGATCACATGGTGCATCTGTCCACTGACTCGGTCGATCGACTGACCTTCATAAAAATGAATCAGTCTTGGATCACCACCAGCTACCAAGCACCTGATGCTGATGTAACCAAATATTTTTTTTTTAAATCTCAGATCCCTTCAAAGACTGCCTATGCTGATGCTGAGTGACTATCCTGAGCAGGGATGAGCCGAACACCCCCCTGTTCGGTTCGCACGAGAACATGCGAACAGGAAAAAAGTTCGTTCAAACATGCGAACACCGTTAAAGTCTATGGGACACGAACATGAATAATCAAAAGTGCTAATTTTAAAGGCTTATATGCAAGTTATTGTCATAAAAAGTGTTTGGGGACCTGGGTCCTGCCCCAGGGGACATGGATCAATGCAAAAAAAAGTTTTAAAAAGTTTTTTTTCAGGAGCAGTGATTTTAATAATGCTTAAAGTCAAACAATAAAAGTGTAATATCCCTTTAAATTTCATAGCTGGGGGGTGTCTATAGTATGCCTGTAAAGGGGCGCATGTTTCCTGTGTTTAGAACAGTCTGACAGCAAAATGACATTTCGAAGGAAAAAACCCATTTAAAACTACCCGCGGCTATTGCATTGCCGGTCTGACAATACACATAGAAGTTCATTGATAAAAACGGCATGGGAATTCCCCACAGGGGAACCCCGAACCAAAATTTTAAAAAAAAATTACGTGGGGGTCCCCCTAAATTTTATACCAGGCCCTTCAGGTCTGGCATGGATATTAAGGGGAGCCCCGGCCAAAATTTTTTAAAAAAATGACGTGGGGGTCCCCCTAAATTCCATACCAGACCCTTCAGGTCTGGTACGGATTTTAAGGGGAACCCCGCGCCCAAAAAAAAAACGGCGTGGGGTCCCCCAAAAAATCCATACCAGACCCTTATCCGAGCACGCAACCTGGCAGGCCGCAGGAAAAGAGGGGGGGACGAGAGAGTGCCCCCCCTCCTGAACCGTACCAGGCCACATGCCCTTAACATTGGGAGGGTGCTTTGGGGTAGCCCCCCAAAACACCTTGTCCCCATGTTGATGAGGACAAGGGCCTCATCCCCACAACCCTGGCCGGTGGTTGTGGGGGTCTGCGGGCGGGGGGCTTATCAGAATCTGGAAGCCCCCTTTAACAAGGGGAACCCCAGATGCCGGCCCTCCCCCCGTGTGAAATGGTAAGGGTGTACTTACCCCTACCATTTCACTAAAAAACTGTCAAAAATGTTAAAAATGACAAGAGACAGTTTTTGACAATTCCTTTATTTAAATGCTTCTTCTTTCTTCTATCTTCTTTCATCTTCTTCTTCTGGTTCTTCTGGCTCTTCTGGTTCTTCCTCCGGCGTTCTCGTCCAGCATCTCCTCCGCGGCGTCTTCTATCTTCTTCTCCTTGGGCCGCTCCGCACCCATGGCATGGGGGGAGGCTCCCGCTCTTCTCTTCATCTTCTTCATCTTCTTCTCTTCTTCTTTTCTTCTCTTCTTCTCTTCTTCATTTTCTTCTCCGGGCCGCTCCGCATCCATGCTAGCATGGAGGGAGGCTCCTGTGTGTGACGGCATCTCCTCGTCTGACGGTTCTTAATTAACGGGGGCGGGGCCACCCGGTGACCTCGTCCCCCTCTGACGCACGGTGACTTGACGGGACTTCCCTGTGACGTCACGGGGAATGCCACAGGGAAGTCCCATCATTTCTCCTTTCCACTGATGCTTTATCACCAATCCTTGTTTCACAAAAAACCCCAAATTTTCAAAAAACATTTGACATTGGGACAAAAAGTGAGGTGAAATCTTCTGAAGAGGAGCACAGACAGCAAAACAAATGTCACAGGGGTGATAACCCTTCCCTATATTTTCCAAAAAGCTTTAAAAAGATTTTTTGGCTGGAGCTAAACACGTTAAAAATGTACCTGTTCAAAATACAAACAGATTCTACTTAACAACAAACCTAAAGTCCCTGTCTTGTTTGCACCACCTGTATACTGCTGTTCAGAGTATATATGGCCTGGTGGCCCCACACCTTTCCTTTTTTTAATTTGGGTGCCGGGTTCCCCTTAATATCCATACAAGACCCAAAGGGCCTGGTAATGGACTGGGGGGTACCCATGCCGTTTGTCTGACTGATTTTCATCCTTATTGCCAGCAGTTTTAAATGAAATTTTTTCCTTTAAAAATGACATTTTGTGCAGGGACTGTTCTAAGCATGGGAAACACGCGCCACTTTACAGGCATACTATAGACACCCCACAGGTACGATATTTAAAGGAATATTTCACTTTTTTTTACTTTAAGCATCATTAAAATCACTGCTCCCAAAAAAACGGACGTTTTTAAAAGTTTTTTTGCATTGATACTTGTCCCCTGGGGCAGAACCCGGGTCCCCAACCCCTTTTTAGGACAATACCATGCAAATTAGCCTTTAAAATTAGCACTTTTGATTTCGAACGTTGGAGTCCTATAGACGTCAATGGGGTTCTAACGTTCGTGCGAATTTTCGGTCCGTTCGCAGGTTCTGGTGCAAACCGAATCGGGGGGTGTTCGGCTCATCCCTAATTATCAAACATTATATACAATAAAATGTGATGTTAAAGGATAAAAATCTTACCTTAATATACTCCTTCTGCAGGACCTGAATGATGGCAGAACAGGTCTCCGGGATAATGATCCCCAGATCCTGGGGGGAGATGCCTGTCGAGAACTTCAAGTCCTGCAGGCTTCTCCCCGTCGCCAAGTACCGCAGGGTGGCGACGAGCCTCTGCTCCAGAGTGATGGCTTGCCTCATGCAGGTATCCTGCCTACTAATATAAGGGGTTAGCAAAGCCAACAAACGGTGAAATACGGGGTCCGTCATCCAGAGAAAGTTCCTGAAATCATCAGGATTATTCTCACGGATCTCACAGAGCAAAGGCATATGAATGAACTGGTCACGCTGGAGCAACCAATGACACAAGTCCAGTCCATGAACTCCTCCCCACCCTGTTCATGGACTGGACTTGTGTCAAGGTAAGGACCCCAACACCAAGCCCCCGCACAGCACAAACTCTACGAGGAGTACGTATACGCAACATGGCTAGAAAACGGTTGGCTGCTCAGAACGCAGTAACAGAACGCACTGAAGAACAGCAAGGCCTGTGAAGAGCGACCTGAAAAACAGTAATGAACGAACAAGAACACAATGACAGAGTCACGCGTAGCTTGCTGCACGCACTGAAGAGCAGATGCAAACCCACAAGCACAAACTGAACAGCAGAAAACGATCTGAAAACCCAGAGTCTGAAAAATCGGGAATCGTCTCTCACCAAACTTTTACTAACACGAGATTAGCAAAAGGAGCCCGAAGGGTGCCGCGCTTGGTTCTGAAATGGGCTTTTCTAGTCTCGTCGTATGTGGTGTACGTCACCGCGTTCTTGGCGATCGGAAATTCCGACAACTTTGTGCGACCGTGTGTATGCAAAACAAGTTTGAGCCAACATCTGTAGGAAAAAATCCATGGATTTTGTTGTCGGAATGTCCGATCAATGTCCGATCGTGTGTACGGGGCATAACAGTGTTCTGGTGCCACCAAAACCAAAGGCCCAATTTTTCTGCCCTTGTTTAACAGGGCCATGTAATTACAATTTTTGAAATAATAGTTAAGCAGGGGCCATTCCTGCGCCCAACAAGAGTAACTGTGAAGAGTTACAGTGTTCTGGCACCACCAAAACCAAAGGCCCAATTTTTCTGCCCCTGTTAAACAGGGCCATGTAATTACAATTTGTAATATAATATTTCATAGCAGGGCACGTTCCTGCAGCCAACAAACGTGTCTTTGAGGGGTCACAGTGTTGTGGCACCACCACCACCACCCAAGGCACAATTTTTCTGCCCCTGTTTAACAGGGGCATGTAATTACAATTTGTGATATAATATTTCACAACAAGGCCCATTCCTGCGTCCAACAAGAGTAACTGTGAGGAGTTAGTGTTCTGGCACTACCAACACGTAAGCCCCAATTTTTCTGCAGAGTATATAGGGCAGGCCATAGAGTATATATACTGCTATTCGAAGTATGTAGTGCCTGGGGGACCCCCACTCCATTTTTTAAAAATTTTATTGTGGGGTTCCCCTTAATATCCATACCAGACCGGAAAGGCCTGGTATGAATTTTTTGGGGGGGCATCCGCGCTATTTTACAGGCAGACCAAGGAGACCCCCAGGCACGATAGTTAAAGTGAATGTAAACCCGAAATGTTTTTTTTATGTCATAATGTAGAGTATAATATTTCCTATTATTTGAGCCCAGTCTTGCCACTAAGAGTTAATCCAGCTCTGAGCAATCCTCTTTTATTGTTCTGTGAGATAAAACTTGACAAACAGAGAAAAACGTTTTCAAATCCTCCCCCTTGCTGTGAGCGACAGGTGATTTACATATCTTGTGCACTAGCCTAAGACATGCATTATTTTTTAATTCCCACCCCCACTCCTTTCTTCAGCAGCTCTGCAAGGATTGGCTGTTTCACACCTCAGTATGATTTGGCATGCTGAAGTCATATGGTTACTTTCCTGTCTTTTCACTGGATGTTAGAGATCATAGCAGAAGTTCAGTTCAAGAAATACACAGGAGGAAATGCATATTGACAAGGGGAGTGTAGAGGTGGGTGGGGAGTCAACTGACATCACGACTCCACCCATCGAGCTCCAGACAACAGACCCACCCACAGAATCTGCAGTTTTTCGGGTCTCATAACAGACAGAGGGGAGACATTTGACAGGTAAAGATACATGCAGGAGGCATGTATATCCTTATAGATAACCCCTATGGCAGTAGTTTAGAAAGGATGACATTGGGTTTACATCCACTTTAAAAGGAATATTTCATTATTATTGTTTCACTTTAAGCATTATTAAAATCACTGCTCCCAAAAAAATGGCTGTTTTTAAAACTTTTTTTTGCATTGATACTTGTCCCCTGGGGCAGGACCCAGGTCCCCAAACACTTTTTATGGCAATAACTTGCATATAAGCCTTTAAAATTAGCACTTTTGATTTTTCACATTGGCGTCCCAGAGACTTTAACGGTGTTCGTGTGTTCTGCTGCGAACCAAACCGGGGGGTGTTCGGCTCATCCCTATTGCCCATCGGCGTACCAGAATAGCAGATATTCAAGTTATGGAAAACCTTACCATGACTATAAAAGAAGAGGAGGACAGGTACTGAAAGACCTGGACTCCCTATTTTTATTATAGGGACCCAGAGAATATTAGCCTCGCAGCCTAATGGAACACGGGGGAAAAACTAGGTTGTAGAGATTGGCCTCACTTCCCTTCCTTTCCCCTCTCCCCTTCCCCCCTTCTTTTTTTTGTTTTGTTTTTCTTTCTTCGTTACTGTTTGCTAAATCTTTTCTATTTTTCGACTTTGGAAAATATAAAATTGTTTTGGAAATGTGCAAGGTGTTTCTAGGCAACATCCTACAATGTGCATTGATGTCAGTGGTTGCCGATGGTCCAATTGACAGCTGGCCTAGCAGCCATTTATGTATCAGTTTAGATGTGATGTGCTATTATAATATTTGGCAATGTTTGTTATTGTGGTGTTTTGTTCACTGCCCTATGTTCATTTTTTTGACTGCAAAATAAAGAATAAAAAAAATTGATTACAGGACCATTAAATAGTGGATGTGTATGGACTGTTTTTGGTAAATAAATATTGTGTCACTTTAAGGGGATGTTCTAAATATCCCTCAAGGAGTTCCCTATGTGAAAAACAAAACAAAAACACCCAGCTCATTGGCATTTTGCATAGAATTCTTTTATACACTAGTAAACATCCAAACAGTAAAATTACCAACATGAACATGTATACAGTAACTTTCACCAAACAATTGTTTCTCTCTCCTCCTGCTTATGGCCAGCTACATGTGGAATGGGACTGATTGCTTAAATTCAGTTCCAGCTCTGGGAGTGCCCAGGAAAAGCAGACCTCCTCTGGCAAGTGACTTCCCCCTGATGCTCAAAACTGTAATCTGGCTCCACCCACAGTTTGTCACAAGAACAAGATTGCTATGGATGTGTTTCTAAGAAACATTCCTTGTTTCCTCTTGTCAAACAAAACAAGCTGTTCTTTTTAGCTGACCTACTCACTTCTGATTGGTAGTCTGTAGGTATTTATTTAAATGCTTTCTTTATAAACCAAATCATAAAAATTATACAATGTTAAACCTTAAATATGTTTTTGCATCATTGATTCTGTGTTCTCCTTTGATTAAATACCACAGTAATAAAATATGTAAAATATAACAAAGCCATCGGAATGGGGCGTGACCGGATGAGAGAGTGAACGGAGGTGTGTGTCTCTCCACCCTCCATGCTCCCTGCTGCGGCTGTTTATGCCTTCCATGACGGCTCGAGCTGAATCTTGAAATCTTCCACTGTCTGTGACCCTTGTGTCTCTCCCCTGGCCCCGCGTTACCTTCAGATTTAATCCCCGTGGGAATCATCCTTACCTGGCGGACCCCGACACGGGGGGATACGGCGGGTGAAGCCAGGGCCGCTCAGTTCAGCGGTGTGCGCACCACGCGGTTGCCTGGCAACGGCCTGTGCTCTCGCGAGAGCCGGAGCTTCACGTGCTGACGGAGAGGGGATGTGACGGAAGGACAGGCTGTTCTGCTCAGGGAAACGAGGGAGCCGGCAGCTGCAGGACGGACCCTGGGACAATAGGGGGGCTTGCTGGAGAGGCTTGATTGAACTGAGGGCTGGCTGAAACCGCTCCAGCTCTGAAGCAGCAACAAGGTAAATCATCCCTCTTTTTGGCACTACAGCATAACATCAACAGGACTCATTGATTTATTGTTAGCAAGAACATACTATTGCCTGAATATTATTTTTGCCCGCTCTCCAAACTGGACTTGATTTTTTTTTTTTTTGACTCTTTGACACCTGTATAGTATTTTTACTTATTGGGTTATAGAGAAACAGGGGATTTAACACTGGGCACCCCCCCTCTAACATAGCTTATCAGGACACGCCAAGACAAATAAAAATGACAAAAAAAAAGGGAGAGGAGCATCCTCAACAGTCTCATGAGAGCTCATTTGCGCAGGTTACCCGGGCAGCTAAAGAGAAGGGGAACTCAGCGGCGACTGCCTCCGCCGTGGCATCCAAACTGGAAAAATTTGCTCATACCCCCTAACATTCCCCAGCTAAAGGTGCTCAGCAATCCCAAGAGAAAACGGGAAGTATAGGGGATAGAAAAAGCCTAAGTAAAACTACAACAGCAGTACTAACAACTACGAAAACGGTGAATAAAAAAAGCCCTGAAGGGGACCCCCCGGGAAAGTTGAGTGAAGGCAATCCTGGTTTCGAACTGCCCAGCGAGACCGAACCCACTCTGAAGGAGGTTCTGAGCGCAGTTAATGCTTGCAGGGGCTCACTAAGCGATTTATGCGATCAGTTAAGAGGCCTTAAAGAGGAGCTGTTGTCTATGAGCCAAGAGTTACAGAAAACCGTAGAAAGAACTTCTAAATTGGAGGAGAGGGTGAGCCAACTAGAAGATACTTTACACCCCATGAGGCAAGAATTTAGTATGATGCAGACTCAGTTGGAGTCCCATAAAAGCAAAATGGATGAAATGGAGAATCGTCTCCGCAGACATAACGTGAGGATACTAGGCCTCCCAGAAGGAAGCGAGGGATCCTGTCCAGAAGTATTCCTGGAGAGGTGGCTTAGAGAGATCTTCGGGGCGGAGACTTTTTCTCATTTTTTCGCTATTGAAAGGGCCCATAGGGTGCCCACTAGGTTGAACTCTCCAGGCTCCCGTCCCAGGCCATTGATTTTGAAGCTGTTTAGCTACAGGGATAAGACAGTATTAATGCAGAAAGCCAGGGAAAAGGGAGATATTTTTTATAAGGACACTAGAATTTCAATGTACCCGGATTATTCCCCAGATCTGCAAAGGAAAAGAGCAGCATTTGTTGAAATTAAACGCAATTTGAGAAATTTGAAGATATCTTACGCATTGCTGTATCCTGCGCGACTACGTATTAATGCTCCAGGAGGGACACAATTTTTTGACTCTGCTGAAAGGGCCATGAAATGGCTGGAAGAAAATAAAAAGAACTTGTAGGGTCGGAATTATATTAGTTTGAGCAATTACTTTCTTTTTTTTCTTTTTTTTTTTTTTTTTTTGTTGCAGCAGGGACTGGAGGGGGGGGAGGGTTTGGTGTGTTGGCGAATAAGGTCTATGAGAGTTCATAACAGTTGGGGAATGATTGTTTGGTGGGTTATAGTGTTAACAGTGAAGGGGGGGGAGGGAGGGAGAGTATAGAAGAGTTGGGGAATGAGGTGGTTGGGAGGGTTAAAAGGGTCACAAGGAAGGCTCCTAGGGCAGGCCTAGAAAGGCAGGGGGGGAGGGGGGTGAAGGGGCACAAGGGTAAACAAATGGGAAAAATTTTCTTAAAATTGAAAGGTTGCTATACACTAGTAATAAATGCACAGAGGGCTAAGATAAATAGTATCACAAAGTTTTTTCTTTGTAAAATTTGTTTATATATTAAAACACTAAAGGAAAACTAGGTAGGAGTAAATGGATGGGAATTTTGCATACGATTTTGGAAATAGATATTTGGCACTGGTGGGCTTGATTAAGGAGGTTTTAGAGTTCAATATTACTTTGTTTTTCTTTTCTGTTTCTTTTTACTGGCATATCGTATATTTACTTTATTTATATATATTTTTATTTATCCGTACATATATATACGACCTAAAGGAGGGTTAGAATGGTAGGAATCGCTTCATGGAATATTCGGGGCATGGGAGACCCCAATAAAAGAACTGCTGTACTCTCAGAGTTGGAGGCATTGGGAGCGGGCCTGGTGTGCTTACAGGAGACTCACCTCACCAATGATTCCAAATTCTCAGTCTGGAACAAAAAGTTTCAAGCACAATACCATTCAGTGCATACCTCCTATTCGAGAGGGGTATGCATATTGGTTAAAAAGGGGATGGTGTTCTCCTGTAGGGACGTTAGGATCGACCCGCTGGGCTGTTATGTCTTTTTGTTTTGTACAGTGGAGGGTAAGCCCTTTATCATAGCTAATGTGTACATTCCCCCTCCTTTCAAGATGGAGATTCTATATTGTCTCTTGGATTATGTTGAGGATAAAGAGGATATACCACTCATAGTGGTGGGTGATTTCAATATGGTACTCAATGGGAAAATAGACAGGTTCCCCCCAACAATAAGGGAGAATAGAGCAACTGAAGGACGGTTTACCCAGCTGCTCGAAGAGATAGGGTGGTGCGACCTCTGGAGAATTCGTAATCCAGAGGAGCGGCAGTATTCTTGCTACTCGGAGTCGCATCAAACTCTCTCTCGCATAGATATGGCACTGGGAAATAAGGGGGCACTTCCCCTTATAGGGAAAATAGGGTATAGGCCGAGAGGGATATCGGACCATTCTCCTTTGACTTTGATGATAAACATTCATAATAAAAGCAATAAGAGAATATGGGCATTAAATCCTATATGGTTGGAGATTATGGGAAAAAAGGAAGAGATCTCGGATAAAATAAATGAATTTGTGCTAATTAACTCAGGATCGGCGTCGCAGGGGATGGTTTGGGATTCCCTCAAAGCATTTTTGAGGGGTATTCTCTTACAGCATATAACACAAGTTAAGAGGCAATCAAGAGAAAAGGGGGATCAAATTAGGAAAGAGGTTCTAGATTTAGAAAAACAATATGTGGCGGATCCTAGCCCAGGAAAACAGCAGCTTTGGGTAGAAAAGCAGCAGGAGTATAAGATGGATATGCTCAAAAACGCTGAAAACAAGAGACTATTCCAGAGGCGGAGATACTTTGAGGAGGGTGAAAAAGTGGGTCGGATGTTGGCATTATTAGCTGATACTAATTCACCCTCCTCAACGATCACTGCGATTCGTACCCCTAGCGGGGTAGTTACCTCGGACCCCTCGATGGTAAGAAAGGTATTCTTTGAATACTATAGCAATTTATACAAATCGCAACAACAAATGGAAGTAGGGGAGATAGAGAACTTCTCAGAGGGAGTTAGTCTGCCACACCTTTCTGAAAGTGAAAGGGCCAGCCTGGACTCCCCCATAACTCTTGAGGAAGTACAGCAAGCTGTGGCAGATATGCCCAACCAGAAAACCCCAGGCCCTGATGGCCTGCCTGTGGAAATTTATAAGTACTTTGGGGAAGCATTGATACCAGAACTCTTGAAGACATTGAACTGGGCGATCAGGGAGGGTGTCTTGCCCACTTCGATGACTGAAACCAACATAATCCTGATAAAAAAGGAGGGGAAGGACCATCTCGAAGCAGCATCATATAGACCCATTTCGTTATTATGCTCTGACATTAAAATACTGGCAAAAATAATGGCCACTAGGTTAAAGAAGTACATATCAGACCTAGTACACCCGGATCAGTCTGGGTTTATCCCAAATAGATCCACTAGTACCAATATCAGAAGGGCGTACCTGAACCTTCAGTCCCCGGCGGGGACTAGGAACTCGAAAACAGTCTTCGCCTTGGATATTTCCAAGGCGTTTAATAGCCTGGAGTGGGAGTATCTCTGGTGGGTACTGGGGAAGTTCGGGTTTGGCCCGAAATTTATTAATTGGGTAAAGACCCTGTACTTCCACCCCAAAGCTAGGTTAAAGATTAATAGCGAATACACGAGATGGCTGCCCCTTGAGAGAGGGACGAGGCAGGGGTGCCCACTCTCGCCCCTGTTGTTCGCACTTGCGATGGAGCCATTAGCAGAGGTAATAAGACACTCCCCTGGAATACTAGGATTTGGAGAGAGGAATGGGCCGGAAAGATTGGCACTCTATGCCGATGATGTGCTGATCTTTCTGGGGGACACGGGACCTTCCCTTGAAAAGGCAATACAGCTGGTGGAAAGATTTGGAAAGACATCGGGCCTGATGGTCAATTGGGAAAAATCAACATTGCTCCCACTAGACTCATCATGTAATATTCATAGGGGTAGCCTGCCGAGATTAAGGATAGTGGAGAAAATGCGCTATCTGGGGATAGTTATTTCAACAGACCCGGCACAGTACATCGTAGACAATCTAGTTCCTTTATTGGAAAAATTTAGAAGGAAAAGTGCCATTTGGTGCCAACTCCCGCTATCTCTGGCAGGGAGAGTTAATTTGATTAAGATGGTTTGGATGCCACAATTACTGTACGTACTTCATAACTCTCCGGTTTGGATTAGTAACACTTGGTTTCATAAATTAAATGTTATGTTTAGAGAGTTAATATGGAAGAAAGGGCAGGCAAGGATTAAATTACAAACTCTTCAGCGTCCTGTCGGTGAAGGGGGTCTGGCAGTACCACATCCCTATAGCTATTTTCTGGCGGCACAATTACAACATTTAGGAGGCTGCGAAAACCAGGACCGATCGAATTCCAATGCGAAACTTATGATGCAGGACATCACACATGGGTCCCTGGCAGAGGTGCTAGAGGCTGGGATAGGCCGGGAGGGATCACCAACATTTAAATTGGTTACCAAAGTTTGGCAAGCCACTAAGAGGATTATGGGGTATAGAGGCCACACTGAATTTTCGCCTATATGGGATAATAGGGGTTTGAGGGAGCTGTTAACGCTGGACAAAAACTGGATATGGGTTCGCCACGGAATTCGTAGATTGGTGCAGTTATTTGTAGGGGAAAACCTGAAACCGTTCATTGAGTTGAGGCGGGAATACGGGATTCCAAATAACACCTTTTTTACTCATTTGCAGGTCAGGCACGCACTTAATAGTCAATTTAGTAGCTGCCCATTAGAATGGTGTAAAGTACCTATTCTAAATAAAATCATTAAAGCAACCTCCACTAAGGGCCTGATAGCAACGGTAAACGGACAAATATCTGCAAAACTACTGGATCTGCACGCGACCCTGGGTGTCAGGGAAAGGTGGTCAGGGGACTTGGGGGAGATAACTGACAGGCAGTGGAAGGGAATTTTGAAGGCTGGCCCATTGGTGTCGGTCTCCCCATCACAACAGGCCTCACATCTTTTTCTGATACACAGGGCTTATTATACCCCTAGGAGATTGTTTAAGTTTGGCTGTAGGCTGGATGATAAATGCCCTAGATGCTTGGATACTGGTGATTTAATACATATGGTATGGAGGTGTCCAAAGCTGGCTAGGTATTGGTCAGAGATAATCAGGATAATAGAAACCAGGTTTAAAATCAAGGTGAAGCAGGAGGCCAGGGTATGTATCCTTGGTCTGCTGGAGGAAAGCGCGGAGTGCAAGAATAAGAAAGTTGCTATAGGTAGGTGCCTTTATCAAGCTAGGAAGCTAATAGCACAATCCTGGCAATCCAGTACGCCTCCAACCACAGAAGACTGGCTTAGGACCGTGGATAAGCTAGTATGGATGGAAAAAACAGTCTATACTAGGAGAAGTAGCTATGACAAATTTATAAAAATTTGGAGCTCTTGGTTACAGTGGTCAGGTACAGCCCCCTGATAAGGACTCAACCTGGAATGCCCCTAAGGAACGGGAACGGCAGTCAACTTAGTACAGTGACAAAGGAGAACCAGCAAATTAAGGATTGGTAATCGATGTGTTGTTATCATATGAGGATGTTCAAACAACCTTTTTACATAGATTAGTGACGGGGTGGGTGGGTAGGTGGGGGGAGGGGACGGGGGGGGAAGGAGAATAGGGGGTTCAGAGTGTAGATTATATTTATGTTATTTTATATAACTTGGCTTGACTGGATTAACTCCTACGTTACTGTGGAAAATGTGATGTTATTTTTTTTATTCTTTTTTGTATTGTGAAAAGCTTAATAAAGAGTATATGAATCAAAAAAAAAATATAACAAAGCCAATCAGTACATAGATACTTTAAAAGAATAGATTGCCCCAGTGTATCCAAGCACATTAGAGCACAAAATATTTAACTGCAAATTACAGAATTCATCTAGCTAGGTACAATATAGTATATAAATAGTTTAGCCAATTCAGTACCAGACACTTTCACCCCCTTCCTGCCTAGGTCATTTTTAAGTTTTCAGTGCTGTCAAACTTTGAATGACAATTACTGTTGACTCATGAAACACTATACCCAAATTAAAGTTATATATATTTTTTTGAGACAGATAGTGCTTTTGATGGTATTTAATCACCACTGGGGTTTTTTATTTTTTGCCATATAAACAAACAAATACCAAAGATTTAAAAAAAAAAAAACACTTTTTCTTAGTTTCTACTAAAATTTTCAAATAAATAATCTTCCTTTATCAATTAGGCCAAAATTAAGTCTGCTACATTTCTTTGGTAAAATAACCTGAATAAGTTTATATTATTTAGTCCTTGTGAAAGTTATAAAGTTTACAAACTATATATTGAAAAAAATGATCAATCCTGATGTACTTACTGCTTATCTAATTTTTGAGGCCCTACAATGCAAGGACAGTACAAATACCCCCAAAATTACCCCTTTTTGGAAAGTACACAGTCCGAGGTATTTGGTAAGAGGCATGATGAGTTTTTTAAAAAAAAATTTTGCCACAATTTTATGGAAAATGAAAAAAATTCATAGTTACATAGTTGGGGCGGTTGTAAACAACACTAGTCCACTTACATTGCCTTGAAAAAGTTTTCATACCTCTTGAAATTTTCCACATTTTGTCATGTTACAACTTAAAAAAACGTAAATGTATTTAATTGGGATTTTATGTGATAGACCAACACAAAGTGGCACATAATTGTGAAGTGGAAGGAAAATGATAAATGATTTTCAAAATTTTTTACAAATAAATATGTGAAAAGTGTGGCGTGCATTTGTATTCAGCTCCACTGAATCAATAGAACCACCTTTCGCTGCAATTATAGCTGCAAGTCTTTTTGGGGATGACTCTACCAGCTTTGCACATCTAGAGAGTGACATTTTTGCACATTCTTCTTTGCAAAATAGCTCAAGTTCTGCCGGATTGGATGGAGAGCATCTGTGAACCGCAATTTTCAAGTCTTAACACAGATTCTAAATTGGATTTAGGTCTGGACTTTGACTGGACCATTCTAACACATGAATATGCTTTGATCTAAACCATTCCATTGTAGCTCTGTCTGTATGTCTATGGTGGCTATCCTACTAGAAGGTGAACCTCTCTGTCCCAGTCTCAAGTCTTTTGTAGACTTTAACAGGTTTTCTTCTAAGATTGCCCTGTATTTGGCTCCATCCATCTTCCCATCAACTCTGACCAGCTTCCCTATTGCTGCTGAAGAAAAGCCTCCCTCAAAATGATGCTGCCACCACCATGTTTCATGGTGGGCATGCCGTTTTCAGGGTGATGTGCAGTGTTAGTTTTCTGCCACACATAGCCAGGGCCGGACTGGCCTACCGGGATACCAGGAAATATCCCGGTAGGCTGGCTGCACTAAGTACCGCTGGGGCCGCTTTTGCCTCGGTGCTTGGCTGGCTGCCTGTGTCAGCAATCTAAAGAGCAGCAGCGGCCGCCGCATTATGCAATGGCTGTGTCACTGTGTCTCCTCTTCTCCTCCGTTCTGGCGCCGGCGCGCCGCCCACACTCAACTGGAGAGTAATATGCCTCTGTCTGTGTGCCTGAGTGGAGGAGCAGGAGAACGCCGTGCTGCTTGAATTTTGCCTTCATGACTTGTCCCGTGTGGCGCCAGCACCGCCCACTAATCTGCACGAGGAGAATAGAAGTGAATGGCCAGCCGTGCAGCTGCAGCACAAGAATTAAGGTACTAAAAATCTCTCTCTCTCTCTCTCTCTCCTCTCTCTCTCCCCCCTCTCTCCCCCCTCTCCCTCCCCACTCTCTCTCTGTCTCTCTCCCCCCCCTCTCTCTCTCTCTCTCTGTCTCTCTCTCCCCCTCTCTCTTTCCCCCCCCTCTCTCTCTCTCTCCCCCCTCTCTCTCCCCTCTCCCCCCTCTCTTTCTCTTTCTCTCTCTCTCTCTCTCCCCCTCCCCCCTTCTCTCTCTCTCCCCCTCTTTCCCCCTCTCTCTCTCCCCTCTCCCCCCCCTCTTTCTCCCCCCCCTCTCTCTCTCCCTCCCCTCCTCTCTCTCTGTGTCTCTCTTCCCCTGTCTCTCTCCCCTCTCTCTCTCCCCCCCTCTCTCCCCCCTCTCCCCCTCTCACTCCTCTCTCTCTCCCTCCCCCCTCTCTCTCTCTGTCTCTCTCTCCCCCCTCTCTCTCTCCCCCTCCCCCGCTCTCTCTCCCTCCCTCCCCCCTCTCTCTCTCCCCCTCTCTCTCCTCTCTCTCCCTCCTCTCTTCTTTCTCTCTCTCCCCCGCTCTCTCTCTCCCCCCACTCTCTCTCTCTCTCTCTCTCTTTCTTCCTCTCCTCTCTCTCTCTTCCTCTCCTCTCCTCTCTCTCTCTCTCTCTCTCTCTCTCTCTCTCCCTCTTTATCTCTCTCCCTCTTTCTCTCTCTTTCTCTCTCTCTCTCTCCCATGTTTTGTTCAAGTGCCATGCCAGATTATCTTTGTATACCATCAAACGCTGCCACTGTGCCCATAGATTGCCAACACTGTGCCCTGCCCATCAAACGCAGCCACTGTACCCATAAATTGCTGCCACTGTGCCCCATCAAACGCAGCCACTGTACCCATCAATTGCAGCCACTGTGCCCATTAAACACAGCCACTGTACCATCAAACTCAGCCACTGTGCCATCAAGCCCAGCCACTGTACCCATAAATTGCCACCACTGTGCCCATTAAACACAGCCACTGTGCCCATCAAGCGCAGCCACTGTACCCATAAATTGCCACCACTGTGCCCATTAAACACAGCCACTGTGCCCATCAAGCGCAGCCACTGTACCCATAAATTGCCACCACTGTGCCCATTAAACGCAGCCACTGTGCCTATAAATTTCCACCACTGTGCCCATTAAACGCAGCCACTGTGCCCAAAAATTCCTACCACTGTGCCCATCAAACGCAGCCACTGTACCCTCAAATTGCCACCACTGTGCCCATCAAACACAGCCACTGTGCCATCAAGCGCAGCCACTGTACCCATAAATTTTGTGTTTATACTGAGATTACATTACACACAGATGGACTCTATTTACTAATTAGGTGAGTTCTGAAGGCTGTTGGTTCCACTAGATTTTAGTTAGGGGCATCAGAGTAAAGGGGTAGTCCTACGTAGAGCGAATTTGCGTAGTCGAGTCGGGAATTGATGATTGTTCCCACAACTGCCGCTTTGTCCCCTTCTGGGATGAAGGGGATGAGTCTACGTAGTTGGCGGAGGAGATGGTGGGATCCGCTCACCACTGATCCTATTTGTGCATCCATTGTCATTCCTGAGTCAAAAATGACTCGGAGACTCTTGGCTTTGGTGCTTGGGGAGATGGTCTGTCCAAGGATGGTGGGAGGTGTCCATGTAGTCTTTATTTTGGAATTTTTGTTAGCTTGTAGGAGAAGAAGTTCTGTTTTTGATCCGTTGAGTTTGAGGGAGCTAGTGGTCATCCAGTCGTCTATTAAGGAGAGGCATTTCTGTAATTGCTGATGAAGGTCTTTTTGTCCGTTGATACGAAGGTAGAGTTGGGTGTCGTCAGCGTATAAATGGAAGCAAAGATCGGTTTTCCTGATGATATTGAGAAGTGGGTGGATGTATATGTTGAATAGTACTGGTGACAAGGGTGATCCTTGAGGGACTCCGCAGGAGTGCTTAGTTGCTCGCGCTACCTGCGTGGGCCCAGCATCTTCCTGGCCTCTTGAGGTGATGTGTGCAGGCGGGATCCTTGACCCCGTGATGCCGCTCCACGCCAACACCGGCGTTGCCGTGACGTCACGGGGTTGAATGGCACATATACTGCGGCTTTTTTTACGCAGATTTCATAGGCCAGCGTGGGACCCGGATAGTCCCTTGACCAGCTCTATCTACAAGTAAGTCCACTTATTCCTTATCAGGCTTGCCTACCGCACTCATTCACCTTTGAATGCGGATGGGATAGTATGGCCACTATATTCATTGTTTTAATTTTATTTCATAGATCCTGTATCTGGATTGTAAACATCCGGCATCTAATAGGCATACAGCTTGTACTTTAGGTATTCTATATATCGGCCTCCCCCGATTCATATCCACATGCTGGTCAATCAATAGGACTTTATATCCGGGCTTCCCTCTCCATTTATTTTACTTGGTACAGGTATTTTTTTTTTTTGGTCCCAGTTCTTATTGATATTGTTTATATGCACCCTAGCTCCTTGTTTTTCCAGGGTCTTACCACCCACTTCTTGCAACATCTTCCCATTATTGTTTTTATCCCTGGTCTGCACACTATTACCTTTCTGCACTCTTCCTTATCCCCACACCTTCTGGCTTTTTATTTATCTGGTTCTGGTTATTATTAACTCACTTTCAATGCTATTATTCAGTTACACTTTGCTCTTTTTGGATTGTTTTCTGTTTAGCTTTATTCGTATCACCTCATCACATTGGTCTTCAAATATTTGTAGACAAGTACCATCATCATTTCTCTTCACTTTCCCTTGTTTCTATTTCATAAACGCTTCTTTTTCTGGTTCGATCTTTGGTATTCACCCCTCCTTGATTTTTTACTCCTTATCTTGACTGGTGTTCTACTTACTTATCCTTACTGCTTGGACCATAAGCATATTTTCTACTTACAATAATCCTTTTACTATTTATTCAGACGTTAGTCTCCATGCGGTCTTATATGTGCCCTCCCCAGTCGTCGCAGGAGACCCTGCAGGGTTTGGCCTAAACACTGTGTGCACCTCAACATAGGTAAGCAGCCCCCTACATTTGGTTTAGAAACTCCTCTCTACCCTCCCCCCCCTTTTTATTTTTTGGTATTATCTCTCATATCCTCCCCTTTTTTCCTGAAAAACGTGTATATCTTATTGTATTGTATTTTATTCACAGATATATTTCCCGATGAAGCGGGTTCCCTGCGAACCTAGTCGAAATTTCATGTCATCTGTGCATATTTTAATATATTTTATATTATTTTTGATTGTTGTATAAATAAATCGTGTTTTGGATTTTGTATTCTGCTGTATATCCTTCTCTATATGTACCGAGATAGTCTGCTTGCACTTTATCTTGGCGAGTTTGGAGTTGGGGTCCTTACCCCCAAATTTCTATCTTAACCTAATTCGGATGATGGTATATTGTTATTTATCTTACCTTGATATGTAAGACCAGCAAACCCTCCAATCTTGTTAGTCAGACTTCTAGCATTAGTATACAAGCCTCCTAGTTTTGTCCAGTTGGATACCATATTCTTGTTAATTGTAATGAGGCTACAATTTGGATTTGTAAACTTACTTACCATGGGTTTTTGTAATCTAGTCACCCTACCGCTAATGCCCCCCATATTACCCTCTGAAACTTTTTTCATGCTGGCTCTCTCTACATCTGGACCCTCACCCCCATCACCTAGTTTAAAATCCCTTCTGACTTTTCAGCCATCTTCTCTCCCAGCCTAGCTGCACCCTCCCCATTTAGGTGTAGTCCATCCCTGCTAAAGAGCCGGTAACCAACTGAGAAGTCAGCCCAGTTCTCCAGGAACCCAAACCTCTCCTTTCTACACCAGCTCCTCAGCCACTTGTTAATTTCCCTAATCTCCCATTGCCTCTTTGGTGTGGCTCGAGGTACCGGTAGTAATTCTGAGAATATTACCTTGGAGGTCCTACTCCTCAATTTAGTTCCTAATTCCCTGAAATCGTTTTTTAGGACTCTCCATCTTCCTCTAAATTTGTCATTGGTACCCACATGTACCATGTACCATGATAGCTGGGTCCTCCCCAGCTCCACCCAATAAACTGTCCACCAGATGCGTGATGTGCCAAACCTGAGCGCCCGCTAAACAACATACAGTTCGGTGCTTACAGTCTTTGTGACAGATTGTCCTCTCTGTCCTTCTAATGACTGAGTCCCCTACCACCAGAATCTGTCTTTCCTTACACTTGCTCCCACCCTCACTGGAGGAGTTATTCCCCTGACAGCTAGGGGCCTCACTCTGCTCCAGCAATGCTGGTCCCTGACTGGTTTCCCCAATATCACACAACTGGCGTACTTATTGGGATGTTCCAGCCCAGGACTGGCCTCCCTGGCACTTTCCCCTCTACCCTTCGTGAGTGTCACCCATCTACTCTGCTCTGGTGCCTGCGCCTTTGTATCTCCGCTCGCCTCTATGCTAGTCCCTGCTGGCACCTGTCGGGTACATTCCGACAGGTGCCTTTAAACTCTCCCTTAGTATGGAGATATATATCAGTGTTGCCAACTGCTTCCCTAGATTCAGGACCTGGGCTTCCAGGGAAGCAATGTGCTTACATTTTGTGCAGCAGTATTCGCCCTCGATCGGATGATCAAGGAATGCATACATGCCACAAGATGTACACTGAGTCGCATCTCCACACCCACCTGGCATCATACCTACTAATTTAATGGGGATTAGGAATTCCAATTAACTGTTAACTAGCTTCCTGACTTTTACTCCCAGTCACTCAGCAGTACTTAGTTCCTCTCAGGTACTCAGATTACACAGCAGAACACAGTTACTCGAAGGTACAGTCGTACTTAATCACTTAACAGTACTCAGTTACTCTCTGGTAATCAGCAATACTCAGTCACTTGGCAGTACTCGGTAGTACTTGGTCACCCAGCTTCACTTAATCACTCTCGGGTACAGCAGTACAATCACACAATCAATAAACTCCCCTCTAGATAACCTAATGGTATGGTGCTTCAATTTCTGGATCAGAGTGTTATTCCTGTGCTTCAGCACTGTAAAGGTGCCACAATGTTTCCAAGGTTGGCTGCTAAATTTCAAATGTTTGCTGCAAGTTAAATCCTGTGTCGCACCTTGAAGTTTGCAGCCTATTCTGTAAATGTATCACAAAATGTTTCCACAGTGTAACCTTATATGCAGTTTCTAATGTTTGCTACAGGGTAAATCCTCCATTGTGTCTTAAAGTCAGTAGCTTACTCCAGTGACCAGGCACTGTAAAGGTACCACACAATGTTTCCTCAGCTGCCAAATTTCTACTGTTTGCTGCAGGGTACATTCTGTAATTCTGGTACTCTCGCACTCAAAAAAGTGTGGCTATTTTCTCACAGAAAATACACTCTAATCTTTATTTCAGGTTAAAAACTGCTTTATCTATCCTTCTTTTATTGCAGCCTAACCAAGGTACTTACATACTGTCTAGCCACTGAACAATATTTGTGGCTGTTGTCTCTCAAGTAATAGATGTAAAATATGTGGGTGGTCCCACGCTTATGGCAATAAAAGTATTTGAAAATGAACTGCTGCCCCTACTGGTACAACAATCTAGGTGGAATGTAAAATGCAAGTGTAAATGGAAAGAGGTAGGTGTGGCTCTGTTCTAAGGTGCAATATCGCATACCACTGTGTAACAATCTGTGTGTCCCTGTCAGAAACCATGAATCAGACTAAGACAGAAGTACAGTTAAATCAACACTTGTTTAATAATAAAAGTAAATAGAACAAACGTAGTCAAAACAGAGCCAAAGTTCGGTAACTGGAACGGATAGTTAGACAAGCCAGAAATTCAGGAAGCCAGGAATCAGGGTAGTGGAACAGCAAGCAAGATCTGTCAGTAGGACAGAAGGAACGTTAGAGTCAGAAGGAACTTCAGCCAAGCAAGTCTTTAACAGGCACGCAAGAGAGAATCTCTGTGATGTTGACCAGGTGAACGCAGAGATCATCTGGGCTGGTTGGCTTAAGTAAGCAGGACTGACGAGCAGGATATCAACAGGTGAGTCACTGTGGAAAGATAGGAGCTGGCAATTAACCAACAGCTCAGGGAAGGAAGGGCTGAGCCCAGCCCTGACAGTACCCCTCCTCAACGACCCCTCCCCCTCGAAAGGAGCACCAGGCTTAAGGGGAAACGTCTATGGAAATCATGGAGGAGGACAGGGGCATGTACATCTGAGGATGAGACCCAAGAGCATTCCTCCGAACCATACCCTTTCCAATGCACCAGGTACTGTATACACCAACGGAACCTACGGGAGTCAACAATGGACTGTAATTCATACTCTTAATGGTTCTCAACCTGTACAGGGTGAGAAAGTGGCACCGAGGTGGTAAAGCGGTTGCAGACCAAAGGTTTTAATAAGGAGACATGGAATACATTTGAGATACACATATTAGAAAGAAGGTCTTAAGCGTAAGCCACTGGGTTAATCCTGCAGAGAATACGGAAAGGCCCAATAAACCGAGGTGCCAATTTCAAAGAGAGAGAACACGGAGTCAGAGGTTGCGAGATGACAGCCAGACCCTGTCCCCAACCTGGTAGGAAGGCGCAGGCAGGTGTCTGCGGTCAGCATGGAGTATGTACCTATCATTGGCATGTCGCAAAACCTCCTGGACTTGTGCCCAAGTGGAATGAAGACCACGGAGATGTTCCCCTAATGCAGGAATGCTCTGCGGAACAAATGAGTTAGGCAACATGGAAGGTTTGAAACCATAGTTCGCCATAAACAGGGACAATCAGGAAGCAGAATTCAAGGCACTATTGTGGCAAACTCCGCCCAAGGTAAGAGGTCTGACCAGTTGTTATGATGGTCAGAAATATAGCAATGTAGGAACTGCTCCAAGGACTGGTTGGCTCGTTCCGTGGCCCCATTAGACTGCGGGTGATACGCAGAGGAGAAATCAAGCTGAATTCCCAATTGTGCACAAAAGGCTCGCCAGAACCGGGACACAAACTGACTACCCCTGTCCAAGTTTGAAAGATCTCTCGAGCAAAAATGGAAGCCAGTTCCTTAGATGTGGGCAACTTCTTAAGTGGAATACAATGAGACATTTTCGAGGACCGGTCAGACACCATAAGGATAACTGAGTTGCCCTGGGAGATGGGTAACTCCACAATAAAATCCATAGACAGATGGGTCCAAGGCCTTTCTCCATTGGGTATGGGTTGAAGGAGACCCACTGAAAGGTGTTGTGAAGTCTTATTCTGAGCACACATGGAAAAAGCAGCTATGAAGGTGGCTACATCAGCGCGTAGACTAGGCCACCAGAATTGTTGAGAAATGGCCCAAAAGAGTTGATTCTTCCCAGGGTGGCCAGCAGCCTTGGGAGAATGGTAAGTCTGGAGCACGGCAGTATGGAGACTCTCTGGGACAAAGCAGCGTTCACAAGGTTTCTCTGGAGGATCATGGACCTGAGCGGCAAGAAATTTGTCACCCAAATGGGAACTGAGACTGGTGTGAACCATAGCCAAAATACAGGAATCACAGGAACCGACTCAATCTTGGAAGTGGAGGAAAATTGTTGCAACAAAGCGTCAACCCTTACCTTCTTAGTACCAGGTAAGAATGGGACAATTTCATTTAAACATGACAAGAAAAGAGCCCATTGTGCCCTTCTGGGAGAGAGGCTTTTAGCCTTAGACAAGAATGTGAGATTCTTATGGTCAGTAAGAATGAGAACTGGCACAGTGGTACTTTCAAGGAGATGCCTCCATTCCTTAAGTGCTAAAATGTTCGCTAACAACTCTCTGTCCCCAATCTTGTAATTGCACTCTGCAGGTGACAATTTCTTGGAAAAGTAGCCACATGGATGCATAGCGCTCTCAGAGGTAGGATGTTGAGACAGAAGGACGCCAACTCCAGTATACGAAGCATCAACTTCAAGGATAAAGGGTAACATAGGATCAGGATGTGCCAACACAGGAGCAGAAACAAAGGCAGCCTTGAGACTCTCAAAGGCCTTAACGGAGTTTGGAGACCAACTCTGTGGGTAACCATCCTTTCTGGTCATATCAGTCAGGAGTTTGACCAGGGAGGAGAAGTTACGAATAATCTTCCGATAATAATTGGCAAAGCCTAGAAAACGTTGCAGAGGACGTATACCTACAGGCCGGGGCCACTGTAGGACTGCTGAAAGTTTCTCTGGGTCCATTGAAAAACCAGAAGTGGAAATTACATAACCCAGGAATTTAACCTGTTCACGATGGAACTTGCACTTCTTCAACTTACAATAGACATTGTTTTCTCTCAGCTTCTGAAGCACACATCAGACATCTGTGTGGTGGTTCTCTAGGGACTTGGAAAATATGAGGATATCGTCGAGATAAACGACCACACATAGCTGCAACAAATCTTGGAGGACATTATTGATAAATTCCTGGAACACTGCCGGAGCGTTGCAAAGGCCAAATGGCATTATGAGGTACTCATAATGCCTGTTCTGGTATTAAACGCAGTTTTCCATTTGTCACCCTCCTTAATCCTCACGAGATTGTATGGCCCTCTCAAATCAAGCTTAGTGAAAACCGTTGCTCCCTTGAGGCGGGCAAATAATTCCGTAATCCATGGAATTGGATAAGCATTCTTAATCGTGAGACGATTGAGACCCCTATTACTAATATAAGGTCTCAGTTCACCACTCTTCTTCACAAAAGAAGAAACCAGCACCGGCAGGAGACAAGGATTTGTGGATGAAACCTCGAGAAAGTGCATCTGCAACATACTCCTCTATGGCCCTATCCTGCGAGACCGACAAAGGGTAAACCCGGCCGCAAGGGGGTATGGCACCCGGTTGAAGGTCAATTGAGCAATCATACGGCCGGTGTGGGGGCAAACTATTGGCTTGACCTTTGTCAAAGACATCGCTAAAATCGCAAAAACTCCTCCGGCAGGGAGGAGAGTGAAAACATGCACAGGACCTTAGCCACCTTCTGAAAGCATGTCTTACTGCATTGTGGCGACCAGGAGAGAACCTCGGCACAAATCCAATCAAAAGAGGGGTTGTGCCTCTATAACCAATGATAACCAATAACCAGCGGAAATTTAGGTGAGGAAATATACTTGGAATTGAATTATCTCATGGTGAAGAGCCCCTACGGCCATGGACAACGGAGCATTCTCAGGAGCCACATGGGCAGGCTGTAGAGGTCTTCCGTCAAGAGCCTCAATGGAGTGTCTCGCAGCTTCAGTGGAATCGAGTGCTTCGCTACAAAGGCAGCATCAATCTGCAGCCCAACAGTTGATTAGAGCTTGCATCCCGACGGATGACTCAGCCCAAGAAAGGGTAACCGGAACTAGGGGCTTACCCTTCTGGATAACTGGGGACGAAACAACGCCACCTAAGGCTTGTCCGTGACAGGACCTAAAGGTTCGAACATTCCCTGGATGGGTAGAACAAGACTTCAAAAAGTGACCTGCCTGGCCACAATAAAGGCACAATCTCGCCCTCCTCCTAAGGGCTCTCTCATCCCCAGAGAGGCATGAAGCCCAAGTGCACCTTCACTGATCGACTCGGTACCAGGAGGCATGGGAGGTGAGGGAGGCAAGTGTGGGACTGCAAAGCTTGAAGACAAATGTACAGGAGGCTTCCGCAAGCGCTCCTTAAAAGAGAGTCTTTCTCTGTTGTTTGAAGTCAATGAGGATGGCAAATGTGATCAACTTCTCCAGCTCAGTTGGTATATCTCGGGCTGCTATCTCAACTTTGATAGTATCCAAGAGACCATGAGAAAAAGCAGCCACGAGGGCCTCATTGTTCCAAGCAACCTCTGCTGCCAGAGTACAGAATTCAATAGCGTAATCAGCAACAGTTCTCGTACACTGTTTGATGGACATAAGGGACTTGGCAGGAGAGGTGGTGTCAGGGCTGGCTCAGCCCTTCCTTCTCTGAGCTGGCCGCTCAACTGTCGGCTAATTGCCAGCTCTCATCTCCCTCCACAGTTAACCAGCTGTTGTGGATCTGCTCGTCAGTCCCGCCTACTTAAAGGTCTCCAGCTGACTTCATTCCTGCCTTCGCCTTGGTCACATCACAAGAAACCATCTCCTGCATTCCTGTTTAAAGACTGGCTTTGCTGACATCCCTTCTGGCTCCTTATCCTGCTTGCTGTTCCTCTACTTGGATCCCTGACTTCTGGCCTGTCTGATTACCCAATCTGGTTACTGAACTCTGGCTTGGCTGACTACCCAATCCGGTTACTGGACTCTGGCTATGCTTTGACTATGCTTACTCTATTTACCTTTTTATTTTTATTAATAAACAAGTGTGATTTTACTGTACTTCTGTCTCAGTCTGGTTCATGGTTTCTGACAGTAGGCGAAGGCCATGAATTCAGAAGATACAGTCAATCCACTTGTTGGTAATATTTTTTCCAGATTGGATGAGCAAGATCACCGCATGGATCAGTTTGCCATGCCATTACAAATGCCCCTGAGTAGCACGGCTCACCTGGAATCCCCCACTGTGGCTGCTCCAGTACAACCTGAGTTGCAGCCCATCCCTGCTGCTTCGCCAGTCTTTGTGCAGGCACCCACCTTGAGTATTACCTCTATAAGAGATATGTCTTGTTCCACCCCGCTTTCCCAGCGATTTGGGGGTGATCCAGTTCAATGAAGAGGGTTTCTCAACCAAGTTGAGATATACTTTGAGATGCTGCCCCAGTTGTTTGCCATGGACAGAAGCAAAGTAGGGTTTGTGATATCTTTGCTTTCTGAGGGAGCCTTGGCCTGGGCTAACCCTCTATGGGAGATGCGAAAACCTGTTGTCTTGAGTTACCCAGAGTTTGGCGTTCCCGCTTCTGCTGCCAAGTGCCTCATGTCCATCAAACAGAGTACGAGAACTGTTGCCGACTACGCCATTGAGTTCCGTACTCTGGCAGCAGAGGTTGCTTGGAACAATGAGGCCCTCGTGGCTGCTTTTTTCTCATGGTCTCTCGGATTCCATCAAGGATGAGATAGCAGCCTGAGATATACCCACTGAGCTGGAGAGCTTGATCTCGTTTGCCATCCTCATTAACTCTTTTAAGGAGCGCTTGCGGAAGCCTCCTGTACGTTTGCCTCCGACCTTTGGAGTCCCACCTGTCCCTCCCTCACCTCCCATGACTCCTGGTACCGAGTCGGTCAGTGAAGATGAACCCATGCACTTGGGCTTCATGCGTCTCTCTGCAGATGAGAGAGCCTTTAGGAGGAGGGAGAGATTGTGCCTTTATTGTGGCCAGGCAGGTCACTTTTTGAAGTCTTGTCCTACCCATCCTGGGAACACCCTAACCTTGAGGTCCTGTCACGGACAGACCTTAGGTGGTGTTGTGTCATCCCCAGTTATCCAGAAGGATAAACCCCTGGTTTCGGTCACTCTTTCTTGGGCTCAGTCGTCTATTGAGCTACAGACTCTAATCGATTCTGGGGCTGCAGGCCTGTTCATTGATGCTGCTTTTGTATCAAAGCACTCGATTACACTGCAACTGCGAGACACTCCACTTGCCATTGAGGCTCTTGACAGGAGACCTCTACAGCCTTCTCACGTGACTCATGAGATGGTTCCGTTGTCCATGGCCGTAGGGGCTCTTCTCCATGAGATAATCCAATTCCAAGTGATTTCCTCTACCAAGTTTCCGCTGGTTATTGGTTATCCTTGGTTACAGAGGCACAACCCCTCTTTTGATTGAAAGTGAGTACCTTTCCACTCCAGTGGGCCTCCTACAACCCATACCCAATGGAGAGAGGCCCTGGACCCACCTATTTATGGATTTCATTGTGGAGTTGCCAAAATCCCAAGGCAACACAGTTATCCTTATGGTGGTTGACCAGTTCTCAAAGATGTGTCATTGTATTCCACTTAAGAAGTTGCCCACTTCTAAGGAACTGACTTCCATTTTTGCTCGGGAGATCTTTTGCTTACATGGGCTACCCAAGGTGATTGTCTCGGACAGGGGCAGTCAGTTTGTGTCCCGGTTCTGGCGAGCCTTTTGTGCATAGCTGGGAATTCAGCTTGCTTTCTTCTCTGCGTATCACCAGCAGTCCAATGGGGCTGCAGAACGAGCCAATCAGTCCTTGGAGCAATTCCTACGTTGCTATATTTCTGACCATCACAACAACTGAAAATGGAGGGGATTGGGGGAAAATTGTTAGGGACTTTAAGGAAGCCATGGTCTGGTAAGATCATGTATTTCCATCCCTAGGGACTTTAAATGACACCATGGCCTGGTAAGGTCATGGATATCCATCCCATTAGATGGAAGAAAAAAGGATATATAAATATACAAAAAGGGTAGGACTTTGTATGAAGCAACTGGTAGTAAAAGAATAATTGGGTGAGCATAGAGGAATTTTATTGAACACTGAATTAAACATACATATTCCAGATAACATTGGTAAATAACATACGTAAAGTATTTAGGCCATTGGGCATAGTTCATGGTACATATGATAATAATGACAATGGTATGCAAACAATCAGAGTAATAACAATAAAATGGTAATCTCTCATGGTGAAAGTATTTAAAATTCCCAGGTTCACCTCATATTGTTAGTATATAGCAATGATTCAAAAGGATATGACCTGCAGGACCTATAGTCTCACTAAACCTGTGGGGGTACAAAATAAATAAAGGGCTTGAAATTCTTAATAAGATGAGTAGAAACACGGTGACCAGTATCTCTACGCATTTCATGGCTTAACTGCCACTCATCAGGAGCAAGCACATGTGATTTCTATAATAGAATAGTTGAGAGGGTAAAAAAGCAATAATAATTGTAAATCAAAAGACAAGGTTAGGGGTAGAGTGTACGACCCCCATAACCATGGCTTACTTACTACGGTTGAGCGTGTTGAAGGCGCAGTGCCCTGCAAACAGTTCGGAGGGTAACTCAACACCGGGAGCTGAGGTGGGCAGCCCCGCGGATTTGGGAGGGGCGATACCCAGGCAGGCACGGAAATCGAGGACATTCTGGGAATGGAGGGGCACAATGTGAGCAAGGGAGGTGAAAGGAGGGAAGGGGGAGGGGGGTGAGAAAGAAGGGGAAAAAAGGAGGAGAGAGAAGGGGAAAGAAGGGCGAAAAAGGGGGGGAGGGGGAACAAGAAAGCAAAAAGGGGGGAAAGAAAGGAAAAAAAGGGAGAGGTAGGGGAGAAAAGGGTGAGGAAAGAGGAATGTGGGGAGAGAGACGGGGAAGGGACATTGGAGAAGAGAGAGAAAAAAGAAAACAGAAGGAAGAAGATAGAGGTTGAAAAGGATAGAAGGGAAGGGGGGAAGAAAGGGGGGAAGGAAGAAAAACGGGGGAAAGGGGGAGAGAGAGAGGGAAAGGGAAAGGGAGTGGTGAGAATATAGTGAAGGGGATGGGAGTGAGTGATGGACCCAGGTAAGAGTGAAGGGGAGTGGGGGGAGCAAAGGAAGGGCCATACATGATGGAGGTGATAAACCTTTGCTTCTTTTGCTACCAGTTGCTTCATACAAAGTCCCACCCTTTTTGTATATTTATATATACTTTTTTCTTCATCACAAATCAACTTGTCAGACTTATTACCATGGGCAGAGTTTGCTCACAACAGTGCCTTGAATTCTGCTTCCCGATTGTCCGTTTATGGCGAATTATGGTTTCCAACCTTCCATGTTGCCTGACTCGTTTGTTCCGCAGAGTATTCCTGCGCTAGAGGAGCATCTCTGTGGTCTTCGTTCCACTTGGGTACAAGTCCAGGAGGCTTTGCGTCATGCTAATGATGGGTACAGACTCCGTGCTGACCGCAGATGCCTGCCTGCACCTTCCTACCAGGTTGGTGACAGGATCTGGCTGTTTCGCAACCTCCGACTTCGGGTTCCCTCACGGAAGTTTGCACCTTGGTTTATTGGGCCTTTCCGTATCCTTCGCAGGATTAACCCAGTGGCTTATGCATTGGGTTCCTCCTAGTATGCCCATTCCTCCTAGTATGCGCATCTCAAATGTGTTTCATGTCTCATTATTGAAACCGTTGGTCTGTAACCGCTTTACCGTCTCTGTGCCACGTCCTCACCCTATACAGGTTGAGAACCATGAGGAGTATGAGGTACAATCCTTTGTTGACTCCTGTAGGTTCTGTGGGCGCATACAGTACCTGGTGCATTGGAAGGGGTACAGTCCAGAGGAACGCTCCTGGGTTTCATCCTCAGACGTACATGCTCCTACCCTCCTCCATGATTTCCATAGACATTTTTCCCTCAAGCACGGGGGGAGGGGTCGTTGAGGAGGGGGGTACTATCAGGGCTGGCTCAGCCCTTCCTTCTCAGAGCTGGCCGCTCAGCTGTCGGCTAATTGCCAGCTCTCATCTCTCTCCACAGTTAACCAGCTGTTGTGGACCTGCTCTTCAGTCCCGCCTACTTAAAGGTCTCCAGCTCACTTCATTCCTGCCTTCACCTTGGTCACATCACAAGAAACCATCTCCAGCGTCCCTGTTTGAAGACTGGCTTTGCTGACATCCCTTCTGGCTCCTTATCCTGCTTGCTGTTCCTCTACTTGGATCCCTGACTTCTGGCCTGTCTGATTACCGGATCTGGTTACTGAACTCTGCCTTGGCTGACTACCCAATCCGGTTACTGGACTCTGGCTATGCTTTGACTACACTTACTCTATTTACCTTTTTATTTTTATTAAAAAACAAGTGTGATTTTACTGTACTTCTGTCTCGGTCTGGTTCATGGTTTCTGACAAGCGGAGCGTGGAGGAACGCCAAATACCCTTTTAAAACAAGCCACAAACTCTGGGTAACTCAGGACAATGGGTTTTTGCGTCTCCCATAGAGGGTTTGCCTGGGCCAAGGCTCTCTCATGAAGCAAAGATATCACGAATAGGGATGAGCCGAACACCCCCCTGTTCGGTTCGCACCAGAACATGCAAACAGGCAAAAAATTTATTCGAACACGTAAACACCATTAAAGTCTATGGGACATGAACATGAATAATCAAAAGTGCTAATTTTAAAGGCTTATATGCAAGTTATTGTCATAAAAAGTGTTTGGGGACTTGGGTCCTGCCCCAGGGTACATGGATCAATGCAAAAAAAAGTTTTAAAAACGTCAGTTTTTTCGGGAGCAGTGATTTGAATTATGCTTAAAGTGAAACAATAAAAGTGTAATATTCTTTTAAATTTCGTAGCTGGGGGGTGTCTATAGTATGCCTGTAAAAGGGCGCATGTTTCCTGTGTTTAGAATAGTCTGACAGCAAAATGACATTTCAAAGGAAAAAAAGTAATTTAAAACTACTCGCGGCTATTAATGAATTGCCGGTCCGACAATACACATAAAAGTTCATTGATAAAAACACCATAGGAATTCCCCACAGGGGGACCTTTTTTTTTTAAAAAATGGTGTGGGGGTTCCCCGAAATTCCATACCAGGCCCTTCAAGTCTGGTATGGATATTAAGGGGAATCCCAGCCAAAATTTTTTTTAAAAATGGCGTGGGGTCCCCCTCAAAATCTATACCAGACCCTTCAGGGGAACCCCGCGCCAAAATAAAAAAAAATGGCGTGGGGTCCCCCCAAAAATCCATACCAGAACCTTATCCAAGCATGCAACCTGGAAGGCCACAGGAAAATAGGGGGGGATGAGAGAGCGCCCCCTTCTGAACCGTACCAGGCCACATGCCCTCAACATTGGGAGGGTGCTTTGGGGTAGCCCCCCAAAACACCTTGTCCCCATATTGATGGGGACAAGGGCCTCATCCCCACAACCCTTGCCCGGTGGTTGTGGGGGTCTGCGGGCGGGGGGCTTATCGGAATCTGGAAGCCACCTTTAACAAGGGGACCCCCAGATCCGGGCCCTCCCCCTGTGTGAAATGGTAAGGAGGTACCCCTACCATTTCACAAAAAAAGTATCAAAAATGTTAAAAATGACAAGAGACAGTTTTTGACAATTCCTTTATTTAAACGCTACATAACGGGTGACCCCGCCCCCCTCTGACGTCACTGGGAATGCCACAGGAAAGTCCCCGTCAATTGCCCGTGCGTCAGAGGGGGCGGGGTCACCAGGTGGCCCCGCCCTCCATTATTTAAGAACCGTCAGAAGACGAGAAGCGTCACACAGCGGGAGCATCCCATCATGGTGGATGCGGAGGGGCCCGAGAAGAAGAAGGGAAGAAGACGCCACAGAGGAAGATGCCGAATGAGAACACCGGAGGAAGAGCCATAAGAATCAGAAGAAGAAGAAGATGGAGGAAGAAACTGAAGGAAGATAGAAGATAGAAGAAAGAAGATAGAAGAAAGAAGAAGCATTTAAATAAAGGAATTGTCAAAAACTGTCTCTTGATTCTGATAAGCCCCCCCACCCACAGACCCCCTCAACCACCGGGCAAGGGTTGTGGGGATGAGGCCCTTGTCCCCATCAACATGGGGACAAGGTGTTTTGGGGGCTACCCCAAAGCAACCTCCCAATGTTGAGGGCATGTGGCCTGGTACAGTTCAGAAGGGGGGGCACTCTCTCGTCCCCCCCTCTTTTCCTGCAGCCTGCCAGGTTGCATGCTCGGATAAGGGTCTGGTATGGATTTTTGGGGGGACCCCACACCTTTTTTTTTTTTTTTTGACCGGGGTTCCCCTTAATATCCATACCAGACCTGAAGGGCCTGGTATAGAATATAGGGGGACCCCCCACGTCATTTTTTTTTAAAAATTTTGGTTCGGTTCCCCTGTGGGGAATTCCCATGCCGTTTTTAATCAATGAACTTTTATGTGTATTGTTGGACCGGCAATTCATTATTAGCCGCGAGTAGTTTTAAAAAACTTTTTTTTTCTTTGAAATGTCATTTTGCTGTCAGACTGTTCTAAACATGGGAAACATGCGCCCCTTTACAGGCATACTATAGACACCCCACAGGTAGGAAATTTAAAGGAATATTACACTTTTATTGTTTCACTTTAAGCATTATTAAAATCACTGCTCCTGAAAAAACATCCGTTTTTAAAACTTTTTTTGCATTGATCCATGTCCCCTGGGGCAGGACCCAGGTCCCCAAACACTTTTAATACCATGCATATAAGTCTTTAAAATTAGCACTTTTGATTTCTCCCATAGACTTTTTAAAGGTGTTCCGCGGCTTTCGAATTTGCCGCGAACACCCCAAATTGTTCGCTGTTTGGCGAAGTGACGAACAGCCGATGTTCGCGTCGAACATGAGTTCGACTCGAACTCTAAGCTCATGCTTAATCACGAACCTACTTTGCTTCTGTCCATGGGAAACGCCTGGGGCAGAATCTCTGGTTGAGAAACCCTCTGCATTGGACTGGATCACCCCCAAATTGCTAGTGAAGTGGAGCGGAACCAGATATACCTCTTATAGAGGTAATTCTCGAGGTGGGTGCCTGCACAGAGACTGGAGCAGCAGCAGGGACAGCCTGCAACACAGGTTGTACCAGAGCAGCCACAGTGGGAGATTCCAAGTGAGCTGTGCGACTCAGGAGCGTCTGTAACACAATGGCAAAATGATTCATGCGGTGAACCTGCTCATCCAATCTGGAAAAAATATTACCAACAAGTGGATTGACTGCATCTTCTAAATTCATGGCCTTTGCCTACAGTCAGAAACCATGAATCAGACCGATACAGAAACACAGTTAAATCACACTTGTTTAATAATAAAAGTAAATAGAATAAATGTAGTCAAAACAGCCAAAGTTCGGTAACTGGAACTGATAGTCAGACAAGCCAGAAGGTTAGGAAGCCCGGAATCAGCGTAGTGGAACAGCAAGCAGGATCTGGAGTCAGAATAAACGTCAGCCAAGCAAGTCTTTAACAGGCATGCAGGAGAGAATCTCTGTGATGTTGACCAGGCGAAGGCAGAGATCTGGGACTGGACAGCTTAAGTAAATAGGACTGATGAGCAGGATATCATCAACAAGTGAGTCACTGTGGAAAGATAGGAGCTAGCAAATAACCAACAGCTGAGCAGCCAGATCAGAGAAGGAAGGGCTGAGCCCAGCACTGACAGTCCCTGTGTTATACTCCCAAGCAGTTAATGAAATGATAAACATCAAAATTAATGAATGTGTCTAAAGTGTTAAGTGCCTAATGTATACACTGGTGTGTACTGGTGTTGACAATACACATATGCAAAAAAAAGTAGATTTACGGTGATCATAAATAGTCCATTCTTCAATCCCCATTTTTGTTAAATTAAAGTGAAAGGTGCTCTTCAAATCCGTGCCTTAGTGATCTATACACATAAAAAGAATTTGTGTGAAAAATTGTTAGATATTCTGTGATCATATACAGTCCATTAGTTATTCCAAATAGTCAAAAAATAAAAAAAATATTTTTATTTTTATACTCTTTAATTTTTTATTTTTTTATTTTTTGACTATTTGGAATAACTAATGGACTGTATATGATCACAGAATATCTATTAATTTTTCACAAAATTCTTTTTAATTTAAAGTTTTTTGGGATAGAAGAATGGACTATATATGATCACAGTAAGTCTACTTTTTTTTTGCATATGCTTATTGGCAGCACCAGTACACACCAGTGTATACATTAGGCACTTGACACTTTAGACACATTCATTATTTTGGTGTTTATCATTTCATTAACTGCTTGGGAGTATAACATAGGGATACACAGATTGTTACACAGTGGTATGCGATACTGCACCTTAGAACAGCGCCATGCCTACCTCTTTCCATTTACACTCTCAGATAATAGAACCTAATGTTTATTTCAAGATAAAACCTGCCTGGTCTCTCCTTCTTATATTGTGACCTTACCAAGCTGCTTACATACTGTCCAGCCACTAAATATTATTTGTGGCTATCGCTCTCACGTAATACACCAAAATGTTTATTTCAAGATAAAACCTGCCTAATCTCTCCCTTTAATGTTGTAGCCTAACAAGCTTCTTACTGTCCATCTGTTGAACAATGTTTTGTAGCTATTTTCTCTCAGATGATACGCTTTCATTTTTTTTGTGGGGGGGGGGATGCCTTTTGCCCTTCTATTTGCTGCCTAGTTGAGTGTTTGCATACTGTCCTAACTATGTCCAAGTTTTGCCAAACACATATCTGAAGTTTTGATTTTTTGAATATTGTAGGAATGATTGGGGATTGGGGAATGTGGGGTTGTGGTTTTTAATTGTGTTTGTGCACTCTGTTTTGACATTTTACAACTGTATTCAGGCCTGTACTGGCCATAGGGACTACAGGGAGATTCCCGGTGGGCTGATGTCTCAGTGGGCCAGTCAGGTGCAGTCCTGGAGCCGCTCCTCTCTGACAGTGAGTGATCGCAATTTCACTCCTGTCAGGAGGAGAAGCTTCCTTCCCTTAGGCGTTATGCTCCCTCCAGCCTGCAGGGGGAGATAGACCAACGGCAGACTTTCCTTCCTCTCTCCCCTATCACTTGTTATCACATGACTAGAGAGAAGAATGAGAAGCTGCCTTCAAAACGGTGAGTACATGTGGGAGGGGGAGGAGAGGGAGGACACTAATATGAAGGGCTGCTGATGGGGGCTCTCTGGTGGGGACTCTGATGTGAAGGGAGCTGCTGGTGGGGACTCTGATGTGAAGGGAGCTGCTGGTGGGGACTCTGACGTGAAGGGAGCTGCTGGTGGGAACTCTGACGTGAAGGGAGCTGCTGGTGGGGACTCTGACGTGAAGGGAGCTGCTGGTGGGGACTCTGACGTGAAGGGAGCTGCTGGTGGGGACTCTGACGTGAAGGGAGCTGCTGGTGGGGACTCTGATGTGAAGGGAGCTGCTGGTGGGGACTCTGATGTGAAGAGAGCTGCTGATGGGGACTCTGATGTGAAAGGAGCTGCTGGTGGGGACTCTGACGTGAAGGGAGCTGCTGGTGGGGACTCTGACGTGAAGGGAGCTGCTGGTGGGGACTCTGACGTGAAGGGAGCTGCTGGTGGGGACTCTGATGTGAAGGGAGCTGCTGGTGGGGACTCTGATGTGAAGAGAGCTGCTGGTGGGGACTCTGATGTGAAGAGAGCTGCTGGTGGGGACTCTGATGTGAAGAGAGCTGCTGGTGGGGACTCTGATGTGAAGGGAGCTGCTGGTGGGGACTCACTGTGAAGGGAGCTGCTGATTGGGACACTCTGACGTAAGGGAGACGCTGTTGGGGACACTCTGATGTAAGGGGGACTCTGTTGGGGACACTCTGATGTAAGGGGGACCTGTTGGGGACACTCTGATGTAAGGGGGGACGCTGTTGGGGACACTCTGATGTAAGGGGGACACTGTTGGGGATACTCTGATGTAAGGGGGGCGCTGTTGGGGACACTCTGATGTAAGGGGGACGCTGTTGGGGACACTCTGATGTAAGGGGGATGCTGTTGGGGACACTCTGATGTAAGGGGGACGCTGTTGGGGACACTCTGATGTAAGGGGGATGCTGTTGGGGACACTCTGATGTAAGGGGGACGCTGTTGGGGACACTCTGATGTAAGGGGGACGCTGTTGGGGACACTCTGATGTAAGGGGGGCGCTGTTGGGGACACTCAAAATTAAAGTGGGCCAGTCATGAGGAAGTCCAGGGCCAAATTTTTGTCCCAGTCCAGCCCTGACTGTATTAAACTTCTAAAACAGTAGTAAGTGGTACTGTGAAAGGAAGACTCACAAGATATACTACTGAACAGTTTGCCACTGCCAATTTGCAAGAAATTCAAAGCTTTAACTTTATTTTTGTAATTCTAAACTTCCCCATAGCTTTTAGATCTGTTGCGGTTGCTACTTTCACCAGTTAGTTTAGGCATATTATCACTTGATAAACAAAAACAGATGTTACAGGCAAAACACAATTAAAGTGACTGGTTACGTTGGCTGCTTTCTCCCACTGTCTATGAAATGGTACATTTTTCTGCTTTTCATATAAAACACTTATGCCGCGTACACACGAGCGGACTTTCCAGCAGAAAAGGTCAGACGGAACAAATCCGTCGGACATTCCGATCGTGTGTGGGCTTCATCAGACCTTTTCTGTCGAAAAATCTGATGGACCTTAGAAATAGAACATGTTTCAAATCTTTCTGACAGACTTGATTCCTATCGAAAAAACGTTCGTCTGTATGCTAGTCCGACGGACCAAAAACGACGCAAGGGCAGCTATTAGCTACTAGCTATTGAACTTCCTTTTCTAGTCCGGTCGTACGTCATCACGTTCGAAATGATCGGACTTTGGTGGAATCGTGTGTAGGCAAGTCCGTTTCGTCGGAACTCCGTTGAAAAGTCCTTTGGTGTTCAGTTCGACGGGAAGTCCGCTCGTGTGAACGCGGCATTACTTATGCTCAAATGGGCATTTAAGGAGTGATATCACTGTACATAGCCCATAACCAGCAGAGAGAATACATAACCAGCAGTACATACAGGTTCTTCCTGCTTCAGGGATAAACATGTTAGCAACATTTGCTTTACCATCTTTCAAATTTTTAGGTTTAAGTGTCTATTAAATGAAATATTCCCAGAAAACCAAACCATTAAATCATTCAAGAAACTAGATAAACAATTACCCACAAACACAATATATTATGCTATTAACATGAAATCTCAGTCACTGGGAGTGTTTTAATATGTGTATGTAAGTCCCTGAGTTCAATTGCTTTTTTTTGCAGCAATATCTATTTAGAATCCTTGATTGTTTTTCTTGACCCTGTTTAACTGATTGAGTTTGAGAAGTTTGGGTTTGTATGATTATACAACTGCACAGGATTTATGAATATGATAAGATATGGCGATCTGCACATATATTGGATTTAAGCAGCAGATTTGACTCACTTCACATTATAAGTAGCACATTTTACTTCACAAATATGATGCTCACTTGACTTTAAATAAACCACTAAAAGCTATTAGTTAAAGGAGAATCTTCTTTGAAATGTAATTTTCTCTGAAAGGACTATGGGAACATCAGCCAGTGTAGAACAGGTATTTAGTCTGGAGTTCTTGCTTGACATGGTGCTGGCTCTCTTCTTATGATGGTGAAAGTAATTTCTAATGTGAAAACGGAATTTGTCATGCAGCGAGGCATAGATAAAGGGGTTGTAGCATGCAGAACTCATTGCAATAAGATGGCAGGACACCTGTATGATATTGATGTAGTCCTTATCTAGGATGGTAAACTCTTCATCAACATCCCGGATGAGATTGACTACCTGTAGAGGCAGCCAGCATATGGCAAAGGCCATGACTGAAATGAAAAGCATTCGGAAGGTCTTTTGCTTTTTTTTAGCCCATTTATCTTGGTTGTGGCTTGCAGCCCCTGGAACATTCCTCCTCCTGAGATGATAGGCAATAGCGCAGTAGGAAATAGTGACAGCAGATAATGGAAGCATATAAGTCAGCAGCAGCATTGTACATGAATAAAGAAGCCTCTGTTTTTCTTGGTGTTTCCAGATTTCCTCACAAATGATCATGTCATGGCCAACATCTTTTAGGTCAAGATAATGAGTATGCATAGATGTTGGTAAAGAAATTCCAATAGAGATCATCCAGAGTGCAGTGACAATATAAGCACATGATTTACATCCTATTCTTCTTCGAATAGGGTAGACAACTACAACATAGCGGTCTACAGCAATGGCAGTCAGAGATAACACAGATACAAATACAGTTGCAGCTTGCATTAATGTGACAAAATGGCACATGAATTCTCCAAACAACCATCCATGAAGTTCAAATGCATAGGAAGCAGTCAGTGGGACACAGAAAATACACATCACCAGGTCTGCTGCTGCCAGGTTTCCAATGAGAAAATTAGTAGTGTTGTGAAGCTTTTCAGTGAAAGCAATAAGAAGGATTAAAACACTGTTTCCCAAGCAAGCCACAGTCACTAATATTGCATATAGAGGAATGAAAAGAGGTTTTAAATCAAAGAGCAGATCCAGACCGGAGAACACTTGCGATGCATTCTTCAAGGACTCATTAAATGATTTGTCTGACATCCTGGCGACACTTGTCAAAGTGCTGCTGCATTTCTGAAACAAAAAAAAAACTTGTAACTTCTGCAAATTCTGCTAGACTACTAAAAATCTTCACAGTATTGGTTATAAGAATATTATCTACTTCTTTTGCATTATTATGTTTGCTGTTGCAATGTACAAGTAAGCACTGCACAGTATACACTAAATTCTATTACACAAACTCCATCCTAAACCCAAACCTAAACAGTCTTGCGAATAAAAAAAAAGTCAACCCAAAACTTTTTCTTAAACATTTTGGATAGAGTGTTATAGCCCCTGTTGGGTGTTTTCTGCTCTCCAAGGGCTCCAATAATGAGCTTCTCTCTCCTTTTCTGTGTCAATGAAAATCTGCAATAGGGACACATGCAATTCAAAGCTGATGAAGGTTCTAGCTTTCTCCTACTCTTAAAAAAAATATTTCTGCAACCTTTGTCACTAATATAGGAAGTCTCTTTAAGGGACTAAGGCCCCTTTCACACTGGGGCGGGAGGTGCGTCGGTGGTAAAGCACCTCTATTATTAGCGGTGCTTTACTGACGTTTTAGCGGCGGTATTCGGCCGCTAGCGGGACAGTTTTACCCCCCGCTAGCAGCCGAGAAAGGGTTAAAAACCACCGCAAAGCGCCTCTGGGGAGGCGCTTTACCAGCGGTATAGCCGCGCTTCCCCATTGATTTCAATGGGCAGGAGCGGTGTATACACCGCTCCTTCATCGCTCCGTAGATGCTGCTAGCAGGACTTTTTTTTCCGTCCTGCTAGCGCACCGCTCCAGGGGTTTTCACATTAGAGAGACAGCAGCGGCTGTTTCGGGTCAGTTTGCAGGAGCTATTTTTAGCGCAATAGCGCCTGCAAACTGCCCCAGTGTGAAAGGGGTCTAAGAGCAGTAAAAACCTATAAGGGGTCTGTAGAATTTTGCGACACATTATATTTGATAGATGTCTAAATGTGATTGCAGGCCTTATGGATGGTGAGCCAACCAGCTACTTTAAGAGGCTGATTTTATTGTATCACACAAGAGCATCAAAAATATTAAAAAAGAAATGCAAAAGAAAAACAAATTGCAGTTTAATGTAGGTTTAAACAAAAATACATGAAATAAAAAGAAAAGTTGAAAGAATATGTAATCTATGTAAACTATGTTATAGATTATGTGATGTGCTAGCAAGAGAAAAAACTGCCTAAGGCCTCATGTACATGGGGCAGTTGACAGCTGATAAATGACAGTAAAAAACCTCCATTTAACACGTACTAAATTTAGCAACAGTTATCAGCAGTTGAAGTTAGAAGCTTTTTTAACCACTTCAATACAGGGCACTTTCCCCCCTTCCTGCCCAAGCCAATTTTCAGTGCTGTCGCTGTTTAAATGACAATTGCGCGGTCATGCTACGTTGTACCTAAACAAAATTTTTATCGTTTTCTTCCCACAAATAGAGATTTCTTTTGGTGGTATTTGATCACCTCTTTTTCTCCTTCACTGATGGGCACTGATGAGGCTGCACTGCCTGGCATTGATAAGGTGGCACTGATGAGCACGGATGAGGTGGCACTGATGAGCACTGATGATGGGCACTGATATGTGACACTGATAGGTGGCACTGATATGCAGCACTGATGGGCACTCATAGGCGGCACAGATGGGCAATCATAAGTGGCACAGATGGGCACTAAATGGGGGCACTGATGGGTACTTATTGGTGGTACTGATGGGCACTGATAGGTGAGCACTGATGGGCATGCATGGGCACTGATGGGTGGCACTGATATGCAGCACTGATGGGCACTCATAGGCGGCACAGATGGACACTAAAAGGGGGCACAGATGGGTACTTATGGGGGGCACTGATGGACACTGATAGATGATAGACTGACATCACTGATTAGAAGGCACTGGCAGGTATTGCTGGTGGGCACTGATTGGCATCATGTGTGGGCACACATTGCCACCCAGAGCCACCAGGGATGCCATGCCTGGTGGTCATCAGTGGTGGCCATCCTTGGTGGTCCTGGGTGGGCATCTGAGGGGGGCTGCACTGATAAACAATCAGTGCAGACCCCCCTTTTAGAGGAGCAGCCGATTGGCTCTCCTATACTCGCGTCTGTCAGACGCGTGTGAGGAACAGCCGATAAACATCTCTTTCTGTTTACATCGTGATCAGCCGTGATTGGACACGGCTGATCATGTGGTCAAGAGTCTCCATCAGAGACTCTTTACCTAGATCGGAGTTGCGGTGTGTTGCGGTATGCCCTCGGCATATGACGTCCGGTCAGGGTATCGCAACCACTTTGCCGACATCATTTTGCTATATGGCGGGCAGCAAGTGGTTAAAGATAACCTCAAGTGACCCGCCCAAATGTCCACAATGTAGGGGTAGGGAAAACATGTAAATTATTAACTATTTCAGTGATTCTGTGAGAAAAGAGAGCAGTGTGCTTTGACTATGGATTCTCTCTCTCTCTGTGCCTGTCTCTCTCTCTCCCTCTCTCTCTGCCTGTCTCTCTCTGCCTCCCTCTCTGTGCCTCTCTCCCTCTCTGCGCCTCTCTCCCTCTCTCTCTTTCTGTGCCTCTCTCTCTCTGTCTCTCTCTCTGCCTCTCTCTCTCTGCCTGTCTCTCTCTGCGCCTCTCTCTCTCTCTGCCTCTCTCTTTCTCTGCCTGTCTCTCTGCCTCTCTCTCTCTGCCTGTCTCTCTCTCTGCCTGTCTCTCTCTCTGCCTGTCTCTCTCTCTCTGCCTGCCGCTCTCTCTCTTTCTCTGCCTGTCTACATTCATATCCCACAATCTAGGTTCTGAAGCAGTTAACTATTACCTTTCAAGGGAAGCAAACATACCCAGAAGGATATCATGGATTTTCTTAGATTTGGCACTACCCACAATTATTTTTGGTTTAACAACCAATACTTTATTCAAAAGAGGAGCGTGGCCATAGGGGCCAAGTTTGCCCCCAGTTTGGCCAATTATTTTATGGCCAAATGGGAGGAGGATGTTGTCTATGCCTGTGCTAGACCAGAGCTTGTTGTTTGGGCCAGGTATATAGACAACGTCCTCCTCCTTTGGAAAGGTGGTTGAGAATGTCTTGAACAATTCATTAATTATCTGAACTTGAATGATCAAGGCATTTCACTTGCCTTTGATTCAGATAGGGAGAGAATCCACTTTTTAGACTTAGAGATTTGAGAAGAAAATAATAAGCTGGTCACCAGCATCTTTTTTAAACCAACCGATCACAACTCATATATACCTAAAGACAGTTGCCACCATAAGATCTGGCTTGAATCAGTGCCGCAAAGTCAGGCCGTCAGATTGAGACGTAACTGTACTAAGATCAGTGATTTTGACATACGAGCACCCCTTTAAGAAGTAGATTAATTGAAAAAGGCTGCAATGTAGCAACCCTGGACAAGGAAATCAGTCAAGTAAGGAACCTTAAAGTGGAGGGTAACCCTGAAAAAAAAAAATCACCAAAAATCCTAAAAAAATTGAAAAAAATAAAAAATAAACAAACCCTTGTTGCTAGGCAATCTTCCTTATCTGCCTCTTCCTATTCCGCGGTGAGTTCTTCTCCTTGGTGAGCGAGCCCGTTGTCCTCTGGGAACTGTGTGTGTTCCCAGAACACCACGGGGCCATTCACAGAATGGAGCACCGCGCCGCTCGCGCTTGCGCAGTAGGAAACTGGCAGTGAAGCCGCAAGGCTCCACTGCCTGTTTCCCTTTCCTAGGATGGTGGTGCCGGGACCCGAAAGCCGAGGGACTGGTTGGCCTCGGTCGGCCGACATCGCGGGCACCCAGGACAGGTAAGTACTTATTTAAAGTCAGCAGCTACAGTGTTAGTAGCTGCTGACTTTAAATTTTTTTTTTTTTAGGACGGAATCCCACTTTAATAGGGACTCCCTAATAGTTGATAAAATAAAACAAAATGAATCTTAAAAATGTAAGTGGTCTTTTATTACATCTTTTCCAGACAACACTACCACGTAAAAAAGATCTTTAGAAAACACTGGTCTGTACTAAAATATGACCGAGTTCTAGGTCCATTACTTCCTGATTAGGGATGAACCGAACAATTCCCAGTTCGGTTCGCACCAGAACCTGCGAACGGACCGCAATTCGCACGAACGTTAGAACCCCATTGATGTCTATGGGACTCGAACGTTCGAAATCAAAAGTTCTCATTTTAACGGCTAATTTGCATAGTATTGTCCTAAAAAAGGTTTGGGGACCCGGGTCCTGCCCCAGGGGACATGTATCAATGCAAAAAAAAACATTTAAAAACGGCCGTATTTTTGGGAGCAGTGATTTTAATGATACTTAAAGTAAAAAAAAAAGTGAAATATTCCTTTAAATATCGTACCTGGGGGGTGTCTATAGTATGCCTGTAAAGTGGCACGTGTTTCCTGTGCTTAGAACAGTCCCTGCACAAAATGTCATTTTTAAAGGAAAAAAAGTAATTCAAAACTGCTTGCGGCTTTAATGTAATGTCGGGTCCTGGCAATATGGATGAAAATCAGTGAGACAAACGGCATGGGTATCCCCCAGTCCATTACCAGGCCCTTTGGGTCTTGTATGGATATTAAGGGGAACCCCACACCCAAATTAAAAAAGGAAACAGCAGTATACAGGCTCTGTACTCTGAACAGCAGTATACAGGCGGTGCAAACAAGACAGGGACTGTAAGTTTGTTGTTAAGTAGAATCTGTTTGTAATTTTGAACTGGTACATTTTTAACGTGTTTAGCTCCAGCCAAAAAATCTATTTTAAGCTTTTTGGAAAAGATAGGGAAGGGTTATCACCCCTGTGTCATTTGTTTTGCTGTCTGTGCTCCTCTTCAGAAGATTTCACCTCACTTTTTGTCCCAATGACAAATGTTTTTAGAAATTTTTTTTTTTTTTGTGGATGGTGATAAAGCATCAGTGGAAAGGAGAAATGTTTTTCCCATATTAACTCTTACAGGAGAGAATTTCCCTTCCTAGGGGTAGATTTCATCTCAATTCCTGTTGTCTCCTTCCGTTTGCAAGTAGGAGTCATTTGTAAGTTGGATGTTTGAAAGTATGGGCCAGCCCTATATACTCAGCAGAAATTTGGGCCTTAGGTGTTGTTGTGGCCACAACACTGTAAGCCCTCATAGGGCCCTGCTGTAAAATATTAGATCAAGAATTGTAATTACATGCCCCTGTTGAACAGGGGCAGAAAAATTGGGCCTTTGGTGGTGATGGTGGTGCTGGTGCCACAACACTGTAAGTCCTCACTCACTCTGAATGGGTGCAGAAACGGGCCCTGCTGTGAAATATTAGATCAAGAATTGTGAATACATGCCCCTGTTGAAAAGGGGCTGTAAAATTGGGCCTTAGGCACTGGTACTGGTGCCACAAACACTGCAACCCCTCACAGATACTCTAGTTGGAATGCAGGGAATGAGCCCTGCTGCAAAGTATTGCATCAAAAATTGTAATTACACGCCCCTGTTAAACAGGGGCTGAAAAATTGGGCCTTAGGCACTGGTGCCACAACACTGCAACCCCTCACAGATACTCTAGTTGGAATGCTGGAACGAGCCCTGCTGCAAAGTATTTCATCAAAAAATGTAATTACAAGCCCCTGTTAAACAGGGGCTGAAAAATTGGGCCTTAGGCACTGGTGGCGGCGCCCAGAACCAAAAATGTTCTTACAATCTATCAGCGTGATCATTGAGGAGGAAGAGGATAATTACTCAGTATAGTCACTCAGCATCAGCATAGGCAGTCTTTGAAGGGACCTGAGATTTCAAACAAAATTATTCAGTTACATCAGCAACAGGTGCTTGGTAGCTGGTGGTGATCCAAGACTGATTAATTTTTATGTGACAAGAATGAAAACTCAAACTGATGCGCCCTCCTTGAGTTCTCACCACTGCGCTCAACGCCAAGCAAAGGGGTGTTTAGCCCCCTGTAAAAAAAGTGAAAAGTATCCTAGTGAGGTGAATCCAAAGCTGCCACTTTAAATATAAACTAAACAGAACTTCCTATTGTTTCCAAGAGCCCATAGAAGGCCCCTGCAAATCAATATAAGTGGCGCTAAATGACAGTGATGACAGAATCTAGTGTTCAAAAAACTGTGCAACCCTTATGCTAAAGTGATCCAGTGCAGTGACGAGATGATATGATGTACCATACATGGAACAATCTATACCAAAAATATCGACATAAATTTAAATGTGGAATTATATAACGTGACAGTGTATATAAACATATAACATACACAGAGCAATTTCAATCACAGATTATATCACTGGTGAAAACATATAAATTATGACTATTTAATCCATAAAAAGTCCATAGAGAGAACACCGTGAAGGAAATGTGCAGTTTCTAAAAACAGTCCACCAGTTCACTCAGTGCCACTGATTCCTCTCCCCTTGAACTCAACACTCACCGACTCAATATGTCTCACACTCTCGTGTTTTGGCAATAAAGCATGAACATATAGATGGTCAGATGAAAGTGAAAGCTCCGAATTCCTTTTTACCCCAGTGTCATCTCATTCCATGAAAAATAAAGATGCTCGAATAGTGTGATACCGTAAAACATATAAAATTTATTCAACTTAAAATCTTCAATCATTACACTCACATAAAAGCCTCTTGAATCAAGCCAAAATAACACTGCAAATCAAATTCAATCCTCCTCTGTGAAACGCCCAGCACCACTGTGAAATGAAGGTCGCGGCGGACCCAAGATAAGCGTTAGATAGGTTCTCACCCCCGCTCACTGACGCTCTGCAGATGTAGATCTCCTACTAGGACACAAGACCAAGAAGCAGCTCCTCTATCGAGTACAAAAACTCCCGCCGGTGCACAGAGATAAACAGCAGCGTCCCGTCCGTCACTATCTGCTAATGATTGATGCCGTACAGCCACGCCCCGACATGTTTCGTCATACCTGACTTAATCATGGGATTGGCTGTACGGTACGGCACCTCCTACTCTTATACCTCTCACGTCTATCAATGTAACAGGTTGTAATTACACTTCCGCATTCCCAGATGTCCCCGCGGCCCTCAAAGCAGCAGCGCTGGGCCGATCACATCCTCCAGGAGATACTTTCATTACAGAGCATCTTAGAGTATATCAGAAAATGTATAACAAAGTGTATTGCATTAACTAGATTTCAATCAAAGAACAAAAACTTACAATCATATATGCTACTCATGGATTTCATGCTGACAGTGTGAGTTTGTCATAGACCTGGATCATACATCTGATAGCATATATAAACATCCATCTAGAGATATTGCACTTCTAAATTAGAACTGACACTTCTATATTCAGCTTACGTAGCCTGTGCAGTGCCCAATCTATCCTATGAATTTAACCAGTTCCCTAGGTCGCCCACACTCCCAACAAACAGTAGTGAGAAATAAAACAAAAACATAATCATAATTCCTGCAAGGAAATATGTAAATAATATGTGAATAATATTGTGCGCTTAGTGGATCTTATATAACCTTAGGGTGCCCATACACTGCTAATCAGTGTCAGAGCCCTCTAGTGGTGAAGTTAAAAACAACCCCCTTATTTTTCCAGTTTGTTTCAGAGATGAATCCACACAATTACCACCCCCCTATAAGAGATGAAGCATGATATCACTAACAATGTGCTGAATCTATATAGAGTTTATTAAACATGCAGTGCAACCTGAAATATGCAGGTGCTGTGGCCTCCTTTGACTAGTGACCCAAAAAAAAAAAGAAAAGGGAAGGAATACATCCCAAAAAAATGCTTCCTTGGGTATACTGCTCAGAAATCATTAAGGAAGCAGTTCAAGTCTACTTCAATATTAAGGCCTCTGGGGGCAAGGCTCTTCAGACGAAATATCCATAGGGTCTCCCTTTGTGAGAGGTCCCTTACCCTATTTGACCCTCTCCAAGATGGATATACACAATCTATCACACAAAATCTATCCCACAAAAAAAACAGAATCTTGGACCCACCAGGGCAACAAACCTTAAGGATTGACCTACAGGGATTTTATCCATGTAGGAAGTGTGTGTGTTGCAGAACTGTAAGGGTCTCTAACAGGGGGAGGACTTCTGTCACCAGTGTAGACCAGGAAACCTTTGAGATTAAGGAGTATATCTCATGCAATTCTTCACATGTCGTTTACCTTTTATGGTGCTCATGTGGGTTATTGTATGTAGGACGGACGAAAAGACTACTCAGAGTTCGAATATCTGAACATCTCACGAACATTAAAAATGGCTTCAAACACCATAGTGTATCATTACACTTCAGAGAGAAACATAACCAAGACCCCTCCTTAGCACAATTTTGTGGGATAGATTGTGTATATCCATCTTGGAGAGGGTCAAATAGGGTAAGGGTCCTCTCACAAAGGGAGACGCTATGGATATTTCGTCTGAAGAGCCTTGCCCCCAGGGGCCTTAATATTGAAGTAGACTTGAACTGCTTCATTAATGATTTCTGAGCAGTATACCCAAGGAAGCATTTTTTTGGGATGTATTCCTTCCCTTTTCTTTTTTTTTTTTTTGGGTCACTAGTCAAAGGAGGCCACAGCACCTGCATATTTCAGGTTGCACTGCATGTTTAATAAACTCTATATAGATTCAGCACATTGTTAGTGATATCATGCTTCATCTCTTATAGGGGGGTGGTAATTGTGTGGATTCATCTCTGAAACAAACTGGAAAAATAAGGGGGTAGTTTTTAACTTCACCACTAGAGGGCTCTGACACTGATTAGCAGTGTATGGGCACCCTAAGGTTATATAAGATCCACTAAGCGCACAATATTATTCACATATTTCCTTGCAGGAATTATGATTATGTTTTTTTTAATTTCTCACTACTGTTTATTGGGAGTGTGGGCGACCTAGGGAACTGGTTAAATTCATAGGATAGATTGGGCACTGCACAGGCTACGTAAGCTGAATATAGAAGTGTCAGTTCTAATTTAGAAGTGCAATATCTCTAGATGGATGTTTATATATGCTATATGATGTATGATCCAGGTCTATGACAAACTCACACTGTCAGCATAAAATCCATGAGTAGCATATATGATTGTAAGTTTTTGTTCTTTGATTGAAATCTAGTTAATGCAATACACTTTGTTATACATTTTCTGATATACTCTAAGATGCTCTGTAATGAAAGTGTCTCCTGGAGGATGTGATCGGCCCAGCGCTGCTGCTTTGAGGGCCGCGGGGACATCTGGGAATGCGGAAGTGTAATTACAACCTGTTACGTTGATAGATGTGAGAGGTATAAGAGTAGGAGGTGCCGTACCTTACAGCCAATCCCATGATTAAGTCAGGTATGACGAAACATGTCGGGGCGTGGCTGTACGGCATCAATCATTAGCAGATAGTGATGGACGGGACGCTGCTGTTTATCTCCGTGCACCGGCGGGAGTTTTTGTACTCGACAGAGGAGCTGCTTCTTGGTCTTGTGTGCTATTAGGAGATCTACATCTGCAGAGCGTCAGTGAGCGGGGGTGAGAACCTATCTAACGATTATCTTGGGTCCGCCGCGACCTTCATTTCACAGTGGTGCTGGGCATTTCACAGAGGAGGATTGAGTTTGATTTGCAGTGTTATTTTGGCTTGATTCAAGAGGCTTTTATGTGAGTGTAATGATTGAAGATTTTAAGTTGAATAAATTTTATATGTTTTATGGTATCACACTATTCGAGCATCTTTATTTTTCATGGAATGAGATGACACTGGGATAAAAAGGAATTCGGAGCTTTCACTTTCATCTGACCATCTATATGTTCATGCTTTATTGCCAAAACACGAGAGTGTGAGGCATATTGAGTCGGTGAGTGTTGAGTTCAAGGGGAGAGGAATTACTGGCACTGAGTGAATTGGTGGACTGTTTTTAGAAACTGCACATTTCCTTCACGGTGTTCTCTCTATGGACTTTTTATGGATTAAATAGTCATAATTTATATGTTTTCACCAGTGATATAATCTGTGATTGAAATTGCTCTGTGTATGTTATATGTTTATATACACTGTCACGTTATATAATTCCACATTTAAATTTATGTCGATATTTTTGGTATAGATTGTTCCATGTATGGTACATCATATCATCTTGTCACTGCACTGGATCACTTTAGCATAAGGGTTGCACAGTTTTTTGAACACTAGATTCTGTCATCACTGTCATTTAGCGCCACTTATATTGATTTGCAGGGGCCTTCTATGGGCTCTTGGAAACAATAGGAAGTTCTGATTAATTTTTATGAAGGTCAGACGATCAACCGAGTCGGTGGACAGACACACCCTGTGATCGGTTACAATGCCTCCAGCAGCACTGAATGTGCGTTCCGAAAGAACGCTGGATGCAGGACAGGCCGGTAGCTCAATTGCATACTGTACAAGCTCTGGCCAGTGATCCATCCTCAAGACCCAGTAACCCAGAGGATTTTCAGTGGGAAAGGTGTCCAAGTCAGATCTTGCCCCTAGCTATTTCTGCACCATGTAAAACAGACGCTGGCGATGGTTGCTGGAACCAATCATACCTTGGGGCTGCGGACTAAAAAATTGTCTGAACGCATCATTCAGATGGCCACCTTCTCCACCACTCCTTCTTTGACTGACCGAAGCCTCAGCAACACGTTGTCCAGAAACAGGAGTTTGTAATCTCCCAGTCTCTGGGAACGCATTGCACAGACCTTTCTGCAAGGCCTCCCTAAGATGTTTCATCCTCTGCTCCCTCTGCGACGGCAAGATAAGGTCCGCAACCTTACCCTTGTAACGTGGATCAAGGAGGGTTGCCAGCCAGTATTGGTCCTTCTCCTTGATATCACGAATACAAGGATCCTTACGCAGGCTTTGCAGGATCAGAGAGGCCATGCAGCATAGGTTTGCTGAGACATTCGGTCCGGAGTCCTCTGGGTCACTAAGGACGACATGGTCCGCAGCCACCTCCTCCCAGCCACGTACAAGTCCATGTGTTTCTTGGGACTGATCCCTTAAAGACTGCTGCTGATGCTGAGTGCCAGGCTCCACCTCCATACTGACACAATCCTCCTCCTCCTCCTCTTCCTGTGTGATTGGCGGGAACACTGTCTGGATAAAGGGGGCCTTGAGAGCTAAGGAAGTCCTCCTCTTCCTGCCCTTGTTCTGCCTCAAGTGCCCTGTCCATTATTTCATGCAGCCTGTGCTCCAACAGGTTGACAAGGGGGACAGTGTCACTGATGCATGCACTGTCACTGCTCACCATCCTTGTGGCCTCCTCAAATGGTGACAGGACAGTGCATGCATCCCTGATCATGGCCCACTGGCGTGGGGAAAAAAAACAAGCTCCCCTGACCCTGTCCTGGTGCCATAGTCACACAGGTACTCATTGATGGCCCTCTGCTGCGTGTGCAGCCGCTGCAGCATGACCAACGTTGAGTTCCACCTGGTGGGCATGTCACAGATTAGGCGGTTCTTGGGCAGGTTAAATTCCTTTTGGAGGTCAGCCAGCCAAGCACTGGCATTATATGACCTGCGGAAATGCACACAGACTTTCCTGGCCTGCCTCAGGACATCCTGTAAGCCCGGGTACCTGCCCAAGAACCGCTGCACCACCAAGTTAAGGCCGTGAGCCAAACAGGGCACATGGGTCAGTTGTCCATGTCGGAGGGCGGAGAGGAGGTTGGTGCCATTGTCGAAAAGCACCATACCTGCCATAAGCTGACGATGCGTCAACCACCTCTGAACCTGCCCCTGCAGAGCTGACAGAATCTCTGCCCCAGTGTGGCTCCTGTCCCCCAAGCACACCAGCTCAAGCACCGCATGGCATCTTTTGGCCTGCCTGCTTGCGTAGCCCCTTGAACGCCTACGGAGCACCGCTGGTTCTGAAGTCAAATCAGCACAGGAAGAGGCCATAAAGGAAGAAGTAGAGGAGGGGGTGGAGGAGAGAGATGTGGCAGAATCACCACTAGTAGTATTTTGTAGGCGTGGTGGCAGAATAACCTCCAACACTACTGCACCCTGTCCTGCATCCTTCGCAGCTGCCAGAAGAATCACCCAGTGTGCGGTGAAAGATAGGTAACGTCCCTGTCCATGCCTGCTGGACCATGAGTCAGCGGTAATATGCACCTTACCACTGACCGCCCTGTCCAGCGAGACCAAGACATTGCCTTCCACATGCTGGTAGAGAGCCGGAATCTCCTTCCGTGAGAAAAAGAGATGTTTGGGAACCTGTCACTGAGGAACCGCACATTCCACAAACTCATGGAAGGGGGCCGAGTCTACCAACTGAAAAGGCAGCAGTTGAAGTTCTAGCAATTTTGCCAAGTTAGCATTCAACCGCTGGGCATGTGGATGGCTGGGAGCGAAATTCTTTTGGTGGTGCAGCAGCTGGGGCAGGGAAATTTGCCTGGTACAATCTGACATCAGTGTACCGATAGCAGATTGCCCCCAAGTACTTAGCTGTGACACACCTAATTCTACACCTTCATTCCTCTCAGTGCAGGTCTCAGAGAGGACTGAAGGTATAGTGCGGTTGGAGATCCCAGCTGATGAGGAGCAAGGAGAGGTCCTCTTTGTTCTTTGGTGTAGGTCTTTTAGGTACGCTTGCCAACGAACTGCATGGCAGGTCAACATATGTCTGGTCAAGCATGTGGTGCCCAAGCGGGAGACGTTTTGGCCACGAGAGATACGCTTGAGACATATGTTGCAAATAGCAGCAATGGGATCTGATGCACTCCTCTCAAAAAAGGCCCACACCAAAGAAATTTTGGAATAACGCGCAGAGACAGCAGCGCCCTGCACATGCGGAGCTCTGCGGTGTGATGCAGTTGGTGTGCTGCCCTTAAGCTGCCCCCTGGAGGGCTTCCTGACTCGTTGGTGATGTGCCTCCTCCTCCTCTCTCCTATCAGGCACCCACTTGGAGTCAGTGACCTCATCATCCCCTCCCTCCTCATCACTGGAGCAAAGCTGGCAGTAAGCTGCAGCTGGGGGAACATGACTGCCAGATTGCTGTCCTTCTTGGGCAC